>OU744267.1:7505000-10005000 GCA_916610215.1 Omphaloscelis lunosa | reverse complement strand
GACTGGTTGTCAGACTTTCGGGCTTCTGACGACCCATATCGACTGTCAAGGATCCACGAATGACAGCCGAGACCAATGGCTTAACGTACTTTCCGAGGCACGGAGGGGTCTCGGTATGTAGAAATGGTCACCCATCCACGGACCAACCACGGCAAGTTTAGCTTAACCTGATGGATCGACCCGTGCAGCTGTTAGTACTTAGCTATGAGCTCCTTCTGAGTAAAATTGATTACCGCTGCATTTTTTCATCCCAAACTAATAACCTTCCTTCAAAGATCATACCAAAAATGTATAAAAGCCTTAGCATTATAATTGTTGAACAAATAACCAACAATCTCTGTGGTATCAGTCGCTCTTTTATTACAAAGTACTTCAGAAGCTAATAATCTTTGACAAAGGAACCGAATGAGATAGGTTTGTCAAAGGTGGTGTTCTGATATTTAGGTAATGTCTACAGAATTGTATTTTGTAAGGTTGAATTTGTTTCATCTTGATATATTGTCGAGTCGTTAAAATTTAAGGAGTGAGTCTGTGACTGATTTCATGGAAATTATTTTCATTTAGAAATGTACAGCAGAATTAATTTGATACCTGATGAAATTGAATATTCATCATTTTATTTTAAGAGCGTTTATTTTAAAAGTTTGCAACGTCGCAAATAGATGTCAAATATTTCGCTGTTTAGATTAATTTGGCAATATTACTGTATGGAATAATGAAGTATGGCTAACGAGTGAACTAAAATGTTGATTATAAAATGAAATAATTAATATCGTTACACCAAATATTTAGTTTTATATGTAAAAAAGTATTTGGAAACTTTCCAAATGCCTTTTTTACACTTAAAACGGTTACATCATCAAATTCAGTGTTATAATTTTATTGCAATTCATTATTAATATTCTAGTTCATTCGTTAACAATACTTCATAATTCCATACAGTAATATTGCCAAATTAATCTAAACAGCGAAATATTTGACATCTATTTGCGACGTTGCCTACTTTCAGAATGCACGCTTAATGAAAACGCTGTTTGGTACCGTGTATTAAAACGCTGCATCTTCATTTTGAGTCTATGCACTATAGTCTAAGTAAAAAAAAATGGTTTCAAGTGCACCATAATTCATTGAATTAGTACTTGTAATGAATGAACGTTACACAATGCTAATCAGAGTCACCGACGTGTCCACGGGTTGGGCACTACCCAACCTACATAATGTCTGTTCAAAAAGTATTTGTTAAAAGTATAAATAAACCCCTGTTCATTTTAAATTCTTACGCAATCACTCAAAATAGGGAATAAGTAACAAATTCATCCGTATTCAGGTTTCAACTTTATATCGTTTTTTCTAACAACTATTGTTTGAATATCATTATTAAACTTTAATTGAAAAGTCATCGATGAAAATTGAGGTTATCAATCAATTAATCAAATTATTTATTTTGGATTCAAAAATAATATCCATAGGTGTTAGTAGTAATAAACTTAACCTACTGTTAGTACAGTTTATCCCTCTAATTTAATTTAAGCATGCGCCGATCTGAGCGTCCACCGTTTACATGCAAACTTATCCACTGCATCAACAGCGGAGAATCCCAATTTTCAATTATAAAATTAACCTCAATTTTCAATTTGTGATAAACATGTTAAAATTGATTTTATATTAGAGTTTCGGTTGAAGTATTCAAATATCTAAGCTTTCATTTGTAGATGGCACTAGAAATTGGCAACCATAGGTACGTTTTTTGATCTATTTATTATTTACATTTTTGTCGAATGTTTTCATCATTTTTGGAACAGACGTAGTTGTGTGGCCCAGGTAGTGTACAAAACCAAGTACTTCAAAAAGGAACCTTACTGTGTTAAAATAGGGCTTAAAATTTCTGTTTCTCTGATCACATAGTCTCGTCTAACGAAGCTACACCTAAGTTTCTTAACTGAAGCTACTAAATTGCTTTCTAATACTTGCTATAGCACGTAGTTCCAAAGTCAACAAGATCAATATAACTAATAAGATAACTAATAAAGGTAGTATAGGAATGCTTGGTACAAACTTCTAAAACTTAAACCAAAATTACTTTAAGGGAAAAGCAAAACATCAAGCTTATATTCCTCAAAAGGATAAGCGGAGGTGTATAATTATAGGCACGAGCATATCTTAAACTTACGCAAAATTAAAAAAAAAACGGTCAAGAGCGACCCTCGGTGCGTGAGTGCGACACTCGCGCACCGAGGGTTCCGTACCATTTTAAATTTTCATCGGCGACGATTCATCTGAGAATTTTAATACTGCACACTGCCGTGTAGAATATTGCAGTTTTAGGCCGGTGCCATCTCTTGACCGATAGTGGAACTAATGCTATTTTACTTGATGATTTCTGAAAAAGTGTGCTATTTAGAGACATCGTTTTATTTTTCCTGTAATCTTTACATAAATTTTTATCACACAGAATAATTTCTGATTTTTCTCTATGCAAACTTTGGAGATATGGGTATACAACGGTATTAAAAAAAAAAAAACATCAAAAGTCAGACATCAAAAAACAGCGACCTAAAAAAAATATGTTTGAGAATGTGCTAAATAGCGTTCTTTCATATGATGCCCTAGTAGGCTCATTTAGAATTTTTAAGAACCGCGTTCAGTCCCAGTTGCAATTTTTTTTTAAATTGCGAAATATTTGGGCAAACGTCATCTAAAACTTTCAAATTTCAAGTTGATAGAATTAGTAGTTCTTGAGATATCCAGTTGTGACAGACAGACGGACAGACAGACTGAGTCGTACCATAAGGGTTCCTTTTTTACCATTTTGGTACGGAACCCCAAACGAATTTCTCGTGAACAGAACTATTTCATAATAGTTTGGTTTTGAAAATACGTTGTTTGTAACACCATAACAGGTATAATCAGCTTATAATGTTCCCACTGCTGGGATACAGGCCTCCCTCTTCGAGAGGGAGTGGGTCATAATTCGACACGCGAGCCTAGTGCGGGTGTCACACGTCTTCAAATTTTTGTTTCTAGAACATGCCGGTTTCCTTACGATGTTTTCCTTCACCATTTTTGAGAGCAGTGGTAATGAAATTATTTACATAAAGTAAAGCGCCTGCCTGGGTTAAAACCTATGATCTATGACTCGTAAGTCGGGGCCGTTACCACTGGGCCACCACTGCTCATCTTTGACTGTTTATCAGGTATGCTGGAAGAGATTTCTTTAGAAATAAGCATTATCTTTGTACGGCTGCTATTGCATTGCTATTTCTCGATTATTTTCTTCATGTCTGTTTATTTGTGTACCGTACATAAATGATTAAATAAATATAAAACTTCTTTCAATGGTTTAGAAGGAGATCGGTTTTGAATCTCGCTTAATTGTAAGGTTAGAGTCACAGTCACCCAGACTTGTGAAGTGTGGGTGTACACCCAGAAGTCCCACAAATCCATAAGTTCCATGCAATAGGAGGTGAGCCTATTGGTATTAAGGCAATAGGGTTAGTGGCAATAGACTCATCCCCTATTGACTCTCCCCTAAATCAGATTCTCAGTTATAGCGGCCCGGATATATGCCGATATATCCGGGCTGCTACTGATCATATTGTTTCTGAACCGTAAATATACAAAGCCAATACGTTTTCATTGAAAATTGCTCAATCCCCCACTAGGCTTTATAGATACCAGATACACAAATATACAATTCAAATGCACAAACAGCTGGATTCGGAACAACAGTTTGCAGCTTCAACAAATGTTTGTTCCGATGTGCCAATTGAGTAGTCAAATGATGAACTGAAACTAGGGCAGGAATAAGCTTGAGATTAGAGGCTGTAGAAATTCAAAACTTGCCGAGATCTTGGCTCTGTATAAGGTTGCGTTTCCATTAAGGCGAAGTCTAGCGGAGCGAAGAGACAATCATGCGGCCGTTGACCAAATACAGTTGAAATCCATTTCTCGTATTCGCTTTGCTTCAATGGAAGCAGTGTAACATAAAGTTGTACTGCTGGGCAGTTTGTTGCGGCACTTCATCTTCCAAGATAAAACACTGAGAAGTGGTGAAGGGAGGACGTTTTGGGGGACCGTCTTATCCAATTTTAACGTTCAGAACGTGTTGATTTAACCTAATTTAAATAAATAATTTTTCATTTTTATTTTGCAGAGACAAGAAGTTCAAGAATTATGAAGTATTATCAAGTATGGAATGTGGAGTAGCACGGAACGAAACAAGACGTAGTGGAGCGGGATATAGCTTTACAGATCCATTCGTCTCAGTGAGTGGAAACACCCAGCTCTTTTCACAGCGTCGCTCCGCTCATCTCCGCTCATCTCTGCTGCTGAAAATGCACCCTAATGATACCTTTCAAATAACTCTTGATTTGAACGTCGTGTAGAGTTCAAATACGTGTCAAGTTGGGATATTATGTTTGTTAATAGATTTAGCAAGTCAAACGACACGTCATCATAGTGTTGTAATTGCTTTTATTTATTCCGAATGAACATTCCCTAATTGAAGTTAAAGGTTTGAATTTGATATTTACAATTTCATTGATGGATACACGGCAATTATTAATTATATTCTACTTAACATCTATTTATTTATAATATGATTATTATTTTTATAGAAAAAATTCTTGAAATATAATTTATTCAGTACTACCTGCGCCCCTTGATTTCACGCGCATAAGTCTTGATCCCGTAGGAATATCGGGATATGAGTCCTAACCCAGGTCATGGTCTACCCATGTGCCAAATTTCATTCAAATCCGTTCAGCCGTTTTAACGTGAAAGCGTAACAAACAAACAAACTCACTTTCGCATTTTTAGGGTTCCGTACCCAAAGGGTAAAACGGGACCCTATTACTAAGACTCTACTGTCCGTCTGTCTGTCTGTCTGTCTGTCCATCTATCACCATGCTGTATCTCACGAACCGTGATAGTTAGACAGTTGTAAGGAGGTGGGAAACGGTGGGCCTAAATGTAATAAGTTGAGATATGATCTAATTTTTTTTTTTATCCTTGAATATAAAAATCAGCTCAATTCTCAGTCTGAAAGCGGAAAAATATGTTTAAGATAATTTTCCTGAGATTATCGATTAAAGTAATCGATTACACAATCACAAAAAGAAAACCTACCCACTAGGTAGCACTAGGTAATATAATTAACTCAAAGTAATTAAATGCACTATATATACTTTTATACAATATAGTGCATTTTATTTAAATAAAACATCATTAATAACTGAAAAACCAAAATAATGTTTAATTAAAATCTATTTCATATCGATTAAAATCAGTCTTATATTTTTAGTCTATGTCACTGGCAGTGTATGTTCTGTACTGGCATGAGCTGACTGACATTGACACTAGCCATTAGTGGTGGGTCGTTGTCGAATTTTTGACGGACGAAACCGTTTTCCCGACGACGAAAACGGTTGCAGAAAACGGTTAAAGGACGAAACTTATCCAACATGGTATAGAATTGAGTTTTCGTCGATCGTATTTGCATATAATTGTATGAAATGGTTTTTTCGCATCACGAACGACAGCATTGACAACTGGTAATACATTATTGACTGTATTTCATTGAAAAAGAGTTCACTTTTTATTGAAAGGACTGTTTTACGAGTGTGATATATATTTGAATCATTGTAACAGACTGTATTTTCTTAGATGTAAAATAAAAAATCGCACCAAGTAATTCAAAGACTGGTTTGTGCAATGAAGACTGTTTGAAGTTGAACCCAGGACGTAAAACGGTTTCATCATCACAAAACGGTTTTTGTAAAGGGTCTTTGTAAAGGCACTTTTGAACTTAAAAATTTACAAAAAATAGAATTGTTTCTAATCGCCGTAAGTAGTTCCGTATGGAGAAGAATGGCCAAGAAACTCCACCGTTACTCTTGTAAAATGTTTTACAATACTTTATAAACATTAATTTAAGTTGCACCTAGAATAAAATGACTATACCATAATAGGTAAAAAAAAAAATGAAGCAATGACAGATAAATTAATTATTTGATAGATACATGGTGCTCACATATTTACAAACATTGTAGAAGTATACGATATAAACATTGCTTAAGCTTAAGAGACGTTTAAGCGTCATAAAATGTAATGACATTATTACCTAACTTTAAACAACGTTCTGAAACAAATCTTGATGTTTTGACATGTTGCCACATAAGTAGATCGAATACATGCGAACCAAAAAAAAAAAATCATATAAATCTACAAGAGCTCTAATGAAACGTCAGAAGCTAGGTGCAAGGGAGCGAGAGGAAATGGGAGGCCTCACCTCTTTCTGCGAAGCAGTAATGCTCGCGAAGGAGGAGGCGGAACGTGTGAGGGAGAGGCAAACTTCGCGCCCTCACGCCCCTAACCGCCGCAGGAGGAGACGCCAAGGGCGTCGGGAATCGCGAGGCGATTTCCGGCCACCGTAGGCGCGGGCTTGCGGACGGTGAGCAATGGGTGGCTCACCGTCCGATAAGGACCAGGCCCGGGTCGACGGCGCGTTGTGTTCCACGCGCGCCTCAAAGAGATGTCAGCAGAATTGAAGGGGTCCACTTAGGCCGATGCCTGCTGGGGTTGCGAAGAAAACCGAAAGGGAGATCGTGGCCCCCGGCAACAGGGCAATCGAAGGAACACGGGTGGGTTTTAGTCAGTAAGAGTCTGACACGCCCTCCCGCTCCGCCCAGAGCGGGAGAAGTTATTTGATGATCTCCCACCCAAAAAAAAAAAAGGTGCACGGTTCCAATTGGTCGCTTGCTATGGAGAAGAGCCGGCAAGAAACTCCACCGTTACTTTTTTTTAAATAAATGTATTTTATGTTTTCAAATTACAGTGTTAACAGGTATGAGAAGACAGTGTAGGCCTAACAACAAGGACCAGGTACTTAGCAAACTCATCAGTTCATTACCTTTGTCAAAGTTTATCAAAGTTTCTTCATTCGCCTCGTGTTCCTGACAGTTTTCCTCAGAAGACTGTTAGTCTTATAGATTGTAACATATTTTTGTCTAGTTTCATTTTATGATTTTATGTGACTTGGAGTTTTATGGCTTCTACAAACAGGCGCGACACGCGACGCGACACAATGACACCGCTCGTCGCGCGACGCGCCGTACCTTTGTGTCGCGTCGCGTGTCGCGCCTGTTCGTAGGAGCCTTTAGATTCTTCAGTCCTAGATTTTGTTTTGTCGTAATGTCTTACTCTTTTATTGCGATCGTAAATAATGTCGTAAACTAAAGTTGTGCGACTTGTTACTTAAGCTTTTTAGTGAAAAACAAATTCAGTGTTATTACAAAGGAATGAATCGTGATCGTGAATTTAATGGCTCATTTTATTAACATAATATATAATATTTTACATCTTATTCCTTTTCTATAGTGTCTGCTACTATCGCAAACAATCTTGCTGTCTGGCTAATCTTTCTACCACGCCTTTAGCTCTTCTCATTACGGCTTGCTGCAATATAAGAAGAACTGCCCCGTTGCCTGCCTCTTTCCTCACTCTCATAGTCACGTAATCCGACACTACTGGAGAAAGATCAAGCGCAAGACCAACGACTAAACGTGCTTTCCAAGGCACGGGAGTATCACACACCTAACTTCCAAACTCTGGGCTGCTACTAAGCAATTCCAGATGGAAAAACCCAATAACACTTTTTCCGACCCCGGAATCGAACCCAGGACCTCATACTCAGCAGTAGCGCTTGCGGCTACTAGACCAACGAGGCAATTTGTAATAATATTGTAATCAATAAAGCCAAAGCATTTATTTCAATTGAACCATTTTACAGGCACTTTTGAATTGTCAAGGGGTCGGTTAGTTAGAGAGTTGAAGCTAGTTACAAAATGCAGATCACTATGGAGAAGTATGGGCAAGACAATCCATTGGCACTCTTTAAAATCAAGTTATTATAAAAATCTGGTGGTCATCAATAGTTATAGTAGCTTGTAAACGTTTACCAATGAATTTGGCAAAACATGAATTGCATCAGTATAAAACAACGAACCGTCTTTGTAATATCTCGATTTAAGGTAGATCCGCAGTTGTAGCCCAGGCATTTCAAATTTTCTTACGTTTTTTGCAATTTGAAGGTTATTTTCAGGTTGTATCCTGATCAAAATATGATTCGAGACTATAACAAATAGGTATTTACAGATTTATAATCATTAGAATCATAAATATATCTCTCTAAGTTCGATTTGCTCCATAAGAACTTTTTTATAAGAGATATCATGTTCTTATGGAACAAATGTCCAAATAAATTGACAATCTCCAGATAAATTGGGAAAAATGCCATCTGATACCGTTTTCTTAAATTCTTGATTCATGAAAACAACAATTTTGTATTTATAAAAACATCATTCCGTTTATTTGAAAGGTACTACTTTTCTTCGAAAAATGCTCAGATATTTACTTAGTTATGCATACGAAAACTTTTACGAGAATTCTTTTTGTTGATAAAAAGAAGATGGGCTAACTTCCTTGTTGATTCGGAAGTCGGAAGTGAGAAAAGCAGGAATGTATCAAAGTATCTATCTATCATTTGCGCAATGCGTAAAAGTCCGTTCGGGATTTTAAGTTTGGAACATAATGGGGGATAGTGTGTCAATTGGAGCTCGTGGCTTAATAATTAATAGCCACATACGCTTGCTGCTGTCAGTTAATGGATAGGTGACCAACCATTACATATCGAGACTCCTCCGTGTCTTGGAAAGCACGTTAAAAAAGTCTGACATCCAATATGACTAAGCGGTATCGTGTTACACAGTAACCGGGTTGTGGAGGTCAGATAGGCAGTCCATGTAAAATACTAGTTTTCAGCTACATCCGGTAGGACTGGAAGCTGACCCCAACATAGGTGAGAAAAAATCTAGGCAGATTGAGTGTGGCAAACGGTTATGTATGAGCCTAGATGGTTTTCGAAAATGTATATTAGCGTTATTTTTTCCAAGAACGAAAACGACCGTTTCTTAAAATTTGTTACATAGACGTAGTCAAAAGTGATTATGACACAATTTCCATCTATTCAGCCTACATATTTTTAAATAAAAGTCATCAACTAAAATACAAAATTATTTTCCATCTACGTTTTTAGTCACTATTTGTAACACTGTTTGATTCAGTGACCCAACAATCAAGCATTAAGCCTATAACAAAGGTGTAACCCAAATGAATTTCCTACTAATCCCGACAAAACAATTCATCTATCAATATTCCAATAATTTAATATTCGTATTATGATCTGATCAATGTGATATTATTAGTTTTCAATAAAAGACTGATGGACCACCTTATGAAAATACACATTTAAATGGGAATAATTAAGTATGATTGGCAGAAGGATTGTTGATTATAGTTTGTTGAAGAAGGCATTAGGATGCAGCTGCGAATAATTTTCATGTCATCTTTTCACTACCGTCCCAAGGCACCTTTGACTTTTCGAGTTCATGTGCGGATTGTATAATAAAATTATCACTCGTTTAAAAAACGGTGAAGGAAAACAACATAAGGAAACCGGCATGACTGAGAGGGATTTCTCGACGGCATGACGTCATGTCAAATGAAGTCAGATGCCCATGGGTAGCAAAAAAACTTTGACACCAAAAGACCACAGAAGAAAATTAAAAAAGTGGTTTTTGACCTAGCTTTTTTCTGATATTTTTTACTAAGCTACTCAGCCTACAACGTTCCCACTGCTAGGACACATGCCTCCTCTCTGTGAGTGGGACTGGGAAATAATCTGTCACGCGGACTCAGCGCGGTTTAGTGGATGACCTTTTTTCGATTTTTGAAGTGAAAACTTTTTTAGGCTCGTTAGGTATTTTTGAGATGGGACCAAACCATTTTTGTGAACGCGATTGTGCTCTTTATTTATATTAGGTTACAGGTCAATGTTCTATGTTAGTATTTTTACTTAAAAGGTTTTTTAAACGCGATTATGCTCTTTATTTATATCTCGTTACGGATCAATGTTCTGTGCAAGTATTTTTACTTCAAAGTTTTGGAAGTATTTTTTTTTTGTAACCGCGATTATGCTCTTTATTTAGATAAAGTTACGGACCAATATTCTATACAAGTATTTTTCTTCCACCAAAGCGATCTTGTTCATGTTTTCACTTCTGTTGGCACTCCCGGAGTGCCACCATTTTTTTTTTGGTTTAAAAAATACCGGTTTTCTCACGATGTTTTCCTTTGCCGTTTTAAAAGCTGGTGATGAAATTAATTAAAACAAGGAAAGTACCTGCCCGAACCTAGGACTTACGACACGTAAATCGGGGCTGTTACCACTGGACCACCTCTGCTCACTCACATAAAATGCTAACCAAACATTTAGATCTCTAAAGCTCTGAGACATATAACGATTTGCAAACGAGGCGTATCGTCAGCAGGTTTATCCGAATTGTATCGGGACTCTATCGTAATATTGACCACGGACCACATCAACTATTATCACATCAAATGCATATCGTTTGTCTATTTTTTTCTATCCATGGATTCCTCGACTCATTCTGAGCGACATTAATATTTCGCTCGTTTGGCTTCGTCCTTACAATTTGAATGGGAATGTACAGTCATTATCATCATCATAATTTCAGCCGAAAGACGTTCACTGGTGAACATAGGCCTCCCTCAAACACCGTCACTTCAACCGGTTCTGTGCTTCTCGCATCCAGCGAATTCCTGCGGCCTTCACCAGGTCAGCCGTCCACCTTGTGGGGGCCTTCCAACGCTACGTTTTCAGGTACGCGGTCGCCACTCCAGAACCTTTCGGTCCCATCAGCTATCTGTTCTGCATGTACAGTCAGTAAAACACATTAGTATCCAGGCTTAGGTACTTTTAATATTTTTTGGTGATGTGCTTCATTACTTAATTACTCTGTCAATTTATTGATATCGCTAGTCTTATGGCCAGCTACACTTTGGACGCATTCGCGCTGGAATTTGGGTCATGCGATTGTCTATTGAAGGTTGCTTTACCAAAGAACGAATGCACATTCTATCCCCAATCGATCAAATTTATTTTGTGTAAACAGGGACAGAGCATATTTTCGTTGGTATATCCACACTTAAAATAAAATAATGCTCTTCTTTTTGTACTGATTCTATATTCGTTTGGTCTAAGCCCACCTTAAACGCACGGACGATCTCGAACCTCGAAGTATGAGAGCTTGCATTCTGTACGTGTTGGTCGTGAGAATACGCGCGTATAATTCCAACATGCGAGGTCAAACTGAGCTTGTTGGAATATTTGGCGTTGTCGTGCGTGGCTAATACAAAATGGTCAAAGACTGCCACGATGACAGAAAAACACGTAACCAGCACCAACATTACTAACTTTCTCATGCGTGGCAAGAAATTGTAATTTTTATTAACATAGAACATGGGTTGAAAAATAAAAATATGAACATTTATTTTATTATTAGCATAAAATGAGTTGAAACAAGATTAACTTCGAATTAAAGTCAAGGTTTATAAAATAATATTTACTAATATAATGAATATTACCAATGTAGTGAAACTATTTTTATTTTCTGCTTGTACACCAAACTCTTTTGTTAACTGAACCACACTGAACAAAGAAAGAAAGATAACCACGAGATTTATTCCACACTAGCTTCCGTCAGCGGTTTCGGCCGCGTGATATCTTTAAAAATTATAGTCTATTTTACGACGTGATAATATAGCATGATGGTGAAACAATTTTTAAAATCGGTCCAGTAGTTTTTGAGTTTATTCATCACAAAAAAATACACATCTTTTCTCTTCATAATATTGGTGTAGACTAATGATTCCGTATTAATACAATAAAGCATTATCATTTGTAGTCTCATTGAAGTGCGAATATAACAAATAATTATGTTATGAACACAATTACAATAATAAATTCGATTAATTAAACACGCAGAATGTAATCCTTAGTTACAGTGGATTTTAGTTATCCATTTCTGATAGTAATTTTCGTTACAATATACTCGTAAGTTCGAATATTGGATTTTGATGAATAGTTTCATTTGTTTTTCAATGTTATTAGTTTTAGTGTTTATTGTATAGATAATATTATGTGTGTTATCGTTGGATTCGCTTGAGAGTTATAAAGTCTTGTTATGATTATCTTAAACAGATTTTGACTAATTAATAGTTTTATTTTATAACAAAACTAGCTGACCCGGCGAACTTCGTTCCACCTAGCAATCAATGAATGTGCATGTTTAGGACAAAATTCCTACCCTACCTACCCTAGCTACCCTACCTACCTACCTACCCTACCTACCCTACCTACCCTACCTACCCTACCTACCCTACCTACCCTACCTACCCTACCTACCCTACCTACCCTACCTACCCTACCTACCCTACCTACCCTACCTACCCTACCTACCCTACCTACCCTACCTACCCTACCTACCCTACCTACCCTACCTACCCTACCTACCCTACCTACCCTACCTACCTAGCTACCCTACCTACCTACCTACCCTACCTACCTACCTACCCTACCTACCCTACCTACCCTATCTACCCTACCTACCCTACCTACCCTACCTACCCTACCTACCCTACCTACCCTACCTACCCTACCTACCCTACCTACCCTACCTACCCTAAGTACCCGACCATACCTACTTACCAACCTACCTACCTACCTACCTACCTACCTACCTATATACCTACCTATCCACCGAGATATCATCAAAATTCATGCAAGCCTAATACTTTTTGTTAGGATTTATGGCATATATACCGGGATATCAGAAATGCAAAATTAATAAAAACATTTTTCGTCATATCTTTTTTTTTTCTTGAATTTTTCCATATTTTCTCCACGTTTAAACCTTTCCTGGACTACGACAAATATTTCAAAACCAAAATCAGCTAAATCGGCCCAGCCGTTCACGAGTTTTAGCGAGACAAACGAACAGCAATTGAGTTTTATATATATAGAAGATATTTATTTAAATAAACATAACACTCAAAAGAAAGTAATGAAATTGTAATTTCTTGAGGTTATCATTGTGTTAGCCACGATGCCATAAATATTATTATTTAATACATAATTATTTAAATTTAATATTTATTAATAATATTACAAATGCGAAAGTAACTCTGTCTGTATGCTTACCTTTTCACGTCTAAACCACTGAACTGATCGTTTTGAAAGGCAGCTAGGTAGCCTGGAACCTGGAGAAGGACATATGGTTCTTTTAAACTTTTTATTTCGATAGTATGTTCCCGTGGGATAATTTCCGACCTCTGCGCACGCAAAGCCGCGGACAAAAACTAGTCCTACATAAAAACAAGTATGAAAAATAATACCAGCATTATCTGGTATTAAGATCGTCTGTCAGTACTTAAGTGGACGTTAGACGGTCTATCAAAATAATTAGGTGACCTCTTTAGGACGGCTTCCGGACGCTTGGGGCTAATTTGTCTTCTTAGTGAGAGACGAATGTTCTGACAAGTTGCTCCGGGGACGGTTATCAGTTTAACTGACATTGGCGTTGAAGAGTAGTAGTTGTGTAGAATGTTCGTTTAATTTGTGATAATTTTGAGAATTATGGGTAGGTACCTGCTTATACATTTTTTTTTTTCATAAAAACATTTTTAGTGGTGCATTATTTTGGTGTACTATCGGTAGGTACCATCGCATCGGGGTAATGCATATCTAACCAATTTGAAAACAGAATCCCGTGCACACGACTCTTTTTTTCGTAGGTAAGCGTTACTATAACGACCAAGCGCTGCAAGCAAAAATAGTCCTTACAGTGTACAGATATGCGTTTCTTCGATGGTACACCTCTGCCTAACCCCTAGGAGAACACAAGCGTGATGTTATGTTATGTTCTGTAATTATTTGGTAATAATTTCTGGGTGCATTTAACAAAAACAGATATTGGGTAAATAGCCAGAAAATTATCTGCTTAAGTGCAATAATGTAGCACTGCCTTAATGAATCGATTTAAACAAATATTGAAATCTATATCTAACAGTCGATTCTGTTTACTTACTTTTGCATTTCCATTTATGTTCATCAGAAATATTCAAAATGATATCACGGCTTTTTTTTAAATCAGATAATCTATCTTTAATACGGTCAAAAGGATGTTTTAAAACGAAATAATAAGTGTTGTATGATTAAAATCGAAACACATTTTTTTTTAAATTCTTGGTTTCTATACACGATAGTCATCATCACTATAATCAGCCTAAAATGTTCCCACTACTGGGACACAGGCCTCCTCTCGGTGAGATTGAATCAGCTGCAATCTACCACGCGGGCCTAGTGCGGGTTGGTAGATGTCACATGTCTTCGAATTTTTGGTTCTAGGACATGCCGGTTTCCTCACGATGTTTTCCTTCACCGTTTTGGAACAGTGGTTGCGAAATTAAACAACAGTAAACATGATTTATACATTAAGTTGGTGCCAAAATAAATTCATTGGAGTTTTACCGTGCACCGAAATCATCGACTTAGGGTGAATTCAACCAAACTTTTATACTTAAGTATAAACCTTCCCTTTCAACCAATTACGCAGGTGGCTACAGGAGTTTACCCTCACACAAGCGGAGTACTGGTCAACCTTTACACCGGGCTGCAGGCAGTCCAAGAAAGCTATGCCATCCAAGCGATTATTACGCCTGGACAGGAACGGCCTGCGCCTAGTGACGGGGACCATCACGGGACACTGCTCGCTAAACAAACACTTCCACACAATAGGCATAACGGACAGCTCTTTGTGCAGGGCGTACATGGTGGCTGAGAAAACCGTCGCGTACATGCTCTTTGAATGCGCAGGCGTCACCCAGATCTTTCACAGATGTTCTGAATAGACCAGGAGTTTTAATTAACTTCTAGAGGAAGGTGGAAAAACGGCCATCATGGCCCACGCACAATAGTCCACCTGAAGGACTAAGTGCGGAAACCAAACCCCATAACATAGATTTAAGAAAATATCAACGTGATGTTCACGTTGATATTTTCTTACATATTTGTAAAATTAACAAATAAAATAGCTGGCTACCTTATTTTCGAACGCTCTCTTTACTGTACGGTCTAGGTACTAATTAATAAAGGTAACCCGTACCTTGTTCTAGAAAAATAGGCCAAAGGCTTTTATTTTAAAAAAGAAAAACGGGACTGTTTTTTTTTTTAATTCACGCTTGAATAATAACATTTACGAAAAGAAATACTTTTTTCAAACCAAATCGTTCCTTTTTATTATTTATAATCCCTTCACGAGACCCTTAACTCATATTTTATGCCCGAAAATAATAATTCCAAAATCAATTTCGACCAATGTCTATACTTCAATTTATAATATTATATTATATTATCCAGGGAATCACAAAGAAGATAGAATTGATTTTATCTTATTGACAGTACGTGAGCATGTGTCAATAAATTTCATTGTGATACGAGAGAAAAAATATCAATATGTTAGGATATTGCAAAGAAAAATAAATGTATTTTATGAGTAACCTCATAAAATACAGCGTTATTTATTTTGAGAAGAATATATTGCTTTTAAGAATGATGTTTATTATTTTTATTTTGAAATTGTTATTTTTGGATATTGTTTCGTTTAACCCTATTAAACATACGTTATTGGTATTTAAGACCGAAAAAGATTATTATTGCATTGTATATTTTTGGCTTATGAAAAAGTTTTGACGAGATTGTTAAAATAATTCTCCTTGGTCACTATGAAGGATCAAAATCCGTCTAGTACCAAGTATTAGGTACATTTCAAAATAATCCTTCTTCATAGGTCTGAATTATTTAAATACGTCTAATACCAAACAAAGAACGTATCAACACATGCAGAAGAATTCTTTAATATCAGTCTAGGATAGGATAATTTGAATTTGAATTAGAATTTTAAATTAGAATTTTGAATTAGAATTTAAATTTTACATTTGAATTAGAATTTAAATTTTACAGTTGAATTTTAAATTTTGAATTTGAATTCTTTAAATTTGAATTTGATAATTTACCCATAGACCCCTCTGTCAACAACATTTTAGTGTTTGACACCTTGTAGCGTACAGATACAAATACGTTCTATACATAATTATTATAAATTAAAGTCGCTTTTCATGTCTGTCTGTATAACCGCGTTGAACTTTTTAACTATGCAACGGAATTTAATTCAGTATTCACCATTATTAACAGAATTTATTCCGGTAGGTTTACGTGTTAAAATTACTTTAATGAAGAAATCTCGTAGTTTTGTCAAGTCGTAAAAACCGTGCAAAGCAGGGGCGGGTCACTAGTTTGAAAATAAATTAAAAACATAATGAAACCAGCATCATAATCTCACCTCAAAAAACCTTGATCCAACACCTTTACATAAATAAGTGTATTATAATATTTTTTGTAATCTCATTTCTGGCTGCCATAAAACGTCAAGATAAAACCGTAGACTTAAGTCAAGTTTATGGTATATTTTGTTACATTTTTTTATCACAGCTTTACGAAACGGTCAATGGTTGTTTTCATAGAATTTTTTAATACACGTATTTGTTTTTATGGCTCTCGTTAATTTTGAGTTGATCTTGTGGTGGTCATAACTCAAGAGACGATCATGAAGTTCCTTTATCGGGCTTTAGCAATAGATATATTTTTATGTTTAATTTTTAGGGTTCCGTACCCGAATTTATTATCTAAGCCTCTGCTGTCCGTCCGTCGTAAGGCTGTGTCTTTAGAATCTTGAATCAATACAATAAACTTGGAGTTCATCGAATAGTGTTCAACGTTTTTTTCTTTTTTCTTTTCTTCTTAAAAATTTAAGAAATAGGGGGCCGCAAAAGTTGACAGTTTTAGGCCATTTTTATATGAGCTCTATCGCAACAACTAAACAAGTTACGAATTTGAAACTTGTGCATAATATTCATGTACTATAAACTGTATTGAATCAACAAATATTAAAAACGCCGATTCATTCAATATTTTATCTAAATATGGGTGGTATGAATTACTGCAACTACAAAAAATTCTTTGTTAAGTTTATTTATTTATTTGATAAATATTGTATGGTGGTACGGAACCCTTCGTGTGTGAGTTTTCCTCGCACATGGCCGTTTTTTTGTCATCTTCTTCTTTGGGTCGATGGCACGACAGTGTTTTAAATGTTATCGGCCCAAAACTTCGCCACATCCATGGCTTCATCGGTGGCAGTGCAGAGGTCACCATGGCTTCCTTTTTTGGGGCACGGAAGGCAGGTTTTGGGACTTGGTTTCCGCCACCATACTTTGCGAGGTTGTAGTTACATCTTCCCACTTGGGTTTGGAGGTGGTTCAGAGACTTTCATGTGGGCCAGGGAAGAGTATAAATACCTCTTTTTAGGTAGAAAGTAAATACAAAGTTAAACAAATGTATGTAGTAGATAAAAATAGAAGGCTTATTGGTGATTCGCCCGAACTTACTCGCCCGAAACGGGCAAATCGACACTTCTAAATAACATTATTTTTCTTGAGGCGATTCACACAAAGTTAATTTTATTGTAGGCGAACCGATTTCTGGAGTTGTCGGTTCACCTACAAAGAAATTAGCTTTATTTAAAAGTGTCGATTCGTACGTTTCGAGTGAGTAAGTTCGGGCGAATCACCAATAAGTGAAATAGAACGTACGGTGTGAATGTAATCTAATTTTGTTCTTAAAAAAAGAAGAGTATAAATTTAATTTATTGTTTTGAATAATGGAACAGTGCAATGGGAAGAATGCAAACATTCATTTATTTCTCATTTATCAAAGAGATTTCAGTTTCAGTTAAGATATTCGCCTTATTATATCAGCACTACCACTTATCCTGCCGGGGTTGCGAAGAAAACCGAAAGGGAGATCGTGGCCCCCGGCAACAGGGCAGCCGAAGGAACACGGGTGGATTTTAGTCAGTAAGAGTCTGACACGCCCTCCCGCTCCGCCCAGAGCGGGAGAAGTTATTTGACGATTTCCCACCCTCAAAAAAAAAAAAAAAGCACTACCACTTATAAATAACATAGCGTTTTTTTTTAAATAAATGCTAAGTTATTTATAAGTGGTGGTTCATCAAGAAATATGAATGAAATGAAAAGTTAAACCTAACTCAAATAATAATGGAGTTTGTTAGGTCCCGAATAATCCAAGGAACAAAATAATGAATGCGTTTGATTTCAATGTACCTAATTTTTTTATCTTTCAAAAATTGTAGCATTGGTCAACACGCTTTGTAATTAAAAAAAAAAAACAAAACGAAGCACATCTATACTAACATTTATAAAGAGGTAAAATTTATTTGTTTGTAAGTTTGTATGTAGGGGGTAATCTCTGGAAATACTAGTCGGATTTGAAAAAATATTTCTCCATTGGATAGCTCAATTCTTGAGAAACTTCATAGGCTTATGGACAAAGTCGCGGGCAGAAGCTAGTTTTCTATAAGTACTAGTAGTTCACTTCAGTTAGAGAGAAAACAAAAAGCTACTCATTACGTTTGAGTAGCAGGAACGTTTTGTTTCGTCTAGCAAGACAAGCAGTTTTTCAAGCTGGCATACAAAATAATCATCGTGAATTAATAATAACTGTTCTTCCACTGCCTTGCTTCTCTAGCCTTCGAGCACAACAATAGATGTTTCCTTCATTTAACTCTTAATGCTTTTTAATGTACGAAGAAATGCCAATTAAAAATAATGGTGCATTATCCTTCATGATTGCCTAAGTGCTTTAGAGCTTACCTCTTGAATTATGATTAGTGCTAGAGTTCATTCTTCCAGCATATCGTTACCACTTTTCGCAGTAGAATATGCCATTGTATTTTTGAATATCTCATACACTTTCAATACTAAAATGGTACCAACGACGCACTGCGCCAAATTTATCTCAATTTCCTTTAAAACCTTTATCTTTCTCCGAAAAATACGCCTGCCAATGAACTAATCTAACTAAATAAAATACCTAAATCTTATTACAGAGCATATACATTCAAAAAGAAAGATTTATCCAGTCCTTTTTGCGAAGCAGACGACCTTCAAGACCGGATAAACGTTAACACAGCTAGACCCGACTTATGATTGGAAATGGCTTTCAATTGCGAAAAAAACTGAAATTGTATGATCTCAGACAGAAACGCGAAAATTCCCCGAGGATATAAACTCATTTATATTTTTTACGACATGCTAGGACATCGGTATATCTGGATCTCTATGATTTTAATGATAGATGTCCGACAATTTATTGGATCTGCGAAGTTTCTGATGGTATTGGACATCTATTTTTGTTCCTGAAGGCTTAGAGGGCGTTGCTATGTCAGTTATGCTCATTGAAAATAGTGAAATAAGTAATTGTGTAATTTATTTGTATTGTTGTATCTAGTGTAGTCAATACCCGGCTAGTCTTTTTTACCCAACAAGGGTTGGGTACGCTTTTAGTCTAACTGAACAGGCGGCTGAGCATCAACATTTTTGGAAAGAAGATAATAATCAACATTTTATGCACAAAAGCTAAGCTTAACTATATAATTCTAAGATTAGACAAGTTGCCTGAGTTTTTTTCCTACCTTTATCGACTGCCATGGGTACTTTTATGCCATCTAAGACTGCGGGTTTCATGTGCTTTACGAGGCAGAGAAGTTTCTGCGATTGAATGCAATGGCAATGCAGAATGATGCATGTTTTCATTGCACTAACATAAACGTTGAATTAGCTACAAGTAAGTCACTTCAAGGCTTTAAAGTATAAGACCAATGTGAAAATATTTTTCCTATATCAAAAATACCTACCTACTTATTCCTTGATATCCTTAAGTGGGGATGAGAACTGTCCTGGCTCTTATATCCAATGTATGAGTGTTTTTCATTTATTTGCCCACTCAATCACTCGGGACAAGTTGACAGCTTGAATTGAGTGGCCGAGATTGTCCCCAATTTATTAAATTAAGTATGTAGTTTATTACTATAATGAATTCTGAAGGAAGGCGAAGATTTTCAGTGTGGGACGACTGATAATGCTGAAGGAGATTATAATAATTATTAGATTTGTTATAGCTATGGAATGACAAAAATCTCTACAAAAATTGTGTGAAATATTGTGTTTTTTCTTGAATTGGCATGTGGCATGAGTTACTCCTTGAAACGTTAAACTGAAGTTTTTAAAGTCTGTTAAAAATGATACTTTTATCACTATTTCTCTCTTAGTTTTATGAGATCACTTAAATTTTAGGTATTCTTCTGCATCAAGGACATTTTTTATCGAGAATTACTGAATAGATAGAAAAATGCTGCTTAACTCTCGAATCATTTATTTTTCTTTATACGCCTTTGTAGACACAATTTTTTCCAGTTATACCAGATTACTTTTAAATCCCGAATCACTGAGATAATCAAAGAGTTTTTGGGCGATATTTTGAAAATTTAAGCAACTCCATTTTATATGTCGGTAAATCCAGCCCGGTCCACCGTCGGCTTAGCTAAGATTTTGACCAAAGCTATAAACCAAATTTCATCCCGATCCTTTGAGACACGGCTTCCATTTCGCGGGTGAATTTCTTTATGCCCAATATTTCTACCTTATGGTGCGGTGGACTGGACTTCGCAAGTTAAGCTGTGCGAAAGAGGAAAACATAGCGGTATTTTAGTGGTCGCCTTTTGTTTTTGAGGTAAAAGTTTTCCAAAAAAAAAAAACGACACGTTTCATCGAATTCTCAAAGTGGTTAGCAAAATTTGTGAATTACATTTCGAAATTCTTAAAAAAAAAAACTTTTTTTTATCTGGACGTCAATCATTTATTTTTATCATTAGGTAAACTTCAGAAGAAACAGACATTGGGTTTTTAAATAATGTGCGCAGAAAAAAATAACACACAAAGTTCAATGGGCGAAAGTTGATACCTATCAATTTTTACACAATTTTGTCCATTATCCTGGCTAAAAATATAAACACAACTCAAAGTCTTCTTCAACGTTCAAAAATTTAACTGCGAATCCTCCTTACAAAAAACTGAAAAAAGAAAAATGATTATAAAACTCTATTCATTACCCCAGGAGCTCACAGACGCACGCAACATTAACGTTCAGTTTAAAAATTTAATGGCTTACATAATCCTCAAAGCTCTGACTGTGGTACTAAATTTCCTGCCACTAAATCAAATTCTTGTTCCTAGCTGTGAACTTCATACATTTACATACATAGCATTTCCTTTTACGCCACTTTGAGATTTTGGCGTACCACGTCTTTCATAATTATTGTGGAAATTCTGACAATTGTGGAGCTGTAGTGTCTTTTGGAGATACTTTGTCACTTTCATTGTATGAATGTTACTATTCTAGCGTACTTAAAATTTCTCATTGTACACTTTACAGTCAGAAAAAATAATTGTTCAGCAAATTAACTACCTATGTCAATTTGCCGTATTATAACCAATTCATAAAACTGTCTACCTTGTTGGTGTAGTGATCGTAAGCGCTACGAACAGTGTTATTGTTTTTTTTTCATCCCAGTTCCATGTGATAGGGGGCGAGCTTCGGGCCATCAACCGGGCCAGACCCATACTCCAGGCTACTAGTGAGAAATTCACTGAATATTATCGTATAGATTTACAAAACTGTCTTAGGAATAAGCGAGCGATGTCAAACTTTTGTTTGACATCGTTCGCTTATTCTGAGAGGAACAGAAGCGAGAATTTTTCATAAGTGTATCTACGAGGAAAGTGTATGAGGAATAATTCCGATACGACGGTGGATCGGAGGAACAAAAAATTTCATGTGGACGCGGGTAGAAGCTAGCATTAATATAGAAGTATAGATAGTAATGTTGAATTATGTTTCACAGTGGGTGGGAAGGTTATCATAGTTCATACATAAGTTGACACACCCTTTTTTTGGGTGGGAGATTATCAAATAACTTCTCCCGCTCTGGGTGGAGCGGGAGGGCGTGTCAGACTCTTACTGACTAAAACCCAACCGTGTTCCTTCAGTTGCCTATATTGCCAGGGGCTACGGTAAACCTTTCAGACAATAACCGCAAGCCCCGGCAAGTTGACACACCTTTTATTTTTTTTGAAGGTGGGACACCATCAAACAACTTCTCCCGCTCTGGGCGGAGCGGGAGGGCGTGTCAGACTCTTACTGACTAAAACCCACCCGTGTTCCTTCGGTTGCCCTGTCGCCGGGGACCACGATCTCCCTTTCGGTTTTCTTCGCAACCCCGGCAGGCATCGGCCCTAGTGGACCCCTTCAATTCTGCTGACATCTCTTTGAGGCGCGTGTGGAACACAACGCGCCGTCGACCCGGGCCTGGTCCTTATCGGACGGTGAGCCACCCATTGCTCACCGCCCGCAAGCCCGCGCCTACGGTGGCCGGAAATCGCCTCGCGATTCCCGACGCCCTGGGCGTCTCCTCCTGCGGCGGTTAGGGGCGTGAGGGCGCGAATTTTGCCTCTCCCTCACGCGTTCCGCCTCCTCCTTCGCGAGCATTACCGCTTCGCAGAAGGAGGTGACGGCCTCCCATTTCCTCTCGCTCCGTACCATGGCCTGAACCAGGGCCGGACGCGAGAGATCACCGCCGCCGATCGCCTCCACGAGGACTCGGCGATGCTCCGCCCAAGCTGGGCAGACCTCCACCGTATGCTCCACCGTGTCCTCCGGGCGATCCACACAATGGTGACACCCGGGCGTTTCCTCCCGCCTTATCCTGTGCAGGAACCTTCCGAAACAGCCGTGTCCGGTGAGGACCTGCGTCAGGCGGAAGGTGAGGACGCCGTGGTGCCTCTCTAGCCACTCCTCAAAGAGGGGTCTTATCGCCGCAATTGTGGCGTGCCCAAAGTTGACACACCTGCCTTTAACTTTCAAGGTTTCCAACTGCAAAGTGGCTTGCTACTAACACCTAATAAGCAGTGCAACACCTAGATAGCCTAATGGTGTGACCGTTGAACTGCAAAAACTTTTTCGTTTACTGCTAAAAACGGTGAAGGAAAACATCGTGAGGAAACCGGCATGTGAAGCAAAGTCTGAGGCCCGTGGGCGGCATAAAAACTCTGATACCATGTTAGTCACTAATCACATGAAAAAACAAAAAAAAAAGACACCCACATCTACGTTCAATGAGTCCATTGTTTCAGCCCGAAACAAAGATCAACCGTAGGTATGTTTGAATTCAAATTGAGTAGGTCCACTAACTCAATCTTCGAGCTTTCAAACTGGTCACTAGTGGTATTCGAAGTGACATGCATTACTTACTTAGTCGCATTTTACGAGGTCCTGGTTTACTAAGTGATGTAGTATCCTTGTGGGAACTAAAAGGCATAGAGGTTGTTGAAGGAGAAAAAATCGTGAAGTTTCATCTTTATCTTCATTGGAAAAATCGAACATTCTAAATATAAAACAGAACAGCCGCAGTTTTTTTCAAGTGGCATTCACGCATTTGGTAAATTGACAATTACAATTCTAATTCTATTATATTTTGCGAAGTCCGTCTGTCCGTCTACATCAGGCGCGGTTTAACTCAGAGACCATTAGTACCTACTAAAAAGTGGTGGCACTCCGGGAGTGCCGACAGAAGTAAAAACTTGAACAAGATCGCCTTGGTGGAAGAAAAATACTTGAATAGAAAATTGGTCCGTAACCTTATCTACATAAAGAGCACAATCGTGTTTACTAAAAAAAAAAAACTTCCGAAATCTTTATTCTATTGATCCGTAACGTAATATAAATAAAGAGCACAATCTCGTTTACATAAATGAGGTGTCGTCACGGTGTCGCAAGTACAATGGTTTTGTCCCATCTCAAAAATGCCCAACGCGCCTAAAGATGTTTTCACTTCAAAAAGCTGTAATTTGCTGTAAATTGTTGGTTCTTGATACAATTTTTAAACCATGAAAATGTTTTCTATCTATTAAAACTGACCGTATGAAATTGCATAATCTCAATGATAAAATGGTTTTCTATATCTCGTAATAACGCATTATTGTATGAATCAGTGTCACCAAGAAACATAAAGTTCCTGAGCATTACTTTGAAGAAACTCATTCATTATTTATCGTAAAATAAGCGCGGACATTATAGGTTGTTGTATCCTCAACCCAACCCATTTCACTCCATTACCCTTAAAAGTATCGACTAAAATAGCACACGTTACGTAAAATACATCCTGTATGAATACACATGTATCTAAACATCTCCGTGTAGTTCTTTATTCTCCAAACTGGCTGTGCCCCGCGGTTTTACCCGCATAAGCCTCGATGGTGTATGAGTCCCGTGGGAATATCGAGATAAAAAGTATGGTATGTCCTAACCCAGGTCATAGTCTACTCTTGTGTTTTGACAGATAACTAGTCAGATGTCGTGTAGTTTAGTCAGATGACTATGACGAGCTATTTTAGCTCGTTCCAACTACACAAGCACAAGATTATAAATGCAAAAGTAAAGCTAAAATAGCTCATCATAGTCAGATGACTATGACGAGCTATTTTATCTCGTTGGTTGGTTACATGGTTGGGAGAGGTTGATCCCAACCATGTTGAAGTCTCCTTTCAGTCTAACCGAATGCAGCTCAATATTAGCCTAAACTTATATAAATATAACTTATATAATATTATAAAGAGGTAAGTAATACAAAAAAAAATCATATCTATTCCTTGTATAAAAGGATTTTTTTTTAGCTTTCACGCTAAAACAGCTGAACGAATTTGGATGAAATTTAGCGCATTGGTAGACCATAACCTGGGTTAGGACATAGGGTACTTTTTATCCCGATATTAATCGAGACTTATGCTGGTGAAACCGAGGAGCGCAGCCAGTATTTTATAAAGAGGTCTTGTCCTTGTGATACTTTTTATCTCGATATTGAATTATGTGGGTGAAACCGACGAGCGCCGGTAGTATTTTATAAGGAGCTCTTGCCGTTGTAAAAACATTATTGCCAGAGTTCGGAAAGAGGGTGGACTGTCCAGAGTGCACCGGACGTTAAGTATTGCCACTAGTGGAGGATTTTTATCGCATCACACTTGGTTTTTGAGGCAGTGTGGCTTCAGGGTTTCTTCCAGTGTCTGTGATATTAAAATAAAAACAGATAAATTAAAAAAAAAAATCTAAAAACACCGAGCCTAAAATTAGAAAAAAAGATGGAAACAAGATGACTTATTTTTGTCTCTCAATCCCTCGTAATACTATAAACAATTTCTTTTTTTGGCAATGTTAATTCTTTGGCCAAAGAAGAAGCCAGCCCCTCTGGTCACGTGAAATACCAACCAGTAAACTGTCCTCGGGCCCCATGACCTGAATGCGACCAGTATGCGAGAAATTTCCTTAAAAAGAAACTGTCCTCGGGCCCCATGACCTGAATGTTTGGACCCAAAATTTTGTATTTTGTATTACCTTACATACAGAACTTTCGTGTCAACACTTTTATGATTAAAAATACCATAAATGTTCAACCTTGGACTTTAACGAAGTTTCCAAAATTACCATGTAAAAGTAATTTTTTATACCGACATTCAATTAAAACGAAAATGTATTTAATTTCCTTTCCCCATTTAACTTTCTCCCGAGGATTTCGGAAATGGTTTTGTTTTAAATTCAAGAGAAAACGAAGGAAGATGTTTATCATTTTCGCGGTATAAAGGCCGATTCAGTTTTTATTGGCGCAGCGTTTCCTGGTACAAGAAAACAGGGATTGTTTGTGTTTCAGAATTTTAAACAATTTTTGTACACAAATCTTTTGAAATTAATTAACTTTTACATAACATAACATCTGGCTTGTAATCTCCGAAGGGTTAGACAGAGGTAACCTATTGTACACACACATTTCGCCAGTTATGTTTAAGTCCCTGTAACGTTGTTTTGTAAAATAAATATTTAAGCATTTGTTTACTCATATTAAAACCGAATTGCCAAGTTCTCTCATATTCAACGCATTTCACGTGGCGAGTCCCTTTTCCTCTCCCCTGACACCGTCTTGGCAAGCCCGGCCGTCAATCTGTGCGCGCCGGTTTGAGACACCGTCACATGCTGGCAAGGGAGGTTCACGCTCGCGTCGCTCATTCTCAGCGGCGCGACACTTTCCCGTGGAACCTCCCCGACAGCCACGATTGTCTTCATTTGCAACGGTATTCTTATATTTGACTACGTGTATTGTATAGTCATTAATCTATTAAAATCAGTGTAATCCCCATATTAGGTAAATGTTGAACAATGTCGGTTTTTATATTGTGTGTTTATATAAGTTGACCTATCTAGGTCAACTTAGGGCGTGTGCCTATTTGCTCTTAATCTGCTATTGTCTTAAACTATTATGCCTTCTATGTTATTATTTCTATATGCAACCTATTTGCCATTAGCTTTGCGCATTTTATAAGTATTTCTCATTGACCCAAAATGTGCAAGTCAAGTCGTGCTTCTCACTTCCATTCTATCCATATAAACTCCGTACTGATTCTGAAAACAACACACTACCTTCATTAGCGCACTTGTACATCTTGCTTTGCTTATGCTTTGCTGTCACAATTAGCGGAGATGACTATTAGCTATCATGTGACAAGCTGGACGTTATGTTTCCAGGGTCCAAAGGTCGGGCTAAACCATCCAAAGTTTTGGCTATCATCTCCAAAGTTCCGGTTCACCTACCGGCAACCATCTGACATTATCAGTGGCATCCGTACACTGTGTTACGGGCCACTATCTACCGGCAGACCTGATTGCCGTTGAGCTCTGTGCAGGGTACATAATTATTTACCCGCGTGAGTACATAAAGCCATCTATGGGTCAGGCACGACCAACCACCGACCGTCACCATTCTTGGTGTCTGCAGCGTGGCACACCCGCTGGAATCATCGTTGCACCAGGCTGAGCTAGGAGAGTAGTGCGCTACTCCCAAGGGAATTAAGGGAATCTTGTGACCATAAACTTACTTACCCCATTTCTCATATTATTTTTTATGAATATAAAACCCTTTCCGTCACATCCCATGTAATACGGGGCGAGCCTATTGTCGTCAACCGGGCACAAATACAGACTTCGGCCAACTACTGAGAAATTCCTGGTGGAAAAATCTAAGAAACTTTGCCCGACACAGAAATCGTACCCAGGACCTCATGCTCAGTAGTAGTACTTACGACTACTAGAACAACGAGGCAGTCAACCAATAAATCATTTTATATTATGAGACACTGAGAGCAATTAACAAAAATGATCGGTACGACTTCCTTCATTAAACAAATAAATAAACCCAAAATAAATATCTAACGTTACTTTACACGAAACCCACGGCTATTCTTATACTGTTCAAGAAATTAAATACACACACACGAGTATTCTTAACAGATAAAAGGATGGGACACACAATGCCACTTCAATATTTAAAGTGGATACCTTGTACGACTTCAGCTGTGTTGTCTCCAGTACAATAGTAAGGCTATTATCTCTTAGACTTATGTCCTCCTAGTACTTTCTTGGTAGAAAGTTGTGAGTTTCTTGCCCAAACATGGGGGTCGAAGATATAAGATTTGCAGTAGTAATTGTCTTTCATAGCTGTGTTGTCCTCTGTACCTACAATAGGCTATCATCTCCCAAGCTTTATGTCTTCCTAGTAGTGAAGAGTTGAGCATGGGGGTCAAAGATATGGGAAGTAGCGTGTTTTTGGTGTCCTATTCAGTAACTGGGTTATGGAAGTCAGTTATTCTTATATTTCGTTGTGTATTTGTCTTTTATTTTAAGCTCTATTTATTTTATTTTATTTTGCTACCTGCCTATTTAATTAATAAACAAACCACTGAACCTAACTTGATTTCCGTACATCTTTTCTTTTCTTTTTTTTTCGGGTGACCACTGAAAATCAGCTGTTGGTCCCCCATAGCACTGCGTCGTGCTGAGTGGAAGCCTTGTTGTCACATTCATGTCGTGCGGCTGCCGACTAATTTCGGTTTTATGCTCGTGATTTATTATGTACTTTTGGTTGTTTTCGTTTACTCTTGCCTTTTATGTATGCACGTGTCTCTGTGACAATTAAACCTATTTTTCTTTCTTTCTTTCTAGTTATAAAATCACTCCATGTAAAAAACCGGCCAAATGCGTGTCGGACTCCGCACAATGAAGGGCTCCGTAGTTGACATGAATTTATTTATCCCAAGAACAAACATAATATTGTAGTTGAAAAACATGTTCTCCCATACATTCCTTCTACAAAGTTTGTACGCATTATGTTGAGAGATTTACCATGTTATTTTAAGACCAGAGACTTCTTATAGGTTTTCCTGTAATCTGTGAGTAAAGCGCCATACTATGTATTTTAATTAAAAAATTTTGTTCCAGTACTTTCGGAGATAAGGGGGGAAAATTTGTGGGAGAACCGTTGCATTTTAGATTAATTTAAAATTATTTACGTATTTTTTCGAGTAACTTCCGGTTTAATAAGTTGTTCAGTTGGATACTCTCCCCCACCCACTGACAAGCAGGCCATAGTATAAAAGAGCGCGCAAGTGGCTCGACCAGTCAGTCTTGGTTCGAAGACAGTTCTGAACGGTCAGGTATGTTTTATTTTAATTGTTCTTAATAAATAGATTATTATTATTGCTATGCTATATTGTTATAATGTTATATTGCTACATAACTGCGTCATGCAAACTGTGTAATTACTGTGTTTTATTTTAATAATAATTATAAAATTGATCTAATTTATGCATTATTTTTATTTCATCTATACTTTTCCCACATCAGAAGTGGGATCGAGTGCCCATATTCTAATACAATATTTTGTTTGTTTGAGCGTCAGGTACGATGTCAAATTACGAGTACAGCGACTCTGCCAAAGTGCCTGAAACCCTTGATGATGCTTCTAACGAAGAATTGACGTCTCCGATCCTCGGCGCACGAGCTAGAGGACAGGGCCTATCCGAGATCTTGGACAACCAATCTGGCCCCAGCACCAGTCAGTGCAGACCTCCTTCAAGCTCGACTACTCCGGGACTAGAAAATCAGGGCGGTAACTTTGTTTCTATTGACTTTATGAAGTCTATGATGAAGGAAATGATGAGTACATTCCTTCAGGCTTCAAACACTGCTCCTACTTCACAAGTTTTACATCCATTGCCACGTACAAGAAATTTAGATAATATCTATCTACCCTCTTTTGATCCCGATGATTGCACAGATACCATTCGGGTTTGGTGTCGTCATGTCGACGATTTGAAATCAGAATATCAACTTAACGAGCGTGAAACTCTGAACCTAGCCAGGAAAAGCTTAAAAGGACGTGCTGCTGATTGGGCACGTCGCAACTATACCACGCTGACTAATTGGGAAGATATCAAAGCTAATCTCATTCAAACCTTTGCAGATGAAACTCGATACTACGATGATTTAACCGCTTTTATGGAGTATACAAGCGACAAGGCTAATAGCTTAGCTGAGTACGCATCTCGTAAATGGGAGCTGGCGAAAAAGGCTGTTGGTGTTAAGGTGACCGAGCTGCATTTAGTGGACGCCGTGATATCAGGTGTGTTGGACTTTCGTATTAGATCAGATTTGTTACGACTGACACCTAAAACGTTGCCTCAATTGATACAAAATTTAAATTCTTATAAACGTAAACATCCAGTTCATGCTTCCGCTGATCACAATATTCCTGCTAAAAAGACCAAGTATAGCTCGCAAGACTATAAGTTTAGACGTTGTCAAAAATGCTTTAAGGTGGGCCATTTGCAAAGAGACTGTCGTAACCGTAAGGATTCAGACACCCCTACTACTAATCAAACTCGTCAGACCCATAGACAAAATGACCAAACTAATGATGTGCCAACTGGTGTAGCACCTAAACCTCGCGTAGTATGTACCTTTTGTCAAAGGTCGGGTCATAAGTTTGAAAATTGCTTCAAACGCTTAAATTCAAAACCGAAATCTGAAAAATCTGAAAAATCGGTAAATTCTTTGAGACTTGCTAACAACCATTCCACGATCGGCAAAATCGATGATCGCGACTTTTTCTGTCTTATAGACAGTGGCGCTGAATGCTCCTTAATGCGTGAAAGTATTGGGGATTGCACCAGTGGCAAAATATCTTTTAAGACTACAATGTTACGCGGAGTTGGAGAAAATTCATTTTGTTCTACTCGTATCAAAACAAGTCGGATTTGTATTGATGGCCTGAATTTGGAGCTGGAGCTTGTATTAGTTCCCGATCACTATATTCAATATGACGTTCTTTTGGGTCAGAATCTTTTTGACATTCCAGGCATACAAGTAGTGATATCTAATTATAAAACCAAAATTTCAAAAACCTCTTACAATATTAGTTTTGTTGAAAAAATAGATTTAGAAACCTGTATTGATACTGATGTCGATTCAATATCAAAAGATCACTTACTTAATTTATTAAAATCCTATTTAGATCTCTTCACATCGGGGAATTCTGTAACACAAATAAATACAGGAGAACTGACTATTAAATTAAAAAACCCAGATAAAACTGTTCAAAGACGCCCATATCGTCTTGCCCCTATCGAGCGAGAGAATGTCAAAAAGATAATACAGAATTTAAGAGACAATGGAATCATTCGTGATAGTAACTCCCCTTTTTCGAGTCCTATTCTGTTAGTTCGAAAGAAAGATGGTAGCGACAGGCTATGTGTCGACTACAGAGAACTTAATAGTAATACTGTAAGGGATCATTATCCTCTTCCATTAATCGATGACCATATTGGCAAACTCGTGAATGCTAAGTTCTTCACAGTCCTCGACATGGCCGCAGGCTTTCACCAAATACCTATAGCTCCCGACTCCACCGAGAAAACTGCATTTGTCACGCCTGATGGGCAATACGAGTTTTTACGTATGCCTTTTGGACTGTGTAATGCACCATCGATTTTTCAGAGGGCTATCAATACAGCTCTGAAAATGTATGTAGATGTGTTCGTGTTGATCTATATCGATGATGTGATCGTCTTCTCCAACTCTGTACATGAAGGTCTTGATAATTTGAGAAAAGTTCTTGATTCTTTAAAATGTGCTGGTTTTTCCTTAAATGTAAAAAAATGTAAATTTCTCAAAACAGAAATTGAATATTTAGGTCGAATAATTTCCAATGGTACTGTTAGACCTAGTCCTGGGAAAGTACAAGCACTTATAAAATCTCCTATCCCTCAGACAGTGAAACAGGTCCGCCAATTTTGCGGCCTTGCGGGATATTTTAGAAAATTTATACCAAACTTTTCTCAAACGATGAGCCCTTTATATGATTTAACTAGGGCCAATGCCAAGTGGAACTGGACATCAAACCATGATTCAGCAAGAGAAAAAATTATTCGATACCTCTCTTCGGAACCAACTCTGTCCTTATTCGATCCAACTAAATCTATTGAACTTCATACTGATGCCAGTTCCTCTGGTTTTGGTGCTGTGTTGTTTCAAAAACACGATGTTCAGCTTAAAGTTGTAGAGTACTTCAGTATGCGCACCACCGACACCGAAACGCGGTATCATTCGTACGAGCTCGAAACTTTGGCAGTAGTTAAAGCCATAAAACATTTTAGGCACTACCTGTTCGGCAGAAGTTTTAAGCTCGTGACAGATTGTAATTCACTAAAAGCATCTAGGAATAAAAAAGAGCTTTTACCCCGTGTTCATCGATGGTGGGCATACTTACAATCATTTGATTTTGAAATTGAGTATCGTAAAGGAGAGCGCATACCTCATGTAGACTTTCTCAGTAGGAACCCTGCAAATCTCCACATTAATAACGTTTTAAATTATAGTGATTGGTTGGAAACTGAACAGCAGAATGATTTGGAAACCAAGAATTTGATAGATTCCATTCAAAATTCTACTATAGATAAAAATTTAGCTTCTAGTTACGAAATCTTTAATAACTTACTGTATAGAATCTATAGTACAAAAGATAACAAAACGAAGAAATCTTTATTTGTTCCTAAATCTTATAGATGGCACATAATTCAATTGTACCATGACTCTCTTAAGCACTTAGGCTGGGAGAAAACCTTAGAAAAAATACGTGAACAGTTTTGGTTTCCAAACATGTCTAAAAATGTTCGTAAATATGTTGAAAATTGCCTCACTTGTAAGATCAACAAGAGCCAATCTGGTTCTCGTCAAGTTACCCTGCATCCCATTGATGTGCATATGGATACCACAGGAAAACTTACTGGTAACAAACTCAAGAAACAATATGCAGTAGTTTTTATTGATGCCTTTTCTAAGTATTGTTTTTTAAAACCTGTGACTAACCTTACTGCAAATGCTACCGTAAACTGTCTTAAAGATCTGGTCTGTACTTTTGGAACGCCCAAAAGAATAATTTGTGATCAAGCGGCATCGTACACAGGAAAAGAACTGCGAAATTTTTGCCAAAACTGGTCAATCGAATTACATTTTATCGCAACTGGTGTCAGTCGTGCAAATGGCCAGGTCGAAAGGCTAATGAAAGTCCTAACTAACTGTTTCACGGTTGTCGAGAATACTACCCAAAGAAGCTGGAAGGATGCTGCCAGGGAAGTCCAACTTGCAATCAATTGTACGTTTAATAAAACCACTGGACAAACTCCCTTTCAGCTTCTCATGGGTTGCAATCGATCGCCTCCAGCCATTTCTGCTCTTGTAAATGATATTGAACGCTTGGACCTTAATGCTTGTCGAGAAATAGCAAAACATCGCATTGACGAACGCGCGGCGATACAAAAAAAACAGTTTGACAAAAACAAAGCCAAAATTGTCCCGTTTAAACTCGGTGATATTGTTTTAATAAAGCAAAATCCACGTGCTATTATGAAACTTGACAGTAAATTTAAAGGTCCATGTGTTATAACTAATATTCATGATAATGAACGATACACCGTAAAAGTTCATAGTACTGGAAATGATTTGTATGTTTCTCATGAAAATATGAGACTTGTTTCTCCTGATATGGGAACTGAGCTCACAGAATCACTAGATTCTGGAGATTAGTAACTTATTGTCTAAGTACGAATCCATTACATACTGGCCAGGTGTTGGATGAGTGCTTGGTAATAAGTATGCTAATTCGGCCGTGTCCTTAAGGGATTGCTTACCGAGGCCATATCATTTATGCCGCGCCTTAGATAAGGCTTTCTTACAGAGGCAATAATTTATTAAATATTTAGGCTGTGCCTTCATGTAAGGCTTTTACCGAGGCCGTCTTAATTTTATGATTTTTGTATTGTAAATGATAATAGAACTTATGTTATTGTGTTCCAATGAGTGATTAACCATAAGAACCATGTAATTTAATTGATATTCACGAGCCATAATGGCTGCTCGTCAGAATGGCCGTGTGGGAGAACCGTTGCATTTTAGATTAATTTAAAATTATTTACTTATTTTTTCGAGTAACTTCCGGTTTAATAAGTTGTTCAGTTGGATACTCTCCCCCACCCACTGACAAGCAGGCCATAGTATAAAAGAGCGCGCAAGTGGCTCGACCAGTCCCAGAACCGATTCCTCCGTAGGGCCACAGGCTCCCCCTGGTATGTTAGGAACGAGAGTCTCCATCTCGACCTTAAAATTCCCACGATCCACCAATTTCTAAAACGCCTTGCAAAGCGTTACTTCGATTCCGCGGTCAAACATCGCAACCCTCTGGTTGTCGAGGCCGCCAGTTATGTCCCAAGTAGGATTAGCCGTACCCGCCGTCCTAGGCACATTCTTACCGACCCAGATGACCCCATAACCCTCCTCCAGGAGAGCAATAGGGCCACTAGCACTCTACACAAATACAGACGCCTCCCGTCATTCCGACCTCGCCGTCGAGGTCCTTTGCGATCGCGTCCGCGCCCCCGAGTAAATGATACTCCTCCCCGACCCTTGCTCGATAACGAGGTGCCAGCAGTGGTTTCGGCTGTGCACGTAGCTTTAAATTCCCCGATTAATAATAATGATCAAAACCTTGATCCAGCCCGTCCCATCTTTGATGTCCTCCCTCCGGTGACGCCCTAAGCCGAGGCTCGTACCCCACAGGGGGTGCCCTTAGCGAGCGTTCACCTAGCTTTTTAGCTTAGTTTTGTATGCCCCTGGCTGGAGGCTTTGAGTGTAGTAGCTGAACGGTCAGGTATGTTTTATTTTAATTGTTCTTAATAAATAGATTATTATTATTGCTATGCTATATTGTTATAATGTTATATTGCTACATAACTGCGTCATGCAAACTGTGTAATTACTGTGTTTTATTTTAATAATAATTATAAAATTGATCTAATTTATGCATTATTTTTATTTCATCTATACTTTTCCCACAAATTCATCGAATTTCTTAGATATCTTTAAAAGTGTTTATTTTAATATTATATAAAAAAATATATTTAAAATCCTCGCAACAAACCCTTTCATTCGATATGTTACACGGTACTGTTACCAATTATTTTTTTTTTTCTTGTTTGCCCCCCAATAGTGACCCCTATATTCAAAATTCATTTATTTACGGTACACGTTCGTATTTGGGTCACAGAAATACATATTTTAATTTAATCGGTCCTTTAGATTCGGAGCAAATTGGCTGTGACAGACGGATAGACACACGAGTGATCCTATAATATGTTTTTTTCCTTTTGAGGTACGGAACCCTAAAAATACTGGTATTCAGCAGCATCCGATGAGCCTGGAAGCTGACCCCTACATACATAGTCGGGAAATGGTGACTGCGATTACTAGCAGTCATTGAGAACACCTCTTTTTAAAAGAGCTTTTCCAGGGAGGTACCACTATACCTATTCTGCCACTTAACACCGTTGCTGCGTTCCCGGTATAACTATAGGCATATAAAATTTCTGTTTTGTCTATGGTATGGCTATATATCCACATTGTATGTTGTCCGCCTGGTATTGCAGAAGCGGAGTTTCAGCTTATTTGCCATCCAATAACATAAGAAAACTGACGATCACGGTAAACCAGCCACACTTTAGATGACGCATTTTCGTACAAATTTGATACGTGCGAAAACGCACGAACGATTCCTTTCCTTCGAGTAGTATGGGAGTTTGCACATTGGATACAAGTTACTCGTGCGTATATAAACATGTTGGTATATTTTGTCTAGTCGTGCGTAGAAAATACAAAATGGATACGAAGACTGCCGTCTTTATGGAAAAGCAATTATATTTACACAATTTTTATGACAAGTGTCGTATGACTACGACTAGAAAACGTTTCCAATTTGCGCCGTGTCTATAAATAACTCAAATTGCTTAACATGATCCTCAGTTATACGAAAATACGCAAGCATTAATTTTGAAATAAATATGGCGAAGTTGAGGATTAATGTTAAGTAATATATTTGACGAGAACAGGATTCTATAAAATGTTCTCGATAGAAAAAAATCCAAAGTTACTTCCAAACCGAACAATAAACCGCTGGTAGTAAAAAAATACTACAAATTAGGCCATGAAACTTTGCATAATAACTGAACTGACTATAAAGCAGATACTACGTTTTTTTTTTATTACTATAATTTTTGACGTAAAAATAAATTACGTAAACTATTTGCGCCTTGGAGCCTTCTCTCCTTAGCTCAATCTCACTCTCACTCAGTCCGCTGAGGTATTATGGGCTCTGAAGTCAGAGAAATTAATTGTTTCGCAAATTGACTACCGAATTAAATTATCTCTAGGTATATTTAAATCACAACTATCATTATTTGACAGTTGTATGAAATGGCTTTTAGATAGCAAATTGGTAGACTGTCAATTTAAAACAAACAATTAATTTCCCCGAATGTACAATGGGTATGATTTACAGTTACGATTTTTCTACTCTATACCTGACTAATGAATGACCTAAGGAAAAAAACCGGTCAAGAGTGAGTCGAACTCCCGCACCGAGGGTTCCATACCAACCCATTATACCGCCATAGTAAAATTGGTAAAAAGATATGGGCAAATTTAGATTTACGCGAAAACTTGTAATTGTATCAAAATTTACCTTACTTTACTTTTTACCAAATTTCGTAATTCTAGGTCAACGGGAACTACTTATTCTAGGTTTTCGACCCAAAACCTATAAGGTACTTCCGGTTGACCTAGAATTGTAAATTTTGGTTAAAAGCAAGGTCTTACAGCACAAGTAAAGGGAAAATTCCGAAAAATAAAAGAGTTGAAAATTAAGGTAAATTTTGGTACTTACAAGTTTTCGCGAAAATCTAAATTTAACCATATCTTTTTATCATGCTGACTCAGGACCTTGATTTTTATAATTCCCATCATTATTATTGTTTTTTTTTTTTTTTTATAAGGACTATAGACTTCAGTATCTGGTATAAATTTCAACCCTATATTTATAAAGGTCCATCGGTTCCTGAGAAAATTGGTGGTGACACATGGACAGACGGATAGACGTACAAGAGAGTGATCTTATAAGGGTTCCTTTTACCTTTTGAGGTACGGAACCCTAAAAAATGAAGTAAAATTTAGACTAATATTCTTACAATAACAAACGTCAGCAAAGTTACTACGATCCAACACAAACAACTGTTTTCTCATCAAAGAGACTGCTGTGTCATAAGATACGTAGTTTCAAACAAACAAAGAGTAATCTTAGGTTGTTCGTAGTCATCGCAGATTTCTCTTTAAGTATTTGGCCTCCTCCGCACTGGGAGGAGGTCGAAATAAATGTGGCTGTGGAAACGATTTTGCTTTTACTTTTTCTCACATGACAGCGATCATCGTCACCATCACTAACACCTCACCTAGTTTTTAGTAAAAAGTTTGTGTAAAAAATAATAAAAAAAAAAACAACAACATCATCATATTTTATGACGGTCATCATAAAATGAAATTCTTGAATGATTGATGAATTGAACGAGCAAATCTTTTATATAAGTATACAGGGTGGCAGGGACATCGACGTGAAAACTGTTACTATGGATTCAGTACATGATTCTGAACATTATCGTCAGTTATTTAAAAAAAAAAATCAGCTGTTCCATACATTTTGACCGCGTAGGTATTGCAGTTTCTTTATTTTTTTTTTGATAACCGACGTAAAATTTCAAAGCAGGGGGTTCAGAATCATGTACTGAATCCATGGTAACAGTTTTCGCGTCGATGTCCCTGCCACCCTGTAAATATACGTAATCTGAATCTCGGAAACGGCTACAACGATTTTCATTAAATTTAGTATACAGGGGGTTTCGGGGGCGATAAATCGATCTAGCTAGGTTTCATTTTCAGAAAACTACCAGAAAAAAAATGAGCTCAATCATCCAGATATTTTACATAATATGTATAATTTTTGACCATAATGACAATCAATACGAATATGGTTGGAAATCTGTTATCTAAGTATAGACAAGTAATGCATTTCTTATCGTATCGTATTTCTTTCGTAATTCCAATCAATCTCTGATTATTTTGAAGTACCTGGTCGACCGAGCTCTGAGAAAACAGAAAGAAACATATCATCCAGGTATACCAACGTTGTATCGCATTCTCGAGGCTGTGAAAATAGAGAAAACTAATTTTCCCAGATTTGAGACCCAGCTAGATCGATTTTTCGCCCCCGTAAATACCTATTTTGAAACTTTCATCGAAATCGTTAGAGCCGATTACGAAAACGTGAGTAGAAATATATACAAACAAATATACAAATATTGCTCGTTCAATAGTATAGAATAGGATTATTACATCTCGCATTCTCTCCCAGAACTTGCCTGAAACAGACCTTTTCATATTATTATTTAAATACGCCTCTGCCTCGTTGGTCTAGTGGTGGCAAAGCGCTACTGCTGCGTATGAGGTCCTGGGTTCGATTCCCGGGCCGGGCAAGATGTTATTGGGTTTTTCCATCTGGAATATCTTAGTAGCAGCCCGGAGTCTGGATTAGTGCCCGGTTGATGGCAATAGGCTCGCCCCCTATTACATGGGACTTAAACATAAATAGCAAAATGTGGGTGTTATCCTGTAGTACACCCACATTTTGCCAGTTATGTTTAAGTAACAGTTTAAGCAACTTTTTGTTTACTGCAACTTAAACATAACTGGCAAAACTGTTTAAGTTCCAGTTATGTTTAAATTACAATTACACTTCTGCCTAACCCTTCAGGAAATACAGGCGTGATGTTATGTTTATGTATTTAAAAACGTAAGTCTCACGAAATCGATCCTTCAGGTAAAAACTAAGCTAAAATTATACAGATTCTAATATTCAATAGAAAAATAAGACTTTGAGTTGTGTATTGTGAAAGGAAAACTTTCCTTAGACTCGTATTAGCAAGTCTAATAGTTTGATGTGGGCCGACGATACTGTAAAAAACAAAGGTCTATATTGGAATCGAGTAGGGTAAGTTCAAGGGGAATGGCACGTACACGAACATGTGTATAGATCAAGAGATTCGATTATTTATGTCTCATGAAATATCTACTGACTTCATTGAAATGAGTAGCATGTAGGGTCGTTAGAAATGACATAAAGTTCAAGAGAGGACTATTATAAGAAGTGTGATGTTAAAGATTGTTGATGATGACGAGGGAAGAATTTGGTCGATTTTATGTCCTTTAAAATACTTACTGACATCATTGAAATAAGTAGCTTATAGGGTCATTGAAAGTTACATATAGTTTAAGAGGGGACTATAATAAGAAGTGTGGTGTTAAAGGATCTTGATGATGATGAGGGAAAAGTTTGGTCGATTTTATGTCTCTGAAAAATATCTATTGACTTCATTGAAATGAGTAGCATATAGGGTCGTTGGAACTGACATATAGTTCAAGAGAGGACTATAATAAGAAGTGTGATGTTAAAGATTGTTGATGATGACGAGGGAAGATTTTGGTTGATTTTATGTCTCTTAAAATACCTACTGACATCATTGAAATTAATAGCTTATAGGGTCGTTGAAAATTACATATAGTTTAAGAGAGGACTATAATAAGAAGTGAGGTGTTAAAGGATCTTGATGATGATGAGGGAAAAGTTTGGTCGATTATATGTCTCTGAAAAATATCTATTGACTTCATTGAAATGAGTAGCATATAGGGTCGTTGGAACTGACATATAGTTCAAGAGAGGACTATAATAAGAAGTGTGATGTTAAAGATTTTTGATGATGACGAGGGAAGATTTTGGTTGATTTTATGTCTCTTAAAATACCTACTGACATCATTGAAATTAGTAGCTTATAGGGTCGTTGAAAATTGCATATAGTTTAAGAGGGGACTATAATAAGAAGTGTGGTGTTAAAGGATCTTGATGATGATGAGGGAAAAGTTTGGTCGATTTTATGTCTCTGAAAAATATTTACTGACTTCATTGAAATGCATATAGGATCGTTGGAACTGACATAAAGTTCAAGAGAGGACTATAATAAGAAGTGTGATGTTAAAGATTGATGAGGAGTTTGGTCGATTTTATGTCTCTTAAAATATCTAGGTACTGACTTCATTAAATATATAACTTTTTGTTAGTGACATTTAGGTTTAATTTATATAGGCTCTACGAATGCTGATACTTAAATTAACCCTGCTACTAACTTGCTGACTGCTGCTAATATTCTCTACCTCATATAGAAATTATAATTTTACTAGCTTTTGCCCGCGGCTTCGCCCACGTGGTTGTCGGAAAACACCCCAAGTGAACGTACTATAGGGATTAAAAATACCCTTTGTGTTAATCCAGGTAAAAAATGTATGAATTCCGTAATACATTGTTTTCATATAACTTCATTGGTTAACGCGGCGCACGCCAGTAAAGCTCCCAGTCGGCATGATTTTTACCAACCTCTTCAACAATCATCGTCTTCAGTCTTCAATGAATTAGACACCTAAACCTTCCTCGTGAATCACTCAGTCTATTGATATAAACCGTATGAAAATCTACTCGGTCATTTTTGAGTTTATCACGTTCAGACAGACAGTCGTGGCGGGGGGGGCTTTGTTTTTTAATATGTAGTGATAATTAGTGACGAAAAGAAAATGGGGATGTGTACATATAAAAATCAGTTGATTCTGCTCCAAGATACCAATTTCGATTAGCTATAGTCAATAGGAAGATATAAGCTTACTAGTACACTGAAGGAAGTACCACATATATCAGGAATAAACATAAATAAGAACGGTACAAGCGGCGGTCTTATCGGTAAAAGCAATTCCTTCCAGACAACCATTGGATGGAAAGAATCATTAAGGAAACTGGAATCTATCCATTGAATTTATGTCCTATATATGATAAAGGTGAATGAACTGCACGCTTATTTAGGGAATCATTCAATAAATAATTACATGTTATTATAATATTATAGGGTTATTGGCTATATGTCGGCAATCCGTTAACCCCGATGTACGAGAGGTCATTTGCAACCAAATGACCCCTCATGACCCCTATGCCAATGTCAACCATTTTCGAGTATTATGACATTTTATATTTTAAAAAGAATGAAATTAGAAATATAAATATAAATAAAAATATAATTATAATAATTAATTAATTATAGAATGATATTAAAAATATTAATATAAATAAAAATATAAGTAATTATAAAATGTCAAATGACTCGAAAAATTTTGCCATTTGCATAGGAGTCAAAAGGTTCATTTGGTTGCAAATGACCTCTTTGCCGACATATAACCAAGTTTAAGGGTGTGACTTAAGTTATATCAATCAGGAGATTAAATGAAAGAGACAATCTTTTTTCTGTGTGAGAAGAGGTGTGTGCTCTTAACTGGGGCAGTTACATACCGATGTAATTACATGACATAAGACCACACCTATTTTCCCTGAAGGATTAGGCAGAGGTACCTACACTACAGTCGCATTTCGGCAGTTATGTTTTAGTTACATGTAGTTGGAGAAAAGCCTATTGCCATCAACCGGGCACAAATCCAGTCTCTGGGCTGTGATGAGAAATTCGTATCGGATAAACCCCATAACACTTTGCACGACCTGGGAATTGAACCCACGACCTAATAATGCTCAATAGTAGCGCTTGCTACCACTAAACCAACGAGGCAGTCAGCCATATTTTATTTTTTGTTTATCTAAGAAGAGGTTTTTACTCTGCAGTCTTCTTTTTCGCTTCACTCTTGACAGAGCGGTCGTGGTCATGATGGACTGTGTCCAATTGCAGGTGTAATCATTGCCCGCCTCACGATCTCTCTCCATCTGGTTCTGTTATATGGCAGTCTGGCACGTTCATTAACAGGGTCTCCTACCACGGATTTTATTTGATCGGTCCACCTCATCGATGACGGGAGGTCATCGATGAGGTGGCGAGGCCTATTACCTTGCACTCTGCCCTGCACCACTAGACACTCTATGGAGTCATTATTCCGCCTGAGCACATGACCTTAGAATTTCAGTTCAACTCTGCAGTAGGCCAGTAAAATTACTGACTGATATATTTACGATATCAATAATAGGTATATTTTAATATTCGATACTATTTTAAATGACTTCTATTAGTATTGGTGACAGCTGCGGTTTAGATTATTGAAGGTTGTGGGTGATTGGACCGCTGATGGATTAAAACAGATTTTCTAAATTGGATTGGGGTCGGTTATTGAATGTTTTATCGCAGTTAGGATTATTAAAGGCTTGTTTGACGTAATGTGTTAGGAGAAATTAAATAGGGTATTAAGAGAACTTCAAATACACGTACGGTGTGGCAATGGGCCAGCCATATCAGCCGTAGAACCGGTAACCGTTGGGATAGATGTGTTCTTGAGTCCCCTTCTTAGCCATATCATCTTTCACACAGTCCATCCATCGTTACTTTAGTCTTCCCCTACTCTTATAGCCATCCACATTCAAACTCAAAACTTTCCTCACGACATTTTCCACATTCCTCCGCATCACATGCCATACCATGACAACCGATGTCTATACAACTTTTCTTTTTGAACTTTAGAACCTAACCACCAAAAATTCAACCATGACAGATCACAAACACCTCTAGCAAAGAGTGTAAACAAAATGTTCAACTCTGACCCACTGAAAATTCCGTATCTATTAAAACATTTACGAGGTCGGCCTACATAATTTTCCTCACAACCTTTGTTCTGCATTCATAATATTTTTTTCAGACAATGTTTATCTACCGTGTTTGTTCCTACCTTGAAGCTGGATTTTTATGCTTAATTTTGTTCCTATAAGCTGGGTGAAAGAGAAGTATTGTTTGAGATTGGTTTTGATCCGAAAAATTATCAAAGGTTTTGTAAGCTCGTGCTTTTTTAATGTTGGTAGTAGATTAATGGTGTGTTTGTAATTTGTAACGGATTTTTGAGTTTTAGTAGGTATGTACTCCAGAGCAACCGTAAAAATGAGCTGTGCCATTTTTGTGGAATGTTTGCCTGGTGTAAAATATATGTTTGCGTCACGAGTGGAATCACGTCAATGCCCATGGTGGGGTGATTGAGAAATTGGAAATGAAATCGGTATGTGAGACAAATTCCAAATATAGTTATGACGAAGAGGGTAGGTGTCTCTTTTGTTATTATCAGTCATTTTTTAACTACTGTGGGCGTACTATGGGTAGTGTTGGTTATTGTGCAATAGAAAAACAGTTTGCAGTTCAGATCATATTATAATTTACGATCACATTAATCACACTAGCAATTCACACACTACGGGTTTCGGTGTATTCACATACGGTGGAGGTCTGCTTGGGTGGAGCTTAACCGTGTCCTCGTGGAGGCGATTCGTGGCGGTAATCTCTCACGTCCGGCCCTGGTCCAGGCCATGGTACGGAGCGAGAGAGCATGGGAGGCCGTCACCGCCTAATGCAAAGCAGTAATGCTCGCGAAGGAGGAAGCGGAACGCGTGAGGGAGAGGCAAATTTCGCCCCCTCACGCCTGCCCTTAAGCGCCGCAGGAGACGCCCTCAGCGTCGGGAATCGCGGGCCGACTCCCAGCCACCGTAGGCGCAGGCTTGCGGACGGTGAGCAATGGGTGGGTAGCTCGCCGTCCGATTAAGACCACGCCGGAGTCGATGGCGCGTTGTGTTCCACGCGCACCTCAAAGACATGTCAGCAGAGTTGGCCGATGCCTGCCGGGGACGTGGGAAAGTCCCAAAGGGATACCGTGGCCCCTGGCAACATGGCAACTAAAAATTTTGGTTGAGTCAACAATACCCTTAGCTTGTATTAATGTGATTATTAAATTTATCCGACTAGAAATTCAAACTTTCAAAAGATCTACTTCAAATTCTTAAAAATGGAAGTAGTTATAAAGTGTGGCCTCTTGTTATTCCGTTTATACAAGTGCTTTTATAACTGGATTATTTATTTCGCCAAAAACTGGATGCTGATCTTCGATCATCATTGACGGACTTGGAAATGCAGTCAATGTTTAGTCATAGTCATTTATTCAGAAACAAGTAAATTTATCCGAATTTACACGCAAAATTACACAATTCACGAAAATAAATTACATTTGAATTTCAAGATAACAAATTTACATTTATTCAATAGTATTTCAAGACATAAAATTAAACAATCAGGCCAACACCTCAAATTTAAAATTATTACAAAAAATAATTAATTAAAGACAAATTAGCATAGACTTATTTAATCAATTGGCAAACTTACAGATGGCGTTGATTGATATAAAATCCCGAAAAAATTATACAGGTAATGTACATTACATACTAAGACATCCATACTCCATACTAATAAAACAACTTAACATACATAAAAACACGCCTTGTTTCCCCAAAGGGTTAGGTAGAGGTGTTCCCATAGAAGGTACACCTTCTGGGTAGCTCGTCGTCCGATAAGGACCAGGCCCGGGTCAATGGCGTGTTGTGTTCCACGCGCGTCTCAAAGTGATGTCAGCACAACTGACGGGGTCCGCTGGGGCCGATGCCTGCCGGGGTCGCGGGAAAGTTTGAAAGGGATACCGTGGCGCCTGGCAAATGAAGGAACACGGGTGGGTTTTAGTCAGGAAGATTCTGATACGCCCTTCCGCTCCGTCTAGAACGGGAGAAAAAAAAAACTCTCTTATATAATAAATTCAAAAGTCGAGAGACTTTCGAATTTATTATATAAGAGAATTTGTGTGTCTGTCTGTCGGTTTGTCTGATTGTCTATCTGTTACCGTTTCATTTTCAACCAGAATGGCTGAATGGATTTGTAATATGGTATACGGATAGACTATGACATAGAATATTTTTTATCCCATTAGTACGTTCCCGTGCGATAATTTCCGACATTTACGCAGGCGAAGCCGCGGAAAAGGCTAATCATTCATAATTTACACTTATTTCAAGGTTTAAGCTTTTTTGTTAGTGACCGACCGAAGCTTCGTTTTTGTTTCCGGCTATTTTCGATTAAATGTCATGATTCGACCACATTTTCGTTTTCGGCCATAAACCAGCCGACGCTTTGACCAATCCGAAAATCAAAAGTTCGTAAATTGTCGTGCGTCATTCGGTCTAGTTCGTAAAGCTCGGGAATTTCAGGTGACGTTCGGCTATCGTGTTTTATTTCTTTTACAATCTATATTTTCCCTTTCTCTCCCTTGGTGTAAAAAAAAAAAACAAACAAGGTATCGGTGTACAGCGGAAATATTTATAATTCTTAATGTCTAAATCATTTTCGTATTCAGCTTCATTTTCGGCAGAAAATCCATTTTTGGTCGGACACTAGTTTTTGTTTAATCAATTCTAAGATAGTTAATTGATTCAGGCGTGACCTTGCGGAAATCCGTTATAAAATGATGATGTGGATATATTTAGTAACCTGTTCCGCTTAGCTATTTCTAAAGAGTCTTGAAAAGACCCTGGAACTTGTCGTGAACTCGAACATGGCGTGTTGCCACACAAAGCACCGAGCGCAGACATCTGCGCTCGGTGTGGCAACACGCCGTGTTCGAGTTCACGACAAGTTAATCGTCATCCTGAGGATGCCTCGTTGAGAGGTGAAACACGTGTCGATTTCGTCCAGGGAACAGGTTACTAAATATATCCACATCATCATTTTATAATCAATTCTATTTTGTTGAATGCTAGCAGTTTTCTGTTGGGTTAGTAGGTAATAGTAACAAAAGGTATTAAAACATTGTTTTATAGAGCTTTTCATTTCATGCCAGGCTACAAATTGAATTAACTAATGTGTCCTATAAAAGATCGCCATCGACGCTTATTAAGTTAAAGCTTGCCTTTTAAGTAGTTACTTACATTATTGGTAATGCTGGTTAAATAGTTTTAAGTTAACCTGCCATCATCAAGGTAACCTTTTATGTTGGGTTTTGCTTTCAGCCTAATCAAATATGGCAAAATATGAGGTTTATATTTAATATTTATCCTTAACATAAGTACCCAAATTCATTGATTGAAAGTACTGTTTATGTAGGAACACGAGCATTGGTGTACGATATTTAGGCAATTTCAGATGATCAAAGTCCGTAGGCCCAATTCCCGTATTTTTAAGAACATATTTTATTTTGAAATACGGGAATTGACCTTCAGATGTCCTCGAGATGTATGCCTTAACCATCTTTAGGTTGAATAAAAAATCTTTATAATAAAACCGGCGAAGTGCGTGTTGGACCACGCACAATGAAGGGTTTATTTAGTTGGAATTAAATGTTCTTGAGATAAATCCCAAGAGCAAACTTAACGTGCATTTTGTATGAATTATTTTATTTGGATAGGACGTCTGATGATAGTTCATAATAAAATTGAAAAAACATTTAAAGTGGTTCCCGGTTGCGGGTTTAAATCGAATTCTCGGTCTTTCGTTCGCCAGCCTTTACCGTTGAACTACAACTCTCATTATAAAAAATCTAAAAGAAAAGTAAATTGGACAAAGCTACCATAAAAAGTTAGAACACGCTAAATAATTCTGTTACGCTAAAAACTTATTTAGTTAACATAGCACTTAGAAGGACCTAGGGTGATTTTCCTGTGCAAACAAACATTATTCTGAGCACAGCTTAGTTTTGCGTTCGGGCGCAAGTTATTTTGCCAATTACTTTACCTCTTGTTTTTTTTTCTGAACTCCTAGTAGTTTCCTTTGCTAATTGAAAATATATTGTGTTGTAAATAAAAGGAATTGGGAGTGAAAATAAAACTGAAAACAATGTGTTCACAGTAGGATAGGATTTTCCTTACTATGTTTTCTTAAAAATAAGTTTCCTTTACTATAAATTTCGCCATGTTAAGTAGATGTATTTACGGATAACAATTTGAGGACCAAATAGAAATTAATTGTTATTATAATTATTTCGATTTAACAATATTGCTTCAAAGTACGAGAATCTACAAAATTTACGTTTTTTTAAGTTTCTAATAAAATTAATTGAATGAACTTGTTTTAGTTTATTTCAGTTACCATCAAGACGTTTGTACATTGTTTTATAGTACTTTCCTAATAACGTATTCTGCTCTAAAAAAACCGGCCAAGTGGTTGAAATACATGTTCTCCCATACATTCCAACTACAAATGTAAGTTTGTACGCACAATATTGAGAGATTTACCATGTTATTTTAAGACCATAGACTTAGAAAGAAAGAAAGAAAAAGTATTTATTGAGACTCGCACATGAAATCACAAATTAAACTAAAACACACTCATTAAAATATTAATAAAAATTAAAAAACAAATAAAAAAATAACAGAAAGTCCTGTACAAGGCTAAAAGGTTCCTATCTCAGCATATGACTTTTTACAGGTTTTCCTATAATCTTTGAGTAAAGAGCCATACTAAGTTTTTTTTTTTCAAAATTGTAGGTCTAGTAGCTTCGGAGATAAGGGGGGAATGGTCAATTTTCATCGAATTTCTTAAATATCTTAAAAATATTTATTTTTAAATTGATATAAAAATAAACATTGAGAGTGCCGAATTTGAGGCGAATTAGCTCGTGACTCTGTGCGTGCTGAAGGTATGGCCAATAACGGGTGTCTTGGCCGCCTTTTTTTTGGGTAGGAATTTATCACATAACTTCTCCCGCTCTGGGCGGAGCGGGAGGGCGTGTCAGACTCTTACTGACTAAATCCCACCCGTGTTCTTTCAGTTGCCTGTATGTTGCCAGGGGCCACGGTAACCCTTTCGGACAAACCCGCAACCCCGGCAGGCATCGGCCCTTGCGGACCCCTTCAGTTGTGCTGACATCTCTTTAAGGCGCGCGTGGAACACAACAACGTGCCGTCGACCTGGGCCTGGTCCTTATCGAACCGTGAGCTACCCATTACTCACCGTCCGCGAGCCTGCGCCTACAGTGGCCGGGAATAGCCCGATTCCCGACGCCTAGGACCCTTCCGCTGTGGCGGTTAGTGGCGTGAGGGCGCGAAATTTGCCTCTCCCTTACGCGTTCCGCCTTCTCCTTTACGAGCATTACTGCTTCGCAGAAGGAGGTGACGGACTCTCATGCCCTCTCGCTCCGTATCATGGCCTGGACCAGGGCCGGACACGAGAGATCACCCCTCCACGAGGACACGGCGATGCTCCGCCAAAGCCGGGCAGGCCTCCACCGTATGCTCCACCAATTCCTCCGGGCGATCCACACAATGGTAACACCCGGGCGTTTCCTCCCGCTTTATCCTGAGCAGGAACCTCCCGAAACAGCCATGTCCGGCGAGGACCTGCGTCAGGCGGAAGGTAAGGACGCCGTGGCGCCTCTCTAGCCACTCCTCAAAGATCGCCGCAATTGTGGCGTGCCCAGCACTGGGTTGCGACAATCGCACTCTCCATGACGCTATGAGATCCCGCCGGAGTTTTGTCCGCTGTGCCGTAATTTCTCACGGCAGCGGAGTTTAGCCCCAGCGTTTCGAATCTTCGCGCCACTCCCAGATATGTCTTGGCCACCTCAGTTGGTGTTTGGGCACAACAGTAACAAAAAGCCTCAGTAATTAAGCCACAAGTTCTGAACAACCGGACTCACTGCGCCTAATACGGCAAGCTGTGTTAAGCAAGAAGTAATTACGCCTATAATCTGGACGGATCACCTAGAACCGCGCGTTCTGGAGCAGATTCGCGCGTTCTAGTTCGCGGGAATCCGCTGGATGCGAGAACCACAGGACCGGTCGGCGTGACGAAGCTTGTGGTTTATGTACAGCATTATACATCTTACAAAACGAAACTAAGAGCTATATTTGTATTTATTTCAGAATGTAAATTACAATTAAGACAAAACTACATGTTAGCAGGTATATAAATAAGAACATAAAATACACAAAATTAATTAAGCTAGAGTCTCAGTGACGTAATTAAAATAGCAGATCGTTTTAGTAGATTGTAACTTGTAAGTAAACAACTTTTGAAAACATTCGAAAATTATACCAGACTCAGCAGGTTTCAACACGTAAGTACTTGAAACTTAATTATATTTAAGGATTTACACACGTTTCAGTTAACAGTTGAATTGCTATTTCAGTTTCTTCAACAAATTCTTCAATTTATTTACTTAAAATATTTATACCAACGTTAGTCAAATTAAGAAACTCGAAACCATAGACAATATTATGAGCGAGTCTTGATTACATGTCTAAATATCATCTTAGATTCCCACACTAAAATTGCGTTTGACTAAAGTAATAAATTGTAGTGTGGGATTCGACAGCTTATACAAAGTATTTTCAATGTACTGAAAGAACTTAAATACGCCTGCCTACAGTTACAAAAAATAGGATCATTATATAATTTTCAATGAGAATAAATACTTAACAAAAGTCATAACCATTCAAAAAAATATCATAAGAATTCAAATCATTCCCCTCACCCTATTTCCAATTTCGCAAACTCTTCAATGGAGGAGCGAATTCCGAAAAGGGGCTCTGTAATAGCACTCCATTCTCAATCAAAATCTTAAAAGAGTTTTCCAAAATCAAGAGCAGTAAGTAAATCGAGGAAAGAGAGGGATTCGATCAAGGTTAAGACAATTATTATCTTCGAAAGAAACCGATGTAGGGCTTATTCTTCGTGTTGTTAGTAACTAACCTGGTATCACAGTTTTAAAGCCGCCCATGGGCCTCTGACGGCTTCACATGCCGTCGAGAAATATCTTTCAGACATGCCTCATGCATGTTTCTTCACGATGTTTTCCGTCACCGTTTTGAAGCAAGTTATAATTATACAATACGCAAATGAATCCGAAAAGTCAGAGCATACAGAGAGAGAGAGTGAGTGCCTTGGGTTCGAACTCGAGACCTATGACTTGGCAGCCTGAAGATCACACCACTAGGCTATCATGGATGTTAGGGTTTTTTTTTGGGTGGGAAATATATCAAAGAACTTCTCCCGCTGTGAGCGAAGCGGGAGGGCGTGTCAGACTCTTACTGACTAAAACCCACCCGTGTTTTTTCGGTTGCCCTGTTGCCGGGGGCCACGATCTCCCTTTTGGTTTTCTTCGTACCCCCGGCAGGCATCGGCCCTAACGGACCCCGTCAATTCTGCTGACATCTCTTTGAGGCGCCCGTGGAACACAACAAATCTGCTGTTGAACAAACATTGTTAGGTTGAACAAACATTAAAATACAAATCTCTAAAATCGTGAAGAGATCTTTAGAGTAGTAAATCATCATCTGCCTAGCCATTATACAATTATGTTGCGGTTGGCTTCCAGTCTAACCAAATGCAGCTGAATACATGAAGCGACTGCCTATCGGACCTCCACAACCCAGTTACTGGGTAACACATACTGTTTGTCAGACTATTGGGCTTCCGACTAACCGTAACAACAGTCAAAGATCTACAAATCACAGCCGGAACCAACGTCTTAATGTGCTTTCCGGGGTACGGAGGGGTATCAGTATGTTTGGCTGGTCACCAATCCATAGACCAACTTCGGCAAGCGTTGCTTAACCTTAAATATCGACCCGTGCGGCTATTATTATTTAACAGAAAATGAATAAATCATTTATGAGTAGTAAAGAAACAAGCCGAAACAATCGGATTCGATCAAGGACAAGACTATTATTATAATCCAAAAAAAACGTTAATATTCACTTCAAAGAACTGAAATCGTGAAAAGATCTTAATTATAATTGTGATAAATTCTTCCGTTGTCCCCGACTTCCCACTTTTTCAGTCTAAACGTCGTAAATCCAAAGTCAATATAACTTTGCCACATTTAATCTGTGACACGCTCTTAATCTGTGACACGCTCTAAATCTGTGGTGACACGACTGACTTAAGGTAAAAGAAATCACGGATTTATTTGTCTAAAATCGTCAACGTGACCAAACGTGGGAATAGGCCTGTGTCCAAAATATATTTTTTCTGTCCGGAAGGTAGATTAATAAAAATATTGGACACGTATTTTTTCTTTTTTGTCGTAATCAAAAGATTACGGCGATACATTGAGTTAAAATGTGGCATGACGTCACGCCTTGCTAGATTTTTTACTGAGTTGTGATGTAGCGAGCTCCAACTCCCTAACTTTAATGTTTGTTTTCTAAGTTATTTTTTATTAATATGATAAAGCAAAAAATACGTGTTTAATATTTTTTTATTATCTGAAAGACGGACTAAATAGAATTTCTTTTTTTTACCTAGGTAACTACCGTATTAATGCTCGCTTCTTTATAGCAGCAGTCTTACCTTGTACTAGCTTTCACCAGGCTTCACCCACCTGATATCTTTATAAATTATAGCCTATGTTACGAAGTGATAATGTAGCACTCAACTGGTGAAATAAATTTTAAAATCGGTCCATTAGTTTCTTTCATTACAAACAAAAATACAAACAGATGTAGACAGTGTAGATGAGAAGAGCAATTTGCACACGGAAAGAAAGAAAAATATTTTATTTGGGACACGCACAGGAAATATAAAACATTAATGAAAAAAAAAAAAATACTAACAAAAATAAAAAAGGAGCATTATAAACTCACAAACAAAAATAATAACGACCTGTGCGAAACCAAAAAGGCTCTTATCTCAGCATGAAGCTGCGATATTTAAAAATAAATAAATACCGCAGTGCTGGTATTCTGATAGGGCCCGCTGTAATGCCACGGACATATAAATCCCACTAGGGATTAGAAAATAAATAAAACAATAAAAATAATAATATAAAACAAATAATTTAAAAAAAAACAAAACTATTGTATAAATAGGTGAGACAGCCTCAACAATAGTATGAATAACCGTTTTTAAACCAATATTTTAGTATTCATCTTTCGAGTCAATCACTCATATAAAATTATAATCATTAATTCCAGGTTAAAATGACCAGAAGGCCATTTTATTCCCGTAACTAAAAACAATATCATCCCAGCCACAATCAATGTCAAGAATATATGAAAATTAGAAGTATTTTTGGCAGACCGAGAGTGAGATTTAAATGCGAACGTTCTTAAAAATATGGGAATGAGGGTTTTCTGAAATGACGATCACTAAGTGGCAGCACTGAGACGTCAGGTCCGGGCATTTGTCAAAAGTGTCAAAGCACCTATACTTTCTTTAGTCCTAACTGAATAATTCATGAAATTAATAATGAACGTCATTGTAAGTATATTTTTTCATATACATTGCCAAAATGGCGCCAACTGGTGGCGTGAATTTTCATGAAAACCCACATGGCCCCTCTGGTATTCGTCACCGCAGTAATTTCTAAAGTTAAAAGCTTGACGTATTAAGAAGAAAACAGGCTGTCTTTATAGTCTTTATTCTGCTTAATTTTGCAAAGTCTAAAGTCCTCTTTAGACAGATCTAAATCATCGTGGCAAATGCAATTTAAAGTGCTTTAGAATTTTTCACGGTCTTAATTCTTTTACGGCCTATTCTTTGCGTTCAATGAGGTATTCAAATCGTTTGTCTCTTAAGTATTAATTTAATAAAGAAACGGCCATTGGGTCTGAGTGCCGTCATAAAAATATTGGAGGTTCTTAAGTGATAAAAGATTTGTGAGTCAATAAAATCAATGAGTGTGTCCTAATTTCAAAGAAAAATCTTAACCAACAGATTTTAGAGCGTTTACGTACTGCATGTGCATGAACAGCGGTGATCCAGTGAAAACGGTCGTGACTTACGCATGTAAGTCGTAGATTCAAACCCATAAACGCACTTTCTAATTATTTCATAACTACTGCTCTCAAAACGACGAAGAAAAACATCGTGAGGAAACCGGCAGGTCTTAGAAATAAAAATCCGAAAACTTTCACTAATCCACATTATTCCACATAGGGCCTTTGTAGTGTATTATGACTCCCTCTCACAGAGCGGAGACATGTTTCCCAACAGAGGGCTGATTATTATGCTATGCTATGTGTAATGTATGGTGACTTTATTTTGTTCATGATCTGTTAAGTGGGCGGTCTTTCACAGGATGGACTGTCATGGCTGTTCCGAAGAAACATTGCATTGTTAGCAAGTAATACGGTTACACGTATACACGTTGTTTTACTCATACATTTAACTATGCTAATTAGGAACAGATTTTATAACAGTCGTTTGGCATGAAACAAAAGAACATAATAAAAGTAAAAACATTGATGACCGAATTCTTATAAAAGCCATGCTTATCTGCTGAAACGAAGACTCAGATTTAATGGAAAACATTTTGCATTTTTGATGCGAACTGAGTTTAATATAAGTTAATTTTATTAGGAGCCGAGAACAACGTAAATATTTATTATGTTCTTCCAGCAATCAGGCTTCTGAGTGTCCCAGATTATGTGCAATGTTGATTTAATCCTCCTCTGTATTCTTAAGCTCTTCTTTGTCGTTTTATTAAAATTTTCTCTGTGAGAGATGCTGGTTAAAGGCAGGGTTTAACCCTTTTAGCAAAGGAGTTATATCAAGTGATAAACGGTGCTAAGTCACTTGCAAGATTTTCTATATAAACTTATCACAGAGGCGAGGCCTGTGTCCCAGCAGTGGGAACATTATAGGCTGATTATGCTAACGCTATTATGCTATATGCAAACTTGCTCTCCTTCTTCACGAAGGCCAATCCTGCAAGTTTACACATAGCAAATTAAGGTTTATTTTCCGTGTACAAAAAATTGATTTTGCTTTTCAAAAAGCCAAATCAAAATCATTTTTGGTTTTTTGAAATCCAAAACATCTACCTACATAATTTTTGCACCTTAAAACTTAATGGCATACTCTTAAAAACGTCAAAATTTCTCATTAAAACTTCTAGCAAGTTTTCAGGTACCTACTTCAAGAACATTATTGTTAATATAAAACTTAAGTTCGCACAGAAGTTACAGATTACCGTTCATAAATATCACGAAAACTCATTTCCGAAAACAAAACTGTCTCCTAAGAAATTACATTAGTTTAAGAACATCTATTTCCACAATAAAAACTTTAATCGTTCTCCAAAACTTAAAATAAGTGCTGTTTAATTTCACAAAAGTCTAGCTTTTTTTTTTCGGGTGGGAAATTATCAAACACCTTCCCCCGTTTTGGGCGGAGCGGGAGGGCGTGTCAGACTCTTACTGACTAAAACCCACCCGTGTCCTTCAGTTGCCCTGTTACCGGGGGCCACGATCACCCTTTCGGTTTTCTTCGCAGCCCCGGCAGGCATCGGCCCTAGCGGACCCCGTCAATTCTGCTGACATCTCTTTGAGGCGCACGTGAAACAAAACTCTAGCTTGGCCTGACTTTTGGCTTAGTATTCAGCCAAAAATAGTAGCTGAATTGCAAATCTGGGATGCTGGCCTATCTTTAGAATAGGTTTTACAGACGAATAACAAGGGCAGTGGCAAAAAGTTGGCATGCAGTGGTCGAGATTCTTTTGTCTAGTTAACAGACTAATAGCGAAGGGTAGGCGTTTCGGAAGCAGTCATTCTAATTTTGAAGTTCATTTTTTACTTTAGTGAGATTGCCAGCCTATTTGAAATGGGCTCGATAGTGACTGAATGTGCATATTATGCGTGACGTTGGATTGCCTTCGCATACGGATGCGGTTCAGATGTAATTGCAGTAACAGTACTTCCTTTGGCTGTGAGTCGTTCTGTTTATAGCCGCGATGTCGTTAGTATTGACTAAATGATCGGAGACAGTCATTGAACGCGATTGCAAACTGTAATGACGTGTAAATCGAGTTAAGAGTTTTCAGTCAAGGTACATTTTTGCGGCTGCCGCTTGTGGCTCGTCTGTACGAACCCTTAATGGCTAGATAATTTAACTGGGTCACAGTTATTGATTTTGTTGAGCGAAATAAACTAGCAATTAATATTAATAAGGAGAAAGATCCTGCGATAGCACTAGAGTAGCGAACCAGAAAGGTAGGGAAGTAATTAAAATCTCATTATGGCGTCGCTATGTTACTAGTGAGCCTGATGGTTTTCGATAGAACTTCCAGTATGGTCGATGTGGATTCTGTCGAACAAGTAGGAGTGATTCTAGAAAGTTCTGAAGCAAAATTTTGAACAGTTGTTCGCAAAGCGAGAAGAGTTTTAGTCCCTTATTTACATATCTTTACTGCGAATTTGGACGTCTAAAATCGGTGTCTCGTATTACCGAATTAAAGTTCTGAATTATTGACTTAAGTCAGTGTGGCTATAATGTAAAGGAAATTACAATTTAAAAAAATTATACACTCTTCTCTCTTTATGATAAGAATGATAAATGATTTTATTTCTGTAAGTAGGTTTGTACAAACACTTTTACACATCAATCATATTTTAAAAACTAGAAGAGGTCGGCGTTTCCTATCTGACTACTCTGAGAAGAAAGGCCGAAACAAAGTCAGAGGTCACAGTCTCTTTTAAAGTCCAGACATAATTTTGGTCAGATCATGTGAAGACCATGTAGATTGGTGTCTTTTGAGGAAAGCATCACACAGATTGAGAGGGCCTGTCCAGTCAGTGTACGCATTTGTCAGTTATCATGCAGCTCAACTCAGAATTTAAGGAGCTCAACGTTTCGACGAATAATACCAAAGAAAAGGACATTTAGGTAGGCCACATAAATTACTCAAACTGTCTGACCATAATTAGAAATAACGAAGAAAAAAAATTAAAAAAAAAGGAAAGACCCACACAGTCCTGACATTCACAAGCAAGCCTCAGATTGAGGCATCTGTCATTTAAAATAAAGTTAAAAAAAAACTAAGAAACACACTAAGTTTAAAAAAAAATCCACTCACAAAGTATAATAAAACATTTTTTTTTACCAAATAAGCTTAGCTTAATTTTAAAAAAAATGATAACCTTAAATCAGGATTTCCATATTTTACCGACCGTGAATCGTTATTATAAGTTAAACTAGGGATGCTTTTTCCAACAGTCCCTTTGCTAGTTGTCAACAGTAACAGAGTCTCACAGTCATTACCTAGCATCCTTGCGGAAAATAAACTCCTTAGGTAATCTGTTGGTAAGAACAACTTCTTTTACAAGCAAGACTTTTTTCTAGATAAAACAGCATAACCGCTTTCTATTACAGAAAAGATAATGAAATCAGACACGGAAAGCAAAGTTTGTATGGAACACTTAATAAAGACATGCCTTTATACTCCAAATGATTAGTAAACCAACTTTTCGCCAGTTCTTCAAGTCCCACGTAATAGGGGGCGAGTATTATGCATTAATCAGGCAAAAATCCTGGCTGCTACTGAGAGGTGTAACCAGATTAGAAATAATAGACGGCAGGAACTGAACTAACCGATTATCCCTTAAAGTTCGCGAGCACATTTGTAAGATACTGGCAGTTTCATCACAATGGTAATGTTTTCCCATTGTTTGTCTTATTTGTTTTAGTATGTTCGTTTATTTATGTGTATTTGTTTGTTCTTATATTTATTTATATTATGTTTATAGTTTTAATTGATAGGTATATGTATATCTTTATATTTAAATAAATATATTATCCCACAATTTTCTTTATTGCACCTACCACTGTTTGTGTCTGCATCACCCAAAGGTTGACTGGTAGAAAATCCAAATGGCATTAAGTTCGCTTGTGTACATTTGTGTACTTAAAGTTTTAAATAAATTAATAAATAAACTACCATTTAAATAATTAGAAACCGAAAGAAATCATTTCTTTACTTGTTTATAAAATTGATACACTACGTCAATTTGCTGTGTTATAGCCATTTCATACAACTGTCAAGAAATGATACATAGTTGTGATTTGAATATACGGAGAATTTAAGTTTCTACTCAATTAAAAAAAAAAAACAGTTCAATATCCCTGATTTTATATAGAACCTTTTCACGTGTAATCACAATTGGTATTTCATTTCCTATGTGAAAATAGGAGAGTATAATCTGAAATAACAAATTCATAACATTGACAGACAAGGGTACGAAAACGAAAGATTTCATTAGTTATTTATACGATGATGTATTACATAAGGATAAAATAAAACAAATATCGCGTTGAAACACAAAAATGGACCAAAAGGATATTGAAATTAGGGTTTCTTTAAGAAACATCCGATAATAATTTGATTGCATCTTTAGATGTGTGTGATGAGCAAGAAATAGACGCCTTCTGAAAAGTCAGGCGAATTCGTTGGTATGTCTTAAATTTTCTTTTTTATTCTCTTTTCTACTATTAGGCAATTCGTACGGCACGGTATTCGTCAGTGTAAAGTCCGTTGTTTACGACGCTACTCAAGAGTAACGTGTTACAAACTAAAATCATTAATAAGTAACCAGAATGTCACATTTCTACGGGAACTTCATACACAGTTACATGAGCAGTGATGGCCAAGTGGAAACGGCTACAACTTATGAGTAACGTAGGTCATGGGTTCGAACCCAGACAGACGCTTTACTTTGTGTGAAATTTTTTATCACCACTACTCTCAAAATGGTGAAGGAAAACATCGTGAGGAAACCAGCATATCCTAGAATCAAAAATTCAAAGACATTTGACATGTATCAACCAGCACTGGGCCCTCGTGGTAGATTTTAGCACACTCCCTCTCGAAGAGAGGAGACCTGTGTCCCAACAGTGGGAGCATTATAGGCTGATTATAAGTTTCACTGGGTACCGCTCGGTCAGTAGCCGTGTACTGACTTAGGAAGAAAATTGCCTTCTGTAAACTGTGACATCTACCAACCTGCACTGGGCTGGCGTGGTAGATTACAGCCCCCTCCCTCTCGAAGAAAAGAGGCCAGTGCGAACATTATAGACGGATTATGCTATGCGTACACGACCAATTACAAATATAACGCATCAGTAAGTCGCATCGTGGACTGGGTTAAGAATATAATGAAGATTACAATCCTTTTCATCACTGAAAAGTATGGCGACAAACCGGAGGATTCTTTTACATCAAGTTGGGTAACCAAGAGTTGAAAGAACGAAAGAAAATACGTTAATTTCCAGTAAACATATCGTGAAGAAATAACAAAACGCGAAAATAATAATTTGACAAAAAATATGCGCCACATGCACGCAAAACGGCCACTGTTCAGCATAATGCTGCGACCCTATGCGGGACAGAGCCCCAGCGCTGTTTTAAGTGAAAACTGGCGTTGACGTCAACTGGTGCATAGTTGTTAAGTTAGTATTTAAGTTCTTGCGCCAAAGTCATTAACAAACGACACTACTGACCTGACTTTATGATGTGAATTAAAACATCACAAGTAAAATTCAAATCACTAACTCGCCGTGATCAAACGCTGTGATAACTGCTCGCTCCACATTTGTATGAAAAACACTCCGGGAGTGCCGACAGAAGTGAAAACTTGAAAAAAAAATAGTCACCGCGGTAATCAATGCGTTGATATCTTTTACTCCATGCACCGCGGTAATCAACGCGTTGATGTCTTTTTAATGGTCAAAAGCTGGTGTCATCACGGTGTCGCGAAATCAATGGTTTATTCCCATCTCAAAAATGCCTAACGTACCTAAAGTAGTTTTCACTTAAAAAAAAACACTGTAGTGAAACAATAACGGTACAGAAAAAATACCATCACAGGAATGACTATGAATTCTATAACAGAAAGAAAACACAGATTTTTTCATGTGCCGTGGTTTCTAGTATAATGTAGGAATGCAATTTTAACGGTCATTATAACTTTGACTTGCAGATTGTGTTTTAATTAAATGAAAAATGAATTCTTGTACTTACGGCATTTTTTATCAAAAAACATAGCTATAATAAAGCCATACTGGACGGACTTAAGCAACGAAACTTACTTATAAGTTGCGTTGCTTAAGCCTGAGGGGTAATAGCGTGACACACTTACAATGGCAAAGCCTTTCATTTTGACAATTCAACAACATTAATTTCATCATTTACGCTATCGAGCCGACAAACTTTTCAAACATATGAACTAGCAATTATGGATTAGCAATTTACTTCAAAATCCTTTGTATTGTTATTGAAGCCGTGTTATGCATTTGGGGTGCAGATCCACTAAACAGTTTGCTTCCTGGATAATATTTCACTACGGCATGTACCGATAGAAGAGAAATGGCATCCTTGTTATTAAAATTCGGGTCTTCTATTACACGAAGGTGTCAAAAAACATTTGTCATACCTAATTATAACTTTGGAGATACAATGAAATGTATTTATCAATCCTGATTTCTGACATACAAGTACACCTAGTTCAGGAGTATCTGTAACCAATTATGTCAATAAATAATTATGTTATCTTATCTATCTATCTTATCAATGTTATAATTGTTATAAACAAAGAAAGAAAATAAATTTATTTGACCCAGCACCCTAATTGCGTAACACATTTTCCAATCACAATCTGAATGATTTTGAAGGATATTGCTTATCCATTGCTTCATCATGTTCGAAAAATGACCCGCTCAACAACGGAAATAACGCAATGAATGTTGTTGAACCGTCAAAATGAAGCCAAATAAGTATATTACTCATTAACCACGCAGGTAATAAAATGACTGGTCTTTACCATAACACAGTTATTCTATGTTATGGGGTTTGGTTTCCGCACTTAGTCCGTCAAGTGGACCATTGTGCATGACACATTTATTTATTCCATTCCAATTATTTCTTGCTTTCAATTCAGAACAGTACTCCGTATACGACTTGACTTTAAAGAACCCATTATTCATAAAACATTGATGGATTCGAAGAAAAAATGGCCGCAGCGTTTACCTGCCAGTACTAGAGCAAAAAATTATAGTGTACCCTCCATCAATTCTGATCTATAGATAGAACGGCTCTTTTCCTTAGTGAAGTAATAGAGGAAGGATAACCACAGGTCAGTGGGATCATGATATTAATTTAAGACGTCATGTTTCGGTACTATTAGGGGAAATAGGGAGCAATATTGGTTAATGGATTTAGGTATTAATTTACATTCACACACATAATATCTAAGTAAGTGTTTTTTACCAATACAAACTTTGAACACTATCATATTATGCAGTGGTATTAAATATGGTTAATCTATATAGAGATGACGATAGATGAAAAGTACGCTCTAAGCATTTCCCAAATAATTTGATATAGTGACAGGACAATGACCATGAAGACAGAGATATAAGAATATAATTTACCAACGTAAACAGCCTTAGTGAACAAACTCTATGGTATCTTTTAGAAATATGAACAAAGAAAGTGAAATGTCGTCTTATAATAGATTCTTTCATTGCGTATTTTTCGTATAAGCTAACAAATACTGTATGACTTAGTAACTCTGCAGAAGACACTTACAACACAAAAGAATTAAATCATAGTCACACAGATTCTATTCATCTATTTGAAAAAACGGAACATGAATAAAATATTAGTCGAAAAGAAACGCAAAGAAACTTCGTACACGACAAATCCAAATTATAGAAGGACAATCTGAACACGCTTCGTTTACTCGTCAAATATGATTTGATGTAAAAGAATATAGGATATATTACTTCACTCAGCACTTGGTATGCCCGCGGCTCCGTTTGCAGTTGGAACTGGGGCAGGGAATGGAATAAAAACGGTTATTGCTCGGGGTTAGATATATCCCGTATCTTGTTTAGTAAGTATTTTGCTCAATTTTTATGATAAAATTGCTGTGGCGATAAAGTGTTACCAGGAATAGTGAAGTGAATTAGGAAATATTGGAAGCTTGATCAAGTCACTAGCTTTCAAATTATTTGTTGATGACATTAAAAGAAAAGAAGAAAAGAAACTATAAATTTAGATATGTTTGACAAGGAAGTGTTATTGAAGTGGAAAACATCTAGCGGAAACCTTCACGAGACATCCACCAACGCAAACTGGGCCCGTTTGGTCGAATACAGCGCATTGCTTTTCAAAATAAGGAGGCCTGTGTCCCAGCAGTGAGAACGTTATAGACTGATTGCATAAATGTTAAGGAAGGAACTTAAATTATAACAAGTGATTATGACCTCAGTGGATCCGAGATTTGACTACAAGTCAAAAGTAGGTGGTTCATCGTATCGGGTCTGTCAACCAAAAATCGGCAAAATGCGTGGCAGACTACACGCGCAATGCAGGGTACCGTAGTTGAGATGAATTTATCCCAAATAAAAACTTAACATTATAGTTGAAATATATGTTCTTCCATACATTCCAACTGCAAACGTAAGTTTGTATGCACAATATTGAGACCATGTTATTTTAAGACCATAAACTTCTTATAGGTTTTCCTATAATCTATGAGTAAAGAGCCAAAATATGTATTTTTTTTTTTTAATTTTAGATCCAGTAGTTTCGGAGATAAGAAGGAATGGTCAATTTTCATCGAATTTCTTAAATATCTTTAAAAGTATTTATTTTAAAGTTATATAGAAAAAAATATGTCTAAGATCCTGGCAACAAGCTCTTTCATTTGATATCTCACTGTTAGCAAAACTTTTTTTTTCTTGTTTACCCCCCAAAAATGACCCCTATATTCAAAATTCATTTATTTTCGTTACACGTTCGTGTTTAAATCACAGAAATACATATGTTTACCAAATTTAATCTTAATCGGTTCATTAGATTCGGAGCAAATTGGCTGTGACAGACGGACAGACAGACTGACACACGAGTGATCCTATAAGGGTTCCGTTTTTACCTTTTGAGTTACGGAACCCAAAAAACTTAACTATAAAGATTTACGTGTAATATCTATAAAATAGAACCATCGCATATAATAGCTAGTGGTTGTATCGTCATCTGGGCTCTTCTACAGAGATATCCATGCAATTTGCAGGGTGCTTGCGAGATCGGCTCTTCAAATTAAGTGTGAAAATGGAACGTTCGTGTCTGTGTGCACTTTAATCGTTCACGAGACCACAATAACGAAATTTCCTACGCTGACTGCTAGCAATAGTTCAGTACTATCAATGAAATGTATCTGCTAGAGTTCTAAAGTTTAGCACCTATTTCCATAATTTGTGAGAGCAACCTTCTACAATGTAATTATTTAATAGTATTTTTCCCTAAGGATACAACAGTGACTGTTTCCAACAAAAACAACAAATCTAATTGCGCGAGATTAAGTTGTTTTATGAAATTAAATCCTCTTATTTTAAGGAAAATATCGTGACTAATGGACCGTCACGGCAGTGCAATGAAAGCAAAAACATAATTAGTCAAAAAAATAACTTCAAAAGTAAGAAGCCAGCGACGGAACAGGAAAAATAATTTCCAATTTTGCTCCAATTACGGACAGAATTATGTGTATCGCCACGCCTATTTTACCATAAAGTGTAGGCAGAGCTTCAGGCCGTGCCAATATTTCGTTGGCACTTCGCCTCTTCGTAACATGTTGAGTTTAAATCGCAATAGTAAGTAGTGACAAATTGTTAGTGCGACGCCCACAAAACTGCAGTCTGTGAGTCATAGAACGTGAGAGTTACTCGATATCTCTTAGCATAGGGAGCAATATTGAATCATGACCATGTGGGTGGACCGAAAACCTAGTGAAGGACGCGAGAATCCGCTGGTTGCGGGAAGCGCAGGACCGGTCGCTGTTGCTGTTTGGGGAGCTCTATGCTCAGCTATGGACGTCTTTCAGCTGCAATGATGATGATTTAGGCATAATGCCATTTTGAAATCGCAAGAATCAAACTTAACAAAGTGATTTTTTAAAGTAAGAAAGATATTAATAAAATATTGCCACAAGAGACTCGAGTTACAAAAAACTACTACAAGAATAATGCTTTACATTAAGTAAATGAAGCTCAAACGATATAAGGAGCAAAACCACTTAGTGATATGAAACCTTAAGTAACAGATAGCCGAGATAAAACCCAAATTGAAGCAGAATACAAGATATACGCAGACGAACCACTGACATCACAACGGCATGAAATTAGAACTGATTTGAGGGTCAAAAAAAAAATTATAGACGTGGATATATTTAGTAATCTATTCCGCTTAGCTATTGAAAGAAATCGATCGAGGGTCAAAGATGAGCATAGACATTTTGTGATTACTAGGTTATAAGTACCGAAATCACATATGGTGCCATTTTTTGGTTATTTGTATGTCTAGAATAGAGTGTCTCGCTGCAAAAGAAATAAAACAAACAGGCCAAGTTGCGCACGCTGTTCTTGTGTTTTTCTAATATGCGTGCATTTAGCGGCTAGCAGTTGGACGTTATTTTTTTCAACGAACACAACTTCGACTGTCTATCTAGACATAATTATTTATTTATCTATGGTGCCATTTTTACACGACAATGACAAAGCCTAAAAAGAGGTGGTAATGTTTTTATTCAATGTTACGGTTCATTCTTAAAATAGAAATAAAATAATGAATTAGATAATATTTCAAATGAAAATATTTAAACATCACGCTTGTAATCCCCAAAGGACTAGGCAGAGGTGTACCTATGTACACCTCTGCCAAATCCTTTGGGGATTACACTATAGAGTGAAACCATATTTCATCAGTTATGTTAAAGTCTCATGTAACAGGGGACGAGCTTATTACCATCAACCACGCACAAATCGAGTCTCCGGGCTGCTACTAAGAAATGACTGCTGGAAAAACTTAATAACACTGCCCGACCTGGGAATCGAACCCCGGACCTCATTATTAGCAGTAGCAAAAAAAGGTATTTAAAATAATAACTAATTTTGTTCGAATCGATTGGTCCACATTATTTCTCTTTTAAGATTAGATAGATGGGCAATAAATGAGAAAAATAATCTTAATATCAACACAAAAAAAAAACACAGTATGAGCATTTAAGAAGTTATCGTTTGTAACACGATAAATGTAACACCATGTTATACATACCTATATATTTTTGCTAGATTTAATTCAGATTACTAAGAAGCTGTTATCCGAAATCTAGCATTACTGAAAGGTCCGCTTTAAGTCTATCGACCCCTAAAGATTAGAGTGCTCAACAGAGATCCTTATCTAGTCATCAAGCCTTTGACTAAACATATATTCTATCCTTCAAAGGTTCTTCGGAATAATGTTTGAGGTCCAAAGATATAAATCGTTAGATTTGCCCTCACCACAGTTTGGTCCCGACAGATTCGTGGAGTTTTTTGCCCATTCTTGGAGAATAATGGGCAAGCAAATCCTTGAAACTATCTTTTGGAAAGGGTAACTAGAATCAGTTCTATTTTTCTGTAAATTTTGTCATTCAAAAGTGCCTTTTATGTGCTATTTTGAAATAAATGGTTTTACTTTGACATTGATAAAATGTCCATACTGAGAAGATTAAGCTCGCACATTCGGCATGGCACGGTGGATACAATTTCAGTATAAAAGCGAGATAGTACAATTGAACAACGCCTCTGATACCACTATCATGAAAACCTACTGGACCTAAACAGTACAAATGTACCGTCGAAATGAAAAGAAGAAGAAGAACAATTGAGATGTCATGGTCAAAGAAAAAGAAACGTGACCATCTTTTAACACAGTCGGGTGAATCTAACGATTTAAATCCTTGTTGAAGCCGAAATATAGCTAAGTCGCATTAGGTTTCTTATCTTACTTTGAATATGTTTCAGACGGATTATGCTGGTACGCTGAGAACAGGTTTCAGATAGACGGTTTCATTGAAATAAATTCATCCATTTGAGAGCGAGATGAAGTCGATTTTTCGTAGTTAATCGTTCTCAAACGCCAGATATAATATTGCTAACGGCCGAATTCTCAAATGAAAACAATTTTAGGACACTTAAAGAAATATAATAAGGAAGCTTTTTAATTTAGGTATCGTTTCATTATTTGGTAAATAAACGACAGTCCACAATAATTAGTTCTATGAAACAGTCTCGGTTTTTTTTAAATTTACAAATAATATAGTTGATATATAACTTAATTATACATGTGATATATAACTTAATTATACGCATAATTAAGTTATATATCACGTCATTAAAATTCATAAAAGACAACGACTTTTACAATACACTTAATGTAATACAATATACAACATAATACAATACACTTAAAGAAATACATTCATCTCAATAGAGATGAATGTATTTCATTAAGTGTATTGTATTCCATGGTTATTTCAAATTTAGAATCAGCACTTCATCTAAAAAATGCGTCAGTTCGATTCGGTATTGAGTGACTAGTAACCTGCCTGTAACAATCCACGCATAGTATCGACGTCAAAAACGTTTGACATGAACGCTTCTAGCAATATAGATACTGACATAAATCTGTGCAGTTGCTGTTATTTGCACTTTTTGATGGATAGGGACACGATCCACGGTTTATTGTAGTGAAGATTTCGCTTTATCTTTATCATTATATGGATATATGAAGATGAAGATAACGCTAGCCTATTTCTCATAGTAGACTACGCTAAGATGGCCTATCGTAGTTTACTGTGAGAAATGGGCTTGTCTAAATAAAGTAGGTGATTATTACCATATAAGTAGCATATTTGCAAAAATGTCTAACAAGATAATTTTATTCCTTTTTTACCACAACGGGAAGGAAGCTCTTGGCCTTCATCTCAACTGATGCTAGGTGATGATCTGGCCGAAGGTGGAACCAAGCTTCACCCGGAATCCTTAACCACAGTGGAACTGGCTTATCTCTAACTGCCGAAACACAACAATGTTAACAGCATTGTTGTTATGGCGGCAGACTTAGATAAAATTGCTGTAGCTAGCCAGAACAAGCCCTATCATCAACCAAACCGAGCAGAAAACTTGTCCCCGCTGGTCTTACCACTAGACCACAGAGGTGGTTGGTCCTAAGTTGTGTATTTTTTTTTCCAACAATGATGAATATTTTAATCGCTTATCAAATTCATCCTTATATAGTCTACTGCTAACTCTACTCATGATTATTTTCACTAACAACATGTTAATTACTTCTTAATTAATAATTCTTCTGTAAATGTGTTTATCACCTAATTCCTCCAAAACGGCTGGACCGATTTGTATGAAATTTTGTGTGTTTATTTGAATGGGTCCCTGAATGAATTAAAAATACAATTGGACCTAGTAGGGGGCGCTATTCGGACAGGACAACGTATGTTGGGTCCGCTAGTATTCAAATAAAGATCAAAGTAATTTGCAGAAGATAAACAGTACCTATCTAAATTCGGTGCCACGCGAGTTAAGGAAATCCGTAACTTTGTTATTGTCAGATTAGGAGACACTTATAACAGCTTAGTAAGAACAGGCACCAGAAGATGGGTTGTCAAGCTCAAAAATAGAAAAGCCGGACACAGATTCATATTTAGCCGGACATTTTGCCCTGAAAGCCTGACAAAAAGGTTTCAAAGTCAAAGTCAAAGTCAAATCATTTATTTCAAATAGGCCCATGTATGGCACTTTTGAACGTCAAAATTTACAGACAACAGAATATAATTGATTCTAGTCGCCCCTTCCAAAAGGTAGTTATCGTATGGAGAAGAATGGGCAAGAAACTCCACCGTTACTCTTTTAAAATGTTTTACAATAGTTTGTATTAGTACGTACATTACTTAAATAATTATATGTGAAGACGATGCACCTAGAATAAAATTACTATACCACAATAGGTAAAAAGAATTAAAAATGAAGCAACGACAGATAATTTAATTATGTGATAGATACATGGTGCTCACATATTTACAAACATTGTAAAAGTAGACGATTTTCCTAATGTTTTTAAAATTAATAAGTCAGTGTGTGAGGAAGTAATCACAGAATTTAAAATCAATGTCATATAACACAAAATTACAAATCTTACAATTAAATTAGCAACCTGTTTGATTTTGTCTGGATTCTAAATTGTCCTATGGAGCAGGACCAGCATGTTTCCAAGCACTCTTATCTTGGATATAATCCTCTAATTTGTAATATGCTTGTTTACATAGTGTACTTTTAATATGAGTTTTAAATTTTCTTTCATTTAATTGCAATATGTCACAAGGTAAATTGTTGTAACATTTAACACAGTACCCCATAAAAGATGTATGTACTTTAGATAATCTGAAAAATGGTTGATCAAGTTTATCTTTATTTCTAGTATTAAAATGATGTCTATCACTTATTTTATTAAACAGATGTGGATTTTTCCTTACGTACATAATATTTTCATAAATGAATTGGCAAGGTACCGTCATAATATTAATCCTTTTAAATAGTTTCCTGAGAGATTCGCGGCGACGTAGATTATAAATGGCTCTGACAGCTCTCTTTTGTAAAATAAAGATGGATTCAATGTCAGCAGCCCGACCCCACAGTAAAATGCCATACGACATAATGCTGTGGAAGTAGCTAAAATAGACCAATCGCGCGGTTTCTACATCTGTTAACTGTCTTATCTTTCTAACAGCATAAGCGGCCGAGCTTAGCCGCCCCGCAAGAGATGTTATATGAGGTCCCCATTGTAATTTCTCGTCTAGCGTGATTCCTAGGAAAACCGTTTGATTAATAAATTCCAGTTTTTCTCCATTCAATATGATGTCACATTCTGATTCTAACATTAGGTAATTTAAATCTAATGCATTTGGTTTTTGTTTTATTTAGTACCAAATTGTTTACCGTAAACCAATCTTGGACTTGCAGAATAGAACTATTCACGTCTTCAAGATTTTGTGACCGTCGGTTTATTTTAAAGATTAATGATGTGTCATCTGCAAATAACACCATCTTCGGTTGATTTTAAAATAATTGGGGTAAATCATTAATGTACACTAAAAAGCGGAATGGACCCAATATCGAACCTTGAGGAACGCCCATTGCCATTTCAGACCCTAATGAGTTTACGCCATTTACCTGAACTTTATCCTTTCTATCTTTCAGGTATGATTTAAGTAAATCAAGAGCTGTATTCCTAATCCCATAGTGCTCTAGTTTCAGCAGAAGTGTCTCATGGTCTACACAATCGAACGCCTTCGAGAGGTCGCAAAAGATTCGCAATGGCATCTTGTGCTTCTTCCCAGGCATTAAAAATGTTCTTTATTAGGGTGACACCGGCGTCGGTGGTACAACGTTTAAAAAAATTGTACTTTAATTTGTTTATTTATTACTGTTCATCATTTGGGAATTACTCTACTCATAATTATACATTATTATGAATATCATTTTGTTCTTACTATCGCTCGCCGTTCGTTCACTTTCGTTCGGCATCTTTTGACGGGGCGGGGTTGACGAAAAATCTAACGAAAGCCAAACCGGACTTAAATTTGGCCGAACACGATTGTAAAAAGCCGGACATCTGGCAACCGTAATCAGAAGGCCAATTCCGGTACTTGAAAAACGTTCAAATTCAAGTCGCAAATTCATCTCAGCGACAATCAATATCAAAAACTTTCAAAAATGGGTATTTGTGACAGATTGACTCAGATTACAATTTAGAACGATTTCAAAATAAGGGAATTTCATACCTCCACGAAGTCAAAATAAAATCTTCGTTCCAAATTCAATTAATTATTTCGAAATAAAAACATAGGTAACATAGGTCAGCTTACTATCCCGGCCAACAAGCTAAAGACAACTGCGAAATGGGGTCAATGGGCCTGTAAGCTTTGGCCAAGCTAGCTGTCACTACAACATATGACGGGGTTTTCTGCTTTACACATTACCGAGATATCTCTGCAACCGAAGCAGATATTATGTAGAGCTCTTATAAATACATATAAAGGGCAAATGTAACTTCAATGTCCTAAATGTTTCCGTACTTTGTTTGCCTGAATAAATAAAATCTTTATCGGTCAAGGAAAAGCATTAGATACTATAACATTAGTATACAAATAACATTAGCCTAACATTCTCAGTCGTAAATGCGTAAAGACGAAAGAGATCACTCGTCTGTTCCATCTAAGCCAAACAAAAGAACGTTGGTTGTTAGTCTCACTAAAAGTGGTTGAATATAAATGTATTTCAGCGTATGTGCTTCAGAAGTGTATAACAAATGATATTCCAAGTTTTGATTAGAGTTTGGAGAGTCCGTAACAACTGACAAACATGTCCATTATGATAAACAAGACACATCACACACGATAATCGACAATCTCCCAGATGATGGCCCAATAATATTAATCAAGATCACTTTGTATATTAAACTCAGCCATTTAATCACAATCTTCATAGATGTGTACGGAAAGATACTAATTACGCCTACACGTTTTACAAAGCACGCAATGATCATTAATGTCTATCCCAAGAAAATAACTAGAAAAAAGCAACATAAAGGTACGAGTTACTGCCAAGGAAAGTCCAATTAGGAATAAATGAGATATGACCAGCGGCTAAAAGAAGTAAGTTCCTTTTACAAGCTTCTTTTGCCCTTATCCAGTTTTTGACAGCAAAAATATTTGATAATAATCTAGACGATTTTAACAAGCAACAAAAATGTACCACTTGCAACAACAAATCAATAAAAGTCTTTGAACCATACCAAAGTCTTTCAACTGTATGAAAGACTTTGAAGGCCATAATTTGCACAAACGTTTGTTAACATGACACGCAAAGCAATCCAACTTTGAAGGACTTATGAGGAAGTAATGTAGTATCAAAAGTTTATAATTTTGAGTACGCACGTGTACGCAAATATAACATAACGACACCCTTGACTCACTCTCATACTAAATATTACTGGTAAGAGGTTTCATAGTCGAAATTACTAGCATTGTGGTTTTCACAAGACAACATTGGTTAACATAGTTGGTGTAGTATGGTTATAGTAATGTACACCTCTGCCTACGGCTTCGAAGAACGCAGGCCTAATTTTATGTTATGTTGGTTGAAAACACAGGTTGAACATTACTAGTGAATACCTATTTTAAAAAATCTGCTCACACAACACTCGAACTAAGCTAAATACTTGCCCTCAGTTTTACGACGGAAGAAGATTGAACTTACAACTTAACCAACAGACTATTTTTAACCGACTTCAAAAAAAAAGGAGGAGGTTCTCAGTTCGTCGGAATATATGTTTTTTTTTTTTAATGTATGTTCCCCGATTACTCGAAGACGGCTGAACCGATTTGAAAAATGTTTTGTTTTTTTTCCAAATTGGTCCCATTGTCATTTGGTCACGATCTTATGATGGAATCTTGAATAAATCTAGGGAACTCTTCAAATATTATAGGCGCACCTATAGCGATTTGGGATTTTTTTGTAGTAACTCATGCATTTGCTCTCGAAAAGCACCATTTTGAAAAGTACAACTGATGAATTACAAATCAACTCACAAAAAAGTGAAAAAAAAATAAATATATATATATATATATATATAACCGACTTCCAAACTACAAACTGAAAAATAACTTTAATTTCGGAAGTCGGTGGCAAATTTTTTTAATACTGATCCAAAGACACCTACTTCCGAAATTAAAGTTATTTTATTCACTTTGTAGTTTGGAAGTCGGTTGTATTTTTGGTAAAAAAAAAATTGTATTCAAATATCTTTTAAAGTCCTAAAACAGAACTTTCCAGCTTAATCGTGATTTTATAATATCTGTGAGTGTACATAATAATAAAACCAGTCTATTATTGTCCCACTACTGCGGGGAAAGATCTCAAACAGAAAAGACACGAGCATTGATCACAACGATTGCTCAAGACGGGTTGACGATTTCTGACAATATATTAACTACGTATACCTACTACCTATAAGGTCAGATTCCCTCACGACGATTTTCCTTCACCGATGTCAGAATGTCCAAAATAAACTCAGAATATAAACCAAATAAAATGCTTAAGTATGTATGCTAAGAGTAAGTTTACGTGTACAGTCAGTATTTGCATTCGCAATTCAACAGCTTCTAATATCCATCAAGTTCTAAAAATGCTTTTACCAGTCAATCTAGACTAACTCTAGTTTTCCAATCTAAACTTTCTGTAACGCACGTAGGTACTGGCATAACAACCCGACGGCTTATGGCTTACGTTCGAGGCATCCGGGAATCTCGATGTTTCAAAATACTTCGCCAATCCAACACTTCACTGTGGTTGTTAGTTACTAACGATTGATCTGTGGGGAATCTGGAAAGTGAAAGAATTTTACAGGTATTGATATTATAAGCCCCGGGTTTTACGTAAATAAATGTCTCAATAATAAATTATTCTGATCGCTCCAAAATCGAATTGACTTAATGAAATACTAAAAATCTGGTCTCGAAGTTTAGTTAAGATATTTTAGTTTTTAAATATTCATCAACGGATTTCTCATATGGATCACTACAAGTGTGACCTAATGGATGAGCGCGGTTCATCACACAAACTAACTCATTTGTTTATTTGTCCATCGTTCCCCAATTCGAAATCTGCACACTAGAAAATCAAAAGCAATGCAAAAAAACGCAAAAAAAAAACCTAAACTAAGGTCTATTCACCCAGTGCGATCTCCTGAAATGGTCAGTCCAACCCATGCAAGAAAAAAAACACAAGGTCAAAATCTTGTTTAAAAGTTTTCTTTGCCAAAAGCATACAAATTTTTCATTACTGGAAGTATTAATGTCCTATATTAACATTTACATAGTATAATCAAGTCCGTTTTGGCAACGTTGTCCGTCGGACTGTTAAAGATTTTGGTCTCTAAAGCTTGAAACACAAAATTAGTTTTCAATCTTTAAGTGTTTGTGTAACTAGTCGCTGCCTGCAGTTTCATTCCCAAATAAAGTCATCTGTCTAGTCTATTTCCAACTTTGTTGGAGTCAGCTTCCAGTCTAACCAGACGCAGCTGAACACCAGAATTTTATGAGAAGCGACTATCTAACCGCCACAACCCAGTTACTGAGTAACATGATACTCCTTGGTAAGACTGGGTTGCCAGACACATTCGTACTGATACCTGGATAAAAAAGATTCTATTTGTTTTCATCGAAATCTGTTCTGCCTTTTATGCGTTATTGAGTTACAAACATCATTATAAACTTTCACATTTTAAATATTAATATAAGTTAAAGGCATTTATTGTTGCCTACTGAAATTGTGTAGTCTCTAATAATGACCAAGTAAAAACAATCCAGGCTAAATTGATGGAGAGACAGATACGTTGCCAAGTTTAATAAGTAGCTGAAAGCTTAGAAGGAAAGAGAAGCTTGTACTAAGTAGTACTGATAAACTAGCAATCCACCCTAGTATGACGCGGGTGACTGATTTATTATCCTCAATAATTACCTTACTTGAGAAAATAAAATGATCTCAATGCTATTGAAAACGGCCTTTTTAGAATTACTAAACAGTCGAGGTCGCGCAACAATAATGCATACCTACATTTACATTCTTTTCTTTACCTTTTTTTTAAAAATAGAACTGAGAGATAACTCATTGTTACTAAAATGATCTAGTACAGTAAGTAATGTTCCCTAAGTCCCTTAAAAGAGTCGTCAATCTGCCGAGCATTTTCCCAAATATGTTGGGGTCGGCTTCCAGTCAAACCGGGTGCAGTTGAATAATAGTATTTTACATGGAGCATCTGTCTATCTGACCCCTTAAAAGAGTAACCTTTCATTTGGTATCAATAACGACAATATCTGAACACGAAAATCATGAAAACGATCCTTAGAATTAACGCTTTGCCGATTGCGAGAAAATTAAAGTACAAGTAAATTCATAAAACCAATTCTGTGCAATCGACACTTTAAGAGAAATATTGCCGGTTGTATAAAATCGATGAAAACCTAATAAGTTCTGTGAACGTTCTGCTACAACCGCACCCATTAGTTATTAAGTCATTTCTTAGAAAGTGCTGAAAATTGCTTGTAAAATCGCGTGAACAGTCTTTCGTACGCTTTTCCGAAGAAAATTTAAGTCATGGATTTTCACAGTTTCACGTTTCTTTTCATTTTTAATGGTGTTAAAAATAGTTATAAATAATAGATACTCATTTTTATGTTACGAGTGTTAATAAAAATTATGTGATAACCCTGCAAATGCTGCAGATTTTTTCTTAGAAAGAAAATATTTATCCCTCTGTGGTTTTCATTTAAATCATAGATTTATTTTGCTCACAAAACGTGACCAAGTTTATTTTTATTCGTAGGTATATGTTGTGTATGTACTGTTTTGAATACTATTAAAATTAATAACAAACTTATTAATTTTAATAGTATTCAAAACAGTCATAATGATGTTGTAAAAAATATCCTAAATGTTATAGAAATTATTGCAGAAGACACTTTAATATTTCCTCGATTTTTAACTAGTAGTAATTAAAATCTCACCCTTACCTGATAAATCCAGAAAATAAAAACTGAAGTCACTTCATAAGGTAAAACTTTCCTGTTTATAATAATTTCCACTTAAACAGTAAACCACACTTAGCACTTCACTAAAACTATTAGCCGAACAAACTTTTAAGTACACAAAGTTTGTCACAAACTTTTACCAGCAACCCTTATTATGTGTCATAAATCTCATCACTTTCTGATATCTCGTACTTTACGACCCGCGACGTCACATTTCGTTGCACTCGACGTACGTCATCCGTCAAATAACGCAACAGCACGTCTGACTCGCACGACACCTTGCGGGAAACTAACTAACGAACACAGCATCGCCAGGGTAAGCGCTTCAATGTGTGAGTGGAAGTCCGTAAACAGTGTACACACAGATTATGTTGATGTGTGAGTGATCCTAGACTCGCGTCAGTGATTTGAGTCCCGGTACAATTTTGTCCCTGTGTGCGGCACCGATCACCTACAGCTGCAACTGTGTGTGTGCACAGTAGAGCCGGGAAAAACGGACTGTGCCACACGGCGCATGCCCAAAGACGTCTGAAAAATAAAATTGTGTTTCGCGCTATTTAAATACTGATGTGAGCGACAGATTATAAAACCAGTGTGCTTTTACAAAGGGGTAATTTAACTGAATGGGGGTTTTCATTAAATTCATTTTTAGAATGTCTTTATATTCGTCTATTTTATTAGGTGTTTGATAATTTTCCGCTTTGGTACGCTTTCAAATACATTACTCTATGTAGATTCGCGCGTGTTAATGACAGGAATATTAAAATTACTGGCTGTGTACATTGTATGTACATTTTAATAAACGCTGAAGTTAGTCGAGGTTAGTGACAAAATGGTATAATCTTACGAATACGTAAGGCTTAAGAGCTTGCTACATGGCTGCCAACCGCGTCCCCGACAGAGGTAACCTTGGTTGGCGACAGGCAGAACTGTTTGCAAATTTGGTCGTAAACCATCAACTACACGGTTGTAAGCCACCAAGGTCACCTCTGTTGGGACGCGGTTGGCGACCTTTTAGCAGGCACACATACATACATACATAAACTCACGCCTTCTTCCCATGGGGGTAGGCAGAAACTACAGAACGCCACCTGCTACGATCCTTACATACTCCTTTTGCCTCGTTTACGTTCATACATCTGGTCATACACTCCCGCCGATTGCGAGTACTACGCACTTGGCCTTTCTGAAGAACATCACCAATAAGGTCAGTATATGTCCTCCTAGGGCGTCCCCGACCGGCCTTTCCTTTCACATCAGCCTTGTAAATACGTTTTGTTAGTCGCCTTTCATTCATCCTCTCAACATGCCCAAACCATCTCAGCATACCCTTTTCAATTTAGCAGGCACTTTATTTAATAATTTATTAATCATGTAAAAGATGAAAAAAATTAAAAATCTTAGATAGGGGTTTTTTTACCCTTTCCCTGTCGCATGAACTATATTATGGTTCAGGTTGATTATTTAACTACGGTGTGGACAGTAAAAGTGTTAAGAACGTTGAAATTAACCTGCAATCTAGTTTAATTAAAATGTGGCTATATTTCAGTAATACGACAGAATTAATCAATTTACCAATCTCTATGTTTAAATAATTTTGTATTGTTTTTTTCTTGTCAATACAGCAAGGGCAATAGATTTTCCATATTATATCAATTTATTTGTAGTCGGGGCAGTACGTATTTTTCTTCTATACTTCTGTCATCTCGGCAGTTGTTACCCCTTTTCTAGTCATTTCATGTCTCACACAGTCTATAATCTTCATCATCATCATTTCAGATGTCCACTGCTAAACATATGCCTCCCCCAAGCATCGACACGTCGCCGGTTCTGTGCTACCTGCATCCAGCGGATTCCTGCGGCCTTCACAAGGTCATAGGTCGGTGGACCGATGTGGGAGACCTACCAAAGCTACGCCTTCCGGTACGCGGTGGCCACTCCAGAACTTTTCGGCCCCATCGGCCATTTGTTCTGCGAAAATGTACCCTGCCCTCTGTCACTTAAGTTTGGCAGTTCTTCGAGCTATGTCGGTTACTATCACCAAGCGTTTATTAGTAAATAATCTTTTAAACCGCATTCCTTTTCTCACATGAAATAATAATATTGCATCATTACCCACTATTATTTGTTCATTAAAACAGTGGGAGGCGTTCTGTGAACAATTCTCTGTGGGATACATGATAAATCATGTTATTACGGACCATCAAACTATACGATAAATAAATAAGGAAAACAAACGGATTCACGAAACTACAAAGGTCACTGTGATAAAGGAAATAACGTAACATCATACTTGTATTCCCTGGAGATGTAAGCAGAGATGTGAACATAACATAACACGTGTAATCTCCGAAGGGTTAGGCAGAGATGTACCTATACCACATTTGGCCAGTTACGTTTAAGTCCCATGTAATAGGGGACGAGTCTAATTGCCATAAACCGGGCATTAATCTACATCCCGGGCTGCTTCTGAAAAATTCTTGATGGAAAAACTCAATAACACTTTGCCAGATATGGGAATCGAACCCAGGATCGCATGCTCACTAATAGCGCTTGCGATCAGTGGATGAACGACATAGACTAGAGGCTTCACGTCAATGGTAAGACTTTGACCTTGAGCTGGCCAAGCGTAGTATGGACTTTTAATTGAATAAGTGGTTTAACAAAATTAAAAAATCTTTTTGGAAAATCAAAAACCTAAGATTAGTTTGCTCGATCTACAGATTGTACCGAAGACCTCATGCTCAGCGCCAAAGAACGGGTTCTTTGGCAGCAAGCGTTCATCTACAATTAAATATGTTAGCAAAGTAAATTATTTTCTTTTTTACAAATAAAATAACTTTATAATTTATGTATAAAATCTAAATGTAACCCTGAGTACTATTGAAAAAATAAATAAAATATAAAATGTATTAAGATAGTTAATTGATTCAGGCATGACCTTGTGGGAATCCAAGCGCTGAGTGCTGCAATCAGCGCTTGGTGTGGCAACATGCCGTGTTCGAGTTCGCGACAAGTCAATCGTCATCCTGAGGATGCCTCGTTGAGAGATGAAACACGTGTCGATTTCGTTCAGGGTTTTTTTAAGACTCTTTAGAAATAGCTAAGCGGAGCAGGTTACTAAATATATCCACTATTATTGAATTTTATAAAATGTATTCTACACGTTGAGTTTACTAGATTCGTTTATAGTTTACAGTTAAAGTTTTAAAGACTTGTTGTATAAAAAACTTGTAGTTATAGTTAACAATACATACATATACAATAGTTAACAATGCATATCTGAAACAACGTCAATACATGTATGATAACGTCCTGTTTTGATACACGAAATTATTTTCACAACTCTTCACAAGTCAAAAGCGATTATCACAACTTGTGTAATAAGGGTGTGAACCTGAGCTTACAAAAATAAAGCCTGAATCCTCTAGCTGTGGGAACATTGCATAGGCTGATTATGTTAAGTAACTTTAAAACTAAGTTTTCTGTTAAAATTATATGTAATAAAAGGCAGCAAGTTCTAGCAACTTACAATAACAAAGCTTGAAAAGGCTTTTCGAAGAATCGGTAGGCATTCTACGAAAACCCTCTCGTAAAACTGTGCAATTAACTTGTAAACTTGTAAACCAACAATTGAAGATTAAAATTAAACTGAAAGATGTTAAATTAAAAAGAAAAATATTAAATCCTGGGTGAATCAATTGGACAATTTTGGAAACTCTGACTTAAGACAGTACGTTTTCACATTTTTGCAATTTCTTTTTTATACAAAGTATGTTCGTCTCGAATACCGCAGTATCTCAAGACGAAAGTCTTTGACCAGTGCGTGTTGCCGGTGATGACCTATAGCACTGAAACGTGGTCACTCATAATGGGCCTTGGGCCTTATAAGAAGGCTAAAAGTCACCCAAAGGGCAATGGAGAGGGCTATGCTTGGATTTCCCCTACGTGTTCGAATCAAAAATGAAAAGATCCGCAAGAGAACCAAGGTAACCGACATAGCTCGAAAAATTGCTAAACTTAAATGGCAATGGGGGCACATTGCTCGCAGAATAGATGGCCGATGGGGCCGAAAGGTTCTGGAGTGGCGACCGCGTACCGGAAGACGTAGCGTTGGAAGGCGTCCCACAAGTTGGACCAATGACCTTGTGAAGGCCGCAGGAATACGCTGGATGCGGGAAGCACAGAATAGGGTGGAAGTGGCGGTGCTTGGGGGAGGCCTATGTCCAGTAGTGGACGTTTTTCGCCTGAAATGATGATCATACAACACCACCATTGTGAGGCTAAACCCCACATTGTGTCACCCTATGTAAACTTTCTACATTTCCATATGTAATTATTCGAATGGTGTACTTAATAAAGAGTAATAGCTAAACTGGCGTAGACACATCTTAAGCTCATGACCTATCAATGATAGGTTACACCAATTAGACGTTCTGGGTTAGAACCAGAGTTTATACATAAATTATTAGAGTTTATGTTGGCACCAACTTAAGTGTATAAACTACTTAATGTTTAATTAAATGTATGATGTAATAACGTAAAAAATGTAATGTTTAATTTAATGTATAATCTACTTGTCTCTAGTACTAATAATTAGAGCGTGAAATAAATTTTTTGCTAGTGTCTATAAACATAGCCAGCCAATTCAGTCTGAAACTGGTATATTTACTTCGTTGTATGAAACAAAATTAATATCGAACTGAATAATGAAATGAAAACAAAAATATAAAAATATTTTTGCGATTAGATTGATTTCTAACGTATTGTTTTTGATCGTGTGATGTTTTCATTATTCATTTTGTTATTTCTGAGTAATAACTAATTAATAAATTGTTTCTAACGAAACGAAAAAAACGTATTTGTTGAAACCAAACGTTGATTTTGACAGCGACAAAGCGAACGTGTGTTGAACTTGGTATTTTCTCGAGATTTTGCATTGCAGACGATGTCATGTTACGAAAATTTTCAGGTAATCACATTACCTATTGTAAAGTGATTTGTCACTCTTGAAGGATGGTTACTTCAACACTTTAAAATAGGTATATTAATAGTTAGATATGTCAATATCTTGCTGACTGGCAAGGCAAGCACGGCGTCGGAAATAGCTGTTAAATATTTCGCTGTTTAGATTAATATATCAATATTACTGAATTAAATTAAGAAATATAGTAGTAGTAGTATAACACTCTTAAACATTATTGTGTGCAAGAAAAATATTTTGCTCCGGTGGTGTGCAAAAATCGGATTTCCTATTTCTAATATTTTGTTACCAAACCCAAGCTGAGTCAAAATATTGTTTTTAAAAGAACGCACAGCCTTGGCTTTCTTTCCAATTTCAAGCTTCAAAATTAATAACCAAACAAGAAGTAACTTAATCAAAACAAATAAACAATTTCTTTGAAATCTTTTCTTGCTTACTTTACTCATTTAAATAAGGCCAGTTTTATAAAAAAAAAACTAGGTTAAAAAAATTACTAAATTTATAATAACTGTTGTAAAATATGTAATAGAAAGTTGTCTTGTAAGTACTAGGCCACCATGACGACAGAGTACGAATGAAAACTGGGGTAAAGTTATACACAGCTTCTTGTTACATTGAGGCAGATAATACATTGGACTGTGGGGAATGCCTTAATTACGAAGTGTGTAACAATGTAGAAGCAAATTCCGATATATCATCATCAATATAGGTTAATAATATTTGAACGTCTTAAAATAATTTGCACGGCGTTAGATACATTGTATGGAAATTTTGATGCAACTGTGAATTTTCTGTTATTAGAAGAAATATATTTTCAAATATTTTTCCAACTGAAAAATAAATAGTGATGAAAGTCTACTTTTAGCAGAGTGATTCAGAGAACACTAAAATGGGATTAGACGGGTCACGTTAGCCGCATGCACAGTGACCGCTGGACAATTAGTCTCCACACGGTGGGTGCCTGAGGAAGGACAGCGCCGCCGAGGCCGGCCCAGGAAGAGGTGGCGAGACGAGAATATTTTAATGGATTATTAATTTTAGGAATGCTTTTTTCCTATAAGAAAATTAACTAACTAGTAAAAGTGCGATAAGAAGAAAACATGAACAACTTCATAACTTTGAAAGTAAGAGAACACTTTTGTATTTATAGGACACTGTTTATTCTATCATGATGCCAATTAAAAACGAACACAAAACTTATTTTTTCTACCCATTAGAAATCCTGCCACGAATTCTCAGAATTCGGCTAACAAGTTTACAGTAAATACATGAATTTATATATAAAATATTTATAAATTTATGTAAGAATATGCCTACATAAATTCATGTATTTTCTTCCCTAGAGATGGGCAGGAACTACAAAACGCCACTTGGCGTTGCAAGTTGCGTTCCATAGTTTCTGCGAAGCATATGTAAGAATGGGCTATCCTTACATAAAAATGTTTCGTTCATGTTCAAATTATTTAGTCATACACGCGCGCCGGTTGCGAGAACTACCACATAAGCCTATAACGTTTCCACTTCTGGGGCACAGCTCTATGAGAGGGAGTGGGTCATAATTCACTACGCGGGCCCAGTGTGGGTTTTTAATAAAAAACAGAAATAAAAATGTATTTTGTGCACAAATAAGACGCATATTACAAAAAATAAAATAAAATACAAACTAGTACAAAGTAGCCAAAAGCCTCGTATTCAATAAACAAAAGTTTCACAACGTGGATATGTGTTAATTTGTTGTATGTGGGTGTCAAATGCCTTTGATTTTTTTGAAAAACATCACCAATTCGCTCTACTCGTCTAGTAGAGCGTCCCCAACCAACGATTCCACAAACATTCACCTTCTACATTCCTTTTGTCAAATACGTTTAACTCATCCCCATATCATAATTATCTCAGAAGATTCTTTCCAATTTCATTCATCATCTTCCTGCCTTTGTCCCATGCTACGTGGGGTTGGCGCACCGCGTTTTCTTCTTCCATTCTCCCCTGTCAACCTTCTCTTTCATAAGATTCCTTACACAATCCACTAATCTTTTTTTTTGGCCTGCCTCTCCCTCTCTATCCATCAACATATATATTCATCACTGTTTTAGTCACATACGTTTCCTCCCTTTCTGCCCTCCATTCCTTTCAGTTTCACTCTTTGCTTACTATTTATTTTAAACAGCAAAGTTGTTTTATCCTAAGCTTGTTGTATGTATTTACTTACTTACAAAAGATCTTTAAACTTTTCAACCAAAAGTTATACAATTTGCGTTTCCATAAAAAAGCCATTGGTGCAACCCTAAAAAGCCTATTTAAGTTTGATCACTTATGTGTTATAGGTTGATCCAGAGGCTGCCAAACCTTGAGTGGAATTCAAGACAAAAACCCCTTGAAAGTTTGGAGTGACAGTATTGGTTTAAATGGAAGCGGGAAGCGGTAAAAACAGTATTGGTTTTAAAATAAGCGATAAGAAAGAAATGAATAAAGTAAGCAATTTATTACTATCCGTCTCGATTTGTACTGTTATTGTTACTATTCGAAACGAAGTTCTTTAACACGGCTTGTAAACTTTCAAAAATCGTCACGTTAAAAAGTGTTAATACTTGCAACTGTCTTCTTTTAATTTATAGAGAAAGAAAGAGAGAGAGAGAGGTGTGAATTTAGGCAAAATTAAAATCCAAGATGGCGGTTCTGAAAATTTTTAAATTTTTCATCATTGGTATCATTTTCATGGTTCTCAAGAGTGCAAAAGCGGACAGTGAGGTCAAAATTAGAATCCAAGATGGCGGCTGCGAAAGTTTTAAAATTTTTCGTCATGGGTGTCGTTTTCATAGTTTTCGACAGTGCTAAAGCTGATAGTGAGTTTAAAATGTAAATCCAAGATGGCGGCTGCAATCATTAAATATTCGCTTTAAAGTCATACGTGAGAAAGAACTTCGTTCCTGACGGGGTTCCCCCGACCGCACAAGTTTTTTTTATGAATGCTTCTAAAGGATATTTGAAGGTAAGTTAGGCTGAATTTTCAATATTTATTGTATTAATAGTTGGCAATTTGAATAACCGTGAAACTGCTGATAAAATGAGCTCTTCAAATTGAGACTAATAATTTGGCTGTACTAATTAATCATTGTCAATTCGTCTTTCATTGGATCAATTTATTGGTAATACGTTTTTCTTTACCTACGTTATTATATTGCCAAGTTAAATAAGATGACATCTCTAGTCTAATACATAATTATTACCCCATTAGCTAACACGCCAAGCAAATAATAATATCCCTGAATGGCAATTCTCGTATTTCTAAGAATGTTTGCATTTTAGTCTCTGTCTCACTCTGTCAAAAATTCCTGTAATTTTCAACATTTATTTTGATTGTAGAGGAGGGCAAGATTGTAGCTAAGATCTGATTGCAACTACATTTTCAACGTTTTTCGATACGTGAATTACCCTTCAGATGCTAGTGAAATTCTAACTTCTAAATTTGCCCGGGACCATAAAACTATGTGTTAAGAAAAAGTATCGCTCCCGCTACCTCTAAAGACACACTCCCTTGCAAACAATGCCAATCTGAATTTATGCTAACGAGTGGTCCGCTTCAATCTTCGATAGCTATTGTCCAACACAAGTGCTCCGTTTACATGATAAAATAACACGCTTCCAAGTGTTTTTCATTCAATTCTGTTGATTCTACTTCAATCTAAACATTGTTTGCAAAGTATGCAGAGTTTTCATTAATTTTTGTGCTATGTTTTTCCAAAAGGAGGTCAATATTGGGAGTTTGTATATTAGATGACCCAAATTAAATTGTTTTAGTGTTAAAGCAGCTCATTTCTTTGTATGGGATAATGTTTTCAGTTTTCACATCAAATGAGAGACTTTTGTTGTTGTTAGCTGGTTCTAACGTTGTTGAGAAGCACAGCGACCTAAAACCTATCGGTATATAGTTAGGTACTTGCCACCAGTAGCTAGGAAATCTGATTTATTGCCCCTCTTGTGAGGTAACCTAGCTATATTAATGCTTATAAGTAATAGTAGTAGCTACAGATCAGTCAATCCTGTCGATTGTACGTAAAAGTAGGAAGATTTCCCTTATATACCAGGTAAATGGTGAAATAAATGCCAAACTAAGCAGAAAATAAGGTTTCTGACAATGAGAAAGTCTTAGTTTGACCATTTGCTATAAATAGACACCTTGTATATAAGGAAAAGTACCGGGGATGTACACCTTTAGGGAAGAACAAAGGATTTTTATACATAAGCAGACCAACTGCGCAGTTCTTACCCCCTTCATTCCCCTCACCCCCCCTGGAACACCCAAATATTGGCGTACCCCGCATTCCCCGCTCGCATACTGCGCCCCTCACCTTGAATTCTACGTTTCTAACAGGAAAATAAAATTAACGGCGTACGCTACCCACAGGGCAAGTGCGCTGTGGTACAAAGACTATATAAGGAATCGCTTCCATCTAAAAAAGTGTGTTCGTTCGTATTCGTGTCCTGTTTTGTTATGTTATCAGTCAGTTATGTGTTATCAGTTTGTATAGTGTGTCGTAAAGTTGTTATAGTTGTAAAGTGTTTATACTGTGTGTAATTGTTGTGTTATCAAGTAAGTGTTATTTCCGTAAATTATATGACGTGTACTCAAGAAAAGTGTTGTTATTTCTAATTCACGACCGCCAATATCCACCCTGCGCCTGAATATCTTTCAATTTGGTCCTTCGATCGCCGGATCCGTTGTGAATTAAGATGAGTACCAGAAGCACTGTTACAACTAGGAGCAAGTTACGAAAGTTGGAGGCTGATATGAACCAGCGTCAAGGTTTAGAGGCTGATTCTGGGGTGCCGTCTGAAATGGCACCTGGGTCACCATCAGTAGCGCCTACTACGTCGTCAATGGTTCCTGCCCCTGTGATCCCACTGGCCGGGCCCGGTCGTGTGATAGACCATCGTGGAGTCGCCACGCCAGTGAGATTGGATATAGTACAGAAGGCAAGATCAAGGACGAGCCACGTCTCCTCGAAAAGCGGCCAGAGAAGTGCCGACTATCTTCGAAGGAGGGTTCAGTACGAGGCTGAGAAGGAAATAGTGCGCCTGAAGGAAAACCTGATACAGAAGAAGCTGGATGTAGATCTAGCCGAGATAGACGCTGCCGCCGACGACGATTCCTCAGAAGAAGAAGAAGGAACAACTCAACGTATAGAAGACTGGATAACGGAAACGACACCCGCCGCCGTTAGTCAGGTACCCGTGCCCAATATATCTACCGACTTACAATCGAGATTAGTGCCCGCGTCGTCTGTAAATCCCCGCGATATACCAGTGTCAGTGCCGCAAAATAATATGCCCGCGCCCCGACTTGAATACGCGCCCGCGTCGGTACACTTCACCGAAGCAACGTACCCCGCTACGCCCGTCGCGGCGCCCGGTAGATCGCGAGCGCCGCCGGGTAGAAACGCGCCCGAGTGGGAAAACACGTACGCCGACGACACCGACAGAAGTAGGTCACGGGATAGGAAAATAGACCAACTAGCAGATGCTATCTCAAACATAGCGCGGCCGCGACCGGTACCAAGGCAGGCGTACGAGCTGCCGTACTTCAACGGGGACCCAGCAGAATGGCTGTCGTACAAGAATATGTACCACGACACGACAGCCCTGTATAACTTCAAGCCCCACGAGAACCTAGCGCGTCTGAAAACGTCCCTACAGGGAGACGCGAAGCTAGCAGTGGAAGATTTACTCCGAACGTCAACCAACCCGTCCGAGATAATGAAGACTCTGGACGAAGAGTTTGGGCATCCAAACCTAGTGCTCGAGTGTGCCCTAAGAAAAGTGCGTGCGTTACCTAAGGTAACAGAAAGTGGTCGGGAACTTAGAAAGTTCTCGACAACAGTGCGTAATTGTGTATCACTGCTGAGGAGCGTGAAGGCGAATGGATACCTGAACAACCCCCAACTGGTAAGTGAACTACTTAATAAGCTTACACCTGTACAACGAGCTAATTATGGGGAATTTGCAATGGGCATGGCAACCAGTCAAGGGATAGATGTGCGAGTGTCTCCGAGTTTAGAATTGTTTGCGGAGTTCTTAAGCCATCTAGCCCGAGCCACGTCTTTTTATGTTCAAATGAATGTAGATACGCCCGCAACACCAAATAGCACATTTAAGCCACGAGGCAATGTTCAAGTCAATAGGCAACCTAGAATAGTACAACGCCTACATGCGACTTCGAATGAGGAACAACAGGCCAAGGCAGACGATGATAATAAATGTACATTGTGTGGGCAATTACACAAACTAAATAAGTGCGAAAAGTTCACGGGGTTAAAAATTAATGAACGTTGGGATTTTATTAAGAAAAATAGATTATGCTTTAAATGTTTGATAAAGAAACATAATAAGAATTTTTGTCGTGCAAATAAGTGTGCAAAATGTAGTTACGCGCACCATACATTATTACATGCCGACAAAAACACAGAAACTATCACTAACGTCAGTGATTATACCGGCAAAGCACTACTAAAAATTATGCCGGTATGTGTAACAGTAGACGGGATAGATAAACCCTGTTATGCCCTTCTCGATGACGGGGCCACTGTGTCACTAATAGACGACTCTTTAGCCACAGATGTCAAAGGTCAACAGATACCACTAGTGCTACGGAGTGCGCGGGGTCAAGAAATAGTAGATTCAGCTTCGCGTGTAATCGACGTAACAGTGCGCGGGCCTAGCGGGCAAACGTACGACATAAAGTGCCGTACACTAAATAATTTGGATTTGCCCGCTCAAACGGTGTCCGCCGCATTGATAGCGGAGCACGCCCACATTCGCCACTTGGGTTGTGAGGAAATGAGTGGTGCCCGGCCGCTTCTGTTGCTGGGGCAGGACAACTGGGAGTTGCTGACCAGCCGGGAGACTCGACGAGGGAAATCGGGTAAGCCAGTTGTCTCTTTGACCAATTTAGGGTGGGTGGTACACGGACCCATAGGAAATTGTCACACTAGTGACCAATGTGTAAATTGTGTAGTAGAACCCGATATCAACTTGCATAATTTAGTTAAAAAACAGTTAGAGCTAGAAGCTATCGGAATCTCAGAGGTGCCTCGGGTGCACCAAGACATCGAGAGGGCGAATAAAATATTAGATTCCACTAGCCAGCAGACAGAGAGCGGCATGTGGGAAGTAGGTTTGCTGTGGCGTCAGGACAACCCGCAGCTACCCGATAACTATAAACATGCGCGCCAACGTTTAACAGGCATAGAACGTCGGCTAAACAAAGACCCAGTGTACGCTACAGCCTACACCAAACAAATAGACAGGCTCATAGCAGAGGGGTACGCCAGCCAAGTTAAAGACGGGGTCAATTATGACCCGGTATGGTACTTGCCCCATTTTGGAGTCAAAAACCCGAACAAACCCGGGAAGCTGAGGTTAGTGTTTGACGCCGCAGCGACCTATAATGGGACCGCGTTAAATGACAATTTATTGACAGGGCCCGACCTTTTAAATTCCCTTCTGGGTGTCCTTTTTAAATTCAGGGTAGGACCTATTGCCTACACCGGGGATATCGCAGACATGTTCCTACGTATTAAAATCAGAGAACAAGATAGGGGAGGGCAATTGTTTCTGTGGAACGCGACCGGCAGTAAAGAACCTAGTGTCTATGTCATGAACTCAATGATTTTCGGTGCCGTGTCATCTCCCACATCAGCAATTTACATATTAAACAAAAACGCAGCTAAATATAAAGTCAAATATCCCGAGGCGGTAGCGGCCATACACACAAAACATTATATGGACGACTATCTCGACAGTGCGTGGTCTGTCGCGCAAGCCGGTCGATTGGTGGAGGAAGTGACCCGCATCCACGCCGAAGGCGGGTTTAATATACGGGGGTGGGTCACCAACTCCCAAGAGCTGCGCGACAGACTGCACACGGACATGCCTGATAGGGTTTCACTAGAAAAAAGCGATAATGCCACAGAGCGTACATTGGGTATGATATGGTCGCCGAATGTGGACAAATTAGCATTCGACCTATCATTTAAAAGGCTCCCTAAAGACATAATAGAGGGTACAGTAATCCCCACTAAACGGGAGTTTTTAAGTTTCATAATGTCCATTTTTGACCCACTGGGTTTCTTGTACCCGTGTGTCATACAGTCCCGCATACTGATGAAGCGGGTGTGGCACACGGGAATACAGTGGGATGACCAGCTACAAGAGGCAGAGGCGAAGACGTGGTTCGAGTGGCTGCACAAGCTACGACACCTCACGGACTTAACAATCCCTCGTTGGTACGGCCTGAGGCCGGAGGGTGTTGAGCTCCACGTCTTCGGAGATGCGAGCGAGTCGGCCTACGCGGCTGTAGCCTATTTAGCGGGGATAAATGTTTCCGGGAACAGAGACGTAGCCATGGTTATAGGCAAAGCCAGAGTGGCTCCGCAGAAGTTAGTTTCCGTCCCGCGTCTAGAGCTGCAAGCCGCTGTGTTGGCATGTAGACTGGCCGACACAGTCGAGAAAGAGTTAGGACTTAATATTTGTCGAAAGTATCTGTGGACGGATAGTAAAACTGTCCTAAAATGGATAAACTCCGATGCCCTGGAGTTCCAAAGGTTCGTGTCCCATCGCCTAGCGGAAATAGACCGCAGGTCGAAACAGGGCGACTGGCACTGGGTTCCCTCCGCGATGAACCCGGCCGATAAAGCCACCCGAATGGACTGGCCCAATAACGGCAACGAGTGGCTGTCCGGGCCCTCGTTCCTTCGCTGTCCACAGGAACAGTGGCCGGTGAGCGTCGAGATCGACGCAGTGGCGGAGGAGCACCTGGAACGAATCCAACGGGTGCACGCGACAGGAGCACCGGCAGAACCGTTACTAAAATATGAGCGGCTGCCCACGTGGACGCGCGCCACATACGTCGTGGCGCGTATTTTAGTGTTCGCAGATCGCTGCCGCAAACGACGCGACTCATCCGCCGTGACCAGCGCAGACCTCCGCGAGGCGGAGACACGTCTGCTGCAACTGATGCAGAGGGAGAGCTACGGCGCAGACATCGCGGCGCTTCGAGAGGCGCACCCGCTGCCTAACGACAGCAAACTACGGAGTCTCGACCCCATGTTCTTCGAAGATGGGCTGGTACGAGTACGCGGCAGGCTGGGCGCCTGCAGCGAGCTCAGCTTCGGAGAGCGCCATCCCATAATTTTGGATGGGAGGCATGCGCTCACACGCCGCCTGGTGCATTGGTACCACACGGCGGCCCTACACGCCAACCAAGAAGCTGTGGTCAACAGAATCAGAGAAAAGTACTGGGTGACCAACCTGCGGTCGACAGTCAAGACCGTCACCGCAAGCTGCCAACGATGCCGCCTTGAGAAGGCCAAACCGCTGACACCGAAGATGGGTGACCTCCCGGCCGCAAGGCTGGAGGTAACTCGAAGAGCTTTCGTCCACTGTGGGGTCGACTATTTTGGCCCCATGGAGGTCGCCATCGGTCGGCGCAGGGAGAAGAGGTGGGGCGTGCTATTCACGTGCCTCACCACCCGCGCCGTCCACCTGGAACTGGCAGCATCGCTGAGTGCTGACTCAGCCATTCTTGCTCTGCGGCGCCTCATTGCGCGCCGCGGGCGACCCTCGGACATGTACTCCGACCGAGGCACCAACTTTGTCGGCGCACACGCAGAGCTACGCGCAGCGCTACGCGACATGAACCACGACAAAGTGGAAAGTGAAGCCACAGGCCGCGGCATTGCCTGGCACTTTAACCCCCCGGCATCCCCACATATGGGTGGGTGCTGGGAACGACTAGTGCGTTCTGTGAAGAATGCACTCAAAGCGACGCTTCGAGAGCGCGCCCCTCGCGAGGAGGTACTCTATACCCTCCTTGCTGAGGCCGAGCTCATCGTCAACAGCCGGCCTCTCACCTACGTGAGCAGCGACGTCGAGCACCCGGTGGTGCTGACCCCCAACCATCTCCTGCTTGGCACAGCCGCGGGAGATGCTCCCTGTACGCGTGGGCATGCAGTCGACCTCGACTCCCGCCGCATGTGGCGACGGGTGAACGCGCTGGCCGACCTCTTCTGGAGGCGTTGGCTGCGCGAGTACCTGCCGACGCTACAGCAACGACATAAGTGGGCCAACGACGTGCCAAACGTAAAAGTGGGTGACGTGGTAGTGATCATAGACAATAGTAAGCCACGAAACCAATGGACCAAGGGGGTCATTAAAACTGTGTATCCCGGGCCGGACTCTGTTATAAGAGTGATAGATGTAAGAACGAATCATGGGGTCCTGCGTCGGCCCGTTGTAAAGGTCGTTGTGCTTCCTACCGACGGAAAAGTAATCGGTTGAACCCTCTTACGGGGGGTGGGATTGTTGAGAAGCACAGCGACCTAAAACCTATCGGTATATAGTTAGGTACTTGCCACCAGTAGCTAGGAAATCTGATTTATTGCCCCTCTTGTGAGGTAACCTAGCTATATTAATGCTTATAAGTAATAGTAGTAGCTACAGATCAGTCAATCCTGTCGATTGTACGTAAAAGTAGGAAGATTTCCCTTATATACCAGGTAAATGGTGAAATAAATGCCAAACTAAGCAGAAAATAAGGTTTCTGACAATGAGAAAGTCTTAGTTTGACCATTTGCTATAAATAGACACCTTGTATATAAGGAAAAGTACCGGGGATGTACACCTTTAGGGAAGAACAAAGGATTTTTATACATAAGCAGACCAACTGCGCAGTTCTTACCCCCTTCATTCCCCTCACCCCCCCTGGAACACCCAAATATTGGCGTACCCCGCATTCCCCGCTCGCATACTGCGCCCCTCACCTTGAATTCTACGTTTCTAACAGGAAAATAAAATTAACGGCGTACGCTACCCACAGGGCAAGTGCGCTGTGGTACAAAGACTATATAAGGAATCGCTTCCATCTAAAAAAGTGTGTTCGTTCGTATTCGTGTCCTGTTTTGTTATGTTATCAGTCAGTTATGTGTTATCAGTTTGTATAGTGTGTCGTAAAGTTGTTATAGTTGTAAAGTGTTTATACTGTGTGTAATTGTTGTGTTATCAAGTAAGTGTTATTTCCGTAAATTATATGACGTGTACTCAAGAAAAGTGTTGTTATTTCTAATTCACGACCGCCAATATCCACCCTGCGCCTGAATATCTTTCAAACGTTATCTTCAAATGTAAATGTTCTTCTCTTATTAAATAAAAACCTTGACAAATTTAGAATTTTATTTTTCATTATTTTCTTATGGATTCAAACATTTGTTATCGACCCAACTTTTTTTTTTCTTTGTGAGTATAATCTGTTATCAAATTTCCTTCACTTGTGTCAAACGTTTCGTCTTTATATTTTTCACAGTAGGTTCTAGGGGTTATGTAATTTGTAACTGCTGCTAACAATTACTTACGTTTGAAATCTGATATTGCTATGGCATTTATTGTGTCTTGTCTCTGCAACTGCCTTTGTGGTATCCATTGTACATCATGATATTGTGCTGATAATTAATACATAGTATACATTTCCGACAGCCATTTACAAGACATTTAGAACCTGTATCTGATTTTACGAATGTATCTTGATTTAGAATTTCTCTTCACGATGTTAAGTACAGAAACTACATTTACGTGGAAATATGAGTATATAATATAAGAGAATATTACCAAACAACTTTTTCTACCGGACCAACTCCGAAATATGAAAAAAATAACCTATACATTTTATTTCGCAATTTGTATAGAACAGTATGAATTACAATAGAAGTGGATATATTTAGTAACATGTTCCGCTTAGCTATTTCTAAAGAGTCTTAAATAAAACTCTGAAAGAAATCGACACCGAGCGCTAAGCGCTCAGCGCTCGGTGTGGCACACCGTGTTCGAGTTCGCGACAAGTCAATCGTCATCCTGAGGATGCCTCATTGAGAGGTGAAACACGTGTCGATTTCTTTCAGGGTTTTATTTAAGACTCTCTAGAAATAGCTGAGTGGAACAGGTTACTAAATATATCCACTTCTATTGTAATTTATAATGGATTTCCGCAAGGTCACGCCTGAATCAATAAACTATCTTAGAACAGTATGATTGTTTTGTCATATTTAAATTTTGATCCCATGGTAAAAGTTGTTAATTTTCAGGAATATTCCACTCCCTCAAAGTACGTGTCCTCTTTTAAATACCATACCATGTATGAGTACCTCGTCAACCCTACATGTCAAATTGACGTATCACTAGAAATGGTTGCATTAACCCGCTACATAAAGGCACAGTAATGGTGGTGTAAATATAATGTATTAAACACCCACATAATTTAAAAAAGAAAGCCATAAAAAGTTGTCATGGACGTATAATTTTTACTGCCACCAAAGAACATTAATGACCCGTATCTGATTCAAAATGGCACCTAACGCCTCCTAAGTGTACATTACTCCATATAATATTCATGATGTAATGATATGACCCCCATTACGAACTATGGAATTATTTTCTATTAACTACAATCATTACAAAATGTCTTCGTTGATGAACGATATGACATTAAACAAAAGAAGAAAAATAGTTTATAACGCGAACTTATTTCGAACCGCTCCCGTCACAATCCGCTTGTCCAATAAGGGTAAAACTTTCGTCTAGAAAGTTCTAAAACAGACGACGCGCACCTTTATGACAAGAGTCGTCTGACATCTGTCAGGTGTGTAGCGCACCAGGATACATTTTTACGAAACCTGTTCTTCGCCACGAAACCCTATTGTTTTTATATATATTATATTGTGATATCTGTATATGATGCGTGTGTTCCTTACTTTGTTTAACCAGGCATGTGGTCATAACCTGTTCAAAAGGGGAATGATATAACGCGAACTAATTTCGAACCGCTCCCGCCACAATCTGCTCGTCAAATAAGGGTGCAGCTTTCTTCTAAAAGGTTCTAAAACAGACAACGCGCATCTTTATGACAAGAGTCGTCTGACATCCGTCAGCTGTGCAGCGCACCAGGATAATTTTTTACGAAACCTGTTCTTAGCCCCGAAACTCTATTATTTAGTTATAGAAATACTTGCATATAAAAAGATAATTAACTCGTGTAACAAAGAAAAACATTGATGTATTGGTACTTCTAAAGGTTTATGACACTATTTTAAAAGGGAACATGACAGCAGTGATAATGTTCCAATAATGACGTTACTACACACATCAAAAGTGTCTAGGGATCAACATATATTTTTGCAATAACTTTTCTCCTGATTGATATTAATTAAAATGTTCTTTAAGGATTCATCAAATAAGGTGTTTTCGTTTGTCACAGTAACGATAAACCAAGTCACCTTTGCATTAATAAAGAAATTTGCCATTTTCCTAATAAAGGGATTTTTGACATTTGAACCACTAACATTAAAGTTCGAAAAAAAGACTGAAATAACAGTTTTCTTTAAAATTTTATTGAGTAACTTAAACAATTAATAATCCGTGTTTCTACCGCGAACACTAACAACACAAGAACATCGGTTTGGCATACTCAAAATGAGTTCATCCAAATCACGCTGTGGAATGGCCGCCCATGTTCGTTGCAACAACAAAAAAAGGTCTTCTTGCGACTGGATACCCTCCATATTCGGCAGAGCTCTTCTCTGTAGCATATCCCATGCATGCTCAATCGGGTTCAAGTCTGGCGACTGAGCAGGCCAGAGCAGGACATTGATGTTAGCTGCGGCGAGAGTCTGTCTTACAACTCTTGCGGTGTGCGGTCGTGCATTATCATGCATTAACTGAAATAAGGGACCGATTTGCACTTGTAGAGGAACGATGACGTCAGATACAATCGTCTCAGCATAAATTTGAGCGTTGAGGTTGCCTCTGATCCAAATCAACTCAGTTCTTCCGCCGATCCAAATACCCGCCCATACCATGATGGTTCCACCACTATAAGTATGGACTTCCTGGCAGGATTTTAATCGCTGTTGGCGTCCAGGGGTTCTCCAGTGTCGTATACGTCTTGTATCCGGTCTCATACCAAAACGAGACTCATCAGAAAAGCACACGAAACGCCATTGTTCTTCTGCCCAATTTCTGTGTTCAAGAGCCCATTGATATCGAATCCTACGATTGTGCATTGCTATAGGTGGTACCCGTAGCGGTCTTCGGGAATGAAGGTTCACTTCATGCAAGCGGTTTCTGACTGTTTGGTCGCTAATTAAGTTCCCTGAAGAGTGATGAAGCCTCACGGCTAACATCATGGCGGTTATTGTTGGAGCTCTTCGAGTTAAAATTTGAATGTATCGGTCTTGTCTCCGTGTGGTGCAGCGATACCGTCCTCCATGGCGCTCAGCCACGGCACCAGTGCTTCGGTAACGTGTCCAAAGTCGACTGATAACACTCTGACTTGTATTCAGAGCTAAAGCCACAGTACGTTGCCGGGAACCAGCTTCTATCATTCCCACGGCTCTGAGCATTTCTTCCCTGCTTAAATGACGTCGCCGCTCCATAATAACGTTGGTTTTAATCAGTAGTAGGGAAACAGTAGCACTAATAATGTCTTCAATGCGTTGTATGTTTTTATAGGGAAAATATTGACAGCTGATTTTCATCTTTTACTCGAATTTGATTAACAGTTCCTGTTTCAAATTATGAAATGCACCAAAAAGGATCCATATAAATTTATATAATCATAAATTTATTACAAAGCCACATCTCAATCTCAAGAAATCCGCATAAAAATGCTTGATCCCTAGACACTTTTGATGTGTGTATTTTAAAAACGGAAAAGGAGTTAAAGATAATATGAAAGCTGATAGAAGAGAATGCAAGAGAAAAAAATGACGCCTATCCAAAGTAATATAGGACAACGGCAGGTAGAAGAAAAAGGCATTAAATTAAATAATTATGAGAAAATAAATGAACTGAATATTTATTATAAGAATAACTATTTTATAACAAAAATGTTACTTGAACACGTTAGCCACAAGCACCTCAAAATGGAAAGAGAATGTGGTTCCTGATAATACAAGTCAAACACGAACCACAAAAATTAATAGAATATATTTTAGAGATACGTGATGTGATGTCCTTTTAACTTTAAGATAAGAAATCACGATCGAGTGGTCGCACTTGCAAACCGGAACTCTCTCCTAACAATACGGTTAAGAAACATTTTAATATGGTACGATCTTTGCTAGCTTTTCGTAATACTTCGTCACCAAAAGAATATGTCTACGACCCGGGTGTATCCACTTATCGTAACTCCACATTCTAGTAATAAACCACTATTATAATCATCTCTTTACTTAACTTTTTTATACACTTTATCATTCGTGCTACCATCATTAAATAATTCGGCATTCGCTTTGGCTGAAACTTTTTTATCGTCAAACTTGCAATCCTCAATTTTGAATGCATTTTACGACATCTGTCAACTTTGAAATGGCTCGTAAAATGTTTACCTGTGCATTACATTCCCGGAGGTATCGTGGGAGTCAACTTGAAAAATATTTTGTGAATCAAACGAATATCATGAAAATGGGCTACAATTTACAAAATGAGATTATTTTTGTAAGTTGATGAAGCTTTTTTGTAAATTAAGTTTTATAAGGTATTTTTTTACATCTGTAGCATTATTAAATAAAAGCTTTTTGTCTGCTAAAACATTAAAAGCCTAGCACTAATATTTTCACGTATAATAGCGGCCTATTGTAGTGGCTACTTTCAAAGATTGCACAGAAGGTCTCATATTGCTTAAATAGCTGACATATCGTAACATCAAGACCCGAAAGCGACCCCTCAGATTATTATATTAACAGAAGACCCTTGTACAGCCAATCCTTAAATGGATTTCAATGACTAAGAACACAAAACTCCCCTTCATTTTAATCCACTCCGCCAAACATCAACTAAATAAATCACTCTAAGCACCAATCCAAGTAACGCCTTTAATTTGATTAAATCATTTGAAAATCCAGTCAATCTCTGAAGGAAATGAAGTTGAAATGCTCATCATATCGAAAGTATAAAACAAGCCAACAATCGTGGGCGGACAATACCTGCCGACGAATCACGAAATAGCGCTATTTGTAAATAATCAACACATTTCTATTCGAAGGGAGGCCCAACCCTGGGAAGGGAGCCGAAGTGCGAAGGGAGTGAATACGGCATTCAGTGCTCGAAGAATTGTTGTTCGAGAGGAATTTTCGGAATTCCGGAAAGCATTCCGGGAATCTATTAATCAACTGATGGATTTTTGGGGAGATAGTTTGGCTTGCAGAGGCTTCTGGGTGCGTTTTTGAGATTTTAAATTCTGATTTCCGTTAATTGTATGATTTTATTGTCGTGGGGAATACTTTTTCATTGAATTGGCTTTTTAAAATTAGATTACTATTGTTAAACTACGTATTGTGTACTGGTTTGAAAGGTATGGGTGTCAATTTTAGAGCCATTTATCTTATCTGTGGTATGTCAACGTATCTGCGCTGCGTCTGGTATTGCTAATATATATATGTCCATAGACAGTGTGCACTTACGATCAGGGATCTGCCAGGTTGTGTAGTAACCAAAAAAAAAAAAAAAATTAACCTTTCATATGCCGTACGAATCACAATGGCATTTTGGTTTTTTCAGTAATTACTCGATACGAAAGGTAAAATGGATTCAATCCGAGTATTTTTTTTTTAAATAAAACATATTATTTTAGGTGTGGCAAAAGATGTTTTCCAGATTTTCAATATTTTATTTTCTTTTTCATTAAAACTTAGTCCAAAAACTCCTAAACCAGAACATTTTCTTTTAATTCAATTAGCTTTACATTAAACATATTGGACACTAAATAACGGAATACCTTAATTACAGCACCGAAATGTTTCCTGGGCTAATCTTCACATTTCTATTCAATGTACCGATTGCCCCGAAGGATTTGGACGAAAGGGACGAATTAGCTACAGTGTGGACAAAATCTCTTTCCAACTGTAGACACTGTGTTTGTTTAAGACTTTAAAGAATGAGAAAGAAAGGTTAAAAATCGGTTTAATAAAGACATAAACAAGTGCGTACAAAAAAATAAGCGAAAGAACTAAAAATAAAGAAAGAAGGAAAGTTTTTTACTACACATGTTATCGGTCGCAGTGAAGCAGATGGACTATCTGATTGCAAGTGGTCATCTATGGAAATTTATAGCCATCGCTGGAGTTGCTATCCCAGATATAAAACTCAAATGTCTCACGTACCTGGGGGTCTACTCCCTAAGCACAAAGCTCATAGTTTCGGCCGAAGTTATGGGCGTTTCCTACTCTGTATTGCTTACGGGCATAAGATTAGTTCGGGGCAAGAATTGACAATGAATGAAAACACTATTTGATAGTTGTCCCTACACCCGAAGTGTTTCAACATTTGTTTTGATGGGTCAACTTCTTTCAAACGGGCTCGTAACTTCGTTGACGTACTTACACCGGCATTCAAAACTCTTTAAACGCAAATACGGCAATTCTGCTTGTTGGTAGAAATAGTTACGGTGGTAGTTGTACCACGGACAGACTCCTTCATAAAGTGTTCTACTGCCAAAACAATGTGCGGCAACGCCAAATGCGAACTAGACCTGACGTCACACAAATCTTGCATCGCCCAAGCGGAGTCTAGTGCACGATCAGCATATATATAAGTTCCCTACATCAATTGTTGGAAAGCCCACCAAACACAGCACCCATTTGGTCGGAGGATCTTCCCTTTTCTATAGAGGATGTCCTGTCCCTCATAATATTGTGTTGAAAATGTTGAGAATTTTTCATATTGTTCGAGATTTTCAGTACCTACATATTACAATGGAATCTGGTTTTAATAGATTCATGAATTTCGGAAGCAGATAATTTTATTTGCCGACCGGTTTATATTGGATTAACTTGTTATTGGAGAATTTGAATGAACCCGTAATTAATGTAAAGTAATAACTGGAAGATTTTGTTTTCCGGTACAATGCTTATCTCTGTTGTTATGGAAAATATTTTAAATTATTATTAACTGAAGTTTTAAAATGAACTTTCAATTTAAATGGAAATTTTTGTTTGCTAATTGGTAGCAGAGTTGTTTACCCATTAGTTCTAGATTCGAATTTTGTTCATTTCATCGTTGTTTGTTATTGAGTTTACGATATATTTATAGAGTTTGGAAGAGTTACAACATTGAGTAACTAGACTACCTACAGTCGTCGATCCCAAAAAAATAAGAATATCAAATTTATTGTTGTTGTTTTATCGTGTTTAGATATGGATATCCATCATCTCTGCTGAGTTTCGCTAGCAGAGCTAAATTGACCTTGTAGATAGAATAAATTTAATCAAGATGTAGCAACCCCTCGTACACTCCTTCATCATTTAATTTCATCGTCACTTACAATTCACTTGGGTTCTTGTGCCGTTCATATCCAGTTGCATCATATTCGAAGTAGTTAACCCACCTTGTTGCATGTCGCCCTCCATTCCTCATCTCCATTATTATGTTTATGTCCAATTTCAAGTTTACTTTAAAATGAGTCAACCACAGTGGGCACTCTCACATCCGCACAATTTTCAGTATTATTTACAAAAACTCACTGCACACATTCGTAAGAAGCTGGTAGTATATTTACAACGGTAATGCTTTTCCATTGCTTGTCTTATTTGTTTTACTATAATCGTGTGTATTTATTTGTTCTTTTATTTTGTATATGTTTAGATATATGATTGTATATCCTTATATTTAAATAAATAGATATCCCACAATTTTCGTTATTACACCTACCACTGTTTGTCACTGCATCACCCAAAGGTTGACTGGTAAATTTGTGTACATTCCCTCTGTACATTTAAGTGCTTAAAGCATTAAATAAATAAACAACTTGATTAGGCTCAGTGGTTAATAAAATTGATCCGAAATGCTCATACCATATCCAAAAATTCTTCACACACACAATCCCTAGCGTGTATCAATATCAAAGGCAAGCAGGTTGCGTGATAACGGGCTGTTACGTGTACAATTATAATAATAACCCAGTATTGGCTCGCCTAATTAAATACTATTCTAGTTTTCACTACGTTGCGATGTCATAAGTGTATTTAAGAGATCGTGAGGCCGATTGTATGGAAACAATTGTGCTTTTATGGTAATTTCTGGATTATATTTGGGTCTAATAATTGAATCAGCTTGATAAGGTCTGCGTTTTCATAATAGTCATATTAATGTGGTGTTTGCAAGTCAAATTTTTTTCAAGAAGCCGATAGGTGTCCTTATTATATAATCAACACATAATGTTCCCACTGCTGGGATACAGGCCTCCTCTTTGTGAAAGGGAGTGGGCCGTAATCCACCACGGGGGCCCAATGCGAGTTGGTGAATGTCACATATATTATTATTTTAGTTCTCACGACGTTTTCGTTCATCGTTTTGAGAGCAGTGGTGATGAAATAATTAACACAAAGTAAAGTGCCTACGACCTACCACTCGTAAGTCATGGTTGTTTCCAAAGGGCCACCACTGCTCCTTTTAAAAAAATATTTAAAAAATACAGAGAGTAGTTCTATACTTCAGTTTATGGTATGGTAAATCACTAAATATTGTGCGTACAAACTTACATTTGCAGTTGGAATTTATGGGGGAACATGTTTTTCAACTACAATGTTAAGTTTTTTTTGGGATTAATTTATCCCAACTACGAAATCTTTCATTGTGCGTGGTCCGACACACACTGAGCCAGTTTTTTTAAATCAAAGATACTCATTTGTTTTTCCTTCTTTCACATGTTGACAGAGTTTAGTCAAAACTTCTTTTTCACTAGTATTTTAGTGTGCTTTTTTTAAAATTGAAAATGGGCCTACTCTTGACTGTTCATATTAACATTAGCTTATGGCCGTGGCTTCACCCGCGTGAGGTTCGAAAATTATCCCTCGGGAACGTATTTCTGGATAAAAAGTATCCTATTTCCTAACCCAGGGCATGGTCTACTTGTGTGCCATCTAAATCTGTGCGGCTGTTAAGGCGTGAAAAGGTAACAAACAGACAGATAGAGTAACATTCGCATTTATAATGTAAGCATGGATGTTGTGTGATGTTTAATTTATATAAATGTTCATAGTCTATTTTTTTATATAAAAGTCTACACAAAGGGAGCCATGAGCAAAACTAATAATAGATATAAATAGTAGCTTGCAATATAGGGTGTAACAGGCCGACACGACGGCGCCTCTGATGGAAAATGCCACTAATTGTAACATTCAATGGCAAAGGATTTGCCGATGGATTGCCAATTTGACGTCACTGCAGTGAGGTTACGTCACGCATCTAATTTGCAGTGACAACTAAGCTACGTATTTCTAAAACCAAAATGATAAACTAACCTAACTAACAATACATAATATTCTATAACACTCTATTATTTTCTTGCCATTGTAAAATAGATCATCTATATCGCTGTCCACTGCTAGACAAGGATATAAGCCTCTCCTTAGTTGCATCACAAAACTCGGTTCTCTACCTTCTATAACATGTTTATCATACCCTCCCTTATAAAACCCTCATCGGTCGATGACGTAGTCAAGACACGTTTTACATCACATTCGCCGACAAACCACATTAACCTAAATAAATTAATGATGTAAACACTCGCCAAACTTTAAAACAACCCTTTGCTCTCATTTGCCAATAAAACACCCAATTAGCTTCAGCCAATGTTGAATTTTATCATCCCTAATTCCATTGAGACATGTACTAAAATCCACATTTTCCTATTCATAAATAAGTTCGTTAACGAAATTAATCACCCCTTCACCCAAGTATAAAATGGAAGGGCAGAAGGTCGGCATTGCATTTACATTGGTATTGGTTGGCATTGGTAAGACGGCGTGTCCACGTCAAAGCGCGTATTTTGCATACGGATGGGAAAATCGATTATTCGATCCACCCCAGCTTCTCAAGCAAGTCCAGCAACGACTTGGTGTTACTGAAAATCTCACGACGGGTACGGGTTACCGAAGTACTTTGCTCTTTATGTGGCAACCACCTGGCAGTTTAGAAGCACATGAGCTGTAGTCTCATAGCAAGTGACTCAGACCAAATAGAAAACCAAAACATAGCGCTGGCAACAGTGACGTGAGGCCGTTTTTGTAAACATGTGTGCATTTAGTGAGGTGTAGTTTGATTGTAAATGTGTGCGTGTGAGCGTGTATGCACAGAACGGAGGTGTAGTTTTGGCATGCTTCACTGTATTTTTTGCAGCACTGTCTTGGTTTTCTGTTTGTCAAAACAATACCAATCGGGAGTGCGCTTGCACTCGTTGTACGTGAAGCATGTCTATGCGTGCGTGCGTTTTCGATCATTGTATGGAGCCGACCTTCTGTACCGCTCCATTTTGTGACCCAAGTCTAAACTAATTATGTTGAATTCACCTTCACGCGTCGATAAGCTTGATGGAACGGGTGTATGTTTTGAGGTCCCAGCTTAGTAAAACTATAATAATATTAGAGTTTTTGTTTATAAGGGTGAGACTTTACAACTCTGATACCAGGTTAGTCATTAACCACATGGAATGAAGAAGAGGGTGAGGTTGGATTACGGTATCAGATAGTCAGTTATGGTGTCAGTAGTAGCAGTAGGTACTAACTAGCTGTTGACCTCGTCTCTATTTAATATAATTAACAATGCGATATATTTGTCAAAAACCGGGCAAGTGCGTGTCGGACCACGTACAATGAAGGATTCCGTAGTTGGGCTGAATTTATCCCAAGGACAAACTTAACATTGTTGTTGAAAACCATGTTCTCCCATACATTCCAACTGCAAATGTATCTTTTTACGCGCAATATTGGGAGATTAATCATGTTATTTTTAGACCATAGACTTTTTATAGGTTTTCCTGTAATCTACACACATAACATACAACGAACGAACGTACATGTAGAACTATTTTCAGTTTTTTTTTTTTCAAAATATTAGGCCCAGTAGCATCGGAAATAAGGGCATGGTCAATTTTCATCAATTTTCTTAAATGTCTTAAAAATTATTTATTTTAAATTTATTTTATTTGATATGTCACATAGTACTGTTTTCAAAACTTTTTTTATTTTTTTTTAGTTTCCCCGAAAAGTGACCCCTTATACAAAATTTATTTATTTTCGTTACCCGTCCATGTTTGGGCCTCATAAATTGATATGTACACCAAATTTTAACTTAATCGGTCTATAAGATTCAGAGGAAATTGATTATGACAGATGGACAGACAAACAAATAGACAGACACAAGAGTAATCCTACAAGGATACCGGTTTTCCTTTTGAGGTACGGCACCCTAACAAAATTGATACATTTTCACGACAAGTGCAGGCTGTTTAATAAAGCAGAAAATGTACAAAAGAAAGTTGTAAGATTGTCGGAATTTCGCCTGACACTTGTCACCGCGTCTGAATTTCACAATATGACAGTGATGATTGAACATAATAATCATAATTTTGAGAAAAAATTACTTCGCTTTCGAAATGTGTGTATTGTGCAGCCACTTATGTAAGATTTCAAGCTTATTTTGCTTATTACAGAATAGCAACATAGGACTAAATTGGCAAGAAAAAATTATATCAAATAAATGTAGCTGGCACAACACAAAACAAATGCCTACCACGACTTGCGCCGTAGTGCGGGCAAAACTAAATGGAAATCAATAAAACACTAAAATTTATTGCAAAATTTGTAGCTTATTACGAGTTAGGTCTGACCACAGCTTTATAATTATATGCCTGAATAAAATGGTAATAAATGTTAGTAGGCATTGAAATGTATTATTACTTTGATTCGAGTTTGAGTTATAATTTGCAATTGTGTGACCGCAATAACGTGAGTAATTATTGTGATTGAGATTTTAAATGACTAGCTGGCCCGCGGGTCTGTCTATATGAATTAGATTTTTACGTTTCAAAAACTTTTCTAATTTACCTGATCACCTAAGATAGTTAATTGATTCAGGCGTGACCTTGTGGAAATCGATTATAAAATGATGATGTGGATATATTTAGTAACCTGTTCCGCTTAGCTATTTCTAAAGAGTCTTAAAAAGACCCTGGAAGTAATCGACACGTGTTTCACCTCTCAACGAGGCATCCTAAGGATGACGATTGACTTGTCGCGAACTCGAACACGGCGTGCCACACCGAGCTCGATTTTCGAGTTTCAATTTCTTTCAGGGTTTTATTTAAGATATCTGGCCAACAAAAGGCATGTATAAAATACCTGTTCAGATTTTAGGGATATCGCTGTGGCGCTCGGTAGCGATACTGGTTCGCCTTCTGTTTAGTCACTTTGGACCAGTACTGTTACAGAGCGCGACAACGATATCGCTTATATCTGAATAGGCTTTTATACCCGATGAATTTTAATGCTACAATTGCTAGCTTGCCTAGTATATGAGATAGAACTGAGTGTACGCAGAATTCTTACAAATGTTATGAAAATTGTCGTTTCTGGTGGCTGGATTTCGCTTGACTTCATCAGTCCGCCCAGAATTCTGCTCGTTTTGGCTGGAACGTGACAACTTGTGACATTACCGTAGCAAAGCAAAACCGATGGAGCATTCTTCTTACAACATTTTTTATTTGCTCTAAAATATGGAACGTCTAACCCAATCTCGAAGACCACCCAAGTTTTTTCAGCATAATTTAGTGGATCGAGGTATTTTATGCTTGAACGAACTTTGACTTATGCCATGTCTAGACGCGAACTTCAACCAAACAGTTTGCAAAAGTCAATTGCCTTGCTAACTTAGTAGACGGTTACTGGGCAAGCGGTACCCAGCGAAACTTATAATCAGTCTATAATGTTCCCACTGCTGGGACACAGGCCTCCTGGGCTAGAAGAGCTGTAAAACTGGAGGGAGTGGGCTATAAAATTTACCACGCGGGTCCAGTGCGGGTTGGTAAATGTCACATGTCTCCGAATTTTTGGTTTCCTCACGATATTTTCCTTCACCGTTTTGAGAGCAGTGGTGATAAAATTATTTACCCAAAGTAAAGCTCATATCTGGGTTCGAACCCCTACCTAATCTACAACTCATAAGTTGCTGCAAACCTTGCTTGGTCTGAACTCGGCTATACGAGAATTAAAATAGAACAGTTAGTTGTTTGAATTATTTATTGTGAAGTGGCTATGAATTGCGGTTTTGGTTAAACACAGGTTGTTAGAATATTGTGGAATTAATTTTGTTTATGAGCCAATGTTTTTAGGATAAAAAGGATTTTTAAATGGATTTTATTAAAATTGATTTCTGTAAAAAATAATATTATAATTTATTTTTGTCTAATATCTGTGGGGTGCGGTGTATAATAATAACTTATTTTATTGAAATAAAAATTAATACATACAAAAAAAAAATACAATGGCACTTCGGGAGTGCCGACAGAAGTGAAAACTTGAAAAAAAATCTGCACCGCAGTAATCAACGCGTTGATGTCTTTTACTCCACGGTGTCAAAAATTGCGTTACAGTGTCGCCAAATCAATGGTTTAGTCCCACGTCAAAAACATTGTTCCTATTATATGGGGTTTAAACACAATTGGTGGAATGTGGGTATACTGTAAGTACACCTTTGCCTGATGTGCTTTAATTTTGTATGTTTGTATACAACAAGGCCAACTTTTTTATGCTGGTTCGCGTGATAGCTACGTCTTACACTCGCGCCACGTCATTGTGATTTTCTAGTGTGTTTGCATTTAGCTGCTAACTTTTTTTCGACGAGTTCTCATCTTTCAACCAGCTTTTTTAATCCTGTTTAGATATCAATACTCATCATGTCTGCAGAGTTTTGCTAGTTAATTTTATTTGTCCCTGTATAGGCATAAGCAGTACTCCAACATCACATTATAAACATCTTAACAGTATCATCAATTGTCCCACACATACTGTAACTATACAATCAATCGGCATTTTGTTTATGTTTTGATTGTTTGTTTCTTTTCATTTGTTATTGTCGAACACATTACGCAAGCAATTGTAAATAGTCTTTGGTCTCTGGGCCTGACATCAAGCAATAGACAAAAAAAGTGGTAGCACTCCGGGAGTGCCGACAGAAGTGAAAACTTGAACAAGATCGCCTTGGTGGGAGAAAATACTTGTATAGAACATTAGTCCGTAACCTTTTCTAAATAAAGAGCACAATAATGTTTACAAAAAAAAAAAAAAAAACTTCCGAACCCTTTAAAATAAAAATACTTGCATAGAACATTGATCCGTAACCTAATATAAATAAAGGGCACAATCGCGTTTACAAAAATGTGGTGTCGTCATGGTGTCGTGAAATGAATGGTTTAGTCCCATCTCAAAAATGCCCAACGCGCCGAGAAACGTTTTCACTTCAAAAATTTCAAATTTTTATTAGTTTTGAATATTGAATACGGCGCTTTTGGCTAATTTGTAAATGTCAATTCTAAGAATTTTTTTTTTTTGTAATGTGCGATGATTTTTGCAGATTAAACATTTTTTTCTTCTTTCTTTCTTTATTTTTCTATACAGCCAATCTAATTCGACCTTCTTCACTCCATAACTCCATTCGACAGAGCAAAATAGACTTCAGTTGCGAGGCCAATTTGTATGGCTGGCTATTATAGGTCATTGTACCGGCTATAGGTACGGCCCAAATCCGAAATCCGGCCGAATCTGATTATAATAATGACGTTCGGTTCAATAGGACATCTGAGGCCTTGTTACAGATTTTTAGATTCAACTAATATTATAAACGCGAAGGTTTGTGAGGATAGATGGATGGATGGATGGATATTTGGTACTCTTTCACGTAAAAACTACTGAATGGACAGTTTATAAACTGAATTAACACATAAGCTACTTTTTATTGGGTTACTTTTACCTGTTATTGGGTTTTTCTATCTGAAATTTCTCAGTATTTGAGCCCGGTTGATGGCAATAGGCTCGCCCCCTATTACATGGGACTTAAAAAAAAATAACTTTTCCACCGATAAAACAAAGCATAGACTCCCTTTTTTCGAAGAAAGACTCACTGTATATATTATTAGTTAAATATAGGAATGACTAAGGCCCGAAAAACAGGAATATCGTTTTTGAACAGAGTTTTAGTTCGCGTTATGAATATACCTAGCAAAGACAGAGTATGAGAATGCGGTGTATATAATATTTGGAACACAGTATATGCGTATCACGTTGAGGTTTAGAAAAACATTTTCTCCGTATATAGAATTAGAGGCGGCGAATAAATGTACTAACATTGTTTGAATTTTAAAGCATTGTTACTACCATCATACATTTTGACAATCCTTAAAAATATTTTGATAATTCCACACAATTCGCAAAAACTTAATCTACTACCTAAATAATTCAAACAAACAGTTTGTACCTACACCACGCGTTCGATAAATTACTCCAACCGCTCTCCGAAGCGATCGAAACCCAATTAATTACCACTGACATTTCTATTGCAACGTGAAAACCTAGTCACAACTTTATGGAATGTCGCAGAAACCATAAAGTTATCGACTTATGTGCATGGTTAAAAGAGTAGAGAAAGACTAAAGAATCGATAGATGTATTGCGTGAAAGATGATATAGCTAGAAAGGGGTCGAATACTGAGATGATGTCTGAATTTAAATGTATGGAAGAAGAGAACACACTGCGTCTACTCAAAGCAGCTGGGATAAGATCAGGAGGAAGATCATTCTAGCATAATAGCATAATCAGCCGACAATGTTCCCGCTGCTGGGATACAGCCCTCCTCTCTGTGAGAGGGAGTGGGCCGTAATTCACCACGCGGGCCCAGTGCGGGTTGGTAGTCACATGTCTTTGAGTTTTTGGTTCTAGGACATGCCGATTTCTTTCACCGGTTTGAGAGCTGTGTTGATGAAATAATTTACACAAAATAAAGCGCCTGTCAGGGTTTGAATCTACGACCTACGACTTATAAGTCGCGGTCGTTACCACTGGGCCACCAATGCTCTCAAATAATCCAAATGATTAAATTATTCCGACAAATAAGACATCATCATTAGCCTAGCCTTTTCTCAACTATGTTGAGAGAATGCAGCTGTACACCAGTATTTTCCATCGACTGCCTATCTGACCTTCACAAACCAATGACGATAACCTTTGACTTACCAAGAGGTACGATTATATCCGTATTACTAGTCTAACCTGGCTGTCAGACTTATAAATTTTACCAGAATAATAAATTTTACCTACACTACATAATCAATTATCTGCTCATAGCAGTGGTGTGACCGTCGAATTGCCAAGTCATAAGTCTCGAGTTCAAACCCAAGGCACGCATCTCTGTCTTTTTGGATTTATGTGCGTATTGTATAATTTATAATTTGCTTCTAAAACGGTGAAGGAAAACATCATGAGGAAACAGGCATGCCTGGGAGATATTTCTCGACGGCGTAATGAAGCAAAGTTAGAGGCCCATGGGCGGCATAAAAACTCTGACACCAGGTTAGTCCCTAAGCACACGAAAAAGGAAAGAAGACCTACTCTAACCAGTAAAAGTACAGCTTTTTAGAGTGTCATCTCTGTCATTCATACCTACGTAACCGTCTCTTTCTAAACTCCGATGCGTAATATTTACGCCCGGGCACAATATTTTACTACCATTGACATTTCTATTGTAAAGGGAAAACCTGCGAAGGTCACAACTTTATGGAATGTCACAAAAACCATAAACTTAGCGGCTTCTACTCGCCGACCTTTTATGCTCATGTAATAACGTTAAAAAGCCACAGAAATGTGCCCCTGTACAAGGCTGTTGGATCATAATATGTACGCTGTTTTAAAATTTGGGGTGGTAGTGTTAGAGTGCTAAAGCTTCTAGCGAATGAGTTCGTTGGTTGAAGTATCCCACCGTATAATAAATGTTTTTATATTTCTCTGCTCCGGAAAATACTGTATTAATAAAATATAATTAGGACAACAATGGATGAATATATTTTGGACGTGAACAAACATACATACATACAATGATAGATCATACAAACATACATACATACACCTATAATATTTTTTTTTTGGAAGCCAATATATTGCAGTTCTAATAATATTACTCGAATACGTGTCGAATTGATACCCTGCTTTTTTAGTTGATTAAAAAGTAAGCAAATGAAGAGTATAAAGATGGGTCAGTGAAAGCACTAAATCGTTTTAAAAACCTGCCGGTTTATTATGTAATGATGTCTGTGTCACGAACACTTAGGTAAAGTGACACTATTACTGAAGATAAAAAAAACTATCGCTAAATGGTAAAAACTTGAAAAGGCTGACAATGATGTAGTTTTTTAATAGTTTTATAATAATAATAATATTATTTTGGCACAATAGGATTGCAGTATCCGCTGTCAAAACAACTCAACCCCCGAACCGCTCCGCTAGTCACCCTCGTCGACGATGCGAGACGAAACCATAAAGAGAAATTGACGGCTCACATTATACGCTGCCGTAAAACGCCGATTTCTGATGCACCTGACTTTGTTATAAACCATATTTTTGCCACTTTAGTATTATGAATAAGTTTTTACTTCCTAATTTTGCACGTCATCAATTTTACTGTGCAGTGTTCATTTGTTTAATTTAGCATGTTGGTTGAGAGTGTGTGGTGTAAGGAAATTTTTTATAAGCAGAGGGGTAAGCACAATGACACTTTGGAGGAAGGAAATTTTCCTCTTAAAACAGGCGTCGCTTTTTATATAAAAACGGCAAAGCTAAATAGAAAGATATACTATATAAGAACATAGTTATACGTTACAAAGCGTAGCCATTTTTTATTTTTTGGTTTGGAAATTATCAATTAACTTCTACCGCTCTGGGTGGAGCGGGAAGGCGTGTCAGACTCTTACTGAGTAAAACCCACCCGTGTTCCTTCAGTTGCCTTTATGTTGCCAGAGGCCACGGTAACCTTTTCGGACAAACCCACAGCCCCGGCAGGCATCGGCCATAACGGACCTCTTCAGTTGTGCTGACATCTCTTTGGGGCGCGCGTGGATAATGTAGCCCTTAGAATGCTATGTTAATTTGGGATTCTCCAACCAAGCCCTTTTATTTAGTATGTCATATGGAATATGCAAATGTTTTTTTTTTTCATTCCAATTTGCTCCCGAAAAGTGACCTCCATATTCAAAATTCATTTATTTATGTTACACGTTCGTATTTGGGTCACAGAAATACATATATGTGTACCAAATTTCAACTAAATTGGTCCAATAGATTCGGAGCAAATTGGCTGTGACAGATGGACAGACAGACACACGAGTGATCCTATAAGGGTTCCGTTTTATTCCTTTTGTGGTACGGAACCCTAAAAATATAAAAACTAATTCATCTCGACGTACAAATCTAGATTACAGCAAAGATGACAGAAATAAACACTCTCATGCTTAACCTTCAAATGGGACTCCAACGCAAGGATATATTACATATCCTCAAAGTGAAATCCAAAATGGTTTCTTCTCGAGAAGGCCATAATAATAATTAGAACACTTCTTAATACATTATGTATGTGTGTAATAATACTCTGGCCCACACATAGCTGCATTTTCCTTAATAAAATCTTTTTCTCTCATTCGCAGTGTATCTCAATATTGAAATAGAAACGAGTAATATTATATGAACCGCGGGCTTTGTTTTTGTTACTTGATATTTTTGTTTATATCTCTTCCAAAAATGTATTATTATTGTTCTAGTAATTACAATTTCGTGTTTGGAAGTTATATGAGTTGACGGTCTGTGTTTTGATAACTAGCACCTTAATTGCGTTACACATCAAAATCTGAATGATTTTGTTTGAAAGATATTGCTTATCCATTCCTTCATATTATGTTCAACTTAGCTTAGCTCGCGTCTAGCAATTCTCCCAAGAACTCATGATCATCATCCACTGTTATTTTTTACACATCTGGTCACAAGCCTCCTCCTTTATACGTCATGATTCTCTGCTTTAAGTCTATCTTGTCTCAGTCTTCTCAACAACCTAAGCTAAGTCATCATTTCATCTTGCTGATCATGTTTCTATGCTTTTTAGGATTCCGTACCTCAAAAGGAAAAAACGGAACACATTTAGGATCACTCGTGTGTCTGTCTGTCTGTCTGTCCGTCTGTCACAGCCAATTTACTCCGAATCTAATGGTCCAATTAAGTTGAAATTTGGTATACATATGTATTTCTATAACCCAAACACGGACGTGTAACGTAAATAAATGAATTTTGAATATAGGGGTCACTTTTGGGAGCAAATAAGAAAATAAAATAAAAAAGTTTTGCAAACTATACTGTGTGACATTTATCAAATGAAAGGACTTGTTGCGAGTATCTCAAACAATTTATTATTTTTTAATACACACAATGAAAATTGACCATTCTCCCCTTATCTCCGAAACTACTAAGCCTAAAATTTTGTATGGTTAATGTGAATGGTTGGTGGTAAATCTCTCAATATTATGCGTACAAACTAACATTTGCAGTTCGAATGTATGGGAGAACAAGTATTTTAACTACAATGTTAAGTTTGTATTTGAGATAAATTCATCCCAACTACGGAACCCTTCATTGTGCGTGGTCCGACATGCACTTAGCCGGTTGTTTTGTCACCAGTCTCGGCTTTTACTGCGTCAAGGCCTACCTGTAGTTACCAATTCTAGGTCAAACTCTTTATGTATAATGTTTTTATTCCATTAAACTTTTTATCATCTTTGTATAAAAAATCTAATCATAATAAATTCTTCCCCTATTACATTGTCATTATACAATATGCTAAAATCATAAACTTGCATCTCACGCCCGCTTGATTGAAAAATAATTCGAGTTACCGATATTTAGCACGTTGAAAATCGAACCCCAATTTCGGTTGCCATCCACAACTACGTCACACAAACTAATCGACACGGTCATAAAACTATTCGACTCTTAAATAGTAGACTCTATTATATTGAAATAAGGGTTATGTGTGAATGAATTTGGAGTTTCATAGCCGCAAATACTTGGTCCTCTCAAAATGATGGAGCAAAAGTTTGATAGAGGTTTATCTTTCACACTACAAAAGTTGGTAGCTACGTAACTCCTGGTCCTGAATAAGTATTAGAAGTTAAAAATAATACAGGCGTTAGAATTAAATAGGTACCTAACAAAACATAAGCCTACTGGATTAAAGATAGTGTTGTGTTTAAGAAAAATAAAACACTATAGTGAGCTTTGTAGAATTAATTTTTGATATCAAACGTGACAATTTAAAAAACGTTTTACACAAAAAAAAAATCAATCGACTTTAAAAAAAAAAACACCACAACGCAAAAAATAACTTTAATTTCGGAAGTCGGTGTCTTTGGTTTTGAATTTTTGTTTTTTGCCACCGACTTCCGAAATTAAAGTTATTCTCTATCCAAGCATAGTTAATAAAATTTGTATGGGACCACTTTGAGAGCTCTTTCAAACAAATATTAATTTTCAATATCGGTCCATAATTGACGGAGAAATCGGTGGACATTAAAAAAAATAGACATACGCTACATATAACTTCCTCCTTTTTGGAAGTCGGTTAAAAAGGAGATTATCTGAAAAATCGGATAAATAAAATAAATTAAGAAGTGAGGAGAAATTCAAGCAAATCTCATAAAATTTCCAGAATACTGTAACGTCAAAACCTTATTAATTTTAATGCTTTCGCATCAACTCGATAAGTAAACAAACTGAAAAATATGAAGACTATAAATTCTGTCAATATTAGAAAAGTGATAATGGATTCTAGGAAATTCAATTAGAGGCTAGAGCCATGATATTTCAATTTTATTTTGTAATCGGAATCGATCAATTTGACAAAGAGTAATCCTCAGAATCCGGATATATATTTGTAGTATCAGGTGACCACCGAAAATCAGCGTAGAAGTCATGCTGAGCTTTCATGTCACAGTGACGACGTGCAACTGCCGACTATATCTGTTCTGGTTCTTGTGATTATAGATCTATTTTCTTTATATTATTCAAGTTAATTATCTTTCTGTATGACGTGTTTCTGTGACAAATAAACATATTTTTCTCTTTCTATGGCTAAGCTTTAACCAAGTTTCGTTCAGTAACGCGAAATGTTAAACACCTAAAACGCAGGCCATACTGGGAACGATGCTAAGTTCGTTTAGCTTCGCTCATGTAGCTAATAAGTCTGTTTATACTTCGGTTCACACCGCGAACTATAAAACCGAAGTATGCAAACACGCAGTAGCTGCTCGTACATGAGCAAAGCCAAACGAACTTAGCTTCAGGCCAGAGGAGGAGATAGTACAAAACAGTCTTGCAATATTTGACCTAAAAAACTTCATTCGCATGTAAAATCGATTAACATTTGTGAAAATAATGATAATGATTATTTTCGTGTTAAATAATATCAAACGTAAAAATCATATTCATCATTCCATTGATATTTTAATCATGGATTTAATGTCAACTGAATTCAGAATTTCATTCGTGAATGATTCGATTAAGTTGAAATAATGCAGTTGATCCATCGATGTTCACTTGATATTATTTTTTCGGCTGCCAAAAATTTGAAATCATGTTATGAATTTGAGTATTTTTTATACACGCTTTCGATATTGAGTAATATAATTATTGTAAATATGAATATTGTATTGAACGTGACTTGTAACTTGCACTTCCATATTCCATAGTTACAGTAATAATTCTAATTACATTACATATTATTCTCACGCTTTCTTTCCATTGGAGTTGGCTACAGAACGCCACCTGCTACTATCCTTACATACTCCTTTTGCTTCGTTTACGTTAATTTCTGGTCATACACGCACGCTGCCGGGCCGGGACGGTAGCGAGTACTACGCACCTGACCTTTCTGAAGAATATCACCAGTAATTATTATTATGTCATCCTAGGGCGCCCTCTCCCGGCGTTTCCACTCATGCCTTTTATCTCCACTCTGCCTTGTGAGTCGCCTTTTATCCTCTTAACATGCCCAAACCATCTAAGCATAATTTTTCAATTCGAATGATTAATTATCTTAAACAAATGAAAGACTATAAATAATAATTATCTATCGTCAAGAACAGCCAACTTTGTCTTTGTTTTATCATCCTAAGGTTGAATATCGCTTGCAAATCATAAAAAAACAGTCTATTTGTCTATGACAGTTCTATAATTTACAACCTAAAGTTAAAATTTACTTGGAATTGTTGTCAAATGTGATAAAAACAAATTACGAGGTACCTAGCCTCATTTGACACTTCCATTATTTAAAATAAAAGAATAAATTATTAAAATCGAATCTAACGATGCTTTCAAATTCAAAGTCAAATCATTTATTTCAAATAGGCCCCTATATGGCACTTTTAAACGTCAACATTTACAAAATAATATAATTGATTCTAGTCGCCCCTTCCAAAAGGTGGTTTTCGTATGGAGAAGAATGGGCAAGAAACTCCACCGTTACTCTTTTAAAATGTTTTACAATAGTTTTTATAAGTACGTACATTAGTTAAATAATTATATGTGAAGACGATGCACCTAGAATAAAATTACTATACCACAATAGGTAAAAGAAAGAAAAATGAATGAAATTATGAATTTCTACAAAAAGTTAATGGACAATTAGTATTTAATAACAGCTTTAAAAGTTAACTTTCGTTTCTGCAACTGGCTGGTTAGAACGATATCAAACCTTGTGTTAAACTCGATTTAAATTTGTAAAGTGTTTATTAATTATTTAACCATTTATGTACACACATATAAACAGACAAGAAAAAATTAACAGAAAAATAGGTACAAAGGTGATGCTTATTTCTAAAGAAAAAAATAAATGTAGAATAGAATGGAATGGAATGTGGAATGACAGTTAAAATTCTCACATTTTCTTCTTTGATATCCTACGGTTTCCTAGCCGGTAGCCGTCACATCGGCCGCAGTGACAGCTGTCAAAAAAATTAAGGCCTCGGGGTTTGATTTTACGATGTCAAAATCGCTCTCTAGAAAAACACACCAACCTATTTTCATAAATAACGTTTTAGTGACGTCATTTGCCAGTAAATTACAGATGCTATGTGCCGGCCACCCCTCTTCTAGGAAATCGTAGCTTATTTTTGTCGTATGCTAAACCGGGAAATATTCCAGAAAGAACTTGAGCCTAAATAAAATATTATTTATTGTGTCACCTATATCGTACGTGCCTTTGGTTCGCCATCCGTAGCAAATGGATTAAACGTGGACAGATGAAACCTTTTTGTCGTGTGTGGAATAAAAATATAAATAAAAAAGTGTGCCAGGGCTATTCATAAAATGAAACTAAAAGGAGTGCTTCGGTATTGAGCTTAAAAACACGTACACTAAACCTTAAAATAAAGCCTGTTACGTAGTCTCCAGCGCTATATCCACCAAATACATTAATTCAAAAACCGGCCAAGTGCGTATCGGACATCATAATGAAGGGTTCTGTAGATGGGATGAATATATCGCAAGAAAAAACTTAACGTTGTAGTTGGAAAACGTGTTCTCCCATACGGAATGTTTGGAAGAACATGTTTTTTTCAACTGAAAATGTAAGTTGGTCGATTATTACTCGTTAAATTGCAGAGCCTACTTAGCTGTGATAGTTTTCCTTTTGATTTCGTTATATATACTACTGCTGTGTTTCCACATATCCAAAACCAACCATTTAACTAGCATGGGGGGGCACTTGACTCTAACAAAAATTAGCATCTTAAAAGTTAATATTTCTCAAATGAATTTCTGAATCCGAAAATGGTTTTCACAAAATCACAATATTTTTGAATGACCTTTTCAACGATACCCCACACAATAGGATAGATGAAAAAAAATCTCTACTTTACGTGTAGGAGGTACACAAAAAAAAAAAAACAAGGTTTTATTTTATATCTTTGTCGGCGTGATTAATATATATACCCATGCCAAATTACAGCTTTCTAGTACTAATGGTCTCTGAGTTAAGGCACGGACAGACAGACAAACGGTCATGGCGAACCTATAAGGGTTCCTTATTGACTACGGAACCCTAAAAATATGAATGTTCGCAGCATCATGCTGAGATAGGAGTCTTTTTGGCCTCGCACAGGTCGTAATTATTTTTGTTTGTTAGTTTATATTTTTTTAATTACTGTTTTGTATTTCCTGTGTGTGTGACAAATAAATTATTTTCTTTATTTCTTTCTTTCTAAAAATGGAATAGAATTTGAGCTGATTATCTATTTGGTGTGTGGCGTCATGTTAACGACCCACAATAATATAATTTCATTGTTCGCAGTATGCTTACCTACTAGCCTACCTACCCTTTAACCCTTGTTGGCGTGAAGTTGCGCGCGCGCGCCGCCGATCTGCGAGCGCTGCCTTTTTTTTTTTTTTGAGGGTGGGAAATCATCAAATAACTTCTCCCGCTCTGGGCGGAGCGGGAGGGCGTGTCAGACTCTTACTGACTAAAACCCACCCGTGTTCCTTCGGTTGCCCTGTTGCCGGGGGCCACGATCTCCCTTTCGGTTTTCTTCGCAACCCCGGCAGGCATCGGCCCTAGTGGACCCCTTCAAATCTGCTGACATCTCTTTGAGGCGCGCGTGGAACACAACGCGCCGTCGACCCGGGCCTGGTCCTTATCGGACGGTGAGCCACCCATTGCTCACCGTCCGCAAGCCCGCGCCTACGGTGGCCGCGGAAACCGGTCGGCTACCTCACCCCGGAACACGCGCACCGCACCGCCTCCGCAGCCCGCTCAAGACGCAGACGGCGTCGACCGCCGGCCAGTCAGCCAGAAGCCCTCAACGCAAACCCTCGTCGCTTTGGCTCGCTACCGATTATAATTACTAGCTCGCGTATTTTCATATTTCTTATCTCTATCCTAACGAACTTTATATTGTATCCTTTCTTGAGTAAAATCGTTTCCTTTTATTCTACAACTTCTGCCTATCGCTTGTTCATCTTTATCTTATCGTAATATATTATCTTTCACTGAACCTTTGCTGTACCAATCATTACACACGCCCATACGCTCCCAAAGGTGTTTCATTGAAATCGAGGGATCGCATAATATTTCCACAACAACAAACATAATATCACGCCTTGTTTTCCTAAAGGATTAGGCAGCGATGTACTCATAGTAGGTAAAGCCAAAATTCGCCAGTTTTGTTTAATTCCCATGTAATAGGGGGCGAGCCTAATGCTATCAAACATAACTCCGGGCTGCTACTGAGAAATTACTAATGGAAAAACTAAATAACACTTTGCCCGACCTGGGAATCGAACCCAAGACCTCATACTCAACATTAGCGTTTTTAATGATAAGAAATAGGTAACTTGTTTTGAAAAATTATTAACATAACATAACATAACATCACGCCTGTATTTCCCGAAGGGTTAGGCAGAGGTTTACCTATAGTACACCAACATTTCGCCAGTTATGTATAAGTCCCATGTAATAGGGGGCGGGCCTATAGTCATCAACCGGGCACAAATCCAGACTCCGGGCTGCTACTGAGAAATTCCAGATAGAAAAACACAATAACACCTTGCCCGACCCGGGAATCGAACCCAGGACCTCATACTCAGCAGTAGCGCTTTGCGACCACTAGACCAACGAGGCTGTCAATATAAGAATTATTATTCATATATAATTTCTTGGTTAAGAACTATTGTATTCTACCCAAGAAATTAGAAAGTCATGTCAATGCCGTCAATAACTCAATAAATCATTCAAAACACCGCAAAATGTTTAGCAAATATCAACATAAAGTCGAAGAGATCCAGCCGAGGAACAGGACCAAAAGTGGTGGCTAACTCTCATCTATCAACAAGTTTATAAAGTAAATTCCTCAAGTTTTACGTCGAGGCGGGTAGAGGAGGTTTTAAAGTTCATATTTTGGCTTCAACTTGAAATATTTTGTTCCATTTGACCGGAGAATCGGGGTTTGCGAAGAGGGAAGGGAAATGGACTTAAAGTTTTATTGACAAACGAAGTATACAGAGGCGTACCTTCAGATCAGAGGCTCGGATGCCAAGAAAATTGGGCCCCAGTCACCCATCTCCCAGGCGCTCGTTGCCATGTGCTACACACACTGGTTTGACACTACTCAGAGAAGTAGGAAAGTATTTTTACACCCAGCCTCGGATAGGTTAGATTTTCTTTTGACCATTCATAGTACCGACAGTTTTCTTTTGACCGTTCTGCCTTTTTGGATTACAGAGCACTTTCTTCAACCTTCGACATTCTTTCACCAAATTAGATTCTGGGTCAGTGCCTTGTCAGCAGACCTGACATAACAATGAGTGGGCCCTCAAACACCGCGAGCCTTTGTCCCGGCAACACTTTTCACCTTAGTAGTTACGCTACTGGAAGTACAGCTGCTGAATTGGTGCAAAAAAGATCCTACGTGAATGTCATACGCTGGTCATGGCCTTAGGCATACCTACAGACATTTTCAATACAACGCAAAGCCTGAAGATGCACTATTAAGGGACTCGAAAAATCCCTAATGGTGATGTTACACGATCACGTTCTACCAAATTGATTCAACTTGATTGAAAGGCGTCAAAGTGTGCGGCAGGGTCGACATTGAATCAGTAATTTTTTGTGAACCGAGTGTTATTGCCACTAAAATAACATCGGGATATCGACGTCTAACTGGAAAGTGTTGGCCTCCAAAATTCTCGCAGATGAAATCGACAAAAGCTAGATACATTTTTGAATAATTTAACAAACTAAAACATCAGTTTTATTAAGATCCACTCTCTAAAATTGAAACAATGTCTCAACTTTGCATCATTACCTTTCCTATAATATCCATATTTCTTCGCACCCCTCCATCCATATGCCTCTTCAACCGTTACAATATTCGGTATTCCCGAGACAGTCTGCATTGCAAACTATTATGTCAGGAGCCCTTTTACTAAATTTATTCAATTAGGTACATCCCACAGTGTCTCCATTTACAGTGGTTCTTCGCTCACATATTTTTTTTTATAAATTGAGAAATTTCAAAATTTATGACATTCTCGTTGTTGGCCACGGTTTTACTCGTATCGTTGTAAAACTACCATGTATCTATAATTATGTTAGTTATATTTATGTCTGCTTCATTTGTGTGGTTAATGACTAACCACACAAAATAATACATTATGATAATCAACAACATCGTGTGTATTATCGTTTGTTGTTGTTGTTTGCTGTTATATTATATTGTTGTGGTTTGCTATATTTCTATTAATTAATTCTACCATTATTCAGCTTGAGTTAAAAAATCCAAAGTCAGAAATATCAAAACTATCTTTAAAATTGATAGTTTGTAGGATTTCAATTATATCCCTAAACTGTAAGTATGAACATTTTTGGTCATTGGCTCCAACTTCGTCCCTTTGCATAACTGCATGATTGTTCTCCAAAAAACGCTCGCATTGTCAGACTGTAACCAGCTAATATTGATATACTGTGGTAATATCATTGACGCGTTGTTCCCAAATTGGTGTCTGCCTGCGTATCATCCGCAGTAATGCTTTGTTATTTTTATCGAAGGGATACTGTTACATTTGTTTTGTAATTTTAAACTGTTGTGGGAAGTCTGCGGTTTCGATGTGTTATAATAATATGAAAGCGATTGTCTGCCATTTCGGTGAATTTTGAAGACTGTTAAAGCATATAAATATTATACGTTCGATATTTGGTGAAGCAGTCGCTCGATTCATTGAAAGGTCATACTTAATTTCTATCCTAAAAAGTTAAAACCTTAAATCGTGTAACTTAATTATTTTATTATTAGGTAAATTGAGCAGTTTAACCGTGATAAAAGGTTGCATAGCGGTATTATCATCGAATTTGTATAGTAAAGTAGGAGCAAAATCTGCAACTTTGCAATAAATGTGTCAACCAAATTACAATTAATTATTTTGAAGTTTTACATTCACGAGGTTTATTTACTAGAAATAATATAATATAATAAGTTTGATAACAGAAAAAATAACAGCAGTTATTACTTGCGAACAACATTTTCGAATGATTACCTCGATAGCGCAATTCAGAAAATAATAATATCGTCAAACTCAAAACTCAACTCCGACTCAACGCATTTATTTCAATTAAACAATTTACAGGCATTTTTGAAGTGTCAAGAGTCGGTCAGTCAGAAATATGAAGCTCATTCCAAAGCGTAGTAGGTACCTTTTGTTTTGGGTGGGAAATTATCAAATAACTTCTCCCGCTCTGGGTGGAGCGGGAGGGCGTGTTAGGCCTCTGCCTCGAATTTTGCGGGCAGCGGGGCGGCGCACTATGGGACCAACCGGTATTTTCCATATCAAAAATCGATAACTCTGTTGTTTTGTGATTTATCTCCTTGATTTTTTTTTCACGTATTTGTGAATATCTAGGCAATAAAAGAAATCAAACATCATCATTCTAAAAAAAATATTTTTTCCGAAAAAAAATGACAAAGATAAAGTTATACGAAATTTCATACAAAAAATCATACAGTTATATTAAAATAGCAATAAAAGTTACACTTATGCTTAAAATAAGTTTAAAACTAAATTATTATTATTAAACAAACAGTTACATGACAAAAAAAAATTATTACTTAAACTTATCCTACTCATCACTTTCTATTTCCAACAATTCTTTAGCTTCGTCAAATAATTCTTTGGATATTAGAAAACTTGGTTTATTTAAGCTAGATATATAAGGATCAGATGTATATAACAAAATATGCAGAACGTCTTCGTTTGTTGCTGATCTGGAACACTTCCTAGCGTGATGTAACCTATATTTCTTATAATCTTTATTTCGAGCTTCCTGGGCATCTTCGGATAATTGTCCTATAGGCAAAACTGCATAATGCTCTATTATTTTAGCACTATGTATAAGTACTTTATGGACCGAAGATGGCATGTAGTACCAGTTATATTTGCTTGCATATAATTGCGCGGTTACCAATGTATACTGACCAAATTTTTCTGCGTTTATAGGAAATCCCGATGACATAGTTTGAAGAATTACATATAGTCTCTTGATTAATTCTTCATCAATTCCGGTTATCTCTACAGAACATTGGTAATTTTGGAAAAATCTCCTTGCCGTATTACCGTCATTGCTATTACCGGAACCTTGACGTGGTTTATCAATATGCAAGCCAAGCACTTCTCGGAAACGTTTTTGGACAAATTTTTTCTTGTCTTCTTTAAGTTGCTTGTTTTCTGGAGTTGTTGCAGACCACTTCTCAAAACCTAAATTGTAAGAAATATGGAGGATCATTTCCATAAATCTTATCCATGCGTGTAGCGTCGACAATCCGTATTTAAACGCATTTTCATTTTCAACTCTCGTTGTAACTTTTAAAAGATCATTCATTTGTCTGGGAGTTGCTCCACAAACAGTGCAGGTAGCACTGGATGATGTGTTTGTCAACACTTGAGCAATTTTCCCATCAATCATTGTCATAAACAGTTGATGTTTAACTTCGATGACTTTGTCTTTTATTGACACAAGAGTTGGAATCAATTGATTAATTTTGGCTTCAATTTCACTGACAACCGCTGTAGTTTTTTCGGGAGTTTCTTTTGCAAATTCTAATGAAATTGGTCTGCAATATCTAACAGATGAGCAAGTAGGGTTTTTCCATATGACCGTAGAAGTTTCTTCGTCTACTAGTCGCAGTGGTACAAGGGACACTATAAACAAATTAGCGTCCGATATTTGTTCGTTTTCTTCCGGTAGAGTTTGTTTATACTCACTTTGCCCGGAGGATCCATCACATCCCCATTTAGTGAAAAGCTTGAGACGATTGTAAGTCGATCCTGACTTTATCCTTATAATACGGCAGACTGTATGGTCTAAGAGATCTTGCAGGTTGATTTTTGCGCTTATATTTGTCACCGTAATGCTGGATGCAGGCGGATAGCAAGCCTTTTTTGCTTCACTTAGTGTTTGATACGAAGGCAATACAGAACTTAAATTCTTATCAACGAGCCTTTTTCTTAGGTACGCATATTGTGCTTTGGTTAAATCAGTTTCAATGCATATACTCAATGCTTCCTCTTTTGTAAAGGAAAGTGCGTTATCTGGATTGAGTATGTTTTGTAGAATAACTTTTTTCTCTTCTTTTTCCTTATTTCTGATAATAGTCACAATCGACGCTTCGTCATTTTCCCCCATGGATCTTAAACCTTGCACATAAGCGTTACGGACATGTCCCATTCCATACTCCTGGACCAGCTCCATATTTTTTCGTTTCTTTGTGTTTTCCGAGCACTCGTCATATTGTTTTGTTGGTCTTCCACGTTCACCAGAAGTATTCAAACCAGAATTTACAGTGGTTGAGGTACTGCAAGAATTCAATGATACTTTAAACCCTATTATTGATGAAATTATCCTATCAGGAGATAATTTCATCAATAATAGGGAATAAATATGAACCGAAAGCCATTATTTCTGTATTTGTAGGCAATAGTACTAATGTAAAAAAAGATGACATCACTGACAGTGTCACTGAAATCTTGAAGATTAATTGTCAGAAAATAATATTGTGTGCTTTTCCATACTTTGAGCACTTGTCAAGTAGGCAAAATCATAATATACATATGTTAAATAACCACATGCATTTATTAGTTAATCACTATAGTGAAAAGCTTATATTTTTTGACACCAACACTTTTGTTGAGAAATTAAAATCGACTAGGGATACTCCGTATCTGCCTATTAGTTTTAGACGTCAAATAGCATCGCTATTAGCTTTTAATATAAACTCAGACATAAGTAGTATGTCGAAGTATTTTGTAAATAGCACCACAAAAATTAGTAATAATACTAATATTAAGGTGGTTAGTAATATTTTAAACTAGTCAGTAAGACAACAGAAGGTACCAGTAACAATTTTTTTGATCTCACCATCAACAAGGTATCTTCTAGCAATCAATTAGTTAATTGTAAAAAAGGGGCTAAGCAGAATTCCTTGAAATTATTTCATCAAAATATTCAAGGTTTTTCTTCCAAACAATTAGAAATTGAATTGTTTTTAGAAAAAACAATGTTTGATATTATTTGTATAACTGAACACTGGTTGAAAGATTATGAAATGTTAATTAATTTTGAGAATTATAGTGTGGGCAGTTGTTTTAACCGAAAATCCATGCTACGTGGAGGTTCATTAATCATAATTAAAAATTGTATAAAATCTAAGAATCGTAATGACATAGTTGAACTATCGGTGGATCATAGCATTGAACTGTCCTGTGTTGAGCTAGATAAGCATTTTATAGTGTGCGTATACAGACCGCCAAATTATCAAAACTACTCTATATTTGAATCAGTAATGGAAGATGTTTTGGCAAAACTTACAACTGGTAATAAATCAGTAATTATTTGTGGTGACTTTAATATTAATATTTTGGAAAATAATTCAAATAGCAGTAGATTATTAAGCCTCTTCAAATCATTTAATCTGTCAAATGTGTTTTTAGAACCAACGCGAATAACTTCGACTACTGCTACATGTATTGATAATGTCTTTTGTTGCTGCGACTATTTAGATAAAGCCATTGTTAATTATCTCCCTTCTGATCACAGCGGTCAAACCGTTATTTTTGAATCAAACACACCAATACTAAAAGTGCAGATACAAACTAGACCAATAACAACAGGTAATTTAAATAAGTTTAACAGCACTTTAATCAGCAAGTTAAGTGATCAGGGTCTAAATATGTCCAATGGCAATATTTTGTATGAACAATTCTTTTCATTAGTGCAATCAGAGTTTGATAAGTCTTTTAAGAAAAAAACTAAAACTATTTGCCCTAAGTTTTTATTCAGTGACTGGGCAACTAAAGGTATCAGGAAAAGTAGGGAAACGTTATTTGAACTGTATGGCCTTAAGCCGTATATTCAGACGGAAACTTTTAGTAAGTATGTTGCTACTTACTCTAAAACGTTTAAAAATATCTGCAAAGCAGCTAAAGCTTCTTTCATTAGCAACAAGATTAAATCAGCAGATAATAAAATAAAGACAGTTTGGAAAATTATTAACAATGAAACAAACAAGAACAAAAGACATAATACAGATTACACACTAGACACTTCCCGCGGTCTCATTAGCGATAACATCGATGTTGCTCAGGAATTTGCAACTTTCTTTACCAATATTCCAATTAAAACTACTGAAACTTTAAATTCCTCCCCTTCACTTGCTATTGATTTATTAAAAGCAAATGTTTCAGCCTGTCCTGTGGAATTTAAATTTAAACATATAAACCCTGTGGTCGTCGTAAAGGCTTTTAAGCAACTAAAGATTAAAATGACCGAAGATCTGTGGGGCATGTCTACTAAAGTTTGTCAATCAATTATTGAGACAATTGCACCCTATTTAGCTTTAATATTTAATTTATGTGTAGATCAAGGGATATTCCCGGATTTAATGAAATACAGTAAAGTTATTCCACTTTTCAAATCCGGGGACAGCAAAAACACAAATAATTATAGACCCGTATTGGTTTTGCCGGTTTTCAGCAAGGTCTTTGAAAAAGTAATGTTAAATCAAATGCTCAATCATTTTAATCGTAATAACATCCTACACGATCAACAGTATGGTTTCACCAAAGGACGTTGCACAACCGACGCCGGTGTCACTTTATTAAAACACATATTTAATGCATGGGAAGAGGCACGAGATGCAATAGGCATCTTTTGCGACCTATCCAAGGCATTTGATTGCGTAGGTCATGAAACGCTGCTCTTGAAACTTGAACATTACGGACTAGATAAACTTGCGCTGAGCTTAGTAAAATCATACTTGAATGATAGACTGCAGCAAGTTCAAATAAACGGTGTAAATTCATTGGGTTTAAAAGTCAAAATGGGTGTTCCACAGGGCTCGATATTGGGTCCATTCCTATTTTTAGTATACATAAATGATTTACCTAATTTACTGAAAACCCGACCACAAATGGTGTTATTTGCTGATGACACATCACTGATTTTTAAAGTAAACAGACATGCACAGGAGCTTGACGACGTAAATAACGCTATGCTTAAGGTCCATAATTGGTTTACTGTAAATAATTTGGTATTAAATGAGAAGAAAACTAAATGCATAAGATTCGCGTTACCGAATGTTAGAAGTAGTGAATGTCACGTTGTATTGAATAAGGAGACACTAGAATTCGTCGAAAAGACTGTTTTCCTGGGGATAACGCTTGACTCTAAACTACAGTGGGGTCCTCACTTAACATCACTTGCAGGGCGGTTAAGTTCAGCCGCTTACGCTGTTTGGAAAATCCGCCAACTAACAGACGTAGATTCTGCGAGACTGGTCTATTTTAGTTACTTTCATAGCATCATGTCTTACGGTATTTTGCTGTGGGGACGGGCTGCAGATATTAATTCTATCTTTATTCTGCAAAAGAGGGCCGTCAGAGCCATCTATAACCTCCGCAGACGCGAGTCTCTAAGGGAAATGTTTAAGAAAATCAACATCATGACGGTACCTTGTCAGTATATATATGAGAACATTATGTATGTTCGAAAAAATCTCCATCTTTTTAGTAAGATAAGTGACAGGCATAATTTTAACACTAGAAATAGGAACAAATTAGATCAACCACGTTTTAGATTGTCTAAAGTACACACTTCTTTTATGGGGTACTGTGTAAAATGTTATAATAAAATACCACTCGATATTCTTCAACTAAATGAGAAGAAATTTAAAACATGCATTAAACGCACACTATGTAGACAAGCATATTATAAGTTAGATGATTATATCGTAGATAAAAATGCTTGGCTTAATGCTGGTCCTGCTCCACAGCCGCTTGGGCTCACTAGTTAAAATTTTAATATTTGGAAGAGTTGCTTCCCCTTTTTAAAAAAAATATATTTTGACATTAGGAACTTAATGTTCATTTTTGTTTTACCAACTTAATTGTTGAATGCTCCAATTAAGTAATGATTTTCTTTCTTTTTGGTGGTTAAATTCTTTTATTTTTTTAGATACATTGCAAACTATAGTTTTGTATAATTTAGAAGCATTTTTATTTTTGTAAATGTGAGACCATGGAGCCGTTTATTAACTTATTAAGATGTATGTTGACTTGAAATAGCATGGCAGTTGAGAATATGTCATGCTCACTTAAATGTCTCGCTGATGGTGGCGAGTGTGTTGGATCATTCGGTTCCCTACAAAATGGTTGAGCTGGATGGTGCTGATCCACGCGTCATGTTCGTGAACGGGCGCCGTCAGTTGAAACTGGTCATCTCTTATCTGCCAGGGCTTATTTTTAATCTTATATTTTCAATTGCTTTTGATTATTTTTTGTACATTGTTCTCACATATAGAAGCAACAAGAATGATGTACCCAGGATTTTGTAATATCAATGTTTAAAAGAGTGTCCTTGGAGTTTCTTGCCCGTTCTTCTCCATAGAGATCTACGTTTTGGAATGGGCAATTAGCTTCAACTTTCTGACTAACTGACCGACTCTTTGACAATTCAAAAGTGCCTGTAAATGGTTTAATTGAAATAAATGCTTTGAGTTTGAGTTTGAGTTTGAGTTTGAAACTCACCATTTAACCAATTTGAGTATAGGCTCTCGAACCGGTCTGGCTTTCTTTGAGCTTTGGTCCATTTCTGGTTGCAACTCGATGTTAGATTTTTTTGAATACTCTCTATTACAGTATTAACGTCAGTTTCCGATAGTTGAAAATTTTCCAATAAATATTTTTTGAGGTCTGAAGTACTTTTCCCTTTTATTATTTGATCACAAAGATCGCGTCGAACACAAACGAATTCACTCATTGTTAGATAATAATGTTTTTTATGCGTTAATTGTTATTGAAAAGAAGTATCTGAACACTTTGATGAATCGTATGCTGAACATACACGGGTATTTAAAGGACTAATATTTTAGTGCCTTGTGCAAAAACCATGGGACAATTGATTATAAGAGTTCTCATCGAAATAGTGTAATCAGTACTGATTGTAATTATTTACCACAATAGATAAATAGAACTTCCGCAGCAATATAGTTTATCATACTTGTGGTTAAGGTGACCACCCCAAACAAAATTGCCATGGGAAGATTCTTTCAAATATAATAGCAGTTTTTTTAATTTGCAAATGTATGTTTTTATCATAGAAATAGAAAAAAACAATATAGACATCAAAGGATAATAACTAAATATAATATTTCATAATAAAAAAGAAGAACCGTAATTTTCGAGGATTTTTCCCCGATTGACATTATTGCTTCAAAATCACCTCTGGCGCAAAAAAACGCGCAAGTTTTTTTTAAATCCTCATATTACTGAGTAGATAAGGTCTCTAATAGAGTAATTAACTTGACACCGGCTGCTTTCGGCAACAACGAAAACTCCAATTGAAATTAACAAAAACTAAATTTTCTTTACTTCACTAAAAAAATATTAAAACATTAAATAAAAATATTTTTTTTACAAAAACTGAACGTGGTTGCAAAGTGTATATTCTAAGCTATCTAATGATGTATAACACTAATATGTTTCCTTGGAAAACTTCCGAATAATTATGTGTTGAACTCCCTTAACGGTAATTTAATTGGCATGAAAATATTTATGCCCAATGTTTGAGGTTCATTTTATAAACGTAAAACTTTATATTTTTTTATATTTTGTAATTTATTCGTAAGTTCCATCTTTTGAGAGTATAAAACCATAAAACAATCCATGGATTTACGACTTTCGACAAAACCATTTTTGAGATGGAAAATACTGTTTGGTCCCATAGTGCGGCGGCGGCGGCGGCGCGGGCGGTCACCACTTGACTGGAGTGCACCGCTCGTTGCCCGCCCCCGCGCCGCTGCCACGCCGCGGTTTTCGAGAACCGGTCCATTTGATTTTACGCATAAGATCCTGCCGCTCCCGCGCCGCCGCCGCCGCCGCCGCCCCGCTGCCCGCAAAATTCAAGGCAGAGGCCTTAGACTTTTACTGACTAAAAACCACCCGTGTTCCTCCGGTATTGCCAGGGGCCGCGATCTCCCTTTCGGTTTTCTTCGCAACCCCGCAGGCATCGGCCCTAGCGGACCCCGTCAATTCTGCTGACATCTTTTTGAGGTGCGCGTGGAACCCAACGCGCCGTCGATCCGGGCCTGGTCCTTATCGGACGGCGAGCTAAGCGTAGTAGGTACCTATGGAGAAGAATGGGCAAGAAAGTCCACGGACACTCTTTTAAATAAAAAAATATTACAAATTATTGTTTACATCGTTCGTCACAAATAGATGTCAAATTTTTACCTTTTATGATTAATTTAGCAATATGACTGTATGGAAATAAGAAATATGGCTAACTACTGAACCCGAATATTAATACCTAATGAGCAATTATAACACTGAATTTAATGTTGTAACCGTTTTAGGTGTAAAAAAGGCATTTGGTAAGTTTCCAAATACTTTTTTTACATCTAAAACTAAATATGAGGTACGATATTAATTATTGCATTTCATAATCATTATTTTAGTTCATTATTTCAGTCAACCATTCGATACTAACAACGTTCGAGCATTTAGACGTTCGATTTATAGTGGTCAATCAATTGATATTCTATTATTTGGCATAGTACACCACTTTCTGTATAATCGCTCATTATCAACCCGTCTTGAGCAAGCGTGGTGATCAATGCTCGTGCCTTCTCTGTGTGAGAAGAGGATTTTGTCCAACAGTGGGACAATAATATTTTGGTATTATTTTTTTGAGTAGCTCAGAGTAGTTTTTACTTTAGTTGTTTCCAGAATACAGGAACCCACTGTTAAATAATTCAAATTACTGTAACGACGAATACTACTGTACTGATACTGTGTTCATTAACTCTACAGACGGAAATTCCCGCAACTAGTGTATCTTTGCTATCTTTGAACCCAATACGTTTCAACTGTTTGCTGCGTTGAATACCGTACCACAAAATATAAGGTTGCAGTAGGTTAGGTTGACTCCATACAACAAGACGTCGTGAGTTGGAACCCTTTAACACTTTATTTTAACCGCTAAGGTCCGGCTTGACTCCAATTGTCAAGCTCCGATGTCACCGAACCGGTGACGTCAATGTCATACCGCAACAGTAACACTTTACTTCGGGGCTGTGTCGAGGCTGTGTCGGGGCTGCGTCGGGGTTGTACTGGTTAAAATTATTTCATCACCACTGCTCTCAAAACGGTGAAGGAAAACATCGTGAGGAGAACTGCATGTTCAAGAACCAAGTTCGTAGACGATTGTGTAATATCCACCTACCCGCACAGAACCGACGTGGTGGATTACGGCCCACTCCCTCTCAAACGCTGAATAAGCTATTTAGTTAAGTTTCAATTTATTATACTGGCAACACCGAAAGATTCGGTTCGAAGAAATGCGGGGTGGCAACGTCCTTCTGGGTCGGGCGCTCATGACGGTACGACGTACTAGTGGCTGTGTCGGTTAAAAATAAATAATGGTTGGAAAGTAACTGTAATATGTAGTTTTATTAGACAGTTTTAGATTATGATATTGGGGTAACGACTCTAAGATTAATTTGGGGATTAGTATCTATTGTGAGGTTAAATAATTACATTCGAAATTAAATTAGTTCTTTTAGAACAAGGATAGTTTTTAATATACTTAACTAATGAAAACTCTCGCAAGTATTTCTATAAATGCTTCACGTACAGCAAGTGCAGGCATTCAGTTGAGATCGCCGCATGTACGCGTCTACGTGTCCGTGTGCCTTCTGTACTTATCTATTTTGTAACCATACTATCTTCTACATGTGAAAGTTCTGGTTACTGTATAGCAGTTTTGAATATGTTATCGGCGAGTTCTTCGAATTGTCATTCGAAGTTTGAAGCTAGATCTATATTTTAACGGTTACATACTGGATGGTTCGCAGAATAAATTTTTAGTGATCGATGGAACTGAAGTTGTATTTTCATCAAATGAGGCACTCCTCGTATTCGTAATGCATAACTTCCCCGAAGCTTCAATACACGACTACTGCGCCAATAGAGGTACCTATGTGAACTTTTATCTTCCACATTGTAGTAAAAAGCAGGCTTGTTACCGATCACCGAGTCCAAATTCCAGCCCGTCCTATCCTTGATGTCCTTCCTCCGGTTGACGCCCTAAGCCAAGGTTCGTACTCCACAGGGGGTGCCCTTAGCGACCGTTTAGGTGAACGGTTATAATTAGCATAGTTGAATAACCCCTGGCTGGAGGTTTTAAGTGTAGTAGCTTAACGCACCCACAGGAAAGCCCGGTTAAGTAGTCATGATCTCAAAGGTCAACTACGAGATGCCCTACCTAAAAAAAAAGAGATCAAATTCAGACTACGTATATACAGTTGGATTCAAACTTAATGGCGGCCTGGAATATGAGGCGATTCGCTGCGCAGCAACGAATTCATAGGTCAGCGGGGGTGAGGGGTGGGGTACTGCGCAGCGAGTAGCTCACTTCCGGGCCGCCATTAAGTTTGAATCGAACTGTACCAGTTACTTCCCGTAAATACAATATATTTGCCGCAAAAAGTAACTGAGTTCGACTGTTCGAAATGTTGAGATGATATTGAGATTCTAGTATTTAGAGAATCTGAAGTTTTGATGAATGTGGTATTCTGAGATCGAGCCAAAAAACACTGAAACTTACACATAACTAGACCTGAGAGTTGAACTGATAACCGCAGCAGTCGCTTGCGACAGCTAGGCTATTGAAGCAGTCTAATATTGGTATGAAATCCTAAATAAAATAGATCGGAAAAACATGAAACAAGAAAATATTCCTGTCTGAAATCAATGTTCATTTTCAACTGAACTTATTCTAACTAAGTGTAGCTAGTTTAATTATATTTTTGCTTAGCACGCTTTTTACGACTTAAAAAAACATCGACATTTCTTTATAAGAGAAAGAAAGAAAGAAAGAAAAACATTTATTTGGACACAGTTCGTGAAACACAAATAAAAAAGTGAAAATAAAAAATAATGTTTTAAAAACAATAGTGTGTGCCTCACGGCATAGCCTTAAAGGTTCATTTCAGCATTAATGCCAGACAGATGCTGTCTGACGCTAGTTTTCTAATGAACCCATAAGGACAAGTGACGGGGAGTGCAAACAGTTTCAACATACCTAATACATAATTTGTATACTTCAAAAACTAAATAAATAAATAAGCACGTAATCAAACATTATACAAAAACAAAAAACATACGAAACAAAAAATAAAATAACTGTTACCCGCGACTTCGCGTGGAATTATATAATTTTATTTTATTAATTTGTTTAACTGCCAGTGAAAGTCCCGTCAAAATCGGTCCAGCCTGTCCAGACAGACATTTTTTTTTTAAATTGTGTTTTTTTTTGTATGTACCGTATATACTTTCATTTAGTAAAAACCTGTTATTTTGACATTACAAAAAGATACTTCAATTTTCCTTATTTGTATAGTAGATGTATAAATGATGAATGAATAGATACAGATTTCATGCGTTTATTTTTTTTTTGCGCAGAACTCTAATTCAGTTGCTAAATAAAAAGTAGCCTACACAAGTTACTCCTTATAACATCAGCTATCTGACAGGACTTGCATTAGGCAAGTCCTGTCAAAATCGGTTCAGTCCTTTCGGAGATTAACAGTTATTACTTCCGTAATAAACAGACAGACAGTTAAAGAGACAGATAAAAACAACGCTGTCACACAGACAAACGCGAAAAGCAAAAACCAACTGACAATCAATCGACCAACCTTAACAACGGATCAAAAGGTCTTACAAAGCCAAAAATATTACCAACTATCAGGCGACAGGGGCTTAACTATGAACTCTGGTACTATATATACCCTTAATATCTTTCGTGGAACTCCTAACCTTAACTATTACGAAGTTAATGGACTTTATCAATTTGTTTGCTAAGGCGGATTAACCAGTCAAACTATTAAATTAGGCATAAGATTAAAAAGTACTTAATACTGATTTGCAAGTTTGTTATTGCAATCAATTAAACACGTCGTGAGATATAAAAGAAAAAAAAATGTGGGTACTCCGGAAGTTCCGACAAAAGAGAAAACTTGAACAAAATCGCCTAGGTGGAAGAAAAATACTTATATAGAACATTGGTCTGTAACCTTATCTAAATAAAGAGCACAGTCGCGTTGACAAAAAAAAAAACTTCCGAAACCTTTAAAGCAAAAATACTTGCATAGAACATTGGTTCTATGCAAGTATTTTTGCTTTAAAGGTTTCGGAAGTATTTTTTTACAGATCAATATCTGTAACTTCATATAAATAAAGAGCACAATTGCGTTTATAAAATTGAGGTGTCGTCATGGTGTCGCGAAATCAATGGTTTAGTCCCATCTCAAAAATGCCCGCTGAAAGAAGTTTTCACTTCAAAAAATTGAAATGCGACAGTAAAGGCTGAATTTTAGTATTTATTTCTCAGACTAAATAAAAAACCACGACATAGCGCTGCGAACAATACAGTGAAGCATGCCAAAACTACACCTCCTCTGTGCATACACGCTCACACGCACACATTTACATTCATCATCAATAAAACTACACCTCACGCATGTTTACAAAACCAGCCTCGCATCACTATTCACAGCGCTATGTTTTGATTTTTTATTTGGTCTGAGATGTATGACATTACATTACCCAGGTAGGTAGGTACTGTCAACAAAAAACTAAATTGCACGCAGCTGACGAAAAATACTTTTGATCGATAAACTAAACAAACCATTAAAAAAAAAATATTTTTCATTTTGATTAGTCAAAATATTTGACAATGCTCATTTGTATTCAAATGTTAATTTCTTTCCTGTACACCAAACTATTTCGCTAAACGTACATCTACTAATACTTACAAAACTACCCAATAAACGTTTCAGTGCAATTCCATCTGCGACCCAAACAAGAACCGATACAAAATCACTTAACCCACCAACTGTAAAAAGCCTTATCTACTCACAGATCCAGTTACGCGATTCTTCGGCCCGATTAATGAACGAGCCAAAATTCCCTACAAACTGTAATCCGTTTAACACCTCAAGTTTGCTTCCCTGAATCGCAAAGTTCCGACCTTTTGGTACCGAAACTGGGGCCAACTGATTATACCTATTTATTAAGCACGATAAGCAGGTCTTGCTGTAGTTAGGAATATTGTTTGTTCGTTAATTAAACGTAAATCTAACTTAATGGTTTAACAGATTATGCGTAGGTAGTACTGATTTTAATGTTAACGCTATTATGGATTAAGATTCGAACATATTCATAAATATGTCATATTAAAAAAATCATCATTCAGCCGAAAGACGTCCATTGCTGGACATAGGCGTCCCCCAAGCACCGCCACTTCGACCGGTTCTGTGCTTCCCACATCTACCGAATTCCTGCGGCCGTCACAAGGTCATCACCAGTACCCTTATTGCGTAATACAACACAATTACAATCTGTTTCGATTTGAAAGAGATTGCTAATCCATTGCTTCATAAGTAGGAAAAAAAAATCTGCTCAATAATGTAAATAACGCAATTAATGTCGTTGAACTTTCAAAATGAAACAAATTAGGCATAATTGCTTAAGAAAATAAGTTACGCGATTAGGGTACCTACTGTTCAATGATCAGTGGCCGATGGGGCCGAAAGGTTTTGGAGTGGCGACCGCGTAGTGGAAGACGTAGCGTTCGAAGGCCTCCCACAAGTTCGAAAAGAAAAATTAAAGCTTAATTTATCATCAGCATCCACAACCTCTCCTCACACTGCTAAACATAGGCCTCTCTTTCCTTGTCCCAATCCTCACGCTCCTGTGCCAGCATCATCCATCTTCTACTCGCGATGCTAACAATGTCGTCCACCCATCTCGCGGCCGGACGACCAACACTGCTACTTCCAGACCTTTACAGCTCTATTGCCCAACCTGTGCTTTGTAAAGACAATGATGTATAGTCGAAATATGAATACCTATCTTTACCCATACTCAGATTTTAGCACTCAAACGATTCAAATGGCTATGGAAACATTTAAAAGTAATAGAAGCAGCTACATCAATTGACAAGTAACGGTTTTTAATGTGACAAAGTTCAAAAGTTTAGACCACCGTTTTTGGAAGGTCATCTTCATGAAATTTTCCATAGCCATTTGTATCGTTTGAGTGCTAAAATCTGAGTAGGGACTCAGACTTTAGCACTTAAACGATACAAATGGCTATGGAAAATTTTAAAAGTAATAGAAGCAGCTACATCAATTGACAAGTAACGATTTCTAATGTGACAAAGTTCAAAAGTTTATACCACCGTTTTTGGAAGGTCATCTTCATGAAGTTTTCCATAGCCATTTGTATCGTTTGAGTGCTAAAATCTGAGTATGGAAATCAGACTTTAGTACTTAAACGATACAAATGGCTATGGAAAAATTTAAAAGAAATAGAAGCAGCTACATCAATTGACAAGTAACTATTTTTAATGTGACAAAGTTCAAAAGTCTAGACCACTGTTTTTGGAAGGTCATCTTCCAAAATACTTAAAATTTATCAACAGTAATCAGGTCAATAACCTCATTACCTCCAATAATAAGAAAAAATAGCTCTTCTTAAAAGTTTTTGACTTCTTATGGTCTGAAAGAAAAATTTCCTCCATTAAAACTTCGAACATAATGCTTATAACGCACTTTCTGAAGGCTTAATAATTAATTTAAAACGTCTATCTACATCATTATTACGAGGTTAAAAAGTTGAATTTTTGAGTAGGTACAATCACGAGCAAAAATATGCATTCGCTTAGCAAAATTCAAAATGATTTTCTCGTGGGATAACGATTGCAACTTTACATAAGCCCTATGTAGTGTGGAACTGTGGGTTCCAAAATACTATATTCCTAATAACGAGTACGAGAAAATAACTCTAAAAAGTTGATTTATGCATTCATTTTGAGTTTTAGAAGAAAACTAGCCACCCGTCCCTGCTTCTCACGGGTGCAATTGCCTGTTGTGAAGTCATGTCAAAACATCGAGTCTTCTTTAGTATATCTAAATTAGTATAAGTACCTTAGTTGTGTCCAAAAAACCTTTCGGAATAAATTCTCTTAATTATAGTGAAAACTGCGTCAAAATCCAAAGTGAAGTTTAAAAAACTTAGCGGTCACATGGACGTGGTACAGAAGTTTTTTGTGGAAGTATAAGTATGAAAATCTTAGCTCATTAATTATGTCGCCGTCTTTCAAAACTTTTCTAGAAAAAAGATTTACAGTAATGGTTTATTATTTAGGTATTTTTATTATAATTCCAGTGCCTCATCCTATAATTGTACGTAATACGCATTTTGTTAGAAGAACTCTCGTTATTTTTAATTTTTCCTTATTTGACGACTCTATAGGCCTTTGTTATTGATTTAATAACAAAGAGATTGTTATGCGTAACCCAATATAGCAATGATCCTTTTAATATTTTCTATCGTTCAATTTCAATTACTTCCTTATTCACAAAAAAAAACCTTCAAAGTAAAACTTTCCTTCAAAACACAAAACTCTGTCATGACAAAAAAAAGAAACACATCCCCAACTGCCACCATATGAATCAATATGTCAATAATTAGACTCTTACGCCAAACTTCCGGCCGCCATCTTAACTCGGCAAGTTCGCTTCGTACGCAAACACATTGTTCTCAAGTCTTAACAAGTGGCTCTTAGCCAACTTTTAGCCATAGTTTTTGCTAACGATAATATTTTGAGAAACTCTGTTTTGTAGACAATTTGGGCTTTTCAGGAATTTTATTAAACAAGCTCAATAGTGTTCTGAAGTCTTTGTTAATTATTTTACCGGGAAGCAGTCCATAGTAAATTTTATATGTTTAAGTCATTGACATGTTTTTAAAATAGCTGATTCGGCAGTATTTGTTTAACAATGAAGCCGACCCGAAGCAAATACTACACAATAATATACAGGGTTATTAATTATACGTTGGCAATCCTTTAACTGGATGTAGAATGGGTAATTTGCAACCAAATTACCCCTGATTAGTTAATAATAAAAATAAAACAAATTACTCGAAAATGGTTGACATTGAAATAGGGGTCATATCAATGTCAACCATTTTCGAGTAATTAGACAGATTTTTTTAATGTATGAAGTAAAAATATAAAATGTAACTAATAACCCTGATATACAAGGTTAATGGTTATATGTCGGCAATTTATTAAGGGGATGTAGAAGACCTCTCCTACATTCCGTTAACGGATAGCCAACGTATAAACCAATAATCCTTTATATTCGAGGTGCCTCATTCGAAGGCTGAAGGCTACCCAAAGGCTATGCTTGGAGTTTTTCAACGGAATCAGAAATGAAGAATTTTGATAAATTAACCTGATGTCAGAGTTTTAAAGCCGCCTATGGGCTTCTGATTTGGCGTGAAGCCAAGTCACAGGCCGTCAAGAAATATCTCTCTGGCATGCCGGCCGATGCCTGCCGGGGGTGCGAAGAAAACCGAAAGGGAGATCGTGGCCCCGGCAACAGGGCAACCGAAGGTGGGTTTTAGTCAGTAAGAGTCTGACACGCCCTCCCGCTTCGCCCAGAGCGGGAGAAGTTATTTGATAATTTTCTACCCAAAAAAAAAGGCATGCCGATTTCCTCACGATGTTTCCCTTCACCGTTTTTGAAGCAAGGTCCACTGCTGAAAGTAGACGTCTTTCGGCTTAAATGATGATGATCAAATTCAATGTTGGCGCCCGGTTATGCCGATTAATGCAGAGCCGAACGAGTTATCAGCACCTAGATATGAGTAAGGCTTAGGCGATATTGCTAAAATTCGAGACGTAAAGATTTGACTTTAAATACCAGCTGTACTTCTAGAGACATAGTGACTATTTCCATCAACTACGCTTCTTAAGGAAGCACGGTGATCAATATTCATTTCTTTTATGTGCCTACTTGAAAAGACTTACCCATGTATTACATTGTACTAAAGATAAAGATTAATGTACTTGTATTATCATACAGATATACATTTCTAATAATCAACCGAGAATCAAAGATGCTGACCAAATAAATCAATTTACCTGTCTAATTATTGGATAATACAAAAATATATAGGTTATAGCTGACCCTACATTCTGCGGTGATATATGGGTGATCCTATTAATTTCGTGACCCGGTAATGCCGGAACAGTTCCGATTGCCATATATTATATTCATTCTAGGTCAACGTTCGATTTTGTTCAACAGAACTTTCGTCTGATTGCTTGTGTTAGCATGTGTCTTTAAGATGAGCGTGGGTAGATTTGATTATAAGTGAATATTAGGATGATTAAGGGTTAACTTAGCGAAGTAGTTTAATGGGTTTGTTACTTCATTTCTATTTCGAAGTTACGAGTAATTTATGCAAAGTATTGCTTCTAAGGCCCTTTGTAATTGTATGCTTACCTAATTGTACATACTTTCGTGGCAGCATAAGCTATTGTTCCGGCTGCTGTTGCTGTGTGTTACAGCTCGAAATAATGGACGTTTGCGTACTGGTAGAAATCTGTTGTACAGTAAGCGTTCAAAAGTGCATAGGCACGTTAAGAGTCGTTTTGCTGTGAACTCGCGGTATAGTCCGTATATCTGTGTGTGTAAACAACACGGCACACACCGTCGTATCCTCGCGTACTTGCGCCGCACTACCGAAACAAATATATATTTCCGTCACTTTTGTTAGACACGGTAACACACACGCATCATGCGCCTGACCTCGGCCAGTTTATGCCATTGCTAAAATTCGAACGAAACTTATGTGTGCAGATAGCAGAACGCGTTAAGCGTTGGTCTAAGATTCAAACTGGCTTAGGTTCCGATCTCGTAAAATACAGCGCGGTTTTTTGCTAAAATTATTATTTTTGTTTGCAATAATAATATATTTTAACTATTGCTGTCTTTTTATTAATGCTGTTAATACAAATTTTTTACTTATAGCTAACAGATTGCTACAATTATTTGTCATTACTTCAGCTAAATAAGATGTCAAATAGATTTCAAGAAACTTAGAAGTAATTTGTATTGTTTTGACATATTTGTATTATGAAATGTTTTAAATTTTTAATGGATTTTTTTTCACCATAAATATTAGCTAGCTTATTACTAGTTAGCTTTGATCATGGTCGAAGTAATTAAGCAATAAATAAGAATATTAGACTACTCAAAATTGAAAAAAAAAAAACTACTTACAAAATAGGTGATTTTAAGGTTAAGTATGGGCAGTTTGTTTACATTATTTATTTCACATTTTATTTGGCTTTAGTAAATATTGGTTGGTATTGAGACTATAGCTTAAGAATTCATTTTCTTTACGAAAAGAGGATTGAAACTAAACCTCAAATTTTGATCGTAAAATAATAATATTACTAAAATAATCTTAAACATTTTTGGTCTATCTGCGAGACGACAAACACCGTATTAAAACGTGTTTTTTTACCTTTTTTTGCGTCATGTTTACCGCAAATAAACGTTTTTCTTTCTTTCTTTAAAAAATCGTTACCACAAATTCATGCAATAATGAATCTGTTGTTTATTAAGTTGGTACGGTAAATATTTTAAGGTTAAAATATAGCACTGTCCCACTTGAAGTCTTAATATTATCGTGCAAGACTTAAACGTTCTTGTTTATGCCTTTCTGTCGAAAACGGCTTCCTAGCTGGTCTTCAGTGATGCAAGCCTTCAGAGTGCACAGCGAACGGTTCATAATGACGTGTTTAATAATACAGCAAAATATCTCGTTAGTATGAAATCATTTGTTTCATATTCATTCACCATTTAACGTCGCTGTTCCTCGATAATAAGCCTCTTCCTAATACCTCTTAACCCTCACAGTATTTCTCTAGAACAAAGAATAACATTGTATTTATTACACATAATAATTATTTATCATTCACTAATCGAATTAAACCTTATAATGAATTTAAAACTTTAAAGGCATCTTCTGTCTCAACAATACCTCTGTACTATCAACAATACCTTTGATTAAGATTTATGTTTAGTAAAATATGAAATATTTAAATGATAACACTCACACTTAGTCCGGTTTCATTAGATATTTGTGTAAATTACATTCACTTTTACGCAGCGCAGTAATATTTGATCTCCCTTCAATATTTATATTTGACTGCATTTCGAAAATAATAACCACAACACCGCTAATACTGAAATACTCGTCACCAACAATAACCACGAACCAACAAAGTTTTATTAAGCGAATACGCGTAATGAACTGCGTCTGTCTACCCCACAGAAATCGAAATAATTTACTTAGTTTTCTGTGGTCTACCTGCTAATCTTTAATATTTATGTGAACAAGACGACCGAAACAAAAAACGAATGATTATTGAATTAGTCATTATTAAAAAATAACAAAAACTATGAATAATTAATTATTAGAAAATTACAAGCAAACCGTAGATGAGATTTGAACCTTCGCTCGGCTCGCCATAATCGCACATATCAAAGCATGTTATCCACTGAACTAGCATGCCATATACTGTATTGACAGAAATTATGAACTACGGACAAAGTGAATGTGTGTGTGTCTATAGTATTGTAACATCTTATAGAAGAAGGTCGTAAGTCAAACCGAAGCGTCAGTCTATTGCGTTGTGCGATTGCCTATGGACTTTTGGTCGGTACTGTACCTATTCTGGATTTCTGATACAAGTTCTGAGTCTAAATAATATTTATGATAAAATTTGCAGTGATAGCGTCGTCCGCAATGCGATTCTGATGTCTGTTCAATGACTACCAGCGCCCCTGGCGGCGCGAAGAGAAAAGGCGGGCGCAGCGGTATGGTTGCACGCAGGCATGGCGATGGTAAGTCCTGCCGTACGCAATCTGGTGGCGGCGGGGCCATAACAGCTAAAGAATAATAGTTAATGTTGTGGTAAAAACATATTTAGCCATTCAGCAAGATTGGTAGCAGGCTAATTGTCGAAGTAGGATGTGCTGGTCTTCTATTGTCAGTCATGAAGGGTTTTCTAGGTTTTCATTTTAGTTTTACATTGCTTTGTTTACAGGGTCAGTAAAGCTTAATTCAAAAGATGATACAGTAGTGTTTTGCTTAAAGCATAAGTCCCCTGATTGAACACTTACCCCCTTATTCGTAAAGGTTGCTCAAAGCTAAGAGCGTGCATTCTGTAAGTGGGCTACGTCGCAAATAAATGTCAATTATTTCGCTGTTTTGATTATTTTGGCAATTTTACTTTATGGAAATATGAAATAAAAATATTTATTATGAAATGCAATAATTAATATCGTAACAACGATTATTTACTTTTAGATGTAAAAAAAGTATTTGGAAACTTTCCAAATGCCTTTTTTACACCTAAAACAACATTTAATTGAGTGTTATAATTGCAATTCATTATTAATATTCTAGTTCACTAGTTAGCGATATTTCATATTTCCATACAGTAATATTGCCAAATTAATCAAAACAGGTAAATATTTGACAGCTAGTGGCGACGTTGCCAACAAACGCTCTTACTAGGCATTTAAACGTCATAACATTGTATACTATCTAGTACTTCTCTCATCTTGTAACACGTCTCTTAATGATAATTTTCTCCTTCTTTGTTCGTAGAACCGAGCCGTCTACTCATTAGGAAGCGTAGTTCCTAACGAGGGTGAATGCACATTTATATTATTCCTGTTAACCACTCCAACTAACATAATAGGCTTATACAGCGAGTTTTGTTCGTTAATAATGAATTTTCTTGCTGGTTCTTCTACGTAGCAGCGCGCTTACATTTTTCGCAAGATCTTTAAAATAATCTTATATTCAACTAAAAGTTCGGTTTATGATATGCCACAGCTGATATATAGGTTTCTCCAATTGCATGCCACTTGGCTACTTCTTAACTATTTGCTAGCAGCCACCCTGTGAAGATCGTCGGTCCAGCAATCCTGAGGGCACCCCAAGGTTTCCCTATAGCAAAATATCATTAATCCTAGAATTATTGGATTATATAAAATTAATAGAGTGTAATAATATTATTAGAAATCCACACATCTTTTCTAGAAAAACGCAATTAGTACTTTCGGAATTAGTTTTGCGCACTGAGATAGTTTACCTACTTAATCAAATGAAACTTCCATTAATTCATACTGATTCATATGAAGCTCAAATACTGGTCAATTTTCAGAGGAAAACATCAAAGCGTTTAAATACGAAGAAATATTCAACTTCAAACATTTGCGTAATTATTTTTCGACTTGACTATGCCACACTGAGAGCGGAGCGGAGAAGGTAATAGAATGTGATAATGTTTCTCTCAGATCAAACATCGAAAAAAAAATAGAGGTGGTCTTATTTATTTAATATAAGGTAGGTTCATAGCTGACAGTAAGTATAACATTATTATTATTCTAAACATTATGGCAATTAAGAAGTACACAGAAAAATATGAAATACGAAAAATATGAAAAAGAACGGATATGTCATCCGTTCTTTTTATGACAAAACGTAACATAAAAATGTATGGTAATTTAAAAGCCTACTTTAAATGTAACTCCCTTTTACCTCTTAAGATTTTAAGTCGTACTATTTTTTTTTTGTCTATGTGAATATCTCACGAGGATACCTCATCAGCAATAAGCATATACCAGGTTGCTCTTTGAAGAGGCAATCACAAAGTCTTATATGCGTTGTTTATAGACGAAACCACATAATCTGTGGCCGTTTTTTGAAAAGTTGGATACATACATTCACATAAATAATAATTCAATTAACAGTTTGTTACATGATCGTTAATCATTTTAAGTTCTCTGCTAATGCTGAGCACTTCTGTAAGTGACGAATTCACAATACCTACCTAAAACTGTATGTGATTTTGGTTTGAGTGAGTAAGTCATTGAAGTCTCATATATCAATAAATAAATAAAATAAATAAAATAAATAAAATAAATAAAATAAATAAAATAAATAAAATAAATAAAATAAATAAAATAAATAAAATAAATAAAATAAATAAAATAAATAAAATAAATAAAATAAATAAAATAAATAAAATAAATAAAATAAATAAAATAAAATAAAATAAATTTTTATCACCTCCACTTTCTGTGTGACCCTAGTTTCACTTTTGACTTTGTCGTTTCTAAGCATTCGCAGAAAACGGTAACTCGAGTGAACCGTTGCGATGGCGGGACTCAACAAAATCAAATATCAGAAGTTGTTGAAATGTTTAGGAAATTAATATATAAAATTTTAGATTTGAAGTTGAATATTGAAGTTTGAGCTCCGTTTTCATTTAACAAACAAGTAATTTATAAAATTGGAGTTTGCCCGGGAGTTTGTTTAAATTGCTATACTAATCAGAAGTAAATTATGTCCATCTCTTTGTTATTTATGACCGAGAATCGAAGAATAGTTGATAATGTGACTCAAGTAACGGCTGAACCCAATAACCTATTTTCAGTAACAGATAGATCGCTATTGATGGTAGAGTGCGTTTCATCAAATAGTTCCTATGCCGTAATTTTGGCTGCACTGTTGTAGGACGAACACGAATACGCTACGACGGTACGTAATTGGTCCGTTGTTAAAGTTTAACAGTAGAGCCAACATTACGGCAAAGGAACTATTCGATGAAACGCACTCTAGACATTATAATTCTATCTGTCATTAAATGTCATTCCATAAGATTCCTTATTCTCTGACAGATTATTGGGATATGAAAATCATAGATGGATAGGTTTTTCTATCTAAAGCATGTCAAAACTGGTGATAGATAGGTTATTGGGTTCGGCCGTAAGTAAAACATAAATAGGCACGGAAAGACCTTTTTTGGGTGGGAAATTGTCAAATAACTTCTCGCGCTCTGGGTGGAGCGAGAGGGTGTGTCAGACTCTTACTGACTAAAACCCACCCTTGTTCCTTCAGGTGCCCTGTTGCCGGGGGCCGATCTCCCTTTCAGTTTTCTTCGCAACCCTGGCAGGAGGCACGGATAGACCTACCACCAGATTCCTAAGGACCTAGGCACTTGCCCTTGCCCTTAGGAATCTGGTGAACGGTCTATCCATGCCGTCCAATCGTTGCAAATCGTTTCGTATTTCTACAACGACTTTTAACAGGATTGAAATATAGTTTATGACAATTCAACACATTTTTGACATTATTTCCTTCATCTTTCTTTTCATCTCCTTTCATTTCATCGATCTTACTCATAGAATACCACTTTTTCTGCCTTTGGTTATTAACACTGCTAGCAAATCTACAAAAAAATTCAAACGACTTTTCAGGTGCCCAGAATAACCAATCACTGTGATTTCAATCTTTCCTCCCAATTCTCTCCATCAAAGCCCTTTTATGTGACTCTATTGTATTTGACCCTAAAAAAAGACAACCCATCAATATACAAAACAATACTTCGTTTCACAGGGTTAAAAAAACTGACATCGCACTGTTTCGCTTATATTTCAAAAGCCTGATAGGTTTTTAAACGAGGTCGCTCGGAATGGCGGGAGAACCAGAAAAAATATTTCATCTAACGACCATAAAATGACATCGTTTAAAGTCAGTATTTTGGTTCGAGAAATGTGTTTTCAATTTGCGTTTTTAGTTGAGGAGAATGGAGGCATATATTTTTCTCAGAGACGCTATAGGTAAAGATATACTGGTGTTACGTATGAAACGTATGCATCGAATTACGACTCCTGATTTTATGTGAAAACGTAATGCATTAAGCCGAATTTACAAATTTAGTTATTCATTGATAGTTTCACATGTAAACGTATAATTATTTACACCTGAAACTATCAATGAAAAATTAAGTTTACGCAACTAGTTTTGTTATGTAAATTAAGGTTCAAAAGCATTCTCGTCGTAGATAAAATTCCAGGTGCTAAGATCAGGTCAGAGATCAGTCCGTCTCTATCATTAGGATGATGCCCTTAGGTGAGGCATTACGTGTTGGCGTGAACAGAATATGTAGAAATTAATAGGGGTCAGTCTAGCTACCCCTGAAATGATGTTTAGCCCAAGAGAGCCACCTGACTTTCACTTAAGATCTCGCAGAATCTCCAAGTGCTAAGGACAGTCAAAATAGTGGTTTTTAGACTCTGCCATAACCTTTTATCTTTCCTAGTCGGCGAAGTTAAAGATAAAGATTTTCCCAAGTTCTAAAAGGTTTCTCTGTTTTAAGGAAAACGTGTCGATTCGATAAAGTATAATTGGAAAGAACCCAACCATTTTGGAGGTCATCCGTGTCAAAGCTAACGATATGTGATTGACCTCTGTCCATATAAATGTAACCTTAATATCTATATTCCTGTATGTTTACATTATTTAGGTCCCAAAAATATCCGGCGGGTACCGACGACCGGAGCCCGCTGGGGAAACTTTTAATAGCTTTATTTAATATGAGTTCGATTATTGTTTGGTTCGAAAGCGAAAACTGGTCATTATCCGAAAAGTCCGCAGCGTTTCAATTCTACCCACTGCATTGCAGAACGGACAGCCTTTTGCGAATAGCCATTTTCTTTGATTATCGCATGTCTTTTCTAAGTTTCAATTAAACCTTATAAGTAACACTTTTGCTAGGTGCAATTGATGATATTTATTTACTAAAAAGATTGATCGAAGGAAAACAAAATGTTGCTGGGGAGTATGTTGCGCCACTTCTTTTTCCCAGCTAAAGCACTAGGAAGTGGTTAATGATGGGCGTTTTGGTGGACTGCCTTATGTAATTTTGACGTTCAAAAACTACTGATTCTCAGCCTAATTTGAATAAACGTCTTTTGATTTGAATCAAAATTCGACCAGTTTTATCTTGATCATAGTTTCAGTTGTCGGCCTTCCTGTTACGAGTATTTTTCAGTTGTCGGCCTTCCTGTTACGAGTATTTTTATAATTCTCAGTTTTGTTGCTTTTCAGAAACACACAGAAAGAAATGTCTGATTCTTTTGCGTTACTCACTGCAATGATTAAAAATGGACGGATAGCATAATCAGCCTATAATGTTCCTACTGCTGGGACACAAGCTCCTCTTTCTGTGAGTGAAAGTGGGCCATAATCCTCCACGAGGGCCCAGTGTGAGTTAAGGTACATAAACATTGCTCGCCATACAAAAAAGAGGTATGTAAGCAAATACAGTTAGGATTAATGGGAACCGTCTGGGGGTTACGAAATCCATTCTATTTAACACCTCAATTAACTGATTCGATTTATTGAACAAGTTTTGACGCGACTTCCTCAATTTGTTTCATATTTTGTGAAATATTTCGCTGTTTGTGACATTACAACATTAACCCTTTGTTTACGATAAATTTCGTTGAAGTGATGCTGCTTTTGAATGCAAAATGCACGTCATAGAGCTACTGAACTAACTGAACGTATTTGTGGTCTCTGGGTAGAATTGGGTGTAGCGTATTTTTTCCCAATTATTTTCTTTACTTGATAGCCGTTAGTACCTATGCGTCACGTTCGGATGATAACAAAGGACAATGCTCAAAAAAAAACCCAGGCGTGGCGTAAACCAAATGTAACTCAAATTGTAAGTAAAAATTATGAATGATGAATTATCGAAATCGATGGCTAAACTAAGTGTGTGAAATTGCTATTCGAATTTTTACAGGAGTCGTATTAATGTATTAATAAAAAAAAGCATTAATTAATTGTTACAGTTGCGGCATAAAAGCGTATAATATGACATAAAGTTTAAAGAAGCCTTTTTACATTTACAAGATAACCATTAAAAAATATGAGAAGTAGAAAATAAATAAGTAGGTATTTAAAAAAATACGCTTATTTTAATATTCATTTAAATGCCTTTGCTTACAAGTTACGGGTTCAAGTTATGAATTTAATTTAATAATTTATGTGATTGCGTGCTTGAGCACAATTTAAATCGACAAAGAGTGGCGTTTATACGGATGCAAGCCGATGATCCAGAATTAACAGACTTCCCAAGACTAACATAAGAAGATTTAATTTCGATTGCCATGGGGACGTATCACTTGAAAATCGCCAACTCTTATTGCAGTGAGCATATCAAGCAAACAGGTGTTAACGAAGTTGAAGAAAAGTTGATCTGCCTAGCTTTTTCACAACTATTTTGAGGTCGGCTTCCAGTCTAACCGGATGCAGCTGAATACCAGTATTTTACATGGAGCGACCTATCTAACCTCCACAACAAAGTCACTGGGTAATACGATACCCCTTGGTAAGACTGGTTGTCAGATTTTCGGGCTTTTGACGACCTGTAACGACTGTCAAAGATCCACAAATGACAGCCGGGATCAACGGCTTAACGTGCTTTTCGAGGCATGGAAGGGTCTCGGTATGTGAAGATGGTCTCCCATTCGCAGACAGACCTCGGCAAGCATTGCTGAATTTTGAAGATGGTCCCTTGCGGCTGTTATTAATTAGCGATGAGCCCCCATATACAGTACATATAATATTCTAGAACCTGGGCGACCGAGCTCTGCTCTGTTGAAAATAGAGAATGCTCATTTAGTTCATCAATAAAAAGTTAATAAAATTTAACTAACAAATAAAGTTAACTAACCCAAGTATAGTACCTACTTATTCCATGCTGCTATGATAGTAAGTACTTAATAATTCTATGCTGCCATGTCATTATTCATTATCTCGTTCTAAACTTTGGGCGACCGAGCTCAGCTCGGGTGAAAATACGGAGAAAACTAATTTTCCCAGATATGAGACCTAGCTGGATCGATTTTTCGCCCCCGTAGTATAAATTGCAACTTTCGTCGAAATCGTTAGAGCCGATTTTGAGAACTTAAGGACAAATACTGATATATGTATACATACAAATATTGCTCGTTTAATAGTATAGGATTGTATGAATCACCAAACGAGACGTCACAAACCGACGATGATAGACGCCAACAGAATAATATTATACACAGCACCTGTTACTAGAGAGATTACTAACTGCATAATGTATTAACTGCATAGCCATGCTAATAGCATTGCAGTCCTTTGCATAATAATATAATCCGTAGATGTGGTCGATGTGCATAGATTCAAAGATGATTCCTTCTTAAACAGTACCCAATTCAAAACTATAACTCATTTTTGAAGTGAAACGCGCCTAAAGAAGTCTTTAGGCGCGTTGGGCATTTTTGAGATGGGACTAAACCATTGATTTCGCGACACTATGACGACACCTCATTTTTGTAAACGTGATTGTGCTCTTTATTTATATTGCGTTACGGATGAATGTTCTCTGCATGTATTTTTACTTTAAAGGTTTCGGAAGTATTTTTTTTATAACCAATGTTCTATACAAGTATTTTTCTTCTACCAAGGCGATCTTGTTCAAGTTTTCACTTCTGCCGGCATTCCCGGAGTGCCACTGTTTTTTTTTTTACCTTTCATATGCTAACAGTTTAACCTTTAACCTTTTCCCTACTATGTTGGGGTTGGATTTTAGTCTAACCGGATGTAGCTGAATACCAGTATTTTACATCGAGCGACTGCCTATCTGTCCTCCACAACCCAGTTCCTGGATAGCACGCCTTTGGTAAGACTGGTTGTCAGATTTTCGGGCTTCGGATGACCCGTAACAACTGTAAACGATCTACAAATGACAGCCGGGATCAACGGCTTTATGTACTTTCCGAGGCACAGAGGGGTCTTGGTATGTAAAGATGGTCACCTGATCGATCGAACCGACTGTTATTACTTAGTCACAAGCCCCTAGTAGTCAATAAAGTAAAAAAAAAAATACAGGGTGGCTGGGACATCGACGCGACAACTGTTACCATGGATTCAGTACGTGATTCTGAACCCCCCTGCGTTGAAAACTTAACACCCTGGGCGTCGGGAATCGCAGGCCGATTTCCGGCCACCGTAGGCGCGAGCTTGCGGACGGTGAGCAATGAGTAACTCGCCGTCCGGTAAGAACCAGGCCGGGGTCGACGGCGCGTCGTGTTCCACCCGCGCCTCAAAGAGATGTCAGCAGAACTGGCGGGGTCTGCTTGGGCCGATGCCTGCCGGGGTTGCGTAGAAGGCCGATAGGGAGATCATGGCCCCCGGCAACATGGCAACTGAAGGAACACGGTTTTAGTCAGTAAGAGTCTGACACGCCCTCCCGCTCCGCCCAGAGCGGGAGAAGTTATTTGGTAATTACCGCCCAAAACAAAAAGTGGCTGGGACATCGACGCGACAACTGTTACTATGGATTCAGTACGTGATTCTGAACCCCTCGCGTTGAAAACTTAACAACACTTTTCCTGACCCGGGACTCGAACCCAGGTCCTCATGCTCAGCAATAGCACTTGCGACCTCTGCACCAACAAGCCTGTGCAGTTGTTTTACAAATAGTGCAAGAAAATATTGGGAAAAAAAAAAAAGACACGTTTCTTCTAATGCTCAGAAAGGAGAATGACCACGACAATATGGACCACGGTACAGAGTTGCGTCAATTCCAAAGTTGTTTTAGATGGTTTATAAATTAACCAAATAACCATCTACAATTGCCATTTTGGAATCAAAACCCGCATTTCCAAGTTTTTTTAGAAAACGTAACTTAACCTCAAAATAGAAATATCCGTCGTGTATAGAGGTAAGTTTATAGGTCGTAGTTTGGAGAGCAGATTAATTAGCATATCTGATGGGGTATAGACTTAAATAAATCAGTACCTTGCCTTTATATTTCCTGTTAAAACAGTTACAAATACAAAAAAAGGAGAGCTGTAAAAGAAAAAACAATAGAATTTAAAGAGATCTTTAATTTGATCCAGTGCCACTGGTAGCACTTTAAACATGTAGGTAGGTATATAATCATAGTATATCTAACCCTTACAGTAAGTAGGTAGGTACCTATACATATAGGAACAGCGAATGACTTCATTCATCATTTTCATTAAAAAAATCATCTAAATAAGATGCTGGAGCAGTGATATCATTGTATCGAGCCCAACTCAAAAACCACACCACTGTCAGTCATTATGTGAGCACAGCAGCCAACAGTTCGCTTACCAACAAGGCAGTTGCAACAATAACCTACTATGGCTTGTAATGTATTTGCTACAGCATCGTCTCTGCTTATTAATAAATACGTGTAATATGTTCGACTGTTCACATGCCTGGATTTAATCCTACCTTTTAACAAATAATTATTTAGGCCTAAAATCAGAGGAATATCCTCATCAATTTCAGTATTCACTTCCACTGAATATATTCCAGACTGACGAACATGTTCCCCGAAGTAAATCTGGCCTGTTTTAATTGATATGTACCTAGAGCAAACCGCTTAAGGTCAGTAATTGTGAGTTGTGGGAATCTATCCAAATGAGGATGATTGCCATCAATTGTTTGGAAGCTAGCTCTCCTTCTGTTAAGATTTTCTTGCTCTACATATGTTACCAGATGGTTTACTAGAAAAAGTCTACTTTTAGCTATTGTAACATATTCCAAAGCCTCCGGTGCGTCATCTATGGCAACATGAAACTTATTTAATAAGGCACAACAAATCCTAAAATCATCATTGAGGTGCATAGCAGCTCTATTATTGAATACATGACGGAATAGTCTATAGTCTCTTTTTATCCTACCATTGACTATTTCTACAACCCAGCGACACATGGTTACTAGACGAGACCGATTTGCCTGCTGGGTTGTTAATTGGTGTTCATTTTCGAGGAGAGACTCTGGCATGTGGGTCACAAAACCGTGTTCTTGGAGTTCATTTATAACATCTCGAAATCCTCTATCAAGAAGAAAAATATCACCTCTTCTAAAAAATTATCTTAAACAAGATCCCTCATTATTTAAGTTTAAACTTGTCATTGTAGCATCATTAAGAGTGGCTTTGTATGGACCAAGACATTCCACAATGTGGCCATCGCAACACACAGTCAAAAATGGTTTAACTAGGTTGTCTAGTTTTTGTAAACTGTAGGTTTGTTTCTGAAACAAATAATTTGCACAAAAACATAGGTAGCATCACATATAACTATTGCAGGTTAACATCTGGTGGCAAATCAGGATTACTAAACAGTCCTTCTGGTATAATCTTATTTCGAGAAGCAACATCTTGTACAGTAAGATGATTATATCCTAAGTGCAAGGGGACAAAATCACTCATTAAACAATTTCTTGCTTTTGACATCCACCGTTCTAAAGTGGTTCGAGGTTTATTAAAAAGAGTAGTCAACCTTTCATTACTGTCACCAGTTCTTAACTAAATATATGCACAAGGCTATAGAAGCATTTGGTGCCTGTTTTGCTAGATTTGGGGTACTGTTAAGTAAATCATAAAACTGGTCAGCATTGAATCCAAGCCAATAATGACATAAATATGGAGGCATCATCCTAATATTTGAAAAATCAAATCTGTTATTAGCTGCTCGCTGCATCATAGTCATAATATTATCAAATTGACTACCAGTAAAATCCCTCAATTGGGAGGTTAATTCATTCCAAGAACTGTGATCCAAGTGGTGACGACAAACACGTGCACCAGATGGTACATAGAATTTATAATGATACAATACTAAATCTTTTATAGCACATGGTACAAGTAGACGTTCATTTTCAAAACAATTAACGAATATGCAGTGGCCAGATGTGTTTGCAGCACGTCTATATAAAGATGATGTGATTTTTGGTGCCGCTAATTGAACTGCTACAGGTCTTGAAGATGGAAGAGGAGGTGGCTCAGTAATATTTAAATCATCACTTGACACAGCATGTGCTACAGTAGGACGATTTGAATCATGCTGCTGTTGCCTCTGTACTTCTCTCGTAGCTGATCTCCAACATGCAGCACATACACGTTCCATTCTGGAAACCTAAAAAAAATAAGGTGCTTAAATATTTTTTCTGTTAGCCCAAGTAGACAGATTCTGTATTAGACACTCCATATTCTCAATAAGATACTAATAAATATTTACAAAGTGCAGTGGAACCAGTCTCATTAAAATGTTTATTTCTTGTCGATCATGTCGCACAGGGTATGTTCTTGGTGCTCGTAAAATAGAATTTCCACAAGGAAAGCAGATTCTTCTATGTCCAAGAGCAGGCAAAGGCATAGCACTTCCTTCGCTCATTGTGTTAACTCGATTTTGAAGCAGTCCAAAACACTCGGAACAAATTATTCTTCCTGGAGACAGCTGCAATCAAAAAAATATATTTGGAATGAAATATAAAAAAAAGGTCATTAGAATATAGTATAATAGATGAGCAAAGGAATGTCACAATCACCGACTTCAAGCCTAACTGAATGGGCCGCACAACATAATAATATTTTGTGCTTACAGCACAGAGTGCTTCCAATTTCAGCATTGTGACATTGATTTTATGCTATCATTTGTCTATAGTTTTTAATATGTGATTTATAAAAAGCAAAAATTAAAATATAAAAACGAGAGAATGAGTGGGTAGGTTTAAACTGTCTGAGAAATCAAGAAATAGACTGATAGGTATGAAAACGTCAATAGAATGTGCTTACCTGAGTAGGAGTTTTGATCATCTGAGTAGTAGCTTGTTCCAAAGAATACCTGCGTTGGTTTCTTAGGATTGCAAAAAAACAGTTGATACACCGGTTTCGCCGGTCGATTATTCTTGTTGTAGGTACCTCACGCGAAGTGGTCGACATTTTCAGTAGTCGCTAAGTAGTACAGTACAGTCATTGATGTATAAAAACCCAAGATGCACACTCAACGTCTAAAAAACGTCCCCAAAAAATGAGCGCAACATTCTAAATTGTGCGCTCATTTCAAATAGTCTCGCGTCGCTCGCGTCTGGAAGCAGTCGTTAAAAATGCCGAAGTGTTCTGTGAGAAATTGTAAAAATATTACGTCAAGAAGGTTAAAAAAGGATGGGATATCGTATTTTCGGTAAGTAAAAAACTTATTGACTAGTTTTTGTTGTTTTTATGACCGATTATAACAAGCAATGTGTTATTTTGATTTATTTTTTCTAAAACTTTATTCAACGCTCAAAGTAAAATACGGCTAACTTCAATGGCTGCTTGGTCAGTGTTAGAACAACGCATTATAGTCTCCTTTTTAGTTTAGTCGCATTATAAAAATGACCCTGTTCTAATAAGTGGAGTCGATTTTTTTTTTGTTTGTGTTTCTTTTTATTAATGAATTTATGTACTTTTGAACCTTTTTTGTATGTAGTTTTTGAAAAATATATATATTTACGTTGCATAACGTGTAGGTCAGGAGGTAGCCAATTTAACATTTTTATAATGTTCGTAAATATTATGATGTATAACGATTCATTTATGGGCCAACTTATGAGTTCGCGATATGCGGCATGCTAAGGATAGACTGAAGTGTCGCGTAGTCTGTAGTCTGTAAGTGTCACATTAGAAACTTCATGGAAACTTCTAATTTTTATATTTTAGTTTTCCTCGTGACCCAATACGATGTGGAGAATGGACATCAATCATCAGTCAACAAAGGCGAGAAGATTTTTTTAAGTCGAATAATTCAAGCGTCGTTTGTTCCGAGCATTTTTGGATGAAGATATGTATGTCACTTTAAAAGGTATAAAACGTCTTCGTAAAACTTCGTTCTTTATATTTGAATAAACAATTTTAACAGTTATTATTTGTTTTTTTTATATACCCATAGGCTACCCAAAAACATATTTATGCAGAAATAAAAGTATATTTATGTGTTTAAAACACAATTTTACAAACTCTTAAAATACTAACTAATAACGTAAGATGAAAAAAAAATTAAGTCATGTTCGACTCCACTCAATACATTGTCCTACCGACCACGGTCGGTCGTAAAATTTTATTGCTTTAAGTGCCTGCGTTAAAATAACAACTTTAAACAATTGGCGTAAGGTTGAACTTGCAATAATATATGCTTGTAGCTTATAGAAAGAGACAGAAATAGAGTTTCGGGACACTTTCGAGCGTTACTTTTATTCGAGACTGTGCATCTTGGGTTTTTATATATCAATGAGTACAGTACAACAAAATACGAATCACACAAACTTCAAACAAAGTGAAAACTTCCTGGCGTAAGATTCACAATTTCACATTAAAGTTAGCGATAGTAATTGAAAACAAGAAATAAACAAATAGTTACAATGAATATCACAATTACTGTGGAGAGTAGGACTCGATCAACACAAAAAAAAAACTGTAATATTTATCGCAATGAACAAACTTAGCATGCATCACGCACCATTGACATTGTACTTTTTGACAATGACAATTCAATTTGAGACACCAACACCAATGTTGCCACTTTAGATTTTAAATGAAAATCGATTACTCGAATAAATACATTCGACACATAATTATTTCAAATGACTGATTTAGTTCTATAATCATGAATTTATTAAAAAGGTTCGATTTATATCAAACCGAAGCAAGATAATTAAAAAAAAAACTATGCAATCATTCATATGTATCGTTAGCCAACAAAGTGAAATTGCTTTAAAAAGTTTTGAAAGCATAATAATACGACTACTGTGTGTGTGAAATACTAATTATTTCACACCATAGTAGTATCATCTCGCTTTATTATTTATAAAAACCCCGCGCTTTACCTTTCCAATGACTTTACATTTATATTAATTTGTAATCGTATCAAAAAAATCGATTAGAGTTGTCAATATATTTACTTATTTTGATTATGGCAACACTTTAACGTAAGAATAGCCGGCAGTAGGTAATTCATTTTATCAAAACAATTTCATAACTTATTAAGTTACAAAATAAACCCCTATACAAAATTGGCATTCTGATTGCAGAATGACTTCAAAAATAAAGAAAATAATTGTAATATAATTTTTATCTTGATGCATGAGAAAAACCAGTACCGTTGATGGTCATGATTCTTTCATGCAATTTAATTTTTCTTTTTTACAAATACAAAACTGAAGTGCCGGAGAAATTGCGTGGAACAAAGAAAAGGCAAAGGGTATATGAATCCTAACTATAATTTTATCGGTAAATCTGAAGTAGAATTTGAACAATAGAGGATTGTTCAAATTCAGTGAATTATGGTTTTATCTATTCCAATAAAACTGCCACTGCTATATTATTTTAGTGAATAGGTACAATTATTTTATAATTTAATTTCAAATGTAAAATAAATATTTCAAGCGTTCGATATATTCCATGACACGCCTGTCTGTAAAAGCGATATTTTAGGCTTTTAGAATACGTTTAACATTATTTTTTATTTGATGTACCGAAGCAATTTACAGGTAACCAAGATATTATTTTGTCAATGAGCAATACAAAGCACCATTCTCCCCAATACCCCAGCTAATTAAGCAGCTCACAGTCATTAAAACTATATGAGAAAGTCAAAGATTGAAAAGATGATCAGGTTTCTGTTCCGTTTTGATTTTGTCGCAGAGACTTGACTAAATTGTCATGGAAACGCCATTATTATTGAGTGAGCACACTCTTCTCGGTATGAACACATTTTTCGCGAAACTTTTGTACGGTGAGGGCAAATCGAACGATTTAAATCTTTGGTAAATATGTTGTCACAAGATTTGCTTGAAAACACACTCACAGTTCAAGCTATAGTCAACGCGTTTAAAAAGCAGATCCGTTGAAAAGATTAGGAAAAACGAGCGAGCCTCACAGTAGTCGCATATGATGTGTAAAAACATCTGACATCTTGGCCGATAGTACCAACCTCTCGTAAAATGGGTTGGTACCATCTGACGGCCAACTTTAGCACCACGCGCGCTCATTAGTCAAATCAAATAGTTAAAGTCAAATAATTTATTTCAATTAGACACATAAAAAGCACTTTTGAACGTCAAAATTTACAAAAAAATTGAATTGATTCTATTTATGCCTTCCAAAAGGTAGTTTTCGTATGGAGAAGATTGGACAAGAAAATAGCGCGAGCTTCCCCGTCTTCCTGTTACACACTTCCGTCTCTTTTCACGAAATCACTCTCACAGATTTCAGAAGCGAGAGAAAAGATGTACTACATCATAAAAAGAAATGCTTAACACTCTCCAATTCACAATCAAAACTTGCACCCCGAACATTAAACGCCGGACCTCTTAGATTAAAAACTTAAAAAAAACAACCAACTTCTAAAAAAAAACATTACAAAGTGAAAAATCTCTTTTATTTCGGAAGTCGGTGTCTTTGGTTTTGAATTTACGTTTTTTGCCACTCTTTCAAACAATTAAATTTATATGGGACCACTTCGAGAGCATACCCTTTCAAATGAAAAAAGAATTTTCAAAACGGTCCACAATTGACGGAGAAATCGGCGGACATACATTAAAAAAGAAATACGAACATATAACCTTCTCATTTTTGGAAGTCGGTTAAAAAATATTCCTCACAACGACACCACGGTCCCCCGACTGCAATGGCAATTTTATTTATCTGTTTAGTCAGCGAGAAAATGAGTGACCTTTCGCTTTGTATATACAGATTAACTAATACAACTTGTTTATTACTTTTTAGTTCGCTTTTTGGCAGGGCAGTTGTGATTAAAAAAATTAAAAAAAACTTACAGCTTCTCAGGTCTTGAGGAATTTTTCTTCTTAGTCTTCTAGCGACTGGGTGATCGAATGATTTGTTTTTTTTTTCTCCAGAAAATGAAACGACTTCTGTCATGCCAACTGAAAAAACTCGTTCATTGGACTTTGCATGAACGACATATATATATGTAGGATCAGGAGTGCCGAGAGGTATTTCGTCAGGGTTAGGAGTTCCCATTTCAATAGGATTAACAATACTGAATAAACAATTACAGGGTTTTTAATATAGTAGGTACTAGTTACATCATATAAGGCAAAACACAATACAAATGGTAATTAATAACAAGATAAAGTAGGTGAATAGGTAGTAACAATCGAACAGACTTTTAGGGTCTCAGGTCGTATAGTGGCCAAGCCACCCAATGAAAAAGTGTATCGCTCACTATCAGCAAGCTAATATAGCTATGTGAATATACAGCAGTGCTGTACCAGATAAACCGACAGTTTTTTTTTTTTTTTTTTTTTTTTTTTTTTCTGTAGGGCATCTCGTAGCTGACCTCTGAGGTCATGACTACTTAACCGGTCAATCCTGTGGTTGCCTTAAGCTGCTACACTCAAAGCCTCCAGCCAGGGGCATACAAAACTAAGCTAAAAAGCTAGGTGAACGCTCGCTAAGGGCACCCCCTGTGGGGTACGAGCCTCGGCTTAGGGCGTCACCGGAGGGAGGACATCAAAGATGGGACGGGCTGGATCAAAGTTTTGATCATTATTATTAATCGGGGAATTTAAAGCTACGTGCACAACTGAAACCACTGCTGGCACCTCGTTATCGAGCAAGGGTCGGGGAGGAGTATCATTTACTCGGGGGCGCGGACGCGATCGCAAAGGACCTCGACGGCGAGGTCGGAATGACGGGAGGCGTCTGTATCTGTGTAGAGTACTAGTAGCCCTATTGCTCTCCTGAAGGAGGGTTATGGGGTCATCAGGGTCGGTGAGAATGTGCCTAGGTCGGCGGGTACGGCTAATCCTACTTGGGACATAGCTGGCGGCCTCGACAACCAGAGGGTTGCGATGTTTGACCGCGGAATCGAAGTAACGCTTTGCAAGGCGTTTTAGAAATTGGTGGATCGTGGGAATTCTAAGGTCGAGATGGAGACTCTCGTTCCTAACATACCAGGGGGAGCCTGTGGCCCTACGGAGGAATCGGTTTTGGAGCGTTTGCAACCTATGGATATGATGGGGTTTTGCATGAGCAAAGACGGCACCCGCATAGGTCATGATGGGACGAATACACGCTGTGTAGATTCGCAATTTGCACTTAAGTGACATCTTGCTGCGTGCGTTTAGGACGGAATGGAGCCTACCGAGAGCGAAAGCGGCTCGCGAACGAACCTTCTTTATGTGCTCAGCGAAAGTGAGATGGTGGTCGAGGAAAACACCTAGGTATTTGGCTCGCTTCTCCCAAGGGATCTGCTTACCGAACATAGTGAGAGGTCGGGGGAGGGGGTCTCTAAGCCTTGTGCGCGGTTTCGAGAAGAGAACCGCTTGGCTTTTTTCGGGATTGACTTCTATGCGCCACTTTCGAAACCAGGCAGCGAGTCGATTGACTGCGCCTTGGAGAGTGTGGGCGATATTGTCGGGGTATCTAGACCTAAAGTAGATGGCCGTATCGTCTGCGAACAGAGCGAAATGCGTCCTTCTACCTGGGTTTGGAATATCGCTAGTGAATAGCGTGAACATGAGGGGAGCTAGCACGGAGCCCTGAGGGACTCCTGCACGAATGGGGCGGGGAGAGGAAAGTGCTCCTTCAATGCGATAGCGGAATACGCGATTCGATAGATAGTCCCGTAAGATGAGTACGAGACGATCCGGCACGCCGAGTTGGTACAGCTTGTATAATAAGCCGTTGTGCCAGACTTTATCGAATGCTTTCGCAATGTCGAAGAAAACTGCACCCGTCAAAGAGCCGCGTTGGAAACCATCGCTTATGAACTCAATGATGCGGTGGGCCTGATGCACGCTAGAGTGCTCAGTTCGAAAGCCGAACTGTTCATTGGGGATGAGGCCCTTGGTCTCGGCGAAGTCTCTGAGACGCTTGTAAATAAGCCTCTCATAGATTTTTCCGAGAACCTTGAGCAAACTGATGGGACGGTAGCTAGAGGGCTCGGTACTGGGTTTACCGGGCTTTCTGATACCTATGACTGTGGCTTCTTTCCACGACTGGGGAAAGAAGTTGTTGCTTAAGGCACCATTGAAGATGGTAGTCAAAAGCATTATCAGGTGGGCAGGGAATAATTGGATCACCCTATTGGTGAGTCCATCTGAACCGGGAGCTTTACGAGCTTTAAGACCTTTGATAATGTCATGCACCTCGTCTGGAGCGACGGGAGGCAGTGGACAATCAGGGTCATCGACGGGAGGGAGAGAGGCTCTACGTTCGACTTCAGCGTCGACCTTTAGGAGGTGAGCTTGGTCTACTGGCAGGGAGCTGGGTGAGCATTGGGCCTCGAGGGTGTCGGCCAGGCATTCTGCCTTTTCAACGTCCTCGAAGGCTATGGTCTTGTCGGGACGGGTCAGGGGGGGCATGGAGGAAGATTGAGGGGATCTGAGTTTCCTCTGAAGTTCCCAAAATGCCAGATGGTTGGGCTCTAGTTCGCCGAGCATCTTGTCCCAGCCCGCGTCACGCAGCTCCTGTATGCGTGTCTTTACAGATCTCTGTAAATAGCGCATATGGGCTTTGTTTGCGGGGCAGGGGAAGCTACTGTAGGCACGGACGGCCGCGTTCTTCTCAGTCAGCAATGCACGCACATCGTCCGGCAAGCTCCAGTGACGGTCGTCCGTCACTGTAACCTCCCTTGAACATTCGTTCAGGACGGTTTGTACGTGATTAGTGAGTGAGTCGATCGCGGACGTCGTGTCTGCGATAGAGTTGAACAGGTCGGGAATAGAGTCTAACTGAGGGGACGTGTTGGATTTCAGCTGAGTGCTTACTTTCTTCCAGTCCGTGATCCTCTTAGTGATAGGGGGAGAGTTTGGGTCGCGGAGACCTATGCGGGGGTCTAATCTCATGACTACCGGACGGTGATCAGAGTCGAGCTCGTTAATAGCTTCTATGGAGTCTAGTCTTAGGTTGACGTTCTTAAGGAGCGCCACATCTAAGATATCAGGGGCATGATTTACGTTAACCGGAAAGTGGGTGGGAGTCATTGGAGCGATGACGTCAAAGGTCAGAGAGTGGGAGAGGTCGAACAAGTGTCGGCCTCTTGTAGTAGTTACCGAACTATTCCAGGAGGGATGTTTGGCATTGAAATCGCCCGCTAAAATGAGCGAGTTACTCATAGTGAGTAGAATCGAGAGGTCGTCAGAGAGGAGTTGGAAATTCTCCGAAGTATTAGCGGGGGGGAGATAGACCGACACGAGAGTGATCGGCTGGTGGCCTGACATGCCGAGGCGGCAGGCCGAAACTTCTAATCGTGAGAGGGGAGGAGGGTCAATTGGGATGCAGTGAAGCTGCTTTTTGTAGTAAATCAGGGTACCTCCTCTATGGCAACGTGACCTATCGTTGCGAACTATCCGGTAGTTAGCTATTGATGGGTTACGGTTGCAAGGTTTTAGAAAAGTCTCTTGGACTAAGAGAACGTCTATTTGATGATCGCGGAGGAAAGCCGCAATCTCTTCGCGTTGATTTTTAATGCCGTTTGCATTGAAATAACCTATTATTAGGGATCGCGGTTTGAACCTAGCTAAGACCGTGTTATCCATAATGGGGTTTAGTAGCGAGGGAGGTTAGGGCTTGCGTAATGTCCGGATACGCGTTGTAGATGGCCTGGATCTGGAGGAGATTGCCATGGGCCGCAAGGATTTCGTTGGCCATTGTCTTTGCGCGAGGGGAGACGAAGGCCAAGAAGGTTGACGTAATTACGTTGAACGAGTCAACGGAGACGTTGGGGGTAGCCACGGGAGTAGCTTTAAGAGCGGACGTGGGTTTCGCGGGGGGCGCGGCGGGCGCCGGAGGCGCAGAGGGCGCAGGGGGCGCAGAGGGCGCAGGGGGCGCGGGTGGCGCGGCGGCGCGAATTCGGGGATCCATAAGGCGGGGGAGGGGAGCGGGGGGAGGGGGAGGGAAATTTACAAATTGAGAGGGCACCATGGCAGGGAAAGACTGCTGGTGGTGGAGGTAACTCCACGGACTAGGCCTCTGAGGGCTTAGTCGTTGGGGCAAATGGGATGAGGGAATCCTATAAGAGGAGGGAGCTTCCCTTTGCTGGCGGGCGTCGAAACGCTTGGCCAGTTTGGGAGAAGAGGCCTTAGGGGCTTTGGGGCAACCGCGGTAGTTGGCCGGGTGGCCTTGTTTGCCGCATAGAACGCAGCTGGGGAGGTCGGTACAAAGGGAACGATCCTTTGGACGGGGGCAATCGGAAGTGCCGTGCTCACCTAGGCACTTGACGCATCTAGGTGTAGCATGGCAGTTCCTTTGCGAGTGACCATAAAGCTGGCAGCGGTGGCATTGACCGACAATGCCACTCTTATGGGGTTTCTCAATTTCGAACCCTGTGAGCTTGCACAGGGAACGAATTTGGAAGATCGGGTGGTGGCCCTCTACGGGCGGGCAGATGACAAGGACCATGTCGTATGACTCTCCGCCTCTAGAGCGGTGCATGCGATGGACCTCATCTACGGGGACTTTCTGTGACTGAAGGTCATCAAGAATATCAGATGCTGGGATTTCGCGTGGGATACGTTTTATTACTACGCGGATCTGCTTTTCCTCTGGGAGTGAGTAGGTGTGGTATGACACACCTCTCATTCTCAGAAGTCGGGTTAGTTCCCTATAGTCGCGTGACGTAGGGACGGAGACTTTGATACCCTGTTGGGTATTTCGGGCGCTAGAGAAGTTTATTTTGTGGTCGACACACCATTTTGATATGTCGGTCCACTTCGCCTTGTCCTGAATGAACAAGGGTGGCGGGAGAGGGATCTTTTTGGCGTTAGGCGCGGGGGTGTCCTTCGCGGAGGATGACGCAATCGGACGAACGGTGGAGGGGGAAGCTACTGTAGCGCAGCTAGCGGATGACGTAATCGGAAGAGAGGTGGAGGGGGAAGCTACTATAGCGCAAGTCGCGGGGGTAGCGAGGGTGATTTTAATAGACGGTACCACAGGTGCGGGTGATGAGGGAGCAGAGTCTAAGTCCTCAAGCGCAACGACCTTGCTGGCTTGGGTCGAGCTCTGCTTCTTGTTCTTCCTCTTCCTACCCTTTCCTTGGACGGTTGTGAAACCATCGTCGGATTGGGAGGAGGATGAGGAAGAAGAAGAAGCGGCGGACTCTGCTTCGTCGTCGTCCGAACCATAGGGGTACGGGGTAGTGGGCCGCTTTGAGGAAGCGGCGCTGATGGGAGCGTCAGTGTCCATTGACTCTGACGGACTAAGGGGTCGGGATGGCTCTGTAGCCGGGGGGGTTTCTAGGGCATCGCTAAAGTTAGCGATGCTATTGTCAGAGGGACTTGTCTGGGACTCAGACTCAGCTTGGAGCTTGGCGAACCGAGCTCCATACTTGGTCTTCAGGGCGGGCTCTTCTTCGAGAACACCCTGGAAGAACTTGATAAAGAGCGCTAGGCACTTTACCGGGTCCTTCATACTGACGGGGGAGAGAGAGACTTTACGCGGAAATCTTTCCTAACTTCCTAATAATCCTAACTCCCCGGTGGGTATGCCGGGGATGTGTAATCCCTCCCTGTCGGGTGTAGACAGGGAGGATGTGTGCCTATGGGTGAGCCCTAAGCTTGCTTTTGCCCGTTGCCTATCTTATTGTGCAACGGGGTCCTATCCAGTCTAGTGTGAAGGGTATCGATATACCCGACCACGCTAGGTGAGTCGCTGTGGAGGCAAAACTGTCACCAGTGCCGACTAGGAGACCCCCCAAGGCCGAACACTGGGACCCGGCCAATTAACTGCCTAACCCTGAAGGGGATCGGCGGGTGTGATTGGGTCAACACCCCCTCGGTTTCGTTGGCACCGTAAGGTATCCACCGAGGACCACGAAACTGTGGTTTTGCCCGGAAGGGGCCAAAATTGCCTCGACGAACGTTTTGAACGACAATCTTAAAGAAAGTCGATATTAATTGTGTCTTGAAAAAGACCCCAATTAATAGACGTGATGGTAGTCGGGTGACTACGGAGACGACTCGGGAACCACCAAGGAACGCTTGAGCCGGAAAATCGGGAACTCTTGTACACAGCAGCGCAGCGCAACACGACCGTCCGCCACCGGTGCCGGGCGCAGAGTGTTTTTTTTGGCCGACAGTTTTGTCGGGAGCAGGGCTCTTTATTGAGTCGAATCCGAAGATAGACTGACTCAAATAACGAGTGCACGCTCTTTTATAAGACGATGCCCCCACCTTGCAATCCCACTACGATAACTCTGTCCGATGGCGCACGGAAGTGCGTCACGTGTTTACTTGATACAAAACACTAAAATGTGCTAAATCTAATAAGACTGACATTACAAAGTTATCAAATAATACAAGAATAATTTGTCGTAAATAAACAATAGTGAATTCACAAAGTAAATCCTTTTAAAATTAAAGTAACATGTCATTAATTGTTTTGAACAAAACCATCGATTATAATTATCGAAATAAGTTGCCAAATATCAATTAGTGCGTACACCGAGTACTTAATAAATTATGTTGCGATTTATTAGACAATAATTGATACTAAGAATCACATAAATTAATAATAAGAAAAACAAATCATACCAAACTGTTGACTACCCACAATTATTATTCACAACCAACTCCGACATATATATATTTTTTTACATAACATAACATCACGCTTGTAATTCCGAAGGTTAGGAAGAGGTGTACCTGTAGCACACCCATAATTCGCCAGTCTATATGTTTTGTTTTCAAGAGAGGGGCTCGTGGCTAAGTAGTAAGTGTCGTGGCCGCATGGGTTGATCCATCAGATTAAGCTACGCTTGCCGGTGTTGGTCAGTGGATGGGTGACCATTTTTACATACCGAGTCTCCTCCGTGCCTCGGAATCCACGTTCAGCCGTTGGTCCCGGCTGTCATTCGTGGATCTTTGACAGTCATTACGAGACGTTAAAAGCCCGAAATTCTGACAAACGGTCTTATTAAGGGGTATCGTCTTACCCAAGTACTGGGTTGTGGAGGTCAGATAGACAGTCGCTCCATGTAAAATACTGGTATTCAGCCGCATCCGGTTAGACTGGAAGCCTACCACAACATAGTTGGAAAAAAGCTAGGCAGATTGATGTTTTGTCAAGTGAAAACTTCTTTAGGCACGTTGGGCATTTTTGAGATAGGAAAAAACAATTGAACTTGCGACACTGTTACCGTTACTGTTACCGACACCTCATTAAAAATATTTCCTGCAAAATAAAAATGTTCAAGTTTTCATTTCTATCGGCAATCCCGTTTTTTTTTTTTTGAGTTGGAATATAATCGAGACACTAATACATCAAAATAAGGCGTAGTTTGTAATCTGATCAAAAAGTCTAGATTTGTTATGTCTGACTTAACGATTGTCATTGAGTAGAAAAACAACAAAGTTAATTGGTAGGTACTCAAGTTTTAAGGTCGTTGTTTTATCAAAAATTTGTGTTTCTTCAAAGATTATTCAGAGATAAGTTTGTAAATGAGTCGTAGATAAAGTGGAATCAGTAACTACTTAAGCTTATCTTCTTTTCTTCTTGGCAATAACTTATAGAACTAGCTTTTGCCTGCGACATTGCCTGCATGGAAATAAAAAATATCCATTGTTCTTATCCACGTCATGGTTTATCCATGTGCCAAATTTCATCCAAAGCCGTTCAGCTGTTTTAGCGTGAAAGCGTAACAAACAAACCCATATAGGATATCACATAATGCCGTGGTGAAAACATTGTACGGGTTAAGTAAAGCCATTGGTGGTGACTATTTTAAGACATGTATTAAATCGAACTTGTAGGTAATAATTCCCATTTTGTGCTTCTTAAAATTGTATTGAATTGAAAAACAGTTTAATATAATGATTGCGCCCATTTTTGTAAACCTCCAATAATTATTATTTTGCGGTCCTAAAAATCATAAATAGCTACTTGGAGGTAGCACTCGCTTCCGTGGCACCGCTCGCTTCCCTCACTCAGATCGCGCGCGCTTGGTCATTTGGTCGGGATGCTCTACCTTAGTTACTGCGACCAATTCGCCTCATGCGTGGTATCGGGGTGGCAATCCTCATAGATGTTCTTCCGCCCTGGGGCAGACGGAGGTGTCTGCACGACTTGTACTGTCTAAAACCAGTCCGTGCTTCCTTGCACACTTGCACTGTAGGCTACGGGGGCACGTAAGAACTCTTCATCGCAGCCCACGACTGGTGCCGGCCCGCGTCTGTACGGTCCGTTTGTTCCAGCGGCGGGAGTGAGGTGTTTGACTCCCCCTACTACGTCTAAGAGAGGCGCGCGTGTAACATTACGCGCCACCACCTCTTTCTCTCCCTTTCCGCTGCCTCCTTCTGCGACATGACATGTTCGCAGAAAGAGATCACAGCGTCCCACGACGCTACGCCACCGACCATAGAATCAATCACAGCTGGTAGTGATAGGTTGCTTTCTACTTCTGAAACGAAGGCACGGCGCGGTTTCTCTCAAGCTGCAAACTCTGCAAGCGTTTGCTACGCCGAGTCCTCCCAAAAGTGGACGCAGTGATGATACCGAGCGTCTGGCTCCCTGCCTATGCGACTCAGGTACTTCCCGAAGCAGCCGTGCCCCGAGAGCACCTGCGCCGCCCAGGGAGCCGTGCATAACAGGGAGCCGTGCCTCCTCCTTTGCCAATCGTCGAGCACCGGTCGGACCGCCTCGATGGTGACGAGGCTACAGATGAGACATCAACGCGTTGATTGCCGTGGTGCGTGAGTAAAAGACGTCAACGCGTTGATTACCGCTGTGCCAATTTTTATTTTTTGTTTTCACTTCTATCGGTACTCCCGGAGAGCGACCGTTTTTTTTAAATCCATTATTAGAAGGTCAATATGTTTATAGGGGATCAATTAAATTATTTCATGCACCACAAGGAAAATACTTTTAAGTGAAAGATAACACAAATGGAAATGATACACTTACTATGCTTTAGATAGATTAAATAATTTGAACACTTCCAGTCCATTAACAGAGCATCAAACCAAAAAATCTAACATATACGTATATAAAATCTCTCTTCAACAGTTCGCTTAAATCGAAAAATTCAAACGTGATTTCGATTGCCAACACTAGAGTATAGCAGTGGCAGTAATCAAAGTTCGAGCTCATATCGACAATGGTACAGAATCGGTTGAAAGAATCCGCGCATACAGCACTATCTGAACGAATTCCGAATGTGTTTAATTTCGACTCGATTCCTTTCATATTATTTTTCTTCCTTTACGTTTTGATGAAATGGCAGATCGCAAAATCGATGAGGATTTAACTGCTATTGAGTTTGTGTTTATTTGGATTTGTTTGGATAGCATCCGTGATAATTGGATTATGGACGTTAATTTAAAATTCTTGAATAGTGTAAGAATATTTTATATTTGTAAACTCCACAATTTACTAATGATATTTATTGAGAATGCTCTGTTTGGCGGCAGAAAGAACACACTTGAAAAAATTACAAAACATTGGCAATCCTTTAGTGACTAATGATTACAGACGATAGTAACCTTTTTCATCAGGTAGGCCATAAACAATCACCAGAAACGAGACTAAAACTGGGAAAATTGCAAAATACAAGAATAGTAGTTGTGCAAGAACCTCTTGAAGAAGTTCATCCAGTGACTCTTTACTTTTGGCAATTATACCAGTAGTTCAAAATAACATAATAAATGCTAAATTTGCATTTCACCTATACAAATCAAAAGCCCTTCCTAATTTCACTGAATCTCCATATCTGCGACGACATGCAGTATTGGCAGAATGAAAGGTCGATGTAATCCCTTAACAAGCTTCGTGCGGAGTCAGCCCTTTGCAAGAGCGGGCGGTGGTGTTACAACAGAGGTATTATTATCAGAAGATCTACTTTGATGAATAGAAGATTATAAAGATATGAAGCTATATATCACGAATTGTACGAATTTGAAACAGTGTAACAGTGTTTTTACAATCAATGAAGAAAGTATCATAATAAAAATTATGTTAAATGAAACTGAAGCGTTCAAAGTCTGAAATAATAAGCAAAGAAACAAATGAATGTGTTTACTTTCCGATGCTAATGAAATGTGAATGATCAGAACAAAGAGGTAAGACGTAAAAAAAACATACTTAGATTTTGTGGAACATGATAATGGCAAGACAAAAAGTTAATGCTGAGATGACGACGAATAGAGAGAGATATTATTGAAAACACGAAATACATTGTGTTACGAATGGTCGTGAGACAACAAGAGACCCTTACAATAGTCGCAGTCGTAATTATGATGAGTAACATTTGAGATCTCACCTTGGTAATAAGCGAAATTAAAGGGGCGGGACCTCGTCAAGGTCGTTTCTGATGGCAAACTCTCCAAGCGCTTCCCCAGCTTCCTGTTAGACACTTTTGTTGCTGTTCACGAAAACACTCCCACAGATAGCAGGAAAGCGAGAGAACAGATGCTACACATCAAAAACCGCAATAATTTTTCGGTAAGTGAGCCTTCTGCTTCATCACTACATCAAACAAGTACAGTTTCGGGATCATTCGGCACTTTAATCAGGGCATTGTTGACCCGCGCCTAATGCGTGAAATCCTATTTCGAGTTCCTCATTTGTTGCGAATCACACCTTTACGCACTAAATGGATAATGACTGGCAAAATCTAGTGCAGATGTGTGCAAAATCACATACTTGTACTAGGCAGTGAATTGCAATACTGCTGAAGTTTGTTCGAAAATGCACGACACCATGCAAAATGCTGATGTGTAGTTTTAGAGGTCACATTATTATAACATGGAGTACTGGAGGATCTACTAGGTGGTGCATAAGTGCATGCTTTTGGAAGATGCTCTCATTTTCGAAAATGGAATGTTTAGTCATTGCGACTTTGACATTTGTTAAGTACCTACGAATGTAAAATATACGTCGGTGCGCTATACTCTATAAGAACACGGAAAAATTATCTCATTGTTTTTAACCATTAATTTCTGACCGCTTAATCTCTGGTTTTGCAGTGGCCCGCAAGATCGCCCGTTTTGACAGGTGCCAACTTTTTTCTATGGGGTTTTCTGAAGTCACGTGTTTTTGCAAACAACCCACCTTAGCGGCCTTCTGTTTTCTTCTCTCTTTTTTTTTAAAACGTTGCCCCACACTAGGAGTTTCTCCTGTATTGTGGGGGCGTTTACAAACATTTGAACTCACATACACAAACAGCCAGACCCGGAACAACTACTTGTAGGTCATACAAATATTTGTTCCGTGCGGAAATCGAACCTGCGACACGTAGCGCAGCAGTCAATCGCTTAACCACTACGCCAACCGTGCCGTCAAAAGCCTTAAAAGAGAACATCGTCGAAGAGGTGGCCAATCTATCGCCAGAAGTACTGAGAAAAGTATTGCAAAATACTCTAAACTACGCCCAGATGTACGTCAACTCAGGTGGCGGCCACTTAACCGATATGTTTCTTTTTCTTTTTCAGTACAGACCAAATTATGTCCAAATAATCAATGAAACAATAACCAGAACGTTTTTTCTTATTCATACAAAAGTTATAGCCTCAGGAAATCAGGTGATTACATATTATGCGCCTCCTAGTACTACTGTGTAGATAGTAGAATCTAAAGTTAGACTCGGTAATAAATTTGGAACAAGTGACATAAAAACCATAAGATTCATTATTGAATTCATTATTCCATCTACTTCTTCCTTTTTAGTGCCAGATCGCTATTGACCTCGTAATTTGTTTTATCATCCTAAAGCTGCGTCCTATTTAAAAGCGATCGCCGCACTAATACGCGATCGGTCGCGAGCATATTATGTCACTTTTTGTTGGGAAACCCGGAAAACGCCCTCTACCGGCGCGACCACGCATTCAGGTTCACGGTCGTGTATTCGCGCGAAGATCGCTTTTCTACTCCATTCAATTTTTATTAAAAGCCGATGTCGACTATTCTGTCAATGTCTAAAGTGTATTCGAAAAACAAGTGTGCATGAAGGGTTAAAAAAAGTGAAAAAAAAACCCTGGCGCTCTGGGAGTGCCGACAGAAGTGAAAACTTGAAAAAAATCGGCACCACGGTAATCAACGCGTTGATGTCTTTTACTCCATGCACCACGGTAATCAACGCGTTGATATCTTTTTAATGCTCAAATGCTGGTGTCATCACGGTGTCGCGAAATCAATGGTATCGCGAAATCAGTCCCATCTCAAAAATGCCCAACGCGCCTAAAGAAGTTTTCACTTTAAAAAAACATATATTAAAGAAAAACGACAACTGTAGACACAGACGATCGCTTTTAAATAGGACGCGGGGAAACGTTGAATGTCACTTGCTCGTCATAAAATGCCGAGGTCTATGTGATAGTAAGTTATAATCAGATTTTTATAACTGTGCGCCTGTCAACATCAAAATATTATGTGGTTTAAATAATAACAATTACAAAGTAACGAATAATAAGACAGAACTGTGGAGACGACGCGAGTTTTGTAGACCGTATGAAAAGGCGTCGGGGAACTGAGGAGGTAACCGGGCGGGTGAATTCAATATTAATAAACTACGATTTTGACAACTCCAAGCGCACAGTTATAAAAATAAAAATAAAAATCGAGTTTATCGTTCCGACCTTAGTGAAGCTTTATTTTTGAAGTGAAAACTTGAAAAAAATCGCTTTGGTGGAAGAAAAATACTTTTATAGAACATTGGTCTGTAACTTTATCTAAATAAAGAGCATAATGGCGTTTACAAAAATGAGGTATCGTCATGGTGTCGCGAAATCAATGGTTTAGTCACATCTCAAAAATGCCCAACGCGCCTAAAGAAGTTTTCACTTCAAAAAAGGCACATCATAGCCACATCGTTCAAATGTTACCAATTCCCTACCAATAAAAATCACTGCACGTTAATTATTTTCTAGCGGGAAGTCACCCAATTACAATAAACTACTTCCAAAAATAACAAGTCAATAGTCAATTAACAGAACCGTCAAACTTACCGGATGATTAGTTCGCCTCGTCCGTCCCGGATACATTCCGGACACGTCGCTGACGTCCGGCGACGGCGATTGGTATCGAATTTCAAATTTCGTTCTCGCGATACGGCACCGGATCCTCAATCGCTTGCAGTAGTTCCGTGGAATTCTGCATGTTTTTGTCGCTTTTCCTATATTTTGTGAGTTCAGTCTGACGGTTTTGTTCAATTTTGGTTCAGTTGGTAGGTACTGGATTACTTTTTTGTTTGGGGCGTTTCGTACGAAATGGAGCTTGTGGTAGATATTCATTTGTGTTATTTCTGAGAGGAATAGCAAGCGTGACTACGTTTTAAAGTTGCAATTTGCAACTATTTGAAATGGAACAAAATAAGTAGAAAAATGGATATTATAGGCAGCCGATAGTTAATCGATGAATTTGGCAGAGGTTGTTAGTTTTCTGGGGGCACTGTAGTGGCCCCGTCAAGTCGACCAAAACAAAAAAAAAAAACAAAGGCCAGCCGTACCATCTTTTCTCGAAGCTATTCAGGACATTTAAATAAAAGTATAAGATTTTTACATAAAAAAAAAAAATATTTTCGAACCCCTTTTTTTTGTCTCCCGCTCTGGGCGGAGTGGGAGGGCGTGTCAGACTCTTACTGACTAAAAGCCACCCATGTTCCTTCGGTTGCCCTGTTGCCGGAGGCCGCGATCTCCCTTTCGGTTTTCTTCGCACCCCCGGCAGGCATCGGCCCTAGCGGATCCCGTCAATTCTGCTGACATCTCTTTGAGGCGCGCGTGGAACACTACGCGCCGTCGACCCGGGCCTGGTCGTGCCGTTTTCGACCCCCTGTAACTTCGTTGTGAATTAATCTTTCTTGATTTGACTCGTTATAGCCAAAATTTATATTAATTACCATTTTTTTTCTGTTCCTATTTTGTTGATTTGAGCGTTCTCCAAACGCCTAGCCTTCGTCAGCTCTAAGTATAAAATATATATGCAGCATTATAAAATCGGATTTTGCTGCTACATACGTAATTTTATCACACAATGTTTTTTGGAATTCAACCCAATTTAACATCACACACGAACTTTATTACATTTTCTTCGTATTTTCATCTTGATTAGATTTGCTTTGTAAGTAAATTTATATCAAGGGATAAATAAATTCAAAGTAAAAGTTACCACGTAAGTAACATAAGCGATTATTTAAAAAAAAACCGGCTAATCATTGATAGCCATACCCGCAACATTTTTGAACGGCTCATCCAATGACACGCCACAGAATGGGATTTTTTTATCTCCACATCAGTTATCAAAAAATGTTTTTTTTTTTCACGATTTAATTTTACCAGTTTGTCGGGGCAATTAATATGCATACCCATGCCACATCACAGGTTTCTAATAAGCTAAGCCACGGATAACCAGACGGACGGACATGAAAAAACTATAAGGGTAATGTTATTTCCAGTTGAAGAATTTATCGAAGGTAATATTTTTTTCTTAACCCAATCCGTTTCGTAATTTGAAATTTATTGGACAAGCAGACCCGCCTCTGTTTCGCATTGTTTTTACGACTGTACATTTGAATAATACACAAAAAACCCTCCGGAATCAGTTCTCTAAATGATGGATAGTTTAGAAGACCAACGCAGTCACACAGACATATGAAAAATTACTTTTACTTTATGGTAAATTTCGGAAGCATATTGCAAAGTTATCATCATGGCATTCGTGAATTCGTGATACAGGGTAATCCTAGTACCAGTGCCAACTCACACCTTTAGAACTTTTTTTTTATGGGAAATTATCAAATTACTTCTCCCACACTGGGGGAAGCGGGAGGCGGTGACAGACTCTTACTGACTAAACCCATCCGTGTTCTTTCAGTTGCCATGTTGCAAGGGGCCAAGATTTCCCTTTCGGACTTCTTCGCAACCCCGGCAGGCAGCAGCCCTAGCGGACCCCGTCAGTTCTGCTGACATCTCTTTCAGGCGCGCGTGGAACACAACGCGCCGTCGACCCGGCGACTCCTTTGACACCTAAGTGTGTGCACTTACAGAAGACCAAATTTGCATTTAAGGAGATTTACTGTACCCATTCTTATAGTAATAAAGATTTTTTTTTATATAATTAAATAAGGACATGGACATTATTATGTAGATGTGATGTTATTTTCATTATATTAAAATTCCAGTACATTACCTACAATGTTTCTGGCAATTTTTTTTTTTTTTTATTGGCCTACATTGTCCACTCCTGGCACCGATCTTTCGCGAGCCCGTGTATCCTCCTTCCAGTTTTGACGGAACCTATCTAGCTCATCCCGCCATCTCCTACGTGGTCTGCCGCGATCCCGTCTCACTGTCTCAGGGCACCAGTTCTTTGCTATTTGGGCCCACAGTTTGTCCGGCAAAAAAAAAAAAAAATTGCATTACTTTATTTTGACTTTGAAGGTACGTTGACTAAACTTACAAAGGTTATCAATATTTTTCTGCGAAAAGAACTAAGAGATTTTGAGATTTACTTAAATTCATTTTCGATGGTATCTAGAAATCTCGATTGCTTTTTAGATTTGCTATTTCGGAAATTCTTAGTAAACTGTCTATAAAAAATAAATGTATCAAAATGCCAATAAGTACTTAACTGATAAAATATTTGATTGCTCTCTAAGGTTTGTAAAGATAAATTATATTATTGAAGGTGACTTTGAAATTTTTTTAAAGGTTGGAGGAGGTAAAGAGAGCATTGATTTCGGTAACCTAAGGTTTACTTAGTCAGAAGGCAGACCATGGAAATTCAGTTCAATTCAATTCAAAATATGTTTATTTCACATAAACCTACATGCACCTATGAAACGTCAGAAGCGAGGTGCACGGTTCCAATTGGTCGTTTCCTATGGAGAAGAGCCGGCAAGAAACTCCATGGTAACTCTTTTAAAAATAATTGGCTTTTACAATTCTTTCAAATAACAGTGTGACTAGGTATGGGAGGACAGTGTAGGTCTTTCAATAAGTACCAGGTACTTAAGAAAATAGAAAATGGTCAACAAATCTCAGTCCACTAAGCCTACAGCGTTCTCACATTCACAAAATAGAAAATAATCTATACAAAAGATATAAAAATTACACACAATTACATGATTGCTATTACAACTGTAATAAATCTGAATAATTATCATATGCACAAAAGCCACTAATAAAGAGTTGAAATTAACTCGTAGGAAAAAATAAATACTATCTTTTCTAGATAGAGGAAGGCCACGTTCACGCGTTTGTTGCACGACTACGCGATCATCGCGCTCTAGGATATATTTGCGCAATCAATCAAGTCACGTTTGTACCGTATTTCTATTTTGTTAATTTTCCTCGGGAATCATCGAATACAAACGAATGCTAATTTCCATGTCCAATAATTAATAGATTTATCGTGTATAATAATTTGAATTCAGAACTAAGTACTTTATTATTGTTTTGTTTTGATTTCCGTGTGAATTATATAGAGCTGTAAAACTATTTTCCTATCTGTTGCGCCTGCGAATTTAGCGGCTTTTCTTCCATTTTTTAAATTACATTAAGTTAAAAGAGTATTAATAACTCTATATACTTCCAAGTCGATTGAGAGCGTCCGTTCTGCACCAACTGCAAAGGGCAACTGATAGAAATCCGACGACTGACGAAATACGAGGTTTTCCGAGAGACATTAAGAATATAGTTTGTCTGTAAATGAATATGACATATTCGCGCAATCAATCAAGTCACGTTCGTACGTCATAATTAGTACAAACGATCGCGTCGGCATCCCGCAGGGTAAGGCCCGTCAATCACACCGCTGCTAGTAGTAACCAGTTACAAACTCAAATCAAGATCATGATCATCAAAGGACTGTGATGTCCCATTGCAGGGCAAAGGCCTCCCTACCACTTCTCTCTGTTTAAAGCTGCTAAGGGTCAGTTCTTGTTGAAGGTGTCCAACTTATCCCGTCATCTCCGTCTGGGCCAAAATCACCAATTAGTTGCCAAAATTTCACAGCGCTAGTATTTCAATGCCGGTCCTTACACGACGCAACTAATCGCAAACTAGTTAATATCGCGTCAATGATTATTAGTGCTGTAAAATTCTGGCTACTCATTGGCGATTTGAGAATAAAGATGTTAGTTTTGAGTAGCGTCGCGGACAATGGGCCTAAGACGTATTGAAACCACTGTTTTTTGTCTTGTAGTGTAATGACGTAAGCACTTACCATGATGATAATTATGCTTTACTATAGCTAAAACGTGAATACCTTTTACAAGAGTGTTCAATATTTATTGGCATAAAGAACATATTATGCTCCGCAAGCTACAAAGAACAATTGCAAAGAAATAAAACCTCAAATGAAACAGTCTAAATAATAAAAATAAAATCACAATACGACACTATCAATAAAAAAGTTCGACTAAAATCGTCCAATGCGCCCGCTGTACTTACATAGCCCGAAGGCAAGCGAGATCCATTTACGAATCTTTTATTGCTGCCAATTTGGAGGCATAAAGCCTTTGATATTTGATTTAGAAACGAAATTCGGTTTATTAACGTTGGCTTTATTAATAGAAAGGTGCGAATAGGCAATAAATTTGTGGATTTCGTGATATGAAATGTCGAAACTGGTTGAAAAGCATGTGATTGATGTTTCAAGAACGGCGCTAAAGCAACCAACACCTATGGTTGGTTGGAATAATGATTATGGGAATTGGATGTGCAATGTTGGTTTATCCATACCCATCTGCGGCGAAGCCAAAAAAAAAGAGGGTTATGTGTTTGACCTGTATGTGTGTATGTCAGTCCCTATGTTCCCTTGTAACTACTAAACGGCTGAACTGATTTTGATGAATGATATGTCGTTAGATTTGTCAGAAAAAAATGACGGATTTTTTGCGTCAAAAATAATGTTTAAAAAAAAACTTCGAAACCTGTTAATTTTGATACCCTACCACAGGGGTAGGGTATCAAAATTATGGGTTTTAAAAGGTGATTTAAAAATATAATTATGCAGATGTTCAATGAGAAATGGCACCTTATTAAATTTAAGAATAAACTATTTATTGCCTCCGACTGGATGAGATTGTTTATAGTATTAAGTGGGATTGGAGACATAAATAGGTCATTTTATGTCCATATTTTTAAAGAAAACTTTTTAAGCAGACTGGCTTTAGATTTTGTCGATTTGAATTTTTTGAAGTGAAAACTTCTTTAGGCGCGTTGGAAATTTTTGAGATGGGACTGAACCATTGATTTCGCGACACCGTGATGACACCACCTTTTGACTATTAAAAAGACATCAACGCGTTGATTGCCGCGGTGCGTGGAGTAAAAGACAAGAGTAGCGACCCCGGATTTTGCTTCGCACGGGTGCAATGGTTACATGTCAAAACATTGAGATTTATGTGCTACACTCAAGTTAAATTTTAATGTATTATATACATAAACCTTCCGGAATAAATGATAGTGAAAACCACATCAAAATCTATTCCGAAGTTTAGAAGATAATAAGCGGTCATACAGAGAGACACGGAAAGCGACTTTGTTTTATATTTTATATGTACTAGCTAATGCCTTTTTTTGTTTGTTATTTACCTTTTCCGACGCAAACACAACCACTTACCAAAGTTTTATCATAATCGGTCGAGCCATTTTCGAGTTTTTGCGAGACTAACGCATGGCAATTGATTTTTATAAATATAGTTATACATAGATATAAAACGAAGAAAAAGACACAGAGATTATGGTTAAAGCTTAAGTCGTAACAGAATAACTGGCATAATAATTTCTTTTGTTTGGAAGAAAAATAATTGGTTTATTAGACCCAGACTAAGCAACGTTAGGTTTAGCTGGAACATAAAAATTAAAATAAAGCAGATTTTTATCCATATTTTTGGTGAAACTAAAAAAATACTAAAAAAATCACATAAACACATGCTACTGCCCTCAAAATTTCCAATCTCGCTGCTTGAGTAGATATTTGCCTAAAAACTTATCCTGATGTAGTACCTTTTATCCCGTAGCTTCACAAAATGCTCTGTCATCAAGGAAAGGTTCTTGCGTCGGCGGAATTTAATCTAAGCTGTAGTTGGAGCAAATTTGAAGGGAACATTGAAGTTACTTTCCTGAAGGATCATTGACCTTTGGAGATGAGATTATTGGAGTAGACGCTGGTACGTCAATGGAGCTTGGAGAGAACTTTCACAATACTTATTTACACGTCAAAATTTCTCATTTCTATCAAGTTTGACTCAAATGACTCCCTTCCACCTACAGGCATCTTCTGGACAGTTCCTTCCATCATGAACCTCATCTATAGCTTTCGATTGAGATCTAGAGATCGAGGTCAAGAGCAGGCTAATGTGACAAAAAAATTAAAACTCAACTACGATAAAAACGCCAACTAAAAAGGTTTATACAAGACATGACAAACAGATAGATTAAAAATCCAGAGTCACGTCGTATTAGGGCATAAATCGTAGAGGTTACATGTGTGACACAGGATTTTTAATTTGTCTGTCTGGGGTAAAAAGTCATTAATTGTCACTTACGTTAATCAGACAGTCAGTGAGAAATATTAAACATTGATTACGAAGCGTATTCTCGATTTAGGGGAGCTTTAGAGGAGCTCGTAGCTAAGTAATAACAGCTACACGGGTCGATTCATTAGGTTAAGCTACGCTTGCCGGGGTTGTTCTGTGGATGGGTGACCATCTTTACATACTGAGACTCCTCCGTGCCTCGGAAAGCACGTTAAGGGGGATGCGCTGAGGTAAATTCAAATTTTCTTTAGTTTTTTTTTCCATTTTGCAGTTGAGTGTCAGGTTTTATGTTGATTAAAATATGATTCGCGGCTGTAGCAAATATGCCTTCACTCAATTATAATCACTACAATCAGCAATACAACTCCATAAGTTAACATAAGTGTCAAATATCTTGCCGCGCCACCGGCCGCAAATCATATTTACATACAACATGATACTGACCTGCAAATTGCAAAAAACATAAGTAAATTTGAATTTCGTGAACAAGCCTGACGCTTATGCCTTAAGCCGTTGGTCCCGGCTGTCATTCGTGGATATATGACAGTCGTTATGGGTCGTCAGAAGTCCGAGTGTCTGATAACCAGTTTTACCAAGAGGAATCGTATTACCCAGTTACTGGGTTGTGGAGGTCAGATAGACAGTCGCTCCATGTAAAATACTGGTATTCAGTAGCATCCGGTAAGACTGCAAGCCGAACCCAATGTAGTTGGGAAAAGGCTAGGCAGATTGCAGCGTATTCTCGATTCCATCATTAAATCAAGGTTGCCTCTGTGTGTCAAAGCCACAATTCCAGGTTAAAGTTTTGAACCATTATTTTCATGCTCAAGTTGCCTTGGACTTAGTACATCTGCAGTGGTCACCGTGGACATCTTCGCCACCTAGAGACCAATTCCGTGACCACAGATAAAATCACATTACGGAGTTTCCTGAGAAATCTCTAGAACTTTTGCCGGCATTCAACTAGTTTCTATAAAGTTTAAATAAAGGTCGCGTGGGAATCACTTTCTTCATGTCACTACTGCGGCCAGAGTGGTGGACTTAGACAAATCCACCATTAAATGACAGAAAAAATACCGTTTTGTTTTTGTTTTTATCGTCAGTAAACATTATCGTGCCACTCATTATAACATAGCTCTAATATACACACAACATCACGCAGATGTGTACCTAAGTACACCCACATTTCGCCAGTTATGTTTAAGTCCCATGTAATTGGGGCGAGCCATCAACCGGACACAAATTTAGACTTCGAGCTACTACTAAGCAATTTCAGATGGAAAAACCTAATAACAGTTTACCCGACCCGGGAATCGAACCCAGTTGTAATATAATTTCCCTGAATAGTTTTATTTTATTTTGCTCATTATTATTTACTACCATGGTTTAGAGTTTTACTCACATAATTGTTTCGGTCTATCTCGATAAAGGCTTTTATTCTACGGGATGCCAAAATTTCCTCCTTTAAGAGTGGAGTTGGGATAGCGCTCTTTAGTTCATACCTTATCTGATTCTACAGTAATTTCGTTTTTGGGTATGGAGTGTAAGCGTGTATTACAATAATTTCCGACTCGAAAGAACTCACGTACATCCAAATGTCAGTCAAACCATATCCTCAGTGCATTGACCCTTACTTCTGAAAGGGTCGCCAGCTGATTGCTTCCCGTGTTGACGTCGAGTCGTGATGTAATTGTCGAACAATTGACTAGCACTGTCATTTGAAGTGACAGGGGATTACTATGTCTCCGTATGCAGTCTAGTAAAGTGTGGGCGGTTGCCATTTGTGCGTCTGATGATGAAATTGGTCTGTGGATATTTGCGTCTGCAATTTAAACATTGGACGTGTCTTTTTGCATGTTAAAGCAAACTAATAATAGATTAGGATCATTAAATGTTTCTACTAGGGTCGTTTTTTTGTATCGTGACTATGGTCTGATCCAAAAGTATGTAAAGAAAATGTAAACAAAAATATCGGAAAACGTACAAATTAATGCCAATTTGTAGTGCCAAAATTGGATGCTCTGATTTGATTACTTAAACCCGAAATTATAATTTTAAATCACCCTTTTTTTGGGTGGGAAATGATCAAATAACTTCTCCCGCTCTGGGCAGAGCGGCAGAGCGTGTCAGACTCTTACTGACTAAAACCCACCCGTGTTCCTTCAGTTGCCATGTTGCCAGGGGCCGCGGTATCCCTTTCGGACTTTCCCGCGACCCCGGCAGGCATCGGCCCTAGCGGACCCCTTCAGTTGTGCTGATATCCCTTTGAGGCGCGCGTGGAACACAACTCGTGGAACAATTACCCTAAAGATGTGTTTCATTTGAATTTTTTTAGGTTAATTTTATAACCCCAATTTTCGTCGAGGATTCTTTTATTATAATTTAATCATGTTTTTCAAACAATAATTGTTGGAAAAGTGCTGAGATATAAAGTTGAAACCTTCAAAATACAGATGAATGTCTTACTTATTCCCTATAGTGAGTGATTGTGTAAGGATTTAAACTAAACAGGGTTTGTTTCCACTTCCATCAGATACTATTGGGAGTCATGAGCATAGTCAATTCCGGATGAAAACATTAGTCAGTTAGTATTAATGTGGCATGCCCTAGAACTAAAAATTCGAAGGCAAGTGACATCTATCAACCCGCACTGGGCCCGCGTGTTAGATCACAGCCCACTCCCTCTCGAAGAGAGTAGGCTTGTGTCCTAGCAGTGGGAACATTATAGGCTTAGTATGTATTATTGCTGGCAGAGCTGTTTGCTTCCAGCTACGGTGCGTTGAACGTAGTTATATATCGCTAGTGTGATGGCCCTTTAAACATTGAAGTTCCTATAAGTGGGGTGCTAGGGGTGCGCCATAATAGTCATTTGTTATACAAGAGTGCAAAGTTGCTTTGTAACCGCGTGCTCAATTTTGATAACCGAGTAAGCGAAGGATTCCAAAATTTAAATTAGAATCCTGAGCGCTAGCGAGGGAATCAAAAGAGAACGAGATGAAAAATCTTTGCACTCGAGTGCAACACGTAACTGCATCCCACCTCAACGAGGAAATGACTAAATGCAAAAAAAAAACATTTAAAATCACAAGATACTTTTATTTCAGTTTAGGTATTAACTACTACATTATGATAGGTAAATATTACAGAATAATCTTTAAATTATAACAAATAATACTTAGGTATAATTAAAAAAAATTGAAAGTAACGTTGCTACAGTTACTTGAGTATAATATTTTTGTTAGGTACTGTAATGTTGGTGTTAGTGATTTGGGTACTGTTTTTCGGTAAACTATCTGTCATACTTAATAGTGGTACCGATTCATCGGATTCCCTTGGCGTAAATGTTGGCGAGAGAGGGCGATGGTTAGGTTTTTCGTAACGGCTCATTTTTGATGTAGAAGGGCCAGTCCAAGGATCTGACTGAGGCTCTTTCAGTGTAATTGCTCCTACGATGTCTTTACATATTTTATACTTAGTTTGGATGGAATCCTCTATGTATCCCTCAACAACCGCATTGTATTTCCAGGCACCATGGAGGGAAAAGTAAATAGGTTTAATGATGTTTTGAATTCACAAACTTAGTGCACACGATGTTCTAAATTCAATTTACTTTATCCTCTAGCGGATAAAAACGGCTTTCGCACTCAGAGCAAAAATACTCTTTTCGAGATGGGGGGATGAAAATAAGCCTGCCGAGATTGTGAAGAAGTCCAAAAGGAACATCGTGGCCCTTGGCAACATGGCAACTGAAAGAACATGGATGTGTTTTAGTCAGTAAGAGTCTGACAGGCCCAGAGCGGGAAAAGTTATTTGACAATTTTGTACTCAAAAATAGAAAAGGGGTGCGTAATATCATTAGTCGTGAACACAGACTACATAGTTTAGTTAATAATAAAATAACAATAGAAAACGTCGTGATGGCCGGTAGGTGGTTAGGACCTTGCCTCTTAGGCACGAGGTTGTTGGTTGAAATCCGGGCAAGTATCAATAGAACTTTTTCAATTCGTATGTTATTTCTGAGTTTATCATGGACTTAACTGTCATCTGGACATATCAGTTAACATAAGTTTGAAATCGCCAACCCGTCTTGAGCAAGCGTAGTGATCAATGCTCGTGCCTTCTCTGTGTGAGAAGAGGCCTTTGTCCAGAAGTGTGACAGTAATAGACTGGTATTATTTTTATTATAATGGACAGACATTGAATTATTCAATTTTTACCTGACTGCGGGGAAGCCAAAAAGGGAGGGTTATGTGTTTTACCTGTATGTATATATGTGTGTTACGTCATAACTACTAAACTGCTGAACCGATTTTGATAAACGATATGTCATTAAATTTGTCTTTATTGCGCAAGTACGTACAATACTTGTGCAATAAAGACATTTTTTTTTTATATACACAGTGATCTGTGTATATTAAAGTTTTAATAAATGGTAGATTTTCTGCGCCAAAACGTATGTTTTATTTAAAAAATATTGCAAACCTATCGCGTGGGGTACCAAAATGAAGAACTTTTAAATTCCTCATTTAAATCAAACTTATGATTTCATATTAAAGTCAAACTCCCCTGAGCCACAGCTTTGGGAAATTGAAAGGGGTACTGATTTGACCTGACATTTGGTTTGGCGAACTAAGCATTTATTAGTGGCACCTACGAATTATTTCATGGTCTAGCGGAGAATTCGGGGGAGTCCATTTGGTACGCAGTGTGTTTATTTGAGCTGAAATGCGGATAGATGTGATTTCGAATTAACGAAATTAAAGTTTTTTCCAGTCGAATCACCTGTGATATTATTGGATTTCATGATTATATTTTACTTTAAAAAAAAAAAACTTCCTTCCCATATTTTCTAAATACATGTTCATATTAGTATTATATTAAGACTGTTAGCGTAAATAAAATTAATATCATCTCAAAGAAATTCCTTTATTGATATTTTTCACAAGTTTTTAGGCTTGAATTCGTCGTCTGCCTCGCTTTGCCAAGTATGTTGGGGCTGGCTTGTAGTCTAACCGAATTTAGATGGATAGCAGTATTTTACACGGAACGATTGACTATCTGACATATCTTTGTGAGCTTAAAGTACCAGATAGTTATCAATGAGTAAGCGATACTATTCATTCATACAGGAAACTATATGTAAACAACATACCAATAGAATTAAACAAAGAACTCTCAACTACTATACGTATACTAAATGATTTAGCTCACATTGTGATATCAGAGTTTCTATCTTTTTAGGTGGGAAATTATCAAATAACTTCTCCCGCTCTGGACGGAGCGGGAGGGCGTGTCAGACTCTTACTGACTAAAACCCACCCGGGTTCCTTCAGTTGCCTATATTGCCGGTATTCTTTTCAGACTTTCCCGTGACCTCGGCAGGCAGCGGACCCCGTTAGCTAACATCTCCTTTTAGCACGCGTGGAACACAACGTGCGACCCGGGCCTGGTCCTTATCGGACGGCGAGCTACCCATTGCTCACCTTCCGCAAGCCCACGCCTACGGTGGCCGGGAATCGGCCTGTGACTCCCGACGCCCAGGGCGTCTCCTGCGGCAGTTTCTTTCTATCTGCGCTCGCTATTTAGTTTCTAAACATGTAAACAAATATTTGTTTTTGGAAAATTTACTTTAACACCTACACATAAAGTTCAGCTTTCGCTACAACTTCAACAATTTTTATGATTTTCTACAGTCAGCCTCAAAAAGATGTATACATTGACAAGAAATCATTTATCGGTCACCGTGGCCGAGAATCGGCCTGCGATTCCCGACGCCCAGGGCGTTTTCTGCGGCAGTTAGGGGCGTGAGGGTGTGAAATTTTCAAATCTCAAATCTCAAATTCTTTATTGCGTACCATTATGTATATAGTTGGTAGGGAGGTAATTATATTAGTCACAATTATGGACCCTGTCGGGCACAGCATAGGTCAAGTAGGAGAGAGGAGGAAGAGCACTGGTCGTTTAATGCGACAAATTGTATTATTAGTTATGTAATTAGTAAGTTATATATTTGTTAATACAAAATTCAATTAAAGAATTATAATTATTATTTTATAAATTATATTCGTTTATTTATATAGTAACATTAAAATAATCAAATTTTTTTTAAATTATTCATTATTATTTAATTTAGTTCTTATTTTTTATTTTTTTTATTGCGTAATTTATTGTTCCTCTCCCTCACGCGTTCCGCGTCCTTCGCGAGCATTATTGCTTCGCAGAAGAAGGTGACGCCCTCTCGCTCCGTACTATGGCCTGGACCAGGGCCGGACGCGAGAGATCATCGCTGCTGATCGCCTCCACGAGGACATGGTGATGCTCCGCCAAAGCCAGGCAGACCTCCACCGTATGCTCCACCGTGTCTTCCGGGCGATCCACACAATGGTGACACTCGGGCGTTTCCTCCCGCCTTATCCTGAACAGGAATCTCCCGAAACTACCGTGTCCGGTGAGGACCTGCGTCAGGCGGAAGGTGAGAACACCGTGGCGGCTCTCTAGCCACTTCTCAAAGAAGTGACTTATCGCCACATTTGTGGCGTGCCCAGCCTTTGATATAGCCCTATTACAGAAAATTATGCAACCGCCACTCAGGGGGCCCATAAGGGAAATCTCAACTTAATTTTCAGGGACCCACCTATATGCTACTTGAAAGGGTACGCGAGAAATTGTGGAAAATAATCCCCAAAAGAATTTTTGGGGTTCCGTGACGAAATTTTCGATACAAGATTTGAATCCAGCAATTATAAACCTTCTTAAATAATTTTCAGTGTTGTAATTGTGAAATCTAGTGCGTGGAAGTGACGAAAATTTTCCCCCAATTGTAATTTACGTGTTTTTTGTTTTCATTCTTTGCGTCATTTTTACCGCATATAAACGTATTTTCTTTTTTTCTTTTCTTTCTATGCCACGATTTATAATAGTGATCAATTAGCTCAGATAATGTCAAAAATGTCCTACCGTAACAGACTTAATTATCATTTCAGCCGAAGGACGGCCACAGCTAGATATAGGTGTCCCTCAACCACCGCCATTTCGACCGATTCTGTGTTGAGCATCCAGCGAATTCCTGCGGCCTTCACAAGATCATCGGTTCACCTTATGAGAGGCCATCTAACGCTACGTATTGCGGTACGTGGTCCTCACTCCAGGACCTTACGACCCCCTCGGCTATCTGTTCTGTCAGCGATGTGAGGGCCCATTGCCACTTAATTTTCGCAATTCCCAATTTCAGTTACTACTTAGTGTTTTTGCTTTTTTTTTCTTATTTTGTTATTTCACTTTATGTGCTGCACTGGTTGACGTCATCACGTCAACGCCGGCTGTCGCTGAAAATCAGCGCTGGGGCTCTGTCTCGCATAGGGTCGCAGCATTATGCTGAGCAATGATCGTTTTGCGTGGATGTGACGCATATTTTCCCCCAAATTGTTCTTTTCGTGTATTAAAGAAAGAAAGAAGGAAAAGTGTTTATTGGGACTCGCACAGGACATCACAAATTAAACCAAAACACACTCATTAAAACATTAATAAAAATTAAAAAAACAAATTTAAAAAATAACAGAAAGTCCTGTACGAGGCCAAAAGGCTCCTATCTCAGCATACGCTGCGACATTAAAAAAAAAATGTCGCAGCGCTGGTATTTTGATAGGGCCCGCAGTGATGTCACGGATAGATAGATACAGAAATAAATATTAAATAATATAAAATAGATGTGTGAAATACTTTTAAAAATTAAATAGAAGTAGTCCGCGTGTATTTGTTGTTTCTTTGCATCATGTTTACCGCAAATAAATGTATTTTCTTTCTTTTTTTCTTTTCATATTATTCGTCTCCTTCTTCAAAGAGCTATAAACAAAAGTTTTGATTTCACCAGATTATCTCAACGATCAAAATATCCCCTAATTAATCCTAGTTATAAAACCTTGTAACAAACAAACGCATAAAGGACACAATACAATTTTGATCCCAGCTTTTCTAAACAACAATGAGACCTTAAAAACGTTATCAAGCTTTATACTACTTACCTACGGGACCCTAAAAACACTGTACACGGGACAAATATTCATTTCTAAAAAAAAAAGCCACACGCCTCAGTAAAGCGCGTGCTGAGCGCAATTTCTTTTTAATTAATATACAAGTCTATGTGCCTAATATTACACACTCACTTTGACGCCATAACGGACTGACCTCGTTTAATTTTATACTCGAATAACGAGAACGGTTAGTAATTTACCTTTGAAACGGAATCAGTTAGGCCTTTTTGTTTTTGTAGGGAAATTAAAAAGGAAATGGGAAATTGTCGGTTTATATGAACATTTTGCGGAACGTAGCGAAGTTCGTGAAAAGACCTCGTATTCATTTCAGGTCTGTTTAAAAAAGCTTGAATGTAGTACACTAATATTGTAAAGCTAATTCTTATGAATTAGCAGGGACACCAAAAACGCTAAAATGGCTACAAATGGAAAACAAAAATAAAAAAAATTGTGTGAGCAACATTGTCTATTACAAAAGACGATTTGAACATCTCTTCAACAGCTCTTATTTTATGAAGAAAGAAAAAGGCGTAACTTAAAATAAAAACATAAAACAACTTCCAACTCCTTAAAACGTTGAACCACCAAAAGAAGACAATCCAAAAACGGGCCCAATTATGTAGAACCAACCAAACGATCCACTTTAGAAAATCATAAAAATGGAGAAGAGACCATTTTTTCCGTTATCCCACCGCAAGTAGCTTACTCAGTCCGAGCATTCCAAGTTCTAAGATTTGAAGGAAACGACAGTCAGACAATTACAGTTGGCTTTGTTATTTCAAGGGGTAGCGCTCTTGCAAAAAATTTAGACGACGTTCCGACGTTCCCATTGAAATTTCTAGAAATTGGCCGAAGTTTTGGTTTTGGTTACGGTTTCGGCCTGAAAATCTGGTTTCGGCCGCAGTTTCGGTTTCAACCAAAAAGTGACTAAAGTTTTGGTTCGGTCGAAACTAGCGTTCGTGGTTATGGTAGATAACTTAAGACTTCATGTCTCGTTGGTCCTCCATGATGAAAAACCGAGCCTTTATCAAATAGTAGGTACTTATAACATGAGGCTAGACAATACAATTGTTTTGAGGGTATAATGTGAATTTAAATAAAATTTTACTTAATTACATAAGTTTCGGTTTCGGCCGAAACTAGAACAGTAGCCGAATATTGGTTACGGTTTCTGTTTCGGGTGAAAATCCTATTTCGGTCAGACTCTAGAAATTTCCTTGCTCCGAAAAACTAGAAGGGTGCGGCTAATTAGAATTTCCCTCTTCCATTGTAGTTTTTTATAGTGAAGAGGCTGAATTGTTATAGGGGTTTGTCAGTTTTACATTAAGATGGTTAACGGCCTATAGAAGTGGTGTTCTTTTGCTTAAAATTAAGTGTCAAACAGTGGACATTTGGCTTATAAGTATACCAATAAATTATTATATGATGAACTGATAAAAAAATACCTTGGAATGGTATACGGAAATGAATGTTTAGGACTCTAACATTTAATAATATTCATATTATATTGTCTCCATAAACAAACTATTTGTCTGATATCCACATTATGAGGTATAAGTGTTAACAATGTTAAAACTGTTTTAAAAGGCATGATCGGGTTTTGGGGTTTTCAAATGATGTGTCGATTATTTTGATACAAACTATTGTATTATAATAATGCAGGCCAAATACGTAACAATAGACATGCGCAAGTTTAGACTTGCACAAGTATGCGTGACACCGAATGGTTCGGATATTTGGGCAAATTCATCCCACACACATTAATATATACTTGTGCAAGTAGTTTGCGCAAGTATATCGTAACGTGTGTGGCCTGCATAATAATGTTTACAGACATTTTATATGCCAAACGCTAGACATCATGAGCAAAGTTCAATGCGTTTTCAGTTTTTTTCTCCCGAAAGTCGAAATTTTATTTATTTTTCTTGTCAACTGAATCTATGAGCCCGATGCGATGTTTTGTGTGCAATTGATATTTATTTATGCAAGTTTCGATACGTGTTTTTCTTTACCTTTCGAAACTGCTAAGCAATGAATTCAAAATGACTGGATATGTATTATAAAAGTACAAAACCTTGCACGCCTGATCAAAGACATATTGAAATGAAATTCAAGTTCAAGTAAGTACCTCTAACGTGAAATTGAATTTCAAACAAGTTTTTTTAATAATATATTATGTCTAAGGAATGTTTTAACATGTTCTCAACCGCAGAACATGAGCTTTTTATTTTTCAAGTTAAAGAGTCTTAAAAATGAAAGAATAAGGCCTAAACGAACGGAAAATATTCATTGAATAGTTTAAAGCTATTTTATATTATGCTTGGTAAACGTGTTTTTACAAAAACAGGTTGAAATCTCAGTTCACATTTAAATAGTTTATCCTATGGCAAAATGAAATGATATAAAAGAGAAGGGAGCGAATGATAGCGTAACGGTTGACATGGGAGAGTGAAAAAAAAAAACAGTGGCACTCCGGGAGTGCCGTCAGAAGTGAAAACTTGAAAAAAACAATCGGCACCACGGAAATCAACGCGTTGATGTCTTTTTAATGGTCAAAAGCTGGTGTCATCACAGTGTCGCGAAATCAACGATTTAGTCCCATCTGAAAAATGCCCAACGCGCCTAAAGAAGTTTTCAATTCAAAAATGTGTTGCGCCTAACCCACATAACATGGGACAAAGGCAGGAAGATGATGATCCTATGACAAAAATATAAGCCAATCACAAAACCAATGAGCGAGGTGCTCATTTGCAAGTAAGTGAGCACCTTTAACACTTACGATTTTAACACTTACGATCTTTAGAGAATTTGATGTCCCAATAATTTGGCAAAGCGTATGATGACTAAAAAATATTTTTTTGTTCGTCAGGTACATTATTGAAAAATAGGTTTACTAAGATCTTTTACAATATTTAATAATTTTGTACTACGTATAAACAGTGACTATTTGCATGATGACTAATTTGAACGAATGTAGGAAATGAATATAAGAATGAAAGTTAAATTGAATGAAGATTATTGAGCGAATGTGTCGTAGGCAGTCGCAGATGATTCAACTGGAAAAAACTTTAATTTCGTTAATTCGAAATCACATATATCCGCATTTCAGCTCAAATAAACACACTGCGTACCAAATGGACTCCCGCAAATTCTCCGCTAGACCATGAAATAATTCGTAGGTGTCACTAATAAATGCTTAGGTCGCCAAAGCATGGAGAGTGCGATTGTCGCAACCCAGCGCTGGGCACGCCACAATTGCGGCGATAAGACCCCTCTTTGAGGAGTGGCTTGAGAGGCGCCACGGTGTCCTCACCTTCCGCCTGACGCAGGTCCTCACCGGACACGGCTGTTTCGGGAGGTTCCTGCACAGGATAAGGCGGGAGGAAACGCCCGGGTGTCACCATTGTGTGGATCGCCCGGAGGACACGGTGGAGCATACGGTGGAGGTCTGCCCAGCTTGGGCGGAGCATCGCCGTGTCCTCGTGGAGGCGATCGGCGGCGGTGATCTCTCGCGTCTGGCCCTGGTTCAGGCCATGGTACGGAGCGAGAGGAAATGAGAGGCCGTCACCTCCTTCTGCGAAGCGGTAATGCTCGCGAAGGAGGAGGCGGAACGCGTGAGGGAGAGGCAAATTTCGCGCCCTCACGCCCCTAACCGCCGCAGGAGGAGACGCCCAGGGCGTCGGGAATCGCGAGGCGATTTCCGGCCACCGTAGGCGCGGGCTTGCGGGCGGTGAGCAATGGGTGGCTCACCGTCCGATAAGGACCAGGCCCGGGTCGACGGCGCGTTGTATTCCACGCGCGCCTCAAAGAGATGTCAGCATAATTGAAGGGGTCCACTAGGACCGATGCCTGCCGGGGTTGCGAAGAAAACCGAAAGGGAAATCGTGGCCCCCGGCGACAGGGCAACCAAAGGAACACGGGTGGGTTTTAGTCAGTAAGAGTCTGACATGCCCTCCCGCTCCGCCCAGAGCGGGAGAAGTTACTTGATGATTTCCCACCCTCAAAAAAAAAAAAAAAAAAAAAAGGTACATTATTAAAGAAATATTGGACACGTATTTTTTTTTTTTTGACGTAATCAAAATATGTTACATTGAGTTAAAATGTGCCATGACGTCACGAGTATGTAGAATTTTATACTTGTTGTGATGTATCGACCCCCACTCCCCAACTTTAATGCGTTTTATCTAATTCATTTTTTATTAATATTTTAAAACTAAAAATATGTGCTTATTTTTTTTTTATTATGTTACTAACGGACTAAATAGAATTTCTTTTTTTCTACGCAGGCATCATCCTTATTCAAACTACAGACATTATCAAAGCGATACATACATTCACAGATAAGTTTGAAGAAGCTATATCAATTCAATATAAATTACAGATCAATTTGGAACCAAGCCAGGCAAGACAAGTTGAGCGAAGAAAGCGTATTCTCCAACAGTATATCGTTCACGTTCATGAACAAATTACGTCAGCCTGAAACTGTTTAACAGGAGGGTAAAGACATCTTTTGACGAAGAATAAACGAACATGGGTCACCATTTCTGCTTTTATCATTCGTGTATCTTTGACAGTCGTCACAGGTCGTCGGGTCGCCGGAAGATGTAGCATTGGAAGGCCTGCCATAAGGTGGACCGATGACCTTGTGAAGGCCGCAGGAATCCGCTGGTGCTTGGAGGAGGTCTATGTCAAGCAGTGGACTACTTTTGGCTTAATTTCAAATTTAAATTATTACTTTTTATTGCGAACTAAGTGTCCAGAATTTTGAAGATGCTATTAATAGATAGGTGCTTATAACTCAGTTGCCTGTAAAGGCATTGCAATTTAAATGGCTATAAATATTGAATATATATTTTTTTTTATTAATTAACATTATTCATACATTTTATATTATATTATACTATTCTTATAATTTATATCACATTATATTAAGTATCACAATCATTTTAATATTGAATAATTATAATATTAAATGATTATGGCGGGTCGCCAAAAGTCGAAAAGTCTGACAACAACAAGTCTTACCAAGGGGTATCGTATTACCTAGTAACTTGGTTGTGGGGGCCAGATAGGTAGCCGCTTCATTTAAAATAATGATATTCAGCTGGAACCGGTTTGACTGGAAGCCGACCCCAACATAGTTGGGAAAAGGCTAGGCTGGTGATGATATCACCAAGGTTGCTTTTTGCTCATTCTCAAAATACTAGATTCGCAATGTACCAGAAGTACAGAAAAATGTTTTTTTTTTCTGGTAAATAAGTAAGTATACCTACTTTGTAAAACTAAACAAGAAAAAAAAATGCAGTTACTTATTTTCACAAAAAAAAAACAAGTATGTAGTAATCGTAAATAAACAGTGGCACTCCGGGAGTGCCGACAGAAGTGAAAACTTGACCAAGATCGCCTAGGTAGAAGAAAAATACTTGTATAGAATATTGGTCCGTAACCTTATCTAAATAAAGAGCACAATCGCGTTTACAAAAATGAGGTGTCGTCACAGTGTCGCGAAATCAATGGTTTAGTTTGTGTCAGTCAAAAATTCCCAATGAGCCTAAAGAAGTTTTCATTTCAACAACAGAAATCAGCAAGTAAAATAAACTCAAATCACAGGTATTTGCACAACCTGCCGGGGTTGCGAAGAAAACCGAAAGGGAGATCGTGGCCCCCGGTGACAGGGCAACCGAAGGAACACGGGTGGGTTTTAGTCAGTAAGAGTCTGACACGCCCTCCCGCTCCGCCCAGAGCGGGAGAAGTTATTTGATGATTTCCCACCCTCAAAAAAAAAAAAAAAAGGTATTTGCACAAAAAATAACAATAAATCATGAACAACAGAAATAACACAGTAAAATAAACTAAAACTACACTTCAGATTTTCTTCAACGTTAGCTTATTGTAGTTAAAAGATTTATACACTCGTTAACTGTAATTTTGTTGCTCATGCAATCATTAATAATGTTTTTTTTTTTTTATCTTTTGTCATGTCCTTTGCATTTCTTTTTTATCTGAACAGTGGAGGGCATTTCTTCTCAATAAGATTATTTTTTTATATACTTCACATTTCATTTTCTTTAAAAACTTAAGAGAGTGGTTGAAAATATCGTTCGTATATGCTTTGACTTTTATTAGGAAGCAACGCGTAAATGATAGGTACAAAATTAATTGTATCTTCACTGCTTCCCAAGTCGACATGAAAGGTGTACATCATTAAATGAACGGTACATTTAAAGTGTCACCGTATATCGTATTAACTGACTGTAAAAAGTCGTGGAGTTCTTTGGTCAAAAATCTAATTTCTGTCATTTGTTTCAAAATCATAGTCGTAATAAAAAAATAAAAAAAAACTTTAACAATGTGTTCTGGCAATCTCAAATCCTTTGAATTACACGCTGTTTGGACTTACTTAAGATATTTGTTTCATGCCCTATGTAAGGTGTCCTTTATTGAAGTACATTCCGGTAGTTCATGCTCTAGATTTATTTAAATTAATCTCCTTCCATAAATTGTTTTTCATTCAAAAATGATTTGTCTGATTTGAAATTTACACATAGGTACTTCTTTTCTACAATCGTCCATGCAGCTGTCTATTATATTTCAAATATTGTCCGGTTTAAAAGTATGCCTTAGTATTTTTTATTCGCATCCAAAAGGAAGAAGTATTTACAATTTCTATTTTCCGCTGGTTTTCCTTTCTAATTTATTATAAATTTCATACCAATTTGATCCATTTTATTTAATCATTTAATAATAATAAAATATATAAAAGTAAAGAATTAAGGAGAAGACTTTCAACGTCACGACAATGTCAATGAAACAAAATATTAGGGATTATTTGCTGGTGAAGGCCACAGGAATGCACTGGATGCGAGAAGCACAGAACCGGTTGAAGTGGTGGTGCTTGGGGGAGGGCTATGTCCAGCAGTGGACGTCTTTCGGCTGAAATGATGATGATGATATACCTAGTATTATAGGTAAACCAGACAGTATTTTATTGTACAATGTGCAATATATTTTGCTGCAAAAAGTAGCTTGGTTTTTATTGTACTAAATATTTTGATTTCGACTGTTCGAAATCTGATATTGAGAATGTAGTATTTCGAAAGTGTCACCGTATATCGTATTAACTGACTTTAAAAAGTCGTGGAGTTCTTTGGTCAAAAATCTAATTTCTGTCATTTGTTTCAAAATCATAGTCGTCATAAAAAAAAAAAAAAAAAACTTTAACAATGTGTTCTGGCAATCTCAAATCCTTTGAATTACACGCTGTTTGGACTTACTTAAGATATTTGTTTCATGCCCTATGTAAGGTGTCCTTTATTGAAGTACATTCCGGTAGTTCATGCTCTAGATTTACTTAAATTAATTTCCTTCCATGAATTGTTTATCATTAAAAAATGTTTTGTCTGATTTGAAAATTACACGTACTTATTTCTTACAATTGTCCATGCAGCCGTCTGTTATATTTCAAATATTGTCCGGTTTAAAAGTATGCCTTAGTATTTTTTATTCGCATCCAAAAGGATCGAAGTATTTACAATTTCTATTTTCCGCTGGTTTTCCTTTCTAAGTTATTATAAATTTCATACCAATTTGATCCATTTTATTTAATTATTTAATAATAATAAAATATATAAAAGTAAAGAATTAAGGAGAAGACTTTCAACGTCACGACAATGTCAATGAAACAAAATATTAGGGATTATTTGCTGGTGAAGGCCACAGGAATGCACTGGATGCGAGAAGCACAGAACCGGTTGAAGTGGTGGTGCTTGGGGGAGGGCTATGTCCAGCAGTGGACGTCTTTCGGCTGAAATGATGATGATGATATACCTAGTATTATAGGTAAACCAGACAGTATTTTATTGTACAATGTGCAATATATTTTGCTGCAAAAAGTAGCTTGGTTTTCATTGTACTAAATATTTTGATTTCGACTGTTCGAAATCTGATATTGAGAATGTAGTATTTCGAAAGTGTCACCGTATATCGTATTAACTGACTTTAAAAAGTCGTGGAGTTCTTTGGTCAAAAATCTAATTTCTGTCATTTGTTTCAAAATCATAGTCGTCATAAAAAAAAAAAAAAAAACTTTAACAATGTGTTCTGGCAATCTCAAATCCTTTGAATTACACGCTGTTTGGACTTACTTAAGATATTTGTTTCATGCCCTATGTAAGGTGTCCTTTATTGAAGTACATTCCGGTAGTTCATGCTCTAGATTTACTTAAATTAATTTCCTTCCATGAATTGTTTATCATTAAAAAATGTTTTGTCTGATTTGAAAATTACACGTACTTATTTCTTACAATTGTCCATGCAGCCGTCTGTTATATTTCAAATATTGTCCGGTTTAAAAGTATGCCTTAGTATTTTTTATTCGCATCCAAAAGGATCGAAGTATTTACAATTTCTATTTTCCGCTGGTTTTCCTTTCTAAGTTATTATAAATTTCATACCAATTTGATCCATTTTATTTAATTATTTAATAATAATAAAATATATAAAAGTAAAGAATTAAGGAGAAGACTTTCAACGTCACGACAATGTCAATGAAACAAAATATTAGGGATTATTTGCTGGTGAAGGCCACAGGAATGCACTGGATGCGAGAAGCACAGAACCGGTTGAAGTGGTGGTGCTTGGGGGAGGGCTATGTCCAGCAGTGGACGTCTTTCGGCTGAAATGATGATGATGATATACCTAGTATTATAGGTAAACCAGACAGTATTTTATTGTACAATGTGCAATATATTTTGCTGCAAAAAGTAGCTTGGTTTTTATTGTACTAAATATTTTGATTTCGACTGTTCGAAATCTGATATTGAGAATATAGTATTTCGAGAATCTGTTGTTATAAGAACCTGGTATTTTAAGAATCTGGTATTCCGAGATGAAAGTTTTTTTGCGTGTTAATGATTTCAGACCATTCAGTACAGTTTTCATATCTACCTTTTCTTTAAGCAAGCTTAACGAGTATCCAAAATTTACTAAGAAAGTATGGTAAAGGTAACAAAAGTCATAGAGATGTCAAAATACAGTCAGGGACATTAATTGAAATGCAAACACACTACGTCAATTTTCCCTCTCGTAGCCATTTCTTACAACTGACAAAGAATGACAGTAAATTGTGATTTGAATAAACGGACAGTATAACTTGGTAGTCAATTAATTTCTCTTCTCCAGAACTGAATAAGAGTTTTAAAATACTATTTTCATTTATTTATTTTCTTTTTTCAGGGGAAAGACAAAGCTATTTGAAGAAAACATTTAGCTTTTACAGATGTCTTTTATTGTATTTCTAGTTTCTAATTATGAAACTGAGTTCTAATGATTTTATACGATGCGACGGTAACTGCTTGCTCGCAATACTAGTAACATTTGAAGAGACTGCAGGCTTTAAAGGGACAATTTAAGTTTGTTGAAATAACTTAAAAATATTGCTATTCAGTTGCATCTGGTTAGACTGGAAGCCGACCTCAACATAGTTGTGAAAAGGCTAGGCATATTGATTGATATAGTTAATTGATTCAGACGTGACCTTGCGGAAATCCATTAAGCCGCAGCGTCTGCGCTCGGTGCTTGGTGTGGCAACACGCCGTGTTCGAGTTCACGACAAGTTAATCGTCATCCTGAGGATGCCTCGTTGAGAGGTGAAACACGTGTCGATTTCTTCCAGGGTCTTTTCAAGACTCTTTAGAAATAGCTAAGCGGAAAAGGTTACTAAATATATCCACATCATCATTTTATATTGATTGATTTTTAACCCCCGACGCAAAAAGAAGGGTGTTATAAGTTTGACCGCTATGTGTGTGTCTGTCTGTGCTATCGTAGCTCTTAAACGGGTGAACCGATTGAAATGCGGTTTATTTTAATTTTAAAGCAGGTTTTCTAGCAATGATTCTTAGATATATTTGATCAAAATCGGTTCAGTCGTTTGAAGATTATCAGCTCTTTTCTAATTGATGAATGAATGTATGTATCTTCTACAGGTCTGATCGATTTGAAATTTGGTATTCTGTTACTTCAAAGATATAAAAAACATGGTAACCTTGAACTGATGCTGCAGCATCACCTGGAATTTGCAGGATACCCAACTCCCATACTAACTTACAGCACAGGTACAAGTTTGGGCTCATTGGAATGGTCTAAATGAATAGGTTATCGATAGATGGTGAACAGGGTCTGGTGATGGAGTAAGAAAGAGAAATGAGGAAACGTTTGTGTCGGGGGTTTTGTAAATTTTAACATTTAAAATTTTGCGTGTTGTTGAAATTACCTCAAAGAGTGCCTTTATTCTTAAGGGCTGTAATTTGTCGGTCAACAATTTACATAACACACTCAGCCAATAAATTTCCCACTGCGTGGTCACAGGCCTTTGCTGTGTGAGATGAAGTGGGCCATAGCCCACCACGCAAGCTCAGCGCCGGTTCATGGATGTTACAATTTCTTCGATTTTTTGGTTCAAGGGCATGACAGTTTCCTCACAACCAAGAAATTTAATTCCTAAATATATTATTTCTACAGAAAGTGTTGAGAGGATCATTAAAAGATGACAAACAAAAGATATTTAGAAGGCAGATGTGGCTAAAAAACGCCGGTAAGGGATACCCTAGAAGGACGTTACTGACCATATTGCTGATGTTCTTCAGAAAGATCAGGTGCGTAGTAATCGCAACCAGCGTGCGAATGAACATAAACGAAGGTAAAGGAGTATGTAAGGATCGTAGCAGCAGGCTTAACATGACCTCAATAGAAACGGGTTTTGTCGATGGAAGAATAGATAAAATGACAGATAAAAAATCAAAATCTGTCATTTTGTCTGTTCTTCGGTCGACATAACTTTTCTATGGTTGTCATGTTACATCTGCAGGTGACGTTATGTAGTTTCTGTCTACCCCTAAAGGAACAAGGTATGGGTTTATGTGTGTATGTACAGCACAACAGAAAGTATTCAACATTTAGTAACGAGTACCAAAACCCGAATTACAATCACGAACAAAATCACACAGCCATATTTTAAACCGAGCTCAATGTTGCAACAGGTCCGCAGTTTATTGAACAACGTTGTATAAGCTTCCTCCAGCTTCCTCGATTGATAAACAGCATTTTAAGTTTTTCTTCCATTGAGGATGGAAATAATTTAATGCCTTTAGAAATGGCTGGATTGCAACTCTATTGATAACTTCCAGAAACTTAAGGGTGGTTTCACACAATTTGTTGCGATTTTGTTGTTGGATATCATTGGGTTCTATTCGATATTGGTGGTGATAGTCAGTCTTAGGCTCTACTGTATACTTACTACGATATAATTTCGGATTTTGTACGTATTATGCATACCCATTGACTTTTTGATAGCCATACAATATATTATCTATATTAATCTGCCCGCAACTTGTTCCTTCCAATCACCCACCTGCGCTGTTACTTCGTTTTCACTTAGCTCTCTTTCTAACTTTTTTTTTACTTTTTGCTCGGCTCCTATGGGTCATAGTGTGATGATAATCAACCTTGATTATGAAACTATTTAGTTGGATAAGGATTAATATCATGATACATATATGATCACCTTGACTGAACTATAATAGTTAGACAAATAGCCTCCAAATTTTTTGTGGGTAATGATGAGTACTATAAACATTTAGAACATTATTTTATGTATTATCAACAGTTTTCGCAGCGCACGCCAAATAAGGACTTTTATGCGTAGATTTTTGATACCTTTGGTTACATAATTGCAATTTTCAAAAATTAAATACGCTCATGTTACTCGCTGATAATGTAGCTTTCTATATGTGGAAGAATTTATCAAATCGGTAAAGTATTTTTTGAGTTTATCCATTACAAACAAACCAACAAACACAAAAAATTAAATCTTTTCTCTATATTATAGTATTCGTTTAGATAGTTTAGACATACATACCTGAACTTACGTCTTTTTGCCATGGACCTGTTCCTTTACTCATGTGCCCGTAGGCGAAACTACAGAAAGTCATGTTCTACAATCATAACATACTCCTTTGACTTCAATTACGTACATAGACGTGTTCGTGTATGTTCTTCTTGGGCCTTTCCCTCCCGGCGTTTCCACTCACATCTGCCAGTCATCTCACCTTTTGTTAGTCGCCTTTCGTTCATCCACACAATATTTATATTTTTATATTTCAAAGTATTTTGACATTTTTATAAAATTTTGCTCCTTGTCGATTTTATATTTGACACTTTATTTTATTTTTCCAACATTTTCATAATTTTTTGACAATTTTATTTAATTGTTTTTGTTTTTTAATGAGTTGAGTATTTAAAAAAATATTGTATTTTGGGTTTTTATCTGTGAGTAAAATAAATAAATAAATTAAATTTATATATACCAATTAGCATCACATCATTTCTTAATCTCAATTCTGTTACCCATTATTCCAATACTGGGCAATGGAGAATTTAGATAAATAATATTGCGACATACTGCCAACTTTCATACCCAATTTTCTTGAAAGCTACTATATTATTTCTTACATTTAACAAAACCCAATGTCAGATCGTCCGGCGTCAGAAAATGATATTCCATCGGATTGTGTGGAAACTCTCTAAGAAAACGATAAAAGCTTGTAGCCGTTTGCAATTTTGTTGGCGGATCGGTTAAAATGGATTTTGTTTATGAAACATTATTTATTTTGACACACAAACAATTATTATTATTGGTGAATTATTTATCTATCTTATCAAATCTAAATCTAAATATATAAAAGCGAAAGGTCACTCACTCACTCACTCATCACGAAGTATCGAAAACTGCTTGACGTATAAAGATAAAATTTGGCAGGGAGGTAGTTATTATGACGATGTCCACTAAGAAAGCGTTTTTTTTTGGAAATTTTATCTTTAAGGGGGTGAAAAGGGGGATTTTTTTTGTATGAATAATCTTATTCCTTGAGTTAATAAACTTGAAACTTTGCGCGAATACTTATTTATGTAAATTATAAAGTTTGCCATTTTTTGTTATTCTAACTAAAGGAGGATTGGGGGTGTCAAATTTTGTGTGGAAGAATTTTAACGCGCGGTCTGATTAACTCGAAACACCGTATTTATACTTAAAAATTAAAATAAAAGCAAACGTATATCACGGTTTTTTGAAAATCTACACGTAATGGGGTGAAAAGGGGTATTCATTTTTACAGGGGAGGATTTTACTGTGTGGCTTGATTAACTAGAAAATTTATATAAATAATGTATAAAATAATTGAAACGTCACAATTGACTTTTCAAAAATTATTATCACGCCATTTGCTATGAGGGATGAGCAATATTGAATTATGTTTGTATTCTTCTATAGTTTACGGCAAATTGTAAAAAAGACTAACCAAAAGGTGAGAATAGTGCAGAAAGTTATGAAATAACCTATTAAAAGTTTGTCATCACGCTATCCCTCTATGGATCTAAGTAGTCAATTTAACATAATATATACAGGATGGATTTTGAGATGGGGCAATAAGGGCAGGTACCACAACTTTTGTAAAAGGTGGATAAGCAGTTGACATTGTAACTTTGATAAACTACAAACCAACCCACATAAACTTTTTTGATGCCGCTCGATCCTATTTCTTATTACTAGGGTCAAAAAACTACATCGGGTCAACTGACGTTTGCGTACGAGAAAAGTCAGAAATTACAAAAAAAATCCCATACATTTCGTAGGAAATGAGCCTGAGAGGAGATAGAAAACAATATACCTTTGTATGATGAAATAACTTTTTAATGACTATGAGAGTGTACTTGAGAATGTACTTACTATTAAATAAATGAACACAATATACCACAATAAAACAGTTGAAATATTCCAATACTTCACTGAATGGGCTGAATAGGGAACGAATGTAGCAGATAGTTACAGATTTAACCTTTTAAATTATTATCATCCCGTTATTATTTTATGGAGCGAAGCATTCAATCATGAATTGACTGATTTTTCTCTTTACTTTAATTGTAAACCCTTACTTTTCGCCAAACTTCATGCTGCTAGGTCAACGGGAAGTTCCATATAGGTTTTGTTTCATTTGCGAGTGTCAACATAAATATGCGGTATAACTAGATGGCCGTATTTTTTTATTGCCTTGACTTGGAAGTTTGATTTTCTTTACAGCTCCAAGGGACCGTAGATCTAAGTTTTATATCCTACGAAAGGTTCTATATCTATTTCAACTTGATATCTCCGCGCGTTCCTGAGAAAAATGTTCTTGACAGACAACGAAGTCATCCTGTATGGGTTTCAATTTTTCATTTTGAGGTACGAAACCCTAAAAAAGATTATTTGAATTTATTATCTACCGTCTGCCTGTATTTGAACGTTTCATGCCGTAACGACTGAACAGATTTAGATAAAAGGCATGCGGATAAGCCATAACCTGGGTTAGGACATACATAGGAAGTATCCTATGTATGTCCTAACCCAACACCCAACTATGTATGTCCTAATTATCCCACAGGAACGTACTACCAGGATTCATAGTAATGAATCCTGGTAGTACGTTCCTGTGGGATAATTTCCGACCTTTACATGGGCGAAGCCGCGGGCAAATGCTAGTTTATTATAAGAATTATTTATTGGTGAAAATTTTGTAGTGACAGAAGTTCTATGGACCCTAAATGTAAGGTCTCATCGCCGTACATTTTTCTGCTTACTCTCTAACCTACTTTAGGCCAACAATGCGCGTCATAATTTAGTGTATTAAAATGACATTGCTAACGAATTTAAATATAGAGAACTGATGACGAATTATGATATTATGTATTATGGTATACGTGACTTTCCACACTTTGGCTGTGCGCATAATAAATGTGGAGGAGAAGCGCTGAGTACAACTAAATGGGATATCAACCAAGTCCGGATGGTACCGTGCAGTACGTCTGGTAGTCCGGTAATATAAGGGCAATGGAGCTAATGAAGTGTTAGCTCTACTTGTGGTAGTACCAGCTATTCTGTTGGTTTACGAAGGATGTAGATTCTGAATTATAAAGCTCATTCTAATCTATATCCTCACCATGTTAAACGTAACGTGTTTCTGTCCATCCGTTAATGCATTTGTCACTAGAGAAACGCATCGGAATATTTTTAATTCAATCATACGTTTCTAAAACAGTCTTAGTTTTAGTTTGATATCAAAACATCAATTAAAGATTATTTTAAGAATACCTGATTTATTGTATTGTTTTCTGAATTAGATAAATAAGAACCAGAATTGAGTAACTGTATTATCTCAACCTCATTTTTGCTACTCCGTTCCAGTGCGAAAAAATAAAACATGTTCGGTTTGATCATTGAGGGTTCCGTTCTTTAATAATTCATACTTCTTAATACTTTGTCGTACTAACGTCATGAAGAAGTACTTACTGATTGTTCACTATAACTTGTCCCTTGCCGTCATGTTGTCAAGATTGCTTGTCAAGCTTAATTTTAATATTAATATAGTTCAAAATGGCTTGACAAGCAATGGTGCCAACATGACGGCGAGGGACAAGTTATAGTGAACGTACTGTACCTATTATTTTATCTGACTTCGATTTTAGATTGACTTTGTAGGGGCAGCGAGGGCCGCGTTCATTGAGGCTGCGGCCAGCCTGCCGGTTGAACGCGTCCCAGAGGGTCATGGCCATCCGGCTGGCCCGAGGATACCGCACGGTCTCCTGTGAGGCTGCGAGCCTCCTTGCCGGATTACCGCCATGGGATCTGGAGGCAAAGGTCCTCGCGCACATCTGGGAGTGGCGCGAGGAGGCGAAACAACGGGGCTTAACTCCGCTGCCGCGAGAAATCACGGCACAGCGGACAGAGCTCCGGCGGGATCTCATGGCGTCATGGAGAGTGCGATTGTCGCAACCCAGTGCGGGCACGCCACAATTGCGGCGATAAGTCCCCTCTTTGAGGAGTGGCTAGAGAGGCGCCACAGCGTCCTCACCTTCTGCCTGACGCAGGTCCTCACCGGACATGGCTGTTTCGGGAGGTTCCTGTTCAGGATAAGGCGGGAGGAAACGCCCGGGTGTCACCATTGTGTGGATCGCCCGGAGGACACGGTGGAGCATAAGGTGGAGGTCTGCCCGGCTTGGGCGGAGCATCGCCGTGTCCTCGTGGAGGCGATCGGCGGCGGTGATCTCTCGCGTCCGGCCCTGATTAGGGCCATGGTAGGGAGCGAGAGGAAATGGGAGGCCGTCACCTCCTTCTGCGAAGCAGTAATGCTCGCGAAGGAGGAGGCGGAACGCGTGAGGGAGAGGCAAATTTCGCGCCCTCACGCCCCTAACCGCCGCAGGAGGAGACGCCCTGGGCGTCGGGAATCGCAGGCCGAATTCCGGCCACCATAGGCGCGGGCTTGCGGACGGTGAGCAATGGGTAGCTCGCCGTCCGATAAGGACCAGGCCCGGGTCGACGGCGCGTTGTGTTCCACGCGCGCTTCAAAGAGATGTCAGCAGAATTGACGGGGTCCGTTAGGGCCGATGCCTGCCGGGGGTGCGAAGAAAACCGAAAGGGAGATCGTGGCCCCCGGCAACAGGGCAACCGAAGGAACACGGGTGGGTTTTAGTCAGTAAGAGTCTGACACGCCCTCCCGCTCCGCCCAGAGCGGGAGAAGTTATTTGATGATTTCCCACCCAAAAAAAAAAAGGGGCAGCGAGGGCTTTGCTCAGCATTGAGACATTACGGATTAAATACGTAGATAGATAGATACTACTGTATAGCTTGTCCACACTGAAATGACGCGACCCATTACCGCATTTTCCACAGAAATCCTCATTACTGTGTGCGTAAATGTGGTAGTGGGGCGCGTCATTTCAGAATGGACAAGCTATACTGTGAGAACTATGTATCTTTTAACTGCTCCCAAATTACGATGTTTATTTTATTTTATTTTACATACTTCCTCGACATAATCTTTTCAATAATTGACATTATATACCTATAATTCTAATTTCAACTATTTATTAGTGACTGTTGTAGACAGGATATTAATTCAGAATTTTTACAGTTGTAATGGCCATAGCGTCATTTGGTTTAAATAGGTATTTATGTATTATTATTTTATTTATCTTCTATAAAATTCTTTTATATTTTGTGTATGTGAGAACGTTGTAGTCTTAATGGACTGTAGATTTGTAGTCCATTTCTGTTTTGTTAAGTATCTGATACTTGTTGACAGGCTTACACTGTCCTCCTAAACCTATTAACACTAATTTTAAAAACATTGTAAAAGCCATTTATTTTTAAAAGAGTAATGGTAAGTTTCTTGCCCTTCCCCATAGGAAACGACCATTTGGAATCGTGCACCTAGCTTCTGACGTTTCAAAAGTGCTCTTGTAGGTTTAGGTGAAATAAAATATTTTCATTTGATTTGATTTGATAGACTGGACTGAAAGTTGATTTTTGAAGTGAAAACTTCTTTAGGCGCATTGGGTATTTTTCACATTGGACTAAACCATTGATTTCGCGACACCGTGATGACACAACCTTTTGACCATTAAAAAGACATCAACGCGTTAATTGCTGCGGTGCGTGGAGTAAAAGACATCAACGCGTTGATTAACGCGGTGCCGATTTTTTTCTCAAGTTTTCACTTCTGTCGGCACAATCGGAGTGCCACCGTGTTTTTTTTTTTTCAACCGAACACAGGTACTTCTATAAAAGCTCAACGGACAGAAAAAAAGAGTTCATTATTTCAGTTTGACGTACGGTACCTTAAAAAAACAAATGTTGAATGAATGTTGGAAAAACATCGTGATTCCATAAATTGTTGAGTAAAACTTGAATGTGTTTCTTTCATTTCGCGTTTATCCTGAATTTCTTTGCTCGCTTTAATTTAAAAAGTTGGATTGATGTCCTCGGGCTGAAATCACGGGCTGTTTTTTCCATGACTATGTTTGTGGAGTACAAAATACCCTGTTTTTCTCTCCTTTCAACGGGTATTGCTCGTTAGTGTATATTTTTCGGTGTCTGCTTATGAAACTGTTAATGCTTTATATTTTTGGGATAAGGGTGTTATAATTAACTATTAATTTAGAAGCATAAATGTTTTTTTATTAATATTTTCTAACGTCTGCAATATTTTGATGTTCTAGCTAGAACGAATTATTCAAAAACATGCGGCAGTCATTAACCCGCATTTGGTGCGCATTATGGATTACATCGCTCTTAGAGAATAGAGACTGGAATTGGGACTGCTACCTGCTTAATTAGTACTAATAACATACATACACTTTTTCCCATAGGGCTATAGGCAGAAAAAGTTACACAAAGCCATAATTCTGCTACGATTCTTACATACTTTCTGCATCCACGTACTTTTAGTCACTCACGCCCACTGCGTTAATCCCATTTAAACTTACAATAGATATAGATATTAGTATATTTAGTAACCTATTCCGCTTAACTATTCCTAAAGAGTCATAAAAAACCCTGTAAGAAGTCGATACGGGTTTCACGTCCCAACGAGGCATCCTCAGGATGACGATTGACTTGTCGCGAACCCGAACACGCTGCGTCCGGCGCTCGGCATGGCAACATGCACACTCTATTTTATAATTATTATGGATTTCCACAAGGTCACGCCTGAATCAATTAACCACTTATACTTAGCAAAAGCTTAAAAGATGGGCTCGTCGTGACTAAATAATAACAGCCGCACGATCCGATCGAAAGTTAAGCTAAGCTTACTGAGGTCAGTCCGTGGATGACTATCTATTACATATCGAGACTCCTCCGTGCCTTGGAAAGCACATTTTAAACTGATGGTCCCAGCTGTCATCTGTAGATCTTTGACAGTCGTTATGAGTAATCAGAAGCTCGAAAGTCCGAACAGTAAGCGTAGCATAGTAAGAACCAGTCTTACGAAGGGGTACGTATTACCCAGTAACTGAGTTGTGGAGGTCAGATAGGCAGTCGCTCCATGTAAAATACTGGTATTCAGTTGGATCTGGTTAGACTGGAAGCCGATCCCAACATAGTTGAGAAAAAGGAGATGATAATTTTTTGCAAAAGCTTCTTTTTTAGATATGAAAGGAATAAGTATTGAATACTTACGAGGTTTTTGGGACGAGGATTTACTAATAAGCTCGTCGTATGGGCAACTTACATCGGCCGTCCAATTCTTAAGCTGTTTCTGGCAACCAGTCACTGACGCATTAACCACCCGAGGTGTGACCCAAGTGAAAAAAACTAACTACGTAGGTAGTTAATTAAAAATTGTAGGTCAGTTAACTCCTAATAATAACTCAAGTGCTACTGCCTCTTAACACGCGTTATTTCATTTGACACAATTTTGAACCTACCAGGTAATTTATGCAGAAATAAATCATTTATGATTTACAACTGGTTACACATTACTGGTGCTGACATAAGCATTGTGTAGAAAATAGCGCGAGATTTGTCTGTAGCCGCCATTTTGAAATCGCTTGCTTTCCGCCTGTTCCCGCGTTTATGCTCCAGATACACGAGACTAGTTTTTCAAAGCAAGCTAGAACCTCGGTATAGTTTCCTGTCTTGCTGTCCTGGCTTGGCACATGGTAGTGCTGTTTACGTGATGCCAGAAAATTTTAAGCCAGTACCATCGTCGTGATTAAAGTAACAATACGTCCGTGAAGTTCAACAACTGCATTCTTAAAAATCGAATAGGCACTATCGAAGCAACGCATATCTATACACTGTAAGGACTATTCTTGCTTGCAGCGCTTGGCGGCCACTTTAGTATCGCTTATCTACGAAAAAAAAGGGTCGTGTGCACGGGATTTTGTTTTCAAATTGGTTAGATATGTGTTATTACTGCGGTACGACGTCGCCGGCTACATGAAACTGGTACACAAGCCAGGATACTAAAATCAGTGATAGGGTGCCACTAGCTCAATCAATTGAACTCCATCCTAGCTTGAGACGCTAGCTTACTAGCCTAGAAATGAAGCTAGCTCTGTATTCACGAAGCCAGAGTTAACTTGCTAGCTTACTATCCTGGCTTAAGAAACTAGCCTCTTGTAACTGGGCCATAGGATGGGGGTTAAACCACAGGCGTTAATTATTCAATACTTCAGTCAGGCTGAAAATACTATTCTAAATGGAAACAAAATTAAATATTTAAATATCCGTCTTAGGACGTTGGTGCAACGCACCAACTGGGTTTTTGATAAATTATTATCTAAACTAATATTTTAAAGAGAAAAGATTGATTTTTTTGGTTGTTTGTTTGTAATGAATAAACTCAAAAACTGCTGTACAGATATCAAGCATTCTTTTACTAATAGAATGCTATAATATCACTGAGTAACATAGGCTAAAATTTATAAAGATATTACGCGGGCGAAACGGCTGGCAGAAGCTAGTTCAATATAATATTTAATCCTACACTAAAATAAAATATACTAAAAAAAGCTTTATCATAAAACAATTTCCTATTGAAACTGTAATTCTTAGAAAAGCAGTGAAGTTCAACAATTTAATTGACATTCAGATGACGTGAAAATGAACTATCAAATCTCCTACAATAACTAGGAGTGTTACTCATAATTACAGTTTCCTTTGTTCTTTCACGTTAAAGGCGATCCTTTTATGTTGCGAGCTTACAAAATGGTATTCAACAAAATGATTTTCTATTACGAGTGAATTCTTATTACAAGTCGTGAGATTCTCTCTTAACAATGGTCCAGAACCTAATCATTGTGTCATTTATGAACAATCCCTATTCAGAAAGGAATGATATCTGACACAGAGCGGAAAAGTTGTGCTGATAAAATTGATTGTGTGATAGATTATATGGCTAGAAAGAGGTGACTTCAGAGATGGCGGCTAAGGCCGGTTGTCTATGACGCTACTCAAAGGTAACGTGTTACAAAAACGGTGAGTCGAGATGGTGGAAAAAATATTGGGAATAATGAAAGGGATACCGTGGCCCCTGGTAACATACAGCTAACCGAAGGAACACGGGTAGGTTTTAGTCAGTAAGAGTCTGACACGCCCTCCCGCTCCGCCCAGAGCGGGAGCAGTTATTTGGTAATTTTTCACTGAAAAAAAAAAAGGATTGAGGCCATACCTAGTAAAACTTATGTTCGTAATTATGAGTACAATGAACCCAGAGGTTTTAAGTTATTTCAATTACTACACCTTGTAGAAAAAAAAACATTTATAAAACAAAATCATGGGTATGAAATCTTTAAAAATTGAGTGATCTAAGCTTGAAATTAAGAATAGAATAGAATACTCTTTATTTGTATGGTGTACACCATACAAATGACTAACATGTTCCGTACCTCAAAAGGTTAAAAAAGAAACCCTTATAAGATCACTCTCTTGTCCATCTGTCCGTGTGTCATCACCGATTTTTTCAGTAACGGGTGGACCTAGCAAGTTGAAATTTATACCAGATACTGAGGTTTATAGTCCCTATTAAGGTGTATAAAATCAAGGTCCTGAGTCAACACTATTAAAAGATATGGGCAAATTTATATTTTCGCGAAAACTTGTAAATACCAAAATTTACCTTAATTTTCAACTTTTTTTTATTTTTCGGTTTTCCCTTTACTTGTGCTGTAAAATCTTGCTTTTAACCAGAATTGACAATTCTAGGTCAACCGGAAGTACCCTATAGGTTTTAGGTCGAAAACCTGGTAGTTCTAGTTGACCTAGAATCACGAAATTTGGCAAAAAGCAAGGTCTTAACAGCACACATAGAGGAAACAACCCGAAAAAAAAAGTTGAAAATTAAACTAAATTTCGGTACCTACTTACAAGTTATCGCGAAAATCTATATTTGCCCATACAACTTTTTACCAATAAAAATGATACCAATTTTATTATGGCGGTATAATGGGTAGGTACAGAACCCTCGGTGCGCGAGTCGAATTCGCTCTTGACTTTTTTTTTTTTTTTTTCGTTTTCGTAACGCAGTTACCCCGCTGGTTAACCAAATCTAGATAAATTGATTTGAAGTCACAACAAACATACGTGGGAATTGGTCTTTCTCGTCTATCAGAAGAGTTTTTAGTCTTCGGTAAGGTAAATATTTACAGCTGGCTGGTTTAGTACAAAAATTAAAAAAAAACCGAGCGAGCATGACATCTTTGCTGAAGCATCTATGATATAAACAATTGTAATCGTATCAAATATATCGTTTAGATTAAGTACTTATGTAGAAGTTTGTTCATGGTCACACTAACCAATTTATTTGCTGTCGCCATTTCATTTATTTGTTTTACCTATGTTTAAATACTAAATCATTGAGTTTGTAAGTTCCATTAAATTATTTTGTTAAGAATATCTAAGATATTAATTTACTTATTTTTGTAAAAGAATTGTTACAATTTTTTGTTTAAAAGTATTTGTTTTGTAGTTATCATCATCGTTAGTTAAGTAGTAAGGGTAGAAAACTGTCATTTGAAATGTTATAAAAGATCGTGTAACTTTATTTTTGGTATCTTTTCTGTACGTGTCTCTGGACTGGTAACAATATCCAAAATTGTAAGTAATTGATTATCAGTTATCATCAGCCTCCTTCCCAAAACCTGCATCACAATATTCGTGATTATCATCATCGCCGTCATTATTATCATCATCGTGTTTACAACATCACGGAAAATGGTTTAGTACCATCTGACGGCCAACTCTAGCGCCGCGTGTGCTCATTGGTCAAATTAAATAGCGCGCGCTCATTGGTCAAACAAAATAGCGCGCGTTTCCCCGGCTTCCTGTTACACACTTTCATCCGTCTTCACGAAATCACTCCCACAGATTTGAGCGAAAGAAAAGCGAGATTGTAGGAAAGCGAGAGGAAAAATGTTTACACAATCATCAAAAACGCAGTAAAACCCAAACACACTTTTTTCGATTTGGGAATCTAACCCATATACAATAGTTGTGCATGCGGCAACTGTAGGCCAACGAGATAGTTGATGATAATGGCACTAAAAAAGTAGTGACCTTATTGGTAATGTTCTTCAGAAAGGTCAGGTGCGTAGAAGGACGGCGGCGAAGGGTGATCTGTTGCGTCCGGCCCTGGTTCAGGCCATGGTACGGAGCGAAAAGCCATGGGAGGCCGTCACTTCCTTCTGCGAAGCAGTAATGCTCACGAAGGAGGAGGCCGAATGCGTGAGGGAGAGGCAAATATCGCGCTCTCACGCCCCTAACCGCTGCAGGAGACGCCCTGGGCGTCGGGAATCGCAGGCCGATTTTCGGCCACCGTAGGTACGGGCTTGCGTGAGCAATGGGTAGCTTGCCGTCCGATAAGGACCAGGCCCGGATTGACGGCGCGTTGTATTCCACGCGCGCCTCAAACAGATGTCAGCAGAACTGACGGGGTCTGCTAGGGTCGATGCCTGCCGAGGTTGCGAAGAACTCCGAAAGGGATGTCATGGCCCCCGGCAACATGGCAACTAAAAGAACATGGGTAGGTTTTAGTCGGTAAGAGTCTGACACGCCCTCCCGCTCCGCCCAGAGCGGTAGACGTTATTTGGTAATTTTTCAACCAAAAAAAAGGTGCGTAGAAGGAAATCGTGTGTATAACCAGACCGTAAACGAAGCAAAAGGAATATGTAAGGATCAGCAGGTGACTGGAACAGTGATAAGCTAGTGGTGTGACCGTCGGACTGCCAAGTCATAGGTCTCGAGTTTGAACCCAAGGCACGCACCTCTGTTTTTCGGATTCATGTGCGTATTCTATAATTATTTGCTTCAAAAACGATGAAGGTAAATATGTTGAGGAAGTTGGTATGCCTAAGAGATATTTCTCATATTTTGTATGTGAAGCCAAGTCAGAGGCCCATGGGCGGCTTTAAAACTCTGACACCAGGTTAGTCACTAACCACACGAAAAGAAGAAGCGGGTGGCATTCTGTAGTCTCTGTCTACCGTCATGAGAAGGAGGGGTGAGTTATGTATGTACTGTGTAAGCAAAAATCTCAGATAAATCTGATTCGAATAAATCTAGGTCTGCTTACTATCAACAACCATATCTAACAAAATATACTAACACAATAACACCGGTCTAGTCTGATATCTGAATTAATAGACACAGTCCACTGAGCAGGTAGCGGTATGTGGTGTAACCGCACGCAACGTATACATATAGACGTTCAAACCGGACCGGTAGCCGTCATGTGCCGGATTAGTTGGAGGATGCCGTTTACTGTAGCTTGAGTAAAGGCAAAGATATCTGAAGATGGAGATGGAAATAGAAGATATTCGAGAGATGAATAAAAGACAACTAACAAAAGGCAAATGTGAAGGCCGCCTAAAAGGACATAATAGTACTGAGTGAGTTGATGTAGATTATGGTTTTAGTATTTGACCTTGTCACGCAGAAAACATAAATATTTGGGTTCTGAATTAACAAGAGCAATGACTTAGGTACCTACGAATAATATATGAAGCATTGCAAAAAGATTCAATCATAGAATTTTAGAATAATGCTTAGTGATTTATTTTAATTCTAAAACTAACATATTTCATCATACAAACTTAATTTAAAGATAAAGTTTGCTTGCCTTTTAAAAAAGCTTTTATTTAACTTGCTCTGTTTATTCAACATCTTCTCCAAACACCAATTTTATTATTTTAATTATCACCCCTAGCTCCACGGCTTTATCTTGACAATTTTTGTACCTATGTCTTGATTTCTGTCTTAAATATTTTCTTGTTTCTTACTTTTTAGATCTCTTTTATTTTTCCATAGTCGATTTACAGTTTTTTATTAAAGAAAATTTTTCTTTTTTTTTTTCGTTTTAACGCTTGATAAACGTTGGGACGACGTAAATAAGAGTACTGAATATTTCAATCATGCTTTTTATTAGGTATTAATTTTACAGCCGCGCCGTACGTAACGCAGTCTCGCTTTTGCTCGTTTTTTTTACCAAATTAAACATATTTATTTACTTAGACAATATGATATATACACGTATTTGTAATGTGCTCGTCAAAACCTTTCTTTTGATACCAAACATGTAATGATTATCTCAAATAAATTTTTTTCGTGGTCAAAAATTTACGTGTAAAAAAAGTAAAGTCCACCAAATTAAATTTAGAGAGAATTTACATATATATAGCCTATGTCACCCGGACCATTATATTGAATCTATTGATACGTCATTCATCAAAATCGGTTCAGTAGTTTAGGCGCTACAGTGGAACACACGTAAATACAAGCATACATACATAGACTGCTAAAATCATAACCCTTCCTTTGGCTTTTCCGTAGTCAGGTAATAAAAAAAGGCTGCGTTCGGGGGACCTCCGTTAGAAACGAAGTTCCTTCTCACGTATGATTGAGAACAAAAACAAAATTTTCGCAGCCGTCATTTTTGATTTTCATTTTGATCAAACTCACACTTTGTCAAGACAAACAGACAGAAAGACATTCAGAGAGAGAGAAAAATAATCCACACCTTCTCTATCTCTCTATTTCTTTCTCTATAAATTAGAAAAAGACAATCGCAAGTATGTACGCCTTTTCGTGACGATTTCTGCCTGTGTACTCCTACCGTAAGCCGCGTTAAAGAACTTTGTTCCAAAAAACAATTCGTATAGCTACCATCATCAATATAGTTCATACTAATTTCATGCTGCCATGTCATTATTCTATCTTGTTCTTCAAAGTCAAATCATTTATTTCAAATAGGCCCATTAAACAAAATTAGGTTCTAAACTTGAATTCCCTAAACGGCAGCTGTTTTATCCCTACAAGTTAACATCCACAGTACTCCCACAATGACTCTCCCTCTTTCTTTATCTTTGAATTAGAAAAAGACAGTCGCAAGTATGAACGCATTTTCGCGGGGCGATTTCTGCCAGTTCGCAAACCGCATTAAAGAACTTCGTTCCATAAGTTCTAATATCTACACAAAATAATAAGCCCCAAAAAATAGAGGAAACATGCCTTTGTTTGAATTTCTTCTCATTACACGTCACTTCTTTACTGAAGACGAAGCCTTCTTTCATTGCAACTTTTCGGTTTGATTTTTTCTTTTTAATCACCAAACGCTGATACATTTCCCAGGAGGTTATTGAGGTTTGAAAAGCAAAGTCTGGCAACTCGTAAAATCCAGCAAAACGTAAAATCGTTCTATTTTTCAAATATTTGAATGAGTTCGTTGATACAAGTTTGAGTAGCATAATGAAGTAGGAATTGTAATAATTTTATTTAAAAAATGATAATTGTGTGAGCAAATCTAAAATTTTAATCTTTTAGCGCGTATTGCTTGAAAAAAAAATTGAAAGAAATTGAATTATATTCAAATTTGGCTATTGCATTGGGGTTAAAATTTTACGAGTATAAGGCACAATATAACTGTAAGTATATATGCTTTTGTGCAAAAATGTTCATTAAAAATCGAGTGCCTTGCAAGAGGCAGGAAGAGGACCTCATGGCTAAGTAATTACAGCCGCATGGGTTGATCCATCAGGTTAAGCTACGCTAGCCGGGGTTGGTCCGTGGATGGGTGACCATCTTTACATACCGATACTCCTCCGTGCCTCGGTATGTAAAGATGGTGTCCTCGTTAAGCCATAAGTCCCGGCTGTCATTCGTGGATCTTTGACAACACGTCCCGGAATTAAAACGCACACCACCAAACACCCCAATTAGAATATTATGTTATAATAATAATGTACACTGAATTTGTACCATTATTTATAAAACTTTGTTTATTGATTAAATTAGTTAAACGGATTTTGTGTGAAAATTGTGGGCACATTACAAATTATATTAGATTAATCGACTCATTTTGAGCTACGCATATTAGGCAGGGGTTAAGCTCGTCTGCCCCGTCCCTTCGCGCTCCGAAGCACTTCGATTCGCTTCATCAGACCTCAGACCTGAATCATACATTTAAGAAGCGAGACTAACAAAGCGTAACTTTACACAATTAATAATTTAAGTTAAAGTTCAGCAACCTAACCACATGACCTTCAAATAATTGATGTCTAACAAATTAAGGGAATCTTGTCTAACATTCTACTGTAGACGACTTTACGAGTTGGACGTCACTACTGCGACACATTCTAAATGAAATATATATCCCTTGGGTGCTCCTTAAGGTGCGATCCCACGGGCAGCTGAAATTGCTCCGGCAATTTTTGATAAATACGTATAACGTCACAACAACATCCCATAATTTACTTTGATACTAAGCAGTTTGGTTAGATATCGGTACCGCCACAGCATAAAGTGCGATTTTACGGCCTAACTTTACTGCCCAATTCTGGGCAATGTTAGTCAAATATCATGACATCGACGGGCAATTCATTGCGATGTAACCATTGTTGCAAGAGATATACTTATTTCTTCTTATCCCTCAAATTATGGTCAGGGGTACTCCCCTGACCATAATTTGAACAATAGGGAGCTACTTAATATTTAAAAAAATAAACTAGATGGCTTTAATTATGCAACTATGTCGGGCAATAATTGCTCAAAAATTGCCCGTGTAGCCGCAGCTTTAGGTGACCCTTAGAGGTTTACGAGACGCCGTAAGATGTTGCAATACATCTTATATTGCATGTTTGACAACACATGGCGGGGATATTGCTCGAATTTCTCGCAAGATCTGCGTTTTAGGCAAAGGTAAGGGACGGCTGTTGTGTATTTAAAGGACCAATAGTTCGGTTTTATTGCTCGAGTAGAGTTTTATGTTGTATTAAAGTTTTGATGTATAATTCAAGTGTGTTTTATGTGCTATCGTGTGCGGTGTTCTGATGGTCCCATTTGAAGGAGTTATGGAGACATTAAATGCTGGTGTTTCTGTTCAGTTGTAGTCACTGCTTTACTTACGTGCACTTTCTTGAAATTGCATGACTTATTTCTACCTCAACTGCAGCTCTTAGGTAGCTCTCAAGACAGAGTCCCGTATTTAAGTTATGTTTGCTCCGCACCGTAATTTCGTGCTGGCGTCACTGATTACTTGACAAAGTCGCAAATCGAAATCCGTGGTTAAATAACTATTTAATTTTATTAAAATTGCGTTTTTATTATTATTAAAATATATTCAATTTACCTATGGTGGTTTTATCAGTTGTAGAATAACGTAATGAAGATTATGCATGGATGGGATTGAAGCTTGTGGCTAATTAATAACAGCCGCAAGGATCAATCCATCAGGTTAAGCTACGCTTGCCGGGGTTGGTCCATAAATGGCTGACCACCTTTACATACCAAGACTTCTCAGTACCTCGGAAAGCACGTTAAGCAGTTGATCCCAGCTGTCATTCGTAAATCTTTGACAGTCGATACGGGTCGTCAGAAGCCCGAAAGTCTGACAACCAGTCTTACCAAGGGGTATCATATTACCCAGTTACTGGATTGTGGAGGTCAGATAGGCAGTCGCTCCATCTAAAATACTGGTATTCAGTTGCATCCGATTACACTAGAACCTGACCCCAAAATAGTTGGGAAAAGACTGGGCAGATAGATTGATTGACATAAATGGGATAGCAACAAATGCGTGCATTACCAGATGTATGAACGTAAACGAAGCAAAAGGAGTATGTAAGGATCGTAGCAGGTGACGTTCTGTAGTTTCTGCCCCATGAGAAGAAGGCATGAATTCATCTATGCATGTAACAACCAATCCGGGGTATCCTGTTTTACTTGGAAAGTGACATAGACGGCCAAAATATTGATAGTTAATTGATTCAGGCGTGACCTTGCGGAAATCCATTATAAAATGATGATGTGGATATATTTAGTAACCTGTTCCGCTTAGCTATTTCTAAAATGTCTTAAAAAGACCCTGAAATGAAATCGACACGTTTTTCACCTCTCAACGAGGCCTCGAACACGGCGTGTTGCCACACCAAGCACTGAGCGCAGACTGAAGCCTTTTTGCCCGTCTGTGAGCTCAGTGCTTGGCGTAGCAACACGCCGTATTCGAGTTCGCGATGAGTCAATCGTAATCTTGAGGATGCCTCGTTGAGAGGTGAAACACGTGTCGATTTAATTTAGGTTACTAAATATATCCACATCATCATTTTTTTTTTGACCAAAATATTTCCACAATCTATAACAGACCTTACAATAACACAACACACAAAATAAACAGAATACCTTAATAAAATATCGTAAACACGATATATAAAAGTATCTCTTATATACTACGACAGCAGTATATAACTTAGTATGTATCGCTTACGGTTCTATCGGCAAAGATGATTTATTACTGACCTCCACAACGGGAAATAATAAAGACTGGCCACATATCCCAGATCGTATTAGGGTGCACATAAAAACCGGTATAAAACGGAAAATTCTGGCGGTTGGTTTGCTACTCGTTCATATATAATAACACCGGTAAAATACCGAATGTCGGTAAAATACCGAACTTATATTATATGACTTCTTATATAATATTGGTTACGTTTAGATTGAGTGAAACAACTGTTTTACGGTTTTCCTCTGATCTTAAGGACAGGAGTTTATTTTATATAGTCGATATTAGGGTCCGGTAGTAAAACGGTAATATTTTAGTTATGTTCTTACGTTCATCTTTAACAGAATATTATCTCACGTTTCCGATTAACTTGGAACATGAAACCGTGAATTAACATGGTTATGATTGACTTCTCATCATCTGCTTAGCCTTTTCTCAACTTTGGCTTCCAGTCGAGCTGGATGCAGCTGAATACCAGTATTTTGCATAGAGCGACTGCGTGTCTGATCTCCACAACTCAGCTACTACGATACCCATTGAAGGTGAAGGAAAGTGGCATGTGTAGTCAAGTCAGAGGCCCATGGGCGGCTTTAAAAGGCTGATACCAGGTTAGTTACTAACCACACGAAAAGAAGAAAAAGATACCCTTGGTTGTCATAGTTAATTGATTCAGGCATGACCTTGCGGAAATCTATTGTAAAATGATGATGTGGATATATTTAGTAACCTTTTCCGCTTAGCTATTTCTAAAGAGTCTTGCAAAGACCCTGGAAGAAATCGACACGTGTTTCACCTCTCAACGAGGCATCCTCAGGATGACGATTAACTTGTCGTGAACTCGAACACGGCGTGTTTCCACAACAAGCACCGAGCGCAGCGTCTGCGCTCGGTGCTTGGTGCTTGGTGTGCAGCGTCTAAAACTGCTCAAGTACCCAAGTCTAACATTTGTCATCTACTTTTTATATTTTAATAAATTCTTTATAAAAATTAAAGTTATGAAATTAAAACCCAAATAAAAAATCCAGAGTCGCACGTTGTCTGTTCAATTTATGCCCATAAATCGAACAGATTACGTGTAACTCCGGATTTTTTGTCGGTGATGTCTTGCTTATAACTTTTTAGTTGACGTTTTGTTGGCTAGTAGCTGCGACACTGCGACCAACTAGGAAGTAGCGCTCGCCGGCCGCTGTCGCAGCACCGCTCGTTATGGTCGCTCGGCTCGCGTGCGGTTGGTTTCAATTCTAACCTAACCTAACCCATTTTGTCAGGGTACCACATAAGCGGGGTAAATTTTTAATTAAAAAAAAAAAAACTAATTTTAAGTGCTCTGTTGCATTTCACGCCGCAGCAGCGGCTTGCGAGCGCTACTTCCAAGTTGATCGCTTTCCATAATATCAAATTTGGAAATCCATCCATCGACTTTTTTTGCGTGGTCACCCTACTTTGTTTGATTTGTTGTATGCCGCCGCATTACTCTATTGTACCACTAAAGGAGTTAATTTTGGCCTATTTACCACGTTTTTTTTTCCTTGTAATTTCAGTTATCACTATTATAGCTCTCTTATTGCTTTTAGTACACATTCTGTAACTCTGTATTACCGCCATTAAACCACCTAAGGTGATAAAAAAGTGTGCCTATTTCGGGTGCATAGTAGAGTTATAGCGCGGTCTAACTCGGAATGTATATAACTTAACACTTATTTATAACTTTAGGATCTGGTTAGCGCTCTAATAGATTTACTTGAATAACTCTTGTCTTAGCGCCTAGTGTTAGTTGGGTAGGACGGCTTAATAGAAGGACCATAAAATACGTTCGCATTTTTTTTTGTTACACGCGCTGTACTCACACTAATGCATATTGTCTCTAATTGGGCGAAACCAGGAAGGGATATGGTAGCTGCGCTGCCGCAGAAATATTTTCTTAACATCAGTTATATAATGAATATGTGTAAAGTTTGTTCACTGTACTTAGGTACAAACAAACTGACACAAACGCGGACAAACGGACACTTAAATTTTATCTAAATAAAATTCCGTTTCCGTGTCTGTTTGTCCGCTCGCACGCGCGCGTTATAAGCAGCGATGACGGTGACCTTACTATTTTAAGGGTCCTTACCAATAAAGCTACGGTTTCCTAAAAGAGCGGTGGGGCAGGCCGCTGGCCGCCAAATAACGTCCGCCAAATAACGGGCACCAAATAACGGCCGCCACGCAACGGCCGCCAAATAATGGGCGCTTAATAACGGCCGCTACATAACGGGTGCCAAATAACGGCCGCCACATAACGGCGGCCACATAACGGCCGCTACAGTTACCGTAGTTACCGTCACTACGGCCGTAAAAACGGGCGCAAATAACGTTGTCATAAAACCGGAAAAGTGCATTCTTTGCACGGAAATATTGTACGGTGACCACACCGCAAGAAAAAAAAAGTGCGATTGCACTTTTCCGGTTTTATGACAATCGTTACTGCGGCCGTTACTTGGCGGCCGTTATGTAGTGGCCATAATTTGACGGCCAATGTGTGGCGGCCGTTATGTAGCGGCCGTTATGTGGCGGCCGTTATGTGGTGGCCGTAATATGGCGGCCGTAATATGGCGCCGTAATGTAGCAGCCGTTATGTGGCGGCCGTAATATGGCGGCCGTTATGTGGCGGCCGTAATATGGCGGCCGTTATGTGGCGGCCGTAATATGGCGGCCGTTATGTGGCGGCCGTAATATGGCGGCCGTAATATAGCGGCCGTAAGATGGCGGCCGTAATATAGCGGCCGTAAGATGGCGGCCGTAATATGGCGGCCGTAATATGGCGGCCGTAATATAGCGGCCGTAATATGGCGGCCGTAATATAGCGGCCGTAAGATGGCGGCCGTAATATAGCGGCCGTAATATAGCGACCGTAAGACGGCGGCCGTAATATGGCGGCCGTAATATGGCGGCCGTAATATAGCGGCCGTAAGGTGGCGGCCGTAATATAGCGGCCGTAATATAGCGGCCGTAATATAGCGACCGTAAGATGGCGGCCGTAATATGGCGGCCGTAATATGGCGGCCGTTATGTGGCGGCCGTAATATGGCGGCCGTTATGTGGCGGCCGTAAGATGGCGGCCGTAATATAGCGGCCGTAAGATGGCGGCCGTAATATGGCGGCCGTAATATGGCGGCCGTAATATAGCGGCCGTAAGATGGCGGCCGTAATATAGCGGCCGTAATATAGCGGCCGTAATATAGCGGCCGTAAGATGGCGGCCGTAATATGGCGGCCGTAATATGGCGGCCGTAATATGGCGGCCGTAATATGGCGGCCGTAATATGGTGGACGTAATATGGCGGCCGTAATATGGCGGCCGTAATATGGCGGCCGTAATATAGCGGCCGTAAGATGGCAGCCGTAATATAGCGGCCGTAAGATGGTGGCCGTAATATGGCGGCCGTAGTATAGCGGCCGTAAGATGGCGGTCGTTACGTAGCGTCCGCTATGTGGTGGCCATAATGTGGCGGCCATAATGTGGCGGCCGTAATATGGCGGCCGTAATATGGCGGCCCTTATGTGGCGGCCGTAATATGGCGGCCGTAATGTAGCAGCCGTTATGCACTTTTCCGGTTTTATGACAACTGTTACTGCGGCCGTTATGTAGTGGCCGTTTTATGGCGGCCGTTATATGGCGGCCGTAATACGGCGGCCATAATTTGGCGGCCGTAATATGGCGGCCATAATTTGGCGGCCGTAATATGGCGGCCATAATTTGGCGGCCATAATGTAGCAGCCGTTATGTGGCGGCCGTAATTGGGCAGCCGTAATATGGCGGCCATAATTTGGCGGCCGTAATGTAGCAGCCGTTATGTGGCGGCCGTAATTGGGCAGCCGTTATGTAGCGGCCGCTATGTGGCGGCCGTAATGTGGCGGCCGTAATATGGCGGCCGTAATATGGCGGCCCTTATGTGGCGGCCGTAATGAAGCAGCCGTTATGCACTTTTCCGGTTTTAAGACAACTGTTACTGCGGCCGTTATGTAGTGGCCGTTTTGTGGCGGCCGTTATATGGCGGCCGTAATATGGCGGCCATAATTTGGCGACCGTAATGTAGCAGCCGTTATGTGGCGGCCGTAATTGGGCAGCCGTTATGTAGCGGCCGCTATGTAGCGTAATATGGCGGCCGTTATGTGGCGGCAGTAATATGGCGGCCGTAATATTGCAGCCGTAATGTAGCAGCCGTTATGCACTTTCCGGTTTTATGACAACCGTTACTGCGGCTGTTATTTGGCGGCCGTTGTGTGTTGGCCGTTATGTGGCGGCCATTATGTAGCGGCCGTTACGTTGGTTAGGTATTTTTTATGACCCTTCTATTAAGAATCACATATTGATTGCACACTAAGTTGGAATAAATATTTAGACGTTATATTATCTCGGGTACGAAAGCTTATGTTTCTTGTGGCACTTTTAAGACCTTTATGCTTCGCCTTGAGAGGGCGCAGAGGGCCGTTTTGGAGGTGATGCTTCACAAACCATATCGCTACTCTACAACCCAATTATACAAGGACACGACTGTACTCACTTGCAGGCAACTCTGTACACTATATATAATACTATATTTCGAATGTCAATGAGAAGTTTGTTGTAAAAGCGTATACATTAACACATGAACGAGTTGCCTACTTTGTGGAGACGTGTGCGATGTACAGCAAGGTTGTGTTTATTCCTGGTATTTAAACTATGAATATCGGACATTTTGCTTAAAATTTGATATATTTTTGTGTACATACAATAGGTTTTCAAAAATATATTGTGAGGCTACAGTCAGAATATTTATTTCTTTGAATTTTTCTCTAAGGGAATCTCGTGGACTTAGGTTGTAAATGGCTCGAACAGCCTTTTTCTGTAGAACAAATAGTATTAATGTCCGCACAGGTCCCCAGAGAAGAACCCATATGAAATAAGACTATGAAAATAACTAAAATAAGTAATTCTACGTCAGTTATCTGACTCATTTTTTTAACAGCATAGGCGGCCGACCTTAGCCTTCCTGACAATATTGCTATGTGTGGGTCCCATTGTAATTTACTGTCAATAGTGATTCCAAGAAAAACTGTCGACTCAACAGGGTCCAACTCTGTTCCATTAACTTGAACATTGGTAGATAGCTACCTGACAGTTGGCATCGAAAATTGAATGAGTTTAGTCTCTTTTCGTTCAGGAGAAGATTATTTACATTAAACCAATGCACTATTTTAGAGAGTGCATCGTTAACTTGTTCAAAGTTGACTAACTGACGTTTGATTTAAAAAATGAGGGAAGTGTCATCTGCGAATTATACTATCTTGTGATTATCCCTTATGTGATAAGGTAAATCATTTACATAAATTAGAAATAAGAAAGGCCCAAGAATTGAACCCTGCGGAACGCCCATGGTGACCACAGATCCTGCAGATTTCTTACCATTAACATCGACCCTCTGAATTCTGTTGTTCAGATAAAAAGTCAGAAGGTTAAGAGCCTTGTCCCTCATACCATAGAGGTACAGTTTCCTGGTGAGTGTATCATGATGTACGCAATCGAAAGCCTTAGACAAGTCGCAGAAAATGCCAAGAGCACCTTGCGACTCCTCCCAGGCCTCGAATATACTCTTTAGTAATTCCACGCCCGCGTCTGTATAGCTATATTGTTCATTATGAAGGAGGCTATTTAAATTAAAATGTCTTAGCGTGCTTGAGTATTAACTTTTCAAATATTTAGCTAAATGCAGGTAAGATAGAAATAGGATTGAAATTTCCAACGTCGTTTTTATTACCTGATTTGAATAATGGTATGACTTTACTACTCTTCATGAGGTCAGGAAAAGTTCCTAAATCAACACATTTATTAAAAGTAACAAGCTACGATGTCTATTATATTACTTAAAAAATTAATGGACATGCTCCAGTAATCACCAGTGTTTTTGGACATGAATGTGTTAAAAACATTAACTACATTACGAGGCGTTACATGTTCGAAGCTAAATAAGCGAACACTTTTAGACACACTATTAAGCAAAAGGTTTTCAGTTTTAGACGGCGACGAATTTAAGGAGCGAGTTGTAGTTATATCTAAGTACATTGGCAAAAAACTCATTAAACACCTCAGCTAAGTCAGCTGCTTAGTTAATTTATTTATATCAACCATAATCTCAAGTTGTTTATCTTGTTTAACCGACTTATTCGTTTCATTGTTAATAAATTTTCAAGTGGTTTTTACTTTATTATTGGAAATTTTAACTGTATCGCTTAAAAATTTAGATTTTGCAAATACTAATCTTTTTAAATAATTTTTGACATACTCTAGGAAAGGAGTATCAAACCTGTATTTTTTCAGACCAGTCAGTCGAGTCAGGAGTCGTATAGTCTCGCTCTACTTTTATAAATACCTGGAGTGGCCCATTGGTTAAAGCCAACGGAGGTGCCATTAATGTTAATAGTTTTGGTCTTGAAAGTAGATTGGTACTCTTTTTGCATAACATTAATGTCAGGTATGTAATTAGGTAGAAATTACCAGTTTTAGAATATTATGTTAATTTCTATATAATTATGTGACTGAGCTGGCTAAAACCTTTCACTCCAATATTCAGGGCCATAAATTTAAAGCAACTTTACATATTACTGGAGGTTTAAATTGCGCGGAAACCTGCACATCTTACTGTATTGCCATTTACAAATACATAATTACGTATTTTGAGTTGACATTTAAAATATCTGTCAGAGAATTAAGTGCAATTTTGCTGTTGCGATTCACTGCGATGACTTTCCTATGTATCGACTCTTATTTATACAGGGTGGCATGGGACATCAACGCGCAACCTGTTACCATGGATTAAGTACCTACATGATTCTGAACCAACGAAAAATTTCAACGCAGGGATGTTGAAGTTTTTCGTCGGAACTAAAAAAAGAAACTGTTCCATACACTTTGACCGTGTAGATCATCAGTTATCTAGAATCAAGTGCTGATATCATGATTATAGTTTGCGCGTCGATGTCATGCCAGTCTATATAGTACCTGCCTATTACAGATACCTGGAGCAGATGTTCCTAGGGTCAAATGCATACTAATGTTCGTTGGGGATTGCATTGGAATTGGGCTGCACTATATTTAATGCACTGCGTTACCTTTTAATGTCAGTACAATGAGTATACATTTTTAAGTAGGTACTTTCGTTTTCCTGTCCACATTATTGTTGTTGTGTGGATTTTTTACTGCATTTTGTCATTATTGTAAATATATGTAATATTCATCTGTGTTAAGAATCTATTAAAATAATTCAAATATATTACAGTTGTTTTAAGATAATGCATAATAATCCTTGAACTTTTCCGTATAAGTCGACAAAGTAACTCCTATATTTCTGTATGAATAGTCAAAAGAAAATCTAACTTATCCGAGGCTTAGTGCTATTTTACTAACAATTTCTAAGTTAGGATACACAGAAATTGTATTAAGGTAAATCAAAATGAAAAAATAACAACCATTTTCATATTAAATAGATGTTTAAAATTATGTCCAAAGAATTAAAAAAAAACCCTGCATAGTAGGTAAGGATAGCTTTTTATTTATAGAAAGAGCTGTAATTTCATTATTTTAACTTTAAATAATTGTATTAAGGCAACTAGGAGATAGGTCCTCATTTCACAGCTAGTCTTCAGACTCCTAACTTAGCTTTAGACCCCTTCCTTTCACAAGAGCTACCCTCATGTACAGTTAATGTCAGCACAAGACCTGAAGTTGTCGGGGCTTCCAGGAAAGGGCTTAGCCCCATTTTAGGTTAGTACCCCGTTGTAGAGTTATGAAAACAGGTATTTTAGGTACGTTTTGTGATGAATTGTTATTGGCTGTGTATTTCTCCGGAATTAATAGGGCCACCTCCTTTCATGGGCGTGAATAAGATATTTTAAATGGATGAGATTTATGACCCTAGAAGGCCATATAGTGATGTAATAGATGATGTTTTTTAGGTGCGTAGTAATCTTGAGGAGTGGCTAGAGAGGCAGCACGGTATCCTCACCTTCCGCCTGACGGAGGTCCTCACCGGACACGGTTCCGGTTGTTTCGGGAGGTTTCTGTTCAGGATAAGGCGGGAGGAAACGCCCGGATGTCACCATTGTGTGGATCGCCCGGAGGACACGGTAGAGTATACGGTGGAGGTCTGCCCAGCTTTGGCGGAGCATCGCCGTATTCTCGTGGAGGCGATCGGTGGCCGTGATCTCTCGCGTCCGGCTCTGGTTAAGGGCATGGTACGGAGCGAGAGGGCATGGGAGTCACCTCTTTCTGCGAAGTAGTAATGCTCGCGAAGGAGGAGGCGGAACGCGTGAGGTAGAGGCAAAGTTCGCGCTCTCACGCGCCTCATCGCCGCAAGAGGCGCCCTGGGCGTCGGGAGTCGCAGGCCGATTCCCGGCCACCGTAGGCGCGGGCTTGCGGACGGTGAGCAATTGGTAGCTCGCTGTCCGATAAGGACGGGGCCCGGCTCGACGGCGCGTTGTGTTCCACGCGCGCCTCAAATAGATATCAGCAGAACTGACGTGGTCCGAAAGGGCCGATGCCTGCCGGGGTTGCGGTTATTGTTCGAAAGGATTACCGTGGCCCCTGGCAATATAAGCAACTGAAGGAACACGGGTGGGTTTTAGTCAGTAGAAGTTATTTGATAATTTCCCACCCAAAAAAAAAGGTGCATAGTACTCGTAACCGGCGTGCGTGTGCCTATGAACGTAACGAAGCAAAGGTAACCGATGCAAAGATCGTAGCAAGTGTAATTCTGTAGTTTCTGCCTACCCCGGCTACTCCTATGGGAAGAAGGCATGAGTTTATGTAGGTATAACCATAAATAGTGCATGTGGGTACTCAACCCTAAAGGGCGATCAAATTGGTAATAAAAAGAATGTAACAGTTACGCTCAGATTGTCCTAGCAATTACAGCACAAGTATTATCAGCCGGTGTATTTTGAAGAAGCAATCATGCATTTAGTATGAAACTACACACTGTGGAAAAGAAAATATGAAACGTAGCAGCTGCAATTCATTTAGGTCAGCACAGTACAGCACAGTATGTAGTTCTTAATAAGAACCAGCTGTGAGAAATAGCCCGCCCATAGGAGAGATGTCTTAATAGTCTCCAGCGCTTATTTACTATTATACTTTCATAAAAATATTTTTATAGGTGAGTTGATACATAATTTTGATAAATCATCAAAACTTTATTACAACCCTAAGTAAGTATGGACAGATGTACGGACGGTACATCCAAAACTGCTCCGAAATAAGAATACCTAACTAGGTATAAGAAAAAATATTTAATTTATTCAAAATCTTAATCTGAACTCAAACTCAAACTCAAACTCAAAGCATTTATTTCAATTAAACCATTTACAGGCACTTTTGAATTGTCAAAGAGTCGGTCAGTTAGTCAGAAAGTTGAAGCTAATTGCCCATTCCAAAACGTAGATCTCTATGGAGAAGAACGGGCAAGAAACTCCAAGGACACTCTTTTAAACATTGATATTACAAAATCCTGGGTACATCATTCTTGTTGCTTCTATATGTGAGAACAATGTACAAAAAATAATCAAAAGCAATTGAAAATATAAGATTAAAAATAAGCCCTGGCAGATAAGAGATGACCAGTTTCACCGAACACCTTATTTGCTTACAATATAATAGGATACATACGTGCAAACGGGTCAAAATCATAACCCTACTTTTTGCTTCGCCGTAGTCAGGTATAAACAGATGATATCAATAATCTTAAACATGACAAAAAATCCAAGAGTTTGCTCTTGAAATTTTTTACAAGTGCACCTACCTAATCTCCTTAATCGAAAACATCTCTTGGTAAAAGTAAGTACCTACATTAACTTCCAACTTTCTTTTTAACATAGTTTTTCGTGAAACTTCTACGCCACTCACTTAGTGTTATTAGTTATTAGATAGATAATCTATTTTCTGGGAGAAAAGGAAGGATGTGCCTTGAAAACATCATCTAATTTCGTTATTGGTACATGATCAGAAAGCAAACATACAAAAATAATGAGATTTTTGTTATGCTTACGTGAGTCCTAAATACAATAATGTTATCTGATAATGACTTGTTATGTAATGCGATAGTGAAGAATGGATCCAAAAAAATTCTATTGTTGACCACGTACTCATTTCTTTCACGCAGAATGTTGTAACTAATTCTTGACCTTTCATTGTTACGTGTTTACATGCATACGTAACTCTAGGTAAGGATGCGATTGCACTGAAGCGAAGCTGAGATGTGCAGGAATCAAACAAGAGAACAAGGACAAGAGATGCGATGAGGATTTCAACCATTGTGATTGGTCCATTTCTGCAGGTCTTCGCTCAGCTCCGCTCGTCTCCGCTTCAGTGAAAACGCGGGTGCGTTTTCATTGAAGCATAAGCACTGAACTAAAAGGTCAGAAATATCAGAAATTAACAGGCGTGTTATTCTCTAAGTACCTATAATGTCGTTTCAGGAGTATTGCAAAATGCTGTCATATACATCTTTGCCTCTCAAATGGGTACAAAAAAAAAAAACTCATGCCGTGGTAAAAATATAAGCCATCCAGGAAGATGGTGGCGAGACTGTCAGCCCAGGTTGTGTCAGTATGATTTATGTATTGCTACTCGAAAAGGCTATTTTAATGCACAACTTGAATAACTACAGTCCAGTCGTTAAGAAAATGCATTCCTGACACCTATCATTATTTTGACAATTTTGAGTAGTAATAAGGAGCAAATTCGCAAAACACATATATTCGTTAGTATGAAACTGACAGGTGTCAAAAACGTATTCTCTCGACGGCTGTCTGTAACCTGTAACAAGTATTTATGAGACCTGAATTATGGTACGGAAAACTTCGTGAGAAAAAGTAAAACACGTCCTCTCTCCTTAAACATTATCATTAAGGCCGTCCGCTGCGTTGAGCGGATGCACGGAGTGGGTGCTCGCGCGGCTCGCTATATTCTATTATCATCCTTGGAGCAACGCTGCGTGAGGCGGGTCTCCCGTCGCACGCGGCGCGATACGGTGCGATATGGACAGCCTAAATGTAGTTCTATGCTCTTGTTTCATGTATATTATGATATAGATAAGAATATGAATATGTATATATGATATATGTATCGATATTGTGTATATAAAATAAATATATGTATTTATTATATATATAAATGGTAAACCACTGACTACCCGCAGTATTGTCTCTCCTCCTTCTCCTTCTCCCTTTAAAATCCATTCAAAGGTTTTCTGTAAAAGATCGCTTGTAATCTCTCTCTGTATAAAACCGCCCATTGTGTCACCCTATTTAAAATTTCTACATTTATATCTGTTACTTTTATGGTGTACATAATAAAGAGTATGCTATGTATCTATATATAATCGAAAAAATTAAAAATCCGTTTGATTTTAGATCATGACTTTATGTCCTCTAGAGGGCGCCATATTTAATGTGACGTCACATAACCTATAACAAGCGGACAATCAAAACGCATTCAACGATACCTCATTTTTGTCAAATTATGATTAGTAGTTTATAAGTTCTGAGAGAACAGATGAGCATACATACATACATACCGGTGAAATCATTACACTCATTTTTGGTTCGCCGTAGTCGGGTAAAAATAAGTTTGAAATCGTTAATACGCAGCGAGAAAACGTGGTGATGAAAGGTAATTTCTTCTCAGTATAAGAAAAGGTAATTGGCTTGCCGTTGAATAGTTACTGGCTAGTATTTTCACTAAATTCCTGCTATGCTAGCTTTATACAAAATCGATCCGATGCTCACTACATACAAAAAAAAAAAACAATTGCACTCACGCAATGGAAATAAAATCGGCACCGCGGCAATCAACGCGTTGATGTCTTTTTAATGGTCAATAGGTGGTGTCATCACGGTGTCGCGAAATCAATGGTTTAGTCCCATCTCAAAAATGCCCAACGTGGTTAAAGAAGTTTTCACTTCAAAAAATATTTAATCCTTCAATTACTTCGAAACTTTAAGACCGAACTCATGGCGACCCCACTCGAATGTTTTCGTTAAATGAAATTCACCATGTCACGGTGAGCGGTAGTGGTCTCTTCGTGAATCGACAACAGTTTTTCCCTACCACAGCTCACCATAGTTCGTCCTGATTTTGTGTTCCAAATATATTAACTTTGCAAATTTTCTTGGGCTTTCCTATCAGGAATTTCTCAATAGCAGCGAGGGATCTGGACTCGTGCCCGGTTAGTTGCAATAGCTTCACCCCCTATTACATGGGACTTAAACATAATGTCGAAATGTGTGAGTACTATAGACTATAGTTACCGCCTGCCTTACCTTTCGAGGATTACAAGCGTGATGTTATGTTATGTACTGCCCAGGATTTAGATTTTATTGACACTTTTCTCAACTTTTGATGGAATCGAACATCGAGTCATTTATTTGGCTTTTGTTTCTTGCGCCAACCAACCAATTACAACGACTAATTTAGATGTATATTTGCTATTCAGAGATTAGATCAGCCAATCTATACTGTAAAAAAACCGGCCAAGTGCGTGTCGGACTACGCACAATGAAGGGTTCCGTAATTGAGATGAATTTATTTGTGGGAGAACAAACTTGACATTATAGTTTAAAAGATATAGGTTTTCCTGTACCCATACTATGAGTGTTTTTAGAAATTTTAGGTCCAGTAATTTCGGAGATAAGGGAATGGTCAATTTTCATCGAATTTCATAAATATCTTTAAACGTATTTATTTTAAAATTATATAAAAAATATTTTAAGATCCTCGTAACAAGCAATTTCATTTGATATGTCACACGGTACTTACTGTTAGCAAAACTTTTTTTTTAATTTACTTGTTTGCCCCCATTATTCAAAATTCATTTATTTACGTTATCCGTTCGTGTTTGGGTCACAGAAATACTCAAACTCAAACTCAAACTCAAAGCATTTATTTCAATTAAACCATTTACAGGCACTTTTGAATTGTCAAAGAGTCGGTCAGTTAGTCAGAAAGTTGAAGCTAATTGCCCATTCCAAAACGTAGATCTCTATGGAGAAGAACGGGCAAGAAACTCCAAGGACACTCTTTTAAACATTGATATTACAAAATCCTGGGTACATCATTCTTGTTGCTTCTATATGTGAGAACAATGTACAAAAAATAATCAAAAGCAATTGAAAATATAAGATTAAAAATAAGCCCTGGCAGATAAGAGATGACCAGTTTCAACTGACGGCGCCCGTTCACGAACATGACGCGTGGATCAGCACCATCCAGCTCAACCATTTTGTAGGGAACCGAATGATCCAACACACTCGCCACCATCATTTCGAGACATTTAAGTGAGCATGACATATTCTCAACTGCCATGCTATTTCAAGTCAACATACATCTTAATAAGTTAATAAACGGCTCCATGGTCTCACATTTACAAAAATAAAAATGCTTCTAAATTATACAAAACTATAGTTTGCAATGTATCTAAAAAAATAAAAGAATTTAACCACCAAAAAGAAAGAAAATCATTACTTAATTGGAGCATTCAACAATTAAGTTGGTAAAACAAAAATGAACATTAAGTTCCTAATGTCAAAATATATTTTTTTTAAAAAGGGGAAGCAACTCTTCCAAATATTAAAATTTTAACTAGTGAGCCCAAGCGGCTGTGGAGCAGGACCAGCATTAAGCCAAGCATTTTTATCTACGATATAATCATCTAACTTATAATATGCTTGTCTACATAGTGTGCGTTTAATGCATGTTTTAAATTTCTTCTCATTTAGTTGAAGAATATCGAGTGGTATTTTATTATAACATTTTACACAGTACCCCATAAAAGAAGTGTGTACTTTAGACAATCTAAAACGTGGTTGATCTAATTTGTTCCTATTTCTAGTGTTAAAATTATGCCTGTCACTTATCTTACAAAAAAGATGGAGATTTTTTCGAACATACATAATGTTCTCATATATATACTGACAAGGTACCGTCATGATGTTGATTTTCTTAAACAGTTCCCTTAGAGACTCGCGTCTGCGGAGGTTGTAGATGGCTCTGACGGCCCTCTTTTGCAGAATAAAGATAGAATTAATATCTGCAGCCCGTCCCCACAGCAAAATACCGTAAGACATGATGCTATGAAAGTAACTAAAATAGACCAGTCTCGCAGAATCTACGTCTGTTAGTTGGCGGATTTTCCAAACAGCGTAAGCGGCTGAACTTAGCCGCCCTGCAAGTGATGTTAAGTGAGGACCCCACTGTAGTTTAGAGTCAAGCGTTATCCCCAGGAAAACAGTCTTTTCGACGAATACATAATGTGTACCAAATTTCAACTTAATCGGTTCATTAGATTCGGAGCAAACTGGCTGTGACAGACGGACAGACAGACAGACACACGAGTGATCCTATAAGGGTTTCGTTTTTTTCCTTTTGAGGTACGGAACGCTAAAAACTAAAAAAGAAGAATTCCTTCCTTCAGACTTTTCGCATAGCGGACGTCCTTCAGGAAATAAAAAAGATTTAATACCAGACCTATCTTCCATCATTTATCGAAGCCTTCACAGTGGCAACAGCTGCACCACATACAAAACAGCCAAAAGTCTCGTATTCAAGCATTAGAGAAGTTGAATTTTAACATTGATTTTAAAGTAACGATTTCCTAATTATAATAGTCCTTAATTCATATTGGACTTATTGTAAATCACAAATCTTAAAATTAATTGTACTTGGTTAAGAATGACAATTGAATATTTTGTGTCATATTATTTAAAACTACTACTACTCGTGATTATCGAGATGATGACTGAGAAAATTTGAAAAAGAAGATAAATGTAGACGACTAATAGAGAAATATAGATGAAGCAGATGTGTTGCTCCAACTCTAAATAAATTGGGATAAAGTTAGGAAAATGTATGATGATAATAAAGCTATTATCCCTAAAAAAAAATCTGTCTTTTTTTGGCGTCATATTTACCGCAAATAAGTATATTTTCTCAAGAATACCTACATATAATCTGCCTAGCCTTTTCCCAACTATTTATCGACTGCCTCGTTGGTCTAGTGGTCGCAAAGCGTTACTGCTGAGTATGAGGTTCTGGGTTCGATTCCCAGGTCGGGCAAGGTATTATTGGGTTTTTCCATCTGGAATTCCTCAGTAGCAGCCCGGAGTCTGGATTTGTGCCCGGTTGATGGCAATAGGCTCGCCCCCTATTACATGGGACTTAAACATAACTGGCGAAATTTGGGTATACTATAGGTACACGTCTGCCTAACCCTTCGGGGAATACAGGCGTGATGTTATGTATGTATGTACATTCTTAAAAATAAATAAAATCTGATTCTAAATTCACTTCAAGCTCATTTTTACGGGGAGATTTTTACAAAATTAATAGATCGGCTGACCTTAAGAAATCAGGTGTTAAAGTGTTAGGTGTAACTTATTGTGTAATATATTATTTGTGGTTTAAAAATTTTACAAAGTGATTTAAAAAAGTGTCCTTGGACCTTCGTGCCCGTTCTTCTCCATAGGAACCCGTTACGCAACAGACAACTAGTTTCCTCCTTCTGACTAACCAACTCCGTAAAAATTCAAAACTGCCAGTAAATGGTATAATTAAAGTAAATACTTTCAAAAAAATTAAAATCAAAATATTTTTATTTCACATAGACCTACATGGGCACTTATGAAACGTCAGAAGCTAGGTGCACGGTTCCAATTGGTCGTTTCCTATGGAGAAGTTTTTGAGTTTTAAGAACCGATGGTTTGATCGTAATTTAAAATTTCAAAATATAAACCTTATTAAACTATAATTATTGTTTCTACCAATTAATACCAAATTGTTTTAACCAGCTCGGTGAGCACACTGTTATGTGTAGCCATGACAATGGAAACATTTTGTATTCCAGTAAATAGTTAATGTTTTGAAGCTGACAATTATAATGTTGCCTAATAATAGGTCTTTATCTATGAAATTGCCATCCTGCCGTACTGGCTATTTCAAGTCCAATTTTTCCTTTTTTCGCTAAGAATTCTAATTTCAAATTATTTTTATTTTTAAAATATGGAATTCTTTTTTGAAAATTAGTCATTTGTTTAATGGTTTGCGTTCTGTTTTCATCGCATTTGTACGATTTTCCTCATCATGGATACGTTAAAAATTCGAATGGGTATGGAGTATGAGTACCGTCGTGGCAGCAAACCGGCAGAAGCGACACGCAACATCAACGGCGGACACTACTAATGATCGCACCACCCGTTATTGGTTTACCCGCTTCCATTCTGGAAATTTCGACCTAAGAAATGAACCCCGTGGTAGACCAAAAACTTTAGTCGACAATGACGAATTAAAGGCGATTGTGGAAGCTGATGCTTCTCAATCTACAGCTGAATTAGCAACAGCTTTCGATGTTAGCATCAAAATAATATTGGTCCATTTGCGTCGAATTGGCAAGGTAAAAAAGCTTGACAAATGGGTGCCCCACGAATTGAATGAACGCCAGCGCGAAGCACGCGTCGAGTTGAGCCTTGCACTGCTCAACAGGCACACAAACGAAGGCATATTGAATTGCATTGTTACTTGCGATGAAAAATGGATTCTGTTCGACAATTGCAAGCACTCAGCAAGTTGGTTAGATCCTGGTTCAGCACCTAAACAATGCCCCAAACGAAAACTGACCCCTATAAAAGTGATGGTCACTGTTTGGTGGTCTAGTACCGGTGTCATTCAACACAGCTTCTTACCAAAAAGGATGAGCATTACTGCAGATATGTACTGTGAAGAACTGAACATAATGATGGAGAAGCTCCCACATCTCCAGCCAGCTTTGGTCAACCGTTCGACTCCGCTGCTCCTACACGACAACGCGCGACCTCATACTGCACAGCAGACAGTCTCCAAGTTACAAAAGCTGAGGTTGGAAGTTCTCCGTGATCCACCGTACTCACCAGACCTTGCCGCTACAGACTTCTACTTTTTCCAGAAATTGGATAACTTTTTGGCGGAGAAAAAATCAATAACCGAGAGGCAGTTCAAAATGCCTTTGAAGAATTTATTGCCTCCCGTCCGGCAGACTTTTTAAAAAAGACCATCAATAAGCTACCACTACGTTAGCAAAAATGCATTGATTGCATGGGTAATTACTTTTTTTTATAAATAAAAAAAAAATATAGACAAACGTTTACTTATTTCATGAAAAACGACAATTTCATACGTAAAGACCTAATTTAACAGACCTATAATTACATGTGGAGCCTAATATCATGATACGCGTAAAAACTAGCTCAGTATAATTAATATTTGTCTAATTAGTTGTTAAGTCTGCCTAATAATACAGTTACTACCAATATTGAAACTCTACCATACATTTTAGCCCTAGTTTTGTAGATCCTTATAATTACATACACGGCTCCAATATAATTGGCTAATTACTAAAAAAACGTTAGTGTTTGGTTACCGTAACAATCAATAATTCATTGTAGCTAAAGAAAAAAATATAAGTACTGTCTGTTCCTAAAGTATCCGATAAAAGTGTAAACAAACTGTCCTGGTAAAATGATTACGTAATCACTCACTAAAGGGAATCAGTACCTAAAATTTCATCTGTATTTTACAAGAATTCAACTTTAAATCTTACCACTTTTTTTTTTTTTAATTTCTCGGGACCCTGGGGTTCCTGACCATTGTAAAGCGTACGAGGGGTTGAAGCTGACTCGCAGTGGCCTGTTAGACGTTTTGAATGAAATGAATCACCAACCGACGATTACCCTTGTCTGCACTATGCAATTGTACCCAAGGAATTAACCTCAGTTGTCAAATGAAAAACATTTTTAAGGTAATTTAAAATTAGAATTTCGGGATTAATTATTCAAATACATACATACATGTAAATAAACTCACGCCTTCTTCCCAAGGAAGTAGGCAGAAACTACAGAACGCCACCTGCTACGATCCTTACATACTCCTTTTGCCTCGTTTACATACATCTGGTCATACACGCACGCTGATTGCGAGTATTATGCACCTAGCCTTTCTGAAGAACATCACTAATAAGGTCAGTTTAATATGTCCTCTTAGGGTGTTTCCCGACTCCCAGTCACATCTGCCTTGTAAATACATTTTGTTAGTCACCTTTCATTCATCCTCTCAACATGCCCAAACCATCTCAGCATACCCTTTTCAATTTTTGTTACTACATCTTCTTTTAAATCACACCGCTGTTTTATCAAATCCTTCCTCAGCCTATCATATAGTTAGACCACACATGCTTCGCAAGGAACGCATTTCCATAGCATTTATTCTACTTTCATGCTTCTTTTGCCACACCCAACATTAACTTTCATAAATAAACGTGGGTACTAGCACAACATTGTGAACAGCCAGTCGAGTCTTTTTGGACTTCGAATGGTTTGTCACAATCGCATGTATAGCACCATTCACTTTATTTCCCGCATTAACTCTCCTTTTCACATCTTCATCAATCTTCCCATCTCTTTTTAACAGACTCCCCAAATGTACAAACTCACTTACTAGTTCCACACTCTTATCATTTATTATCACATCAGACTTCGATACATCCTCTCCTCTTTCAAATATCTTCATCTTATTCATATTTATATCCATCATTATCAATAAATGTTTCGTTATTCAAATAATTAAATCATCAACTCAACTTGTAAGTGACACTACAAATTGGCATGCAAAGGTACGGTTTTCTGCTCCATTTTATGAATTTAGGTGTTACCTAATGTCAGTGAAAACGGGTAGTGATGTACCAAATTGTAGAGGTTGATCCAATGTAGGCTACTAAATGAAATTATTGCTCGCAGAACCTTCAATCAAACCTAATTATTTAATTCAGGTTCATTAACTACCCAAATTGTATACAAATAAATTGCTCCCAATTCTTTCAATACACACATTAGGCTTCTTTGAATATCAAAAGAGGATTTACATACGAAATGTTAGCATCGTTACTTAGGACTATAAATCACATAGGCTAATGAGCTTTCCTGGCTATAAATCTTGCGGTACTCATTAGTTACACTAAACAGTTCAATACAAAAGGTTTGGTAACGAAGGTGGTTGTAATTTTTCGTAAAAGGTTTTGGGAAGAAACTGTGTGATTTTTATTATAAATTTTACAAAACTACCTCATCTAGAATATATTTTTTAAGGCATCTTTACTCTCACTTTCCTATAATTCCCACAGACTGCAGGAAAGCTAGAGGAAATATGTTTTCGTGAAAAGGGACGGAAGTGTGTAGCAGGAAGCCCGGGAAGCGCGCGCGAAGCAAAAGTTGGTCGTCAGATGATACCAACCCATTTTCCGAGAGGTTAGTACTGTCAGCCAAGATATCAGATGTTACATATCTACTGTAAGCTCGCTCCTTTTTTTCCTTTTATCTGTGCCTAAAGTGCCTTTTAATTGTCTAATTAAAATGACTTCACTGATTTTGGCTTTATATAGGGGAAAATAAGTATTTGCCTTTTGTGTGTCATAAAGCTCAAGTTATGGTGCGTTTTTTGGGACAGGTCTATGTTCAGCGCTGATTTTTAACCGGCTAGGCTGCAAAGTTATTTGCTGGTAATATTGAAGTAGGTGTATCTACTAATGATGCTAAATATTAACGGCGTGCAATCAAAGAGTCTTCACAACCAAGCATATCCGGTACATCCAGAGTTAGACAGCCACTTTACCAACCTACTGACTAGCTATTTGTTTTTACTTCAGCATGCGCTACGCTTGCCTCTTGGGCCCCGTTCACGGCCTCGGGCGATGCGATTTGCGTCCAACAACAGGCGCATGCGTCACTTGTTTTTCGTTGTTCGTCCGCGTCGCTTGACAAGTTAGGTCGTGGTGACTCGTGGTATACTCTGAACGACTTCTTTCATTTGGTTTTCCGCAGTCGCTGTCGCAAGACGCGTGTCGCTTGAACATGTAGCTTTTGATCACAAGGTTAGCCTCAACACCAGCTTTAAAGGTTTTGGAAGTTTTTTTTTTTTTGTAAACGTTATTGTGCTTTTTATTTAGATAAGGTTACGGACCAATGTTCTATACGAGTATTTTTCTTTCAACAAGGCGATCTTGTTCAAGTTTTCACTTTTATCGGCACTCCCGGAGTGCCACCACTTTTTAAAATTATTTTTGTGAGATTAATGCAAAAGTATTGGCAAACTTCTCATGGCTGCAGATTATTAAAAGTAACCATAACCATGAAATGGGCAGCCAGCCAGTATGCTACCCCATATTTTTTTTATTAATTTCCATTATCATTGCCCTACACTGACTTTGCTTTCGACTTTTGCGTAAAATTAATCTTCGGTATCAGTTTACATTGCAAGATATTTGCTAGAAGTAAGTTTTCGGTCTAGATTTTTGTAATAGTTTGCCATTAACTAGGTTAATGACGTCTTGATATGAATTAAATTATTTATGAATATCGTTTTTATACCCGTATCGTGATTATAATGAGCCATTTGGTATTCATGTTCGGTATAATATTATAGTCTAGGCCCCAGGCTAAAATATTATACCAAACATGAATATCAAATGTCCTAGGACCGTTACAGTTAAAGATGTTTGTCTATGCGACAGTTAAATAGTCGCTCTTAATAGCAATCATGTAATTATTGCGTTTAATTCAAATAGGTTTTTATTTTTATTAATTTATATGACTTTAGTATAGATTATTTTCTATTTTGTGAATGTGAGAACGCTGTAGGCTTAGTGGACTTTAGATTTGTTGACCATTTTCTATTTTTTTAAGTTCCTGGTACTTATTGAAAGACCTACACTGTCCTCCCATACCTAGTCAAACTGTTATTTGAAAGAATTGTAAAAGACAATCACTTTTAAAAGAGTAAACGTGGAGTTTCTTGCCGGCTCTTTTCCATAGGAAACGACCAATTGGAACCGTGCACCTAACTTCTGACGTTTCATAAGTGCCCATTTAGTTTTATGTGAAATAAAATATTTAGATTTTTTTTTAATTTTGATGTGTAAATAACTCCATTTATGGATTATTAAAGTATAGCACTATAAGCCCAGTGTGAACGGCCGCGACTTACGACTTCTTAGGTTCAAAGCCAGGCACGCGAATTATGTCCCACTCCCTCTCACAGAGAGAATGCCTGTGTCCCAGCAGTGGGAACAATATCGGCTGATTATGCTAAAGTATTATGACCTTTTGAATACTAATTTTGGGAGAGACGCCGTAAGATGCTCTATGACATTGACACACTGACTACATTAGACACAGTTTGATTTAGTAGTGGTTTCGAAATACCTTCAAAAACGGCCCTTTAACTTCAGATGACTTACATAAATGATGTCTTGTTCGGTTAACCAACACTAAGTGCTAGTATAATGAACTCTATGCAACAATAAATTTAACTTCGGTGGAACAATTACTTTTCAAAACCAATTATTTTAAGTAAAAGTGGTCCCTTTAGTTTTTGAGGATTAATTTAAGCTTTGTTTTACGCTAAAGAACTTTTAGCATTAAACTGATTGCGGTCCTTTTAGGTTTTATTAATAAAACTTGGTTAATAAACGCTTATCATTTAAATTGGAAATCTTTAATATGTCAGTCAAGTTTAAAAATTTAAAAATGTTACTTACTAATTTTGATCTCTAGTAGAAATATTACTTATTTAATTTAGTTAAAGAGCTATTTCGGTTTCAATTTATATTATTTTTACTTTTTTACTCATTATTACGTCTAGAGTTATTTTCTTTCATCTATACTTCTATATCTATAAATAATATTATAAAGAGGTAAAACTTGTTTTTTTGTATGTAGAGCGTAATCTCCGGGACTACCAGACGGATTTGAAAAATTATTTTTGCATTGCATAGCCCAATTCTTAAGGAAGGTTATATTGGCTATGTAATATCGGTTTGGGCTCCACTCGCCCCTTGGACCTTGCCCCTAATTACCTAAGTGTATCTATCTACTCGCCCCACCTACCCCAAATCGCCCCCGATTGTTAGTAAGTTAAAAGTACTGTCAGGACTCTAAGATTGACTGCTTAGCTCCATAAAGGTTTAGCGTGAGGATAATCATGTAAAAAGTTAAATCGGTAACTATCTGCAATATCCTAACATTCTGGCGCGTCCTTTTACAATTTGTGGAGAAGAATACGAATATAATGTAATATTGCTCTTGTCCCATAGCAAATAGCGTGATAATTTATACCCTATAATTTGATCATATGCACAGGGAATACCTAAGCAAAATTTGAACAGAATCTATCCAGTAGAATTTGCATGATGCTGGAACATACATACAGATAAACAGACAAAAATTCTAAAAATTATATTTTCGGCATTAGAATTGATCCCACACCTCGTAGCAATTACTTTTTTTCAAAAATATTTAATGTAGGTACAGTATTGACTTCGCTATGATTTTATTATATGTATAGATATTGGTGATTATCGAGATGATGACTGAGAAAATTTGAAAAAGAAGATAAATGTAGACGACTAATAGAGAAATATAGATGAAGCAGATGTGTTGCTCCAACTCTAAATAAATTGGGATAAAGTAAGGAAAATGTATGATGATAATAAAGCTATTATCCCTAAAAAAAAATCTGTCTCTTTTTGGCGTCATATTTACCGCAAATAAGTGTATTTTCTCAAGAATACCTACATATAATCTGCCTAGCCTTTTCCCAACTATTTATCGACTGCCTCGTTGGTCTAGTGGTCGCAAAGCGCTACCGCTGAGTATGAGGTCCTCAGTTCGATTCCCGGGTCGTGCAAAGTATTATTGGCTTTTTCCATCTGGAATTTCTCAGTAGCAGCTCGGAGTCTGGATTTGTGCCCGGTTGATGGCAATAGGCTCGCCCCCTATTACATGAGACTTTAACAAACATAACTGGTGAAATGTGGGTGTACTAAAGGTACATCTCTGCCTAGCCCTTCGGGGATTACAGGCGTGATGTTATGTTATATTATGTTATTTAATTAACCATTTATGCACACACGTATAAACAGACAAGAAGAAAGGAACAGAAAAATACGTACAAAAGTGATGCTTATTTCTAAAGAAATCTCTTCCAGCATACCTGCGACAGAAAAGTATATAAAATAAGATGTAGACAACGTGTGTGACAGTAGAAGGGAAAACAAAAAAAAAAAAAACATAAATCAAGGAAAAAAATAGAATTCGCTAATTTAAATATAAACATACAATAAGAGAATATACTTACATACTTCTAAAATAAATATCACTACAATAACAGTAACTATGTTGGGGTCAGCTTCCAGTCTAACCGAATACAGCTGAAAACCAATATTTTACACAAAGCGACTGCCTATCTGACCTCCATAACCCAGTAACTGGGTAATACGATACCCCTTGGTAAGACTGGTTGTCACTTTCAGGCTTCTGACGACCCGTAACAACTGTCAAAGATCCATGAATGCCAGCCGGGACCAACGGCTTAACGTGCTTTCCGAGGCACGGAGAGGTCTTGGTATGTAAAGATGGTCACCCATCCTTGGCAACCGTAGCTTACCGTGCGGCTGTAGTTACTTCTGTGTGGCTACACAAGTTCCTCTTATGAATACCTACATACCTACTAGGCAAATTTGTATGTAGGTATTTACAGGGAGTACCTACCTACATTGTATGTTATTTTACAGCTCGAATACATTTCGTATTCAAGACTAGGTTTTATATATAGACGGTAAGGTTTCAAGTCAAAATATACATATACTCATAATATTTGTATTCTAGAATCATAACCAGAAAATATGTGAAGAAATTCAAAACGTCTGAAGAATCTTATGCATACCTAAGTTTTTCTTTTAATTTATTTTTGTACACACCCAAGATTTCTTGTAAGTAACAGTTATTTTGCAAATCTATGTGTGATGGTCCTACAGAAAAAAATAAATAAAATAAAAACTACAAATTATGTATAGTCTAAAACTTTAATTCAGATAATTTTTGTAAACAAAGAAACGTCAATTAAATGTCACTGTCAAAATGACAGGTTAGTGGTGTAAAACCTTATTAAATATTATTTATAAATATTATAATAATAATATTTATTTATAATAATAATAATATTTATTATTAAATGTTTAATTATGTAATCATCTTTAAAATTAAAGTTAATTAATTATAAGAGCTATGCAAACAAAGTACCGTAGCCAAACAATGTTTTGTGTAGTATGTCGGAAACGCGGCTTATGATCATCATAATCAACTCTTTTAAGTCCTCTGCTAAACGTAGGCCAAAATCGACTAGAATCGTTTTCATCCAACATGTGGCAAGGCATGCTACTTACACTATGGATATATGAATGAGAGTGAGATATTTACAGAATAGCCCTGCAGATGACAAAGCAAAAAGAGCATGTTAGAACCTTAACTCTTTGAATCTAGTACCCAATTGAGCTATCTATCTAATGTGAAAGGAGCGTAAGGTAGTAAATGTATAATTTTATTCAAGTTTCGCAATCCATTTCAGAATAAAAAGGGTCTTGACGGACAAAAAAGTGATAGAACTGTTTCGTTTATTCATTTTAAGGTACCCCCGAAAAGCAGGAAAATTCCTTGTAAATGCACGTTGAAATAAAGGATTTTACTCAAATCTCCATATGTGTTTTCCCTTTGCTGTCATAAGCATTTTCCGTAAAACTGTCAGACGTTTGAAACAAGCATGTAACGTTTGGGATTATATTTCATGTACATTCTTCATAATGATATTGTTTTCTTTCAAAGATTTACAGCTTGTAAGCTCTTTTAGATTTACTCGCCTTGTGGAAATGTTTCTTTATTTTTGTATTTTTTTTTCCTTTTAAGGAAATTTTTATTTTATCTGAACAAAAGACGTCAGTTTTAAATTGCTGCCTTATTAAAGTATAATAGCATCTATACCTTTAATGTAAATATAGTAAGTTATCATAATAATAATAGCACTAGCCTATTGTTGTCTCACTGCAAGGCAAAGGCTTCTTCCACTGCAGAGAAAGCACGAGCATTGATCATCACGTTTCCTCAAGACGGGTTGGCGCTTTCAGACTTATATTAATTTATTTATTTAGTGAAGTGAACACTTCTTTAGGTGCGTTGGGCATTTTTGAGATGGGACTAAACCATTGATTTCGCGACACCATGACGAAACCTCATTTTTATAAACGCGATTGTGCTCTTTATTTATATTACGTTACGGATCAATATTCTATGTAAGTATTTTTACTTTAAAGATTTTGTAATTTAACTACCTCATGTTTGAAAGGCGAGGCCTTAACCACGGGCCATTACGACATTCAAGACAAGTTATTATGTTGTGTGATCTTACAAAGAACCGTTGCACGCTGGGCAACAATCGTTAGTCACTTGCGTGGCTATTAGGTACTCACTCGTCGATGAAATCGTGACATTCGACCCACCATCAATCAGCATAGTGGCCCAGTTGCTATATTCACATTTAATCACAACCAACTGCCAATTTCTTCTGAGGCCTAAATTGTTTTAAAAAAAATGGACAAGCAAATAGGTTATCGGAATCACAGTACTGTAGTAGTACTGTGATTCCGATATCCTATTTACAGAATAAGCAATTTCAGTACTGACTGCGTTTGAGTCACTGTAGGTAGGTACGGATGTCACTTTCAGCCGCCCCTATTTGCCCAGCCTGATTATTAGTTGCAACTACTAGTAGCTTAATTTGCAGAGATGCATAGTGTACCTATTAGTGGTTTCTTAAAACCAAACAGAAAGCATGAAAGAAAATGACCTCTGTATAAAAACCACTGACTGTATAAACACAGCACATTAGTTTTTAACAAGAAAAAATATCTGTCACAGTGCATTTCTTTCTCCCCTAATTTTGTTATTTTTTTTTTTGTTTCTGTCACAACTCAGTTTTTGTTTCATTACAACAGAATTTTAAAAGAAAGATTTAAATTAAATGTAGGATTTTTTTTATAAACGCAACGCGGGGTCGGAAGGAATTCGCTGATGGAATATTAAAATATGAATGTGAGGGGCAAAGAGGGAAATAGGGTGGCAAAGTTTAGCATTGCAGTTGAAGTTGTTTCTTTAGGGGTGAAGATTAGGTGAAGTAGGGAAAGTTAAGGCCCTTAGTGATTCGGGGGATAGTCCCCTAAACGTTTGAACTCGGGGATTAAAGCTCTCGTTCTACTTCCGAAAATGTCATTATAGTTTTGTTTCAAAACATGTTTTTCATGTTCTCGGTAAAAACCATTGTTTGAACACTGTTTACGGGAATTTATCGTTTTAACTATAACTAAAACACGACTATTTATTTAGAATGTTTTTCAATAGTTTAATTGGCTTCTGGCTAAGTACTAACAGCCGCACAGGTCGATCGTTCAGGTTAAGCTACGCTTGCCTCGGTTGGTCCGTGGATGGGTGACCATCTTGACATAACAAAACCCCTCCGCGCCTCGGAAATCACGTTAAGCCGTTGGTCCGACCGTTATTTGTAGATCTTTGACAGTCGTTACGGGTAGTTAGAAGCCCAAAAGTCTGACAACCAGTTTTACCAGGGGTATATGGAGCGACTGCCTATCTAACCTCCATAACCTAGTTACTAGATTGTTACCTAGGTTTTATATGTAAAATACTGGTATTCAGCTGCATCCGATTAGACCTGAAGCCGACCCCAACATAGTTAGGAAAAGGCTAGGCAGATGACGATGATTCAATATTTGAATTGGCGTTTGCTATAGGTACCTTGTACTACTGATAGCTTCGACACAAACACGAAACCGTTTAATTTTAGGTACGTATCCTATCTATGCCTTTTTCTTATAGAATATTTCACAGGTAAACCTACTAAATCAGTTTTGGCATATTATGCAACGAAATATTTTAGTAACTTTTCATACAAATAGGTTCGGTTTCCCCAAAGAGGTCACCAAAACGCAGTCAGGCTACGGACACAAATAGATCTCCATCGGGTTCATTTAGGACCCGAGTTAGATCAATTTGAATTTTCCCCAATTATTTTTATTGAAGACGCGGCGCGTTGGGAATTTTTTAAATGGGACTAAATCATTGATTTTGCGACACCGTGATGACAACACTTTTTGACCATTAAAAAGACATCAACGCGTTGATTAGGGCGGCGCGTGGAGTAAAAGAAATCAACGCGTTGATTACCGCGGTGCTGATTTTTTTTTTCAAGTTTTCACTTCTTTCGGTACTCCCGGAGTGCCTTTTGTTTTATCTAACCAAGGCTTTTATCTACAACATCAGCACCTTTTGCTTTTATCACACAAAGCTAGAAGACTACGATAACAAACAAGAATGCTCAGAACAAAAAAGAAGTCCCTAGAACTCTAACAGCTAATTGCACTCAATGCAAAATGTAAATTACTAAACAACTTCACACAACTATTGGCGAGAGCCCGCACTTCGATCGAGTCCACAGAAAACTTTACAAGGGAATAGAAATAGCATCTGCATCGGGTTTTGTACTAAACTTTTACATACTTACAATAAACTTCTTCTTCGTGTAGTTAGTGACTAACCTGGTGTCAGAGTTTTAAAGTTGCCCATAGGCTTCTGACATGCCGTCGAGAAATATCTCTCGGGCATACCTGTTTCCTCACGATGTTTTAAAAATTTTACAATGAATTAAATCGGTCTTATTTCACAACACGGTTCTTCTTTTGACATGGTTTCAACCTTTGAGCCTGCAGTTTTTGTATTTTGAACTTAAATCCGATTACTGTAAAGTTCTTGATGTCAGTTTTATCTAAAGAACCGTATTTAGATCACAATTGAATCTTTTCTACAAAAAATTACCAAAATCGCTGTTGAATAAAATAACATCACACTTGTGATGCCCGCAGGGTTAGGCAGAGGTGCACTTACAGTACACCCACATTTTGCCAGTTATGTTGAAGTCCCATATAATAGGGGGCGGGCCTATTGCCATCAACCGAGCACAAATCCAGAATCCGGGTTGTTACTGAGAATTTTTTGATGGAAAACTCAATAACTTGACTAATTTGACAGGTGCAAATGTCAAACTAAAAAATTGATAAACAAACAACAATCACTTGAAATGTCAAATTAGTCCTTGGGATTAAAAAAAACGAACTTGAGACTAACGACGCAGAGTCGCATCAGTTCGAATAGTTAGAGCAATTGTTGAATATAAGCCCTAAAACCATCACCAGTTATAGATCACTGTCTCTTAGACAGTGTAAATTGTCTTGTAAATTATTTCACTTTCATATTGGCCGACTAAGCAAAGCCAAAGCGGCATAAACCACTGCTAAGCGTGCTAACTCTTGACATAATTATTTCCAATCCAATTTGAAATTCTCTAGAAACAATCTCAGCTTGTTTCGCTAAGTTAATAAGTTAATTTCTGGAAATTGTCACAGTCTCTTTCTTAGACTCGAAGTTCCTTATTATCGTCCTGAAGGTCTAGACCGGTAGCAATCGCTTTCAAAGCATTTCGTATTTCTATATCGACTTACAAAGAGATTCACATAAGCTTTTCAGGAGCTAATCCTATACATTTTTGACTTTTCCGTCATCACTGTCGTAGATAATCCGTGGCTGGCGTGAATACATTGACATCTCAACTTGTATGTTTTTTTTTTTATTTGCTTAATACGTCTTACGCATTAGGAATGTATATGAAAAAAATTGACAGCTCAAAATATTCATAACTTTTGGAGCAATCGACTATGGTATTATGTTGATATCTCGCATTTTTACGTGTTTTACCTGACAACACAAGATGTTAAATTAACGATTCACATGTTTTTGTGAACGAACATTGATATTTCGTTATAACAACTTTTACCCAGTAACCAAAATATTATTCGTTATTTGATATCTCAACTTATACACATATAAGTTTTCACTTTTATTTGACAAATTGAGATGTCAAGTTATAGCCAACCGAAATATTTCTGTTTAAATCGTCATATATTGAGATGTCCAGTTACGGCCAAATATGTTCTGAACCCTAAATGTAATAAGTATAGTTATCAATAAATGTCGGTTACAAAAAACTTTGACATTAAATGAATATGTTTAGTTGCCAACTTATGAACCTAGGTTGTATAAAAAAAAATCGAGTTGCCGTGTTTTAATATAAAAATAATAATAATAGATGATTCAGCAACTGATTGCGAATCATGTGATGATGAAAAAGAAACACCAGAAAATTTATCTATGGATAATACACAGAACAAGGAAACAGGAGGCTCGACGTGTGTAACAAACGAAAACAGGAGCAAACAAAGTGTTTCACCTGAAATGAATATAGAAGAGGACATAAGGGATACAGAATATGCAGCTCCTACTATAGATGAGATACAAATACCTACAATGATCGTAGAAAATGCAATAGACAGAAATGAGAATGTAACTTTAATTATGGAAACGCCAAGTACTAGTGAAGAAAATACTAATAATAACAAAAAAAAGAAGATCAAGAGTGGAGAGAAATGCAAGCAAAATACTAAGGAATACAGGAAAGAGTTACAAAACGGAAAAAGGTAAAGTAGTTCCTGACAGAAAACCAAAAGAGTTGATTTCATGTAGGTTAAAATGTGTTGAAAGGTTTACAAAGGCTGAACAGACACATTGTTTTGAAAATTATTGGTAACTTGGAGATAGAGATAGAAGGGCAGCATTTGTGTCTAAGTCAGTAGAGATTTTACCAAAAAAATCTCAAATAACGGGCAGCAGGACATTAAATAGAGAGTACTACTGTAAGTACATGCTAGAGATTTATAATGAGAACAAACCAGTTTGTAAAGAGTGTTTTTGTAAAATACTAGGAGAGACTAAGGGATTTGTTAATATAATTATAGAAGAAAAAGAAATTATCCCCTAACGGAATTATTGGTGAGGATCAGAGAGGTCGTCAACCTCCCAAAAATAAGAAGACTATCGAAGACATTTCGCTTGTCAACCACCACATTTTGAGCTTTCCAAGTTATGAGAGCCACTATTGTAGAAATTCGACTGGTAAAAAATATTTAGCTGCTGACCTTTCAATTGCTAAAATGTACAGAGAGTATAAAAATACTTCATCAAATCCTGTCTCGTTAAAATTATATTCCAAATGTTTTCACGACCTCAATCTGTCGTTTAAGCAACCATCCAAAGACACATGCAACACGTGCGATGTGTTAAACGCAAAAATTAAAGTTGCAGATGAAGACCGCAAAGTAGATTTATCCGCTGAATTAGCTGAGCACCAACATCAAGCTGAAAAAGCTTATGCTGAAAAACGTGTGGATAAAGAGAACGCCAAAGCCGATTCATCTGTTAGGGCATTTGCGTTTGACCTACAGCAGTGCTTGCTGACACCATATTTAAAAACGTCCGTCTCGTTTTACAAACGTCAGCTTTGGTCTTTTAATTTGACAATACACGATTTAGCAACTAATGAGGCTACATGCTACATGTGGGACGAGACTATAGGAGCTCGAGGAGCAAACCAAATTGCGTCATGTTTGTGGCACTTCTGCAACAGTTTGCGATCGGAAGTCAAAGAACTGATTTTTTATTCCGACACTTGTGGTGGCCAAAACAAAAACAATGTCGTGGCGATGATGTTCATGTTTTTGCTTAATAATCATCCGACGCTGCAAAAGATAAACCACAAATTCCTCCTCAGTGGGCACACACATATGGAGTGTGAGTCTGACCACGCGATTATTGAAAAAACTAAAAAGAGAACACAAATGAGAATCAATTATTTACATGATTGGGTGCAGTTGGTGAGGACTTGAGAAGTGCAGAAGCCATTCAAGGTCGTGGTGATGACGGTAAATGATTTCTTGGATTTTACCGAACTAAAATCCAAGAAAGGACCCTTTACTCTAAAAAAACTGGATGATTCGGGAGACAAATTTTTGTGGAAACCTATTAAATGGCTGCAATATGATAAAAGCAGCGTAGGAAAAATTTATTTTAAGAAAACCCTGGATCGCGAACCCCCTTTCTAGTTAATAAGTTTTAGGAAAAGAGGAAAAACCAGCATAGATATCTTTAAGTTGAGCCAAATCTCCAAGGAAGCTTTGCCAATCAGCGCAGAGAAAAAAAAGGATTTGATGGACATGATTGACCTGATTGATGATTCTTTCAAGGAATTTTATATTAAAATAAAAACTGTTAGTGATGTTTCCGCATCTACTGATCCAGATTTGGACGAGGACAACCCAGATGAAGAGGATTTTGAGGTCCAATGAAATTTAAACGGTACTGTGGTATACATACTTGTATATAAGGTGCTATAAAAATATCTGCCACGGCTTTAATGGGAGGTAGTATTGTGTTTATAGATTACAATAGTGAAGAACTTTCGTGCCCAGGAACCTTTATTTCAATTTGAGAAAATAAAGTAGTTAAATAAACATTGACTCTACTCTGCATAATGTGGTTCACAAATTACGCGCGATGTGTCGCTTTTTCAATGAAAACAACTGCTATCTCTTTCCATCTGTTCTGTGAATGAAAATTGATATCAGCTGACTAGTTCGTCACTACCCAATCTACTAGGTACGCAATAATACGCCAAGTGTTTTAAAAAAGCAATTACTTACCAGCTACCGCATTCTTCCAAAAAACTGACGTAAATAAGATGATAAACTTCCCATCACACTTAAAACAGGCTTTGGACTGTCAAGTTAGTGTAAGAATCGCAACTTTTTTCTTATTATTTTTAAACAATAGGGTACTTCCTTACTTAGATTAATATCAAATAACGATAAATTACAGTAACTTGGCGTGTTTAAAAGTTTAATCATCTTATTTACAACAATTGCACCGTATTTACAGTTATTTACACACTCCCTACCTACTTATCTACAAAACTGTTGCACTAGTCCGCCTTCGCGTTGCACACAAATGTAGGCACGCTTACGCACATGTCTCTTCACTTTATTTAATGTGTCCGTTTCACTTTTCACTTGCCTAAATGCGCGTTTGATGCGCCTTTTTAGTTCTTCCACACTTCTAATGTCATGACCGGTTTGGCCGTACACAAGGTCCTTTACACGACCCCACAAAAAAAAGTCTAGAGGCGTCAAATCCGGCGAGCGTGGACACCACGGTACTGGCCCTCCTCGGCCTATCCACCTATCACCGCCGTACCACACACCGTTTAAAAATTCCCTTACGCTGATGGCGAAATGAGGTGGTGCTCCATCATGTTGAAAGTGCAGCCCTCTTATCTCTTCAAGAGGAATACGTTCCAACATTCTTCTCACACGGGTTCGTAGTAAGCGCAGATACGTGTCTCCGTTCAGTCTGTCCAAGAACACTGGACCTAGAATTCTGTTGCCGAGTATCCCGGCCCACACATTAAGGCTAAACCGAGTCTGAAAGTGGTCAGGCCGCACAACACGAGGATTCGCCTCAGTCCAATAATGCGCATTGTGTATGTTGAACATACCAACCCGTGTGAATGTGGACTCGTCAGTCCACAGAATGTTGCGGCGTTCTTCTCGAAGCCAATTACAAAACGCGAGGCGAGCCGCGTAGTCATGTGGATGCAATTCTTGCACTCTTTTGAAGTGGTAAGGATGGAGCCCTTCCCGATTTAAAAGTCGCCACACGTAGTTGTCGCTCACGTCGAAGACTCGAGCAGCATCCCTGGTGCTCGCAAGAGGATGACGCCGGAAGAAGTCTAACACTTCCTCTTCGAGTTCGGCAGAGTATGGAGGCCTGCCTGCGTCAACCGGAGGCGGGTCAAAGCGGCCGTGTCGTCTAAATCTGTACACGGCGTCCAGAATGGTGTGATGGCTCACTCGCACACCAAACCTCTGCTGGTACAAGTTTACTGCATGCGCAGTTACAGAGTTACACTCGCGGTAGCACAATACCATTTCAAGATAGTCTTGATTGGAATACCGTCGTCTGGGAGGCATTTTTAATGAAACGCGCGCGATATTCCCGTCGCTACGAGCGGGCGGGGGCCGACTGGCGACTGGCGAGCGGGAGCGGGCGCGGGCGGTCGGCTGGCGCGTGCGACGAACGGGGTAGTGCGGGTGAGGGTGGGGGCGCGCGGGGCTGCGCGACCGAAGACAGAGCGGCCGCCGTGCACGGCGGCATTTGTTTGATAAGAATGGCAACAGTGTATGAACGTCGCCGGCGTTTATGAATTGAATTCGGTGCGGTACGGCAACAGCTTACTACGGGATGGTTTTATACTAATAAATCAATTCAAATTTATACGTACTTTTTTTTGTATGAAAAAAAATATGACAAATAATCAATAATTTATCTTTACTATTGTAATCTATAAACACAATACTATCTCCCATTGCAGCCGTGGCAGATATTTTTATAGCACCTTATATGTGTACCTGACGTATCTGTCAACTTAAAATATTATTAACGTTATTATTTCTTTATTATTTTCCTTCTTTATTAAGTATGTGTCCGTTATTTGGCCCAATAAAACAATTTACTATTTTTTCAATTCTTTTTATTTATTGCTCTAACACTAGGAAACTGATAGGTTCGCGGATTTTCAATTTAATATTTGTTCAGATAGAACAACTTTGCTTGATTTGAGTAAGTAGTACTTCAATAATTCAACAAATATTTTTATATTTGTCATCAGTTGAATGATTGGTCCTCATTGTGTTTGTCATTAATAACATTGTTTACATAGGTACTAATATTCCCCACGGTGAATAAGTTGATAACTGTTGGTGCATAAGTTGACAACTCGGTGAATAAGTTGATAACTCGATGGTGAACGACTTGACATGTCTATTATTATGCAAACTATGGGGAATTTTGTTTATTTATTGTCATCATTTAAAAGATGGTATAAAACAACTAAAACAAATACTGTAAACTAATTTACCGATTTACCAGAAGAGATCAAACCTTTAAAATGGCTGTCCTGAAAAATTTTCATTTTAGACATGTCAACATATTCACGCCAGCCACGGTATAATGTCACTCTGTCTAGGCCCTTTGGTACTGTCAGCCTCAAAGATCTATGTGATTCATTTCTCATTACTTCTAACGTTGAGTGTACTTTAGTAGTACGGTTGTAACGTGGTTGATCCGAGAAAAATGCATTCATTCAAGAATACAATAGGGCCATAAATGGCTCCCCGACCCTTGCTCGATAACGAGGTGCCAGCAGTTGTTGCAGCTGAGACGAGCTTTAAATTCCCCGACTAATAATCATGATCAAAACTTTGATCCAGCCCGACCCATTCTTGATGTCCTCCCTCCGGTTGACGCTCAAAGCCAAGGTTCGTACCCCACAGGGAGAGCCCTTAGCGAGCGTTCACCTAGTTTTAATTAGCATTGTTGAATAACCTCTGGCTGGAGGTTTTAAGTGTAGTAGCTTAAGGCACCCACAGGAAAGCCCGGTTAAGTAGTCATGATCTCAGAGTCAACTACGAGATGCCCTATCAAAAAAAAAAAAGCCACCGCGTAGCGGCCGTAATGTGACTCCGTCAAAAAATGTATATCAACAAGAATTTATTTGATTGTACACACACTGGATCAAAGTTTAGATACAATTATGTACCCAATGTGTAATTTTTTGTGGCTGTAGCCATTGATACAACATGATACGAAGTATACATATTTTTGATATCTAACTGTACTGAGTAAGCGACTTCTATTCAATTCTGTAGATTCCTATGGTAGACTCTCAGTTGTAATTATGTCACCGCTGAATATGGAAGTTCACCCTTTCAATAGCGTATCAAATATCCTTTGTGACGTCATAACTAAGGTATTGATTGAATAGTATTTCATTCTCTTTATATTAGCATTTTCTTTATTGCTAGGAAGACGTTTGATTCAAGGAGGCTCATTGATTAGTAGGATTCGATATTTCTGTCATATTTGTTGTAATTATAAGGGCGGAGACTGATTTGCAACGTTTATTTGTAATGTAATGAGTTTTTGTAACGCGTTACAGTAGTTAGTGCATTGAGCCGAACCGCTCGATACGACCGCTCGGTGTTTTGTGAATTCTTTTGAAAAGGAAATATGAGAAACCAAAATTTCATGTGCTCAAAGCAAGCTTTCGCCGCGTCTTGTGTATAGCCTTACTGTAACCAAGCTCGCCTCCAATGATAGATTACTGATACAGTACAAACAAACGTTGCAAGTCAGTCATCGCCCTAAGGTTTTGTTTGATTTTCTACGGTGTAAATTGTTTGAAGTGTGGATTTTTTTTGCATGTGCAATCTCTAATAATTCCCAGTTTGCGCTCTTAAAATTATTATAGAACACTCTAATATACGATTGCGCCTCTTTTTGTGAACCACAAATAATTCCTATTTTAAGGTCATAGAAATAGGTACTAAATAGCCAAGTAACTTAGACCAACTTTGATGTAGCGCTCGGCGGCCGCAGCCGATGCCGCGGCAAAGCTCGCTGCGCTCGGCTCGCTCGCGGTTGGTTGCAGCTCTAACCTAACCTAACTCATTTAATGAGACTGAATGCAACATAATTGTGTACTCAGGTGATTAACTTTGAACAGTGTACACATCGCGGAATGACACGTATCCCACCCTACGGTTAAGTTAAGTACTTACAAGAAAACATCGTAGGTTCAGAAATAGCCCACAATAAACAGAACATGGTGATCAATGCCCTTTCCTTATTCGGTATTTGAAAAGGCGTTTGGATTGTGACACATAATGGTTGATATCCTTGTATGATTGTAAAAGTCAATCAGCACCGTCGAAAAACCCAACAGATTTAATTTATGGGAATTTCTACGAAAGGTGTTTCCTTTCTCTGAATTTCCCATAAATTAAATCTTAATACAGGTCTGTAACAACAAAAGCGTAATGTTTATACACAGACCCCTTTAATTAGCGGTACAGATTTCCAAATACATACGTTACTCATAAATCGTATACGATACGAGGAAAACGTGCTACAGTTGCGGAATACCACACCTGGAGCACATATACCTGACGCTGCATCAAGGTAATATCACCTTTACTGTTTAGAAAATAAAGTTTAAGAGAAATGTAATTATAACTTTGGAAAGTTAGGCTGAAGTAAATAGTTGGAACTGGGCCAAAGTAAAACGAAACTTATGGCTAAAGATACAAAGTTGGGAAAGACAGCACAGATAGTTTGGTCAAAAAACACTATCGTTCAACATATAAGCAGACAGACGAATTAAATAGACCGGTTTATATCCAAGTGTTTGACTAAATGTTAAACTGTATTGTTTATAGTCACAATGATTTACACTTTGATATTTAGTGAACAGGTGTTAATCGGTTTGATTTAGTTCCCGGAACGATTGAGTTACTATCTTTGTGAATTACAGCCGTATCTACGAAGTTTACAGTTTGATTCTTTGTTGAACTAATTCATTGTCTACTGGAATTACAGTTGCTTCGGGAAAATGTAGTGAAAATTTATATCAGAATTAGCTGCGATATTTTGTTTGTTGATAGTTTGACATAACGGTATCTACAACGACGCACCTGCCCAAAATTATGCATCGGAAAGTCAACCTAATGCGTAGTACTTAATTTTAAAAGGATTGTTATCGTATTATTCGGCCACCGAATTTACATGGCGTAATTTTTGGCTGGTGTCGCTACGCTAAACTCTGCTGCGGTTCGGGTCACCATCGATGTAAGGGAGGATGCCTGCCTAGCATATACAAAATGCCTGATTTTTCAGAAAAATGCCAGTCTTCGGTAAAAAAAAAAAAAACTGTACTTCAGTCTTAAAATAAATAATACGCAACAGATGGTTTTAAAGACTGACATTTTGTTTAAAAAGAAAAGTATGAACAATTAACGACCACTAAGCTAATTTAGAAAAAATGAACTTACTACACTGAGTAATATTTTACCGAAGACATTTAATTTTTTTTTAAGTTTTTTTTTTTTTTCTAGAATATAAATATAAAAATCTTCACAAAAAAACGTTTTTAAATTTTTCTTGGGTTACCTACTTAACGCCTTTACCGATTCTATTTTCAGGCGATTCCTTCCTTAACTCTACTGTGCATTTATTAGGAAAATTAAAAAATGCTTATCTCAGCTCAGCGCCGCCCGCACGCCTGTCTTAACCGTAAAATGCCTGTCAAATGCGGTAAATTTCTGTCAGATGGTGGTCCTTTTTGTGTTTTTACATTGTGTGCCATAATCTGGGCCTAATAAAATTTTCATTCTTTCTTTATCAGTAGATATTTACTTCCTTAAAATGTCACAATGTCATAAATCGTCAGTAGTCTAATTGCACTCAGGTTATTAGGAATGGGATTTGTTGATCAGAAAGTCTGGCAAAAAGAGAAATAAAAATACAAAAATACAGTTTGATTCCATGTTTTTTCATCGGCTGTGGGATCAAACCCCTACATTGATGTAGGATTAATCAAGTTTGCATTTTTTTTTTCAACAGTTTCAAACGTGTCCGATGTTCACTTTATTAGTTGTCCAATCAAAGCGGTTTTTAGTTTATTTTTCTTGTATAGAGAAATAGAGAAAAACTAAAAACAGATAGTAGCAAAACAACTCAAAAGGACTGACGTAATTTCGGAGTGACCGCCATTTTGAATTTTCTGTGACGTCGTTTTATCAGACACATTCTTTTTCAATACAAATTCAAGAACATATCATGTTATCCAATCAGTAGTAGTTGTTAATACATTTATCTAAACAATGTCTATTCGACCTCGTCATTGATTTTGGTGGTCACTTGCTGTCTGCGCCACCTCTACGCCTGACGCCTTTTCAATAGCATCAAGTTGCACAAGCGAGTGGCGCCATTAGATTTTCTATGTTGTTCGTGATTTTTACTCACACCCGCACTTTATTACTTCTTCTTTTTTTTTATTTGATGTTGAGTACACGGCTGCGTGGATTTCTTTGTTATAAAACACAATTATATTGTAATCTTCAAGAAAAATCAAGATTAAAGCTGTTTGTGAAGAAACTGAGGTTTTAATTATTGTAAAACTTCCAAATGTCCACTACTGGACATATAAGTGGCGACCGTGACAGGACATTTCTGCAAACTGGAATCGAGTACGAAGACAAAGAATCTTTATGAAAAGGAAGTTCACAAAAGATTCATCGTGGAGGACTACAGACGCAAGAACGCTATAATAGAAGACAACTAAGCCAGCCAGGTCGGTGAGCAGAACGCGCCGCGCCCAGCCTTAGCTTCTACGACGCCGACGACGTCGAGGTTCACCGTCAGCCTGCCACGCCAGCTCGAGGATTCCGTCAACATCTGCGCAAGCAGCTCGTGTACCTATTAGTACCACAGCTACCAGCGAGGATCAGTGCAGCCAGAAGCAGCCGTCTCGCCTATCAGATAAGTGCCATTCCTACAAAACCCTACCCATATTACTTAAACCTATTTTCCTATCAAAAGGTCGCTGTTGGTACCTACATTCCTCTTGTGTATTTCATTAATTCAACAAGGTATCTAACTACTTCAAAGTTTATCTCAAGTAAATAACCAGTATATATCCAAAAATAGTAAAATTAAAATCGATTGTTCAATGACAACTACCTACGTCATTTGTAAAATTGTAAATCAGTAATTACATTCTCAATATTTTCGTTATACTATAGGTAATCTGAAGCCCAAACTTAGTCGCCCTCCCAATAATACGTTCCATTATTCTAGTTCACATTATTTCAAATATTTTCGGCCGACTATTCCAGAAACATCGTCGCCGTCCTGACGCTGCCGGTTACCGCTAGCCGCGTTCGGGTTACGTCGGCGCCAGCACCGCGCCACGCCGCCTCCGCGCTGCTGCCGTGTGGCTGCGTTCGGGCCCAGGTGCCGCCGAAGGAGTACCAGATAAGATTCCAAACACATAACTTTGTTCCTTCATTTGGCACTACTGTACAGATTACCTACTCAATCAACTATAACTATTTTTCGAAAATTCTCAGTGCCAGTTTATCGTTTGTTGATGCTACAATTAACTATTAATTAACAAGATGTCTTTAAGCGAAGATAAAGACAGTAATGCAAAACAATTGAAGGATTTGTTTGCTAAACGTAGCTCGGTAAAAGGTCGTTTAACGAAATTTAAAAAATATTTAGATATAGTATGCTCTTCAAAATTATCAAAGGGTCAAGTTAAAGAGTTAAAAATTAATATTGAAAAAATACGAGCTATGTCTAGCAAATTCGATGAACTACAGGATCAGATTGAGGTCATAAATTGCGATGATATGGCCTCTGAGATCGACGAACGGGATGAAATTGAGCAGATCTTTACTTCACATCTTGCAATTGCTGAAGAGCAACTTGATAAGTATAAGATTGGTTCTCAGGAATCTGATTTGCACGATTCATCACAATGTCATCACGGTCAGTCATCTCAGTGTCATCATGTTGATTTTAAATTACCACAAATACAAATCGCAAGGTTCGATGGCGCCTATTTCCGCTGGCTTGAGTTCCGAGATACCTATTTGTCGCTCATTCACAACAACGAGCGAATCAAGCCTATTCATAAATTCCATTATTTAGTATCGTATCTCGAAAATGAAGCTGCGCGAATTATTTCTAATTTAGAGATTTGTGAAAACAACTATGAAACTGCGTGGCAGCTCTTGTGCGATCGTTACGATAACAAGCGCCAACTTATAAATCAACACCTCAATTCATTGTTATATTTTGAATCAACACAGCAACAACACAAACGTGAATCAGACAAATCACTGAGGTTTCTAGTTGACCACGTAACTAAAAATTTGCGAGCATTGTCAAGCTTAGCTAAACAGGAGGAACTGCTTGACATGATAATTATTAAAATTCTTATACCAAAATTAGATAATTGTACTGCCATGAAGTGGGAAGAACATCGTAATAGGTTGTCCGATGTCCCCACTCTAAAGGATTTCAATAAGTTCCTAACTGATCGCGCTGATGTGTTAGAAACTATGTATCAAAACAAGTCTGATGTACCTAGGATAATACAATCACGTCAAAATAACAATAATAATTCTCCTATTACTAAATCCTTTTCATCTGCAGTTCAGAACACAGGCTCTGTCGCTAGGCAGTGCGTTGTCTGCAAAGGTGACCACTGGATATACGACTGCCCTACTTTCTTAGGGAAGAGTGTTCAAGAACGACGAGATGAAGCATTTAAGTTGCACTTATGCTCCAATTGTTTACGAACAGGGCATCGTGCACGTGATTGCAAAATGGGTCCCTGTCGTGAGTGCAAGCGTAGGCACAACTCACTCTTGCATTTACCTAATTCCAACAGTACTAGTACAGTCAGCAGCAATAATGCTAACACAGATCGCGGGTCAACTGAGATATCTGTCAATAATTCGATTAACAATAATTTCATAGAAAATAACATAATTATGTCAACAGCTATGGTTAATGTTATTAATCCTCAAACAAACAAAGTATTTCGAGTGCGTGCTTTATTAGACTGTGGAAGTCAGTCCTCATTCATTAGCCAGTCACTCATGACCAAGCTATCATTACAGGTATGTGCTATAAATACCATAAATGTTATAGGTATAGGCAACAACTTAGCAGAACATGTGAACAAGAGTTGCATTGCCCGAGTAAATTCAATTAACAATGACTTCAGTGTCGTACAGTCGTTTTATGTATTAAACCAATTAACAGGTGCTATTCCTAAGTATCCTATAGATATTAGTCATTTAAAGATTCCAACAAATATACAGTTAGCTGACCCTAATTTTAATCAGCCTTCGGCTATAGACGTCTTGATAGGTGCGGACCTATTTTGGGACCTATTAGGATGTGATCAGCTAGCATTAGGTCACAACATGCCCAAGCTACGTAGCTCAAAGCTAGGTTGGCTAATTGCCGGCCCTATTCCTCCATGTGTAAGGAATCGTTCGTCACCTAACAATATTCCGTGTCATGTTTCAATCAGTGACAGTGGCGAATGCAATAATTCCAATATTAATTCTCAATTGACAAAGTTTTGGGAACTGGAGCAGGTTCCAGATAAGCAATATTTTAGCAAAATTGAGCAGGCATGTGAAGAACATTTTTATCGTAATACTTACCGTTTGGAATCGGGTAGATTTTGTGTCAGGCTGCCCCTAATTGATACTCCAGATTGTTTAGAGAATTCTTACGCAATGGCTAAGAAACGATTGTTGTGTTTAGAAAAACGTTTCCGTAAGAATCCGGAATTAAAGTTACAATATTCCAATTTTATTCAAGAATATTCTGAGCTAGGCCATTTAGAGGAATGTCCGACTATTAATCCCGTTCCATCCTATTACCTTTGCCATCATGCAGTATTTAAACAAAACAGTGAAACGACAAAGACTCGTGTTGTCTTTGATGGATCGGCACGAACTTCCTCAGGTTTCTCTTTGAACGACCTACAGATGGTTGGTCCCAATGTTCAAAACTCAATTTTTTCTATTTTGATTCGGGCTCGTCAGCATAAATATATATTGATAGCTGATATTGAAAAATTCTTTAGGATGGTCTCATTAGATGAAAGAGATCGTAATTTACAACTGATACTTTGGAGAAGTGACGAGTCGAATCCTATCAAAATTTTACGTCTAAACACCGTAACTTATGGTCTCGCAAGTGCTACATATTTAAGCACAAAGTGTTTGTCAGTATTAGCAGAGGATTGCAATGACGAACTAATAGCCAATATTATTAAACACGACCATTATGTCGATGATTTGGTCACCGGATCCAACAATGAGTCCGAGCTATTATATATTCAACGCAAGGTGTCGGACATCCTTGGATCTGGTGGATTTAAACTGCGTAAATTCAGATCGAATTTACCCAGCATTTTGTCATCATCAGTCATTGATCAAAATGCCAAGGTTAGTTTAAGTGAATCTACAAATACTTTAGGATTAGATTGGAACCCCAAAACTGATATTCTTCATATATCAATTGAGGTTCCCAATAACAATGATGTAGTTACCAAGCGATCAATACTGTCTGCATCATTCAAGATTTTTGATCCCCTTGGAATTCTCAGTCCATGTGTGATTATACCTAAAATGTTACTACAGTCCTTATGGCTCAATAAAAGAGATTGGGATGAGCCAGTTGGTTCCGACGTTCTGAAATCCTGGAACAAGTTCATTAACAATTTACATTTTTTATCAGGTTTACAGATCCCACGTTTAACGCTATGCGAGGCTCCTAGTTATATAGAAATACATACCTTCAGTGATGCTTCCCAAGTCGCTTACGGTGCATGTGTGTACCTGCGGTCACACAACTTAGCTGGTGATGTGAAGGTAAACTTACTGTGCGCTAAGTCTAAGGTGGCGCCGTTGAAGCCGACGACTATACCGCGTCTGGAGCTTTGCGCTGCCCTATTAGCTGCAAAATTGTGCAAGGCAGTTTTTAGTTCTCTGCGATATGAGGTCAATCGCATCATTTACTGGTGCGATTCTAGCGTGGTCCTCAGTTGGTTGAGCGGTAGTTCTGCAAAGTTAAAAACGTTTGTAGCTAATAGGGTAGCCGAAATAAATGAACTTACCGATGGTTCGTCGTGGCACTATGTGCCGACTGATCAGAATCCGGCTGACCTGGTCTCAAGGGGCGTCAGCCCAGATCAAATCATCAACCTTGATTTGTGGTGGTCAGGTCCAAGCTATCTAAAACAGCCTGAATCTGATTGGCCCTATTTGGATAAATTAATAAATGAATCAGACTTACCTGAGATTAAATCCACTTCCACTCTCGTTCAGGAACCTGTAACAGAAATTCTAAAAATAGATAAATTTTCTTCATTCTTAAAATTGAGACGCATGTTTGCGTATGTTAATAGATTTATACATAATCTAAGACATAAATGTCCCAAAGATAAATTATTTGGTAAAGTAACAGTTAGTGAATTAGAATCATCTTTTATTCGTCTATGCAAAATTGCTCAGCAAACTTCATTTGCTCTAGAGTACAACATTTTGTTAAAAAATAAACCTTTAAGTAGCAAGTCAACACTCTTGTCGCTTTCACCCTTTTTGGATGATGACAAAGTGATGAGAGTCGGTGGTAGAATAGAATTATCAAATTACAGCTATACTAAAAAACATCCCATACTTTTGCACGCCTCTCATCCACTTACCAAATTGTATTTCAATTTTCAACACTTATATAACATGCATGCTGGGCCTCAGCTATTGCTGGCATGTGTAAGAGAGACGGTGTGGCCTATAAACGGTAGGCACTTGGCCCGCCGCACAGTACATGCCTGTGTCATGTGTAGACGTATACAAGGAAAAACATTAAATCCCATAATGGGAAACTTACCTGCACAGCGCATCACACCTGATTTTCCATTTCGTACCGTTGGTGTTGACTTCGCTGGTCCGTTCCTCACGCTAAATAGAAAGGGTCGAGGTGCACGATTAACGAAAACCTATTTATGTTTGTTTGTTTGTTTCCGGTATAAATGTGTGCACCTGGAAGCTGTCAGTGATTTGTCTAAAGACGCGTTCATCATGACGTTACGCAGGTTCATATCGCGCAGGGGCAAGCCAGCGGAGATATTTTGCGACAATGGCCGCAACTTTGTTGCTGCAGCTAAAGAGATAGGCAATTTTCTCAAAACTCATCATGAACCTGTAGCTGATTTTGCTACCAATGAAGGCATAAAGTTTGTGTTCTCTCCCGCGTATGCTCCACATTTCGGCGGCATCTGGGAAGCCGGCGTTAAGTCCGCGAAATACCATATAAAGCGCGTTATGGGGGACAATCATTTAACGTTTGAGGAGATAGGTACTCTCTTCACACAGGTGGAAGCTGTGCTTAATAGTCGACCTTTGTGCCCACTCTCCCCTTCCCCTAACGATTACCATTTTCTGACTCCCGGCCATTTTCTGATAGGGCGTGCCCTAAATGCATTGCCTGGTCCATCGCTAGAGCACGAGAACCAGAACAACCTTCAACGCTACATGAAGCTTCAACAAATTTACCAACATTTTTGGCAGCGCTGGCAAAGAGAATATGTAGCAGAGCTACAGCAGCGCTCCAAATGGCGTACGAATTCAGCATCCTTGCAAGTTGGAGATTTAGTTCTTCTCCAGGAAGATAACGTCCCACCACTCAGCTGGCGAATGGGACGAGTCAGCCGCCTGTTCCCTGGGACCGACGGCGTCACCCGAGTCGCAGACGTAGAAACTACCAGAGGCTGCTTCAGGAGGCCTCTCTCTCGGATCTGCCCCTTGCCTACCGCTTCACTGAATGACGACTGAAAGAGTTGAAAGGAGTCTTTCAACGGGGGGGAAGATGTCTGCGCCACCTCTACGCCTGACGCCTTTTCAATAGCATCAAGTTGCACAAGCGAGTGGCGCCATTAGATTTTCTATGTTGTTCGTGATTTTTACTCACACCCGCACTTTATTACTTCTTCTTTTTTTTTATTTGATGTTGAGTACACGGCTGCGTGGATTTCTTTGTTATAAAACACAATTATATTGTAATCTTCAAGAAAAATCAAGATTAAAGCTGTTTGTGAAGAAACTGAGGTTTTAATTATTGTAAAACTTCCAAATGTCCACTACTGGACACTTGCATATTAATTAAGAAACGAAATGGTCTATTATGGGATATCTAATTAATTAATTTGGAAGGAATCATTGTAAAAATTGATAGAGTAATTTATAGATTAATTATTTTTCGAGGTCGGCTTTACCTTGAGTTCTGGAAAACGAATGTCACCGAGTCATATGCTTACATGAACTTGTAGGTACGTATAGAGGTTCTAGGAATATCGGCTCGATGGATTTGTTTGTTATTTTTGTATCAAGAAAGCTGATCTGACTATGTCAGTGTTATCATACCAAATGGCGTACTTACTAAACATTTAATAATAATTAATATTTTTTATTAATAATTGTGTCACTCTCTGTCTTTCATTTTTTTCTGTGTACTTCGTAATTGGCGTAATGATTAGAATAATAATAATGTTATACTTACTGTCAGCTGTGAAGCTACCTTATAATAAATAAATAAATAAATAAATTTGGCGTATTGGCTGAACATTTAATTTCGAGCTTCTTATACATACGTAACGAGTTTTTCGCACGGAATGATTAGTATCTATTATTTTGTAATGCATATATGTAGATCAGTATCATCAGTCTTCCACTACTGGACATAGGGCCTCTCCAATTGTATGCAGGACTCATCATCATCATCATCATTACAGCCGAAAGACGTCCACTGCTGTACATAGGCCGCCCCCAGGTATCTCCAATTCAACCGGTTCTATGCTTCTCGCATCCAGCGGATTCCTGAGGTTTTCACCAGGTCATTGGTCCACCTTGTAGGAGGCCTTTCAATGCTAGTCTTCCGGTACGCGTTCGCTACTCCAGAACCAGAACACACTATACAAAAAAATATTGGAGGCGTAATTTTAAACATACTTGTTCTTTGTCTCTCGAAATAAAATAGCTGTCATATGATTTCATTTTATTTGTGCCATAAGGGAAAATTATGGCTTAAACCAACTCGCTACTTATTTGCCTGACATGCATAGCAATTGTGTCATTATAGCCATAATAACCAAAAAAGTAAAGAATTATGAAAATTAAGGAACTTTGCACTTGTCATACTAATGTTTCATGAATTTAAAAACGTATACTCAGATTTTTTTAATTTTTTTATAATGCAATTTTAAAAACATTCGTTGAAAATTTGAAAATAATAAACAATTAACAGTAATTGCGAAAATGGTTTGCTACTTTAAGCCTGATTTACGGATCAATGACAGCTCGGCCCGAGGCAACTCAACCCGAATAATATATAATATATAATAATAATAATAAGTAGCCCGTACTGTGAGTTGAGCCAATATGAGCCAATCCCTCATATATGCGTCAAGTTCGTCCCGCCATTTACACCTGGGTCTTCCACGATGCCGCTGAACGTTTTCAGGAACCTATGTTGTAGTGGTCTTAGCCCACAAAGCATCCGACATGCGGCAAACGTGTCCGGCCCAGTCCTATTGGAGCTTGGCTGCTTTTTGGATGACGTCAGCGATTTGTGTCTTAGAGCGCAGTATCGTGTTCCGTATACGGTTGGTAAGTCGAACTCCAAGGATACTGTGCTCCATCGCTCGCTGGCAAACCTCGAGCCTGGTTCTCTGTTGAACTATCAAAGACCAAGGCGCCGTATGTAAGGATAGGGAGAATGCACATGTTCATTAATTCGCGTTTATGGCAAATTGGAAGATTTAACATAGTAGCTCTTCCAGGTGTTTTCGGTACGGCCAGTAACTTCTTTTTCTTGTCTCGCCTGGATGGAGACTATTTGGCCGAGTTAGATGTATTCTGGAACATATCCAGTCTTATACAGTGTTTCGTTGACGCTATTAGTCATTTTTTTGGTCTTTGACATGTTTATTCGAAGACTGATTCCAAGGCTTACCCTGTTCAACTCATTAAGCATTCCACCTAATTCAATTCAACAAAATAGCAGATATTTCACTCCCGATTGATTTACACGGTGCAATTAATTTGTGTATTGCACCGTCTAAACAGAGACGATGCAAGTCATTTCTTGTTTTGGGCCACAATAACTATACCTATAACTTACTTCTATGACCACTCTGATTTTGCCTGGTTTCCAACGGAGATCCAACGTTCTATAAACTGGGACAATGAAATGGACAAAGCAAATGAATTATGTGGGATAAAGTAGTTAGATTTCAATGAAATTCAATCTACTGTGCGATCGACAGGTTTGAATTTATTTTTTGAAGTCATTAGATTTGAAAAGGGTCTTATGTCCCTTCACAAAGTTTTACGAGGAACACAAATATACAGAGCTTTGAAACACTATTGTAGCTTCATATTACATTTTGTTTTATTTGTGTTCATTTCTGGGCCAAGCTTGTAAGGGACCGTTATCCGTCTCCTTTTATTGTATGTAACAAACAAGAAACTGACATCGATTAAATGGAGCTTTAGGCCCCTGATCCACCGATATTAACAGCGATTAACGAGAAGCGAAAAGAGCTAACACTAACTAGAGTTGTCGAGCAATGAGAAGCGAGTGCGTGACGGTGACGAGCGATGCGTACAGCCCGATTCAAAATGGCGGCTCGGAACAATAGGCGAGTCGCTGTTCTTAAATTCAAGTATCTGCGGGAGTAAGGGGTGCAGTACTGCGCACTGACAAGCGTACTTCAGAGTCGCCTTAAAGTTTGGTGCGTACTATACCAAGCGTAAGTGTCTCAGCGAGTGTTCTGCCCGCCAAGCAAGCTTTGCTGTAGCCTTTGATAGGTATTGTCACTGTAACAAATGAATACTCGCCGGCGCGGTGTGAACAGTCAGTGATCAACTAATAATATATGTATATTTTTTACTTACACGGAACCTACAAATTTTGGCGGTGGGACAGGTGCTTTAGAAACTGAAACAGCACAGTACCGCGTTTGAAATACGTATTAATTTGTTTCTAAGGAAGTAACAACAGAGATAGCTAATTAACTGTCTAATTACACTATTGTCTCAGATAAGACTGCACAAATGTAGGAAATAACATTGCACATAAAGTTATAACTACAAGCAGTATCATTCTCCTGCACGTCGGTGAGACCCAAGCAGATAACTAATGCTACACTATCGCATAAATTCAGCCGAGATCACGAGTAGTGTTGTAAGTTTAGTAATGACAGTTTCGGGTAAAAAGACTTGAAAGAAGATTCTGGTAATTAAAGCCATACACATCCCAGTACCTTGCACAAAAGTATGAGTAGCTTGCATTCTATTGTGACAAAGCCTTGCTATCACCATTCAGAAGTTGTTATGATGTTAGTATGGTACAATGGCATGCAAGATACTCACATACTTTTGTGTAAGCTACTGGCATGTGTATTTCTGGCTTAATGTAAGTAGCGATAATAGTACCGACGGATGGACAGATGGCGGCAGCGTAAGCATAGTAATAGGGTCCCATATTCGCCCTTTGAGTTATCAACAAATCCTAACCCACAACGTAACTTTCAAAATAGCTGCCAACTTATGAACACTGCACAATATTGCTAACGCTAATATCTTTGCTAAATTCGCAAAACTACACTTCAACACAGTTTAAATAGATATTATGGGAACAGCTAAAATTTCCCTTCGAAATTACAACGCAGGAACTTGTAATGTAGAATTAAAACTTTCAATGAGACATGCTTAGAATTCAGAAGAATGGATAGGGAATCCATGAGTTACGCTTACCACCACGTTGCCAGCCCGCGTGATATGAACGCTCTTAAAGCTAAACGTATGTATAACATCATTCTCATCAACATCGGTCTATGTTATCTTCAAACGATTGACAAAAATAGAACGATGTTTTAATTCGTTTAACGCTAAATGCATTAAGTGATTCATGATGCAAGAAGGCTTAAGTCCTTATCAGCACCATAATGACGTATTATAAAAAACAAAAGCAAAACGATGTTCTATCGACCGCAAGAAAACTTGCCGACTCATGGACGCGTATGTTCGACAGACATAAAGTTTTGATGGCCATTTTGAATCTCGTCCAAAAAGTTCGGTAACAATCCTATATATTGGGGTTCATGGGAAAATGCTTAGTTAGCAAATTGATGAGCTGTTATGCGGTTTGGAAAAGGTCTATCACAAAATGGTTTATAACATTAATGTTTTTTTAAGAATGTCTTGTGCAAATAAACAGTTTGTTTTTACTTCATTGTTATTGCATTTATTTCAATTCATCCATGACTTGACTTGAACTTTCTGATGGGAATCTTCCTATTCTAATGCGTAGTGGATAAAATTATTGTAATATTAAATCAAGAGCAAGGCAAAAGATAATTTTTATAGAATATTCATTGCGTTAATTACGTTTTAGATGCTATTTTCCTCACGACATTATTCTTCTCTGTAGATCAGAAGTCTTCAATATTTGGGCCTTTGTCCTGAAGAACAGTAAATTCAAATAGGAATTTACACAATAAAGTATTGTGTAAACTAGTTTTGTTAAAAAATGCAATAGATGTGGATATATTTAGTAACCTATTCCGCTTAGCTATTTCTAAAGAGCAACACCCCGTTTTCGAGTTCACGACAAGTCAATCGTCATCCTGAGGATGCCTCGTTGAGAGGTGAAACACGTGTCGATTTCTTTCAGGGTCTTTTTAAGACTCTTTAGAAATAGCTAAGCGGAACAAGTTACTGTATATATTTAAATCTATTGCATTTTATAGTGGATTTCCGCAAGGTCACGCCTGAATCAATTAACTAGTTTTGTTAACGTAAACCTGTCGCTCTTGTTAAAAAATTCCTGGTAATATGTCGATAGTCTTAGAAATAAAATCTTGTATCAAAACATGAACAATATAAACAAGAGCTTCACAGATGTAGCGTATGAAGAATGTGTGGGAGGTCGTTTAGAAAGGTGTCTAAATAGGCTATGCTTTATAGAACACCTTTAAAAACACCTGTTTATTTTAGACGATATTTATGATGTGTAAATACTAATAGGTAGTTCTTTTTCAAAATTTTATAAAAAAATGTCTTGCCAGCAAAAAAGTATAGTATACACTGTCTGTTCAAAAAATAAGGTGAATTTTAATTTTTCTCAAAAAATATTTATTTGTTCATCAATTTCTATTTTGTCCCCTTCAAAGTAGTCCCCCTCAGATATGATACACTTGTGCCAGCGGTTTTTCCAATCGTGGAAGCAGTTCTGATATGCACTTTTTGGTATGCCCTTGAGCTCTCTCAGCGATTCGCTTTGTATCTCCTGAATCGTCGCAAAACGCCGTCCTTTCATGGGTCTCTTCAATCTTGGGAACAGGAAAAAGTCGCAGGGAGCCAAATCTGGTGAATACGGTGGCTGAGGCATGATTACGGTGTTGTTTTTGGCCAAAAAATTACGAATTTTGGGTATGAAGCGTGTGGCTGCCACAAGCTTCATACCCAAAATTTCCGAAAAAATTGCATGGATGAGCCAACCGATATGCCAACATCCTCAACAACTTCTCTAATAGTGATTCGTCGATTCTCCATAACAATTTTCTTCACTTTCTCAACATTTTCATCGGTTGTTGATGTGCTGGGGCGTCCAGGGCGAGCGTTGTCATTCACATTTTCTCGACCTTCTGTGAAAAGCTTGTTCCACTTGTAAACATTTTTTTGACTCAGAGTACACTCACCGTATGCCACTGTCAACATTTTAAGTGTTTTTGAGCACTTAATTCAATTTTTTACACAAAATTGAATGCAAATTCTTTGATCCATTTTTTTCTACAGCAGAAAATCGCCGAACACGCAAAACACTTCTAACTTTTATACCTCTCACAAACAAACTAAATATGCTATATAGCTGAAACTGTGAACATATGTTTGAAACGAGTGTACCAACATAACAAAATAAAAAATTCGATAATCGAATGTACGTAGCCCGCAAAATTTGAAAATTCACCTTATTTTTTTAACAGACCTCGTATGTGTGAAGCAATAAAATATTGGTAATTTCAAGAATTATAACTTTTCACAGCTATATTTTAGTTAACCCTTGTTATATGAGAATGTTTTATCTGTTTTTGATCCTAATCATTATGGTTATATTATTTATCAACAAAATATTCTGATGAGTTAGCGCATTTTTGGCAGTCATTTGCATAACTATTTCAGTTGACGTAGCAATATTTTTGAAAAGCTGTATTGAATACAACTTTTCAAAAATATTGACGAGTATTCTAGTTACTTCATGTTTCTGTTCCAAATAACAATCAACCGAATTATATTCATAAATACATAACATCACGCCTCTAATCCACGAAGGGTTAAGCAGAAGTGTGTAGTGTAGAAGTGTGTGCAGAGGTGCACCATAGTAACACCCACGTTTCGCCAGTTATGTTTAAGTCCCATGTAATAGGGGGCGAGCCTATTGCCATCAACCGGGCACAATTCTAGACTTCGTGCTGCTACTGGGAAATTCCTGATGGAAAAAGTCAATAACATTTTGCTCAACCTGGGACCTCGAACTCAGCTGTAGCGCTTACGAACACTAGACCAACGAGCAGGGCTTGGAAACGTTATTTAAAATAACGTTTTTAAAACATTTCTAACAGTACTTTGTACAACATTTTGTGCAGAACGAAAACGAAATGAGAACGCTTATTCCGCAAACAAAAACCGGTTTATTCCGTAGGACGTAGCTGCGCATGCGGCGTGCACCGACAAGCATGAATTCGTTTAGTTAAATTGTACCTTATCATCATTTTATTACATCATTGATTCCAATGCGCTTGCCGTAAGGGTTGTGTTGCGAGTTTCCTATCAATTAACCCAAAAATGGAAAGAAAAAAAAAGGTTTTTTAGGTTTTTAAGAAGAAACCGTTTCGGAAAATATACCGTTATCCGAGCTCTGCCAACGCGGCAGTCAGTTGATATAGGGTGGCAGGGACATCGACGCAAAAACTGTTACTATGGATTCAGTCAATGATTCTGAACCTAATTTTCTTTTTAATATACTGTTCCATACATTTTAAACGCGTAAGTATTACACTTTTCTATAAACAGCAGTTTTTTTTAAATAACTGACGAACAATTTCAACGCAGAATTGACGGAGTCCGCTAGGGCTGATGCCTGCCTAGGTAGCAAAGAAGTCCAAAAGGGATATCGTGGCCCCCGGCAACATGGCAACTGAACGAACACGGGTGGGTTTTAGTCAGTAAGAAGTCTGACACCTCCCGCTCCGCCCAGAGCGGGAGAAGTTATTTCATAATTTCCCACCCAAAAAAATGGGGGTTCAGAATCATGTACTGAATCCATGGTAACAGTTTTCGCGTCGATGTCCCTGCCACTCTGTATACTTATTTACAAAGTATGTAGGTGTTAATTCTTCCCACCTACAAATTATGATCAGAGGTTTATATATAGTCTTCGAGAATCGGAACGTAAACATTTCCATGGATTGTCTAACTTTTGATATACGTAGGCGGATTTCTATTTATTATTCAAGAGTTTCTGTGCGACAATACGTTCGTTTAACACCTAACATACTTGAAAATAATTACTACGTGTCAAAACAAAAACAATTTACGTAGGTATAATTTCAACTTACAATAAATAGACTCTCATAAACCGTTTCAACTTTTTTATAACAATTACTTGAATATTTTATTTAAAAAGGTAGATTAATAAAAAAAATTGTTTAAGTACTGTAGCGAGGAAAATATATTTACAGTCGAGAGAATGCTTTTCTGACCCTATCAGTTGGACAATTTCTAGTAGTAATAAGGATCAAATTCGCAAAACACATATTCGTTTGTATGAAACTGACGGGTGTCAAAAACGCACTCTGGACGGTCGGACTATATACTTGTGTTGCGGCTGCCAACGCAAATATAGTTATGTTTTTATAACTTACTGGGGTTACATCTATACTATGTTTATGAAGTTTTATGTACTTATGAGATTTAATAAAATAAAAACGTAAGGTTTTTTTTTTGTTCCTGCAACTTCAATTAAATTATTGAAATCAAGAATCACCTTCTTTTATCAGCCACTGAAACTGGTAATAGGCGACACGGGATCAACAAAATATAATACGAAAGAATACAAAAACGAAGACGAACGAATACAAATATTATTACTATCCTGCACTAAAGAATCTAAGAAAAGCAGTGAATAAAGTTTTGACTAAAATTAACAACATCAGCCCAGCGTTTTAGTTTTAATAATGTCAACACTAAAGGGGTTATTACAGTTTTAGACCACTACATGTGATTAGAACTTTCATTATAGTGCCTAAAGATCTTAACTGTGGTATCAGAATTTGTGGCTAATTATGTAGACTACCTACACACGATTAGCTAAAATGAGAGTGCGTTTAAACAGTCTTCATTCGTGGCAATACTTTGAAAATGTATAGTTGACCGTCGTCGTGCGGTGATAAGACTTTGGGCTAGCCTAGCGGAGTAGATACGGAGTTACAATAGGAAAACTGGCCAAAATACACCACACCACCAGATCACTGACTACCTGCAATATTGTCTCTCCTTTAATTTATCCAAAGGTTATCTTTAAGGGCACACTAGCCGGTCATTCTTCCATACAAACGTAGTATGGTGATTACTCGTCTGTTTGACGGTGTACGTTCAAAACTAAAAATTATATCAATTTGCCTTGTCATTATCTAGCCCTGTATGGAAGCAAAATTGTGAAAAAAAGTATTGGTTTGGAAGTATGAGCGTCGAATCTTCCATATTTCAACACTAATTTTAACTCACCTTTGGGCATAAATAAATGAAATTTATAGTATGAAAATGGCAAAATAGAAATCGTACGAGGATATATAATTTATTGAAAAGTTCAAATCATTTTATGGTGAATATATATATCCAGTTGTTTTTCCATAATATCTATACGTAAAAAGGTTTGTTCATGAAATTTTATGCGCTCATTTTCGTTATAAATCATCGTCTTAAATAAAAATTTGATAAATAAATACATAACATAACATCACGCCTTGTTTCCCCGAAGGGTTGGGCAGAGGTGTCCCTGTAGCAGGAAACCCACATTTCGCCAGTTATGTTTTAAGTCCCATGTAATAGGGGGCATGCCTATTGCCATCAACCGGGCTCATTTCCAGACTCCAGGCTGCTACTGAGAAATTTCAAATAGAAAAACCCAATAACACTTTGCCCGACCTGGGAATCGAACTCAGGACCTCATGCTCAGCAGTAGCGCTTGCGACCACTAGACCAACGACGCAGTCAAATAAAGACAAGAGAAATAGATGCAATATAAATAAATAGTTAATAAATAAAACTAAATAAATAAATAAATTTAGTAAATAGCATTCATATTAGCTACGTCACCAACGAGTTCGAACCGTCAAGTAGTGGAACCTTAAAAGATCGCTTTTAGAGATAAGACCGCCCTTTGTGTAACTCTTTGTAAAATCTCTACATTTATATCTAAAATATTTATGGTGTACATAATAAAGAGTATTCTATCTATCTTACACTGGTTTTGTTACCAGTGACGTTTGGTCTAAGCATTATTCATAATCAATATTATAGTACAACACAGAGATAGAGTAGAGCAGTGATAGCCTAGTGGTGTGACCGTCAGTCTGCCAAGTCATAGGTCTCGAGTTCGAACCCAAGGCACGCACCTCTGGCTTTTCAGATTCATGTGCGTATTGTATAATTATCACTTGCTTCAAAAACAGTGAAGGAAACCGGCATGTCTGAGAGATATTTCTAGACGGCATGTGAAGCAAAGTTAGAGGCCCATGGGCGGCTTTAAAACTCTGACACCAGTACCTTAATTGCGTAACTTATTTTTCTAAAAGATTATTAATCTCTTCCATTTTGACAATTCAACAACATTCATTGCGTTATTTACGTGGTTGAGCAGATTTTTTTTTCCAACTTTTGAAGCAATGGATTAGCAATCTGTTTCAAATCGAAACTGATTGTGATTGATCGTGTATTACGCAATTAGGGTACAGATTAGTCGCTAACCACACGAAAAGATGAAGTAGAAGAAGCAATATTTCATAATTTCATTTAGTAATAATATTGATTAATTAATCAAAACAGCGAAATACACCGCGACTTAAATTGTTATTCATTATTGTTATTGTATACAAGACCGTCATGCAAGATACGTAGTAAAATATGAGTTAGACTATTACTAAGACAGCCACTTCACATGAAATAACACAGTTGCTGGTAGACAAGATAGCAATGGTGAAATGAAAACCATACTATAATAAAATAAAAAAAAAAAAAAAAAAAAAAAAAAAAAAAAAAAAAAAAAAAAAATGTCTTATTATTATTATTATTATTATTATATGCACGGAGATGGGTAACAAATATACAATATTAGGTACTTCAGAACCAATGCGGATCTCTCAGAAAACTCTAATATCAGAAAAAAAACATCCTCAACATTACAAAGTCCCGGACCGTTTCCAAAATAAATATGAGAATATATCCTCTGCAAGAAGTATCTCAAGTAGCAAATAGAATCTCCAATGTTTGTTGAACCAACATTGGAGTTTGGCACATCGATCAAATGTTGGACACAACTGCGTTAAGTTTGGCAAACGAAAATAAAAGTGCCTTTTATACATCTGATACTTTGAAAACTGAAAGTAGGTTCACTGTCCGGAAAAAGACACAATATTTAAACAAACAATCGTCTAACTATTTTATGAATTATATGTTATCCCCTGAAAAGGGAAAGGATCAAAACTAAGTCCAGTGTAACTGACGAAGTCCCAATTGACGGTCAGGTCTGATGAGCATCTTGCTTGAGCGATTAGCCTAAGTAACGTGTCATGGGTGCAACATTATTCGTACCCATTGTAAAATTGCATAAAGCCTCGTGCAAATTGGCACATACACACAACATCACGCTTGTACTCCCCGAAGGGTTATGTAGAGGTGCACCTATACTACACCCACATTCCGCCAGTTATGTTTCAGTCCCATGTAATAGGGGGCGCGCCTATTATCATCAACCGGGTACAAATCCAGACTCCAGGCAGCTACTGAAAAATCCCAATGGAAAAACTCAACAAGACTTTACCTGACCCGGGAAGCGAACCCAGGATCTCATTTTCAGCAGTAGTGCTTGCGTCCGCTAGACCAACGACGCAGTCTAGTCTATAAAAAATTGCATCGGTACAAGTAATTGGTTACGGGTCGGTCTGCCAAAAAAGGCACCGACGATGCCGATGAAATAAATAGTGAAGAGCGACGAAAACGAAATTAAAATGAAAATTTTAGCCGGCAAAGTCGGGTCCCGGTTCGACGGCGCATTGTGTTCCACGCGCGCCTCAAAGAGATGTCAGCACAACTGAAGGGGTCCGCTAGGGCCGATATCTGCCGGGGTTGCGGGTTTGTCCGAAAGGGTTACTGTGGTCCCTGGCAACATACAGGCAACTGAAGGAACACGGGTGGGTTTTAGTCAGTAAGTGTCTGACACGCCTTCCCACTCCGCCCAGAGCGTTAGAAGTTTTTTGATAATTTGCCACCGAAATAAAAAGGCAAAGCCCGGTGGATGACATTCAGAAGATCGCGGATAAGACTTCCCGATTTATTTTGTAATAATCTCATCGTGAAAACTTACATGAAGTGAGCTATCAAGAGTGTCAAGCTCTAGCATCAGCTGGAATGACAGGTAGAATGACAGAAAAGGAAAAAAGAAAGAAAATACGTTTATTTGCGGCAAACATGACGCAAAGAAAGAACAAAACACGAAAATAACAATTTGGAGGAAAATATGTGTCACATCTACACAAAACGGCCATCGCTCAGCATAATGCTGCGACGTTATGCGAGACAGAGCCGCAGCGCTGCGCTGGTTACTTCACTCAAGTTGAGTCTCGCACAGACCAGGGAAGCATTGCACAAAAGGAGGAGGCTTAAATTCAGCACCGGGTGAAACAAGGCTATGATGATGATGAAGAAATGCCTCGCAATCATAGTATACAAAATTAGTATAATAGTCCGCGCGCGACTGCTAGTCACCGCCTGAGGTATATGAGCGGTGAGACGCGGGAGGTTGACAAAGGCCAAGCTAACTCAGTCTGCCAATTTTGTCAATGGCGGTGACCAGCAGTCGCGCGCGGACTATAGCAACATGATGTGCAATAATGTATGTGAAACACTCAACAGCACAAAATCGTATTGCTGTAGCAATATTGCTCAACTTTCGCTTACTATGGAACGACACCCCAATTGCGTAACATACTTTCAATCACACCATTTTATTTATTTTTTTATTGTTGTTTGCTTTTATCTTGCTGTTCATATTTGACATTATGGTTTTATAATTAATTATGTTTGCATGGTATTTTACATTTCTTTTTTTTTAAATCAAATTGTTATTTCCTAATTTAAATTGAATTGCAACTGCCTCGTTGGTCTAGTGGTCGCAAGCGCTATTGCTGAGCATGAGGTCCTGGGTCCGATTCCCAGGTCGGGCAAAGTGTTATTGGGTTTTTCTATCTGAAATTTCTCGGTAGCAGACTGGAGTCTGGATTTGTGCCCGGTTGATTGCAATAGGCTCGCCCCCTATTACATGGGACTTAAAAACATAACTGGCGAAATGTGGGTGAACCTGCTACAGGGACACCTCTGCGCAACCCTTCGGGGAAACAAGGCCTTATGTTATGCAATTGAATGTATTTTAATTTAAAAAAAAATGTGTATGCTTATGTTACATGTTGAGTTACATTCGAACACAATGTGAATTGGAACAGAATAAATGAATTGAATTGAATTGACTTAGAAGAATTTTGAAGGAAATTTCTAATCCATTGCTTCATAATGTTGAACCAAGTATATTCATAATTCATCTATCGTACTTCAAGCGTATACACGCTTGAAGTACGATAGATGAATTACTAGCTACTTGTATAGAGCTCTTACAGATGAATGGCCTGATGGACGCCGAAGAGAACTGAAGTGCTATTGTGAACCAGAGCTACAGATTTGAGTGGGCGTTAGGTTGAGTGGAAAATAAGTATATTGTTGGAAATAACATGTTGTAGAAATAGGTCCGAATAGTTGTACCATGATAATGTTATTTGTTTTTGTTTTTTTCCAAATATTGGCAATAATAGCTAATGTATTCAGACACAGTTTTTCACAAAAAAAAAATAACTGACTTCCAAAAAAAAAAAAACACAAAAAAGTCAAAAATAATAACTTTAATTTCGGAACTTTGGTTCTGTATTTTACTTTTTTGCCACCGACTTCCGAAATTAAAGTTAATATTTTTCAGTAATTAGTGTTTATTTTTTGTGAGGTAGTAGTTTTTTTTTTTTTTTTTTGTAGAAAAGTTTTTTATTTTCTCTTTTTAGTTGTGGTTGACCAAGGTTTTGAGATGTTTTCCCTTTTACACCACACCCGTAGCTCGTATCAATAAGCCAAGCCGTCACACCAATACGTATTAAAACAATTCGCTGAAAACCAGCGCTGGGGCTCTGTCTCGCATAGGGTCGTAGCATAATGCTGAGCGATAGCTGCTTCCCCAACTTTTTTAACTTTTTTATGTATTTAAAACTTTTTTTTTGCGTCATGTTTACCGCAAATAAACGTTTTTTCTTTTTTTTCTTTTCTATTAGTCCATAACTCAAAAATTACTGAACCGATTTTGATGAAACTTGCACTGTTCCCTAAGTTGAAGTAAATGTAAGCCAACAGCAATAATGTTCACGATCCGATTAATAGTTTCGGAGAAATGCGTGGACAAACATACATACACCTATGAAATTTTGTATATTTTTTTGGAAGCCCTAATAGATTACCATTATGTGAACATATTGCAGTTCCAATATTATTACATACATACGTATCGAATTAATCACCTTCTTTTTTGAAGTCGGTTAAAAAGTATTTAATGTGGTATTTAAGTTTAGATAATAGGTAAGATTTAATAAAGTGTATTTATCTATGCTTCAGTTAGCAAAAAAGAGTTTAGTGTTTGGAGCCTGGGAGGAGCGAGAGAGCGTGCCAGACTCTTATCGACTAAAACCCACCCGTGTTCCTTCAGCTGCCATGTTGCTGGGGGCCACGGTATCCCTTTCGGACTTCCCCGCAACCCCGGCAGGCATCGGCCCTAGCGGACCCCGTCAGTTCTGCTGACATCTCTTTGAAGCGCACGTAAGAACGCAACGCGCCGCTGACCCGGGCCTGGTCATTATCGGCCTGCGATTCCGCTAGAATTCCGAACTGCAAAAATTCTCATATGGATTTTCCGCAAACCTAACTTTACAAAAACGTATATCAATAATTCATAAAGTCTATAAACAAAAAAAAAAATGACGCGTTACATAATCTCAGGCATCTCAGTAGACTTTGTACGTTCGCGTTTTCTTTGTTTTCAAAGGTTTTGTTTCATTCTTGATCTATTACTTCAGTCCAAATTGATTGTTAAACAGAGCTTTATATTTGCTGTTCGAGCTTGGTCTTATTTTTCTATACTCATTAATATTTTTGTATTTTCCCAACCTTTTCGACATTTCTTTGAAAATGAAAGCATTGTTAGTTCGATTATTTATCCAACTGTGTCATGTCAATAACCTTTCTGTCTGCTAAGGTCAACAGACGGTGATTTTTAATAAGTCTGCCAATTCTCGAATTTTGTTGTGTTTTGCCCTCGCCCTCCTATTTTCAATAAAAACACCGGCCAAGTGCATGTCGGACTACGCACAATAAAGGGTTCCGTAGTTAGAATGAATTTATTAACAACTTAAAAATAACTTAACGTAAAATAACGTAACGTTGTAGTTGAAATACATGTTCTACCATACATTCCAACTGCAAATATAAGTTTTTACGCACAATATTGATAGATTTACCATGTTATTTTAAGAGCATAGAATCCTTATAGGTTTTTCTGTAATCTATGAGTGAAGGACTATTCTCTGTATTTTTTTCCAAAGTTTAGGTTCAGTAGTTTCGAAGATAAGGGGCGGAATGGTCATTTTTCATCAATTTTCTTAAATATCTTTAAATGTATTTATGTTAAAATTATAAAAATAATATATTTGAGATCCTCGTAACAAGTACTTTCATTTGATATGTCATAAAATACAGTTTGAAAAACTTGTTTTTTCTTATTTGCCCACCAAAAGTGACCCACATATTCAAAATTTATTTATTTACGTTACACATCCAAGTTTTGGTCACAGAATTACATATGTGTACCAAATTTCAACTTAATCGATCCATTAGATTCGGAGCAAAATGGCTGTGACAGACAGACAGACAGACAGACACACGAGTGATCCTATAAGGGTTCCGTTTGTTACTATTGAGGTACGGAACCCTAAAAATTATATGAATTATATAAAAATGATATGAACTGTCCGGACATATATTTTTTGGGTTCCAAAAAAGTTCCTCAAAAGGAAAAAAAACAGAACCCTTGGATCACTTCGTTGTCCGTCCGTCTGTCTGTCAGTCTGTCAAGATCTTTTTCTCAATAACACGTGACTTTATCAAGTTGAAATTAATATCGAATACGTAGATCTCTGGTCCTTTGAAGCGCTAAAAAAAATTAAGCTTCTAAGTCAACGCATTAAAAAATAAATCAAAACTGTACTTCCCGTTGAACTATAATCATGAAATTTAGCAGGTAGCAAGGTCTTACAGCAAAACTAAAGGAAAAAGTCCGAAAATCCTTAATTTGTAGTTTTATCACATTTTATTTTTGCGATTACAAATTTACATAATTTCCAGTTGGAAAATTGACCGTGACGTTTATAGATGTATGGGAGAACAAGTTAAGTTTGTTTTTGCGATATATTCATCCCAACTACGAAACCCCTCATTGTGCGTATTGCGACACGCACTTGGCAGGTTATTTATTGAGAAATAAATTTAACGGGCTAGTGGCGATAATGATACGTTTATTAATCCTATACCAGCAGGTAGGTTATTTTATAAATCTTAGTCTTGCAAGCCATGTTTCGAACCACATGATATTGAAGAAACTGTAGTGAATTTTTCTGTATGGGAAGGCTTTGGCTTTGAATTTTTGTGTATTTCATGCATATTTTATAATGTGCGTCATATTTTTGCAGAATAAGTAATCAAACATTGGCAAAACAGTGGCATATTTCATCATGATATTCCACCACCCGTATCCAATTCTCAGCTACATCATCCACATAATAATATCCCACGTCATCGTCTCACACCTTCCCTAATCTACTCCCGATATTCAAATAGGTACGCATTAAACATTTCCACCATAATAATAATCACTAATACGACCGCATCTAGATTCAAGTCTCGTACGAAAAAAGGTTCTAAGAGAAGCCACGGAATCGAATCGAATCGCTAGCAAGCGTGGAATTCGTATAAACGCATACCGATTATTATTATGCATCGAATACCAATCGAATGACTCGAATAGACGGGGACGTGCGAAGATTTTCTCGCATCGCGATTTTTCTATTGATGCGAGATTATTATCTTCTGTACGTGTGTATGTTGTATTGAAGAACATTCGTAAGGTCACGATGGAGATCGATTTATGTATATTTATGAGACTACATTCTGAGCAGGAACTCGTCGAGCACGCGAAGCATGATGACGTCGACGGAAGAATAAACAAAATGACAGATTGTGATTGTTCATCTGTCATTTTGTCTATTCTTCCGTCAGGAAAGAACTACTATCATACTTCACCTGTTGCTGCCGCTAAGCAACGTATGTTTTGGAATGAAAGATTTGGGTGCAAGTTTATTTACAGGTTCACGACAAATACAACATGTAAAAAAACTCTGTACGATCCGTGAGGGTGTTGTTAGGTATCGTACTGAGTCAATTTATGCAATCGGCACCTTTTTTGAAGTAAAAACTTCTTTAGGTGCGTTGGGCATTTTTCATTGTCAATCATTGATTTCGTGACACCATGACGACACCTCATTTTTATGAACGCGATTGTGCTCTTTATTTATATTACGTCATGGATCGATGTTCTATGCAAGTAGTTTTACTTTGTAGGTTTTGTAAACGCCTTTATGCTCTCTATTTTTATTACTTTACGGATCAATGTTCTATGCAAATATTTTTACTTTAAAGGTTTCGGAAGTTTGTTTTTTTTTTTTGTAAACGCGATTGTGCTCTTTATTTAGATAAGTTTACGGACCAATGTTCAATACAAGTATTTTTCTTCCACCAAAGCGATCTTGTTCAAGTTTTCACTTCTGTCGGCACTCCCGGAGTGCCAACACTTTTTTTTATAGGGAATTTTACCGGTTTATTACATGGAGCGCAGGCGGCCATCGTTTAGCCGGTCTACAAGTCATAACTTATAATCCCTGTTGAAAATTTTCTTATTTGTAATGGACTTGGAGTGATTTGGGTACAAAAAATGTGAATTTTTAATTGGCAATAACTTTTTTTTGTTCAAAAATAATAATTAAAAAAAAAACTTTTTGGTAATATTATTGTAGTACCTATGTACCCCTTTCGGATCGGGCGGTTTTTTTTTTTTACATATTGTATATATAGCTTTGTTTTTGCGATCGCTATAATATGCTTCTACGATGTATACCGAGACCGAAACCGACCGAGACTCCTCAGTGCTTCGTAAAGTATGTTAAGCCGTTGGTCCCGACTATCTTTCGTGGGTCTTTGACAGTCCTTACAGATCGTCAGAAGCCTAAAAGTCCAACAGCCAGTCTTACCAAGGGGTATCGTACTACCCAGTTACTAGGTTGTGGAGGTCAGATAGGCAGTCGCTCTATGTAAAGTACTGGTATTCAGCTGCATCTGGTTAGACTGGAAGCTGTCACCAACATAGTTGGGAAAAGCTAGGCAGTTTGATTGATTATAAGATAGCTAAAATATGGATTATATAAACACCATACACACATATTAGTTCCAGAATAGGTAAATAAATAGGTAATCCCCAAGGAAGTCAAAAATCCAACTGAAGGTTGTTCCACTCAGTGACATCCGACTTCCAAATTATCATAATCTACCCGAGTGCCAATCCTTTATATGTATAAACGAGTTCGTCCGAGAACACGAAATTCTACTTTTTAACTCACTTGTATGAAATAGGAGGATTTTGTTATTATAATTAAAAATTTTAAACTTTTTTTTTTCCATTTCATCCATGTAAAAATTATTAGGTTAACGGGAAGTACCGTTTTGATTTATTTGCGAGTATCAAAATATGTCGCTGAATTGGCCGTATTTTTTATTGGGTTGACTTAGGAGCTAAATTTTTTTAGAGCTCCAAAGGACCACAGATCTACGTTTTTGATATTAATTGCAACTTGATAAAGTCACGTGTTACTGAAAAAAAGATCTTGATAGACTGATAGACAGACGGACGGACAACGAAGTGATCCAAGGGTTCTGTTTTTTTTCCTTTTGAAGAACTTTTTCCGAACCCTAAAAATATATGACCGGACAGTTCATGTAATTTTTAAATAATTTTTAGGGTTCCGTACCTCAAAGGTAACAAACGGAACCCTTATAGGATCACTCGCGTGTCTGTCTGTCTGTCTATCTGTCACAGTCAATTTGCTCCGAATCTAATGGATCGATTAAGTTGAAATTTGGTAAACATATGTAATTCTGTGACCCAAAGATGGACGTGTAACGTAAATAAATACATTTTTAATATGTTGGTCACTTTTGGTGGAAATAAGAAAAAAAATCAAACTGTATCGTGTGACATATCAAATGAAAGGACTTGTTACGAGGATCTCAAATATATTACTTTTATAATTTTAAAATAAATATATTTAAAAATATTTAAGGAAATAGATGAAAATTGACCATTCCCCCTTATCTTCGAAACTACTGAGCCTACAATTTTGAATAAAATACAAAGAATGGTTCTTCACTCATAGATTACAGGAAAACCTATAAGAAGTCTATGATCTTAAAATAGCATGGTTAATCTATGAATATCGTGCGTAAAATCTTATATTTGCAGTTGGAATGTATGGTAGAACATGTATTTCAACTACAATGTTAAGTTATTTTTAAGTTGTTAATAAATTCATTCCAACTACGGAACCCTTTATTGTGCGTAGTTCGACACGCAGTTGGCCGGTTTTTTATTGAGAAAAGGAGGGCGAGGGCAAAATGACTTAAATAAAACGAAATGATATATAGGTTTTACGATTTTGCAAATAGACAAACAGATTATTATTTCATCTCACTATATTGACAAAGAAACCGAAACAAAACAATATAATCACTATAATAAATATTAAATCCATAGTTTATCTAGATAATTAGGGACAACAAGTATTAATTAATCGTCAGAACAATACAAATTAATTGACACAAACAAATGTTTTCGCTTTGTTGATTAAAATCATACATTTTAATTATAATACATAATAATGGCTGTTCGTTGAGGTAATCGCATAATTAATTATGTTTTTGATACCTATTTGGATACCAATAAAATTAATTGGAAAACAATCAATGCTACAAACAGTATTCAGGAGTAAATATGGCACATTGAGATTAGTACAAGTTCGAACTAGACTCGGAGGGTATCTTTCTAAAGCTTGGTGTCATCATCATCATCTTTATCAGCCTACAGCAGTCCTCTGCTGAACATAGGCCTCTCCAATTGCACGCCATTCAGCTCGATTCTCGGCAACTCTCATCCAGCTGCTATCAGTCACCCTGCTAAGATCGTCGCTCCACCTAGCCTGAGGGCTAGCTTACATTTGCACATTTGTGGTAGCCTCTTAAGAACACGTCTACCCTAACGGTCATCGATTCTAAGAATAATATGGCCGGTCCATTTAGATGGTGCGATTTAATTGCCTGTGATATCCCAAAAGTTGAAGTAAGAATGAAAGTCGCATATCTAAACATATACAACTCGACAAGTCCTTTACTGTCCAGGCCGCTCGTTTGTGGAATGCATTGCCAGTTCAAATAAAACGCGCGCAATCGTTACCTGTATTTAAGAGACTCGTGAAGGAACATTACTTGTTGTTGTGATCTTGTTCTCGTAACTGTAATTATCTTTAGTATGTCTGTGTATTTATTCTAGTTTATTGTATACTTATTTGCACCGACGACAGCCCCATTTTATGTCCAGGCAAATCACTGTCCATTCCAAGGTTGCCTGGAAGAGATCGCGGAAAGCGATAAGGCCGCCCATTGTATATTTTGTAGTGTTTGATTTATTTTTTTGTTATGTATTTTTGTGGTGTACAATAAAGTATATATAAATAAATAAATAAATAAATAAATAAATACAGATATATTTATTGCATAATCTTCTACATCAGTTCTTATTTTAAACTTGAAAAAAAATTGGTTCAGCAGCCTAGCCATGCCGGTTAAGAAATAGTATTTCAACCCCCTACAGACGCTTAAAGAGCCCTGCGCACTCAATATAATAATTCGTACAGGATGTCGTAGGGTCTGCCGTGGCGATTCAGCGCGTCAAGGATGATTGCTGAAGCGCGCACTGATGGTTTCCTGGCCATCATGCGCAAAAATACAGCTTCCCTGCTGGTCCGAACACGGGGTAGCAACAACGGCATTCTGAACGCAATAGCTGTACGTTTTGACTGTCCCTCTCAGAATTAGTGGGTCATGTCTTGTGTAGGTGTGGCGAGTCATGGCAAATAAATATATGTACAAGGTCAAGGTTTTTATGGGTCTATGCTACCCGAAATAAAGTTTTAAATATTATTATTACACGGCAAATAAATTTTAAAAAAATACAAAAAGGTTACAAACAAATTACAAAGAAAAAAACTCAAAAAACTCTGCAGATTATTATAACATACATTTATCAATAAACAGTTTTTTTTTTTTTTAATTTTGTTTTAAACATATTTCCATTTAATTGCCTAATAGCTGAAAATAACTGGTTGTATAAACGAATAGCAGTTACATAGGTACTTTTATAATATGTCGTATTATTACAGTGTTAAGAAAATGCAAGTTATTTGTTGCTTCAATTTTATTGCATGCCACAGGCAATAAACTTGAATCGTGTAAATGGGGCATTGAGCTTGATGTGTGATATTAAAAGAAGAAACAAAGAAAAAACGTTTATTTGCGGTAAACATGACGCAAAAAAAATAGTTTGAAATACAAAAATGATAAAGGTTTGGGGAAGCATGCGTCACATCCACGCAAATCGGCTATCGCTCAGCATTATGCTACAACCCTATGCAAGACAGAGCCCCAGCGCTGGTTTTCAGCGACAGCCAGCGCCAATGTAATGACGTCGACCAGTGCAGCAAACAAATATTAAGACGCTGTACCAGGTGACGCTGTATTAACGCTCAAGTACTGTCAACGCCTAGCACGAACACGCGAAGTAAAATACTTGTTTCGCACATAATATTTCATCATTTAATACTTACTAAAACACTAATTGTTCTTTTCACAAAATTTTACACCTAAATGCTATAATGATGTAATTTCGATAAAAAAGTCGTTCGAATTTACCTTACCTTTTTGTCACGCCATCTGTCGTACTAGGGCCTCTGTACAAAGCTTATAGAAATGGCAAACTTAAGTTGCAGTGGGCCAGTATGTCAAAAGACCGATAGCTATTGGAGTAGACGAGTCCTTTAGTGCAGACTGTGTATCAGGTATCAGTAAACGTAATGTGGGATGACTTTCTAATTGAAGATGTTGCAGACTTGGATAGACTAAATGCAAATGGCTGAGTGAGGTGTTGGGTCGTTACTTGAAATCCCTTATGTAAGTCTAAAATTGGCTAAGTTTATTTGATTCGACGAATCACAGAGCACATGCCGTTTGCGTAATACGCAAACGGCATGTGCTCTGTGATTCGTCGAACACTTCCGACGTTTGGCTCCCAGACTGGAGCGGGCCGGGGCTGCGTTGAAGCGGCTCCTGCCCAATCTAGGGGATCCAAACGCCTCCTACCGGAGGCTCTACGCGGGGGTCGTGCGGTCCATGGCCCTTTACGGGGCATCGGTGTGGGCGCGTTCACTAAGGCTGCGGCCAGCCCGCCGGTTGAACGCGTCCCAGAGGGTCATGGCCATCCGGCTGGCCCGAGGATACCGCACGGTCTCCTGCGAGGTGGCGAGCCTCCTTGCCGGATTACCGCCATGGGATCTGGAGGCAAAGGTCCTCGCGCACATTTGGGAGTGGCGCGAGGAGGCGAGGCGCCGGGGCTTAGCTCCGCTGCCGCGAGAAATCGCGGCTCAGCGGACAGAGCTCCGGCGGGATCTCATGGCGTCATGGAGAGTGCGATTGTCGCAACCCAGCGCTGGGCACGCCACAATTGCGGCGATAAGACCCCTCTTTGAGGAGTGGCTTGAGAGGCGCCACGGCGTCCTCACCTTCCGCCTGACGCAGGTCCTCACCGGACACGGCTGTTTCGGGAGGTTCCTGCACAGGATAAGGCGGGAGGAAACGCCCGAGTGTCACCATTGTGTGGATCGCCCGGAGGACACGGTGGAGCATACGGTGGAGGTCTGCCCAGCTTGGGCGGAGCATCGCCGTGTCCTCGTGGAGGCGATCGGCGGCGGTGATCTCTCGCGTCCGGCCCTGGTTCAGGCTATGGTACGGAGCGAGAGGAAATGGGAGGCCGTCACCTCCTTCTGCGAAGCGGTAATGCTCGCGAAGGAGGAGGCGGAACGCGTGAGGGAGAGGCAAATTTCGCGCCCTCACGCCCCTAACCGCCGCAGGAGGAGACGCCCAGGGCGTCGGGAATCGCGGGGCGATTTCCGGCCACCGTAGGCGCGGGCTTGCGGGCGGTGAGCAATGGGTGGCTCACCGTCCGATAAGGACCAGGCCCGGGTCGACGGCGCGTTGTGTTCCACGCGCGCCTCAAAGAGATGTCAGCATAATTGAAGGGGTCCACTAGGACCGATGCCTGCCGGGGTTGCGAAGAAAACCGAAAGGGAGATCGTGGCCCCCGGCGACAGGGCAACCGAAGGAACACGGGTGGGTTTTAGTCAGTAAGAGTCTGACACGCCCTCCCGCTCCGCCCAGAGCGGGAGAAGTTATTTGATGATTTCCCACCCTCAAAAAAAAAAAAAATGTGCTCTGTGATTATTTACGAAGTTTAAAGTTGGAAAAGGGAAACTAGGCAAAGTTACCACTTATAATTAGCTAGGCTACCAGAGCGCCTAGCCAAAGTGACATTCGACAACGGTGATGGAAAAGTCACATTGTGTACTGGATTGACTTATGCTATCGAAATGCTTATCAATGGCTAAGCTAAAATCTCAATCGCGTCGTAGAAAAAAAAAGTGTTGGTGTGTCAGTTTCAACGCACGACGGGAGTTTACTTCTACGATTGTCTTTGGATATGCAATAGGCCTTTGGATAAACGAATCTCTTAAAAAATATATTTTAGTCCTCATAAAATTTCCATACTGGGGCCTTAAATGAAAATCGATTCTAAGGATTCCACTAGTCAACGGCTCGAACTTGTTGGAGGCGTAGCTAATATGCATGCTATTTAAAAAAGTTATTTATTTATTGAGTTGTTATTTATTTTGCATTATTTATCTAGTTTTTATATTTATATATTTAGTGAAAATAGACGATGATTTGTAACGAAAACAAGAACGTAAAATTTTATGAACAGACCTGATATATACGTATAGATATTATGGAAAATCTACACAAAATAAGGTATTTGAACTTTTCAATAAATTATCGGTTCTATTTTGACATTTCCATACTACATAAGTTTTTTATTTACGTCCAAAGATGACTTAAAATTAGTGTTGAAATATGGAAGTTTCAATGCTCATAACTCCAAAAACAATAACTTTAAAAGCGGCACTTGCCTAGGCTCTCTGCTGCTACCAGAACACTTACCTACCAATGGTGTCTGAAGGCCAGATCAAGTCTTTGAACAGTAAATCTACAGACAAACTCAATATTGCTTGGACAAAAAAAAACAAAAGACTATCACATGACTTGACATTTCGACAAATAGAGAATGAATAAACCTATTCAGGAATAAAAGACCTTTTGATAAAGCGTAAATCAAACCAATAAACTCTAGTCTCGTCTATCTAAATCACATGATACTACGAACTATTCCCAATAAACAGAGTACGAAACAAATTGCTTTCAAAATGAACACTTGGCAAGGGCCTTAGAGTATATAATACTGGAGAAGCCTTACGAACATTTCCCCCGCCCCGACCCTTGCTCGACCCAGCCCGCGCCGCTGAGCCTGTAGCTTTAAATTTCCCTTATAATAATAATATTAATTCGATCCAGCCCGTCCCTTGCTGTCCTCCACCAACGACGCCCTAAGCCGAGGTCCGTACCCCACAGGGGGGTGCCCTTAGCGTGTAGTCGCTAAGTTTCTAAGTTTTATGCCCTGGCTGGAGGCCTTGATTTATTGAGGCAGCCACAGGAAAGTCCGGTTAAGCAGCTGTCAACCTTCTAGGTTGACCTGCAAGATGAAATAAAAGAAAAAAATGCGAACACTTCTCCCTCTGTAAAAGTACAAGAACAAATGTTCTAGCACGGTCATAAAAACTACTTTCAAATCGATTCTAATGCACATCGTTAATCGTTTTCGAGACGCGCGGTTCTCATTCAGTGCTCATCTCATGAAAATCCCTGGTTGAGCTGTTAAAACTTGTCAAAAGCATTTAAATACATCAAACTTAAATAAAGACTGAATAACCTTCCATATGTACGTATTTTCGCCAGTTATGTTTAAGTCCCATGTAATAGGGGGCGAGCCTATTGCCATCAACCGGGCACAAATCCAGACTCCGGGCTGCTACTGAGAAATTCCAGATGGAAAAACCCAATAACTACTATACTGTACTATAGGTACACCTCTGCCTAACCCTTCGGGGAATACAGGCGTGATGTTATGTGTTATGTACGTATTTTTTAAAATATTTAGTCATGTTTGATTTAAATCCTAACCTAATAATACATTTCAACTTTTCATTCGATTCAACCATGATTCAACATAAAACAAGGCATGAATCGAGTATTTTTCTCGCATTGCTTTTGTGATTTCACCATGTTTCGCTACATTCATTATATGGTGTATTCATAATATGTGCTATATTCATAAGGTTCAGAATATTTTTTCTTGCACGACAAAAATGTTCGTCAAATCAGCTAAATTGACATGCACTAGACATGCGATTATGTCTTCTAGCAAAAAGAGGTAACGGTAGGAGTAAACTAGCAGAAATCGTCACGCGAAAAACCGCATACTTGCGACTGTCTTTTTCTAATTCGATAGAGAGAGAGAAAGTGTAAATTTGATCAAAATAAAAATCCAAAATCGCGGCTGCGAAAGTGTTCACATTTTTTGTCATGGGTGTCATGTTCATAGTTATCAAGAGTGCTAAAGCCGATAATGAGGTCAAAATATAAATCCAAGATGGCGGCTGCGTACATTACAAAAAAAAGGAACCCTCAAAAATGTATACGCCATATTTACTCCAAATTGATTCATTTAAAAAATCAGTAGGTACCTAATCAGTACTGATTAGGTACCTACTGATTTTTAAAATATATTAATTGTTGGTACTATAACATAATTAAATTTTTACTTTTATTTAATAGTTGTTATTATTGAAATTTAAGTTTTCTATGCATCAGTTGTTTTATTTCTAGGTTCAAGAAAAATTCCGAAAAAAAAAAAATGGATGGTACGGACTTCTCTTTCCGGGCTCGAAAAAAAACAATAGCCATTGTTATTTTTCGTAGAAACCACCGCGTCCCCCGCCAAAAGTGACAGACTTTTTTGTTCGGAATATTGCACTTATGGCTTCTCCAGTGTTATTATACTCTAAGGCAAGTGCATAAGGTTTTAATAACGTACAACGTTGAGCAAATAAGTACTAGCTAATATACGCAACATTGTTTAAGTTCCGAAGTTCAACAGGGTGTAATATTTAATCTAACTTATATGTACATTGTTCGTATTATACTCAGGATTAGAGAGAATATGAAATTGTTAAATAGAAATGGTGAGGCAGCTGCGTTTGGCTCGAGGTGTAGGTGATGTTAAAGGTTTTAGAGAAAGAAAATTTGTGACGCCTGACGGTTAAGTAGTGATCGCCAATTCTCGGCTGACTTTAGTTTTTTTTTTTTTTGCAGTATGTATGAAAATAATCTTTAAATGTTGAAATACGTGCGCGTTAGCAAAACAAGACCAAAATATTATTTTAAATTGCTATAGCACGTCGTTTAGGAGACAAACATCTGTGACTGACAGTCAAATGAACTAAGGCCGAACATTTTATTTATCCTTATTTTATTCAAACGTGTTTTTCAATAAACGTTTGTGCTACCAAAAGGCTTGTTGACAGTTTTTGAAAAGCCAATTAGTAATATTCCTCGTGGTTAATTGACCTCAAAATATGAATATTTCAGCAAAATAACAGAAATTTTAAATTTCTATAAAATAATTTATTTGGGTGTCAAAACGGGACATTCTGTCATGGAGCCTCGTGTAACTTCAATTCTATCAAATCTGCGAGTTTTTTTAACAGTGTTGCTCGCACATAAACTTTATTTATTACTTCTGTTGGAATGTTGTAATATTCTGTAGTCTTAATTAACAAAGTTTTTAAATATTAAAAAAAAAAATTATTCAAAGCAGAAAAATAATTATTTGTGTTAATGTTTACTTTGAAAGTTTTCGGTAAGTAGACAATTTTCATTTCCTAATTTTTGTGTGTGCCTACACAAAATATGAATAAATACTACTAATTTAGTAGAAAAATAATGAACACTGCCACATTGCGCGAGAGGGACATACTACCAATCAGTGTTGTTCCTTTCAACACCACTCCTTTCGTACGATGCATAAGAAACCATTATATCTAGCGTATAAAGTTTGTGTCTATTTACTATTTGAAACTTTTCTGAAAGTTGTGACGTGTCGCGCTCTGATTCATGTTCAATGTCACGTGACCAATTGCTTTATTTTTACGCAATTATTCCTCAAAAATATTACAGTCTGACCGTCGAGAGAATGCGTTCCTGACACCTGTAAGTTGGACAATTTCTAATACTATTATGGATCAAATTCGCAAAATACAAACATATTCGTTAGTATGACACTGACAGCTGTCAAGAAGGCATTCTCTCGACGCGGCCGGACTGTAAGTAATTAATCTAAAATCATTTACAAAATTAAGTTGATTTTTTGTTCACAACCATGCGACAAATATTTTTCTTACTGTTACTAGCCTATTTCCATATGAATTTCGATACCTATTTAGTTCCGAACACGCCCAAATTTACTCACACGTCCGGCACTTCCATTCTCCCCATACATACAAAATTTTTGATGGGCGGTATATCTACTTTAAAACTTAACTAATTCGTTAGATACGATACGGTTCATTCGTGTTTATGTTATAACAAATTATTGTAGGTGTAACGAATTACACCTACAATAATTTGCTATAACATAAATAATTTAAAAAAACTATTTATAAGTGGAATATGAGCTGTTACAACTGAACACTAAAACAACTAGCCCGCAGCGATCCATCCGACAGTTAATTTAAAATAACTTGGAACTAACTATAACTTAAACACAGTACTTAATTGACGGTAGTGAATTTCAATTAAGTTGGGCCATTGTTTCTTGAAACTTGATGATTTATTTAAGCATCGAGTTGGTCAGTATGTAGAACAAGTTTATACATAACTACATAACATAGTGTCACGCTTGTCCCCGAAGGGTAGGGCAGAAATGTACCTTTAGTACACCCACATTTCGTCAAGTTATTATAAATCCACATTCCGGGCTGCTACTGGGAAATTCCAGATGGCAAAATCTAATCTATCCTTAAGACAGACAGCAGTAGCGCTGAAGATCACTAGACCAACGTGGCAGCATATACAAGTTGGCAGGGACATCGATGCACAACCTGTAACCATGCATTCAGTACGCGATTCTGGACACGCCTGTTTGAATTTTTTTGAAATTTGTGGACACACACGGCGGCACTACAGCACGGCGCTGTGGACGTATCACATACATCCGGTGGTTTGCCGTGTCATATACAAGCTCGCGGCTGGCACGCCCCGTACCGTAAAGAAACCATGCCATTACAATGGGCCTTAGGGTACAATAACGAAACAATATGCATCGTGAATAAAGAAGTCAAAAGTTTTATTGAAAGTACCAATAAAATTATTCAAAATTAAACAGATGAAATGAAAATACAGCAAATAGGTTCTTTCATTTTTTCATTCAACAAAAGATGAATTCGCGAAATATTTTACATAAAATATTATAGTCAAAAAATTCTGTGCTAAACATTTTTTTATAGTAAGTTAATAAACATTAATTTTTGTTAAGAAAATAAATAGCCTTTATATAAAAAGGTTTTTAAATAGCGAACTATTCAAAATGGCTACTCTTTTCAATTGAGTAAAATATTCATTTTAGCAACAAAATTAGAGCGTATTTTTTTTTACATTACTTTTTTCACAACAGAAATTCCTAAAATGTACAAATATTTATTTATTTTATTTATTTCTATTATGAATAAAATCAAAATAAAAGTCAAACTAGAATCATTAATGTCTAGTACAGTTCGGCCGTTGTCGAAAGAATGCGTAATTGACACCTGTCAGTTTCATTACTATTAAAAATTGACCAACTGACAGGTGTCAGAAACGCATTCTCTCGATGGCCGAACTGTAGACTAGATCATTAGGCCCGGATTCCACCAAAGCGGAGATGTGCGGAGATGTCCGAAGCGGATACGAGAAGAGATATTTTCAGCCAGTGTGGTATCCTCGGAAGCTGTGCAGGGATGCATACTGACAAGACTAGATGGAGGTGTGTACTGGCTAGAGGAGAGATGTATGCTGGCTAGAGCGGAACTGATCTGCGTGCGGCTAGCGGGTTATGCGACGCGCGGTTATCTAGCGGGACCGCTCACAGCACGCCGCTCTCATGCCTTCTCGTCTTCGCTACGCGCCTTGGCCAACTAAGCTAAAAAGCTAGGTGAACGCTCGCCAAGGGCACCCCCTGTGGGGTACGAGCCTCGGCTTAGGGCGTCACCGGAGGGAGAACCTCAAAGATGGGACGGGCTGGTCACATCTTCGCTTCGATCGCGCTATACAAATATGATACATCTCCGCTCAATGGTATCCACCGAGGCTGAGTGGAGACGAGATGTGTGAATAACGAATTTCTATTGATTGTTTAAAACACAACTCTTGTCTCGTCTCGTCTCCGCTTTGCTGGACTCCGGGCCTTGAAGGCATTTTTGAAAGTAATTTTTTTTTAAAGCGAACTATTCATGCAATACAGTGCTACAAGAATCTTTTCATATCTGAATGACATTGACAGGGACTGAAGGATATTGGAGTTAACCTTTTTTGAAATTACACACTAATTATTGTATTGAAAAAAAAAACGGCCAAGTGCGTGTTGGACTACGCACAATGAAGGGTTCCGTAGTTGGGATGATTTATCTCAAATACAAACTTAACATTGTCGTTCAAATACATGTTCTCCTATACATTCCAACTGCAAATGTAAGTTTGTACGCACAATATGGAGAGATTTACCATTTAATTTTAAGACCATAGACTTTCATCGTATTTCTTAAATATTTTTTTAAGCATTTATTTTAAATTTATATAAAAAATGTTTTTAAGATTCCCGCAACAAGCCCTTTCATTTGATATGTCACACGGTACTGTTAGCAAACCTTTTTTTAAATTTTCTTGTTTGCCCCAAAAATGAACACTATATTCAAAATTCAATTATTTTCGTTACATATTCATGTTTGGATCACAGAAATACATATATGTACCAAATTTAAACTTAATCGGTCCATAGGATTCGGAGCAAATTGGCTGTGACAGAAAATGGGTCTTGAAATACAGACAAACGAATGATCCTATAAGGGTTCCATTTGTTTTCCTTTTGAGGTACGGAACCCTACAAAGAAGATGGCGGCGTTTGTTCCAATTACGGCCACGTGCCAAAAGGTCCTTGTACCATTCTATGTACCAATAGGTCGATCACCAATGAGACCAGTGAACCATCTAACAAATAGAAGTACCCTCACTTGAATAAAATTTAATTACTCGGTTCTTGCTGTTAGCACTCTCACATAAAATAAATAGGTACAGAAGGCCTGCTCCATACAACGAACGAAAACGGGTTCATGCACACATAGACGATGTTTTACAACATGATAATGTACCTAGCACTTACGTTTAAGGATCCTGTTAAAGATCTACATATATCTGAGTATGTCATGCGCACATAAAAATACTTATCAATTTATTTAGTAACATATACTGAACATCTAATTTCGTAATTTGCGTAATACGCCTTTGTAATTTATTGTAAGTAATGAAGTTTAAAGTTCCGTATTTAATCAATATCAAATTCAAAAAGTCTTTGTGACCGCTGCACGCTCATCACATCATCATCGCTCATTGCTCTTTTTTAGCCCACGTTCACACAGACGTAATACAACCGCGGCGATTTTTTTACGTACACATGATTTTCAACGCTCTGCTTAGCGCAGAGAGTTAAAAATCGAACAGTGTCTTTTATCAACGCGCTGGGACGAGAGCGCGTCCTAGCGCGATGGATTCTCAACGCTCGGCTGAACACCGAGAGTTGAAAATCCAATGTACAAAAAATCCGGCCGCGATTTTATTACGTCCGTGCTTACGTCGGCTTAGTAACCCATTAATTTTTGTTTTGAACTACTCGGAATAACGTACTTTAACAGTGGAACGGCGACCAGACTGCAAAATAAAAAAAAAGTAAAAATACTTGGCACTATGTTAACAGCAACAACCACTTCAGCTTAATTACGGGTTTTGGGGTTGACGGTTTGAAGGTTTCAGTTTAGATTAAATTGGTTAAAGGTTTGTGGGTTTAGGATACGTGGGTTTACAACTTGTGTAATTGTGGTTTTGCTCTTTTCGGGTAATTAAGCTTCGGTGGTTATTGTAACATAGTGCCAAGTATTTTGTTTTTATTTCACAGTCTGATCGCAGTTCCACTGTTGAATAAGGTTATCCTGAGTAGTTGAAAACAAAAATTAATGGGTTACAGTTAAATTTGTGTCCGTGCGAGATTTTGTCCATTTTTTCCCACTATAAAATAAAATAACAAACGAATGCCAGTTGCGAGTGCGTTTGCACTCGCTTTACGTGGAGCGTGTCTATGTGTGCGTGCGTTTTCACTGTTGTATGGACCCGACCTTCTGCACCTATCTATTCTGTGATCCTGGACAGCGGATACTGAAGCTTTTGTTGCCGACTCGTACTTCCGCTCTAAACAATGGCGAACGCCGTGAAAATAAAGTTTATTGGACGTCTAACGCTATAGAGATTTTTATGGCATCCTTATTGAGAGGAGAGATAATTAGTTGATGTTTCTTGTTTATGATGTTTGCAGGCGATGCATGTTAAGTGAAAAAGTTTAGGCTCTTGTAGTCACGAGCACTAATATGTGTACACTTAGCTATTTTAAATGTGATTTTCGTCTACTGTATTGATTGTAATTTTATTTCGTTACAAACATAGTATTTTAGAACCCATACTATTATGAAATACTTAGTTGTTTTTTCAAAGTTTCATTTTTTCAAGTGAAAACTTCTTTAGGTGCGTTGGACATTTTTGAGATGGGAAAAAACTATTGAACTCGTGACACTGTTACCGTTACCGACACCTCATTAAAAGTATTTCCTGCACAATAAAATTGTTCAAGTTTTCACTTCTGTCGTCACTCCCGGAGTGCCACTGTTTTTTTTTTCGGTTGTACCTACAGGTTTACTAGAATCAATTGTAATAACAGGGATCTTAAAATGTTTACATTATATATCTGTAGATGAAAAATCGTGGTGTTTACAAAAAAATCTGAGACATTTTACAAAACACTCGAAATATTATACTATGAACAATTAAATACTTAGATTTTTTTGTGTCAATATCATTCAAAATATTTTATTTCACATAAACCTACGTGGGCACTTATGAAACGTCAGAAGCTAGGTGTGCAGTTCCAATTGGTCGTTTCCTATGGAGAAAAACCGGCAAGAAACTCAACTGTTACTCTTTTAAAAATAAATGTCTTTTACAATGTTTTCAGATTACAGTGTTAATAGGTGTGAGAGGAAAAGTGTCAATCAGTTTCCCACTTTATAAATCTAAATACGATGTTCTATTTATGTTATAGGGTTTGGTTTCCGCACTTAGTCCGTAAGGTGGACCATTGTGTGTGAATACTTACAATACTTAATGTATTTTCTAATTATGAATCGATTAGAACCTTGATCAACGCCACAATACTGTTTAGAGTGTCCACTTTGTATTAAAATAATATTACGAAAATATTTGTCTAATTCAACTTACAATAGATATTTAGCACACAGTATTAATTCATGTGGAGAGTAAATGAAATATTGTATATTAAATATCCATTGTTCGAACGAAAATATAAACATTCATCAGATTTCAAAAAGCTTCCATACCCAGTTCTCGTAAAAAGTACCCGACACGATACTATTGTTCTCTCCCCACAAAATAGCACGAAACAATAGGTAATAAACGAAGTAGCGGTCAGAGTGGAAAAACAAAGGAAACGCAATGAATCAAGCTCTAAAGAGTCAAGTAAACTTCGTTCAACTGTTTGTCTACCTTAAGAACTCCCCACTTTCGTTTGATAGATGTGGTCTTAAGGGGTCGTGGTGTGAGAATAGTTTGTTTTTGTAATTTTACTATATTATTCAGAACTAGGTATACTGTTGACACATAAGAGTTCATAATGACTCAGCTCAAATTCACTGCTTATCTCGCACGTTATTGCTTGCGGACTGAGTGAGAGCGAGACTGAGCGGCGGGGAAAAGGCTCCAAACCGTCAATAGTTTAGGTAATTTCTTTTTACGGCAAGGTGTTTTTTTTTATATTTTCTAGCGGTTTATTGTTCGGTCTGGAACTTTGGAATATTTTTAAAGGAGAAAAATTTATGAAATCGTGTTTCCGTCACACATAGTACTTAAAACTAATCCTAAACTTTACCATATATTTATTTCAATATTAATGCTGCAGTATTTTCGATAACGGAGGATCATGCTAAGCATTGTGTGGTATTATAGACCCTTAAATAATGGTGCGTATTACAGCCGCAACGGCCCATAGAAAATCGCATTTCAACACAAAAAAGCTTGCAATGTGCGATGGTTTATACAAAATGTATGAAAGTGATTTAGGGGATTTTGCAATGCGGTGCGGCCCGCCCAAATTAATGTACGCTGCGTTTTGAGAGAACGTAATTTTTAAGGATACGTGAGCAAAGCAGGATAACCCCAAAAAAAAGGTGAAGTTATCCTTGGGAATCCGAGGCTTATGTCCAGTTCAATTTTTAGCTGATAATATAATTATATCGATTTGCATTTTGTATTGATGAAATTTTAGAACTGGAGGAAAATTCTACCACCATAAATTGGTTTAGCTCCAGGAGTCTTTATATTTTCGTCTAATTGCTGTTTTGCATGTTGTAATATATAAATGTTATTTTCTGTAAATATAATCAAGGTAAGAAGTTCTTTAAAGCCGATAAAAAAAGTATTTGAAAAACCATAATTTTTGAACCAGTCAAGAATATTATTTTTAGTTAATTCTCTGAACTTATCATTCTACTACAAACAAATTACTCTCTCCAGAAAATCTAGACCAATTTTCCCGAAGGACCATTCTTAAATAAGAAGATTACTCAATCACGAATTCAAGCTCCAAAGTAATGATGATGTACCAATTAAAAACCGAAGACTCATCGCTAAATGAGCCTTCGTTCTAAAATGATAAATGTTCATTTACTAGATCAAGTCTTGCCCTTAAACTGGCTCACCTACATTAAGTCTTATTAGCTAAATACGACTCAATTTGGTACCTCGCAATCAATATCGTTTCAGCTAGTTCAAACTAGGGTTGTAACGTAACCTAGCCTCTGCCTCTGGTAATGCGGAACTTTCGCAAGAAATCGTACCTCCACCACCGCATGTTGATGGGCTTATAACGGAGGTCTAATAAATAAAATCGGCACCAACTAAGCGAGTGAGCGATGTAATGTGGTAAAGATACAACCCGAAGTTTCAAGTTTTTGGTCCCAAGTTGAAATTTTGTTTAAGTAACACCGCTACTTTAAAAACGATATTTATTTAATAAAAAAATAATAAGCGAACATTTTTGAAAATTTTCCTAAGTTTTAACCTTCATTTCTTTTAGTCTTTATTACGAGCTTCTTGAGCATCTTCAGATAAAATGCTCGATTATTTTGACAGCACCATAAAAAATTGTGGACTGAAAATTGTGCAGTCCCCTTCATTTTTATTATCATACATATGGGAAAAACGAACTCCACAAAAAAAAACTTGTAATTCCTCCATGTCTTGTAATATAATGTATGTAATTCCTCATTCCAATCTATTTAAATTCTCAGTTTGGCAATAAAAAAAGTAGTAAAACGATTCGTTTTTTTTTTTACAGGAACCGAGCATAAAAAATCGCCGACCGCAAAACTAAGCTTTAAGAAGTACAGTTTGCCCTTCTTAATTTTGATTATTAATAGGAGACTTTTTTTATAGAATCTTTTTCTCTTATTTTCCACATCCGCTAAGATGGCCTCCGTTACATTACATCCCTTGTTCAGACACTACCCTGGATAAGATTAATGTTTTGCCAGCTTTAGGCGTAGGTAGAATAAGACCTACTTTTCATCAAACAGTCGGTAAATTGGCCGATCATAAAATCAACCTTATCTGTGATTGGTTAAAGCCGTTAATTGCATGTGCAGGATTTTGATTGAAGTTTCTATTCGCGTAACCACAACTTGCGGTTACGCGAATACGTGCTACGCGAAGCGCATGAAAAAATCCAGTTGATTTTAAACTTAAGTTGTCTACAAATAGGGTTTCAGATTGATTGTAGAATGAAAATTGATGATATTCAGGCAATATTTAATTTTATTTGATAAGTTTCAGATGCATTTTAAAGGAAATGTTGGTGAATTTGCGTGGAATTATTACCAAAAAACTTATCAAACCATATCAAATTAGAACTATGTTGAAATTGAAATAAAGTTTATAACCCAATAGATTCGTGGGATCGTCTGTACAGGCAAAATAGACTAAACTAATAGGACTTGCCTAATTTCAAAGAAAAACAGAATGAAGGTAATAAAAAGGTAAGTATTCGTGGGCGTTTATTTGTAGGTAGCTAACCCCCTTTCCCAAATTTTTTACTCAATCATGACCCGAAAACCTACGTCAAATATTGAACGAAGTTATTATTTCATTACCTACCTTTTTCCTTAAGTAAAAATATTTAAAAGTGGTGAAGAAGAGAGACGAGAAGAGAAGACGACGTTTTCTTTCTGAGAAGAGTGACGTGAGTGAGTAGTGAAGTAAAGTGAAGTGTGTTAGTTAACTAGTTCTAGGGGCAGAACTAGTTAACGAACGTTCTAGGAGCAGTGATAGCCTAGTGGTGTGACCGTCAGACTGCCAAGTCATAGGTATCGAGTTCGAACCCAAGGCACGCACCTCTGACTTTTCGGATTCATATGCGTATTGTATGATTATCACTTGCTTTAAAAACGGCGAAGGAAAAAATCGCGAGGAAACCGGCCTGCCTGAGAAATATTCCTCGACGGCATGTGAAGCCAAGTTAGAGGCGCATGGGCGGCTTTAAAACTCTGACACCAGGTTAGTCACTAACCACAGGAAAAGAAGAAGACAAAGGGGCAGAACTAGTTTCTGTCCGTATAAATGGCACTCAGCAATAGTGTACCTTTCTATCGGTTAAAGAACTTTTGTACTCTGACCAGTACTTCAAGGAGTTACGTGTATTTCAAATGTAAGTTTGTAATCGCAAAAATATTTTTTTACGTGATTAAACTACAAATTAATGATTTTTGGACTTTTTCCTTTACTTCTGCTGTGAGACTTTGCTTCCTGCCAAATTTCATGATGCTAGTTCAACGGGAAGTACACTGTATGGGTTTTGATTTGTTTGCGAGTATAGAAAAAAAACATAAATGGCCGTATTTTTTATTGCGTTGACTTAGAAGCTTGATTTTTTTAGAGCTCCAAGGGACCGTATAACTACGTATTAGATATTTATTTCAATTTGATACCTCCACGTGATCCTGAGGAAATGGCTCTTGTCATACTGACAGACAGACGGATGGACATCGAAGTGATTCTATATGGGTTCCGCGTTTTCCTTTTGATGTACGGAACCCTAAACGCAATTTTATATATTAAAATATTCTTTTAGAAGTTTAAATTTGTTAAAATCGACGTTGACCTAAAATAAATCGCAGGATTATGTTGTCATCAAGTATAATTAAATAAAGAATACAGTTAATCGTCCTACGATCAAACGCTCCGATCTTCATTACATCAAAGTAACAAGTGGCATTAAATCTGTCAATACAAATTACACACACACTGTCCATTAAATTACTCCAAATACCATTAAACAAAGTTCAAGTTATCCCTAAACTATAACGTAACAAAGATGCCTTTACCCTTCAGACTCCAAATTGTTGAAACAGAGATACAGCAATCAGTACCTACCCAAAAGTTTCTCAATCCACATTTAACACCTTTAGACTGAGCCCACAGAACAAATAGATACAGAAGACCAGGTCCATACAACGAGCAAAAACAAGCGCACGTACACATATATGCATACGTACCACGATTTTAAACAAATGACGGTCACGGGCAAGGCTCGGATACCGGTTAAATTTTCAAACTGTTTTAGGTACTTGACGCAAAAACCTTTTCATTCGGTTTCGCTCGTAGAAACTTGTTTTGGAGGATTGTTTACATAAAGCTTTTTCGGATTAAACGGTTTAGAGTAATATTAACCGGTTTTTTGTTTAGTTTTTATTCAGCGCGGCATCCTCACATGTAGTCACAAGTTGCAATGCGTTTACCGATATGCCACATGTCGTATAAACTGGTTAATTTAGGTTAAAATAAAGTTCTTAAAACGTTCACGTTGTTAAGAAAAGTTTGTAGTAAAACCCAAATAAACGGATTTTCACCGGTAAGTATTTTTTAAACCGGTTCCGAGCCTTGGTCACGAGTTCGTTTGCAGTCGCTGTACGTGAAGCGTGTTTACGTGTGTGTATGTTTTCGCTCATTGTATAGCGTCTGCCTTCTGTGTCTGTCTTTTTTGTGTTTGACCGAGACGCCCCGGGTTGAATTGTTTAATTATATTGTAGTACCCACAGGTAGTGATCTAAATTAATAGTACTTTGTATGTTTGTAAGTTCTTGATACGGTTATAGAAGTTGGAAAAGAGCAACCAGTAATTGAAACTAATGGTGGAATTTGAGCAGAAAATGAAGATTAAGAAAATAAATTTCGTTTAAAAAATTTATGACAACAGAAGAAGACCATAAAGAGAATGGACAGAATACAAGTGTAAGAAACAGTTCTTAAAATATCAAACGTAACTTCAAAATGACGGAAAAAAGCTTTTAAAATAATACCAATTGATTGATAAAACCATCAATTATCATTTCTGCTTTGAATGATTATCTAAACGCATTTACTACCTCATGAAAAAGCAAGATACGTGTTCAATTAAACCTAAATTGATTCACACAATCTATTAGACGAAAATTGCAAATTGTTTCTTCGACGGGAAGGGACTGATAATGGCAAGAGTCCGGAACTGTCAGCCCATCGACTGTAAATCTATTTGATTTATTAATCGAGGAGACCGGACATAGAATTGATAGGTACAGAAGGCTGCCGTTTGCTGCCGTCCTAACACGAGCGAAAACGCACTCACACACACACGCTTCACGTACACCGTATAGCCAGTGCAAAGCATTCGCGACTGGCAATCGTTTTAGACCGCCGCGCGTCGTACGAACGCGTCTTCATGTGCGTGCGCCTATTTTCTCCGGCTGCATGAAGCCAACCTTCTGTAACTATCTATTCTGTCTCCGGGCTGAGCCAAAGTCGCCTTTGCGAAACCATTATTTTTATTCAGAGAGGTGTCAATGAGGATTGCGGAGATTTTGTTTATTGATTTTGGTCACAAAGGAAACAGAATTTTTTCGGTCATATTATTATATCTTCGTATATAATAATATGTAGTAGGGAAATAATACGGGATGCTTTTAAGGCGAAGATAACAGACTTTTAATGATTTTATACTGAAGATGACGTCTAAACGAGTAGTGTTAATGATTTGGAAAAAATATATGTTAAATTAGAGTATTTTTAATATTTTAATATAGGCATATTTTGGATTATGTTCATATTACATAGTGAAATTAATTTGTAAAGTTAGGTCTAACGCGGATAAAAAACTGAGAATCGCGAAAAATCTATCAAGCGTATTTTTCTGAAACCTTCAACATTTTAAAGATGATTTAATTATTGATCTTCTAGTATACGAGTTTTATTAAAATACCTTTTGTTTTATGTATAATAAATTAATAATGCGTTTAATTTGGGACAGCGCTCCTTGATGGGCGAGCCCTATTACTAGCTGAACGTACGACGCGTTGCGTGAGCTCAGAGTACAGAACACACAAGATCACTGTCATATATCTGCATCTTAAAAAGAAGTTTCACCAGCCATATGAAAGCATGGGAGAATATAAAGCTGGAATAGATTTCTTATTTCATACTAAAGGATAGCATCAGGATCAATTTGTAAAATTATGTAATTACTGTAAGCATGGTTATCATTAAAGTATTTAATTATATAATTTAAGAAATGATGTACTGTTAGTAGTAGTCCGTATTTTCTACATATTATAAACATTAAAAAAACATAATCTGTTAACAAACAATTTTTTTTTTATTTCCAATATGTATTAAACATTCACACACACTCTCACATACACATACACACACACACTCGCATACACACATAAACACACACACACTTCAATAGACACATTCACACCCACCCACACTTAAAGCAAAATGTCAGTGAAACAAACACTCTGAAGAAATTTGTGAAAATCTACATCAATGATTAACGTTCTAATAAATAGATCCAATAACCCCCGGTACAAATGCACCAACAAACGCGAAGTGTCTCAATGAACTGACGTCAGTATAATTAGCTCTATCAAAAGCAACGAATGGCGTTTCATTAACGGCTTAAAATGCTTTTCATGGATGTGTCCCATGTTAAGAACTTAAATGGATGGTGAATATAAAGAGAAGAATGGTGAATATAAAAAAAAGAAAAAAAGAAAATAAGAGATAAATTGTAATTTATTACCTCTTGACAGTAGCATATTAAAAAAAACAATATTTCACAGAAACCTATATACATGGGCACTTATGAAACGTCAGAAGCTAAGTGCACGTCAGAAGCTAAGCGTCGTCTTGTGTGTTTTCCAGTTACCCTGTTATTATGTATGGGAAGACAGTATAAGCCTGTCAACAAGAAACAATCATTGTTAGGTTACACGTATTCAATGTAATAAAAAACAAAGTCAAACCGTACCCAATTTCAAATAGGCGCATTGAAGGCACTTTTGAACGTGTAAAATTAACAAGGTAATCGAATGGTTCTAGTTGACAGTGGTAACAGGTGGTGGTTTCAGTGGTAGTGCTGATGTCAGTTGGTAGTTGTTGGTTGTTGGTTGTTGGTTTAGTGTCTGGTATTTTTGCTTAACTGGACCTATTTGGCGCAGCCGCGAGGCACACTGTCCTGTAAAATTATTATTTTACACTTCTTATTTTTTTTTCTTTTTAGGGTTCCGTACCCAAAGGGTAAAACGGGACTATATTACTAAGACTCCGCTCTTCGTCCGTCTGTCTGTCTGTTCGTCTGTCACCAGGCTGTATCTCATGAACCATGATAGTTAGACAGTTGAAATTTTCACAGATGATGTATTTCTGTTGCTGCTATAACAACAAATACAAAAAAACACTAATACAACAAACGTGATTTTTTTGCTCGTTTTTATAGATAATGGTACGGAACCCTTCGTGCATGAGTCTCGACTCTTACTTGGCCGGTTTTTTTTTTAAATTATGTTATAATTGTGTTGTGTTGTGTGCCTTTATGTATGTGCTAATTAAATGTATTTTCTTTCTTTCTTCTTTCTTTGGTAGCCCCTTCCAAGAGGTAGTTTCGTATGGAGAAGAATGGGCAAGAAACTCCACCGTCACTCTTTTAAATCTAATTCTTCTTACCAAGCTTGACTGATTGACAGTGAATATTATTATTAAGTTAATGATTGCTATTCCTCGATATTTTTTTTATTTTACAATACGGTATTAGTGTCTTCGTCTTCCCTTTGCTTAATCTTAGCTTGCCTGAACGACGCTGAAATGCGTATTCTTAAATCCTCGACATTTATAAAATACTATCTCTTTCCAAGTCTTTGTCATTTTCATAATAAATAAAGCAAGACGGTAACCACCATTTCAGTTTTAAGAAGAAGCGACCGTTTCTCAGGATTTCTCACACGTCATTTTCGTGAACTAGCGCCGTCTGTAGAGACTGGTCATCTCTCATCTGCCAGGGCTTATTTATTGTTCTTATATTTTGAATTATTTTTGATCATTTTTTTTTGTACATTGTTCTCATATATAGAAGCAACTAGAATAATGTACCCAGGATTTTGTAATATCTATATTTAAAAGAGTGTCCTTGGAGTTTCTTGCCCGTTCTTCTCCATAGAGATCTACGTATAGGACTGGGCAACTAGCTTCAACTTTCTGACTAATTGACCGACTCTTCGATGGTTAAAAAGTGCCTGTAAATGGTTTAATTGAAATAAATGCTTTGAATTTGAGTTTTTTGAGGCTGCTTCTTAAGTATTACTTAGTAAAAATATTCACGCCCTATTTCCTTTCCTCCTTTCTTAATTAATTAACCAATTAAATAATTCTACGCCATTCGTTTTTTACTTAGACCGCACTGTAACACCCAGAGGCGGGTGATGAATACTTCATTACCACGGAAATAGGGCGAAGGTTGCCTTTTCAAACGTTTTTATTTGGTTTCTAAAACATACGGATTGCTCCGTCGATATTTGACGTATTTACACTCTGTGAGAGAGAATTAGAAATTCGTTTCTTTTGTTAAGCTGATTTGGTTTTATTTAGAAATAATGATAAGATATTTTCAAAGGATTTTCGATTCATTCGCTTTAATATGTTAGGGTGTATTCATTTAGAACACTGGTAATCGGCGCCAATATAACGCTTCTCACCGCCAACAAGCGCTGGTTGTCAACGCTGGTCGGCGCAATTTTCATACTTTTTGCCAAATTAGCGCGAACTCAATTTCATGTCACTTTCATTTCACTAAATTCTACATGAATACACCCTAAAGCTGTAGGGTTTTGGCTTTCAACGCCAACAAAATATAGATATTATTTTTAATATAAACGGTTTTATGTGCCTCTACGACTTGTATAGTTTAGTAGTCATTTCCGCGATTTCCTGTGGTCCCCCACAACCCAAATAAGTTGCTCAGTTATTTATCTAAAAAGATGCAATCTTTACCAATTTAAATTTAATTATTTTAGTATCAATATCAACCCTTTGTTTGATACCAGAAATAATAACTGATAACCGTTGTTGGTTTTGTATCGTTCTAAGTTTATAAATCCGGAAAGCACGCGCTCGTTCACATAAAAGAAAAAAAAAGAATTCCAAAAAGCACATTGCAGACTACAAAGATAAAGGAACCGAAAAATTAAAGAAATTCAACTTAACATTAGCAGAAACACAAAATGCTGTAGCGCGAATTGTATCCCACAAGCGGAGCATTTGCCTCTACTCTCTGTGGATTCCGCATAACATTTTGTTTCGCAATATGAGCCACGAAGAAGCATTTAGTTTTAAAATATAAAACCTTAGCCACACGTGCGCTGTGTGAGAATTCTTGCATTTCTTTCGTAATGAATACTTGATGAGAAGCAGATGTTGAGGATTGTGGAATAATGTGTTAAGTTTTTGAGGCTTTTCGTCAATGAATAGATTTGCAAGAAATTGAGTTAATAGTTAACTTTTATTTTGGGTTTGACCTTATTTGTATCTCCATCGACACAGATCTTTTCCTTTGTACTTCCCTGCGTTTGATCGTAGGCACCTTCCATTATTTATTCATTTGCTTCGTCATCAGTTTTCGGTATTAGCATGATCAGCCTAAAACGTTCTTACTGCTGGGACACAGTGGGCTGTAATCTATCACGCGGGCATTGCGGGTTGGTAGATGTCACTTGTCTTCAAATTTTTGGTTCTAGGACATTCCGGTATCCTCACGATGTTTTCCTTCACCGTTTTGAGAGCAGTGGTGATGAAATTATTTCGGTAGTTACTACGTTGCTTAAGTTGAATTCCACACTTTGTAGCTATCTTATTCCTTGTTTTAGTTATCATCTTCTGGCTCTTCTTTAACTTCTGTGTTCACGAAGAAACCGTAGTCATTATCGTTTAAATTGAAAAGTTTGATGTCAAGCTCGATAGATGGCGTTGGCGTCAAAATAGATCTCGCTATGGTTTCGTTACCACGATTTGGTTAGTGTCTCGCAATTTTAATTAAATATAACAACTTAGATCAGTACACAATTGTGGTTTTATTTACGATCCTATTAGTGTGCACATGAGTTCATAGTTCAACCCATTACCAGTTCGGTAATAAACATTGGTCCATCGACCCTGGATTAGACCAGATAGTCTAAAGTTTTTGAAGGTAGCGGTGCCAGGTTTGGACCGCACTCCAGTGTACTCGCAGTGGATCGCTGCAGCAGGAGTACTGGGGACATCCCGCAGTGGCAGCAACCCACTGTGAAATTTTTAGTTCAACTCGTCGCAACAGAGGGCGCCACCAGTAGAATCCCAGAAGACCAACACTGGTAGTTCAGGCAGCAGCTTCGTTCAGCAAGGTGAACGCGATCGTCGTGAGCAACCGGCAGTTAAGTTCAAAGTGTCACCACAGGGGGCGCCACTAGTTCAGTACGAGTTCAAACTACGTGCAAGTGTGAGTGAAGTGCAAACGTGAGTACAATTGAAATAAATAACTATAGCAGTGATAAAGAAGATTTTGCCAAGCAATTTTGAACTTTATTTTAAAGAAGATTTTAACTTTAAGATTTTGAAAAATATTTTGTCTTAGCGTAAAAATTGTGCATGTTAGTAATTAAGGACTTAGAATAGTTTCATTAAAAACGGTGGAACGGGGAATCTATGCCCGATTTCTACCAGTGTTTGGTTTAAATATAACTTGTAAAATTTTTCGCTGTTATTGAGACTTAGAACAAAAACAGTACATTTTATTTGGTAACAAACTTTTCAAAGTTTTTACGTCTCAATCTAGGTTTTCTTTTATAAGGTTATATTGGAGTTGTTCACATAATAGTTTGGATGAACTTTAAATAGTATATTAAATTATACTGTTTTTTCAATCAATTTTTAAGTCTTTTTTTGAATATTATTGTTGTTGTTCATGATGGAAGGTCAAATTAATATATTGAAAGACCTTCAAAATGTCATACAAAAGGCTTTCACAAATTTTAAAAAGAGTCCAAAAGATAGACTGACAGTAGAATATATAGAGACAAGACTTGAATTATTAGAAAATGATTGGTCTTCATTTAAGGAAACAAAATCTCAACTTTATGGACGTTTTAAGATGGAAGACATAGGTCAAAGGGTGGTCGATATATACGATTCTACCGAAGATATATTTATATCATATAAATGTCTGATGAAATCAACGTTAAATAAGATTAATCCTAGAGAACCACTACCACAAACGAGTGGATCTAACAATAATAATTCGTCTAAGCCATCTAATTCATTCGTAAAGTTGCCCAAGATCACAATTCCCAATTTTTCTGGCAAATACAGTGAATGGACAGCCTTTCACGACCTTTTTAAGTCGCTTGTACATAATAACACATCTTTAGATAATGTACAAAAACTGCACTATCTTAAAGGTCACCTGACGGGCGAAGCCGAACAGTTGATTAGGTATACACCAATCACAGATGCCAACTATAGCGAATGTTGGTCTCAGTTAGAAAAGCGCTATGCTAATAAAAAGTACCTAGTCAATTGTATTTTAAAAAGGTTGTTTAGTCAGAAAAGATTGAATGTAGAATCAGCTACCGCTTTAAAAGAGCTGTTAGATACCACAAGTGACTGCCTTAATGCGCTTAAAAATCTAGAAATCAATGTGAGCACATGGGACGTTATCATCATCCATATAGTAACGTTCAAATTAGATAATGAAACGCGGAAACAATGGGAGTTAAGCAGTTCTAACGATTCTAGCAACGAGTTGCCAACCTTTGAGGATCTTAAGATATTTATTGAAAGTCGTTTCCGCGCATTGGAATGTATAGAGCCAAGGAGGGCCGTGGCTCACCAGGCCAGTAATAGTTCACAGGTTCATAGTTCAAAGACAATGCTAGCCACAAAGTCATCAAACATGCGTTGCGAATTCTGCTCGGAAGTCCACAAGCTCTGTTTCTGCAAGCAATTTGCAAAGCAACCCACAGAAAGTAGACGCGAATTTGTAGCAAAAAATAAAATCTGTTTTAATTGTCTAGGCAGCAATCATAGAGTATACGACTGTAAAAAGCAAACCGTCTGTAAAGTTTGCAACAAGCGCCACCATTCATTGCTGCACCCTAATGGAGAACCTAACGCAGAGAATGAAGGACGAGATGGTACCGTAAGGACGGCTACAGATAATACTAGTTCTTCAACTAGTGATAATCCGATAGTCGCATGCTTGTCTACGGGGAAGGTCTCCAAACCCAGACAGGTTTTATTAGCCACAGCGTTAATAAAAGCCGAGTCCAAGACGGGTGAATTTCAAACGGTTCGAGCATTGCTAGATCAAGGTTCACAGGCTTGTTTTATTACAGAGGCCACGGTTCAACTTCTTAGACTAAAGAAAATACCAGTCAGAGGTCTCGTATCAGGCTTAGGTGACGATAGATCAACCATTGCTAAGCACATGGTAAACCTGACAATTAAGTCAACAATTGATCTCGATTTCCAACTAAAAATAAATGCCTATGTTTTGAGAAAGATCACCTCATACTTGCCTGAGAGAAGTGTAAATACATGTTCATTGGATTGGATTACAATCAATGATCTGTGTCTAGCAGATCCCAATTTTAATACACCCAATAAAATAGATATTCTTTTGGGTGCAGATGCTTACTGCTACATTATGAAGGAAGGTATAGTCAAGAGTCCATCTGGCACTCTCATCGCACAGAGCACCACTTTAGGGTGGGTCCTTTCAGGTGTAGTCAGTTCAAGTACTGAGAGTTCAAAGCATCACACAAAAAATATAAAGGTACATTGTGCACAGATCAATGCAGATGACATTTTAAAGAAATTTTGGGAGATCGAAGAAGAAATGAGCACAAAGAAATTACTTAATCCAGAAGAGCAAAAGTGTGAAGAATTCTATATTAAAACGACTAAGAGAGATGATACAGGCAGATACATTGTACGATTACCATTCCGAGACGAAGAACCTGCTTGTAAAGCCGGACGTTCACGTGATATAGCTGAAACAAGATTTAAATCATTAGAAAAGAGACTAAGTAAGGATACAGATTTAAAAGAAAAATATATAGAGGTAATTAATGAGTACTTACATTTAGGACACATGAGACCTGTAAAGGATGAAGATAGTAATAGAGATGAAGCCGTTTATTTACCACACCACGCGGTGATAAGAAATGACAAGACCACGACTAAGGTTCGTGTTGTTTTCAACGCCTCGGAAAAGAATAAAAAAGGAGTTTCACTAAACGATACTTTAATGGTAGGACCAACGCTGCAAGCAGATTTAAGACACACAGTTTTGAGATGGAGAATGCATTCTATAGGTATAGTGGCGGACATAATTAAAATGTATCGTCAAGTTAGAATAGTCGATGAGGATGCTGTTTTCCAGCGAATACTCTGGCGAGACGATCCTGAAAAGCCGGTCAGAGATTATGAGTTGGTAACGGTAACTTTCGGAACAGCCTCTGCACCATACCAAGCCGTTAGATCGCTCCATCAGGTCTCATATGATGAAGGAGACAAGTTCCCACTTGCAGCAGACAGAGTGTTAAATTGTTTCTGTATGGACGATTTAATGACTGGGTGTAATAACATCGAAGAAGGTGTAGAAATCTGTAAACAAATGGTAGAATTATTAGCAAAAGGAGGATTTGCCTTACAGAAATGGAACAGCAATAATCAGGAATTATTAGATAAAATAGGTTCTATGGTTAGGAATGAAGGAATTCAACAAGTAGGTCAAAATCATATAAAAATGGAGTACATTAAGAATAAGGACAAACAGGATATGATAGTAAAGGAAAAGGAAATAAATAATAAGGACACAGAAATTAAACTAGATAGTACTACAAAAATTTTAGGACTCACCTGGAACCGCCACGAAGATTCCTTTCAGTACGCGGTAAATCTCCCACCGCTGACAACGGCACCTGTAACAAAAAGATCTATAATATCAGACATAGCTCGTTTATTCGACCCATTAGGCTGGTTAGCTCCCAGTGTGGTTGTAGCAAAGGTTTTCATACAGAAATTATGGCTTGCAGGTGTAAGTTGGGATGAGGAATTAACTACGGAATTAATAACAGAGTGGAGTACTTACCGTGAAGAGTTAAAATTACTTACCAAGGTTCGGATACCTCGTTGGCTTGGGACAAGTTCAACTGATGATCTTGAATTGCAAGGTTTTAGTGACGCTTCAAAAGCTGCATACTCGGCAGTCGTTTACTTGAGGATAATTGATACCACAGGCAAGGTTCATCTTTCATTGTTGGTGGCAAAAACAAGAGTAGCTCCAATCAAACAAGTCAGTATTCCTCGACTGGAGTTATGTGGCGCAGTGCTCTTATCAAAACTATTGACAGAGTCTGCAGAGGTGTTAAATATACCAAAGGAGAAGATTTCAGCGTGGACAGATTCGACAGTAGTACTAGCGTGGCTGAACAGCCACCCTAGTAGATGGAAAACGTTTGTTGCAAATCGGACCGCTGAAATATTAGGGGCAATGAGTTCATCTCAATGGTTTCACGTGTCGACCAAAGAGAATCCAGCAGACTGCGCTTCAAGGGGAATACTACCCAGTTCATTGATTAATAATGAGTTATGGTTTTCTGGACCGTCATTCCTGAAAAACAAAACAATTGAGTACAAAAGGCCAAAGGATTTAAAAATAGATTTAGAACAAACAATAAAGGTACACGCAGCTGTTATTCCAGAGCACGTCGTTCTAGAAAATTATTCTAGTCTACGAAGATTAATTAGAGTAGTTGCGTATTGCCGACGATTTTTAAAGAAGGACAAATACAATAGTAAATATTTGAAGGATCACGAAATAGCAGCAGCATTAGAAACCTGTATAAAGAAGACACAAACAGAGATATTTACATCAGAATATACACAGTTAAAAGAAAAAGGGTATTTAAGTATTAAATCTAGTAAACTGAAGTCACTTTGCCCCTTCCTCGACAATAAGGGTATCATGAGAGTTCGAGGAAGACTTGCAAAGTCGGAACTGGACGAAGATGCGAAACATCCGATAGTTCTACCACATGCAAGTCGTCTAACTCATCTTATAGTTGCAGATGCGCATGAGAAAACACTGCATGGTGGTCCTCAGTTGTTGTCAAACTTTTTAAGGTCAGCCTATTGGATAATAGGTGCTAGATCTCTAATCCAACAATATGTACGCAAATGTGTAACTTGTGCTAAACAGAGGTCTAGCGTCAGAAATCAACTGATGGGTGATCTCCCATCGGTTCGATGTACACCAGCAAGACCATTTTTGCACAGCGGAGTGGATTATGCTGGACCCATAAGCATAAGGACGACAAAAGGCCGTGGCCATCGTTCATGCAAAGGCTATATATGCCTTTTTGTTTGTATGTCTACCCGTGCTATTCACTTAGAGGTCGCCAGTGATATGAGTGCACAGGCATTTTTAGCTGCCTATCGACGATTTGTGTCGAGACGAGGTCACTGTGCTAAATTGTGGAGCGACAACGGCACCAATTTCGTAGGTGCCTCCAGAGAGTTACGACAGTTGGCGTCTATACAGCCAGCAATAGCAGAACACCTGGAAGCAAACCATACTGAGTGGCATTTTATACCGCCCCATGCTCCCAATTTCGGTGGTCTTTGGGAAGCAGGTGTAAAATCCACCAAGTTTCACCTTAAAAGGGTAATCGGCGACTCTACACTCACGTACGAGGAAATGTCTACACTCCTCAACCAAGTGGAAGCATGTTTAAATTCGCGACCGATAAGCGTTATTAACTTTGATGATCCTGGTGAACCTCTGCCCTTAACCCCTGGACATTTTCTGATTGGCGAGCCGATAGTTAATGTACCAGATAGAAATTACGAACGTTCAAATGTTAATTATTTGACTCGGTGGCAATTAGTTCAGCGAATGATGCAGTACTTTTGGAAACGATGGTCCCAAGAGTATTTGTCAAATCTCATGAATAGATATAAATGGTCTTCCCAAGTTCCGGAGCCCAATATCGGGGACATTGTTTTGATTAAGGAAGACGATTTGCCGCCAAGTCGTTGGTTGTTGGGAAGGGTTGTAGAGAAACACCCCGGTGATGATAACATCACCCGTGTGGTCACATTGCGCACAAAATCCTCTGTCATTAAGAGACCAACTTCCAAATTATGTGTTTTACCAATAGCTCAATGAATTGTTTTATTTTTTTTTATTTTTTATCAAGTTTATAAACTTCTGTAGATCAAATATTAATTATTCTTTTCGTTAATTTTATTCTTAAGATCAAATGTATATTTACGAGGTTTACAATATTTTACTGTTTACATTTTATAGGTTAATTTTTACGTTGTTTATATCTTTATCTCATATTTTAACGATATACTAAGTTTTTACAAATGTTTTAAATAGCACCTTTTAAATTGTTGAAGACTGTTTATTTTTAGTGTATTCCTTAGATTTACGAACTATTTTAGCTTATACTGTATACAAAGTGTAAATTTTAAATTTAACGATAATTTAAGAACGACATCCGACACTAAATGTCCTTGGTGGGCGGTATGTTCACGAAGAAACCGTAGTCATTATCGTTTAAATTGAAAAGTTTGATGTCAAGCTCGATAGATGGCGTTGGCGTCAAAATAGATCTCGCTATGGTTTCGTTACCACGATTTGGTTAGTGTCTCGCAATTTTAATTAAATATAACAACTTAGATCAGTACACAATTGTGGTTTTATTTACGATCCTATTAGTGTGCACATGAGTTCATAGTTCAACCCATTACCAGTTCGGTAATAAACACTGTACCTGAAAGATTTTTCTTCGTTTATTGCGAGATCGTCTTTTATTTTGAGGTCCACTCTATTTGCAGTATTTATTTTTATTTTCTTTCTTACATTCAACGACTTAGCTACATTTACAATTTTCATCTTCAACCTCATTCTGAATATCAATACCAGCACGTCTGAGCCACAGTTTTCTTATAAGAGCAACCGCTGCCGGGCCGTTAGGTGAATGCGCTGAATTGTTTTCTAGAGAATTTCAACGTGTAAACGGGGGAATGTGGCCATTGCACGCGACTGTTCCGTTTCGCTATTGCGTTCTCATTTCGTTCAGATGATAAAATGGTTTTTAAGAAATGGCTCACGGGATTTTCGGCACTTTGGCTACGTGAAAATCTTAGGACAGCAAAGTGGCAATTTATTGCAGCAACGTTGGGTGTAGAAATTGTTATAATTTTGTTTGTTGTTTTAAGCTTTTCTTTGTTATTGTTGAGTTCTCCTATTTGTGGCTTGGGGATGTAATAAAATTCCGACAAGGATATTTAGAGAATTCAATTATTATTGCAAGATTTTGGTGTGATTGAAGAAGGAACTTGTGGCTAAATGATAACAGCCACATGGATCCATCGAAGATTAAGCTACGCCTTCTACGGTCGGTTTGTGGATGGGTGATCATCAATTACATATCGAGACCCGCCGTGCTTCGGAAAGCACGCTAATCACGTCATTTGTGGATCTTTGACAGTCGTTACGGGTCGTCAGGAGCCCGAAAGTCTGACAACCAGTCTTACCAAGGGGTATCGTATTACCCAGTTACTGGATTTTGGAGGCCAGATAGGCAGTCGCTCCATATAAAAAACTGGTATTCAGCTGTGTCTGGTTAGACTGGAAGCCGACCCCAACATAGATGGGAAAAGGTTAAATAAATTGAAAAATTTACAATGATTTGCGTAAAAAACAATACACCATTTATTGTCTAGTAGACCTGCCGATACACTAACACGTAAATCACATTTTATTAGACGAATAAATTAAAACCGAATTTTGTAAAATAGCCAGCCTCCGAAAAAAAGGGTTCACAAAAAGCTGTTAAATTATAATACATGGCAAAAAAATATTGGTATACATTGTTTACATTTTTTGCTACCGCTAAGGCATTATTTTGACAAGGGTCGATTATTATAAATTCAATATTTCATCTATTTGTAACGCTTAAACTCATATATTTTGTAAACATTTTTTGCGATAAATAATTCATGTCTTGTCGGGCAACGAAAAAGCAGAATGTTGGTATGATGTAAGAGATTGAGAGTGAAATATTATGGAGGCACGGTTCATATACCTACTTATAGTACGTCAATTACGTCATTTGGTTAAAGGGGATGTCCATAATGGCTTTTCTGTCCTGGCAAGGAATTTGTACTTTAATGCAAGCGATACTGAAAGGGCTGGGCAGCCATTTTCCAATACGCTTCGCAGGTCGGGTTTTTGTTTTGTAAGATACTTACTAATATTATTACTATTTGCTACCACAAGGTAGCAATTAATAACACGGTGGAAATTAAATCTTCGCTACAAACACACGCCTATTTCTTTTTTAAAGTCCTATTTAACAAAATACAACCTTATTGCTATAAACATATGGTCCTTCGAGCCGGATTAAAATAGGAATCCGAAAATAATAGTATCTACTCTTCAACACTTCTGAACCAATTTCTGCAAATATGTATTACTAGCTTCTTCGCGGCTCCGCCCACGTGGATGTCGCAAAGAATCCCATGGGAACATACTGCCGGGATAACATCGCGCGTTGCGAAAGGGGGCTAGACGGAAAAAATTAAGACAAAAACGACACTTTTTGCTATAGTTATAAGCCGCGCGGCGTGCGCGTGTTTCTTTGTCTGTCTCTCTTTCTCTTTCTCTCTCATAGAAAGCAAGCCAGTTATTTTCGTTTCGTCTTCTATTTTGCATTGAACAGTGTGGTGACGCGACGATTATTTTTGTTGAGTGTATACAGGTTTTTTGTACATAATAAATAATAAAAAATAATAACAATAATGAATCCTGACAGTGGTGTCATCCGGGTGTCCCTTGACACCTCTCAAGTTTTTTTTTTTGTTGTTGAACTTTTGAAGATCTTCAATCCTGTAGAACATAAATTTGATAATCTCTTACGGCTTACGCGGCACACGCCAGTAAAGCTCCCAGTCGGCATGTTTTTTTCCGACATCTTCTACAATAATCGTAACATTTCAGCCAGTTTACACAAAATCTTAATGAATTACACCAAAACCTTTCGCATGAATCACTCCGTCTATTGGTGAAAACCGTTTAAAAATAAATTTGGAAGTTTTTGAGTTTATCGCGTTCAGACAGACAGACAGACGCGGCAGGGAACTTTGTTTTATAATATGTAAGGATAAAGATTCACATGCATAATATGACTTGATCCAGAGTGTTACTAATCGTCAATTACATAATTGTGTAATTTTTAGGATTCCGTACCCGAAGAGTGTGAAACGGAACCCTAGTACTAAGCTTCCGCTGTCCGTCTGTCTGTCAGCGAGCTGTATCTCATGAACCGTAATAGGTAGACAGTTGAAAATTTCATAGATAAATAATGCATTGTTATTGCCGATATAACAAAAAATAATAAAAATTAAAAATTTACTAATAACATACAGAAAACTGTTGACATTAACAAAAAAAAAAAAATATATAAGCTAAGCTCATCGAGTAGAGAACAAATTTATTTTTTATCTTCATAAATTATAAATAGGTGGTGGCCGTAAACGTTGTCAGTTTTAGACCATTTTTGTTCGAACTCCATCTCAACAACTAAACAAGTTAAGAATTTGGAATTTCCATAAATCATGTAGGTACCATATACCGTCTACAATCAAAAAATACTAAAAACGATTCATAAGGTATTTTATTTAAATATGGGTGATTTTCTGGAATTGCAAAAATAACTTTGTAATTCATAGTATCATTAAGAAATACAAAATAATCTATGCGATTTAAAAAATAATTAAGATGAAAAATAATAATATTTCACGTTTAGTATTTTCATTTATTTGCTAAATAATGTACAGTGGTGCAGAAACCTTTGCGTGTGACTCTGACTCGCACTTGGCCAGTTCTATTTTCATAGTAATATTTTCATTTTCATGAAATACCCAAAATAAAGACCAAGATTTTGAAAACGCCTCTCACAATATCCGATTAATTTCAACCAAGACAGAGTTACATCCACAATAATCCAACCCATTCCATTGAAGTATTACATCCAACTCCTCAGCTAAATACAAAATCAAAAAAGGCAAACCTACGGAGACACCGTCTACAAACAGGCGGCAAAGGGTCCCTTTATAATTGCAGCTGTAGGCTGAAAGGCCTTTGAGAGAACACGACGGATTTAAGCGTTCCGCCATTCTATAACAGAATAGTACAGAAGGTTAGCTCCATACAATGAGCGAAAACGCACGCACACATAGACATGCTTCACGTACAGCGAGTGCGAGTGCACTCGCGACTGGTATTTGTGTAAGATCGCCGTACATACGCATCTATGTGTGTGTGCGCCTGTTTTGCTACTTGTATAAAGTTGGTCATTCTGTACCCATCTGTTTTGTGTACCCATCTTGGATTTATTGGGGATTTTGTTTCTAAATATAGCAAAGGGTTGCTAATGGCGAATCTCCTGTTCCCTTTGTGCTGTTTATGAAAATTCTTGGGTCAATATGCCGATGAAAGGAATATTTATCGGCTTGATATATTATAACGTTATTTATAGCTACTGGTATCTAAAAGGTGTCAATAAGACCCTATTACTAACAAGTTTCTGAAAACCCTTTCTTTAGAATCTGTTATGAAATCTTCAATGAAGTTTTTTGATTAGCTGTTGTTATTACGTTCAGCCAATCACAACAGCTAGGACAAGATTTGGCAGTAGATCACAAACTTGTTAAGGCTTTCTGAAAACAAATGTTTGGAAAAAATCGTTACTGAGGACTCGAATAGAATAGAATACTCTTTATTAAGAAAGAAAAAGGAAGAAAAATTGTTTATTCTACACAAACTAAACGCACATTCCAAAAAATATTAAATGCACTTTCACAAAATAGCCAAAAGCCTCGTAACCAAGTAGTGGAAGTATGTCAAGATTGTCTATTGCTTGAATGCCATAGGCAATTTATATAAAATTTATGTAAAATAAATCAATAAACAGATATAAATGTAGACATTTTACATACGGAGGTAGAAATGTTTAATAGTATAATTCACTAGTAAATTTAAAGCTATAAAAAATAAATTTATTTTCCTAACCCAAGACTAGTTTCACAAAACTGAAATTTTACAAGAAACCATAAACTAATTTAGTCTAGATGCTAGGCAAAACCTACCAAACTTTATTAAAGCTATCGTTTTACCAATTATTTCGAAAGCCACACTTTCTATCAAACTATCCTGTTACTGAATTATTGCGTTAGCAGAGTCTGAGAAATGAAGACCAATATTTCGGAATTTCTTAGCAGCATAGATGAATTTGATAAAATTCTATACATAGTATAGTGCGACGGGTTTTTTACCTGCCTACGGCAGAGAGGATGGTTCATGCTCACTCAGATGATTCACTGATGGTGGCGCATGTGTTGGATCATTTAGCTCTCTTCAAAATGGTTCAGCTGAATGGTGTTGATCCATGCGTCATGTTCGTGAACGGGCGTCGTCAGTTGGGACTGGTCATCTCTTAGCTGCCATGGCTTATTTTTAATTTATTTTAATTTTTGAAGTAAATATTTTAATATTTTTATTACGGACGCTTCTAATGTGCACGTCTTTCTATATTGTTCTCACATGTATAATTTCAACATGAATGATGTAACCAATATTTTGTAACAATTTTTTTACTTAAAAGTGTATCCTTGGAGTTTCCTGTCCGTTCTTCTCCATAGGTACCTACCTATGGAGAAGAACGTTAAAAATATGAAGCTAGTTGCCCATTCCAAAGCGTAGTCGCTTTGGAATGGGCAACTAGCTTCATATTTTTAACTGACCGACTCTTTGACAATTCAAAAGTGCCTGTAAATGGTTTAATTGAAGTAAATGCTTTGAGTTTGAGTTTCCCAAGGGCTCTGTATGTTTGTATGTGAGATAGTTTTTAACTTCTGACATTATTATTATTTATTTATTTAATACTTCAAGCACAGAAATGTACTTAGGCGGACTTAATGCCGTAGGCATTTTCTACCAGTCAACCTACATTATGACATTATGAACTGAACCCATTTAAAAAAATAAGGTGTCCATAGATACCATGGCTAGAATTCAAGACAGGAAGGAAAAAGGTTTTCTGGTTTTTAGTTGGTTTTTCCGTTTTTACGTTTTTTACTTTTAATTTTCGTATAACAGGTGGTCTCTAACCTGCTAATGTGAAATGAGTGTGAGTTTTGTTATTCAATGGTAGGTATGTTAGGTGATACAATTTTATTTCGTTTGGATAATCTTAAGTGCGGATTTTACGACTTCTCCATTTAATTTAATCTCCTCAAGAGCTTTAGAGTTCGAACTTTAGGTAGCTTTTACTGCTGTAAATTTTGATGTATTAACTAAATAATTTGATCGAGGGTATTTTTAGAGTAACCTTCTAGGTTAGAGGTACTGAACTCTTCAGTAGACCTTTTAATTTTTTTTTTGTAAACACCCAAGAGATACCCCCTTTACGTCGATGGCTGACACCGTATGTTACAACAAAATACCTTGTGACATATTGCAATTAAATGAAAGAAAATTTTAAACTCATATTAAAAGTACACTTTGTAAACAAGCATATTTCAAATTAGAGGATTATATCCAAGATAAGAGTCCTTGGTAACATGCTGGTCCTGCTCCATAGGACAATTTAGAATCAAGACAAAATCAAACACGTTGCTAATTTAATTGTTAAATTTATAATTTTGTGATTACTTCCTCACACACTTATTAATTTAAAAAAAATAGAAAATCGTCTATTATTACAATGTTTGTAAATATGTGAGCACCATGTATCTATCACATAATTAAATTATCTGTCGTTGCTTCATTTTTAATTCTTTTTACCGTGGTATAGTAATTTTATTCTAGGTGTATCGTCTTCACATATAATTATTTAACTAATGTACGTACTTACACAAACCATTGTAAAACATTTTAAAAGAGTAACGGTGGAGTTTCCATTCTTCTCTATACGAAAACTAACTTTTGGAAGGGGCGACTAGAACCAATTATATTATTTTGTAAATTTTGACGTTCAAAAGTGCCTATTTGAAATAAATGACTTTGACTTTGATTTTGAAACCACTACCGTCAACGGTAGGTACGTCAACGAGAAACGAGATTATTCGAACCGAGCGTGACGTCCGGTTGACGGCGATCGTTTGTCTACAGCGAACGAATTCAGCGGTTCAGTATCTATATTATGATAAACAAAACAAACTCGAACTACTCGAAAACTCGGTACTAAAATGTAACTAAAACTACTAAATATGGATTGTTTGTTTGCCAGGGTATCAAACACGATTCAGTAACTGAGTTGTGGAGGTCAAACTGGCAAACGCTTCATATTAATTACTATGTAGTAGTCTGCTGCATCCGGTCAGACTGCAAGCCGACCCCAACATAGTTGAGAAAAGGTTCGGCAGAAGATGATTAATACCACGATCCTGTTCCCAACTTCTTTAACTAAGCAGCAAGCATTCGACTATAACTTATCCTTGAACAAAATCCTAATAACCTATTTAGGCAACAATTACAGAATCCACTTCCAGCAATCTCAATTTTCAATAACGCGAAGTAGGACGCCTTATCAGCTGAATGATAGCTAAGCCAATTATTTGAACAGATGGCCCGCATTTGTCTAATGAATTGAAATAAAATGTACCACCTGTGACCTCCTCGCAAAATTTTATTTTTACTCCATTTTATTATTGAGTTCTAGAGTTAGATTAAGGCTTTGGACTTTCCTCGTTTAAAGCCTTGGTGTAATAAGGTTAGTGTTGGATTTGTGTTTAGTTTCAAGATCTTATGATATGTTATAATAGTAATCTAGGAATCTCTGCTAGATGCGGGAAGTACAGAACCCGTCGAAGTGGCGGTGCTTGGGGGTGGCCCAACAATGACGGTCTTTCGGTTGAAATGATGATGATGGGTCTAGGAAACGCAACGCCTCCTCTATTTGGACTACTTAAGGATTGTTACAGGTCGCGTTCTGTAGTTTCTGCCCAAGGGAAAAGGCGCAAGTGTATGTACGTATGTGTGTACCACAAACTTAGCTGTCAAAGGAAAAAGAATTGATAAATATTGTAGTTAATAGCAATAATTACAAAAAGGAGCAAATTAGTTGCACCCCATACTTTGCAACTTATATCACGAACAACATAAAATGACGCTTACGATTCTTGCCAACTTAATTATAATCCGCATAGAATAATCCTATTGTTATTCGCGTGGTTACGTTCTAAACTCTGTGTAGTAGTTGAGAATTTCCTAGCAGTAAAGCACAATTCCACTTTTCCCGACCCGGAACTGAGCTATCACTGTAATCACGCATTCAGACAATATGCCAATGAGGTAATTCAGGAGTTAAAACTTGCTATTTTAATATTCAGACCAGCCAGATGTTATGCTCTACATAACTCCCTTGGGTTCTTCAAAAAATTATTGTGCTTACCTCTTCACTTCATTCTGAGAATTCGTGTTACTGAAAATGTATTATTTCCGCACATAAATAACACATTAAGCGGAACCACGTCTTCCAAAAAGATTCTTAAAAGCTTCTAAGAATTCAACATCACTCACAAACATAATCTTTGTATTCAAATTACGTTCCTATACTTATATAATCACGTTAATTAGTCCATAATCACATCTCTTCATGACGTAATTGATCATACATTGTGCCCTTATTAACTCGTTTAGAAGTGGGTAAGCCTTTTCTGGTAACACAACAAAGAATTTTGAACTCTGTTTTTAATGGGAAATAGTTAAAATTCGTTTGTAATGGGTGGTTGGAAAGTTTGCAAGGCAAAAATTATGCCTAGTCTTTTTCGTTATCTCAAAATTTTCGCTAAGGACGTGAGAGAGTCTACTTGGTTCTGATAAGAGGCGTTTGTCGTTTGTGCCAAAGTTTCAGAGGTTTAGGTGAAGTTTTTAGACCTTGACATGTCCTAAAGACCTGTCGTTCTAAGATTTGAGGCGATAACTAAATAGATTGCCGTTTTTTGTTTAAAATTGGACGAATTTTCTCTCCTGACTGCCTATAAAGATTTTTATACAACGTTGGCACGGAAACCTGCCCTATATTGTATATACAATATAGGGCAGGTTTCCGTGCCAACGTGCATATTCAATTCCCGCGTAAGTAAACAAATTTGAATAGCTGTTTTGAGAAAAGCCCGCCACACTATTCCAACTCAAATCATTTATTTCAAATAAACAATTACAGGTACTTTAGATTTGTCACGGGGTCGGACAGTCAAAAAGATGAAGCTATTTGCCCATTCCAAAGCGTAGTAGGTAGGTACCTATGAAGAAGAACGGGTAAGAAACTCCACGGATACTCTTTTAATCAAAATATTGTTACAAAATATTAGTTACATCATCAAATTATAGATGTGAGAACAATGTAGAAATACATGCACGTTAATAGCGCCCGTAATAAAAATATAACTACAAAAATAATAAAAAATATAAAAAAAAACCGTGGCAGCTAAGAGATGATCAGTCCCTACTGACGGCGCCCGTTCACGAACATGACGCCTGGATCAGCACCATTTAGCTTAACCATTTTGAAGGGAACTTCAAAATGGTTAAGCTAAATGATCCAACACACACGCCACCATCAGCGAGAGATTTGAGTAAGCATGATATACTCTCTGCCGCCAGGGTATATTCAAGTCAATAAAAGATGTACCCAGTAAATGGTAGCTTTATGGAATGTACATGATCACAGCTAATGCAACTCCACTACACGTAGCATGAAAACCATAGAAACGATTTTACTACAGGTTGTGTCGATGAAAAAAAAGACAAAATGACAGAATGTGATTGTTTATCTATCAATTTGTCTATTCTTCCGTAGACAAAACCCTAATTTATTGTGGTCTTGCTAAGCGTGCTGGACGAATATCCAGAATAAAAAGTAGCGTTTGTTCTTCTTCAGGTTCCAGGCTCAATCTGACAAAATATAACGATGGGTTCAGTGGTTTAGGCGTGTGAACGTAACAGAGTTACTTGCGCATTACAGATGTAGTGACAATTTTTTTAAGCCAACTTTTAGAATGAACGGTCATAAATGTAAGTTCCTATTTTAAAACGATTTTTTTTTTACAGACGGTATATAAATAAATTAAACGTTCTTTCTGCTAGTGGACTGACTGTGGAAGTATAAAGAAAGAATATGTTAACGAGAAAGCGCTAGCGCAACCCGCGAAATTCAAATTCCTCTTTCATTTTTAGCAATTTGTAGCACAGGATCAGGTTGTAGGTATGTTGATCGAAATATGATTCGCAATCGTAACAAATATATATAAATTAGAATTGACAAATAACTGGTCTGACTGCCTCGTTGGTCTAGTGGTCGCAAGCGCTACTGCTGAGTTTGAGGTCCTGGGTTCGATTCCCGCGTCGTGCAAAGTGTTATTGGGTTTTTCCATCTGGAATTTCTCAGTAGCAGCCCGGAGTCTGGATTTGTGCCCGGTTGATGGCAATAGGCTCGCCCCCTATTACATGGGACTTAAACATAACTGGCGAAATGTGGGTGTACTATAGGTACACCTCTGCCTAACCCTTCGGGGATTACAGGCGTGATGTTATGTTATGTAGAATTGACAAATAAACTTAAGTTAGAATTGACCTCAAATGTCATGATTTCATGAAATAGTAATTCGGTAGAGTAATGTGAGTTTAGAGAGTTGTATTGACGATTTTAACATAACATCATCATCACGCCTTGTTTCCCCGAAGGGTTGGGCAGAGGTGTCCCTGTAGCAGGTTCACCCACATTTCGCCAGTTATGTTTTAAGTCCCATGTAATAGGGGGCGAGCCTATTGCCATCAACCGGGCACAAATCCAGACTCCAGGCTATTACTGAGAAATTTCAGATAGAAAAACCCAATAACACTTTGCCTGACCCGGGAATCGAACCCAGGACCTCATGCTCAGCAGTAGCGCTTGCGACCACTAGACCAACGAGGCAACAAACACTACTCTTAAAAAAACAATTGAACTACTTGATCACTTAATTCGTCAGCCGAAAGACGTCCACTGCTGGACATAGGCCTCCCCCAAGCACCGCCACTTTGACCAGTTCTGTGCTTCTTGCATCCAGCAGATTCCTGTGACCTTCACCAGGTCATTGGTCCACCTTGTGAGCAGCCTGCCAACGCAACGTCTCCCAGTAGTACGCGGTCGCCACTCCAGAATTACTTAATTGCTCACACACAGTCCTCTCAATACTATTTCCCACACAAAAATCATAAATTACATCCAGTCTTAAATTATTTTTACCATTTACGAGCAAATGATCGTAAATTCTTTGCCAGCTAACGTTCATTCTTCCTCGTACATAGTTTTACGATCCTTTCTAATTACAGCGCGTTTGTAAGGCTCTTTAAACATTAGCGTGCGCGGTCGTCAGGTTAACGCGTGGTTTGCGTAGAAATGGGATTCTACCCAGTAAAAACTCGGATATATTCAAATTAGCGTATATACCCGGTTTTTACCCAATTGAGAATGTATGTGGATATTTTCCCTTTGGGTATCTACCCGATGTATGAAAGTTTGCAATAATATTTTATTTAGTTCCAGCGTTTTGACACCTCTTTTTTTTTTGGGTGGGAAATTATCAGATAACTTCTCCTGCTCTGGGCGGAGGAGCGTGTCAGGCTCTTATTGACTAAAACCCACCCATATTCCTTCAGTTGCAATGTTGCCAGGGGCCACGGTATCCTTTTCGAACTTTCCCGCGACCGCAAAACAGCTCAAACAAATAAATAAAATGTTGCTATGTGAAAGTGCTAAGTACACAGCTTGTTGAAATTTAAAGAAATAAAAGCGGAAAGTATCTGATAGTCTTCAAACTGTGGTTGAAAAACAAAACAAACAACATAAACAAAAAAAAACGAATATATTTTGCGAAACAGCGCAGGTTACTTTAACCGACTATGGCGAAGCAAAAAGGAGGATTATGGTACCGGTATGTATGTATGTATGTTCATCTGTTACCTCATAACTTCTAAATTGCCGAACATAATTTGACAAATGAGGTATCATTGGAAGCGTCTTGATTTTCCGCTTGTTATAGTGATGTCACATTAAATGTAATATGGCGCCTTCTAGGGGACATAAATTCATGAACGTAAAAATAAATCATTTTAATTGTGCTTTGTTCGGTATCAAGTGAAAGGGCTTGATGAGCACATTATAAATATGGACATATATCAAATTGTCTAAGTAAATAAATATGGTTACCTACGATTTCATTTGAACTCTGTGTTAGTGGCTTTTGTGGACATGATAATTATTCAGATTTATTACAATTGTAATAGCAATCATGAAATGGCGTTTAATTAAAATAGGTTTTTATTTTTATTCATTTACTTATGTTTTGTATAGATTTTATTTCTATTTTGCTATTTTGTGAATCTGAGAACGCTGTAGGCTTAGTGGACTGTAGATCTGTTGACCATTTTCTATTTTTTCCTCCCATACCTAGTCACACTGTTATTTGAAAGAATTGTAAAAGCCAGTTATTTTTAAAAGAGTAACCGTAGAGTTTCTTGCCGGGTCTCCTCCATAGTTAACCCCAAAATGATTTAAGTAAAAAGTAACTTCAAAAACTAAGACGCGACTACTTAAAAATCACGCTCTAAAAAGTATGAAAAAAGAAAATATTTCAGACAGAAATCAAGACATAGATACGAAAATGGTCAAGTTAAAGCCGTAGTCGCATGCCTGTACACAATGACATGCGACCACGACTTTACTTTGACCATGATTTCTGTCTGAAAGATTTTCTAATCTCACACTTATTACAGCGTGATTTTTCAGTAGTCGGGTTTTATTATCCCTCTTTTTCATTGGCTAACTTAGAAATTGTAGTTTATAATGCTATATAAGCGCCTCCATCTTTTCACGTATAGCCAGGGAAATTAATTACTGCGAAAATTTACACCCTACGTCAATTTGCCGTTTATACAACAGGTTAAAGAATTACAATTTAGTTGGTAGTAAATTTGCTTAACAATTAAATTGACTGACTTTACATTGCTGTCAGTGTTGGTCCATATTGCACTTACGTACGTCAAAAAAACGCCGAGGTGTTGGAATCCTTATTTAGTTGAAACCGTTTCATGACCTGAATTTTGTTTCTGACAACTTAATTAAAATTTGGATCTCATAATAATGGCCGTATCGGGTTAAAAGGAAAACAAACTAAAAGCTTATGCTAAGGAACTTGAAGACGCTGTAGTAAAAATACATCGAAGTAAATTTAATACTTACTTCGTTATTTGTAGAACTTAGTGATTGATTATTTTATTCTGGACTATACCTGGTAACCCAGTGGGACTTACGAGTTTTGAGTCATAGGTTAGCACCCATACAGGCGCTTTACTTTGTGTAAATTATTTCATCACCACTGCTCTCAAAACGGTGAAGGAAAACATAGTTAGGTTAGATTTGGAAAGTCAACAGCCCGAAATTCTGGCAACAAGGAGCCTACCACCAGCTCATAAAGTAGTAGTTATTTTAATATTACTTCAGTGTGGGAAAGAGATAAAGCTCTACAGAACGTATAGCTCCATCTCTTTCTCCCACTAAAAGTAATATTAAAATAATACTGATTTATGAGCTGGTGGTAGGCCCCCAGGACTGAGTTTGCTGTGATATCAGATTTTCTCAGTACATAATTGGGTGGAGGTAAGATGACAATGGCGATGAGCACTCAAATAATCATCGATATTTTTAACAGAGCATGTCATTTTCAGTCACAATGATTGGAAATTCTTTGTCTGAGCGTGTCGAAATTAGAAATTTGAATTGCCAGATTATCGACTGGGAGAAAAAATGGCACGGTATGTGCAAAAGCCTGAGGAGTAGTACAAGAAAAGGGAAACCTATGCCCAGTAGTGGGTGCATTTGGGCTAAATATAGTGGTATAAGGAACAGGGTGTAAAGTTCACTCATCCTCTATAGAAAAAGGAAGATTCTCCATCGAGACGGGTGTCATGTCTGGTGGGCTACTGTCCGACGATTGATGTCGGGATGTTGTATATATACTCGTCGATTCGTGTGACGTCAAGTCTTAAATCGCATGTGGCGTTGTAGACGCCGCCACATTACATGTTAATGATGAGAATCTGAGAAAGACGTTATCCTAGAAGTATTTAAAAAGACTTGCTACCAGACAGCTATTTTCAGTAAGACCTGGAAAGAGAAACATAAGGATTTACATAAGAAGAGTAATAAAACACTTGATCTCAATATTATTCCATGTAAATCATACCACAGATGTTAAAGAAAACATTACAGACGCATAAAACGCATCAACAACTAATGATACAACGAAAACCATGAGCATAAACATCCCTAAACGGGCTCCCTTTTGTCGCCATAAACGATAAAACTGTCACTGATTATGCATCTGAAGATGTTTATCACTTAACTGAACCTTACATTCCTATTCACTTACTTGGGCATCGTCCACGGTTAAAAGCTTGCGCGGGTGCTGAGGCGTGCAGGAAGTATCAAACAATAATGGTCTCATTACAAAAGATATGATAAATCTGAGTTTCAACCGGATTTTTCAAGATTAATTCTAGACCCAAAACTTTGGTTCTTCAAAACGTATTTTTTCCGAAGTCTCGTAAAACTATACTTTTCACTTTATCATTCACTATTTTTAAGCTATCACAGATAATTATTGAAAGGTCACAACCAGGAAACGTTTAGACCCATACAGATTTTTGAATTTATAAGTTTAAAAGTATGAAGCCACCGTTTGCGTTCATAGTGAAAATGAGTGTAGTCGGCGGCTAGCGTGACTGGAATGAACGACCTACCTAGTAAGTGATCGGCCATTGTTTTACCTTGAGTTAACACATTTACCCCCTACTGCTCGTTACAACAACTCTCGATGTATTGTGGTCACCTAATCGCGCCCGCCACCGCGCCGGCCACCGCACCCGTTACCGCCCTAGCCCCATGCGTTCTCCCTTGATGAAATCTTGAGCGCAGGTTATACTGGGAATTGACGGGGTCCGCTAGGGCCGATGCCTGCCGGGGTTGCGAAGAAAACCGAAAGGGAGATCGTGGCCCCCGGCAACAGGGCAACCGAAGGAACACGGGTGGGTTTTAGTCAGTAAGACTCTGACACGCCCTCCCGCTCCGCCCAGAGCGGGAGAAGTTATTTGATGATTTTCCAACCAAAAAAAAGGTCATACTGGGAACGAATCCAAGTTCATTTAGCTTCGCTCATGTAGCTACCTGGTGTTTGCATACTGTTTGAACTATGAATCGAAGTATAAAAAGACACGGTAGTTTCATGAGCGAAGCTAAACTAACTTAGTTTCCTTTCCAGTGTGACCTGCGCTTTATACAGTCCTTTTCACTCACTCGCAGTAGAAACAAAAGAAATGAAACAGTAATAATTTACAAAAACATTAATTCCGGCTGCCACGTCAAATATACGAGAATTTATAGCGGTAAAAACTTCACCAATAAGACTGCACCATTCTGATTTAATGGCTAGCTTTTACGCACGAATTCGTCCATTCAATTCAGTTAGTCAAATAGTAGGATTCACCAAAATTCGTTCAGTTTCCGAAGTGATGGTTAAACATGTAAAATTTTATTGGTTTTGTTCTACTTTGCAGAGCGTGTGGAAATTTTGGTGTCGCTTGCATAGTCCAGAATATTTGGGAAGAATAAAATATATTAAAGCAAAGTTAAATGTCTATTTTTGAATACGCAGACTGTCTAAGATATGGACCCAAATAAACACACATTTTGCACGAAAAATATTTAGCCCACAAAAATTCTACTACTACTTCCAAATTCTGTGTCACTAAACTTACCTCAGTCTTTTTATTTCCAAAACTATACCGTACCTGAAAATCACGGTATTTTACCAAAAAAAAACCGGTTCTTTCACGAAATAGATAGGTACAGAAGGTTAGCTCCATACAAAGAGCGATTGAACACACACACATTGACTCACTTCATGTAAAGCGAGTGCAAGCGCACCCGCGACTGGCACTCAACCAAGATCATCGTACAGCCCGATTCAAACTTTATGGCGGCTCGGAACATGAGGCGAGTCGCTGCGTAGTAACAAATTCATGTGTCAGCGGGGGTGATGGGTAGTGGAGGTGGTAGATGGCTGCGCAGCGAGTAGCTAACTTCAGACCTGCCATAAAGTTTGACGCGTACTATTCGCGTTTAAAAGTACATATGGGCGCCTGTTTTCATTCGTTGTATGGAGCTGACCTTCTATACCTATCTATTTCGTGTCGGTACTGCTTTACAAGGTGCGAACAAAAGGGGAACGTTCCTTGCACTGTCAGTTAGTAGATGGGTTCTGTATGAATATTTGATGCTCTACGGCTGGGTAATGTGATCTTCTGTCGGATTCGATTTCTTTGTTGTTTTTCTGTGGTGATTCTTATCTGGTTTGGTGCTATTTTTATTTTTTCTTTAAATGCTTCTGTGAAAAGTAATAATATTGTGTTTTGTTTTTATTGTAGTAGACATTACTTAAAAGTCCTATTAAGTTTTTTTACGCAAATTCATGATTTTTGACGCTGTATTATTCAGCAGAAGTACGATATTTTAATTATTTAATTATGAATAACGATAGTACCATTCTCTTTCTTATAAGTTGGAGTTACACATTTATATTTTCTTTTCGTGTAATTTACTACATATATTTTACGAACTCAGTTAACAAGAAAAACCGTCGGTGAAACACTTTGACGCTCAAGTTCACATTGTATCATTCAATTCTAATAATAAAAGCTAAAATTACTAAAAGTTTTGTTCAATGTTTAACTTGTTTATTAGAGTTCTAGAATTTATTTAAATTCCGTAAGAAAAAATCGTAAAGAAAAGCAATAAATGTCTTGATTCAGCGTCCATTATATTCCAAATAAACACAAATTTATCAAATAAACAAATATGAAATAAATTTCTAACTACAATAAATACGTTTCTATAGTTTTCGTTTCTCAATATAATAAGACAAAATTATAATAAATAAAATTAAAGTACTACACAGTGTGAATCTTTATAATGTGCACATATCGAAATGGGGAATCTGTGCTTAATTTTATCGACGGAAAAAATATTTAAAAAAATCGAATGTTTTTTAAATATTTTTTAATGGAATTTTTAAACAAAACGGTGTAACTTTTAAACTAAATGATTTATCGCGATGAAACAAAATCCTCCTTAGTGTTTGGAAGTTATTAGGAAAATAGAATGAAAATTGTGGAAAAATAACTACCGTCAATTGATAATAAACACGTTTTTTTAAGCAAAAATCTGTTTTTTTTTAATAATGCAATAATTGTAAAATTTATTTTAAATTTAAATTTCTATTAAAAAAAAACTTTCGTTTTTTTATTTATTTTTCCGTCGATAAAATTAAGCACAGATTCCCTCATTTCGATAACTGCACGTTATAAAGGCACACTGTATAATCCGCGTCAATTCAGCAAATTACACGAAAATAATGTGTAAACCCAACTTACAAGAAAGAGAATGGTACTATCGTTATTATAATCAAATAATTAAAATATCTTATTGCTGCTGAAATATACAGCGTCAAAAAGCATGAATCCCCATAAAAAAAAAACAGTGGCACTGCGGGCGTGCCAACAGAAGTGAAAATTTGAACAAGATCGCCTTGGTAGAAGAACAATACTTGTATAGAACATTGATCCGTAATCTTATCTAAATAAAGAGCACATTCGCGTTTACAAAAAATACTTACGAAATCTTTAAAGTAACAATACTTGCATATAACACTGATCCGAAACGTAATATAAATAAAGAGCACAATCGCGTTTACAAACATGAGGTGCCACAGTGTCGCGCAATCAATGGTTTAGTCCTATCTCAAAAATGCCCAACGCATCTAAAGAAGTTTTCACTTCAATAATGTAATAGGACTCTTAAGTTTTACATGATGTTTTGTGGTCCTAACAGAGTTAGTAAGTAGCACTAACTTTTTGTATAAATACCAACATAAACTGAATAGTAATTTTAGTGTACGCACTAGTCATCAAAAATAGAAAATGATATTGGCGTTCCACTGTTTGCAAAAGGTGGTCACTCCCATGATTACCAACCAAAGTAAATAAGTATGAAAATAAATCATCTAAAACCAGCTCTTTCCCTAACTGAGTTAACTTTGACACCAACTTTCAACAAATTCTGGAACAGTGGGAACAGACAAAATATTTTCGCCATCAAAATCACAATGAACTTTTCCTCCCAAGTTTTACAACGTGACGATTTTTCTTTTCACGAATAAACGCCAAAGGAACTCGAAGTATAACCTTCCGAGGTACGCTAACTATAATTGCTGCCTCGGGTTAAAAAGGAGAGATGAAAGGACACTCCTCTCATAAAGGCACTGAGATCTCGTGAATGGCATCTGGCAAAACTATTAATTCACACCCAAACACTCTTATTTTGAAAGCTTCAGAGTTGAAATTGGGAACTTTTCGTGTAGGTCTACGTTTGTCGTTTCACAATGTCTAGTTTTCTGTCTGGATTGCCGTGGAAAGGTTAAGCCGTTGTAACTAAAATGCTGGTAACAGTCAATGACATGAAAGGCGTTTTGCTAAATACAGGAGGATTTGAGAGGCTTTTAGGAACTAACGTTGTGTAAGAATTAATAACGTGTTTGTAAACTACGATAAGAACGAAAGTGGTGCAAAAAGACACCGTTATTTTAAACAATTTTAGAAGTCTTTTGAATTTTTCTGGAAAAAAAATATTTTGGGGTAGCATCGGTGGTGTGTTCCAGTCTAAAATGTATGGATACTAGTTAAATTTCAGCCATTTTAAACTTTAAAACTTTGTCTAAGCAGTTTCAGAACAGAATGCAATCTAAAGTTGATTTTTTTCACACACAATTGAATTATGTATATAAAAAAGTGTAAGAAATTTTGGAGGATCCCATCAGGTCTAAGCCTGAAATTACTTATAAGCTAGGAGACTACGAGTCAAAGCCTATGCTGACGGTTGGGGAGGGCGTTCTCTTTTGGAGTGGTTTACCCCTCCGATTTGTTTTTATAAAACCTATCTATTAAATTTTGCCTATTCTTTTTGAGAAAAGGAATGGATTAAATTGTCCATATATCGTATATGCGGCGCCGTATTGTCGAGGCTGCTGATCGTTAGTGAGGTGAGTTTTTCGATCATATCATGGTGGAGTCTGTGCGCTCTGAGATGTCTTATCCAAGCATTTCTCATTGTTTCAGGGCGACGTGGGAAGGCACCTGCAGCTTGGTTGTGTTCACTTTCGATCAGTAGGAACCCTATGATCAAGAAGTTTCAGTTTGCTCCAAAAAGTGGTCGAAGCCACTTTTGAACATTATGATTGTAAAAAAGTTGATTTTTTCCTCTTTGCTGGCGTTTCCTAGGGATATGAATGCTTAACTAAGCTATCTTGGTGAGATAATAGTTAACTTAAGTCTTATTCAATGCGTTAGTTCTTACTCTCGGTTAAATAAAATAAGCTAAGCTTCCATGCGAAAAGTGTTAACTGAGCTTATGTCTCAATCATGCTTAAAACTGCTTGTCTTTCAAGCAACAACATCACTTTACCGCGTTCTTTCCAAGTACCTGAAGCCTTAAAATTCTTCAAAGACTAATGTTAAATTATTTCAAAAATAAACATACCTACATATCGTCCTTCATTTAACTTTCATAAAATGCGCAGAGCACGAGTAATCAAAGCGAAAGATTTGCTTTGAAACACAAACTTTCTTCGTCCGTCTTCGCATTGAATAAAGGGAAAACATAAATGTTTTTATAGACAAGATTTTATATGAGATGCAAAGAAGATTATTATTTTGTAAAGTTGTGTGTAGAATTGGCATAAATAATTTAAGAATACAATGCTTCTATCCCCGAGCTAGGGCAGGGTACTTGGAGTTTGGTCTAGAATTGAACAAACTTTATTTTCTAACGAGGTAAACTTCTCTAATGCTACCGGTCTAAAATCAATCAATCGGTCAGTTGCCCCTGAATGATGTGGTACAATTTTAAGTAGGTATGTACAGTTATTAGTAGTTTATTTAATTTGAGTTCAATTCAATTCAATATAAAATAAAACAATTGACCAAGACATTAGATTATAAGAGTTTGTGTATGAGATAGAAAATAAAACAGTGATAAATAATTAAAATAATTACAACTGTTTTGTTTAACAAATCAGTTGTAATTCAGTATAATCGAACCGAGTTCGGCTTTCAATACTGAAAGCCGAACTCGGCTCGATTATACAATTAATCCAATCAATCCAATTATACAATTGGATGCAGCTGAATACCAGTATTTTACATGGAACGACTGTCTATCTGACCTCCACAACCCAGTTACTGATACGATAACCCTTGGTAAGACTGGTAATCAGACATTCAGGCTCCTGACGACCCGTAACGACTGTCAAAGATCCACGAATGACAGCCAAAACCAATGGTTTAACGTGCTTTCCAAGGCACGGAGGGGTCTCGGTATGTAAGGATGGTCACCCCTCCACGGATCAACCACGGCAAGCGTAACTTAACTTCATTAATCGACCCGTGTGGTTGTTGTTATAGTCCAAAGAAATGTTCTAAATTCTAATCCTTAAAACTGTCCGAAGTAAGTGTAGAATTCTTCCAAAATTCCACTGAAGAGAAATATACACAACAAATGAATATACAAAATGATGCTACTTTAGCACCCGTTTAGAAGTGCGCCCATATATTTTACTACACACGTCCTAAATCATTCCATTTCACGATTGTTTAGACAAATGCATATATCTTAGAAAGGGTTTACGAATAAATAATTCAAACACAAGGGTATTACCGAACGTTTCGTAAGATCTTTCGTCCAAAATAAGATGTATCTTTTCGCATATTTTAAGCAGCTTAAATGATTTAACGAGTTGGTGATAAGTGGTATGTTTTTAGGGTCCCGTACCTCTGAATGAAAATACGAAACCCTAAAGGATCACTCGTATGTCTGCCTGTCCGTCTTTCACAGTCAATTAGCTCCGAATCTAATGGACCGATTAAGTTGAAATTTGGTATACATACCTATGAATTTCTGTAACCCAAACACGGATGTGTAACGTAAATAAATGAATTTTGAATTTGGGGGTCACTTTTGGGGGCAAATAAGAAACAAATAAAGTTTTGCAAAGTGTACCGTGTGACATAACTATCAAGTTTATTATTTTAAAATAACATGGCAAATCTCTCAATATCGTGTGTAAAAACTTACATTTGCAGTCGTAATGTACCTATGAGAGAACATGTTTTTCAACTACAATGTTAAGTATGTACTTGGGATAAATTCATCCCAATTAAGGAACCCATCATTGTGCGTGATCTGACACGCACTTGGCCGGTTTTATACAAAGGCCGATTATAGCATTATTTATTATTTTATTTTATTGCGAGGAGCTCGTGGTTAAATATTAACAGCCAGACGGGTCGATCGAAGGTTAAATAAACTACGCTTGTCGAGGTCAGTCTGTGGATGGGTGACCGTCCCTAACACATCGAGACCCCTCCGTGCCTCGAAAAGCACGTTAAGCCGTTGGTCCCGGCTATCATTCGTAGGTCTTTGACATCGTTAGGGGTAGTCAGAAGCCCGAAAGTCTGACAACCAGTCTTACCAAGGGGTATTGTGTTACCCAGTGACTGGGTTGTGGAGGTCAGATAGACAGTCGCTCTATGTTAAATACTGGTATTCAGCTGCATACGGTTAGACTGGAAGCCGACCCCAACATAGTTGGGAAAAGGCTAGGCAGATTAGCTTCTTTTGTTTTATTCATTTTTTAAACGAAAATGTAGGTAACCGACTTTTTTCCCACAAAAACTGAGATTAATTATCAAAATAAATTAATCATTAAAATTGATCGTTCAACGAAAGTCGAAAAACTGTTGAATTTCTAATCGCTAAGATAAAAATAATCTAAATAATGTAGACTCATTCATTAGTGTGATTGCCTCATTTATTTTGCGCTGAAGAATTAAATATTTTCAGATAACGTTTGAGATGTTATCTAAAAATATTTAATCCTTCTTTATAAATCTGAAGACTCAATACTGTAATAAATTGTGTATATTTTTGTTGAAGTTGACATTGGTGCCGATTTTTTTGTCACAAATGCCTCTAAGCTAAACTAAAAATCACCAAAATTTAGTTAATTCATGTCAAACGACGATATCCCTAAAACTCAACATGGAGGTAATAATTTTTCTTATTTTCCATACAAAAAGTGAAAAATTCCATATAAAATACGTCGAGGCTGACGCCTCTGTGCGCCTCCGGCTCTAAAAAAAATCACGGGATAGGGCAAGCAAGTACCACGTGTAGAGTCGCGATTGTCAAATTCGATTTAGCCGTGTCAAAATTATTTTTAAATTTAGAGAAGTTATTTTGCAGAATAGCTTTAAGATTCTCATAGCCAAAAGTAAGGAATTAAAGTGATAGCTTAGTTCGGTGTACAAGAGAATCGGCACCATTATTTAAATGGATTTTGGTTAGAAAATGAAGGCAGGAAAAGTAACAAAAGAAAGTGCAACATCGAAGGTTTCTAGCAAATTAAGAAACAAAAAAGCATCATACATAACCTGCTAAAATCTTTTACCCTTCCTTTTGGCTTTGCCCTAGTCGGGTAATTAACGCGTTTAGGTGCAAGCGAGGTCTTCCATGATTGTAAACCACATTAAATAAGTAGTCCAAAATATTTTGGTAGCCAGTAATAATGACGTGCAATTTATAATAAAATCTCTCTAAGTGTTCCCATTGTATACAAACATATCAGTATGTTCCATCCCTTTACCGTTAAACACCACTTAATTACGCCGAAATTCGTCTAATTTATAAAACAACAATATAGTATTACCACGAATGAAACCACAAGTGATCTTTGATCGTCCTTATATTCTGTATCACAGACAATGGATAGGTTCAGAAAGTTCACTCCATACGAAGGGCGAATATAAGCGCACGCACACAGACGCATACGTGCGGCGATCTCAAACAAATGCCAGTCGCGAGTGCGCTTGTACTTGCTGTACGTGAAACGTGTCTATGTGTGCGTGCGTTTTCATTCCTTGTATGGAGCCAATCTTCTGTACTTATTTATTTTATGGTTACACAAACGAAATAGCTGGTTGATGGTACTACACTTAATTACGTAAACGGCGATGTGTTAAAGGAAAATGTTGAACACTTTATGCCGTGCATTTTGGATTCAATGAGTTGAAAATTACTGTTTCGGAGAACTGGTTAAATGTTAGACTCAGTTGTCAAAGAAGAATTCAATGAATATTGACTACTTTGAATATGAAAAACAACCATAGAGATGCAATGTTGCGTTTGTATACTTTTTGTTGAATGGGCATCGAAGTTTATTTTGAACAAACCGTTTCTTCTTGAAATTTTAGTTGCTGCTGTACTACTTATACTAAAAAGTTATTCATTACTTCGGCTAATTCTGTAATAATCTCATCATGAAAACTGCTGTACCTGATGATAGGGATTGACACTAATTGAAAGCTCACTTTAAGAGCCCATAGTACCTCAGTTCAAATTCACTATTTATCTCGCTTGCACCATACTGCTGGTGGACTGAGTGAGAGAGAGACTGAGTGGGGAGCTCGTGGCTCCAAGAGGCCAATAATTTTAGTAATTTCTTTTTACGGCGAAAATAAAGCTTATAAAAATTAAAATTAAAACACAGTATCTGCTTTATAGTTAGTTCAGTTATTATGCAAAGTTTCATGATCTAATTTGAAGTATTTTTTTAATACCAGCGGTTTGTTGTTCGGTTTGGAGGTAACTCGTTTTTTTTTTTTTTTCTATAGAGAACATTTTATGGAATCGTGCATACAGCAAACATAGTCATCATAATCAGCTTATAGTGTTCACATTGCTGGGACACATCCTTCCTCTTGGTGAGAGGTCAAACATAGTACTTAACATTAATTCTCAACTTTAACATATATATTTATTTCAAAATGGATGCTGCAGTATTTTTGATATACCGTTATATCGGATCATTATATAGGATCGTGCTAAGCAAAAAAAACGAAGTGCATAAAATTTTCATTACCAAATATCAAAAGTAGTGCTTGTGAGATAGCATTGCATCAAGAGAAAGTAGAATTTGTCGGTAAAAGAGTTTTCCTGGGGATCACGCTCGACTCAGGGCTACAACGGGTCCTCATTTAACATCTCTTGCAGGACGGCTAAGTTCAGCAGTATATGCTGTCAGAAAAAGCCGTCAATCTACTGATTTAGATACCGTGAGGCTTGTATATTTTAGTTTCTTTCATAGTATCATGTCTTACGGTATTTTACTGCGAGTCTATTTTTATTCTGCAGAAAAAAAAAACGATCAGAGCCAAATATTATCTCCGCAGGCGCGAATCTATGCGTACATGTTTAAGGATATTAACATCATGACGGTACCTTGTCAATATATCTATGAAAACAACATGTATGTAAGAAAAAAAAAATGCATCTTTTTAGTAAAAGAGGTGATAGATATAATTATAGTACAAGAAATAGGGACCTATTAGTTCAACCAGGTTTTAGAGGGGCTAATAAAGTAGACTCATCTTTCATGGGGTACTGTTAAAATGTTACGATAAAATTCCTCCCCACATACTTCAACTGAATGAGACGAAATTCAAATCTTATATGAAACGCACACTATGCAGGCAGGCATAGTATAAATTGGGGGATTACATCGCTGATAAAAATGCTTGGCTCAATGCTGATCCTGCTCCACGACCACAACTTATTGATTAACGTTTGCAAATACTGTTGGAGCTGCTGAAGATTGTAAGACCATCTTTGCATTGTATAAACTTAATCTCCTTTGTATTATATAATTGCATGGTATTAAGTACTAAAGAGTTACCATTTACCGGGTAATATATCTTGCATTGACTTGAATGTGCCCTGACGGCTGTGAGTATGTCATGCTCACTCAGATGTTTCGCTGATGGCGGCGCGTATGTTGGATCATTTAGCTCCCTTCAAAATGGTTGAGCTGAATGGTAATCCATCGTCATGTTCGTGAAGGGGCGCCGTCAGTTGGGACTGGTCATCTCTTAGCTGCCATGGCTTATTTTTAATTTATTTAAATTTTTGTATTGTTTTTTGTTTTATCTTTTTACTATGGACGCTTCTAACATGCACGTCTTTCTACATTGTTCTCACATGTATAATTTCAACATTAATTATGTAACCAATATTTTGTAAAAAAATAAATATTTAAAAGAGTATCCGTGGAGTTTCATACCCGTTCTTCTCCATAGGTATGTCTACCTACTACGCTTTGTAATGGGCACTAGCTTCATATTTCTGACTGACCGATTTCTTGACAGTTCAAAAGTGCCTGTAAATGGTTTAATTCAAATAAATGCATTGAGTTATTTAGAGTTTTGAGCAATTTGGGGTAGTTTATGCTCACTTCACGTAAGTTTTCATGGTCAGATTTTTATTGAACAGATTGGCTGGTTCTCTCTTCTTAAGATGATTGAATAGGTTGTTATATCTTGTATATTGATTTGAAGCGAAGAATAATAATTATAACTCGACCAACACCTGAGGAGGCTCTCGTTAGGCAGCTGGATCAAGGACTTGATCCAGAAAGCGGTACTTCTGGACACGGCGCGTATCATTAGGAGGTTCCTCTCTCAGGAGCCCTAATCACCGGTAGGTTGGACCCTGTTCCCGATAATGGTGGGCAATTTTTTAAAATATATTTAACTGTTTTTTTTTTATAAAAATATTTTAAAATGTAAATGATATGTTTAGGTACTTATAGAAATAACGGAATCATTCACATAAATCATAACTTATAGAAACATGACTGTCCTGTGGATTAACAGAGTCATCTGTTGAAACTTATTCCATAAAACAACATCGCAGTTATGGTGAAACGGGTATAGATTCCTTTTCAGAAGAGACCGTTTACTAGGATCTATTGCCGATAAGTTAAGTGAGATGGAAGTAGTTTAGCCATGTTCAATGTAAACTTCAGGATTCATCGAACTTGCATCTCGGCGAAATATTACTGTCGGTGCTCCTATCATTGTAATCGATAGTGGACCGACTGGTCATGACTTTGCTATCGACCTGGGAAACAAACCCGATCTCATGCTTAGCAGTAGCGCTTGAGACCACTAGACCAATTAGGCAGTTCATCCTAACTTAATATTATATATGTGAAAGTGAGTTTGTTTATTTATTTGTTTGTTACGCTTTCACGCTAAAACGGTTGAATGAATTTGGATAAAATTTGGCACATGAGTAGACCTTGATCTGGAGAAGGATGTAAGATAATTTCCAACTTAGATTGCAGACGAAGTCGCGGGCAACAGCTAGTTCATAATAATCCCGATATTTCTTCACGATCAAACTTAACTTCTATAATTCAGAACATAGAATCAATTACCTAACTCCACGTCCTACATTATCTTCGTTCCCATCTTCTAAGCAATCAGCATCCATTCCTCTATCTCTGAATAAAACTTCTTCAATCAAGCAAATTGTACACAAATTGCAAATCAATAAGTAAACTTTATCGGACACGTAAATCGTGGCTCAATATTCCTGAACTGTGTGGAGTCCATACCACAGGAAACTACAGAATATCAGCTCTGTACAACTAATGAAAACGCACGCACACATAAAAATCGTTCACGTACACCGAGTTTAAGCGCACTCGCGACTGGGATTTCTTTGAGATTAAATGTTTATTTCTGTAATTAGAATTTCTAGACAAACTCTACACGTACAATAAGTTTGTGCAATATAAATATTCGTATTATGATCTAATCAGCCCTTGCACGCAAACGATTAATTAATTTCACGCAATAACATTGACATCCCATTAGCTTCAATGTTTTCGTGTGAGCAAGACCCGCGCAATACTAATGTATGATACACGGTGAAAATAAAATATGGTACAACACAAAGCTCAAACTTTTGTTCAATCACTGCGCAACCCTAAATGGTAAAAAAAAACGTAATTCGAGGTATCGTGCAATATTATAGGTCGTCTAGGGCCCGCCTGACGGTTTTGCAAGTAATTTTGGTCAACATTTTAAAACTAGATGGCGTCGGCATTTTCTAGCCGACTGATTCCTGAGAAGAAATGCCGAAACAAACTCAGAGGTCATGTTCTCTTTTCAGTTCCAAACATTATTATTATTAAAATGTGTGAGTCAAACAATTCAGGGCAATGTCTGGAAGGGCCTTTTGAAGAAAGAGCCTTTGCAGCTTTGAGTAGACCTGTCCCAACACTCGGCACACATGCATGACCTAATCTACCCATCACACGACGCTACCAGATCTGCAGAACATTTACGTAGGCCGCATAAAAAAAGTGTTGGCACTCCGGGAGTGCCGACAGAAGTAAAAACTTGAACAAGAATGCCTTGGTGGAAGAAAAATAATTGTATAGAACATTGGTCCGTAAACTTATCTAAATAAAGAGCACAATCGCGTTTACAAAAAAAAATACTTCCGAAACCTTTAAAGACTTGGATAGAACATTGATCCGTAACGTAATATAAATAAAGAGCATAATCGCGTTGACAAATTGAGGTGTCATCATGGTGTCGCGAAATCAATGGTTTAGTCCCATCGCAAAAATTCCCAACGCACCTAAAGAAGTTTTCACTTCAATTACTCAAAACCGCCAGACAATTATATTTAGTCATAAATTCAATCTGACCTACATGGTACTCACAATCACAGTCAGTTTTCTCTCTCATCGATATATATCGATCGCCGTACGTACGTGTCTATGTGTGCGTGCGTTCGCTCGCCTTTCGCATGGCCTTCTGTACTTCCATGTGGTATGGTGTCCATAAATGCAATAAGTTGGATTAAATTCTCTACCGACATAAGTTAGGGACGGTTGCTAATAAATTTATACGCGGCACACGGTTGTTGCTGCTATAACCTATGATTTATGTGTAACTTGTAAATATTAAACACTGGGGTGTGATATAATGTCATGTGTAGTGGTTTTCGGTGCTGGTGTTTTGTTATACGGTCATAATTATTTTATTTACTGATTTAATACTTCAAGCACAGAAATGTACATAGACGGACTTAATGCCATTGGCATTTTCTACCAGTTAACCTTTGGGTGATGTCGAGACAAACAGTGGTAGGTGCAATTACGAAAAATTGAGGATTAAATAAATATTCAAGTATCAAGATACACATATTCCTATTACAAACTATAAATATTAAATCAAATCAAATCAAAATATTTTTATTTCACATAGACCTACATGGGCACTTATGAAACGTCAGAAGCTAGGTGCACGGTTCCAATTGGTCGTTTCCTATGGAGAAGAGCCGGCAAGAAACTCCACGGTTACTCTTTTAAAAATAATTGGCTTTTACAATTTTTTCAAATAACAGTGTGACAAGGTATGGGAGGACAGTGTAGGTATTTCAATAAGTACCAGGTACTTAAGAAAATAGAAATGGTCAACAAATCTACAGTCCACTAAGCCCACAGTGTTCTCACATTCACAAAATAGAAAAGAATCTATACAAAAAATATATAAATTAATAAAAATAAAAACCTCTTTTAATTAAACGCAATTTCATTATTGCTATTACAACTGTAATAAATCTGAATAATTTTATTATCATGTGCACAAAAGCCACTAATAATTGAAATTAACTCGTAGCTATATAATGTCAAATAATACGATGAATATGTCAAGGATGAATGTAAAAAAATAAGATAATAATAAATATGGTAATTTGGGAGCAGTTAATAGACTCTTACATAATTATGCCGTTAATGATATACCAGGGAAGCCACATGTGCAGAAGGAATTATTGCCAAATTTCCTTGTCTTCAACATAGTCTTTAATTTTGTAATATGCTTTCTTGATAAGAACACGTTTGATGTGGGTTTTGAACTTCCCATCGCTAAGTTCTGTAACAGACTTTGGCAACTTGTTATAAAAGCGGATACTGTTTATAAGAAATGACTTGCTTGTTTTAGTTAATCTAAATTTGGGTATCACAATTTCATGTCTGCTACGTGTATTTATATTATGGAAATCGCTTCTTATTTTGAAAAGTCCTAAGTTTTTGCGAACATGCAAAATACTTTCTAAGATATAAAGAGAAGGCAGAGTCAGTATGTTAATTTCTTTAAATTTGTCTCTAAGTAATTATATATATTTGCCTAATTATTATTATTATTTTGTTGGTCATAAGAAGTTGATGGTTTGATTGTGACGAATAGATAATAAACGATTAGACAGAAGAGTTGTTTTTTTTAGGGTTCCGTACCTGAAAAGGAAAAAACGGAACCCTTATACATCATGGATCAAGGCTCTTTCAAACAGGCGCGACACGCGACGCGACACAAAGACACCGCTCGCCGCGCGACGAGCGGTGTCTCTGTGTCGCGTCGCGTGTCGCGCCTGTTTGAAAGAGCTTTCACTCGTTAGTCTGTCTATATGTCCGTCTGTCACAGCCAATTTGCTCCGAATCTATTGGACCTATCAAAAATTGCAAACTGTACCGTGTCCCATATCAAATAAAAAGGCTAACTGTGAGGGTCTAAAACATATTTTTATTTTATTTTCAAATAAATAGTTTAATAGTTAAAATGAAAATTGACCATTCCCTGCCTTATCTCCGAAACTACTGAACCTAAAATAAAAAAAAATGCAGAAAATAGTTCTATACTTGTAGATTACAAGAAAACCTATAATAAGTCTATGGTTTTAAAATAACATGGTAAATCTCTTAATATTATGCGTACAAACTTACATTTATAGTTGGAATGTATGGGAGAAAATGTTTTTCAAGTACAATGTTAAGTTTGTTCTTGGAATAAATTCATCCAAATTACGCGTGGTCTGACATTCACTTGGCCGGTTTTTTTTTTCTATTTATGTTTTTTTGAAACATAAATAGAAAAAAACCGGCCATGCAGCAATCAGTTTTTTACCCGGTTCTCATTCATGCAAATTATCAAATTAATTTATCTAACAAATTAATGTGTCACATACAATTTAATGTTTAACATGCATAAATATTTGTATGCCAGTCCATGGCAAAAAATGTACGATTATAACCCTATTAATAAGACCATAATTTACAATGTTTTATCAAAAAAAAAAATATTCTATTGTATTTCGTTATTTTTACACAAATACGTATTCATCGTAACATTCAAATCTATTTTGGTCTGAATTTACCCGAAATCCTAGGTTTTTTTCGCCACATTTTTCTGTGCTACACGCCAAAACTACCTAATTTATCAGATTACCCGTTCTTTTTCGTAAAAATACATCATAGTTCTTTTTACCCCTACTCGCCCTCTTATCGTGCTCTCTTATTGAAACTAAAGCGGTCCCCTGGGCCTAGCGGGCGATGAAAAATGTGCCCACTTTACCCTCACCGCGATAGGTAGAAGATTATCGTGTGGAGCATAATGACCTTTTCACGCATAAAGGGGAGTTTCTTAAGAGAGGGAAGGAAATTATAAAGAATGAGTTTTGATAACATTCTTTAATTCTTTTTTGATGTCGACATTTTGGTCATGTATGTACGTAAACAAAGCAAAAGGAGTATGTAAGGGTTGTAGTAGGTGGCGTTCTGTTCTGCCTGCACCCCTTGGGAAAAGGCGTGAGTTTATGTATGTATAATATGTCGCAGTAAGATGATTATAGCCATGATATAGCTATATCTCTAGGGATATAGCTATAATATAGAACAAAAATAAAAAATAAATTATAAATAAATAATTATAATTTTTAAAGCTGTGTATAACTAACTATCTTACTAGGAATATGACCATTAGGGCACTCCGAAAAAATGGGTTAGGTTAGAACTGTGACCAACTACGCGCGAGCCAAGCGAGCAAAGCGAGCGGTGCCACGAAAGCGGCCGGCGAGCGCTACTTGAGTACGCATAAATGATTTATCTAAAAACCATCTGTATGTTATATTTTCACCTGTAATGGGTGCACGAAAATCACAGATCATTTAGGTTTAGAGCTCTGTTAATTACTTTACACAATTTATTAGTATGATTGCGAAGTAGTTACTATGTTGACTGTTCTATTTGGTTTATTGGTGATTTGCCCGATTTTAGTTTAATTATTAAACCTTACCACAGATATTTCGATGAATAATCATTTTATTCCTACTCATCATTTATTGATGAGTATTTTTAATATTAACTAATATTGATTAATAAATGTTTCTCATACTTATCAATGTATGGATTTGACAGCTACGGAGCGAAAAGTTATTCATTTTTTATTGGCTTAATACGAACTCCTTTGACAGTCGTTGCCAAGTTATCTAAATCACGAATTTCATAAGACAGGTAAATCTCGATATCGGTATTACACAAAACTTGACTTCAAGAAGTCAGATGGCAGTTGCACTGCGTAAAATGTTGATGTATAAATTGGTTTAAAAGATAGATATTTATTATGTAGGTCGCGCTCTTTTTTTCGGGCAGAAAATTCGATTGCGCACAAAACACGTAATTGTTTATTTACATTGAATTTTTACAAGCAAACAATGAAGTAATTAATCATTGTGTGCTCAAAACTTTATGGTCGTCATCGTTATTGAATTTCTACGAAACAAATCAATTGTATTGGACATTCAAACACGTAGTGTTTTCAAAAATTTGAGACTGCAATAATTAATTAAACATAACGCCTGTAGGTATTCCCCGAAAGGTTAGGCAGAGATGTATTTATAGTAAAACCGCATTTCGCCAGTTAGTCCCATGTAATAGGGGGCGAGCCTATTGCCGTCAACTGAGCACAAATCCAGAGTTCGGGCTGCTACTGAGAAATGGCAAAACCCAATAACACTTTTCTCGACCAAGGAATTGAACTCAAGATCTCATGTTCAGTAGTAGCACTGCGACCACTAGACCAATGAGGCAAGCATTTAAGGTGTCACGGAATTAAAGGTGGTCTGTAGAATGAATGGAAAATGAAATAAAGATGAAACAATATTAACCAACGATTCTACATAACATTGAATGTCTATACTACCCGTAGGCTTAAGTATGTGTCTTTTAGTACACGTGCGTTTTATAAGAATATCTTTTTTACGTATAATAAATTAATAATGCGTCTAATTTGGGACAGCGCTCCTTGATGGGCGAGTCCTATTACTGGCTGGACGTACAACGCGTTGCGTGAGCTCAGCACAGAACACGCAAGCCAACCACTCAAGGTTGCTAGCATATATCGGCGACTTAAGCAGAGGTCATTTGAAAACCTACGTTTTGCCAGATACATTTAAGCCAATTGTAGGGACGAGCTTACTGCTACTGTCAAAATTCTGATGGAAAAGCAACAAAAATTCCAAGCTAAATCATCGAGAGCAACGCCAATTCCAACGACATTCTAAAAATTGACTATAAAATCTACTCTAAAAGTATTACTTTTTTTTTAAACTATCACGAACAAACTTGCTTATCCAGTCAATTGTTTACACGCAACCATTTTCATTCTAAATAGTGAAATATTCGGATCAGTAACATTGTGGTCTGCCGTTGACTGCCAATAGATTAACCATTGGGGTATTGTGGGAACACGAAAACAATAAATATAGAAAAAGGGTATTTATTAGGTTCTGTACCAATGTAAAATATTAAACGCTACTTACTTTTTCGTTTCTTTTAGACTCCCTTTAATTTTTTACTTTATTTTATTTTGATTATTTGTTTGTGTCTACCTATTACGGTTTAAAAGATACAGCCCTGTGACAGATGGACGGACGGACGGACAGCGGAATCTTACTAATAGGATCCCGTTAGCAACCTTTAGGTACGAAACCCTAGAAATAAAATAAAAATTGTTCCTTTTCAAGGTGACATTGAAAAGTTTTAGCTTTAGAGGACGGAGCTGTATTTGAAGGAGTGATGGTAATCCAATTGATGTTTTTTCCACGTAAAAAATATCAACTTTTTAGTACCTTGTAAATTAAGTTAATTTCAGAGTGACAAGTACTATTGTAATAATTTTTTTTAAGTTGTAGCGCAAGCTGAATTTGAAGTGTTGGTTTTAAAGTTTATAAAAAAACTCATTTTTATACTGTTTGGTAACTAAATTGAGACCGCATATTTTAATTTGGGATATCTTTGACGTTTGAAACTAAGTTGGAATTTCTACACTTATTCTTAAAATAATTAAGTCATGCACAAACCTATATAGGATTTTGATAGTCGATGGCTTTGCTAAAGTGGTTATCCTTAGACAAATTTTTGATTGAGATGATAAACGACAATCCACCTACCTAACAAGACAGTGTGGTGCGTTAATCAATAGTTGCGTAGCTTGTAGCTAAATTTCATTATATTTTCTGTCATTGTTGATGAGTGTCTAATAAAAATAGGTTTTTGTCTTTCTGAAAATTCTAAGTCTCTCAATGTTTCTGAAATAAAAATATCTTCGCGAAAAATTTCGCCAAAAAGACAAAATCCTTAGATTCACGACGGGAAACCTACTTCAAACTAAATGGCCATAAAGCTCACTTCCATAATCCGTAATGGTTCACACTACATTGATGTGAGGAGCTCCCGATTTTTTCTCAATAGAAAATTCGTCTTTCACGGCCAAAGGAATGTTTACGCCCAAACCTTTTGACGCTGGAGTTGAAGAAAAATGTGTTCTGTGTTGTAGGCATGACCCGTAAATAAAATGTGGTTGCGCCACTTAGCCGCTTGTTCCAGGCTATTACACAACATTCTGTGAGGAATTTCAAGTATCACGACCTTTTCTGGATTAGATTTTTGGATGATGTTACTTTTCCCACTATTTACTATCTTTAATAGGTGTTACTTTGACTAATGATCGGTCTTCTCATTAATGCTTTCGAATGTATTCCTCTGGATTTAGTATTCGGGTTCAGTCAAGTAGTCATACATTGGTTGTGTATAGAAAACCTTATCATTCTCGAACTTAAGGTTAGATTTCATAGATAAATTACTTAACCCTTGTTCCACGTTATTACCGAAAATTCTGTGAGGAATTTCAAGTATCAAGACCTTTTCTGGATTAGTTTTTTGGACGATGTTATTTTTCCCACTATTTACTATCTTTAATAGATGTTATTTTGACTAATGATCAGTCTTTTAATTGATGCTTTCGAATGTATTCCTCTGGATTCAGTATTCGGGTATAATCAAGTAGTCATTCATTGATTGTTTATAGAAAAACTTATCAACGAGGAGAGGAAATTCAATAATTCCTTGTAATTCAATTACCCTGTTTTTCTTCAATTTTATTGAGTAAAAAAATACCTTTCCTTTGTAGTCCTAGAAGTCCTTCCCAAATTGAATGTTAACGAAACGGCAAAATGTTTTTAAAGCGACGTTAGAAGTGTTGAAACCGCTCATTTACACTACATTTTACTCGAAGTACCTGCATTAACAGCAAAAAACTATTACTAAAACTCAAAAAACTAAAAAAGAAGAGCGCAAAAAGTAAATGGTGCAAACAGCACAAGTTAAGACACCCATTACTTATAATAAAGCTAAAGACACACTAGAAAAAATCCGACTTCGCGCTTCACAAACTTCACCGCCTGAAACTATTTCGCCGGGATCCTTTGGCGACAGAAATAAGTCTGTTCCGGTTTATTAGAAGTAGCTAGATAAATACCTAGAGCTATTATCTATGGTGAGTCTAGGATTCTAGTCCGTGCCTTAAGCCCCAGTGGTTTTAAATCGTTATCATTATTCTTTGCTTTGTTCAAAGCGAAGATTTTTCTTAAGAGAATTGCTTTCAGTATTTTTGTTGTAAGTAGTTTCTGACGTAATCGTTTGGGATAATGTAGCGTTGAATCTTATTTTATTGTGTAAAAACAAATGTATAGTTAATTTTTTTTTTTGCTTTCTCATTAATTGTCCGTCTATCAGAGTTTTGCTGAAGGCTTTTTAATTAATTTATTTCCATATTGGGTAGAAAATAATTATGACTACAAAAAAATACTATCGAGTAAAATAACATACACACAATCATTCATTGAAGTGAAAACTTCTTTAGGCGCGTTGGGTATTTTTGAGATGGGACTAAACCATTGATTTCGCGACACCGTGATGACACCAGCTCTTGACCATTAAAAAGACATCAACGCGTTGATTACCGCCGTGCCGAAGTTTTTTCTTCTGTCGGCACTTCCGGAGTGCCACTGTTTATTTTTTTTAACCACCCAAGTGCGAGTTGGACTTGCGCACGAAGGGTTTTGTAACATTATCTATAATAACGAGCAAAAGTTGCGAAGATCTAATTTTTTTATAATTTTAAAATTTGTGAAAATTGACCATTCCCGCTACCTATACCTTATACCCCGAACCGCGGTTCTTCACTCATACTCATGGGAAAACCCATAAGAAGTCTGTGATCTAAAAAGAACATGGTAAATATATCAATATTCTGCGTACAAACTTCTATTTGTAGTTGGGATGTATGGGAGAACATGTATTTCAACTACAATGTTAAGTTTGTATTTAGGATAAATTCATCCCAACTACGGAACCCTTCATTGTACGTAGTCCGACACGCACTTAGCCTGTTTTTTTCTTGTACTCTTTAAATCTCTGCTACTTTTACAATCATATCCTTATATCACTTTAAAAATTCAGATTAAAAACCTATATCTTGGTAAAATGCAATATTAGAACGGCCACATAGACCGCAGCGGCACTTATAAATCATTCCCCTGACATCATAGTCCACGTTTTGTATGGAACGCAATTTCACGGGTGGCATTCAAAAATGGATATATAGGCAATGTTGCAACCGTCTGTAGCTAAGGAATGTCTAGAGTTGGACACTCACAGCAAATATGACTGTTGAATTTAAAACGTTCCTGTTTTAAACGAAAATAAAGTTGCTAGTGGTAAAATAATTTTATAGCGATATTTTTATAAATGCCAACTTTGTAGAATGAATATAAGATTTAATTTTGTTTGAGTGTATTTTTATGGATATTTGAACTGGGAGTTCTTCAGATAGTGGTTTAATGTTGTGGACCTTTAAAAAAATGGCTTAAAGAACAATGCCCACCTTCCATACATTTCAAAACCTGATGATGAAAGTATATGTATAGTTATAAGATATAGTAGAAATACTTCCTGTAAGTTTAGAAAGTAATGTCTAATAGTCATTTCGGCAATTTAAACGCCACGAACTTCAAAAAATAGGTATTAATGTTTCTTTTTAGGTTATGATTTGCTGTCACCAGAAATAATGAAACAAACGTGCATGAACTAATTAATAACGCTCGTAGTTTACTCTAAAATAGGAATATTGAGCTAACTATGGTCTAAAACATCTTTTTTACTCAGTTAACTAATTGAAACTAACTGCCCCTGAGTCAATGCTAAGACTCCATGATTATCACTATAAAATGAGTGTCGAGTTGAAAACTGCACTCTCTAGTACAAATTATTTATTTTCTAAGACTAACATTTGGTTACCTACCTACTGGCTAACACCACATAATATGTACAATCTGTGGTTAAAAAGTACATTGTTATCACACTAATAATTGCTTTTAATTTAATTAAGTATACCTAGGCACATACTAACTAGATTAATTAATTTATCTTCGCAGTATAATATAACAGTAAGTATAGTATATTATATAACTTCCTAGTGGCGTTCTAATGGATAATAACACAACAGTATAAAATAGTAGCAGGTAGCTTGTCATAAGTACTTACTAACCTATATTTTTAGTATAAAAACGACACCTTATCTAGTTAGATAGTATCTATATATACCTACCTCTAAAATTCCTAACTTAATTCATGTTTTAAAAAATGATCACTTATTTACCAACCTACATATCTGTTGAATGAAACGGGGAAAATAAATAAAATACTATGTTACAGTGGAATAGTTTATTGATATTCATCATTTTCATCCAAATCTCTTATAACTACGTCATCCAGAAATTCTGCTGGAGCAGATATATTGTTTTCGTACCTAGCCCATCCAAGGTACCACACTACCGTCATCACGTGAGCGCAACATCCGATAGTTCGTCGACCGACCAAACAATTGCAACAATATTCAACTATCCCGTTTCTGCCAGGCACATTATTTTCTACTAAAATATAAACATAATATTGTTTTCTTGAAATGTGCCTGGACTTGATTTTTCCTCTTATTAGTGTTTTATCACCACTTCCTCTAAGATTATATTGAGAAAAGTCTTGTGTATCCTTACATACTTCTATTCGATATGATCCGTGAAATCTTATATGTTCTCCATAGTATGACCTTGCTGGTCTTATTTGGTAAGTACCTAGAGCAAATAATATTAATTCACTATAACTTAATCTAGGAAACAAAAATAAATTATCTCTGATGCAAACGCGATGCGCCGATGCAAATCACAGAACTGTCAAATGTCAAAAAAATACATTTCACTTGCGCACACTCAATGAAACACTGAATGATTAATTTAATTCAATTATTGTGTTATTTTTTAATTATTTACTTTATCCCATGACTAATAAAAAAATAGTTACTGATCGAATTAAATGTAAAATAAGTATAAAACTAAGGAACAAAGTTAAATATGGTCAACCAGCAATTTGTAAAATGGAACGTTTAAAAGAAATGATGGTTTGGATGCGTTCAAAATATGTCAATACGTTAAATAAATGTAAAAATATCTTTTTTTCCTGCGTTTCTTTTAACATTGTGATAAGCGTAATTAATATACAATTCAATAAGCTATATTTTAAGATTTATTTCATTTCTATACACAGTCAGGTCAAATATGAACATTCTTCTTTATAAACATTAGCTTTTGCCCACGGATTCGCCCACGTGTATGTCGGAAAATATCCCACGGGAACGTACTACCCATACCGGGATTACATATCTAATAGCCGAGGAAAAGGTCATTGACTCCTACCGCTGCGCCCGCGTTTGTTACGCGTAATTTTGAATCTGTGATATCTTTTAAACCATTCATATAAATGAAATGATGTCAAGGCATATTTTAATCTAAATGAAATGCTCAATTTAAGTAACAAAGTTAATTGGATAAGTATTGATATAATACTGGTCAAAATAGCTTCGAAAATAACAATTAATTTTTTATCAAATTCTGAATTATAAAAATGGTTATTGTGGGTCCATCCTTAGAAGATAGGCATATGCCATCGCGGACTTTTTGTTGAACTTTTTAAGATGAACAATACTGTAGAACATAAATTTTATGTAACTCCCAGTCGGCATGATTTTTTCCGACATCTTCAACAATAATCGTTAAATTTCAGCCAAAACCTTAATGAACTATACACTAAAACCTTTCGCACGTTTGGAAATCCGTTCGATAGTTTTTGAGTTTATCGCGTTCAGACAGACAGATGACAGACGTGGCGGGGGACTTTGTTTTATTATATGTAAGGATTGTAATCGTTTATTGTATGTAAATGTATGTTTGTACCTACGGCATTATTTTACCATTTAAAATATTCGATATCAATAAACATTAAAAATACATTAAGTACACAATGCTTTTACGTTTATTTTTGTACATTGTAAATAAAAATTAAAATTCTTACGACAAAAATTACATTTTAACCATCATCATTTTAGCCGACGTGACGTCCACTACTGGACATAAACCTCCCCAAAGCACCACCACTTCGACCGGTTCTGTGCTTCCCACATCCAGTGGATTCCTTGTGATCTTCACAAGGTCATCGGTCCACCTTGTGGGAGGCCTTCCAACGCTACGTCTTTCGGTCCGCGGTCGCCACTCCAGAACCTTTCGGTCCTATCGGCCATCTGTTCTGCGAGCCATTTGCACGGCCCACTGACACTTAAGTTTGGCAATTCTTCAGGCTTTGTTGGTTAACTTAGTTCTCCTGCGGATCTCTTAGTTTTTGATTCGAGTTAGTAGGGAAACTTCAAACATAGCCCTCTCCGTTGCTCTTTGGGTGACTTTCAGCCTTCTAATGAGGCCCATTGTGAGCGAATCCGCTTCAGTGCCCTAGGTCAACACTCGCAACACGCACTGGTCAAAGACTTTTGTCTTGAGATACTGCGGTATGCGAGACGACCAGATATTGCGTAGTTTACCGAACGTTACAAAGCCGAGTCGGATTCGACGAACTAAATTTTTAATTTTTAATAATCTCAAAGAAAAAACCAATACTTTTTTAAGCAACTGTACCTACTTCCCTTTCCGAATGTAATTGCACTTTAGAGGATGCAATATTTCTGAGAATTTCCGTATAAATCAAATACAAGGAAATTCATCTCTTTGTATCGCGCTTGAATCCCTAAGAGGGTTTGTAGGCCCCTTGGTTGTATGAATGCACTCAAAATATTTTATTTGACAGTTGATATTTATTGGGAATAGCTTTCCCCTACAATCCCCTTCGTCGTGGTCAAGAATTTATGGCTCACACAACATTTTACATTGCGCACATATTTTGCATGATTTGCAGTCTGCACACGTCTTCACACATGACTCCACCCTTTAGATGAAACATTTTCTGATGAAAACTGCTTGAATGTTTTCTTGAATTAATAAAAGGCCGATCGTCGACGACGCTACTCATTTTCTTCGCTTCCAAATAAATCGAAATAACACATGAATCAAAAGAAATTCTCATTTTCTTAGGCTGATCGTCCCCGACGCTTCTCAAAAGTAATGTATAATAGACGTGGATATATTTAGTAACTTTTCCGCTTAGCTATTTTTAATCAAATAAAATCTATCGCCCGTCAAACCCACTTATATACGATAAGTCTCAGTCTGGGTTCAGCGGTCACCGAGTTCGCGACAAGTCAATCGTCATCCTGAGGATGCCTCGTTTAGAGGTGGAAAACCTGTAGATTACTTTCAGGGTTTTTTATGGCTCTTTAGAAATAGCTAAGCGGAAAAGTTACTAAATATATCCACGTCTACTGTATTTTATAATGGATTTCCGCAAGGTCACGCCTGAATCAATTAACTATCAAAAGTAATGTGCAAACGCGAATTACCAATGAGTTGCCAGAATATCACAGCACCAGTAATTCAATGGTGGTCCTTTCACGATACGACGGTGACGTACTAACGCATTATAAGCTTATTTTTTATTGTTTCAGTCGGGAAAATTAGAATTTTCTTAGATTCATGGACTTCGGTTTCTATTTAACTGGTACTAGTTATAAATTTCCTTTTCTGATTTGAGCATTTTTCTTTAGTATACAGGGTCAAATTAAATTAGCTAGCAAACCTGCACAGACGTAGAAGATATCGATATCTAAACACGATAAAATAAACAGTAAAAGATTTGATGTTTTTTTGGGGTCAGCGACCGTTGGTAGTTTTGTTACTTGAAGAACCAATTGAGAAATTCTGTTTCTTAGGAAAAATTTACGGCAGTAGTATATATACGGAAATTAAAAGGAAAACCATCACAGCTAAGTAGGCTCTACAAGTTAACGAGTAATAATCGACCAACTTATATTTGCAGTTGCAAAAACTTGTTCTCCCATACATTCCGTATTTCGTTGTGTGTCATGTTTTTCAACTGTAATTTTAAGTTTGTTCTTGGGATAAATTCATCCCAACTACGGAACCCTTTATTGTGCGTGGTCCGAAAAGCACGTGACCGTTTTTTTTTTATCGTGTTGGTATACCCATCATGTCTGTAGAGTTTTGCTAGCTAATTAAATATCAACCTGTGATTTGCTACTGTTATATTTATATTATTTCTTGGATATTTTTGGAATTATCATCTTTTATTTTACTAACCTTTGTTGTCCCACCACTGGACAAAGGTCATCATAACAGTTTTTAATTATTTTTTTTTGAATACTCGCCATCTTTTTCACCAATTTCAGCCAAACAGCTGCAGCTAAGAGGCTTATCACGCTGGCGATTTGCGAGCAAGTTATCAGCGAGGCGATTGTTCAACGCGTTCGCTGCGTGGAAGTAGCGAGCACGCCTCGAATGTGCAGCGTATTCGCTGCGTTTGCGTAACGAAAGCGATAGGCGTGAGTGTACAGCGAGATAATCGAGTATATAATATTGAGGAAAACGCTGAGAACACGTCGCGTATTCGCAGTTAGTTCGCTTCGCACCCGCGGAAAGCACGTTCACAGAGATCGCTTCGCTAGAAATACGCTGGCAAATCGTCAATATGATAACGCTAGAAAGTTCCCGAAACTATATACGTACCGAACGAAGCTATATTCAAAATAATAATAACATGTTTAATTCAAAAAGATCCTACAAACCTTGTAGGTGTTTCCGAAATGTGAACTGGAAAACGATAATTAACTTTGAAATATAAAACTCCATAATTATATTCTAAATTGGCGACTCAAGGAAGTTATAAAGCAGATTCCCGACAAAAAAATAAATGTAAATGAGAAAATAGAAAAACTTTTCATGTTTTTGGTTCAAGTTTCAAATTAGAAAAGAAAGAATCATAATTGATGATTTGATGATTGTTTGAGAGGTTGTTTTTTTTTTTAATGAGCGGCTGGTAATTGTGTCCTTGGAACCTGTTTATGGCGTTTTTTTAGGGTACCGTACCTCAAAAGAAAAAAAACAGTCTGTCTGTGCGTCTGTCAAAGCCAATTTGCTCCGAATGTAATGGACCGATTAAGTTGAAATTTGGTACACATAATTATGTATTTTTGTGACCCAAACATGAACGTATAACGTAAATAAATTAATTTTAAATATAGGGGTCACTTTTGGGGACAAACAAGAAAATTGAAAAAAACGTTTTGCTAACAGTACCGTTTGATATATCAAATGAAAGGACTTTTTGCGAGGATCTTAAACATATTTTTATATAATTTTAAAATAATTACTTTTAAATATATTTAAGAAATTCGATAAAAATTTACCATTTCCCCCTTATCTCCGAAACGACTGGACCTAAAATTTTGAAAAACATGGCTCTTGATTACAGAAAAACCTATAAGAAGTCTAAGTCTTAAAATAACATGGTAAACCTCTCAATATTGTGTGTACAAACTTACATTTGCAGTTGGAATGGATGGGATGGGAGAACATGTTTTTCAGCTACAGTGTTAAGTTTATTCTTGGGATAAACAAATTCATATCAACTACGGAACCCTTCATTGTGCGTAGTCCGACATACACTTGGCCGGTTTTTTAAGTGCTGAAGAATAGGTAAATAGTACTAGGGCTGCAGTTATAGGATGTACGAAAAATTTCGCTCCATGTAGGTACATGTAAAGTCTATTCAAATCCTCGTTTCAAATTGATGTTATTTCGAAATAAACAAATATCAACTTTATGCTAACACTAACAAGTTCACAACAAAATGATTTTAGAATGACCAGTAATATTTTTGTTAACGTTTTATGACCAACTGAACTTCATGTGCTAGCATCTGCCCGCGACTTTGTTCACGTGGAAGTCGTAAGACACCTTAATATACTACAAACAAATGACGCAGACGACTGGGATTGTCGCTGATACTGGCCTCCACCAGGTGTTGGTCATCTTCAAAAAGGGGACGTGATACGTAGACTGCGCGCAATTTGGGATGCTCTGCATCGTCAATTGTCCTCAGGAACGCAAACGACACTGGGCCCCGTACTGTGTGAAGTAATAACCGCAAATAATATTAAAAATAGTGATCTTTATTTCTTTTAGTACATTTTTACTGAGCGCTAAATCTAGAAAATAATGCTATCAAAATCACGTCCATCACACACAGATTTTAAATTCGCTAGGACAATTCTATAGCAATTTCCCATTGCTTACGAAATTTTCCTTTTTTAGTGAATTAATACGATCTACAAACTATTATGTACGTATTTTTCAATCTTTCACTTCTTTCGTTTGTTTGTTTTTAATTTTTAAATTTATTATGTGAAAAGATTTGAATTTTTTCAGCAATAATTGATATGTTTTTTTTTTTTTTTTATGAATAATTATAATTCTTATTTCGGTGTCCAAAAAATACTAAATAGCCTTACTTGGCTGCGACGAACTTAGATGTAGTGTTCACCTGCCACTGTCGCGGCACCGCTCGCTTACACTGTTTCCGCTCGCGCGCGATTGGTGGGGACCCTAGCTTATTAACTGAGACCAACTGTGAGGAAAGGCCAGAAGTTAAAAAAGAGGCTCATTTATTTAAATAGCGTGCATCATTAGTACGTCAAAAAAAAATTTTTGCAGACACATTTAAATTGACTAAAATATCAAAAGACCAGTTTTTCATCAATCGAATTTGTTTATTATTCCACCGCCATTATTCGCTCCTATTCTGTATCATCAAGACGCCATCTTGGAAATGCGTCCTCTTTAATTAAACTTCAAAGGTGGGTACGTGGGTAGGACGCGTTTCGAGTTTTCCGTGCAGACGGTATTAAGGTAAACTCGATAATTACTGCCTTAATTGTTGCTTGAGTTACAATAAAGGTCGAATATTTGATAGTATCAGGTGGCTTTCTTGTCATAGTTTATTTTGTTTAGAAGTTCTTAGAAGTATCTAATCAGTCTATGTCAACAAGCCAATCGTGTTTAGTAAGAATATTTTTTGGAGTTAACTCCTTAAAAATCGATTTTCATATGAGGCCCCCGAAAAGGAAATTTTATGAAGAGTGAAATTTAAATAAGTGTTTTAACTTGTTTTATTCGTAAATAACACGATTAAAATGTTAAAAAAAATTATTATTTCATACTTCGAAAAAAAAAACCCTTTCCTTTTTCAGAGTTGCGTTTCCTACCCTCTTTGCCTATTGCATATTCAAAGACAATTGTATTAAGGAGTAAACTTCAGTCGTGCGTCAGAGCTGACACACACATTTTTTTTCTGCCTTTTAAGCCCACGTCCGCACGGACGTAAAAATATCGCGGCGGGATTTTATCGTGCACCGGATTTTCAACTCTACGTATTAAGCCGAGCATTGAGAATACAACAGAGTGCATCCCAGAACGTCAAAAATACACACTGTTGGATTTTCAACCCTCGGCGCTAAGCAGAGTGTTGAAAATCCAGTGCGCGAAATAAAATCACCCGTTCGTCCCAGGTTAACTCTCTCGTTGGTTTAGTGGTCGCAACAGTGAACACAGTAATAGCAGTCATAATAGTCGTGACCGTCAGTCATAGGTCTCGAGTCAAGCAGAAATAAGTACCTGCAGACAGAAAGATATGAGGAAATTATATCAATTTCTGGTTGTACTAGGCAACATTCTATACTACATTCAGCTTTTGACATTACATACTCACTCCACCACGCTCAAAAGCGCTCTTTTAAAGTTGATGTTGTTTATAAGTTTATAAGTGTATGTATGTGTGTAGCGATGCGCGGCCATGTGGACTGCCTGCGCAGACGGCGCGGTCGGCGCCGCGACGCGGGATCGCGTACGCATGTTTGAAATAAAGCGTCAGTGCGTTCACAGCCGCCTGAGTTATACTTGTGTCCCGTTCCCGTATCTAACAGTAGATTTTTTTATCATCATTATCATCATCTACCTAGCCTTTTCCCAAATATGTTGGGGTCGGCTTCCAGTCTAACCGGATCCAGCTGAATACCAGTATTTTATATGGAGCGACTACCTATTTGACCTCCACCACCTAGTTACTAGGTAACACGATACCCCTTGGTTAGATTGGTTTTAAGACTTTTGAGCTTCTAACTACCCGTAACGACTGTCAAAGATCTACAAATGACAGCCGAGACCAAAGGCTCAACGAACTTTCCGAGGCACGGAGGAGTCTTGGTATGTAAAGATGGTCACCTATCCATGGACCAACCGCGGCAAGCGTAGCTTAACCTGATCGATCGACCCGTCCGGCTGTTATTACTTAGCAACAAGCCCCTTTTTCGATAATCATAAAGATTTTATCTGAAGAACAAGTATTGCAGTTTGATATATTTTGTGTATACAGAATATTATATCAAACTGCCATATAAGTTCTTTTGATGAAATTTATCTGAGATTCCCTAAAATGTACCTTTAAAACAATAAATTAAGAAGACATTAAGTAAATCGTCCCCTATTACATGAGACTTAAAACATAACTGGCGAAATGTGGGTGAGCCTGCTACAGGGACACCTCTGCCCAACCCTTCGGGGAAACAAGGCGTGATGTTATGTTATTAAGTAAATAGAAGGTCCAGTTATATGGTTGATGTAGTCAAGAATAATCATATTAAAATTTGAATAATTACACATAAAGCTAATAATGAACCAAAATTTCATCAAGCTAAAATATTTGAAGGTGAAGATAAAACAATTAATGATCTGTAATATTTTTAAAATAGGATGGGTTTTTCGTAATGTTAAGAATTTATTTGTCACAGTCAAACAAACTAAAAGTGCCTTATGTGTAATTTATCTCATTAATTGGACCTCACATCACCATCACCACTGAAGTAATTTTTACAAATACTCCACAATATAATATAATATATAAAATAAAATATAATCTATATACAATACAATCAATATTTTAGTTCACCAGTTAGCAAAATTTCTTATTTCCATACAGTAATATTGCCAAATTAATCAAAACAGTGAAAATATATTTGACCGCTATTTGCGACGTTGCCCACTTTCAGTATACTTGCTCTTACTTAACTCTAGATTTTAGTTGGATGTGACAGACAGACATGCGGACGAACAGACATGCGGAAATTAAGAGGGGTCCTAGTTTTAGATAGATAGGTACTACTCATACACCGAAACCTTAAAAAACAGGCTCAAATACGCTCATATTTCTTACCACTTTATTCTTTACAAAATTTACTCAAAAACACAGTCTTACTCTTATAACAACAAATTAGGCAGACATCAAGTGAATAGTCGTTCTAGTTTCAATAGAACGATTCGTCTCCCATGTGTGATTTATCTCAATAATTGAACCTCACATCACTACAGAAGCAATGTTTATAATTTCTTTACACACCTGTTTGCGGCAGATACCAACCTGCAAAGTATCATACAAGTTGGGTAAAAACTGTAGATTTTACGTAAATGAGGTAATTATACTAGTTCTTTGTTTTTTATTTTATATTCCAGAACCTTAAAAACATGCCCTAGCACCTAGCCCGCACCTACTGTTAGTAAAACAGGCATTACTGTTTTACTAACACTAGGTGATACCGGAGTTGAAAAAGAAAGTCAAAAATTCAACAGCACGCTTTTATTTTTTTGTTAGAGAAAACGGGCATAAAACACTAATCTTCTGTGACTTTCAAACTATTAGTAGGTACATTTCTAAAAACGCTCCTTTGAAACAATAAATTAGGTAGACATCAAATAGTCAGCCTAGTTTCAGTAGAACGCTCCGTCTCCTATAGTTGTGATTTATCACAATAATTGAACCTTAAGTCACATTTTTATAAACGCCTCTTTTACGTGCGAAGCATCATTACAAATTGGTTAAAAACTCTAGATTTTAGTTGGATGTGATCCTGTGACTGACAGACATACGGATGAACAGGTAAGAGGATGAATTAAGAAGGGTTCCTATTTAAGGTACTAATAAAGCATACCAAAAAAACCAGGTTCAAACACGACTACTCAAAAAAAAAAACAACCTTAAATGTAGTCTTAGAATAATAAATTAGGTAGACCACAAGTGAACTGACAGTCTAGTTTCAGTAGAACGTTCCGTCTCCCGTAAGAGTGTGATTTATCTCAATAATTGGATCTCACGTCACCACTGAAGCCATGTTTATCATAGCCATGCTTATCAAGAAATGATAAGATGAAGAAATAAGAAGAATGAGATGCGGCCGATACCAACCTGTAAAGTATCAAGTTGGTTAATATCTGTACATTTTACAAGAGTGTGACAACCAGACAGAAATACAGATGCAAATGAGGAAACTATAATGGTTCTTTCTTTTACTACGGAAGATAGTTAATTGATTCAGGCGTGACCTTGCGGGAATCCATTATAAAATGATGATGTGGATATATTTAGTAACCTGTTCCGCTTAGCTATTTCTAAAGAGTCTTAAAAAGACCCTGGAAGAAATCGACACGTGCCACACCAAGCACCGAGCGCTCGGTGCTTGGTGTGGCAACACGCCGTGTTCAAGTTCGCGACAAGTTAATCGTCATCCTGAGAATGCCTCGTTGAGAGGTGAAACACGTGTCGATTTCTTCCAGGGTCTTTTTAAGGCTCTTTAGAAATAGCTAAGCGGAACAGGTTACTAAATCACATCATCATTTTTTACTACGGAACCTTAAAAACAGGCTCTAAAACACTAATCTTTAGTACCATTCTGCACTACATTATCAAAATCTCTCCTCTAAAACAATAAATTAGGTAGACATCAAGTAAATAGTACGTCTAGTTTCAGTAGAACGCTTCGTCTCCCATAGGTGTGATTTATCTCAATAATTGGACCGCACGTCACGAGAGAGACTATTTGTTTGAAGATACTCCGTTTCTTGGATTTTATTTGGGATTCGGATCTTCGGTTGTTTTTATCGGGAATTCGGCAGGAAGAAAGTTTGTAAGTATGGATTCTTCGAAATTGTCGTCTATATTCCTTGTATCACTTTCAATAAAACTAATACTAAAGGTAAATAAATACCTATTACACTGGCCTACAACCATTTTGGTGCCAGAGATTTTAGACCTGATGATAAGTATGTCTTTCATGGCGATATCAAAGATACCCGCTTTCATTTTTTCAGTACTTAAACCCGGAAATGTCTGTGAAATAAACTGAAAACATTGACCATTTCTGTCAAGAGCCTTAACAAATTGCTTCATTAGCACTAATTTTATATGCAATGGCGGAAGAATGATTTTTTTTCTTGAAAGTAAGGGTTCATTTATAACATTTATTTCCCCAACAATAAGAGCATCTCTCGTAGGCCAATTTTTTTGAGTTTAATGACGTGATTTGGTTCTACTGTCCCAGAGACAAATAAAGCTTGGGTATTTAGTATAACCATTTGGTAGACGATCAATTTACGCATATGTGTATCAATCACGTAAAAATTCACAATTATCATAAATCCTTTCGGGAACCTTTTTTTGGGTTGTAAATTATCAAATAAATTCTTCCGCTCTGGGCGTAACTGACATCGTGGGCCTTTAAGGCGTGCGTGGAACAACACCACGCGCCGTCGACTCTGGCCTGGTTCTTATCAGACGGCGAGCTACCCGTTGTTCACCATCCGCAAGCCGCGCGGGCTTGCGGACGGTGAACAACGGGTAGCTATGGTGGCCGGAAATCGGTCTGAAATTCCCGACGCCCATTTCGGGGATTCTTAAGTTCAATTCATACATTTATATTCAATAGTATCTCGTGAGATTGGAAACTAGCTCTGTACAAAAATAGAAAAGAATTATTTATGGAACACACAATGATGATATACATACATCAACTCACGCCTTTTTCTAATCGAGGTAGGCAGAAACTACAGAACGTCACCTGCTACGATTCTTACGTACTTCTTTCGCCTCGTTTACGTTTATACATCTGGTCATAGACGCACGCCGGTTCCGAACCTTTCTGAAGAACATCACCAATAAGGTCACTACATGTCCTTCTAGGGCATCCCGTCCCGGCGTTTCCACTCACATCTGTCTTATAAATACCTTTATAAGAACGGATGAATATGTATTTGCAAAAGAAATTAGAATTTCTCGGCTACCTAACAGTGCAGTTGCAGTGGATCAAAAAACCAAACAACTTGTAAAACATATTTTAAAATAGCATGTAACACAATTTGGATACAGTGCTAGAAAAACAGGCACATAAAAAGTACATACTTATACTTCATTATTTTCCAATTTCTGTCAATTACCCACACAGGCGTATCTCAAATTCACTAATTTCCTTTCATAAATAACAAATCAAAGCAAGCAAGCAGTCCCTTAAAATAACAACGAAATATGAATCGCCATTATCTTAACGCCAGCCTTGAATTTCCTCTAATATCTCACAATTGGCTTACTTTAGCGATGAGGGGACACTCATTTTTCTCTATTATAATCCTCATTTACCTGATATAGACTTAAGAATTAACTACACAGAGTTGAATTTTGTAGACGCTAATGATTTTTCATCAACAACAACTTCGTAGTACGGAGACAGGTTTCGGTAGTTGGATTTGAAAGATAAGAATATTATAAGCGCTTTCATTTACGAAGAATTTGTATTAAAATAGGGTGCATTAAGGTGTTGAACTTTCAACTTTTGTAAAATGTGGGGGCAGTAAAATAATGTGCGAACTGAATTGTAATAAATCTGATATTGGAAATTTAATAGGTTGCAACCGTTTTTCATTGTTGATTTGTTTTGTAATTGTTCTTCTTCCTGCGGTCCTAGGAGCCATCTTATAATTATGAGCCTTTGACATTAACCATCCTTAATTGCGGTATATTCAAATTGGGCAGAGTACCTACTTTTTTCAGGTCAACATCACAAAATAAAGCCTACATAATACCCACCCTTTGGGGAGAATTTCTCTCTTTTTTTTTCTTTTCTCTCATACTCATCTTTACCTACCGAATTTAATGCCCTACAGAGCATTATTTCATAATTTAATTTAGTAATATTGACAAATAAATCAATAAATCAAAACAGCGAAATATTTGACAGCTGTGTAAGAAGTTGTAAACATTCTGAATTCGATGTTTGTGTCATATTACTAGTATTCCTGTTAATCTCTTCACCTAAGCTTTAGCTTATCTTAGGAGTGGGTTCACATCAAAACCGCAACGGGTGGGATTTGAACTTACCTACACAACTAACCTTTAGCTCCGTAGTCCGTCATTTGACTGAATTATTGGATATTGCTGCATGATTGACATAGTTTGTGACATCCTAATCCTAATTCTGACTATCCTGATTCTATGTACATAAACCTACTTATTTTCCTGTGGTTAGTGACTAACTTGGTGTAATAGTTTTAAAGCCACCCATGGGCCTCTGACTTGGCTTCATATGCCGTCGAGAAATATCTGTCAGACAGTTTCCTCACTATGTTTTCCTTTACCGTTTTTGAAGTAAATGATACAACCATTTGACAATCACAGTGAATCATTACCATTAGGGTTACGAGATGATAAAAATCATCATAGAAAAGAAAGAAATAAAATACATTTATTTAGCACAGAATAAAAGGCACACAATATAATTATATAGCAAATTTTAAAAAAAATGTTAAGTGCGATGTAAGAAATTAGAAGGGGAGTGTGCCTCACGGCTGCGCCAAAAAGGCCCAGTTCAGCAAAAATGCCAGATAAGTGCCCGACGCTGGTTTTCAACTCATCATCTGTCTTATTTAGCCTTTTACGAATTGTGTTGGGGTCGGCTTCCAGTCTAATCGGATGCAGCTGAATAACAGTATTTTACATAGAGCGAATACGATTCCCCTTAGTAAAACTGGTTGTCAGAATTTTGGGCTTCTTCAAAATGACAGCAGGGACCAACGGTTTAACGTGCTTTCCGAGGCACGGATGGGTCTCAATATGTAATGGATGGTCACCCATCCAGGGACCGGCCTTGGCAAGTGAAGCTTAACCTTTGATCGACCCGTGTGGCTGTTAATATTTAGCCACCAGCCCCTGTACCAGAAGATGAAAGTATTACAACAAAAAGTATGTGCAAGTACCTAATGAAGTTTGAAGGTGTCACCAACTTCAGTTACCAACTATAATAATGATAGATACGTCTCAAAAACTGGCACAGAACTTATTCAAAGATACATCTAGTTGCAAATGTTAGCTGTACGAATAAATAAAGCTTATGAAGTCTGACAGCTAGGAACTGCATTGCAGAATATTAAGATGCTGTTCTATTGCTGCATAGGATTGGTATTGTTAAGTATGTAGGCAGGCGCGTAATGTATAATAGGCCTATAATGTTCCTACTGCTGGGACACAAGCCTCCTCTCTGTGAGAAGGAGTGGGTGTGGCCCGTAATCCACCACGCTGGCCCAGAGGTTTGGTAAATGTCATATATCGTCGAATTTTTGGAGGACATGCGGAGGTTTGATTCTAGGAGGAAACCATCCTCACGATGAATTCCCTCACCGTTTTGAGAGCAGTGGTGAAAGGATCATCAAAATCAGTTCATAAACGACGAAGTTATCCGCGAACACACAAAAAAAATACATATACATATATGGTCGAATTGAGAAACCTCCTCCTTTTTTTGAAGTCGCTTAAAAAGACTTTCCACACTTCGCTTGACAATTCGAGGTCTCTTCTCAAAGACTCTAAAACCCGAAGCTAAAATAGACATACCTACACGTTTATTATATGTGTAGGAATGGCACAGCGCCTTTTCGTTCCCCTAAGGCCATATATCATGCTTTAGCAACGTCCTGAGACGATTGTAGCCGTTCAACGTGGGTGTTGTCTGTTTATGCACTGCTTCAACGATTTACATGCGATTTCCAGGCGTTTGATGTTGTTTCTTATAAGTATGTAAGTTAGAAGTAGTTAAAGCGAAGAATCTACAAAAAAAAATCTTATTTCATAAACAGGTAAATGCTTTAGCAAAAATTTGATTATGAAATACAATACAAGTGGATATATTTAGTAACCTGTTCCGCTTAGCTATTTCTAAAGAGTCTTAAGAAACCGTTGAAAGAAACGACACGTGTTTCACCTCTCAACGAAGCATCCTCAGGATGACGATTGACTTGTCGCGAACTCTAACACGGCGTGTTGCCACACCAAGGGCTTAGTGGAGACTGAATCAATTAACTATTTACAGGTAGTCAGAAGTCCGTTAGTCCGACAACTAATCTTACCAAAGGGTGTCGTGTTACCCAGTAACTGGGTTGGGTAAGTAAGGTAGTCACTCCATGTAAGAAAATTGGTATTCAGTTGTAGCTAGACTGGAAGCCGACCCCAATATAGTGGGGCAAACGCTATGCAAGACTGACAGTGTGTTGCATGTTCTTCACTACCCATATAAACTTGAGAATTCATTATTTATGAAGATATTCAGTGATAGATGAAAATTCGACTCCCCAAATATTAACTCTAAAAAGTATAGTAGCAGAATTTTCACTTTAAAGAAATCCTTATATCTTTTGCCCGCGGCTTCACTCGCGTGAGTGTCGGAAAATATCTCACGGGAACACCTTCATCACCACTGCTCTCAAAACGATGAAGGAAAACATCGTGAGGAAACCGGTATGTGCTAGAACCAAAAATTCAAAGACATGTATTGTGACATCTAGCAACTCGCACTGGGCTTCGCATGGTGGATTACGGCCCAGTCCCTCTCACAGAGAGGTGGCCTGTGTTCCAGCCGTGGGAACGTTATAGGTTGATTATGCTATTATGTCAAGTCATGTCGTGTACGAATCACCATTGAAAGACTAATGCTGAGACAATCTGAATACTCAACGATGATTTGAAAGTGAAACACGTTACTTTTGTGTAGTGTACTGGATGATCGGCCATGTTTGCAGCATTTTAGAATAGACAAGTACTGAAGCAACACAAAACAGTCTTCTAACTTTTTTCAAGTAAAAGGTAACAAATTTATAACTAACTAATTGTTTCCCGCTATTTCGTCTGCAATCCAGGTTAAAAAAATAGCCTATGTCGTTATTTAGGTTATGGTCTATCCGTGTGGCAAATTTCATTCAAATCCGTTCAGCCATTTTTGTGTGAAAGAGTAACAAAAAAACAAACAAACTCATTTTCGGACTTTAATATCAGCGGAAGGAATATCAACCCAGAACAAACACAAAGCTGCTTACTATTAATTCTTAATAACTAAAAAACAACACTAAACGAAACTATTCAAACATAAATTTTTCCCTGAAGCATATTACTCAATACAAACACACATACAATCACATTTTTCATATCAGTAGCAGCCCGGTTGTCCGGAGAGACTGTATCGAGCCAAGCAGGAGGTAGCCAGACCAGAATGTGTAATGCATTCGGAATTCCCGTGCACGTAACATGCAAACTAGTATCGACTATTAGGGGGGTGTATTTTTGATGCCTAGTTGTGAATATATTTGTGAAGATCCATGAAGCTTTGATTATTTATATGTCTGAATAGAGTGTCGCAAGAGAACTAAAGTTATGCTGGTGTACGTAACAGCTGCGTCTTACACTCGCGCCACGTCATTGTGTTATGAAGGGTGGGCGGTTTGGGGGACTGTCTTATATAATTTTGACGTTCGAAAAGTGCTGATTCTCAGCCTAGTTTGAATAAGTGACTTTTGGATTTGAATTTGAATTTGTCATTGTGCTTTTCTGGTGAAAAAATAACTTCCAACTGCTAGCCGCTAAATGCACGCACATTTAGCGGCTAGCAGTTGGAAGTAATTTTTATTTTTTTTCACGGCATTGACTGTCTATCTAGACATAATTTTTATCTTTTCCATGAAGTTTATTTTTCTATTACATGGGATTTAAACATAACTGGCAAAATGTGGGTGTGCTATAGATACACCTCAGCCTAACCCTTCGGGGATTACAGGCGTGATGTTATGTTATGTTATTTTTCTAAATTATGACTGAGGCGGCCATTGGTTGATTGGATATGACAATATTTTATTTTCAATGATTGGTCTGGCGGTGGGAGGTACACGTCAGAAGTGGTTAGCTTGGAAGATGAAATGAAAACCAGGGTGAAATACAAAGAAGCTAATACCAGTCCACCCCTAATTATTAAAAGTCTTAGCATGGGCGTACCCAGCTTTTGGCGCAGGGAACAAATCAGATATTCCTTAAGCCGGGTCAACGGCACATGTATCACACTACACGAAACATAAGTATGTAGTGTGTAGAGGAAACACCAGTAGGAACTTTATAATTAGTAAAATAAATAAACATGTGTGATTGCTTGCTGCGTTCGCGTATTTTGCACAGCCTGGCCGGTCACGCAGCGTGGTTTTTCCTAAAATATTTGCTAATATATTGTAATTTGTAAAGTAACTCGTAACGTGACTCTAACATAACTTTAATTGACAACAGTGGGTACTTAGGCAAACAAATTCCCAGAAGTATGCCCATGAGTCTTAGCAAGAACATTTAATGCAGAAAGCTGAGCTGGTCAGCCACAAATAAGGGCAGTATTGAGGAGTACTCCTTAATCTGGCCCTGTTTAGTAGGACGTTTCTGTCTCTTTGAAGCCGTGACCACCGGTAGCTTATAACGGGTGTATAACTACGCTTAACTAAGGCAAGAGTCACTTGTTTTTCCCGAAAACGTATTTTTTTATTTACATATAATTTATTGTACACCATAAAAATACATAACAAAAAATAAATCAAACACTACAAAATATACAGTGGACGGCCTTATCGCTTTCCGCTAATATGTTTTTGGACTGGACCATACCTTGGAACCTTTTGGTTATAAAGATATTGAAGGTCAAAGCTGCACCTGCTTTTTTACGTTTTGAATGTTATAACTTAAATTTAAATACTCCCGCGATACCTGTACCATTACACACACCTTGTTTAGCAATTATTTTTTGCAAAAAGTTACTTAGTTTGACGAACAGAATACTTAAATGACGACTTTGTGATGGGCTCTAGTTCACAATGATATGTTCTATTTCTGAACTTATGTATTACATCTGTATTCAGAAATATTTTTGCCTCCCGGCAGGATAAACGTCCATGGGAGGCAAAAAAAGAGGATAGGTAAACGTAGATAAATCAGTAGAATGTGTTAAAAAACTGAACCATTTAACAAATATTAGCCGATTTCATTTCGAATCATTGAATACAAACAACAATTTAGTTTAACAAAAGGCAGATGGCAACATTGTAATTGCTTTTACGATTCGCTTTCGTGTGAAAACAAATTAATTTAACATCTATGTTTTTATTACATTGGATTGACAATACCATCGGTACATCGGTATTATTAAGTAGTTCAGGGACTTGGCTAAAATTATTATTAATTTTATAATAAATTGTTTTGTATTGTTTCGGATTTCGTCTCGAACTTGTTTTATCTCGTAGTACTTGTCACAAACAATGATTAGGTACAGAAAACTTAAGCAGATATCAGACGCTTCTCTTTTTAGGTTTCTGTACCCTAAGGGTGCCAAACGGAACCCTATTACTAAGCCTCCGCTGTCGGTCCGTCTGTCAGCGGGCTGTATCTCATTAACCGTAATAGTTAGACAGTTGTAATTTTCACAGATTGTGTATTCCTATTGCCGCTATAACAAAAAATAATAAAAATTGAATAAATTTCATAATTAAAGAGGTTCTCCATACAAGCAACGTGTTTTTTCAGCGTTTTTTGTTCGATCTTAATACGGTAGGTACGGAACCCTTCATCTGTGAGCCCGACTCGCACCTGGTCGGCTTTTTGTAATTTTTTGTGTTTCATTCTCCACCGATACTCAAAAGTCAATCAGTCTGCCTAGCCTTTTCGGGGTCGGCTTCCAGACTAACCGGTTGCAGCTGAATACCATTATTTTACATGGAGCGACTGCGAATCTAACCTCTACAACCCAGTTACTAGGTAACACGATACTCTTTGTAAGATTGGTTGTCAGACTTTCGGGCTTCTGACGACTTGTAACGACTGTCAAAGATCCAATAATGACAGCCGGGACCAACGGCTTAACGTGCTTTCCGAGGCAGGTACGGTATTCAAAAGTAACGAACTAAAATCACGAATGAGTAGCCGGAATGTTACAGTAATAGCATTTTGATGGCGGTCCGTACGAGATGCAACCAATTACAAAGTATGTTCCAAAAGTATTTGATAAAAATGTACACAAATAGAACAGAAAACGTACCTGTTGAAGCCAATTTGTAGTACCATTTACAAATAGAGTGCTTTAATTTCGCTGTTGGAATACTTAAACTCGAAATTCTAACTTTAAGTCACCATAAAGGTGTTTTTTATTGGACTATTGAGGGGAATTTTATTTAATAGCCAATTAATTATAATTAAATAATAATATTCTAACAATACTTGTTGTAGAAATTTCAAGGTTTCATGGTTGTTCAGTTCAAGTGAAACTAACTCTTTTTAAGGCCTACTGCCAAATATTTTAGCCTATGGGATAACCATACCCTAAAAGCAGATAATGCGCTGCGCATTCAATATAACAATGCCTTCAGGGCGCTGTTGAAGCTTCCACCGTACTGTAGTACGTCAGGTATGTTCGCTGATGAGCACACTGACGACTACTTTGCGATAATGCGGAAGAAAGTTGCCTCAGTAATATCCCGAGTGAGAGGAAGCAGTAACAGCATTCTGAGGGTTTTTGCAGAGAGGCTGGATGGGTCTACAATCGGGAGGTTTACCAATGTTGGCAACAAAGCTTGTTAAACCTTCCTGTGATTATGATTTTCTTTTTCTTTCATTTTGTGTTCCTGCATGTTACTAATATAGTTTTTAAGTAAGATGTAATACTAACACCTTACGGGCCTTGATGCCTGAGAATAAAATATTTTTACTTTATTTTAAGTTATAAAGTTGAAACCTTCTACAGATGAATGTGTTCCGAATTGCATAATAATTTTGCCGGAACGCGTAAATACAAAGGCGGATGCAACATAGACAGTAGCTGTTCTGTAACGCAGCTGCGTCCGTATAAATAAAGTATTACAAACGCGATTACACCACAGATATTTGAAAACTGTCTGCAATGTGGTTGGCTCCAAAAGACATTGTTTTAACAAAAACGACTACAATACAACTTTTATGTACTCGCTCTATCTACACTACAGGTATCAAACTTGCTTGAGACGTAACGCTTCTTACGCTAATAGGTACATACAAAATAACCTGCCTAGCTGCGAGCAACTTGGAAGTAGCGATTGTTTACAGTGCTAACTTAACCTAACCCATTTCACCCAGTACACGGAATCATCTAACGGAAATAATAGTATGGGTGTCTACGTTGAATCCGCCTTTTCATTATACAAACAAATGCGACTGCACTACAAACCGCTGTGTTACAGCTGAGTTCGGACGGACTATCACTGCTTTAAGACATTCGCAAAATAATGCAGCACAGTGGGTGTCTGTGTTGCGCCCTTGTATTTCGCCTTTGTATTTACGCAACCGGAATAGATTTTGTTTACACTATCGTGAGATACTTTTAGAACAGACTACTGTTTGTTAATAATGCATCAGTAAGTCGAATCGCGTCATTCTTCACTTTTAGTCGCGTTTGACGAAGAAGCAGACTCTTGACTGAATTTATCAGACCTAAATATTATTAGAAATCTAGTTGTATCCATCTCCTAACTCAAACCACGGAGTAAGAAGAACACTCTTTCCATAAAGCTAAAACATTATTCAATACAACATCAATAATTTGCAACGCTTGCCCCAAAGGCGATAGCCAGTCTGGTCCGAAAATATTTTATTCTCAAGGTTCCATCGTGAAACTCAATTTTCTGTATCGAGCTCCTACCTGACTCGAATCCGTAATTTGGAGATGCGTCTGTCAGAAGCGGTGGACGGATGTTGATATAAATGTAATCGTATTTGGGACAGATTGCATTTGCAATGCTCGTAAAAAATGTATGAGGTGACTATTTCGGGGTGGATTTTCGTGAAAGGGTGATGGAGATCGATGGATATACATGGTCGCAAATGCATATGACTGTTAGTTTCATAAAAGTATGCAAGTCAAGGGCTTGCACACGGCTGCCAACCGCGTCCCAACAGTGGTGACCTTGGTGGTTTCGTGGTGATTTCGTGTCCGTGTCCCTGAGCACTTAGGATTCGAGAGACTTTGCATCTAAAAATCAAACTCAACTAATTCATTCTATCACTCGTTGCTATTTATTTTTGTATGTTGACTTGAAATAGCATGGCAGTTAAGAATATGTCGTGGCGAGTGTGTTGGATCATTCGGTTTCCTACAAAATGGTTGAGCTGGATGGTGCTGATCCACGCGTCATGTTCGTGAACGGGCGCAGTTCACGAACATGACGGCAGTTGAAACTGGTCATCTCTTATCTGCCAGGGCTTATTTTTAATCTTATATTTTCAATTGCTTTTGATTATTTTGTACATTTTTCTCACATATAGAAGCAACAAGAATGATGTACCCAGGATTTCGTAATATCTATATTTAAAAGAGTATCCTTGGAGTTTCTTGCCCGTTCTTCTCCATAGAGATCTACGTTTTGGAATGGGCAATTAGCTTCAACTTTCTGACTAACTGACCGACAATTCAAAAGTACCTGTAAATGATTTAATTGAAATAAATGCTTTGAGTTTGAGTTTGAGTTTTTTACGTCGGTAACATTGGAATTTAAATGGCGCTAAAATGTGAACATTGACGGGGGTTTCTTTACGGTACGGCGTAAACGCGTTGATATGTTAATTGAAGGATTGCGAAATTATCTGCCATTTTATATAATTAAAATAGAGATTGTTGATGAAACTTTTCGCGCTCTTGTTTTTAAGGATCCGTGCACGAAAAAATCCCTTTTTTGTCAGTAACTTATCTAATTGTACGAAAGCTTGAAATAATTTAAACATTAAATCTGTGAAGTATATAAATAAACTATTCGTATCAGTCACAGCACCTCTTAATTGTTGCATCACATTTGTGCTCTCAAAAATATGGTTTATTACGCTTTGATTTACTTAACAAAGATATTATATAAACATAAAATAAAGTTTTGATTTTATTTTAAGGATAACTGAAGAGTAATGTGTGATTTTTAAATTTCTTGATATAGTTTGCTAAATAATAGGAAAAAATAAATTAGGGACAGGATTTTTTATTTCAATCTTATTTTTCTGCTATATCGAAGTTGAAAAATTTGGTTCAGCCAAATTCAAGTAGACTATATAATGATGTTGATGATATTTTTAAATGTTCAAATTGAAAAGGAGTTTCTTGTAAAAAAGTGATCAAACGTCAGTCTCGCGTCATTTTTCGAAAAACTTGTTGCGAATATTTGTGATTTTCCATAAATACTTAACTTATTTTAATAATCTCTTTCAGCCACATGCTAAACAAAGAACTCGACTTTTCAAATCATTATTAGTTTTGTTTCAATTATTTTTCCCTTTCTCACAACTAAGGAACAAAACTTATTAAAATCAGTCGACTTCGTGCACGACCTCTTAACTAGCTTTATAGTAAGTAATGTTTTGTTATTAATCTTATTCTGCCATTTGTTTTTTGTTATTTGAGGTATTTTTCTCATTCTTTCCATTTCAATATTTTTCTTCCACCACTCTACAGAAGAAATAAATAAAAAGCCGTTTATTTCCTGCAAACTATATATACATTATCTTAATATGGGTACTTAGTTTTATTTTTAGTATTGTTAGTATATATTCCAGTTTTTATTTGTAAATTAAACTATCTTAGTCTGCAAGAACCCCTGTGCGGGTAAAGGCCTCCTCCAAAGTTGCCTATGTTTCTCTGTCTTAAAGTTATGTATGAAGTTGTTATGAATTTAATATCAGTACATAATAAAATTATTATTATGAAACATTAATTGTTATAACTAAATCCGGACAACTAACAAGTATTATAAACACATAACATAATATCACGCCTTTAATCCTCTAAGGGTTAGGTAGAGGTGTACCTATAGTAGTAACACCCACATTTCACCAGTTATAAAAATGGCCCGTGTAATAGAGCGCGAGCCTATAGCCATCGACCGAACACAAATCCAGACTCAGGGTTGCTACAGAGAGAAGGCATTGGAAGCCGTCACCTTCTTCTGCAAAGCAGTAATGCTCGCGAAGGAGGAGGTGGAACGTGTGAGGGAGAGACAAATTTTGCACCCCTAGCCGGTGTAGGAGACGCCCTGGGCATCGGAAATCCCACGCCGATGATCCATCGGAAATCCTCCGCAGGCGTGGGCTTGCGGACGGTGACAAATGAGTAGCTCACCGTCCGATAAGGACCAGGTCCGGGTCGACGGCGCGTTGTGTTCCACGCGTGCCTCAAAGAGATATCAGCACAACTGACGGGGTCCGCTAGGGCCGATGCCTGCCAGGGTCGCGGGAAAGTCTGTAAGGGATACCGTGGCCCTGGCAACATACAAGCAAATGGGGACACGGGTGGGTTTAAGTCAGTAAGAGTTCGACACGCTCTTCCGCTCCGCCCACAGCGGGAGAAGTTATTTAATAATTCCCCACCCAAAAAAGGGCTGCTACGGAGAAATTCCTGCTGAAAAATCCAATAACACTTTGCCCGACCTGGGAATTAAACCCAGGATCTCATGCTCATCAGTAGCGCCTGTGACCGAAGATTATAAAATAAGAATATATTCAAGAATAGTCCCACAGTCAGGCAAACCGGAATAAACTAACATATTTGTACACAAAGGACCTTAGTTCACAAACCTCCTTTGATGAAAATTCGTCAGAAAAAGAAGTGGCGGAAAAAGTAACAAAGTTTTTCATGTAAAACTTTATTATCATTTTAATAGCTTTTTTTGCATAAAACGTAGCTACTAGGGCCTCGGAAAATAAATGCGAAATTTTTATTGGATATTCAGAATGCATAATAATGATTTTAGTATAAATATCAAAGATATATTTGGAAAATAGTGTCATAAATTCGCTAAGGTATATACTTTTTTAATCATTTTTACGAGAATGAATACCATAATTATTAAAGTAATGCGTTGCTAAGTTATGACAGCTGCACGGGTCGATCTATGAGGTTAAGCTACGCTTGCTGGGGTTGGTCCCTGGATGGGTGACTATCTTTACATACCAAGACTTCTCCGTGACCCAGAAAGCACGTTAAGTCGTGGGTTCCGGCTGTCATTCGTGGATCTTTGACAGTACCGGTCGACAGAAGCCTGAAAGTCTTACCAAGGGGTATCGTATTACCCAGTTACTGGGTTGTGGAGGATAGGTAATCGTTCCATATAAAATACTGGTATTCAGCTGCATCCGCTTTGACTTGAAGACGACCCCAACATAGTTGGCAAAGGCTAGGCAGATTGGAAGTAATGCATTTAACGTGCAACTGTCTTGTTGGTTTAGTGCTCCCAAGCGCTACTACTTACTGAGTGTGAAGTTCTGGGTTCGATTTCCAGGTCAGGCAAAGTGTTATTAGGTTTTTTCCATCAGGAATATCTCAGTAGCAGCCCGGAGTCTGGATTTGTGCCCATCCGATAGCAATAGGCTCGCCCTAGGCCCCACTGCATGGGACTTAAACAGAACTGGCGAAATGTGGGTGTTTTTTTTTTAGGTAAGAAATTAATAAATAACTTCTCCCGCTCTGGGTGGAGCGGGAGGACGTGTCAGACTCTTACTGACTAAAACCCACCCGTGTTCCTTCAGTTGCCTATATTGCTAGGGGCCACGTTAACCGTATCGGACATCCCCGCAACCCCGGCAGGCACTAGGTACACCTCTGCCTAACCCTTCGAGGAAACAAGGCGTAATGTTGTATTTACGTGTATGCTTTATAAATAACGTACCTTTTACTACGTTACTACGTTTTCAATAGACAAACTATACTATTTGCGTTAAGTAATTTTATAAATTCTCATTTTCAAATAGAATTTTGTAATGACCTTTTACGAGACTTCATATAAATTGCTTACCTACCTTTAATGCAGATACTTTTTTGAAGATAATATTACAGACTCAAAATAATAATAATATTATAAGTACAAGTATCTATAAAAGGAGGAGAAATAATCATAGGGCATCAAAAAAAAAATATAGCAACTCTCCGGGAATGCCGACAGAAGTGAAACTAAAAAAAATACTTCCAAAACCTTTAAAGTACTAGTACCTACTAGTTTATACTTGCATAGAACATTGATTCGTAACAAAATATAGATAAAGAGCACAATTGCGTTTACAAATATGAGGTGTCGGTAATGGTGTCGCGATTTCAATTGTTTTTTCCCATCTCAAAAATGCCCAACGCGCCTAAATAAGTTTTCTCTTCAAAAATTCGTCCGCATCTCTGTCAACAGGAAAAGTGCCCAAAAAGCTGGCAGTATTGCCACGTTATATGGCAATGCTAATTCTTTGGCTATTAAATTACATAACTTAAAAATTTACCAAATTTTTAGTATCAAATAATGTGTAAGTCTACAACATTCTAAACCATTGCATTTTACTTAGATCAAAACTTATCGTCTCCTTAACAATTTCAAGAAAAACTCAAATAGAATTTATTTACCAACTTTTCAGTCCAATATTCTAATTTGCAAAAAGAATTCATTGTAACTTTTGCAATTTCAATAGTTTTGATTGCGTTTAGATTCATTTAATATTTACGAATTAAATTTTCCACATTATTCGTTCTAGAAATTACAATTTAAATTATCAACTGTAAAAGTAATTTCATTTTTAATAAAATTTTATTTTGATTTTAATTTCAAAGTCTTTTAACGGATTATGAAGTCCTTTTCATTACTAAAGTTTAGGATATTTTAGAAGACTAAAGCATTGTTTAGATAACTATTAACCAAAACTATTTCTTTATGGAACTTGCTAAGTTCACATCTATGCACAATGGCGGCAATGTATAGTGGCTTGTGACGGTTACACGTTTTAATGAATTTCCATTAATATTGACTGGTAAATGTGAGGAAATAGATGCCATATACTACATTGTAGTACGGACCGCAATATATTATTTTATAGTACTCCAGACTGTATATCGGCCATGGCGGCCAATCTCAACGGAGACTAGCCTTCGGCGCTGGAGATATTGTAGTAGTGTGCGCAGACACAGGTGCACTCTCTCTTCCCTCACTCTCATAGTCCGATGGGACGGCAATCTGACACGACCGGAGCGAAATCAGGGGCAGGGCCAACGGCTTAACGTGCTTTCCGAGGCACGGGGGTATCACACCGCCAATTTCCAAACTCCGGGCTGTTGCTTAATTCCTAATAGTAAAACCCAATAACACAGCCCGACACGGGAATCGAAACCAGGACCTCACGGTCAGCAGTCGCGCTTGCGACTACGACATCAACGTGGCCGCAATAATAACGTACCTACCTACCTAATTATCATGCCTTATATGGATTATAGATTTACAAAGTTAATTACCTAATTGAAAAATCAAAGTTTCTCCAGCCATTGAAGAAGAAACATAATTTTTTGTCGAATTCCTTTATTTATTTATTTAACCATTTATGCACACACATATAAACAGACAAGAAGAAAGGAACAGAAAAATACGTACAAAGGCAATGGCAATCCTTTATTTTTTTTTAAATAACTTTTTTTAAATTACATAATACATTTTTTTTATAAATATATAAAAAAATATTAAATTTTATTTTAAATGAAATAATTTATAAAAAAGTATATTTTTTAAATATAAATCATAGAAAAATCAATTAAAATTTAATTTAATATTTGAAACTAGACGGGTTTTCAATATTGATAAAATAGGTTCTTATTCAATTCTATTCCTAGTTTTTTCTTTTCAATCTCATCGCCAACTTATCTACCTAGCCAAGAAAAAGATAAAATAAAATTCCTCCACACTTATGACTTGTACCAAACATTTCTCCAGTGCAGTTGTAAGGCCATAGGGCGATACAAAATATATTTCATGTGATATTTCTCGCTCTAATACCATTCTATTATTTGCTTCGGTGTCGACAATCCTCCTTTATAAGAATTTTCGTTTGGAATATGATAAGAATGTTCCTTAACTAATGTTACGGGAATATTTCCGTTATCTCATGTTTTGTAGCAAAAAGTTTAGTTAGCATTGCAAGGAAAAGTATAAGGTGTTTATTCAAATAGCAGTTGCTAAATGATAACAGCTGCACGGGTTAATCGAAGGTTAGACTGGAAGCCGACCCCAACATAGTTGTGACAAAGTCTAGGCAGATTTTTGTTACGGGAATACTATCTCTTGGTTTTATAACAAAAAGTTTAGTTTGCATTGCAAAGAAAAGTAGAAACAGTTTATAGAGAAACGTAGTCTTCTTTCGTGTTGGTATGAACTAACCAAGAATAGATGACGTGATTAAAATATTACTCAGTCTGCAAGATTGCAGTGTTTCGACTTGACAACTTTTTATGGTGTTATGTAGTTTATTTAGCTGCAAAAATTGACTCAGCCTATCACTGTTCACTGCTGGACATGGGCCTCTCGCAGGCTGCGCCACAATACCCTGTCCTCCACCTTCCGCATCCAGTCTGTCCCAGCCAACTTTTTAAGATCGTCGGTTCATCTAGCTGGGGGCCGTCCCACACTACGCTTGCCGACACGCGGTCAGAGGAGACCGCGTGTCGGCCAGGACTCATCCGCTTCACCGGATTGCCCTATTCACAAGGATTTGGTCGTGTAATATATTGGACACTACCTTCTGCCTGCGAACCTATAACCTTCCTCAAGTATTGGGCTATCCAATGCAAACATATTTTTTCAAATCTGACTGGTAGTTCCAGAGATTATCCCCTATGTACAAACTTACAAACAAACAAATTTGACCTCTTATAATATTAGTATAGGATTGACATTTATAGTTTCGCACATTTTTATAAATGCGAAATTAATTCTGTCGGTCCGTTCCCTGTAACATTTTCGGGCCAAAACAACTGAACCGATCATTTTGTGAACCAAATAGATACCCTCGGACCTGGAGAAGGACATAGACTATTTTTCATACTGGATATTTGTATATAAAAATGATGAAAAGTAAAATAAACGTAGAAGAAGTTGCGGGCGACAGCTAATACAAATTAAAACGAGTGTTCATTTCCTATTATTCCCTTTCATTCTCAGTTCGGAACTCTCAAAGCAATATCATAAAACGTCATCTTATCAGAGGAAACGAATAAATGTGTAGCAAGAGCATTCTTCTCAATAAACGATGTGTGAGAATAAATGTAATAAATATAAGAGCTGTATTCGGATCTAAGAAACATTAAACAAGGAAAAATGCGAAGACAATATTTTCTGCATGCCTTCCTTTTTAAATATCTGAAGGCTAATTTCCCGTTATTAAAAACGATCAAAATCACAATCTCATCTCTGTGACAATCAATGTCAAAAAAATTACAAAAATGTAGGTAAATTTGTGGTATTTTTGACAGATTGAGACAAAAATTAGAATACAAACATTCTTAAAAATACAGGAACTGCCCCTCTGTATTTTAATGGAACGATGGCTGTCTGAATTCAGCACTATAGTCTTATTCTCTCAAGTGTTAGCACGAAAATAGGCACCGCAGTATTCAACGCGTTGATGTCTTTTTAATTGTCAAAAGCTGGTGTCGTCACATTGTCGCGAAATCAATGGTTTAGTTCCATCTAAAAAATGCCCAATGCGCCTAAAGAAGTTTTTACTTCAAAAATTTCTTATTTTGTGGTACAGTCAAGTCTTTTTTTATCTTCGTCAGTTTTCAAATTCTTTCCTTTATCAAGTCTATTCTCTAACTCCGTCAACGAAGATACGGGCCCGTCCGAAAGTAGTTGATCTGTCAAGACATGTATTAAATTCAATTATTCGGAAGGGCAAAAATTCATCGGACATAGGGACAACTACCAAATCGCGTTATCATTCATACTTAGTCCGGAAATTGAACTTATGTTATATCCGTAAGTGATATGGAGTAGGAAGCGCCCGTAAGTTCGGCCGATACTAGGGACTTCGTACTTAGGGAGTATACCCCTGGGACACATAATACATTTTCAAGCTATGGCACTGAGGAGACTTTTGCATAGAAAACTATGTTTAATGACTTGAACAAAGATCAAAATAGCATATACTTCTCACTAACGTCATTGAGTTGACATCAACTTAAAACTTAAAGAGGTTTTGGTATTGGATGGCCTGGCCATTTTATCAAATATCAATTTAAAAAAACGTAATTATCAGTGTCTGTCAATGTCACACTTTTAATTCGCTCTGGCATGTAGAAAAAACGGCTGAATGTCATTCTACGGTATTGACATTAAGATGCAATTTATTATAATTGCGTGGTAACGCAGATTCTATCGTGTCAATCAGCAGACAAAAATAGCTCTTAAGGTGACGAACATATTTTAGATTGTGACGGTATAAAGTTTTAAGTGATCCTGAATATTATGAATACATCATCTTCTTCCTTTGGTGTCTATAAAATATGACTAAAGATTCGTACACCTTTTCGGAACATCAACACAACGCAGGAACATCATAAAAAAATTAGAGATTTTTCTATGTTAGATCTTAATTCTACCTCGTTTCTTATATCCTTAAAAAACATATGATTCGAAGAAAACCAAGGAAATAGAACTAAACGAAATGATAAAACTTGTACCCAATTTGTCTTACGAGTTAGTTACGAAGCTATAAAAACGATAATGGTGCCAAACCGAAAGTGTTTGTTGAAGATAATAATATAATTTATTTGGACGACTCAAGTTTACGACGAAACAAGTTGTATCATGTTACCCTGTAACTGGGTTGTGGAGGTCAGATAGGTAGTCGCTCCATGTAAAAAACTGATATTCAGCTGCATCTGGTTAAACTGGAAGCCGTATCCAACATAGTTGGAAAAAGCTAGGCAGATGATGGCGTGTATGGCTGACGATTATTTTCAAAGGAAGGTGTAAGGTGCAGAATGGTTAATCTCCCCACCAGATGTTTCGGAGACCTAGTAAAGGTATAGGCAGCCTATAATCTTCCCACTGCTGGTACACGGGCCTCCTCTCTTTGAGAGGGAGTGGGCTGTAATCTACCACGCTGGCCCAGTACAGGTTGGTAGAGGTCACATGTCTTCCGATATTTGGTTCTAGGACATGCCGGTTTTCTGGCGATGTTTTCCTTCACCGTTTTGAGAGCAGTGGTGATGAAATTATTTACACAAAGTAAAGTGCCTGCCTGGGTTCAAACCCACGACCTTTCAACTCTTAAGTCGGGGCCGTTACCATTAAGCCACCATTAGTAAAGATTAGGGGAATTCATTGGGTAGAGGCAGCGCAAGAATGGTTATTGTGGCGATATTGGGGACTACTACCCATCAGTCATCAGTCTTTTAGCAAAGTCGATACTCCAAATCCTTAGAAGTATTGTAAAAAATTTGCCTACCAACTTGAGGAAGTACGATACCCGTGCAATAAACAGAGGTGTACCGCCTTGATTGGCAAAATGCCATTGACTACTCAAAAAAAAATTGAAAAGAATTGCTTTTGGTTGAACAAAAATATCACTAATTAATTGATTCAGGCGTGACCTTGCGGAAATCCATTATAAAATACAGTAGACGTGGATATATTTAGTAAACTGTTCCGCTTAGCTATTTCTAGAGCCATTATAAACCAAGAAAGAAATTGACACGTGTTTCACCTCTCAACGAGACGTCCATAGGATGACGATTAGATCACACCGTGTTCGAATTCGCGACAAGTCAATCGTCATCCTGTGGATGCCTAGTTGTATTTTTTTTTAAATATCACTATTTCAGAACTCCAAGCTGGAAACCAGCAATGCAATAAAAATATACCTAACTCATATTGAAAGCCTGAAAAGCGCATAACGAACGTAAAAAAACTTTTATGAAACTAATCTGGTAGCTAATAAAAAAAAACAAAATTCGGTCTCTATTTCAGAACCAATCGTTTTGAAAATTCAAAAACTGAATTTAGTTTTATGTCTGGTTTATTGTAGTTTTCAATAACTAACTGGCTTGATTTAGTTCGTGTATTGTGTTCGTGTGTTAGTGCTTTTTTTATTTGATTTTTCGCAAACAGCTGTGTTGCTGGGGAGTTTGTTACACTACTTCTTCTTCCCAGCTATTTAGCAGTAGGAAGTGGTAAAGGGAGGGCGTTTTGGGGGACTGTCTTATGTAATCTTGATATTTAAAAAGTGGTGATTCTCAGCGTAGTTTGAATAAATGACTTTTGACTTTAAATGATTTCGGGTTTTCTGTAAGTTAAACCATTTTTTAGTTTATACAAAATAAATTAAAAAAACCGGCCAAGTGCGTGTCGGACCACGTAAAATTAAGAGTTCCGTAGTTCGGATGAATTTATCCGAAAAACAAACTTAATACATCGATATAAGTCTCGGTAAATTCTCCAACTGCAAATGTAAGTTGTAATATTAATGAAAGAATTTTAAGCTCCTGTGGTAACATCTGCTGCTGATAATAAACTATTATGAGCAAGTTAAGTTAATCAATATCCCGGTAGCGTAAATTGACTCGACAAATAATGGTACAAAAAGACCAAGGGACCGTAAAAATTATTTAATTGACCTACTCGAGCATAATATTCTTATAGCCACAGAGTTCATATTTGATTCTAATAAATACTGTTTAGTACATACCTACAATCAGATAACAATGAGGTTAGCAAATAGAAATTGAACTAATAACTATTTCCCCTACTTTTCTTTGTCCTCGATTTATTGTTCTTACGAGAATAAGCACTAGTAATACTAGGTCAAGTGAGGATAAATAAGATCATTTCAGTCAGAAATAGAATTCTCAAAAACCATCTTTGCCAGAACAAGAACCATTCTACTTAGGGTTTGGGAACATAATAGGTAAGTACTGCAACGTCTGAGGGCCGTTATCTAAAATGTTAGCGTAAATGTGTAGTGTTGGTGAGGGAACTGCAATGATAAGGAATATTTGTATATCGTGTTTCGTAACAATATCAATTAGTTCGACACAATATTTTATAAGAACACTTATGCTATTCGACAGCTAGTTTTCTTCTAATTTTTTATCAAACGAAAACATATTTGAATCCTATTTAAATGCAAATTGTCAGAGTGTTCAAATGCAGAGCTGTTTTCTTAACAGCCTGCACAACATAAGGTTGCTTATTGCATAAAACCTTATAGTACCTATGTATTATGCATTAGTAAAACTATCGTGAAAAAACCTGACTACTACAAAATAAATGGTTGCTAAATACACTTTTCTAGTATAGCGGCTATTACTCATCACTTGTATACAAGTAACCACAGTCCATTTTAATTTAAAACGTTAATTTACATGCATAAAACTGTTACATATTCTAAATTAAATTCTAAGCGTTCCTAAATAAGTTTCAACTTGACTCAAATCTATTTTAGCGAGCCATTCAGGCACAAGTTACACTGTCCTACTTGGAAAAGCTTAAATAGACTTCGTATTCCCAAGTAGGCCGCAGCGAGGACAACCTCCACAAGTGGGGGTTCATAGACGGCTCAGATCTCCGGTGTGTATGTAGCGACTTTCCACAGAGAATGGATGGCCTCCCATCTTGCACCGCAATTCGCGCCCTCACGCCCCTAACCACCGCAGGAAGAGACGCCCTGGGCGTCGGGAAACGCGAGCCGATTTCCGGCCACCGTAGGCGCGGGCTTGCGGACGGTGAGCAATGGGTAGCCCACCGTCCGATAAGGATCAGGCCCGGGTCGACGGCGCGTTGTGTTCCACGGGCGCCTCAAAGAGATGTCAGCAGAATTGACGGGGCCCACTAGGGCCGATGCCTGCCGGGGTTGCGAAGAAAATGGAAAGGGAGATCCTGGCCCCCGGCAACAGGGCAACCGAAGGAACATGGGTCTGTGGGGTACATACCATACCACTTATTTATTTATGTATATTATAAACTTACACAACACATTTATATACAAACACAATCACAATATTTACTTCCATTTATTTATATTAATTATTAGTATTAATTATCACAAAACATTCACATTCACTAACATACTGGTTAGGGTTATGTCGGTTGATGACGCGCTACCTCTAACGTATGCTACTGGACTCGCGCACGGCGAGCTACGTCATCGTGACGTAGCCGGCAAGCGCGGAAGTGGGAGTACGAGGCAGCGATCGTCCGATCACCTTGCCGCGACCTTCAGTCCAAAACTTCGCATTGCTTACGCACCTCTCGGCTGCGCGTGATTCTGTTAATACCTTGTTCGCCTATTATTGTTTCGTATAATCATCTAAAATAACTGTTATCATTGTGCTGTGACTATTGTGACTGTGTGCCTATCGTACTGTTCTCCTTCTGACTGTTTTCCGTGTTGTGTGTGTGTGCATGTTACTCAATACAAACTGTGAGTACCTAAGCAGATTGACTATTTCATTTACCCTGCCTACTACACACCCATAACAACTATAGGTCAATTTTAGTCAGTAAGAGTCTGACACGCCCTCCCGCTCTGCCCAGAGCGGGAGAAGTTATTTGATAATTTCCCAGCCAAAAAAAAAATGCCCTATCACCTGCACAAGCGACGACTTAATAGCTGCGTGCGCGAGCAGTATTCGCGTTGCTGGGTTTTGGACCAAATAAAAACAAATTCTTTGCCATCGACACGCTAAGACGAATAAGCTACCTTATACACAGGCTCTACTAGACATACATAAAACATAATCAGCCCATAATGTTCCCACTGCTGGGACACAGGCATCCTACTAAACATAATATATCGATAAAAACAACTATCATGATAAACTATACTCTGACATTCCTTTGGGATCGGTAGTTGCCAAATATGATTGGAAAATCCCAGAGAATATACCTCATATTTGTTTCATTAGATTTATGATTAGCTAGTTATTAGACTACGGAGAAGCAAAAAGAAGGATTCTGATATTGACCGGTATGTGTTTAAGTATGTATGTAACAATGTATGTTCATCTGTTCCCTCATAACTTCTAAACTGCTCATCATAATTTAACGAATGAGTTATCGTTGGAATCATCTTGATCGTGCGCTGATTAAAGGCTGTGTGACGTCACATTTTTTTAATATATTGTAAATGGCGCCCTCTAGAAGACATAAAGAGGCGAATTAAAAAAAAAAAACAAATGAATAATTAAACACTAATTACCACATTTCAAAAATACATATATTAGAAACCATAAAATAATTTAAATAAAATAAAAGTTGTAAAACTAAAACCCATCTACGACAAAAAGTCATCTAAAATGGTATGAACAAGACGTAATCTGTTCGATTTTTGCCCATACACTGCGGCTTTTTTATTTGTCTGACAGTGATGTCTTGTTTCTACCTTTTTAGATGACTTTTTTGTCGTAGTTGGGTTTTAGTTTTGTAACTATTTTTTTTTTTTAGTATTCGTTCTTACTTCGGAAACGGCAACTCTTTGATTCATCGTTAAGCTGCCTGTTCATTAAGAGTGAAGCAAGTAAGCAGAGACGAGTGAAGCAGTATTATACTGGAGTGTATATAATTGTATTGTCAATCGATTGGATATATTATATATCCTTATCGATTTCGATAACGGCGACCCATTGAAATTATTATTTCCTAGCGTGTGCACTAATGACTCGCCAGAACGAATTTTAGTCTTAAATATCCTGTCACAACTAATGCAATAGAGTTGGCCGGCAAAATTAAAGGTAGACCTAGCCTTTTCTCAACTCGATCAAGATCTCATGATCCCCGGTCCAAGTGTGGGAAGGGAACACCGGGGTGGTTTTTAGCCAGTAGGAGTCTGACAGACCCTTTACCCACCCCTGGCGGAGAACATCCATGAGGATATTCCAACCCGGAATAAAAGAAAACGAAATAATAAAAAAGCCTTTTCCCAACTATGTTCCAATTAAATTGGAATCGACTTCCAGTTTAACCGGATGCAGCTGAATACCAGTATTTTCCATAGAGCGACTGCGTAACTGACTTCCTCAACACTGATAATGGGTATCACGGTACCCCTTGGTAAGATTGATTGTCTGACTTTCGGGCTTTTGGGTAGATATACTTTACTTTACGTTTAATATGCTTTCCCAGGCTCGGAGGGATCTCGGTATGTAATCGATGATCACACACCCACGGACCAACCTCGGCAAGTGTTGCTTTACCTTGAAGATTGACCCGTGCGGCTGTCATTATTGATTAGCCCTACTAATCAACAGTCACACTCAAATAACAAATTAAATGTTCCAGAAGTAGGTACCAAAGCCAAAGTAATATAGGTAGATACTCAATTGTCAGAATGGAATAGTAACAGACAGCTTTTCAAATCCACTATGAAGTCGGGTTTGGTAATTTTTTTTTTAAGTTCGGAAGCCCACACAATCAAAGTGAATTTCCGACGCGGATATGAAATTCCTGGCCAGCAAACGCTGCACTTTTGGTATGAGTTTCACCGATTTTGAATTGATAGCGTTTGTTTGAAAAACTATAAAAAGATTGAGGGAATTTCATCTCCTGCAATTTATATCTCCCAAAAATTATCGAGAGACGATATAGTACAAAATAACGCCTGTATTTCCCAATTCAAAATTAGGTGAGCAGGTAAACTGACGGGGTCCGTTAGGGCCGATGCCTGCCAAGGTTGCGAAGAAGTCCGAAAGGGAGATCGTGGCCCCCGGCAACATGGCAACTGAAGGAACACGGGTAGGTTTTAGTCAGTTAGAGTCTCACTAGCCCTTCCGCTCCGCCCAGAAGAAATTATTTGATAATTTCCCACCCAAAAAAAAGATATGCAGAAATATAGAACGGCCACATTTTGCCAGTTAAACGCCAGTCCCATGTTTTTGGAGGCGTAATCGATATAAGAATTATTATTATCATCAACATTATACATTATATTTATTAACCCGTAATTGTTGTAAGATTTGTTATTATTATCAACATTATACACATTATTTATTAACCATATCCTATTATTGTTAATTATTGTCCATTACAAAACACGGGCTTCCCAGTAACCGCTAAAATTAAGGGACTGGTCCTGTAATCACCACATTTGGCAAAATTAATTGCTGATTAAATCACAACTTATGGTTATTGATAGAAAAAATGAAAATGTTTTTGGTGAGATTTTTTTATCGTTCTCTACAACTACTATGAGAAGAAAAAACATGTATTATCGAAGAAACTCATATCTGTACACTGTAAGGACTATTCTAGATTGCAGCGCTCGGCCACTTTAGTAAAGCTTATCTACGGAAAAAAGGGTCGTGTGCACGGGATTTTGCGTTACCCCGATGGTACCTACCTTTGTCGGGCTGAAAAAAGAAATCCTATTATTGTTGCATTTCCAACTTGAAACAGACGTTCATATCTTCTGAAATTGGAAGTCGTACCCAAAACATCAAGGTCAAATGCAAAACTCTAGACACGACTCAAGAATCGTTTAAGTGTAAAAAAAATCTTTGGCAGCACTATTCGTTACGTACTGAGTACCGCCAGTAATACAGACATTCATAAATATACATTAATGGTAAGAGACTAAAGTTCACACGTCCTTGATATGGTCAAGTACCCCCTGTACTTGACCGTATCAAGGACGTCTGTGATGAAAACGGAGAGAAAGAGAGAGAACCCCTAAGACTTGTATCGTTTAGTTCACCTAGACTAGGTGCCTCTAAACCAAAATAATCGCGAAGAAATCACAAGCTACGACATTGAAAACCCGATTAAGGAGAAGGAGAACAATGATGGTGACAAAATTATCGCATGGTATGCACGGAAATGACAGGTAGATGAAGTTGAAAAATTGCATTAAAAAGGTCCAAAAATACGATGCCACTTTAACATCAAATAAATACAACTCGATTTTAACAATCATATAAAAACACTCAAACAAACTTCTGACATGCAAACATTTGAACGCACTAGATTTATTTTTATCTGTGAATAGGTCAACCAAAAGTTGTAGTAAAACTACCTTTATTGTGCATCAAAACATTTTTTTTTTTGATACAAAACTGTAATATTAAATGGTATATTTCATTACCCTGCACATACATGGTTTATTTTATGGCAGCGTCTACATCGCCACGTGCAAACTACGCATCACGCTGACGTCACACAAAATCCTGCACCTTTTCTTCGCATGTATTTAATTTATTTAAAATATTGTTTTTTCTAATGACATAATCTAATGACACCTTTTGGGTCACTTATAAATTTGTAAGTCTTAATTATGACACAACATAGCGCACTCCCTATTTATGTAAACACCTATGTTTTCTCAAAAATAAACTGATTGATTGGTTGATTGACGAGTATATATATAACGGCTCGACTTAATCTTTGGGCCCAGATGACCCCATTACACTCCTCCAGGAGAAGAATAGGGCCACCAGTACAGTGCACAAACACAGAGCTACCCGTCGTTCTGACCTCGCCGCCGAGGGCCTTTGCGATCGCAACCGTGTCCCCGAGTAAATTATACTCCTCCCCGACCCTTGCTCGAAAACGAGGTGCCAGCAGTTGTTGCAGCTGAGCACGTAGCTTTAAATACCCCGCCTAATAATCATGATGTTAACCAAATTTTGATCCAGCCTGTGCCCTCTTGCTGTCCTCCCCCCAGCGACGCCCTAAGCCGAGGTTCATACCCCACAGGGGGTGCCCTTAACGAGCGTTCGCCTAGCTTTAATTTAGAATAGTTTACTTGCTCCTGGCTGCAGGCTCTAAGTGTAGCAACTTAAGGCACCCACAGGAAAGTCCGGTCAAGCAGCCAAGACCTTAGTGGTCAAAACTGTGAGTTGTCATACTTAATAAAATAAATAAATAATAATAATCTTTGGGCAGTAGACCATCAGACACGACATTTGTCCGGTCGGAGGATCCTTCCTTTTCTATAGAGGATGAGAGACGTGCCTATTTGAAATAAATGATTTGACTTTGAATTTAATGTAACTCGGAGTTAATATGATATCGTCTTAAAAAATCTATATTCTAATTGTCGTTATTTATAATGAACCATTAGCACACAATAACACTGAAACTTCGATCAAATCAGAAAAAAAAACTAGTCCAAGCTAATAAAGACATTAGACATCGAAGGAATACAGCCAAATTCCCAGAACCATTAGTCTAGTATAATCGCGAACAAAAACAATATCCATTGAAACCGAAATAAAATAGTGTTGAAAAAATAGAATACTGCAATGTAATCCCATGGTTGCGTGCTGAACTTGTAATGGAAAAACTAAACGAACTCTGATTTTGTTGGGCAATATTCTGCGGGACTATTTTTCCTGTTTGTCGAAAGCTTAGTTTATTCCTCTTTTGTTTATGACTGTACCTTTTTCAATGTTAGAATTTAATGTGTGTGTTTCATCTATTCGAGTGTGTGAAGCTGCCTTTTGTTCTTTCAAATATAAGGACAGGGTTCATTTTAATATATTTTCGCAGTGTCCATTGTCAGAAAGGAGAGTTTATGAATAGAATCCACTAGTGTTACATTTAATTAATATATTTAATATGACTTTCTGGGGCTGGAACAAAAATTAAGTAGCCCAAAGGGATTTGCTACATTTGTGTGAATATTCCATGAAATTTCTGGTAGCCTGCAGATCCCCTTGGTCTGCAGGCTACCAGAAATTTCGTTTCGTGGTGATAAAGGAGCGAATGAAAATTTCGTGGAATTTCGTCATCATCCTTAGAACCTACTCAAACAAATCATACATTTCGTTAGTACTCTGTTATTTTACGCCATCTGAACAATTAACCTTTTTTGACGTTATAGCCAATAACTTCACCTATACATTTCGCGACCAGAAACCAATCCGAAAAAACTTCGAATAGACATTTGAAAAGTCCCGAAAAAAACGGTTTGAAACTACATACATAGGGAAAATCCCGGTTGAACTCATTCTAGTGAAGCATTCGGGTCGTCAAGCTCTACCCGATAATTCCTTGTCACGAATCCATTGTGCCCGCACGAAAAAGGGTTTTTGTATGGAATTCGCTAGGAAACACGGGTGTTTCGGTCCGAAAATTGAAATTCGATATTTTGCGCTTAGTATGTGCCCGATTATGGGAACCGTAAATGTTTTGCGTGATGTTAAAAACATTGGCCTTTTTTGCCTTTTTGTGTTAAGGGGTATTTTTTCCATGGGGTTTTCTGTCATGTTTATTTTGTAGGGGCACGATAAATTAAATCTATTGAACATTTTTAAGTGCAAGGCTGCTGAATAAGAAACCAACCTAATAGTTCTGAAAATTTTACGAAAATATTGAGTACATTAGTCTAAAGGTTGTAATGGGAAATTTCAATTATTTCTTAAAATTACAATTTGAACAATTCTTAGCCACAAGGAGCTCGTGGCTACGAATACGCGGGACGGGTATCGGTATACGATCCATCAGGTTAAGCTACGCTTGCTGGAGTTGGTCCGTGGATTGGTGACCCTCTTTACATACCAAGATTCCTCCGTGCCTCGGAAAGCACATTAAGCCATTGGTCCCAGTTGTCATTCGTGAATTTTTGACAGTCGTTACAGGTCGTCAGAAGCCCGAAAGTCTGACAACTAGTCTTATCAAGGGGTATCGTATTACCCAGTTACCTACTGGGTTGTGGAGGTCAGATAGGCAGTCACTCCATGTAAAATACTGGTATTCAGCTGCATCCGATTAGACTGGAAGCCGACCCCAACATATTTGGGAAAAGGCTAGACAGATTGATTTTTCTTCTATTTTTTTAAAACTTATACTATCTATACGTACCTCTCTCTGTCTGCAAGACCAACTAATTTTTAAAAAATAGACGAATTCCTACACTGTCGAGCAAAAACTTCCAAACCAAAAATCATTTTAACTACCCATAGTAAAATCCCAATCATTATCACTACCGAGATACGACCCGACACTAACAGTAATTATCCCTTTAAAAAGGCTAAATAAACCTCACACAGGCGCTGATTGAAAAGGACTAATTGGCAACACCGCACAAACTCAGCAATCAATGGCGTACACTGTAACTCACAGCACGATACAGTAACGTCATGAATCGGAAATTTAGTGATAGTTAAGGTGGCTGTGATTTAGATAGGATTGGAAATGGTGTGTTTGTATGTTCTGAAAAATATATAAAGCTGAGATTGATAAACGTTTCTTAGCATGCACTTAGGCTAAGCATTATTGCTGTCAATGTAGCATGACAGAGAGCAATGGTGGCCGAGTAGTTAGGTCGTGGCTTCGAACCCAAGCAGGCGCTTTACTTTGTGTAAATAATTTCATCACCACTACTCTCAAAACGGTGAAGGAAAACATCGTAAGTATCCGGCATATCGTAGAACCAAAAATTCGAAGTCATGTGACATCTACCAACCTGAACTGGGTCCGCGTGGTAGATTACAGCCCATTCCCTCTTGAAAAGAGGAGGCTTGTATCTCAGCAGTGGGGACAAGTACAAGTTCAAGATATCTAAGTAACTTTTATCGATCTCGACCTAAGAGTAAACATAGGAAGTAGAAGAATTATAGGACAATTTGAATGCAAAAGGCCTAGAACTGAAAAAAATTGCAAGCAATGACCTACACTCAGCATTGGTTGGATGAGGGCTGAAGATGACAAAGGGATTTATTTAAAAGTAGTTCTTTGACGGACTGACAAACAAAGAATCGTCAAAATCACAAATATGACGAGTTTGTTACAGGTTGTAGAGTACACATAGAGCATGTGCAAATTTTTACTAATAAAATTGAACGCGATCAACACATCTAAACATGTAAAAGAGTCGTCATTTTTATGGAATATTGAGAGCTGATCGCGTTCACTTTCATAGCAAAGTAAAGCCCGGCGGAAAATTGTTGAACTACATTTTTTAAATACAATTTGATGTAGTGACATAGATTCTAGCGCCGCGCCTATTGGACTTGAATGGTGGCCCCAACTCGTAAGGATTTTACGAATATTGATTTAAAAGTGTGATTGGGAATCGACATATCTCATTTGCTGTTAGTATTTCTGAAATACACTCAGATAAACGCAGATGAAATCACAAGTACAAACCACTACTAGATAGTTCGTAATAAAACCGAAATTGTGTCACATAATTTTGTTACCAAAAAATATATTAATTTGTTAGACGACATTGAATTCATTCAAAGGTCGTCTGGTAGATATCGCTATTAGCAATAATACCGTTGTACCCTTAGCTTTCATTTTATATGTATTTTGAGCTTTTTTTTGTGTGGCATTAAGGACTATTACTATTCCATCTTTTATTCATCTGAGAATTCATTTTTTTGGGAATATTATATTTTAAGATCAAAAGGACAACCGCTTAGTTATGACGCTAAGCTTAGAGTACAATATTATTAATATTACAGTAATATTTTTTTATAACAGAAGTCACATTGACTTTGAGATTGGCATTTATACCATCAAATACGAACTACAACTGAAATATCCTATATCGCGATACAAGAATGATCCGCGCGAATATTATATAAACAGAAAAGAGAGCGAGAGATGGAAGGAGATCATGTGGCAAGCTACAACTACACCTGCGATTGGACTAAACTGTCGTGACTGCAACTGCTCTGTGAAGAATGAAAAAGAAGAAGAAAAAGAAAGCTAGCTCAGGACCTGAAAAGACTACACAGCAGCATTATTGTTCCGATGCAAGGATCAGTAAAATTACAATGAAAGGAGGAATGAATGAAATGCACCGATCCCAGCGTGGTTTAACCAGACTCGATAAATCGAATGAACCCCAAGATTTGCACTAGCCCCTGAAGCTTCATGTTTCATGGGACTACAGAGGCCATTGCATATCAATGAGCAGACTGGGGGCGCGGTCGTAGTAGGGAAGACGTGCCCTTAAGATAAGGAAGGACAAGGATCAGTAAAATTACAATGAATAAAGGAATAAATGAAATGCACCGATCCCAGCGTGGTTTAACCAGACTCGATGAAACGAATGAACCCCAAGATTTGCACTAGCCCCTGAAGCCTCATGTTTCATGGGACTACAGAGGCCATTGCATATCAAGGAGTAGACCGGGGGGCGCGGTAGTGGTAGGGAAGAACAAGGAAGGACAACGACCAATAAAATTACAAGCACATAATTCTCTACTTTGGCTCTTAGGTTGAAACCTTCACCGTCAATTCCTTTAGCGTTTCTAAACTATTTTCCAATACGTAAACCTATGTATTCGTCAACGTAAAACCTCAAACAAAATTATATAATCAAGCGACGAAACGACAAAACCCAATCTATTTTATTTTAATATATATAACATCGAGGATCATTAAAGCGCTGAAAGCGTCTAATTCAATCAATGTCACTCAGGTTGCGTTAATTAAAACAAGGTGACGAGCGTATCGCGTATGGTTGTTATTATAAAACTTGGTGGGTGATGTGATAATGGAAGACGTGGAGGCAGGTGGTAAAGAAAATATTGTTGTTTGTTTTAGAAGCTTCGAGTCGAAATTGGATTTTATGGAAGCAAGTAGTAAAACAGTGAGCAGTGGTGACCCAGTGGTAACAGCCTCGACTTCGAACCCAGGCAGACGTTTTCATTTCATCCGAAAGACTTATTTTAATACTTAGCATAATCAGCCTATAGTGTAGGGAACTGCTGGACATAGGACTCCCCCAAGCATCGCAACTTCGACCGATTCTGTGCTTCCCGCATCCAGCGGATTCCTGCGCTGCTGACCAATGTTAGCGCGAGGAGCAATTAAAGAATTAACTGTATTTTAGGCAATGATTTTTTTGCTATTCACCGTGCTTTAAAAAAAATATAAACTTTCTCGGACAAACAGTTAATATATAGGTTAGAAGTATCATTTGCCGCTGTGGAGTCCGTGGAAGCGAGTGTTCATTGAGTTTAGCCGTGTCATCGTCGCGTTGCGCCTCAGCTATATCGATGAAGCGCTGATCGCGATGCCTGCGCGTGCAGACTGCATGCAAGATATTGTGTTGGGTTCGATTCCAAACATGTTGCCCGGGTTGAAGCTTAGACTTCAAAAATTTTGAAGGCTGTTTACTTTGTCTAAATTATTTCATCACCACTGCTCTCAAAACGATAAAGGAAAACATTGTGAGGGAACGGTATGTCAAAAAACCAAAAATTCGAAGACATGTAACGTCTACCAACCCGCACTGGGCCCACGTGGTGGATATGACAGCCCTCTTCCTCTCACTGAGAGGAGTCCTGTGTCCCAGCAGTTCCCAACATTAACGGCTGATTATGCTAAGTATTAGAATAAGTTTTTTCAGTTGCGGTTGATTGTAAAACAGATTTAATGATTAACACGTAGGGTGCCGGTAATCGTCTCCCAGTTGTATTAGAAAAGATTACCATCCAGAAGTTGGATACTGACAGACTTGCATACAGGCAGTCAACATTTTTAGCAGATTGTAAATCCAGCGATCTTCCAACTTAGATGCTACTGATGTCCAGAATATTTAATCATCCTGCCACACATATGTACCTACCTCTAATCATAATGTAAATAATGTTAACTTGATACATTATTTATGAAAGTGAAAAGCAGTATGTTGTCAGTTACTCCCCTACACTCCATCAAAGCTTACTTTACTCACAAAAAATAAAACAAAAATAAAATATCTCGCGGAGTAAAGTTAACATTATCAGAACGTTTTTATTGAATCCCCGTTCACCCTATGAAATAAAACACGTATAAAATGCACGTACATATAGATTTTTACGATCCCTTCAACCTAATACACGGAAAGCCTACTAAACAACCCTAAAGTACTCCGTAAAATATTAACTCGAGCGTCAAAATCATATATTTCCGAACTCCCTACATCCCTACTAAGTATTCCTTTAAAATAATTCACTTTAAAAACAGCAGACCCTTCCTGAACTAACCGTCTTCACCTTAATACACAAACGTCTCAACTCTGAAAAAGGCCCATTTAAAATTGGACTCAAAAGTTTACAGATAAAAGATGAAAATTGTCTGCTGAAATTTCCGGAACTTTCCTAAGGACCCAGATGGGAGCCGGTAATGAAAGAAAGACCGCATGCGGTGTAGCAAATTGCTTTCAGACGACACATTGCATTAGGCCAAGTAGGCACATACGTACTGTTAGGTTATCTAACACGATTATGTATATAGAGGGAACGCGTTACGGTCTAGTCAAAACATAGTTTCAGCGGCTTATAAGATTGGATTTGGAAATTTCACTATCCTAATCTAATTTGTATACATTCAAGCTTTTAGAGCGTTTTGAGTGATTTTGTTTACTATATTCGTGATAAGGGCTTATTTCACAATGACTGAATAAATTCAAAAATGGAACAGAATTTGTAGGATATTATCTGCCAAGTAAGTTAACGAGAACCTAATCGGAGGTGGGAATTAAGCCCTTAGGGCCTATTTCACGATGTCCTTATAGCCACTACTTACCGAATAAATTCAAAAATGGAACATAATTTGTAGGATATTATCTGCCAAGTAAGTTAACAAGAACCTAATTGGAGGTGGTGAAAAAGGCCCTTAGTGTTGTAAATTTTGACGGCCAAAAATGCAATTTTTGTGCCTAATCGAAATTAATTGTTTGAATTTTTCTTTTAAAATATGTACCTCTACTTAATACTATAAGTCTGTACATGCACGAGTGAATAGTTGACCTCATAATGACTTAACCACTTTTTACCAAAAAAAAAAACAGTAAATTTAAAGCTTAGACAAAAAAAAGACTAAGTAGCTCAGATTAGTCTTAAAGCAAAAATTTACCGAGACATTTTATGATTTGCAACTGATATTTTATTTCGTGATGGCCCAGTGGTCAAAGCCTCACTTCCCATGCACGAGGTTGTGGGTTCAAATCCGGGCAATGTGACTCTTGCAATTCATATATACTTTCCGAGTTCATCTTGGACACTACTGACATCGATGAAGGAAAACATCGTGAGGAAACCTGGACATATAGTTTGTATAAGTCTAAAATCGCCAACCCATCTTGAGCAGGCGTGGTGATACATGCGCACGCCTTCTCTGTATAAGAGAGGCCTTTGACCTGCAGTGGTAGAATAATAGGCTGGTATTATTATTAAGTGACATTCAACCATAGGGTATAAAGCAATTACGAGGTCGACTATACTGAGTGGCAGGGACATCGACGCGAAAACTGTTCAGTACATTCAGTACATGACTCTGAACCCCCCTCGATTAAAAAAAAAAATGCTGTTTCATAGAAAAGTGCAAACCTACGCGGTCAAAATGTATGGAGCAGTAGATTTTTTTTTTAATAACCGACGAAAAATTTCAACGGGGTTCAACTGAATGCAAGGTAACAGTTTCGTGTCGTTGTCCCTGCCACCCTGTTTGTGTCCTACTGCTGCCTGGGTGTTTGCCCAGCTAGCTGAAACCCAGAAAGGGCGATCTTCTTAAACTTCTGACAGCAATGGGTTCATACCCATTGCAGTCAGAAGTATAAGAAGATCGGCCTTTAATAACTAATATTAGTTTATTTATTTATTTATTTATTAAGGATTTTTTTTTCTTGGCTAAGTTTTCCTGGGCACTATATTTTCATAAGTAAAGAAAGAAAGAAAGAAAGAAAAATATGTTTATTTGTCACAGAGACACGTGCATACATAAAAGACAAGAGTAAACGAAAACAACAAAAAGTACATAATAAATCACGAGCATAAAACAGAAATAGTAAACAGAAAAGTAAATCTTATCTGTTTTAATATGTTCAATATCATCTTCCTGCTCTTGCTCCATATTACCACTGCAGACCCACTGTACCCCTGGCCATACTTCTGGTGGTACGGTGGGTATTTTAAACGATACCACCAGGTAATAGTGTTGGTGGTGTATCACTGTTGTTGTAAAGCCAATTCAGACAACAAAAATCTAATTTGGTTATGTTGTATTATATGTGTTTAGTTGTGTTGTTTATGTGCGCATTTTCTCTAATGTATGACAAATTGTTTTTTTTTTCTTTTTAATTTTTATTTGTAATAAAATTTGTAAATGTACTTCGGTAATGAAGTCATAATTGATGATTTGATCCTTTTTTCTTTTTTTTTGAATAATCTTCAATGTATGAATATGCGCCAATATGGGGTTGGCGCAAAACCTTTTCTTCCTTCATTCTCCCCGTCAACCGTCACGCTATCATTCACTCCCTTTTCTTTCAGTGAAAGTGTTTCAAAATGTTGTATTTTATTATCCAGATATAATTTTTTTTAGCTTTCTATATAAAATAGACCCATCATAGACTACGCTGATGCCTGTTATTTGGATGCCACCGAGGAGCTTTTAAATAAACTTGAGCGTTTGCAAAATATCTGTATTCGTTTTGTTTTTAACCTTAAAAAGTATGATCACGTTTCTAATTTTCGCAAGATACTCAAGTGGCTCCCTATTCGACTTCGCAGGAACTCTCGGATATTGTGTCTGCTATTCAACATCCTTCACAACCCTAAAACCCCTTGCTATCTGCGGGAACGCTTCTCCTACGCCCGTCCTTTTGATGCACCTTGCAGGTCGCATCTTAAAAACCTCCTTCAATTCCCCCCCATTCAACCGACTTCTTTTCCTACTCCTTCACTGTGCACGCGGTTCGGTTGTGGAATTCACTTCCGCCTGACATTAGGGACTGTCGCGTCGTACTGTTGTAGTATTTAAACGAAGAGTGAAAGAACACTATCTTTCCACTTCGTCATAGTTGCACAGTTATCTTAAATAACATTTTAATTATATATATTGTAGTGATATTTATTTTAGAAATATGTATGTAAGTATATTCTTGTATTTTAAGTAGTTTGTATAAATAGTAAATTGTAAAAAAAAAATCTTCTTTGGTTTATGTTTTTTTTATCTTCTACGGTTACACACGTTGTCTACATCTCATTTTTTATAATTTCCTGTCGCAGGTATGCTGGAAGAGATTTCTTTAGAAATAAGCATTGCCTTTGTACGTATTTTTCTGTTCCTTTCTTCTTGTCTGTTTATATGTGTGTGCATAAATGGTTAAATAAATAAATAAAATATTAACCACAGATTCAATTTATTGTTGGTATACATATTTTGATTACTTGTAAAGCCGAAAAGATACCAAGTTTTTATGAAAATTCCGACATGGGTTTGACAGCATAAATTAATAAACACGAAATGTATCATCTCAACTTGCAATGAGCCGACCGTCCACTAGTATAGCGCTATAAGTTTCTTTAGGCGCGCGGTCAATATTTGAACCAACGCAGCCATCTTGTTTTTTCAACACATATCTTTCAACCTGTATTCGAGCTCAGCTGGTCAAAGGTCTCTACCATAGCTTTCCATTGTTCTTTATGCGTTGGCTTTTCCGACCAATCTCCCGTTAAAGCAAAGTCGTCACGCCAACGTTTCCTAGGCCTCCCTCGGTGACGGCGCCCGTTTTCTTGCACAAAATACATTTTATAAAACAATAATTGTACAAATGTTTACCACCAACGTCATTCGAGCGTCAACAGAACCTTGTACGTAGGATGTGCGCGGAGAGGTTTGCCACGTTACCTGCGTGATTCATTTGTAACAGCCACGCATTCGTGCGAAGTGTGGCCGTGGGTCGCAGTAGACGATCACACCTTACATTTTCATGCAAAACGAATCGAAGTACACTTGCGTAGCTTAGTCGTGGAGCGTGGGTCTTTACATAAAGAAGACTAAAAAGTTATTCAATTAAAATAGGTTATTTTAGGAAGGAGGGGAGAACCCCTTTCTGTATTCTACTTTTATATTTAGCACGGAATATTAAGTAAATCTCTCAGATTCTACTCATAATATTATTTATGTAAGTATTAAAAGGCAGTTAGAAGCCTGAAGGACTTATTTACTATGTTTTGTTCCGGGACGAGAGAAGCCATTTTTTTGGAACAAGCAGTACTAATCAAATAGTATTTCAGCATATTTATTCAGAGTCAAAATTCTATGGAAATCGTTATTTTCCATACACCTAAATAGTAATCGTTATTTAGTAATAGTAATATTTATTTCCAAAACTTTAGTACACATTACTTCAATGAAGTCTCGACTCCTGAACAAGGACACTGTATGACAGGGGTCAAATAAAAAAATGATTGTCAGTGTTCACGCTATTATAGTTACATACTGTATTTCTTATAGAACTCCGAAATCATTTCCATCAACTGAAAATCTTTCTAACACAAAACTGCATTCAAATAGCAACACATCCGAAAAACATATATGGAATAGGTATATGAAACTTCGTGAAAATAGTCCAAAAATCCGGGTTCGTAGTTTAGCAGAGCGATAACAAAAATGTCACAGCTCACAGAAGCGTTCGTGTGTGGTGGTCACTGACAGCGAATATTAGGTACATATAATGGGCGACACACTCGCGATTTTATTCTCTGACGCCATGCACCCGATGGATTTTACTATCGGCAAAAATCACAAACTCCATACAAACTTTCATACCCTATTTAATCCGTCTAGGAGATGAATTTTCAAAAATCCTTCCTAAAAAGACAACTCACATCCTAAACTGCTGGGTCTATGAACAAGAGTTTCATATAACACGAAAGTGAGCACTAATGAAGGATTTTTGAAAATTCATCCATTTAGGTGATAAATATTGCACTTCAGACGCTTGGCTTTCAGACTAGAGCGGGCCGGGGCTGCCTCGAGGCAGCTCCTGCACAATCTAGGGGGTGCAAACGCCTCCTGCCGGAGGCTCTAGGTGGGGGTCGTGCGGTCCATGACCCTTTACGGGGCACCGGTGTGGGCGCGTTCCGTGAGGCGGCGTCCAGCCCGCCAGTTGAACGCGTCCCAAAGGGTTATGGCCATCCGGCTGGCTCGGGGATACCGCACGGTCTCCTGTGGGGCGGCAAGCCTCCTTGCCGCATTACCGCCATGGGATCTGGAGGCACTAGCAAAGTCCTCGCGCACATTTGGGAGTGGCCCGAGGAGGTGAAATGCCGGGCTTAACTCCACTGCCGCGAGAAATCACGGGAGTGCGATTGTCGCAACCCAGTGCTGGGCACTCCATACTTATGGCCCTAAGTCCTCTCTTTGAGGAGTGGCTAAAGAGGTGCCACGGCGTCCTCACCTTCCGCCTGATGCAGGTCCTCACCGGACACGGTTGTTCGGGAGGTTCTTGTTCCAGATAAGGCGGGAAGAAACGCCCGGGTGTCACCACTGGAGGACACGGTGGAGCATATTGTGGAGGTCTGCCCGGCTTGGGCGGAGGACGCTGAGCAATTGGTAGCTCGCCGTCCGATAAAGACCAGGCCTGGCCAGGCCAGGCCAGGTTGACGGCGCGTTATATTCCACGTGTGCCTCAAAGATATGTCAGCAGAACTGACGGGGTCCGCTAGGGCCGATGCCCGCCGGGGTTGCGGGGTAGTCCGAAAGGGATACCGTGGCCTCTGCCAACATGGCAACTAAAGGAACACGGGTGAATTTTAATCAGTAAGAATCTGACACACCCTCCCGCTCCGCCCAGAGCAAGTTATTTGATAATTTCCCACACAAAAAAGGCGTTAAATATTGGATGAAAGTTTGTATGGGAGTTCATCGGTTTTGTTCAGTGGAACCCATCAGGTGCACAGGTTATCTTTAATGAAATTGTAAAGAACAGGTATTCTAAGTTAGCTTGTTCAGTCTGAAATGTCAGTCTGAAATGACGCGCCCCACTACCACATTTTATGTACACGGCGCCGCGGCTAGTACGTAAAATGCGGTAGTACCGCGACGCGTCATTTCATACATACGTATGCTATTGTTTTAACCATTAATGACTTTATTGTGTCCGCTAACTGACCGGTATCATTCTTATCTCTTCTTATTCTTATAAGATCATTCCTATTATAAGGTAGCCTATTAATCAATCATAGATAACGCCAGTACACACGAATGGGAAGCTTAGAGTATTGTTCTAGTTAGACTATCAGTCGCAATACGTAGAAGATATCATTGTATTGTAACGGCTGATGTAAACAACGGCTTAGCTGAACCTGTTGCAAATCTGGGATTTGATACAAAGGAGAAGATTCAATCATTTCAAATTAACAAAAGCTAAAGTAGTTGTAACTGAATAGACATTTATACGGCAAAGTTATCTAATTTTTTCCTTTGAACTGACCCCTTACATAATAAACGTTACTCAAAGTAAATCGAAGGTTAAATGTAAAAAAAATAGGGTTAAGCGGACGCTTATCATTACTTAACTTTAAACAACGTTTATAGGTTGGTTTATTAAGGGGGTGATTGTTCAGAACCAAACTATCGAACTAACGCTAGGAATGCAATAGGTTATAAACTCCAGTTAATAAACCTCAGAAACTGAGCACTGCAGGCCTCAATACCTGAAACGCGTCGAAGTGCTATCTCTTCCAATGAAGCGCGTTTAGCAATATCCTCTTTACAAATGGATCTGTTAAATACACCAGACATGGGCCATGCCTGGCTTTGCTGGTCACAAAGGTGTAACTAAAAAATACACTCCCCGGATACAATTGGATTGGATGGAATTCAAATAAAATCAATTTGCCTAGCCTTTGAATATACATGAAGCATCTGCGTATCTGACCTCCAAAATCCAGTTACTGGGTAACGCGATACCCTTTGGTTAGACTGATTTTCTGAACTTTGGGGATTCTGACTACCCGTAACGACTGCCAAAGATCTACGAATGACAGCCGGGACCAACGGCTTAACGTGCTTTTTCGTGGTACGGAGGGGTATCAGTATGTTCGGGATGGTCACCCATCCGCGGACCGACCTCGGCAAGCGTTGCTTAACGTGCGGCTGTTATTATTTATTTATATATACTTTATTGTACACCACAAAAATACATAACAAAAAAATAGTCAAACACTACAAAGTAAACAATGTGCGGCCTTATCGCTTTCCGCGATCTCTTCCAGGCAACCTTGGAATGGACAGTGATTTGAATTATTATTAAGCCACGAGATGGAACTCGAATACCTTAGTATAAAATTCCGTAGACATTTCAATTTATCGACCCACACCTACTTGGTACGGTTTTTACGACGTGAGAATACAGAGAATTCTTTATTACCTTTGAATTTAATATTAATGTATTACAGAAATAAACCTTTCGGAATAAATTATCTACGTATATATGGTAGTGAAAGCTACATAAAAATACGTTGCGTAGTTTAGAAAAACAAAGCAGTTACACAAATATTTTATTATATTTTGGTATGTTAAGGATTCGAAAAGCAGACTCTGAATGGGATAGATGAAAAACTGTATCCCCACCATAATAAATATTGCATAACTAATCTTACCTACTTTCTAAATTGGTTAATACACTACAGTGTAATTATGTACATATTTTTGACCATTGGTGTTGTATTCAGGGTTTCGGTAGAGGTAAGTGGTTTTGTACAAAGGAAGGCGGGCTTTTTCCAAAATAAAATTTAAGGACGTAGATAAAAACTAATTCAAACAACAAAAACAATATTTTACTAGACTTTTTTATTTATTTCACACAGTATCGAGTCCTTTCTAAACCTCCTTAAAAATAAATGAAATTCTTCAACATTTTCATATCAGCCTACACTGAATTTAAAGCTCAGTCGTAAATATGCGGCCACCTTTACAGCTCTGTATCGCTGAATCGTTAACTCGATGGAAGCGCCACACGAGCCGATATTAACGCTCGATATTCCTGGACAATGCGGTTTTTGTTCAATTTATATCCACATACACACAGGTGCCGTATAAAGCGCTTGCACGTAATAAGGCACATGCTCTTACACGTTGGCAAGCACGTGTCTACGTTATACAACACGTGCTTAAATATAACTTATTAAATAAAAGATGTTCATTCAATAATTCTTTCGTCTTCTAATAATTATCGTTTCAAAAATTAATACAGTAGAATCAAAAGCAATTGTCTCCTAAAGTATTGATAGAATTTTATGGTGTTACGAACATAGCATTGTCGAAACCATATTATGTATTATGGAATAAGTCTTATCTCAAATTTGTACATTTTATTTCACGGGAAAAAAGCTTTCGAATTTAGACTCATGCAGATTAGCGCGATGAATCATTTATATTAATTATACATTTCATGGAACCGTTCTCGATATTGTTATTATTATGGTTTGAAAAGCATTGTTTTCACACCTTCTCAAATATTTTCAACTTGCTTCTGCTCGCGACTTCTTCATGTTGAAGTCGTAAAACACTACAATATAAGAACCACAACACAATAACAGCCACATTTTTTATAAAACTTCCCTGCATACTACGTTTGTAGTTTTATTCTCAGCAGCCAAAATATACGGAGAGTCAGGAATGGTGACTCGGGAGCAAGTGACGTACAGTTGTCCGTATGAGAAGCAGCTTGTGCTGAGGTCGACACCCGCAGCCTTCAGCCTTCGGTGTCGGCCCCTGTGCCTTGTTGATCGCAAAGCATACGCTCTCAGGGAACTGCACGCGCTTAAACTGGTAATTGTAGGGAATTACTGGTATACGCGGTATAAACACTGTCTCGCCAACGCCACAACTTGTTAGAATTTTCGCCTCGATGACGTTTCTCTGCAAAGACATAACTTTGAGCCTGAGCTGTATTCAGTTACATAGCTTCGGCGGAGTTAAGTTCCAATGGAGCATAATCGGGACACTGACCTTCAGGTGGATGATGTACAACCGAAAGTCCACTTGCCATTAGCGAATTGAGAAATTCTACGGGGTAATGTATGGCATCATCTTCCTCCAGATCAGTATTAATGGACGTGTATATCACGTCACTCCCTTCAATTTACGAGAGAATACTGTGGTTGATCTCTGCAGCTTGATAATTTTCGGAGTTAAAATGGAAACACGCCCAAGATTCGACTGATGTCCCCGTATACCAGACGAATAAGATCTTTTAAAGTGGGAACTACTCCACCAAGAGTCTCTGGTATTTTAGAAGAACATCGGAGAATTCTTGAGCATTTGAATTCTCGCCAAGCCGAGCTCGCATGTTGATGGTCAAGCGCATTCTATGAACTCTCGACCATAGAGTTTACCTTTTCAACGAAGTATTCACTTTATCAGTCAGAACTGTGACACCACCCATCATGTCTTGGTTCCTGCGCATGTCCTGCAGGGTTCTGTTTACAGTACAGTTTGACAAGACTTATAGGGAATATCTTTGCAAAATTTTAACAGAATCTATCTAGTAGAATTTGCGTCATGCTGGAACATACATACAGACAAACAGATTCTAAAAATTATATTTTCGGCTTTAGAATCGATCCCAGACCACGTCGCAATTTTTTATAAAAAAAAGTATTTAGAAACTTTCCAAATACCTTTTTTACACTTAAAACGGTTACAACATCACATTCAGTACAATTCATTTCATTATTAATATTCTAGTTCACTAGTTAGCGATATTTCAGATTTCCATACATCAGTAAATATATTGCCAAACTAATAAAAATAGGTAAATATTTGACAGCTATTTGCGACGTTGCCAACTTTAAAAATGAATACTCTTAAGTGAGCTGTCAAAAGTCTCAAGTGGAATGACAGCTCGCTTCGCCTAAGTTTTCACAGTGAATTTTTTACAGTATACCACTATCTGGTGCTTAAGGTCTTTGAACCTTCAAAGCGGCATTTCGTACCTATCTATGAAAAGTTTTTAGGGTTCTGTATCTCAAAAGGAAAAAACGGAACCCTTCTAGGATCACTCGTGTGTCTGTTTGTCTGTCCGTCCGTCTGTCACAGCCAATTTGCTCCGAATCTAATGGACCGATTAAGTTGAAATTTGGTATGCATATGTATTTCTGTAGCCCAAGAGACGAACGTGTAACGTAAATGAATTAATTTTGAATATACGGGTCACTTTTGGGGGCAATCAAGAAAATTTAAAAAAAAAAGTTTTGCTAACAGCACCGTGTAACATACCAAATGAAAAGGCTTGTTGCGTGGATGGATCTTAAACGTATTTTTTATATAATTTTAAAATAAATGCTTTAAAAGATATTTAAGAAATTCGATGAAAATCGACCATTCCCAATAAGGGGGCACCTTATTTCCGAAACTACTGAACCTAAAATATTGAAAAAAAAAAACATAGTATGTCACTTTACTCATAGATTATAAGAAATCCTAATAAGACCTCTATGGTCTTAAAATAATAGGGTAAATTGCTTGCGTAAATTGTACAAACTTACATTTGCAGTTGGAATTTATGGGAGAACATGTTTTTCAACTACAATATTAAGTTTGTTCTTGGGATAAATAAATTCATCTCAACTACATAACCCTTCATTGTGCGTAGTCCGATACGCACTGGGCCGGTTTTTCTTAATTAAAATCTATCACAGTGGTTCAACAGCATATTTCTTCAGATAAACGCTCAACGCAGTGATAACATAAACATTTCCACGAAGATCCTCTAAGGTAGTTTTAAAACATGGTTTATTTTAATTAATATTCTTTGCTGAAATATTTGAAAGAATTTTTGTAAGCCAACTTTACAGAGTGGTTCGAATTTGGTACATATTGTGTTGTAGCACAATATTTACTTCGTCTCTTTTCGTGCGATTAGTGACTAACTTGGTGTCAGCGTTTTTATGCCGCCCATGGGCCTCTGACTTGGCTTTACATGCTGTCGTATATTTTTACTTATAGTCAAGACATTTTTGTTTACCCAGACAGATTATCATCATGACAATGATTAAAGTCCCTTGAGCCAAAAAAAAAGACAATTAAAAAATTCCATAAAACTCTTTCAGTAACTCAATTTATCCCAAATTGCAGTAGAAAGAATAATATCTTAATAGGTCCTACTAATTGGTAGTCAACATCTTAACCCTATAAAGAGCACCCGCTGGCGTCACTTTGAAGTTTAAACCCTCCAATTTATATAATTGAAACTTTATCTTGTTTTGTGTCAGTCTGTTGTTACCACAAACTAAATAGGTGCAGAAGGTCGGTTTCATACAGCTAGAAAAATCAGCCGCACGCACACAGACACGCTTCACGTACAACAGGTGCAAGCGCACTCGCGACTGGCATTTGTTTGAGATCGCCGCACGTACGCGTCCATGTTTGCCTGCATTTGTTTTCGCTTGTTTAATAGAGCCGACCTTCTGTCCTTACCTGTTTTGTGCTGTAACTTCATCATTTCCCTGTATAATAATCCTTTCGTAATCAAATATTTGAGTTTCGTGAATACGGTGGCAGTTTCGGACTTTTCTGGGGCTCGCAATCTTTAGGGGTTTTGGGAAATTATGGACGCGGTTGTCGCAAGTTTTCGAGTTCCAGTTCCGTCATTATCGTCTTTTCGTTTTATGTACAAAAAGCAAAATATAAAGCTTGTCTAAATACATTTTTAATCAGTGACGGAGTTATTTTGAAGTATGTACAAAATTTTATAATCAACCTTTTTTAATTCGATTACGAAATAACTAATTCATCATATAAAATACAAATCATTGGTACGTTAATCCAAATTATAATGAGCTCTTTATTTCTAATTCAACTGTCTTAAAAGTGTGTATACCTTTCAAGAATGTGTTTTTCTTTGAGAAAAGTAAAAACATTATTTGCCGTATTGAGGGCAAATAATGTTTTTACTTTTATCAAAGAAAAACACATTCACCAACATTAAGCCGCCTTCTCACACGCCAAGGTGACATACAACTCAACGTCAAACACTACAGAAACCCTTCGCTGAAATTAACCGTCGCAAATTCCAATGTGTACCTATGTAAAGTAGGCTCATTCCGAATTACGTGTCAATCGGGTCCTGTATCAACATCAATTTTATTCACATCAGGTGTAGGCCTAACGAGTTGCTAAAGGTGTGTGCAAACGGGCCATATTTTTTCGGCAATGTGTGGCTGCAATAAGTTGACGGCAATATTCTGCAATATTTTTTTATAGGGCTAACTATGTTTGCTATTTGCTGCAATAGTTTTAAGTGTAACATAAATATAACAACGCCTGTAATCCCCAAGGGGTTATGCAGAGGTGTATCTATTGTAAACCCACATTTCGCCAGTTACGTTTAAATCCATCATGGGGGTGAATCCAGACTTCGGGCTGCTACTAAGAAATTCCTCATGAAAAAACCACTATAAAAAAATTCCCGACCTGGAAAGTTACCCCAGGACTGCTGAGGTCTAGAAACCAACGAGGTGATAATATATCATTATATTCATGTTGCTGACATTTCTATTTTTGTTTTAGTTTATGACGTAATAATGTGCATCTCTTTCTGGCACCGCCGACAGGTAACTCAATCATTTAGTCATAATTGCCTTCCCTGTATTCCATGTAAATGATTTTTATTTTGGGCCATACTATTACGGATATAACGTAGATAGAGTGCTCGCTAGATAAGTCTGCACACAGCTGAAATCGGAACTAATAAGTATGCCGCCGTCTTGTCATTTATGTAAGGTCAATTTAAGTATAAAATTATGTAATTAATTAATATTTATTATTAATAAGGTTCATTATTAATAATATAAATTTAATATTTTAAATATTACAGTATCACCAGCGCCACCAGTCGCCTTGCACGCACTGTAGGGCAATAAGCAGCAACAAAAAAGTTGTCGAGATGTTGCCGTTAAAAATATTGCAGTCAAAAATATCATCCATTTAGGAGCGCCTTAAAAGAAATTATTCGTACAAATTTTGCTAAAGCATTTGGCCTTGCAAATGTCAATGCTGGGTGTTTGATGTCACGTATACTTTTGAAAGGAATTCAAATTAAAGGAGTTCATTGTGGAGTATGGGAATTCGAATTGTTTGAATGTGGGAAGACTTTTGTGTGCTGTGTTGTGTTATACATTCCCGAACTCCTAAATCGACCCATAGTGTATTTATAATATGATTGAAACATTGTTCGACAATACCTGCAGTAATATCGCAGAAATGGAATAGCGAGTAAGAAGCCCTGATATGAATCCAATAGAACACTGACGGGATGAGCTAAAGAGGCCAGTTCGAACAAACCCAGCAGCTCCAGAATCTTTGCAGGAAATGAAAACGGACATCCTGGAAACATGGGAGAACATTCCACAGCTCATCATAGTGGCATAAATTAATTCCATGCCGAACCGAATGACGGCCGTCGTAAATGCCTTTGGAGGTAACACAAATTACTAAATTAAACGTTTTCTATGAAAACCATCGTTTTCTTCAAATATTCCACGTTAATTTTGCCCCTGAAAAAGACAAAATATTGCAATTATAAACTGTTTTTTTTAGTATTCCGATTTCAAATTTTGTAACAATGACAAACGGAAATGATAATGAGTGACTGGGTTCAAAACCACGATTTTTTTTTCTTAAACCATTATTTAAAGAGTTACAGACCTTCAAACAAAAATTCGAGTTAGGTGTCCGGGAGTGTATTTTTCAGGTATTGAAAGGCCTTTGTTTTGTTGTCTTGAGAATTCGTGTTGTTAACTAGTAACAGTGTTCGTGTTTTTGTCTTTTAATGTTGATTTTAATCGTTTGTCTAAAGTGGTCAAAATAATATTTAACAGGCACAAAAAGATGGCTATTTTTTGGAACTAGTATGCAAGCTGGCTAATACTTACGTGTGCACTATGTATAATAGAATCAATATTCAAAACTTGTCTTTGAATTCCGAGCCAATAATTACACAATTCCATACTCAAATTCACAAATACAAACTACATAGATCTATCAATGAAAATAATTTAAACACAAATACACTCTGTTCGGAATTCGAAATTGCAACAATTGTATAATTTGATGGTGTTCTTGTACTGAACACCAAACCACAAGTATGACCTCGCTTCGACGATTGCCTTATGTACGATGGAAGAGAATTGAGCGACTTAAACCACAAAATAAATAGGGTACAGAAGCTCAGTTCTATACGAGTGAAAAAACATGCATACACACAGAAAATAGTGATTTTAGGGACAATTAAAAAAAAAACTAAATAGCCACGGCTGCTATCGCTTCGCTCGCTCGACTCGCGTGCGGATGTTCACAGTTCTAACCGAATCTAATCTAAACAAATTGGTTAGGGCATATTATCTGTGGTTAGGGTGCCGTCGCCAAGTTACTGCGAACAATTCGGCATTAGAAGTCTCACTAAACGCTTGTGACTCCAGATAAGTCATTTTGCATTAGAGTACGTCTAAACGTGGGTAGCGGTATTGTTAAAGGTAGTGCAATGGATTCAGTACAAGAGTAAAACAGCTGAAAGTCGTTCAGCTGTTTTGCATAACGGAGCTGTTTTGTATAACAACTAGCGGTTTTGTAAAACAGCGGATTTGGCAATCAATCTACGATAAAAATAAAACTAGTCGCGCGGTAAACTTCGCTTGCACGATGCAGGATTTTGCGTAACGTCAGTGTGATGCATAATTCACATTTAGCGATGTAGATACCGCCACAGTTTTATAAAAAAGTGCAATAATTACGCGGTCAGAATGTATGGAACAGCCAATTTTTTAAATTACCCACCAATAATTTCAACGCAGGTGGGTCCAGAATCATGTACTGAATCCATGGTACCTAACAGGTTGCGCATCAATGTCCCTGCCACCCGGTATTTAATTACTTGATAGTAATAATCAAAAGAGATTCACTCTTGACGAATGTCGAGTTGATAAAACCTTTTTAATGGCATGGCCATTATTTATGAAATAATATTTTTTTTAAATTTAATTTCATTGTCAGATTTCGTCAGTGACACATTTTTAATTCAGTCTGACACGTAAAGAAGATGGCTGAATATCATTCTGGATATTGAAATTATTAAGCGATATTGAATGCCGAGCCGAGGGTTTATCCTAAAAGTTGGCAACGTCGTAAGTAGCTATCAAATATTTACCTGTTTTGATTAATTTAGCAATATTACTGTATGGAATTAAGAAATGTGGCTAACTAGGGAACCAAAATTTTGATTATGAAATGCTATAATTAATATCGTAATACTGAATATTTAGTTTTAGAAATAAAAAAAAGTATTTGGAAACTTTCCAAATGCCTTTTTCACACCTAAAATTGTTACAACATCAAATTCAGTGTTATAATTGCAATTCATTCTTAATATTCTGGGGAACTAGTTAGCCACATTTCTTATTTCCATACAGTAATATTGCCAAATTAATCAAAACAGCGAAATATTTGACATCTTACCAAGCGACGTTACCCACTTTGAGAATAAATGCTCTTAAAGCAGATTCTATAGTGCAATGAGCAGACAAACATAGCCCTTCTTAAGGAGGCAAACATATATTTTGGAAGTGACTGTATATCGATCTCAAACGAATGCTAATCTTGAGTGCGCTTGCACTCTCTGTACGTAAAGCGCATGCGTGTCTATATGAGCCTATTAAGATCTTATATAACAAGCGCCCGAGGCGCGCGTTTTGTACGCTGCGTTTTGGGCGCTCAATAAAATTGTATAAATTTCTATGTAACGAATTATAACAAGCGCTGCCGTCAAAGGGCGCGCGTCATACGCGCGTTGAAATCGCGTATAACGCGCGCCTTCGAAGCAAGTTCCTTTTTTACTATTTTTCCTTGTCGTTTTCTCTGCATCAGTAATAAATTTAAAAGAAACACAGTTACACTGAGCATGTTGAGGGTTCAAAGTTAAAACAAAATGTGGAAATCTCGTTGTGTTTGCCAAACGTCCGCGCCCGCTGCGCGCCTAAAACGCAGCGTACTGTGCGCACGCCTCGGGCGCTTGTTATAACTAGTCCCTATAAGTAAAAAGAGGTAGATAGGTTATGTACGCTCCGCAAGTGGTACGTCAAAACATGGCTAGTTAGCGTAGTCTTGTCTCTTTTTCACTCCCGATAATTATTACAACATTCCGGTCCTACTTCCACGTGTTCTTCTTCTATTCGTGTGGTTAGTGACTAAACTGGTGTTAGAGTTTTAAAGCTGCCCTTGACTTGGCTTCACATGGTGTCGAGAAATATCTCTCAGGCGTGCCGGTTTCCTCACTAGGTTTTCCTTCACCGTTTTGAAGCAAGTGATAATTATACAATACGCACAACATGAATCTGAAAATTCAGAGGTGCGTACCTTGGGTTCGAACTTGAGACCTATGACTTGGCAGTCTGTCGGTCACAGCACTCGGTTATCTATTGCTCTCGTGTCACTTCCACGTGCCATCTAATAGTACGAAATTGTGCCGTTTTTGAAGATACCTCTTTTTACCGATAATATCTTTGATGTGAGCATGCGATTCCGCTTGTATGGAGCCGATCTTCTGAACCTATCTATGGTGTGCATTTATGCAAGAGAATTGAGTGACCGTAACTACATTCCCGTTCCTTCGTCTATCAACAGAATTGTTAAAGGAAATTCGCAGAACACGACAATAGAAGCTTATGCTCTAATAACGCAATATTAGATAAAACTGTTAGTGGCTAAATTGATATTGAAGAAGGTTGTAATGACATAGTCGCATTTGTGTTGATGTAAATGATTATTGACCAGTACCTTAATTGCGTAACACACGATCAATTACAATCTGTTTCATTTTGACAGTTTAACTACATTTATTTACGTTGTTGAGTAGACAAATTTTTCGAAGTTATGAAGCATTGGTTCAGAAATATCCTTCAAAATGATTAATATTATGATTGATCATGTGGAGAAATGTGCTAATATTACCAATAGAATCTAAACTGTTACTGTTCGTATTTCTTGTGCGTGTTCCAAATAAAATATTTTCCTTTCTTTCTTTTTTAAACTCCGCTTCAGAGCTCTGCTTGAATAGTTTAATATTGGCATATTTCTTCACTCCGCTGCCTCGCTCCGTTTTAGTGGACAGGCAGCTTTAGAGTGCTGATTTGGTTTCCGTACGTCTTTTTCGGGTGACCACTGAAAATCAGTGCAGTGCTGTGGGTCCCCATAGCACAGCACCATGCTGAGTGGAAGCCTTCTGGTCATAGTCATGACGTGTCAGCAGCTCCCGACTATTTCTGTTTTGTGTTTGTGATAATTTATGTAGCTCTATTGTGTTTTATTTTTCTGTTACTTTATATGCACGCTGACCACCTCTGTGGTACCACACGTGTGTCAGACCCAGAGGTCGGTCCAATTCCCAGTGGGGGCAATATTTTCTGCTTGGTTTGGTTGGTAGTAAGGCTTGTTCTAAATCCGCCTGGCTAGCTACTAAGTCTGTCATCATAATAACAATGTTAACAACATTGTTGTGTTTTAGCAGTTAGAGGTAAGTTAGCTAGTTCTTCTGTGGTTGAGATTCCGGGTGAATCTCGCTTCCACCTTCGGCCTGATCATCACTTAACAACAGTTGAGATGAAGGCCAAAAGCTTCCCCTTAGTGGAAAAAAAAGGAAAAAGTAACTAAAATCTAAGTACAAACTTTCATTTTTCTTACTTCAAATATGACGATGATGCTCACCTTCGTTTTATAATAAACTAGTGCAAAATGTTATGCTTTAAGACCCTGTATTTTTTATAAGTAGATTTATTTGAACCCTTTATTTCATTTAAGAACTAGATTTACCTAAAAAAAAACTTTTTAAGATTTAAACAAATATCAAATAGTATTAAGAAATGGGACAAAAAAATGGATAAATTGAAAAAAAATATATATACCAGATGAAAATGAAAGCACTAAACGTTACAAAGTTTTAGAATATTTGAGTAGCACTTATAATATTAATTGACAGATGAAAAAACTCTGTTTTGCATTCTGATAAATTGAAATGCTGGCGGTGACAGCTTTAATAATCGCGATATTCTCACATACGTGAACATTGTTTTTAGAAAGCATTAAGTTTTTAGATTGGTTTAAAAAATTATGATTTTCTTAAACTGGCTGTAGAATTTATGAATAGTTTATTGTAATATATTTTTTAATAATTTTTAACTAGTGTATCAACATAATCCTAACTGATATTAAAAATGAGAAAGTGAGTTTCTTTGTTTGTTACGCTTTCACGCTAAAATGCCTGAACGGATTTGGATGAAGTTTGGCGACATGGGTAGACCATGACCTAAGTTAGGCCATACGGATACCTACTTTTTATCCCGGTAGCACGTTCACGCTCACGCGGGCGAAGCCGCTGCACACCAAGCACTGAGCGCTGTGCTTGGTGTGGCAGGCGTGACCTTGCGGAAATCCGTTATAAAATGTAATAGATGTGGATATATTTAGTACACATATAGATATTTAGTGTTTGCGTGTTGCCACACCAAGCACTGAGCGCAGACTCACGCTTCATGCGTCTGCGCTCAGTGCTTGGTGTGGCAACATGCCGTGTTCTAGTTCGCGACAAGTCAATCGTCATCCTGAGGATGCCTCGTTGAGAGGTGAAACACGTGTCGGTTCCTTGCAGGGTTTTTTTAAGACTCTTTAGAAATAGCTAAGCGGAACAGGTTACTAAATATATCCACTTCTATTGCATTTTATAATGGATTTCCGTAAGGTCACGCCTGAATCAATTAACTACAAACATCTAATCACTCACTATTAAGTACTTCTGATATTTATTTGTGTTTGACTGATGATATTACCTTGCAAACCACCAAAAGAACAAAACAACAATTGGTCGTGTTCCGGACTTTTAGTCAAAATCGAACTGGTGGCTGCAGGCGAAATAGCAATACCATAATAGTTTCATTTATTGTTCGATCTCTCCCCACCATGAATTAAAGTACTAGTGTTACATTTTATTATATTTCTGGTCTCAGACCAAATAAAAAACCAAGACATAACGCTGTCAACAGTGACGTGAGGCCGGTTTCGTAAACATGTGTGTACTTCGTGAGGTGTAGTTTGATTGTAAATGTGTGCGTGTAAGCGTGTATGCACAGAGCGGAGGTGTAATTAAAGAAGGCTTTCTACGTTAAATCTAATTCCCAAAAACAAATAAATTACTCTTGAACTAACTTGAAATACTCTTCATGCATGTACAAAAAAAAATGTTAATCGAATTTCAACTTTATACTTTCAACGCTCATACTTAATAAAAATAAATGTGAGCGTTGACATTGATTAGACAACTCAATTATACATATATAAAAACATAACGACCTCTAGACGATCGCTGTGTACCAACAATTCTATTATAATTGTATTTTTATGTGTAGGTATGTGAATAACGACTTTGTATTATTCTTTCATCATAGTTGATGTATGTCACACCGTACTGTAACATTATTGTTAGGGAGTGCCTCCGCTGCCGGCGCCGGCTCCCAAAAATAACGCCATTGGGAACCGACATTACTGCCGGCAGCCAAAATTAAAAACTTCGGCTGCCGGTATAATACATACTCTGTGGCCGACACCGCCGGCTCCCATTATGGACACCAGCGGTGCGCCTTTAACGGAAATCCTTCCAGTATTCAGAACTCCAACTAACTAACCCTAACTAAAGTATTTTTTTTTATATATTCTAGTCGTTTTGGCCCTCGCTGGCTGATGCCGCGGCACCGCTCGCTGTGCTCGCTCGGTTCGTGCGTAGGGGGTTACAGTTGTAACCTAAACTTTTTTTGCGAGTTTAAATATTAAACCTAATCTATGTGATTGTTGTAAACTACTACCATTCTCAAAACTAATAGGTGATTATTGATTATATCTAGAGTAGAAGCTAACCATTTGCAACACTTCAGGGATGAGAATAAATAAGAGTAGATAAACACTATCATATTTTATCAAAGGTTTATGTTTCAAGAATAAACACTAGATTCAATAATCCACAAATTATATTATCACATATTATGTTCTCAATTCCTTTTTACTTTAAATTCTATATAAAGATTCACAATATAAACTAATAAGTTACCTTATTTTCTAGAAGACCTCCAATACTTATCACCAACTTAAACTTTTCACTGACCCAGTCAATTGGAACGACCTGCTCTCATGAACGCCGGAATCAAAGTCCCCCCAAAATACCGTTCCCGCGGCTCGAGCCGTTATTCACCATATTTTTTTAAATCTTCGGTGTTGCCGGTACAGAGAAACTGCTTTTACCGACCTATTTCAAAATATTATAAATACCTGAAACTATTTAATGTTGCTAGCAAACTAACAATTAATTATTAAATAATTGAAACCTAACACTCGACCATCCTGACCTTGTGCATGTCCCCATGCACATAAGTAAAACATAAACCTAACACTTGGCCTTCTTGATTCGACTTTCATGAGATTGGTTCACAATATCAGTCACTTTAAATTGAGTACTTACAAAACTTAACTGAACATTTGAAGTCATACATCATTAAGTTTTCAACAAATTTTATAACTATCTCATCATTTCAATTCTCACAGTAAAATCATAATTCCATATCAGTTATATTAATGTTATCATGCCCTTGCGAACCCTCAATTCTCACAAAAGCATAACAACACTTATATGTTTCTATTCTAGCAGCGGTGAACCCTCAATTCTCACAATGATAGCATAGATTCAAATCATCACATTTCCGTTTTATAGTTATATGAGCAAGCTATTGTAAACCCTCCATTCTTACAAAGCTTAATCATATTTATTGTTTGCCTATCCAATTGGTGTAAACCCTCAATTCTTACAAAGCTTAATCATATTTATTGTATGCCTATCCAATTGGTGCAAACCCTCAATTCTTACAACCAATTAAATAGAATCAATTACACCCTCAATTCATTTCATATCTCACGAAAATCATGGAAAATTGAATAAAATGTTCCAAAGCAATTTGAAAATTAAATAAAATGTTCCACAGCAATTTGCTTAACAATTAACATAAATCTTTGATTAATTAACATTTAATAAACTAATATCCAGTATTAATTTTCATTGTATATTTATGACAATATAATAAATAATATTCATAATTACGAATTCTGATCAGTTTGTATTTCATTATTCACAATTTCATCATTAAGCAATTCCTCGTCGTCATCATCATCACTATCATCATCTATTTCTAAAGAAGCTACATGAACCCAAGGCGACATGCGATCTGCAGCGACAGTTGTTTTACGTTTATTTTTACTACTGGTTAAGCCCGGTATAGCCGCGACTGTATAACGATCATTATCTAACACCTCTACAACCCTGTATGGACCTATATATGATGGCAAAAGCTTTTTACTTTTGCCATCATTATTGAAGTTTGTTTTAGTAATTTTTATTAAGTCCCCTTCACTGTAAACATGATGAGGACGTTTATTCTTGTTGTTACATCTTTGTATACTTTGCTCATGGTCAATGTTATCTTTAGCCGATTCTCTAATGATAGTTATATCAGTATCTTCTCTAGTTTCCGTCACTACTTCATTTAGCCTAGGGTCTATTTCAGACTTCATGCAAAACCCAAACATTACTTCTGAAGGGGTTTTGCCGGTTGTCTTTTGGCGTGTATTATTCATACCCCATTGAATAGTTCCTACTTTGTTGTCCCACTCCTTCTCACAGTCATTCAGATTTTGAGCAGTCAACGAGTTAAGAATGGTGCGGTTGTACCGCTCAACCTGACCGTTAGACCTCGGGCTAGCTACTGCATTAAGGATATGCTTAATGCCCTTGTCTATGCAAAACCTTTTAAACGCGTGTGACGTAAATGATGTCCCGCGATCACTCACAATACGATCCGGATTCCGAAAGGTGTAAAATATTTCTTCCAAGGCTCGTATCGAAACTAGCGACTTCGTATTTCGGACCGGCTTGATCCATACAAACTTTGTGAAAGCGTCCACAACAACTAATAAATAGACCTTACAAACGGGCCCAAGTGGTCAATATGGAGAGTGTGAATAGGCACTTCCACCTTTGTAATCGGGTGCAGGTGGCCCGCACTCCTACTATTATTTTTAGAATATGCACACTCTATACATGCCTGAACATATTTCTTGACGAAACGGGACATTTTGGGGAACCAGTAAGTACTTTTTATCCGCACAAGGGTCTTTTCGACTCCAAAATGTCCTATCTCGTCATGATTTTTACGTAATATCTGCCACCTTGCCCCTTTAGGAACTACCCAACGTAACTGATTTTTATCTCCATCCAAAAAACGATATAATTTGTTATCTTTAAGGCAATAGTTGTCTCTTATATATTTTAATCCGTCAGCATCAAGATTACTAGTTAACGTTTCATGGATCCTACGCAGTTCAGAGTCGCCTAGCTGTAGAGTGGCTAACCAATCCTCACTACTTATCGACATTACCGATGGTAATCAATCAGATTCGGAATCTCCAACGTTAACCGGGTTTCGAGATAGTGCATCAACGTGTGCCATTTTTGACCCTGCGCGGTATTCCACCGTACAATTAAACTCTTGTAAGAGTAACCACCATCTCGCTATTCGTGGTATAAGATCTCGTTTGACGAACGTTGAACGCAAAGCACTACAGTCAGTCACAATTTTGAAATCTTGGCCCAATAAATATACTCTAAATTTTTTTAACGAACACACTACCGCTAATGTCTCTAATTCGTAAGCGTGAAAATTTTTCTCTTCAGGTGATGTCTGGCGATTATAAAAGGCTACTGGGCGGAAAGTATCCCCATCATGAAGCCTTTGAAGTAGTATTCCACCGATGCCCAGTTTGCTGGCATCGGTGTGTAATTCTGTCTGAGCTACCGGATTATATATTGCTAGTATTGGTCTACCAACTAATTTATCCTTTAGATCAACGAATGCTTGCTCCTGCTCATTTCCCCAATCCCAGGTAGCATCCTTTTTTAAAAGTTTGTTTAAGGGATGCGATAAAGTTGCAAAACCCTTTATAAATTTCCTAAAGTAGCCGACGAGGCCTAAAAATTGTCGAACCGAATGTTGACTAACAGGACGAGGGAAATCCAGAACATATTGAGTTTTCTTATCACCAGGACGCACTCCGGACGCGCTTATCTCATACCCTAAGTAATTAATTGTATCTAGCAAAAATTGACATTTGGATAAATTGAGTGTTAGGTTAGCCTGCTCTATCAACTTTAAAATTTTCTCAAGTCTCTCTAAGCATTGACTCACACTATTCCCATAAATTAAGACATCATCAATGTATGCCGTGGCCTCAGTAAACCGAGATGGACCTAAAACCTTATTTATCATCCGTTGAAATACAGCGGGTGCGTTTGCCAACCCAAACGGCATGCGATTGAACTCGTACTGTCCGTCTGGGGTGACAAACGACGTAAGTGGTTTAGAACGCTCAGAGATCGGTACTTGATAATAACCCGATGTTAGATCTAATGTGATGAAGTATGCCTGCCCTGACAACCGCGCGATTTCATCTTCGATGATAGGCATAGGGTATCGCTCCTTAACTGTGATAGAGTTAAGCATGCGATAGTCTACACACATCCTTACCCCGCCATCCTTTTTACGAACTAATATTATTGGGCTAGCGTATTCCGACACAGAGTCTTGGACAATGCCTGCCTCTAACATTTCTCCTACCATTTCCCTAACCTGTTCGCGTTCTTTATGGGACAACCTGTAGGGACGATAGACGACGGGCTTGCGACTGTTTAATTCTATGTCCATCTCAGCAACATTAGTACAACCTAACCCTTTCAGCGATGCAGCGAAACAATGGTTATATTTTTGCAATAAATTTAATAAATTTTGTCTTTGACACTTATTAATTCCATCACCTATATTAACATTATTCTCATCAATTTTGTCTTGGTACGATACCAATGCTCCTGGAGAGGTTGCTACAATCCTATTAATTACCTGCACTCTAGCGCCGCGTCCTACTACCATACCTTCGCGCAAAAGAACAACGTCCATTACAGGAGTAATATTGGGGTATATTAAGCCGTCTTTTACGTAATAAACTCCTCCAATTACCAAAAAATGTTGGTTGGGCCGCCCGACAACTTTACTATTCAATAGGATATTTCCGGTATAACATGAATTTACCCTAGCTTTGACAGAAAGTGGACCAAAAGCTTCTACGTCAGCCTGTATTGTAACAAGAGCTTTAGTCTCATCTAAATTACAACTTTCATTTAACCAGGAATTTAAATTATTATTATAAAACTTCAATTGGTTCGCATTTTTATAAACTAATACGTGTTCCTGTTCGGTAAAGGACTGAACCACTAAAAATGGTACGTCTAATAATTCATCCTGAATAACCTGACACATAACTTTTGCTGCCACACCGTCAATACATAAATCGATCTCAACTCTACCCACTGAATACACAACCTCATTGCCAAAACCTTTTATCGGTAATGGTATTTTCTCCGGATCTAATTTTAATTTTTGAATCGTGGTAAGCGTGATTAGAGAAACGTCGCTTCCGAAATCAACGAAACAGTTCATGGGAACTCTATTGATTGTACACTCCTTCATGTACTTTGAATTGGAGCGAGAGGTTAATATTGTCATTGTTTTTTAAATAGGGTCAGCCTTGTGCGTCTGGTCCGTTTGAACGTCATTCCTAAATTTACAGCTATCTGATCTATGACCATAACGATTACACTTTGTACACTGAATTAAAGGCTTAGGACACTTTAAATAGGGATGACCCTTCTCATTACAATTGAAACAAAATATTGTACCCGTATTCGTTCAGTTTAGCAATTTTCTTGATGAATTATCTGTGCTATTATTACCATGCTGTTCAGACTTCACCCTATTCCTATACGATTGACCGACTGTTTGGGACGTATCTTGATTACTCATTAGGAATTGCAATAATTGGTCGGGCTGAGTACAGCGTAACGCATTAGCACTAGACCTTAGGTTTCTGTCGCTTAACCCATGTATCAAACAATCAACAGCATGCTTGCCTGCGATGTCGCATTGGTTCAGTAGAGTCAGCTTCTCATAATAATAAACCTCTAATGGTTCGTTGTATCTAGTCTTTCTACGTAACATGTCCTCCAAGGATTGGCCATAGTTCTGTTCGCAGGGAAAAGCACTTAAGAGTTTTTCCTGCCATTCCGACCAATTAAATAAAATAGAATTTTGACTTTCGTACCAAACTTTGGCCAATCCTTGGAGTTTCTGCATGGCAAAGTGAACGGTTGTCCGTTCATCCCAACCGTAGACAGTAGCACACTCATTTACCTTCCTTATCCAAATATCAGTCCTCTGAGTTTTGACAGACGGATCGAAATCCGGTAAAATATTTTTCGAATTAATGCTGTTATTAGTGGAAGGTAATGAGGAGCCTGCTGTCACTGGTTGTGGTTTCAAAGAGTTAATAAGTTTAATTACATCTTTACAGTTAAAAGTAGGGCTACGTGACCTTGTATTCCGTGCGGCGACTGTGCTCTCCGGATCTCGGTCGTCTCTACAACGAAGACGGCTGCGCTCCCTGATGACTCCTTCTTCAAGGGCACGTAGTCGCTCTCGTTGTTTTTCCAGCTCCTGCTCTCGCTCGCGTAGATCTCGGTATCTGCTCCGTTTGCTGCGGCTGCGGCTCTGCAAACGTCCACTGCGGTTGCTGCCTGGTCCACGGTTGCGTATGAGGCTTCGACTTCTATGGCGTCGGCTTTGACTAGACCCCGGTTGAATCCTTGATTGAGTATCACCTCGAGGCGGAGTACTCAGCCGACGCCGTGAGGACGTTTCACTGTCGCGAGGCATTATCTGAAACTTGTAACAAAAGGCTTGACTCCTTTCCAAACAATCCTTGAAAAGTTAAAATCCTAATAACCTCAAAGTCTTATTTTGTAGCTCTGAAATTAAATTATCTTCCTCGTACCACTAAACATATCTACAATAACGTGTCAAGGAAAGTAAGGTCAACCCCCTCATGACCACGACCTATTTAATCGAAACAAATCCACGAGATCAACCGAGGAAAAGTAAAAGTCGACCTCCACATGACTTTGACTTGATTAATGGTGTCTATATTACTCTATATTTCAGAGAATAAAAATAAATTATTTACATAAGCTTAAAATGTGACAGCATACACAGAAGGAACACAGTATGTGATGTATTATAACTACAGTTCACTCATAATCATTGTTACTTTATACGGGCATCCGTCGTTAATATAAATGAATATGTGAGCCATTATTCCACTTCTGAAATGTTGTAAACTACTACCATTCTCAAAACTAATAGGTGATTATTGATTATATCTAGAGTAGAAGCTAACCATTTGCAACACTTCAGGGATGAGAATAAATAAGAGTAGATAAACACTATCATATTTTATCAAAGGTTTATATTTCAAGAATAAACACTAGATTCAATAATCCACAAATTATATTATCACATATTATGTTCTCAATTCCTTTTTACTTTAAATTCTATATAAAGATTCACAATATAAACTAATAAGTTACCTTATTTTCTAGAAGACCTCCAATACTTATCACCAACTTAAACTTTTCACTGACCCAGTCAATTGGAACGACCTGCTCTCATGAACGCCGGAATCAAAGTCCCCCCAAAATACCGTTCCTGCGGCTCGAGCCGTTATTCACCATATTTTTTTAAATCTTCGGTGTTGCCGGTACAGAGAAACTGCTTTTACCGACCTATTTCAAAATATTATAAATACCTGAAACTATTTAATGTTGCTAGCAAACTAACAATTAATTATTAAATAATTGAAACCTAACATGATAGTTCGGTTCCGGGTACTTAGTACTTGATTACTGGAAAATGGAAATAATTGATTATGGAAATATAATAAATACCTACTGGAAAAAATAATGCTTAACATGTTTTTTTAGTTATGCCTATCTACTCCAAACTCCAATATGCCAAATTGCCAACCCCGTTTTCCGCTTTTTTTTTTCAAACTCAGCGCCGGCAGCCAATTCAGCTACCGGCGCCGGCAGCGGAGGCCCTTATTCTTACTATACTACGCTTCTGCATCATGATCATTACGGGCAGTCAGGAAGGTTAAAGTTAGGAAACGGAGCTGAAAAACAGGTTAAGTAAAGTCAGGGAAATTCATTGGTGATCAAATTGAAACACTACGTAAATTTTCCGTGATTTCAGCCATTTCACAATTGTGAAAGAATGTCAACTATTATCGTGGATCGAATATACGGACAATATAAGTTGGTAGTCAATTTTAATAAACCATTAATTTCCTTGAACACCACACCAACTTCATCTTCTTCGCAATCGTTCGTATTGGCACGAGCTACACGATCACGGCTTTTTAACGTGGGTAGCGAGGCTTACAGTCCAGTGTGCTGGACCTACTCAAAAATCGCCACTGGTGGATGGAAAATTTTTGAGTTATTCCACTTAGAGCACCGATTTCAACGACAATTGACCGAACGGCACCTAAGCTATTCCACTTACGGCACCGAATAAAAAATTGTTAGGTGTTTCTCAGTGAACAGTGTAGAAATATTATTTTTATTCCACGAACGGCACCTACATACAAAATGCACCAACCTACCTGTTAGATCTAATCATATAACAATAATTTGACTTTGGAATACTCCCGCAGGAGAGATGTCTCTTCTCATATAGAAAAGCAACGAGCATTGATCACCACGCTTGCTCACTTCATATTGACGATTTCATACATTCAAGTTTTCTTCTCCGTTAGCCAGTTGTGTCCAAAATCTCCTAAGAAAATACATATACCAAGTCTAGAAAACACGATTCTTTATAAATTTTTCTTCAAAAATATACCTTCATACGGTCTGTTTTATGACTACGGTGTAAAGAAGAAAGTCCTAATGCACTGAGCTTAAGTGAGATGACTATCTTTGGGTAAAGAATTTTTACGTGTATGTCTAGAATAAATTACGGTTATACCTCCAGATGTGTCGTTTATTTTCTTATTACCGTCTAACGGGTTGGGATTCCTAAAATATTTTTTGTGTAAGATGAGAAAAAAATGTTCAAGCTTCTTTTGTTTTTTTGGACTGGATACGTGTGCCGTACCAACATGAGCCTAATTTTCAAGCTCTGTGAAAAGAGTTGTAAGGAAAATTGTGGCATGATTACCTATCTGATGATCGCAATTCCAAATTGGAAGATACTAGCGCATTGCCTTCGTTTATTTTATTTTCTTATTTGTCCAAACAAACTTTAACAGTCTGTTAGGATTGTTTTTTGTTATCTTTTCTATATTTAAAATTCTCGTGTCTCAATGTTAGTTGCCATACTCCTCCGAAACGGCTTGATCGATTTTTATGAAATTTTATATGTATATTCAGTAGGTCTGAGAATCGGTCGTAATCTATTTTTCTAAGTGATAAGGGTGGTCCACCCCAAACATTTTTTATTATTTAGGCTAGACTTGCATGAATTTTGATGATATCTCGGTAGATAGGTAGATTTGTAGGTTGGTAAGTAAGGTAGAGTAGGTAGGGTAGAGTAGGTAGGGTAGGTAGGGTAGGTAGGGTACGGTAGAGTAGGGTAGGGTAGGTAGGGTAGGTAGGTTAGGTAGGGTAGGTAGGGTAGGGTAGGGTAAGAATTTTGTAAATTTAAAACAAAACTAACGACTGTTAGGCGGAACAAAGTTCACCGGGTCAGCTAGTTTTAAGTATATTTTTCTTAGAGGAGCTCGTGGCTAAGTAATAACAGCCGCACGGGTCAATCCGACAGTTAAAGCTACGCTTGCCGGGGTTGGTCAGTGGGTAGGTGACCATCTTTACATACGAGACTCCTCCTTGCCTCAGAAAGCACGCTAAGCCGTTGGTCCCGGTTGCCATTCATGGATCTTTGATAATCGTTACGGGTCGTCAGAAGCCCGAAAGTCTGACAACCAGTCTTACCATGGGGTATCGTATTACCCAGTTACTGGGTTGTGTAGGTTTAGATAGGCTGTCGCTCCATGTAAAATACTGGTATTTAGCTGCATCCGGTTAGACTGGAAGCCGACCCCAACTTAGTTGGAAAAAAGGCTAGACGGATTGATTTATTGTAAGTATATTTTTCTTCAGAGTTCAAGCTATTCAAAATTGCATCACAGTCGGTCTAGCCGTGAAAACGTAACACACATTCTGGGCCACTTTCATTACAATATCATAATACGGGTTGGTTAAATGTTTACGTTCATCATTCATCATTTCTCTTGCCCGTATCCCAATTCATTTTTAAATGTTTACGTTCATCATTTCTCTTGCCTATACTCCAATTTGCTTTTAAGTGTTTACGTTCATCTTTTGTCTTGCCCGTATCCCAATTCATTTGGTGTTTTTTTTCTGCCACTTCTCTATTAGACGTCACCTCAGTAGTGGGGTGACTACTGTGTTGACTTTAGCCATATCATCTTTCACAAAGGGTTTAAATTACGTTACCTACATTTAATTAATGACTCACACAAAAATGTTAAATTTAAATTAGGTCTTACAGACAATTTTTTTTTTTTATTCAATGTGAAAGGGCTTTGTCGCACATGCGATTATACCGCCCTGGTGAGCTTAACAAAATCTTACTAATTTCTATTTGACAAAACCTTAGCATAACTAATTTATTTGTTACGTACTCTAGCTGCATCAGACAATGGCACAGCTAAAGCACTATTACAGTAAAATATCTGTCTAATTTTACAATCCAAGCTATTTTTAAATTCCTCGTTGCGGAGACACTCTGTTAATATATGATAAACATCATCAACGGAATTAATACAAAAATCACAATTACTTGATGTTGATTTTGCCATTACGTATAAGAACTTACTACACGGGATGTATCCCGAACGAAGTCTTAGTGCGATAACAGTATCACATCTGTTCAATATCTGATTATCTATTCACGGTGAGTTCAGGGGATGCGGTAGGATTAGATATTATTTAACAAAAATAAACAAAATATTAGGTACTTTATTTTACCGTTTTTTGTTTTTGTTCTGCACTGTGGTGTACGCCTTAGTAAACACACTATCAACGCGGTTGAAATGCACTCTACCCGTGCTGTTCCTTGCGCAGAACTATACTCCATTTGAAATAAGATTAGATATTTAAACAAACCTTTTTTAGAGTCCGTTCAACAAATTTTGACTTCTTTACCGGATGGCATTAAAATCAAACACTAACTGTTTACTGCAGCCGCCATTTGTCATGCCACCAACGCAATAGAAGTCAAAATCGATTAAACGGACTGTAAAAAAGGTTTATTTAATGTCTAATCTTATTTCAAATGGAGTATCTATACTTCTGATTTGTATTGTTTGATGTGACAAAACTATTATTTCAGTGTCATTCTAATGTTAGTTTTTAGATACGTAGGTAGGTACTGGATGTAGCAATATTTTATTTCAAGCGACGCTTGATGGCACATATTATTATTTAATTCTATGTATGTTTTATCTTTAAGAAGTGAATTTGTAATTCTTTTGAGAAATAAATATATTTAACCATATATTTTTTGTAGGCTACACGTTGTTCACGCCTCTACCACTGCAAATAACATTGTGGTAATGAAATTGGCTCAGTGTTCGTGTATCACAATATAAATATATAAGTAGGCATGAGAATTAATTACAGCAGGCGGTCGTTCAGTAAACAAGCGGTCGAACTTATTGTTCTTTCTGTACGTAGTAGGTACGGCTGTCAATTTTATTTTACTTTCGAAACAAAATGGCGACACATTGCATCGTAATGAAAAAAGTAATTTATGGAGATTGAAGATAGGCGTTTCATTCATTTTAAGGGCCCGTGCACGAAAAAAACCCTTTTTCGTGAATGATTTATCTAATTATAAGAAAGCTTAAAATAATTGAAACATTAAGTCTGTGTAAGTATAAAAGTATAGTTTTTGTGGTGCTAAACCATTCGTGTCAGTCACAGCACCTGTTAATATTTGCATCACTTTTGCGCTCTCGAAAATATAGTTTATTTTGCCTTTGATTTTCTTAATGAAGACATAGTATAAAATTAAATTTTGATTTCAAGGATCGCTGAAGACTAATGTGTGATTTTAAATTTCGTGATATGGTTTGCTAAATAATAGGAAAAAATACTTTACTGACAGGTTTTAAAAAAAAAAGATTAATTCAAGATTTTTTTTCTGCTATATTTTGTATACAATTTGAAAAAAGTGGTTGAAGTTATTTTTTAATTTTCAAAATCAAAAGCAGTTTCTTCTAACAAAACGATCATACAACAGTCTTGCGTCATTTTTTGGAAAACTTGTTGTGAATTTTTATGATTTTCCACTAATCCTTATTTTTTTTTTTTTGAAAAAATCCTTTCCACAAGACAAAGAATTCGACTTTTCAAATCACAAATAATTTTGTTTAAATTTCGTTTCCCTTTCTCAAAAATAATGAACAAAATTGATCAAAATCAGTCGATTTCGAGCACGGACTCTTAAGGCCGTTTAAAGTGTTTCTTATCTGTAGAATAATGTAACTGCGACCAACCGCACGCGAGCCGAGCGAACCAAGCGAGCGGTGCCGTTACATCTGAGTTGATCGCAGTTACTACTAGAAGTATTTATAGGACTCCAAAATAAGAATGATTTGAGGTTCACGAAAAAAGATGCAATCTTTATATTAGAGTGTCCAATAATATTTTCAGGAGCGCTAAATCTGAATTATTAGAGGTTCGATTAAATACATGCCTTTACAAATCAGTTATTTGGCCAAGCTTTCTAGAAGAAGAACATTATTCAGTATTCGGCTATATAATAGCCTAAAAAAAATATACTTTCCTGATCTCATCCCTCGTTAAGATTGATAGCCCGATCCTATTGAGGGGTAATTTAAAAATGCAAATAAATAAAGTTTTATAGCAGTAAGTAACTTTTTATCGATGATGCTAATATACTAGCGAAGTTTAACGACTAAGAGCGTCTTGATCATAATAAAATTATATAGAGCGCTGAAACAAAATTCTTGTTATATTTTTTTAAAGTAGTCCGAAGTTATTCTGGACTTTTTTATGACGCTATTGATCTTCTGCACGCGTAGAATGACCATAATAGAAACGGGTTTTGTCGACGGAAGAATAGACAAAATGACAGATTTACAGTCACAATCTGTCATTTTGTCTATTCTTCCGTCGACAAAACCCGTCGTGCTACGCGTGCTCCTTTAAAAAAATCGAATCTTGTAATCGACATTTTGGTTAAAAAAAAATAGTATGTAATCATATTAATTTCATATTATGATTTAAAAATAACATTGACTTCTACAGTGCATCAGCTAAATCTTTCTGACTGACCGACCCTTTGACAATTCAAAAGTACCTGTAATTGGTTTATTTTAAATAAATGCTTTGAGTTTGAGTTTTAGTGCTAAGACTGTTCGAACCTCATTCAAGTGACAATCGCAAATTAGAAGAAGTATTTAGAAAATTACCTATATTAGATCAACGCAATGAATATTGTCACTAATGCCCGTTTTAACATATCGAAACCTAAATGAATGCCTTAACTACAGGAGCTAAATGCTACCTTTATAATGCTTAAAAGTATATGATCCACTGCATTAAACAAAAAAAAAAGATTTTCTTCAGGACCTATGCTTGTTATACACTGTGTTGAAAACATAATAAAACTAATTGAATACTATAGAAAAAATCACAAAGATACCTCAATTTTTTTTATAACGATTGGATACTATTATTAATATACATGCAATCATTCAAATTTTTTGTAAGCAACATATTGACGTAATAGAGTTTTAAATTTTTTGTCCTATCAATATTTTTTTGTAAATAGATAATTGCTTCATTTTTTTAAAATAAATTACAAGCGTTGTGTCATCTCGCTTCTCTTTCTTTTCTATGCAGTCCGACAGTGACCACGGTTTAGCTGTCGGCCTCTTAATAGATGCGTGCTGTTGAATTATCAGGTTTCAGTATGTAGCCGAGCGTTAAAAATCCAACAGCGCGCTGTTATGTCTATTTTTTTTTTTTTTTTTTGAGGGAGGGAAATCATCAAATAACTTCTCCCGCTCTGGGCGGAGCGGGAGGCCGTGTCAGACTCTTACTGACTAAAACCCACCCGTATTCCTTCGGTTGCCCTGTTGCCGGGGGCCACGATCTCCCTTTCGGTTTTCTTCGCAACCCCGGCAGGCATCGGCCCTAGTGGACCCCTTCAAATCTGCTGACATCTCTTTGAGGCGCGCGTGGAACACAACGCGCCGTCGACCCGGGCCTGGTCCTTATCGGACGGTGAGCCACCCATTGCTCACCGCCCGCAAGCCCGCGCCTACGGTGGCCGGAAATCGGCTCGCGATTCCCGACGCCCTGGGCGTCTCCTCCTGCGGCGGTTAGGGTTAGGGGCGTGAGGGCGCGAAATTTGCCTCTCCCTCACGCGTTCCGCCTCCTCCTTCGCGAGCATTACAGCTTCGCAGAAGGAGGTGACGGCCTCCCATTTCCTCTCGCTCCGTACCATGGCCCGAACCAGGGCCGGACGCGAGAGATCACCGCCGCCAATCGCCTCCACGAGGACACGGCGATGCTCCGCCCAAGCTGGGCAGACCTCCACCGTATGCTCCACCGTGTCCTCCGGGCGATCCACACAATGGTGACACCCGGGCGTTTCCTCCCGCCTTATCCTGTGCAGGAACCTCCCGAAACAGCCGTGTCCGGTGAGGACCAGCGTCAGGCGGAAGGTGAGGACGCCGTGGCGCCTCTCTAGCCACTCCTCAAAGAGGGGTCTTATCGCCGCAATTGTGGCGTGCCCAGCGCTGGGTTGCGACAATCGCACTCTCCATGACGCGCTGTTATGTCTGGCAAGTTATTTTTCCTGTTTAGTACTAACAACAAACAAATCCTTTCTTTCGTCCTGTTTTTAGACTGAACCTTCAAAGAATACAGACCTCAAAACAAATAGCTCCTAATAACATATAAGACATCCTTACCCCGTTAAAATCAATCAAATTATTAATTTAACCGATCTACATACCTCCATACATTCACACAAGAATCTTAATCCCATGACGATGGAGTTGGAAACTACTGAGCTCCCTGCCCGCTATTCAGTCATGGTAGAACTTGAAGCTATCCATCGATTTATTATGTTAAACGTATAGTACTCCTGGGGTTTGGTGGTGAATGGGAGAGAGATCGAAGTGGAATTTGAGTTTCAGATGTTTGATGCTGAGAAATTGCTATTAATTTGGAAGTTTGCACTCTTAATACGCGAACTTAGTAAATGAATAAAGGAATGCCTATGTGCTGCAGGGGACTAGGGGCTACTAAGGAACTGGATAAATTTAAGGCGAAAGCGTCTAGGTAGTCCGCAAAATTCAAATTTTCTTACGTTTTTTGCTATTTGCAGGTCAGTATCAGTTTGGTATCAACATCAACAGATATAAATATGATGTGGCTGTATCAAATATTGTATTTTATAAAAATCATTTACAATTCTCTAAGTTCATATATAACCCTATTGAATGACTATTTCATGAAATCATGACATTTTAGGATTATTCTAACATAAGGAGTTATATTGCTGATTATAATGATTATAGTTGCAAAAGCCATATTTGTTGCGGTCGTGAATCATATTTTAATCAAGATACAACCTGACACCGACCTGCAAAACGCAAAAAAAAATTAAGAAAATTTGAATTTAGTGGGTACCTTATCGCATCCCCATTAAAAAATAATCTAGCGTAATTTACGCGGGTAGAAGTGAGTCGCCAAAATAACATACGTCGTTATAGTTTTTCTCATCACTGTTTCATACCATTATAATTATTACAATCTTCGCTACATTCGACTCAAATAAAAAAAACACATTAATTAATTTACATAACAGAGGTCACCGAAAATCAGTAAATCATTTTTCGAGTCATTCTGAGCGCGATGCATATTACTGCGCTGGCTCGCTGGTCCTAAAAAATAATCTGTTACTCTATTAAAAAGTCCTAAGTCAACTTAACAGCTTCTTACTGTGCAAAAAGCCACGTGACATAAATTAATTCAGTAATCTTATAACGTCTTAACATCTTACACCATGCAAACAGTTATTTTTCGTTTCCCGGAAAACCCAGAGACCCAAGACATTACACTGATTAAAGAACAAAAATAATACTCTACCCAGGTGAAAAAGTCAATGCGGATTCTAGTCACGAACCAACATACGATTCGGCACAGTCTGCATTGGCGTACACCGAATTAAGTGAATTAGAGGGAGGCCAAAACTTCTGGAATAAAAGGTTTCGACTGTGTTTTAAAGGAGGCCGCATAGCCAAGTTGTGAATTTTTAAAGTAGTTTGCCTGACTTGAGTCTTATGGGGTTTTTACACGGATCGATTTCAGCTTCGCGACTTGGCCGCATGGTGAAAATCGACCATGTAAATAGCAAATCGACTAGTCAACCGCAGGTGACGAACGCCAACTACGACTAAATTTTTTTCTTACTTATTTTACCTGTGATTTTGCAAAAAAAATATCTTCATTGTCATTGCTATTGGGTTGCTGTCAGATGTAAAATAACTGTAGGTTTTGTTTGACTTTTGTCGTGCGATGGCAGACTTCATGCAGCGGGTAACTAAATATAGACTGTGTAAACGCCTATTGTCGCAGGCGATCACTCGTCTACGCTTCGTTGATCCGCCACCTACCGCTAATCACTTGCGATTTCAATTGTCTGTAAATGGGGTATCTATGCGACTTTGTGGGGTTAGGTAAGGCGACTATCCACACGGTATAAATCGACCCGTGTAAATACACCTTTTTAAAGTCCTGTTTACTGTTCTGTTTTATTGTTAGTTCAGCTTTAATAAGGCACAATGAAAATGAATAATCGAGTTTTCCACTACTTTCTTCGGTAATAAATCCCGGGGTTTCGATTCGGGGACGAAAAATGGCGTCCTGGCTGGCTTTGGTGCGATTTGTCAATTTGTCATGTGTCTGTGTAAAGTGTCGTTCTATGTAGATTTAGAAGAGTTTTTATTTTGTTTCGTTTCTGAATAGTATCGAGGTGTATTGGATTTGAAGGAGGAATAAAATTGATTTGATTTGGCACAGGTGTAGCATTTTGTTCTGGATTGTCTACAGTAGTAGCTTTGATGGAATTAATATGGAAAGATTATATCAATGTCATACTGGTTTTTAGTGAAATTATGAAATAAGTATCATTTTGCGAATGTTTAAACAAAATGGCATGGGACTTAAACAGAACTGGCGAAATATTGGTGTACTATAGGGGCACCTCTGCGCAATCCTTCGGAGATTACGGAAGTGATGTTATGTTATGTTATAGAAAAGAAATACGTTTATTTTCGGTAAACATGGCGCAAAGAAATATAGTAAAAAAACACTTAAATAACATATTGGGGGAAAATATGCGTCATGTCCACGCAAAACGGCCATCGCTCAGCATAAATGCTGCGACCCCAGCGCTGATTTTCAGCTAAAGCTAGCTTATAAACCAAAAAGTGTACAAACTTTGAATTCTTGTGATCGATACCATCCATAGAGAAAATATACATATAATAAATAATATATGTTCATTAAATTATTTTTTTATCTAAATCCATTTGATCGAGACCACCCAAAGAGAAAATATAAGTAATATATATTTATCATATTTTTTTTATCGAAATTCCTGTAATCTTTGTGATACTTGCGTATCATCGCTTCAAATTCGTGGGTGTCGTAAAACAAGCAAGCATTGTGATTCATGCAATTTTAATATTACCTTACCGTTTACTGAATTGGCTCACATTCAGGAATTCTTTCACTGGGGACTGATTATGATGATGAAGTAAGAATCCAATGATTATTTTTTACCCGACTACGGCAAAGCCAAAAGGAAGAGTTAGGATTTTAGCAGTCTATGTTTGTATGTCTGTTTTTACGTGTGTTTCACCATAGCGCCTAAACTACCGAACCGATTTTGATGAATAAGGTATCAATAGATTCGTAACAATGGTCTGAGTGACATAAGCATTAGAAAGTATAGGTACAAAAATGGTCAAGATAAAGCCGTGATCGCATGCCTGCATCCCATGTGGGTGCCAGGAACTCCTACAAAATTATAATGGCATGCGACGACGGCTTTACTTTGACCATTTTTGTACCAATGCCTTGATTTTTGTCTGAAATATTTTCTTGTTTTGTACCTTTTAGATACCTAACTTTTATTTTTCCGTAGTCGTGTTACAGTTTTTAAACTTATTTTTATTTCTCTTTGCTCCACTTTCCAATTTTAATTCGGGACTTTTACTGCCAAATTTTCCAACTTACTTTCTATAACATTCAAATTCACTTCCCCAAAAATGATTACGCCCTATCACAGTTATGTTAATTGCTATTTCAGTCAAAGCTCAAACAAGCTGGCAGAGTAGTACTAAAACCGATTTATACGCTCAATTTACTGGTTCAACTTGAATAAGTTATGACACCATCAAATTTCATTGTTTATTACTATGTTAGAGTTTTGGGCTTATGAACATTGTTGGGAGTAGTGGTGGTAGGAATTATGTTTGCAAAAGCAGAATATGGGTCATTGGAGTGTGTTTAAAATATGTTTATATGAGTTGGAAAACAGGCTAATGAATGATCATAAACAAAAGCATAATCAGCCTATTATATTTCCACTGCTGGAATACAGGACTCTTCTCTTTGAGAGGGAATGGGCGATAATCTACCAACAGGAACTAATGCGGATTGGTAGATGTCATATGTCTTCGAATTTTTGGTTCTGAGACATGTCGGTTTCCTCACGATGTTTTCCTTCACCGTTTCAAGAGCAGTGCTGATAAAATTATTTACACAAAGTAAAGTGCCCGCCTAGGATCAAATCCACGACTCATAAGTTGGGGCCGTTACCACTGGGCCACCACTGCTCGCCATATTGGAAATAGTTATTGTAAATGTAAGCCCTCTTGATGAGAAGCAGATAACCAATGTAACCGAACAGAAGCAGATAACCAGTGTACCTCGAGATAAATTTTTTTTAGTCCTGCTGGTCATAAAATAATTAAGGGAATTATTAAAATAAATACATTGTTCTCATATATAGAAGCAAAAAGAATAATGTACCAGGATTCTGTAATAACTTGATATAAAAAAGTGTCCTTGGAGTTTCTTACCCGTTCTTCTCCATAGAGATCTACGTTTTGGAATAGGCAACTAGCTTCAACTTTCTAACTGACCGACTCTTTGACAATTCAAAAGTGCCTGTAAATGCTCTGAGTTTTGACTAGAAACTAAAACAAATGAACGAATTACCTAGTAGTAATACAATATAATAGGGATGATGACAAAAAAAAACATTTTTGTCCGTTTTGTAGATTATTAAAAAAATATTGTGCACATATTTTTTCTCTTTTTACGTTATCAAAAGATTACGCCGATACATTGATTTAAATGTGCCATGACGTCATGAGTATGTAGAATTTATACTTACTTGTGACGTAGCAACCCCACTCCTCAACTTTAATGCGTTTTATCTAAGTATTTTTTTATTAATATGATATAGCAAAAAATACGTGTCTAGTGTTTTTTTAGTACCTGACTGACGGATTTAATAGAATTTCTTTTTTTTATCCAGGCATCATCCCATTGTGAGGATTTTTCTAAGACCTGCAGTTCTCTTACATGAGAGCACAGCACTCCATACTAACCCTTTTTACGATTTTCTCTATCAAATCGCCGCATCAGTTTATCTTTTTTACAAGAAAAGCTCTTACAACATGCTTAAGCTTCGTTGAATTTGTTTATTTAAAATGAAAAATGCTTACAGTCATTTTCTTATGAAAAATATTAATGCTGGAATCCTTTCATATTATAAAACAAAGTCCCCCGCCGCGTCTGTCTGTCTGTCTGAACGCGATAAACTCAAAAACTACCAAACGGATTTTCAAACGGTTTTCACCAATGGACGGAGTGATTTATGCGAAAGGTTTAAGTGTATAATTCATTAAGGTTTTGTGTAAATTGGCTGAAATTTGACGATTATTGTTGAAGATGTCGGAAAAAAATCATGCCGACTGGGAGCTTTATTGGCGTGCGCAACGGAAATCGTGGAAGTTACATAAAATTTATGATCTACAGTATTATCGCTCTGGCTTAATTCTATCTTCTAAGGATGACCCACAATAACCATTTTTATCTTCCAAAATTTGATAAAAATTTCATTGTTATTTTCGAAGCTATTTTGACCAGTATTATAGTAATCCATATACACATTAACTTTGTTACTTAAATTGAGCATTTAATTTAGATTGAAATATGCCTTTGCCTTGACATCATTTCATTTATATGAATGGTTTAAAAGATATCACAGATTCAAAGTTACGCGTAACAAACGCGGGCGCAGCGGTAAGAGTCAATAGACCTTTTCCTCGGCTATTAGTTATGTAATCTCGGTATGGGTAGTACGTTCCCGTGGGATATTTTCCGACAAACACGCGGGTGAAGCCGCGGGCAAAAGCTAGTTACTAATAAAATAAGCTATTTATCTTTGAACTCCTGCCATTTTATGCAGAGCAATAAGTTGCTGCATAGAGTTAAAAGAATAAAAAGTACGAATGCCGGATAAAACTCAGGAGTTGAGTTTATTTTCTGTATTTTTATGCCTTCCTACTGTATCTTTGTTTGTTTTCTCCTGAAGAAAGGATCTTTGAACATTATTAGCGCTGTGCATTTTAAATTCTCTGTTATCTTTCCGTCCGGTTGAGTAATGTGACCGGAGATAAGGATTAGTTAGCTCTCGGTAAAGGACTAAGGACTTATTTAGGTATGGAGAGTACTTTCAGGGTACAAGTCAAAAGACAGGTAGACTGGCGGAGTAGTAGCGTAATACACTTACATTGCCTTTCATTTGGACAATTCAGTAACATTCATTGCGTCATTTACGTTGTCGTGCAGACGAATTTTTCAAGCGTTAAGCCTACGTTCGCACGGACGTAAAAGTATCGCGGCGAGATTTTATCGCGCACTGGATTTTCAACTCTCAATTTTGAACCGAGCGTTGAGAATCCAACAGAGAGCAACCCAGCGCGACGAAAAAACACGCTGTAGGATTTTCAAATCTTGGCGGTGAAAATCAAATCGGTTGAAAATCAAATGCGAAAAAAATCACCACAGGAAAAAATCGCCCGTGCGTACTTTCCTTCAAAATACTTCGAATTGTGATTGAAAGTGTGTTACGCGATTTGGTAGTTCGTTCGTTTAGTGCGTAGAGCTTCGCTGCGTGCTAAGTGACATGCTCCTAGCGAACCGATGCATGGTTTTATGTAAGTATACCTACTATTGCAATAGCCACACAGCTTGATGCCAAGCTGCATGACTAATAAAATATGTTACTAGTTCGAGCTACGCTATTTATTAAGACGCAGATATATGACACTGACCTTAAGTGATTAGCTTGCGTGTTCTGTACTGAGCTCACGCAACGCGTCGTACTAGGTCGAGCCACTAATAGGAATCGCACATCAAGGAGCGCTCTCCCAAATTAGATGCTTTATTAATTTATTGTATATAAAATAAAAGGTATTTTAATAAAACGCGTATACTAAAAGATCAATAATTCTTCTCAATTCTCAATTTTTCTTCTTAATTTTCTTTTTTATTTCTTTAAAATGGTGAAGGTTTCAGAAAAATATGCTTACTAGATTTTGCGCGATTCTCAGTTTTTAATCAGCATTAGACATAACTTAACAAATTAATTTTACTATGTAATAAAAACATAATCCAAAATATGCCTATATCAAAATATTTAAAAAATGATTTAATTTAACATATATTTTTTTCCAAATCATTAACACTACTAGTTTAGACGTCATCTTTAGTATAAAATCATTAAAAGTCGGTTATCGTCGCCTTAAGCGAAGCTCCTAGCTGTGTGGCTGCGGCCTTAAATGTCAATATACAAATTGGATATGAGAGATTAGAGATGATACAGCATTTTTATCAAAATATACCCAATAGTCTAGTCAGTTGCTTACTGCTTACTAATATTGAGTTTGTTAGGTTTTTTTCAAATTAAATAATCATGTGCATTTATAATGGAAGAGTTATCATTTATTGTCGTATTGTCGTCTCCACATGTTAGCCTAAAAAAAATGAGGACTTCATCGACAAGAATTAATTTGATTGTCTACAATTTATTTGTGATCTATATACTATCAATGTGTATGTACAATTAAGTGCCCAATGTGTTATATGATTTTGTGGCGACTGTACCTTGGTAAAGACAACCCCACTCAAAACGCCAGAGTTAACTGAATCAAAAACGACAATCGATTAAACTCCAACTGTCATATCGAATAGCCAATAAAAATAATTCGATAACGAATCAAAAGCGTCCATCATGTTCTTTTCAAAGTCATTCATCCTTCCATAATCGATCGTCGTCATTGCTTATTCAGTCCGTCGGGGCGACATTTGCATTCGCGACCTCTGTTCTGAACACTCGTATGGGTATTTTTATTTAATTTCGACATAAAATCTGGTAATTGATTAACGCTTGTTTCGGACATATGTAGGCTTAATCCTGTTTGCTGTTTTAATGTGTGTACCTTGATGACTTTATTGTTTTTGGGGAGAAATTATCATTTTCGGGTTTTTGTTTTGATTTTGTTGTATAATTTGATGATGGAAATCGTTTCCTAATTGATTGACAGGCAGAGATTGGTGGGCAGCGGTCCTTAATAATTTGTGAAAAAGTTAAAAGACAAGAAAATAGACTGATTAAATCCTTTTTCTTCTTTTAGTGTAGTTATGACTAACCAAAAGGCCAACTCTCGTACATAAACAACGTTTATATTCAAGTCGCAATCTGTCAAAAATATTGTTAAATTGATTGTATTTTTTACAGATTACGAATGAGATTTGAATACGAACGTTCTTAAAAATACGGGAATTGCTCCTCTGGTGTCAGAGTTTTAAAGCCGCCCATGGGCTCTGACTTGGCTTCACATGCCGCCGAGAAATATCTCTCAGGCACGCCAGTTTCCTCACGATCTTTTCTTTCACCGTTTTTGAAGCAAGTGATAATTATAAAATACCCACATAAATCCGAAAAGTCAGAGGTGCGAACCCAAGTCGAGTGCGAACTCTGATTCCAACGGTCACACCACTAGGCTATCACTGCTTTCAACTGATCAAATGAAGAGTCGTCTTTGACAGTCGTTACGGGTAGCCAGAAGCCCGAAAGTCTGACAATCAGTCTTAACAAGGAGTATCGTGTTACCTAGTAAGTAACTTGTTTGTGAAGGTCAGATAGGCAGTCGCTCTATGTAAAAATACTGATATTCAGCTGCATACGGTAAGACAGCTGTGAAAAGGCTAGGTAGATGATAATGAAAAAAGATTATAATAACAGACCTTTAAAGTCGACCCATAGGTCGACTTGGAGTTTTATCCCTGTTCATAAATAGGGATAAAACTCCAATAAAACATGAACCCATTTTTTAATAAAATAAGAATGCTTTTAAAAAAATATAATTTCAACAGACGTGACAAAAATTAAATTGTCACACCAATATGGAAAGTGAAATAAAAATTTAAAGGAAAATACCACCCACGCGTTAAATTTCCCGTAAAAGCCTGAAGCGATTTAGTTCGTGAAACGGTTTAAACAAGTTTTAAACTCTGATCTAAATGTTGAACTGGATTTCGAAAGCATGATTGTACAAATTCTGGTGAGGAGTACAAGTCTTTGCAAAGTAAGGAAACAATATTATTGATAACTAGATTTTGGTAGGAGGTCGTCTTTGTAGATTTCAGGATCTTTTGGTAACTCATGGTCTACATAATTTCATTGATGCATGTAACCAACACATATTATAATTCTGGTCACTTCAGAACATGCATGGTAGCAACCGTGGTATCAAAACGAACTAAAGGGCGTTGTACCACTGACGCTGGTGTCACCCTAATAAAGAACATTTTTAATGCCTGGGAAGAAGCACAAGATGCCATTGGAATCTTTTGCGACCTCTCGAAGGCGTTCGATTGTGTAGACCATGAGACACTTCTGCTGAAACTAGAGCACTATAGGATTAGGAATACAGCTCTTGATTTACTTAGATCATACCTGAAAGATAGAAAGGTTAAAGTTCAGGTAAACGGCGTAAACTCATTAAGATCTGAAATGGCAATGGGCGTTCCTCAAGGTTCGATACTGGGTCCATTCCTCTTTTTAGTTTACATTAATGATTTACCCCAATTATTTAAAAATCAACCGAAGATGGTGTCATTTGCTGATGACACATCATTAATCTTTAAAATAAACCGACGGCCACAAAATCTTGAAGACGTGAATAGCTCTATTCTGCATGTCCAAGATTGGTTTACGGTAAACAATTTGGTACTAAATAAAACAAAAACCAAATGCATTAGATTTAAATTACCTAATGTTAGAAGTAGCGAATGTGACATCATATTGAATGGAGAAAAACTGGAATTTATTAATCAAACGGTTTTCCTAGGAATCACGCTAGACGAGAAATTACAATGGGGACCTCATATAACATCTCTTGCGGGGCAGCTAAGCTCGGCCGCTTATGCTGTTAGAAAGATAAGACAGTTAACAGATGTAGAAACCGCGTGATTGGTCTATTTTAGCTACTTCCACAGCATTATGTCATATGGCATTTTACTGTGGGGTCGGGCTGCTGACATTGAATCCATCTTTATTTTACAAAAGAGAGCTGTCAGAGCCATTTATAATCTACGTCGCCGCGAATCTCTCAGGAAACTATTTTAAAGGATTAATATTATGACGGTACCTTGCCAATTCATTTATGAAAATATTATGTACGTAAGGAAAAATCCACATCTGTTTAATAAAATAAGTGATAGACATTATTTTAATACTAGAAATAAAGATAAACTAGATCAACCATTTTTCAGATTATCTAAAGTACATACATCTTTTATGGGGTACTGTGTTAAATATTACAACAAAATACCTCGTGACATATTGCAATTAAATGAAAGAAAATTTAAAACTCATATTAAAAGTACACTTTGTAAACAAGCATATTACAAATTAGAGGATTATATCCAAGATAAGAGTGCTTGGAAACATGCTGGTCCTGCTTCATAGGACAATTTAGAATCAAGACAAAATCAAACAGGTTGCTAATCTAATTGTAAAATTTATAATTTTTGTGTTATATTGATTTTGACTTCCTCACACACTGACTTATTAATTTTAAAAACATTAGGAAAATCGTCTACTTTTACAATGTTTGTAAATATGTGAGCACCATGTATCTATCACATAATTAAATTATCCGTCGTTGCTTCATTTTTAATTCTTTTTACTTATTGTGGTATAGTAATTTTATTCTAGGTGCATCGTCTTCACATATAATTATTTAACTAATGTACGTACTTATACAAACTATTGTAAAACATTTAAAAAGAGTAATGGTGGAGTTTCTTGCCCGTTCTTCTCCATACGAAAACTACCTTTTGAAAGGGGCGACTAGAATCAATTATGTTATTCTGTAAATTTTGACGTTCAAAAGTGCCATACATGGACCTATTTGAAATAAATGATTTGACTTTTTGACTTTTGACTTTTGAACTTATTAATACGTATTTTATTTATACGTACTTTAAAACCTACTTCGCCTATAAAAGCTTTATTTATGGTTCTCATAAAAGCAGTCCTTTCATTGAACGAAATCAATAACCACCAAAAATGAACATAGTAAAAAACAGAACGTCACCAAAAAATCCCAAATTCAATCAATCCAATCCCGTACAACTTTAAATCCAACACGTATTTCTATAAACAATTTTAATCTTTAATGGCATCCCGCCGATGTCACCAGCCTACCCGATATTACCGACGATCAAACTGTAGCCGAGTCGTTAACTTGAATTGAAAGGGGCTTACGGGATTAACACATGCAAATTTCTCTCCTACCTGTACCCACATTTCAAGGTGCTAACTCCCGTCCATTGTTTCTCATTTAAATTATGTTTTTGGTTGAGAAGTTCGTGTTTTTGTATTGAAGTGATGTGATGGTTTAGGTGGTTCTGTTATTGTAAAGGCTGTTACATCTACCAATGGTAAGGTTTTATTAATTTGTCTTACTTAATGAGGTTTATAACGCGAACTTATTTCGAACCGCTCCCGCCACATCCGCTTGTCTCCAATAAGGGTCTGCAGCAGCTTCTCAACGCCTCAACCAGGTGGGTGACCTCAATAATGTAACCATTCAATGGATCAAAGGACACAACGGTTCGCGGGGCAATGACGCAGCCGACGAAATTGCCAGAATGGGGTCGAGCATAGCACTAGCTGGGCCTGAACCCATCGCGCCACTCCCCTTCGGGTACCTACGCACTCTGGTAAGGAAACGAACCAGGGAACAACATTAAAAACTATGGGTGGACCACGGTAAATGCAGGCAGGCCAAGGAGGCAATCCCTACAATCGTACGCAAAATACGCGCTTTGACGTGGAGTTGCGGATACCAGCCCATATGACCTACTACCTATTATTAAGGGTGCAAAGTCTAGCCAGAATGTTCTAAAAGCCGTGTGAAAAACAGACGACGTGCACCTTTTTGGACAAGAGTCGTCTAACATCCGTCAGCTGTGCAACGCACCAAGATTACGAAACCTTTACTTCGCCCCGAAACCCTATTGTTTTCATATTATTATTGTGATGTGTGTATGGCAAACATGTTATATTGTGATATCTGTATATTAAAGGTTTTAATAAAGCTTTAAGGTCTTTAATAAGATTAGTCCTTGGCAGCTCTAGACATAAAGAGGTGGAAAGAGAGTAGGAAGACCTCTGCCCAGCAGTGAGACAATTATGACTAAGAAAAATCGAAGGACGAGCTAAATGGCAATGGAGCGGTCTTTGTCCAACAATGGACTGCTATTAAAGGTTGATGGTGAAATCAGGAAAAGCAGGTTGCAAGCTTGTTCTTTGAAAGTAGCACAAAAATACACCATTTCAACAACATTCCAGGTATTTATAATTCCAAATCTTTCAAAAAGTTCATATTAGAAGGAAGATTATGAAGACCGTTTGCATCAACCTACCCAGAGTTTCGGATTCAGAAAAATCGAACTGATTTGACAAGACGATGACGTTGATAACATCTAGTATCCTCTTTTTAAATAGGTATGTGATGTCATTCAGCCTACAACACATTCTGGTTCAAGTTAATTTAACGACACCCTATTAGTCTAAATTAGTTCCATCGTTCACGAGGAACCATCTTTACGAGGTAACAAAACTATCTCACATAGCCTGTTAAATTCATAACCTTTCCATTCAGCAATACTACAATCAGATTATGTAACATTAGTAAACATGTGGTGTACCAGGACTTCAGGTTGTTTAGAAGATTTAGTACTAATTCAGCCAGCAGCGCAGATGTCGTCCCGGTTTCGATAGGCTTTGGTACATTTTTTTGGGTTGTTCATATTGCATTGTTATCGGAATGGAATCGCTTCTGTGAATGGTTTTACTCTTTTTATGGAGTTTTTTTTTTTTTGGCAATGGACAAATACTCATTCTCGTGTTGTCGCTGCAGTTTGCTTTTGAGGGATGTTTTAAATTGTTTCTTGGATTCTAAATTGGTCAACAAGCCTTTCTGCAGAAGAATTTGTCGGAGGGTCGGTTGGCAACGCCATGGGGCGTGTCTATAATTATTATTAAAAATATTTTTTAGAATAATTCCTTAGTCCCAAACTCCTAATCCAGGTCAATCGAAAGCAAAATTTCATCCAAAACCGTTCTGTCGTTTTAGCGTGAAAGCGAACAAACAAACTCACTTTCGTTTTTATAATAAATTTGTTAGAATATTTTTAGTATTCTTTATTGTGATGTTCATCTACAAAACACCCCACCTTTTATTCCCAGCTCTGAAAATAAATCCATCTATTTCACCATATCCATTACAAATAAATTCTCTACAAGCAAAAAATACTGAAATTCAATTTGGTGCAACGCAAAAATCTATTCGATACTGCATGCTGCGTACAAAGCAATTTGTCAGTAGCCCAACCATAACAGGGAATTGGTTAATTCGAATCATTGTCACATATGGGGATGGGGAGGTTTCGATAAATTTTATCGATATGTTAATCACGTGCTCTCGAATCAGTAATGCATGTTCCCATTTGTTTGATTGGTGCAAAATCATTTATGGAAATATACCGTGGCTTTTGTGTCGTACGTGTTAAATGAAGTCGATTAAGTTTCGATGTTTAATGTTTTTGGTTTTAATTTTTTGTACTGTGTTATAAAACATAACATCACGCCTGTATTCCTCGGAAGACTAGGCAGAGGTGTGTCTGTATAGTACACCCACATTTCGCCATTTATGTTAAAGTCTCATGTAACAGGGGACGAGTCTATTGATAGCAACCGCACACAAATTCAGACTCCAGGCTGCCACTGAGCTCCTCACCGGACACGGCTGTTTCGGGAGGTTCCTGTTCCGGATATAACGTGGGAGGAAACGCCCGGGTGTCGCCATTGTGTGGATTGCTCGGAGGATACGGTGGAGCATATGGTGGAGGCCTGCGCGGCTTGGGCAGGGCACCGCTGTGTCCTCGTGGAGGCGATCGGTGGCGGTCATCTCTCGCGACCGGCCCTGGTTAAGGCCAAGGTGAGGAGCGAGAGGGCATGGCAGGCCGTCATCTTCTTCTGCGCAGCAGTAATGCTCGCGAAGGAAGAAGCGGAATGTGTGAGAGAGAAGCAAATTTTGCGCCCTCACGCCCCTAACCACCGCAGGTGACGCCCTTGGCATCGGGAATTCCAGGCCGATTCCCGGCCACTGTAGGCGCAGGCTTGCGGACTGTGAGCAATGGGTAGCTCGCCGTCCGATAAGGACCAGGCCCGAGACGACGGCGCGTTGTGTTCCACGAGCGCCTCAAAGAGATGTCAGCAGAACTGACTGGGTCCGCTAGGGCTAATGCCTGCTGGGGTTGCGGGAAAGTCCGAAAGGGAAACTGTGGCCCCTGGCAACATACAGGCAACTGAAGGAACACGGGTGGGTTTTATTCAGTAAGAGTCTGACACGCCCTCCCGCTCCGCCCAGTGCGGGAGAAGTTATTTGACCTTTTCCCACCAAAAAAAAAGGCTGTTACTGAGCCAGGGTCGCAGGAAAATCTTAAAGGGATATCGTGACCCCTGGCAACATAAACAGTCTAATTTGATAATTGCCCCCCCAAAAAAAATAAAAAAATTGCTGCTACTGAGAAATTGCATATGGAAAAATCCAGTAACACTTCGCCACACCCTCCACTTCGGGAATCGAACCCAGAACCTCATGCTCAGCAGTAACGCTTGCAACCATTAGACCAAGGCAGGCTGTGTTATATTTAGCTGAATCTATACATATTATAAATTAAAGTCGTTTTTCGTGTTTGTCTGTACGTCCACAGTGTTCTTCTAAATTACGCAACAGATTTTAATGAGGTTTTCACCTCCGCGTAGAGAATTATTCAATCTCGATGTTTTGTCATATCATAAAAATCGTGCAAAGCAGGAGTGGGTTACTAGTAAGGTATAGCATAAAACAAACAAAAACATTATTAAGATAAAACAAGTAATAAAATAGTAGATAAGTTACATTACATTATTAAGTGATTATTGAGACAGACTTCTGAGATGATATTGCATAGTGGAACATCAGAAACTGTTAAAATTTGAAAAAAAACTGAACTCAAACTCGAACTCAAAGCATTTATTTCAATTAAACCATTTACAGGTACTTTTGAATTATCAAGGAATCAGTCAGTCAGAAATATGAAGTTAGTTGCCCATTCCAAAGCGTAGTAGGTACCCATGGAGAAGAAAGGGCAAGAAACTCCATGGACACTCTTTTAAATAAAAAAATTGTTACAAAACACTGTTACTGAACACTTTGAACTTTAGAACTTTTCCTATTTATAAAGTACCAATTTACCTCGATATTATAATACAATATGCAGTACCTAGCAGTGGTGGTGGCCCAGTGAGCAGTGACGACTACGAGTTGTAGGTCGTATGGTTCAAACCCAGACAGACTTTACTTTGTTTCAATAATTTAAGCACCACTGTTCTCAAAACGATAAAGGAAAACATCGTGAGGAAACTGGCATATACTAGAACCAAAAATTCGAAGACATGTAACATCTTTCAACCCGCATTGAGCCCGCGTGGTGGATTACCGACTCGCTCTTGACGAGTGGAGGCCTTTTCCCAGCAGTGGGAACATTATAAGCTGATTACGATTATGATGCAGTACAGAGAGCTCAACACTTGTTTTCTCAAGTTTGAATTTTCTACATCTTAAAGCTCTTTAATGCTTGAAAAGCCCTCAGCATTAAACCGTAAAATCTCAATGAAAACTTCTTTATTTTACTGTTAATATGAAAGTTATTTTAATATATTTAAAATATTTTTGTTAATAAAAAATCATTTTGGTCAAAAACTCAGTTAGTCATGGAAATAAAAATAACTAACGCATTTGTGTATGACTTCTCAATAAGGTACTTCTTTTTTTCTTTTATCACGCAAGAGTCAACAAAATACAAAAAACCTGAAATGGATTAATAAACTGAAACGGGGAAATACTGAACATCGGATTGTTATACAAAATAATTTGGAGAAAACTGCAACTTTATTGCTGCTCATAAAAATCATTTTAATTAGTATAAAACTGCTAAACTATTAACTCAAAGAAAATTAAGTTATTCAAACGTTTTTTATGAAAAACAAGCTAGAGTGGGAGAGGGATTAATAATGGAATGACTACTAATCTATTCCACTAATGACGTCTTCCAGTAATAATCTTTTCGCACTAAACTTTATTATTCATGTTTAATAGGAAAATAAAGTATTTTTAAGCACACTTTAGTTTATCCAAACTATGTACCAAATTCTTAATAAACTCAAAGTCAAAACATTTATTCCAATTTATTAAACCATTTACAGGCACTTTTGAATTTTCAAGGAGTCGGTTAGTTCAGAAATATGAAGCTTGCCCATTCCAAAGCGTAGTAGGTACTTATTGAGAAGAAGAGGCTAGAAACTCAATGGACACTCTTTTAAATTATATTGATATAAAAATATTAGTTACATAATTAATGTTGAATTTATAATTATATGTGAGAATGATGTAAAAAAAGAGTCCAGAGTACAGCAAACAGAAACAAAAAAAAAATTATATTAAGCCATGGCAGCTAAGAGATGACCAGTCCCATATTGACGGCGCCCATTCCCAACATGACGCATGGATTAGCACCATTCAGCTCAACCATTTTGAAGTACATGCGTATATCTAAACTAAACAGTATCGTGAGGAAACCGGCATGCCTGAGAGACGCCCATGGGCGGCTTTAAAACTCTGACACCAGGTTAGTCACTAACCACACGAAAACAAGAAGAGTATCTTCAACTTTAAACACGAAACGCAATCGTCACGGGTAGGTAACCAATAGCTTGAACATCTGACAGGTCACGTCTTATGCGGTTTCAGATGATCATGTTTGCCTAGTAGGTAATAAGCTCCTTCTGCTTCATAATGAATATAAGTCAGTCAGGCAAGATAACAACAGTTCAGAATGTCAGATGTCAAGGAGTTTGTATTGGTTTGTGAAGAGGTAGTCTTAGCAGTCCCTTCATGTTAATTAAAGTGATGTTCAGTCACAACTGGGGGCCTAAAACGGCCACATTAAGCAATTCCTCTAAATGCAATTCATTTTCTGAATTCCCAGCAATTCCTCTATGGTGATACATATTTTAGCTGAATCATATTCAATTGAATTCATATCAGAATCATATTTGGTGAAAAAAATGAAGACCGTAATTTTACCGAATAATTTTTCTTTACAGTTTTTATTAATCAAATGAGGTTTTTATTTTTTCATTTCTACAGTTTAAATGTTATTTAATTAAAATATAAAACTGTCATTAGACAGATGATGAACAGATGAATTGCGTAATTAGAATTGAACGCAGATAATATTATGAATGGTCAGTTTGTGTGATTCATAATATTATCATATTATGATTCTACCAAAACGGCTGTTTTGAGCCAATTCCAATTTAGCCGATCTTATTGCAGGAAACAAAACGCGAAATTATGAACTGTCCTTGAACCAAATGTATGGAATGGCTTATGATTTTTTCGCGATTAAAATGTTGGTCCCATGGAAAAAGTTATTCAGTTTGATGGTCAGTACCACATACTTTCTGATACATGCCACATTATCATGTGATACTACTTTTAGCTCGTGGCTAAGTAAAAACAGCCGCACGGGTCTATGCGTGGATGGGTGACCATCTTTACATATCGAGACTCCTCCGTGCCTCGGAAAGCACGTTAAGCCGTTGATCCGGGCTGTCATTCGTGGATCTTTGACAGTCGTTGCGGGTCGTCAGAAGCCCGAATGTCTGTCAACCAGTCTTACCAAGGGGTATCGTATTACCCAGTTATTGGGTTGTGGAGGTTATATAGGCAGTCGCTCCATGTAAAATACTGGTATTCAGCTGCATCCGATTAGAATGGAAACTGACCCCAACATAGTTGGGAAAAGGATATTGAAGAGAATCAATACATAGTATAAAACAAAGTTGCTTTTCGTGTCTGTCTGTGTGATCTCCTAAACTCCACAATAAATTTTATTGCGATTTTGATCATCATATTATAGAGCATTTATTCCGGAAGGTTTACGTGTTTTATACATTTATAGTTAACTTAGATAAAGCACAGAAATATCGATGTTTTGACATTACGCAGGGGCGGGTCGCTCTAATATAAAACGAGAAAAAAATTATAACATAAAGATATCACATCATTAGTACATCATATCTTGATCGAGTGTGAGCGGGGCGAACACCTCTAGAGAAATTTGTTTGATTCTCAAAATATGTTTGAAATCGGTACTTTAAATAGTGTTTTAACTAAGCCTATGTCGGACGAGGCTAGAACTATGAACAAAATATATTACAATCATATAAAATAATTCAAAATTTGTCTATGATGGAGCGACATAGTGTTCTGTCAAAGCTCCTTAATCAAGAACAAAAAAAGATTAAACACCAATCTTCTCAAACTCTATTACTGTAAAACCCATAAAGATAAACACTTAAAAACTCGAAGTGCGTAAAAATTTAAGGGCTCGTAAATCGGAAGGAATGACTCACACGGGGCGTTTTATCAAATAATGTTAAGTTTGAACCAAGAAAACAAATATGGGGCAATCATTAGATGCAATCTCAGAGAATTTGGATGTGAAAAAGAAAATGTACGGGAAATCTTCCCTTTTGAAGTTCATCCTATAGGGAGTTAAGGGATCATTTTATTTAAATGAAGATATAATAATTACTTTGTGGTATTTCTTTTTGTTTTTCCTATAGATTTTAGAATCAGATTGTGTGTAATCAAAATAAATAAAATGAAATAGGTTGTTTTTTTGGTTTATTACAGGAAATTAATAATCTGTCGAAAACGGAAATTTCATTCGATCAGAAACGATTTAAAAAAGTGAATATAATTGCAGTATATGAACTTAGACCATAATTTTTGTAATCAGCATTAATTGAAAGTTCTTTTTTTTTTTGGAACAGCTTTTCATAGTTTTATACTTCCGGATTTTACGAATAACAGTTATAGGCCTGTGTCCAAAAATCTTTTTGACAGTCTTGTAGATTATTAAAAAATATTGGACACGTATTTTTTCTTATTTGACGTAATCAAAAGATTACGGCGATACATTGAGTTAAAATGTGGCATGACGTCACGCCTTGCTAGATTTTATACTTGCGTTGTGGCGTAGCGAGCCCCCACTCCCCACCTTTAATGCATGTTTTCTAAGTTATTTTTGATTAATATGATAAAGAAAAAAATACGTGTATAATATTTTTTTATTATCTGAAAGACGGACTAAATTTTTTTTTTTTTTTACCTAGGACACAGGCCTGAACAGTATTTTATAAATTTATAATTTTGTTCATTTTGGTATACCTCTGTCGTTTCAGTCGACCGAACATTACCAATTAATTATTCATCTCTAGTTACAATTCCCTAAACGCCACTCCAATTCCAACAATTCCTAACCCAGTCCCCATGAACCCTACTTCATCTATTGTAAAAAAGAAAACAAACTCTCCAACCAATTTTGTCGCCGTAAAAACTCCGGTTAATATCCTGGTTTGACACGACAAGCCTAAATCTCCTGGGATCATAAAATATTTAACAATCAAGCGGCGAAAGCGTAAACGTTTTATTTCTTTTCCATTTTCCGCAATGCGGTGTAGTATTCTTTGTAGATTTTGGGTGCAACCCTCGTGGTTTGCCTTTGAACGGATTAGACTCTTCATGGGCTACCTTATTCCCATCCAAAGGAGGTGGTATTTAGTTTAAAATGACGGCGCGCATGCTTAATGCAATAATTGCAATATTTAACAAATCCTAGCCTTAAGAGATAAGATAACATCTTTTATTATGGCTGATTAATATAATTTTGTAGCGACTTTAGTTCAAGAAGGAAGTATAATTGTTTCATAGTGAAGTGCCACATATATACTGATATAAGGATGTTTTTGACGCTTACAGGGGGGCGCTGTTGGTAAACATTTTTGTTTGAAATGTCCTGGAAAAGTAAGATAGTGGCGTTAGTTCCAATTTTGGCCACGCGCCAAAAGAACCTTGTAGCGCTATAGGTGTCAAGGGACTTTACTCACTACTTAACAAATGCAAATGTAAATTAGCCTTTATAGAAGGCCAATTTTTAACAGAAAGTGTCAAAATGTCGGGTATCACGTGTGTCATGTTAAACCATGCAGTGCAATTGTTACCGTCACCTTGACCCGCCTTGCGCGCTTACACTGCATTACAAATGGGCCCAGTTTAAAATCACGTATATTGGTGAGTCCTTAACTCTATTCGTGACTACAGGTGCATATTGGTATTGATCTCAAAATTGGTCTTGGTCGGACTAATACCAAAACCAATACGTTCTTGGTGTTGGTCTTGTTCTAAAATTCACATTTTGCTGCCATATTTACCCAAGGCTCGGAACAGGGTTAAAAAATACCGATGAAAACTGGTTTATTTGGGTTTCACTCCGAACTTTTATTAAGAACGTGAACGTTTTAAGAATTTTATTTTAACCTAAATTAACCGGTTTATACGACGAGCGGCATGTCGGTAAACGCGTTGCAACTTGTAACTACTTGTGAGGATGCCGCGCTGAATAAAAACTAAACAAAAACCGGTTAATATTGCTCTAAACCGTTTAATCCGCAAAATTATTTATGTAAAGCCTCCAAAACTGGTAAAAAAAACCGTAGCGAAACCGAATGTAAAGGTTTTTGCGTCAAGTACATAATAAAGGTTTGAAAATTTAACCGGTATCCGAGCCTTGCGCTTACCTACCGCATTTTGTAGTCCGTTGATTCAAACCGAAAGGAGACCGTGCTTGAAAAGCATTAGCAAAGCAAAATTTTGTTGCATCATTCTATTAGTTACGTAGCTATCCTTTAGAAAAGATCTAAATTGTATGTAGGAGCTGTTATTCAGAAAGAAAATCAATGGAAAAATGATTGAATTACCCATAGCAAGTCACAATAACAAATTGTAAGCGAAACTTTGACGAAAACCAAGTTATTATAACCAAAGTTTTCCCTTAATAATTTACTTTGCGACTCACTATAATTTAGTTATTTGCAAGCTATTACTTTAAGCGTTCTCAATTGGCATTCTGGCAATATTAAAATTGAATTTACGCCTTAGTACAGTGAGTTTGCAAAAGTTTTGGTGCGAGAACGGGGCTCGATAAATCGGCAAGAACGGGATCGTCCAAGTTTCGATATATTTAGCGTAAGTGCCTCCCGGCTTTAGTTTTCATATAGAATTAGGAAAGGTGTCTATGGAGCGTAGTTTTGGTCGATTTTTGTTATTTTTATCATCTTAATTATTACGGTCTCTGCTAGACCTCTCGGTCAAAATAAATGGTAAAAAGGAAACTTGCATGATCTACGCCGTGCCCATGACCTACAAGTTCAAGCGACCCGCGTCTTTCGACAACAACTGTGGAGCAAATAAATGAAAGAAGTCGTTTTGATCATGCCACGAGTCTCCGCGACGCGACTTGCGGAGCGACAGACTCTTGCTTGACGCAAGTCGCGTCGCAAGTCGTATCGCTCGCGACCGTGAACGAGGCCTTGGTTAGATAATGGATTGGTAACCGGACTGTCTACTTTCTTACTTAGCTGTAAGTCAGCAAGATTATCGCTGTCAAAATTCCATGTAGACACTTTTTTCGACATACCCGCAAAAGAAGAGATAAAGGATCGTAGAATCAAAGTGTTTTGAGTAGCGTGAGCTATTTGTGAATAAACTAAGTAAAGAATATTAAATCGTTTTATAAAAACGCATCAACAACCAAGGAAATGTTACAAATTATTATTGTATTCCAACTTTTCTAAAGCGGAGGAAAACAGGAAAATCTGTAAGCCTTTTCTAGGGAAATGAGTCATAATACTAAGTAATTGAAATATAATTAGTATTTTTTTACAAAACTCTTTTCTTTCACTAAACAGATCCACAAAGCTAAAGCTAAGCTTTTAAATAGCTTCCTGTTTGTTCATCGAAATATTACAATCTCCCAGCTTCTTTATCTCGCCATCTTTAAGAATGACATTTCCCAAGAGGGCAGTTTTATTAGCCAGAAAGAAAAACTGGAGGAAAAAGTTTAAAAGATCTTCAAAAGGCTTTTGATTACCATATTTGAGTAGAGGCCAAAAATATATTTTGTTTATTTTGTTAAGGATGAAAACTTTGTTTAAAACAATAGTCATGTTGATTAAGTTCTTAAGTTCTAACAATTTGTTGAGTTATACTTAGATTATGACTTATTAAAGGGCGAAAAACTTTTAAATTTATCCTTTAGAGCACCACCGTCACAGTATAAATATGAACAGTATGGAAACGAGGCCTATTTGTTGAAATAATAACATAACTTCAATTTTTAAAAAGATCGCGGCGACCACTCCTCTTGACACGGCACCCGCAACTGACAGCACCGCGACAATCGCTTGAGATCTCGTCAATGAGCGTGTCTGTGTGAGTGTGCCGTTTCGAACGTTTACTACGTAGTTTGTGTACTGTCCATATTTATACTGTGCCACCGTCCTTGATATCCGTAAAAAGAACCCTTCAGGAATCACAAAGGGCGTCAATGAGGTATCTACTGTTACAGCTATGTAGGTTCCTGTCCCAATAGAGTATCTATCGTGAAATTACAACACTGCGCTCTGGGGACTTTGTCGGATGATTTTAACAACATGCTGTGTAATGCTATACATAGATGAGATAAACTGTCGTGCACATTGATAACGGAAAAATTTTGTTTAAAAAAAACTTGAACAATTTTACGAGTGGAAATACTTTAAATGAGGTGTCGATAATGGTAACGGTAACAGTGTCGCGACTTCAATTGTTTTTTCTCATCTCAAAAATGCCCAACACGCCTAAAGTTTTTACTTAAAAAAAAAACAATCGACTTCCAAAAAAGAACTTTACAAAGTGGAAACTTAATTTAATTTCGTAAGTCTTTGGTTTTGTATTTGCGTTTTTTTTTTGCCACCGACTTCCAAACTTAAAGATATTTTTCACTTCGTTGTGTTTTATTTTGAAGACGTTTTTTTTTTTTAATCTCGTCAAATAGATAACTTCCTCATTTTTTTAAACTCGGTAAAAACAGAGTTAAAGACGATGTATATTTTTAAAAGCTTTATGACGAAAAGTGAAGCTTCGTTCTTCACAATATTATCTCCCCATATTTTCGTCTAACTCTATACGAATAACATCAAACTAACTACGAGTACCAACAAATCCGAACCACACTACTTACAAAATTATCCCTTTTTACGGAGCAAAACTTTTCAAACTTAGCCAAGTCCCTATCTGTTACTTTTTCAACTCTGTGCCGCGTATATCGTGCACTCCTTGAGTTATCGCTCACGACTTTCAACGCAGTATCTTACGTAATTCTTTTTCTATTCCCGCCATTATAAACTCTAGGACTATTGCCATAAAGGCAAAAGTTCCTTGAAATATTCGGACTGTATCATGCGCTATCGTTGTCGATCGTACGGTTTCCACCAAACTTTATAAGCCGTTTTTATTTCTTTCTGTTGCGTATAATGCATTTCGTTGGCTCGCTCGTCTTTCTAACTTAGCCTTAATATTTTCTAGTACAATTTTGGTTTTAAATAAACTTAGGGTGCAGTTCGTTGAGATTTATTGTACCTATGCTGCATATAAATTACTGTTTTTATCGAAATGGTTGGAATTTTACTTCGAAAGAAAGATAGTTATTTGAAATTTAAAAGTGGGACATGAACTGTACGGGGAATATGGTTGCGTAATGTTACATATTTAATGACAATTCAGTCTCTGTATTTTTATAGAATCCTTTGTAAATAACAATGGATTCTAGCAGTATATAGATAAGTTATTGTATATAGTACAATTATATTCATTCATATAATTTATGTAGTAAGTTATTCTCTTAGTCGTGTTTTACGACACCCAGAGGAAAGCCTTTTCTTTCGCCTGATACCATATAAAGTTCATCATAGCAGTTGTAGTATCATCGCCATGCGTTTCGTCACACGTATCGATTTATCCAATTTCTGATAGTCGGCAAATCAAATTTCAAATTAGGAGCCCAAAACATAGATAATACACTTCCGGATGACTGAATCGAGCCACTCTGCATTTCTAAGTTTTTTGATGGTCGTGAATTCAAATATGGAGCATGTCATCATTGCTCCAGTGTGATGGCTTCAAAAACTTTTTGGACTCATAATTATTTTGATTTTTACCTGCTACGATCCTTACATACTCCTTTTGTCTTCTCTATGTTCTTACATCTGGTCATACACGCACACAGCCGCCGGTTGCGAATACTACGCACCTGACCTGAAGAACACCACCAATAAGGTCACTATAATATAATGTCCTCCTACGACGTCACCTCCCGGCGTTTCCACTTACATCTGCTTTATAAATATCTTTTGGTAGTTTCCTTTTATTTAACGTTTATACACGATTGAGGAGTCCGGGAGTATGATTATATTTTTCTGAGATCAACGATTAGCCAGTAATACAACTCACCAAACAGTCCGTCCAAGTCGAGCTACTTACCATAAAAGTATTGAACTAAGCGGCTATCAAGAAGAAGAAAAGCAATAAGTTGGAACTCGAAGAGATTTTCGTCTTCAAAGTTCTAGACCGGAGTTAAAAACTATAAGTACTTGAGTCCGTAGTTTGGTATTGTTCCGATAAGCTGGTTGGATCTCAGTTAGTAAAAGTTGTCATTTCTGACAGACTTGGGAATATTATTAATATTTAGGGCGTTATATATAATATTTATATATATTATATTATTTTATATCATTTATATTATATATAATATTTTGCGTCAAAATAACTTTAGTGGGGACATAATTATTTTATTTGGGATCTCCAACAAACGATACACAGATACAATAGTAATACGAAAGGTTATTTTACGTGTGCTCCTTCAATTATAGGAGACCACAGCATGCATATATAACTAACTAGGTGTAAGCAGGATAAAATAAAAATATAGAAAATAAATAACGAAAAAAAAACCTACACTCCGGAGTGCCGACAGAAGTGAAAACTTGAAAAAAATCGGCACCTTATTGATCAACGCGTTGATGTCTTTTTAATGGTCAAAAGCTGGTGTCATCACGGTGTCGCGAAATCAATGGCTTAGTCCCATCTCAAAAATGCCCTACGCACCTAAAGAAGTTTTCACTTCAAAAAAACATTTCAATACTGAACACTATTACAACTGTTAAGTATAACATAATTAGCCTATAATGTTCCCACTGCTGGGACACAGGCCTCCTCTCTGTGAGAGGCACCGGGCCGTAATCCAACACATAGGCCCAGTGCGGGTTGATAGATGTCATGCCGGTTTCTTTGCGATGTTTTTCTTTACCGTTTTTAGAGCAGTGATGAAAAAAATTATTAAAAAAAATTACCTTTATTTACTCAAATCAACATACATCTTTTCACAATTCAACTAAGTTACAAATAGGTAGTAAAGGATGGTTATATTTTTTTGATAAATAATTTACATACAGTTAAACGCCTGTCAGGGTTCGGACCTACGACCTTCATGTAAGTCGTGGCCATTACCACTGGGCCACCACTGCTCTAAACCCATATCTAATAATAATAAATTATTCCACATTAATTTGATGACTATTGAAGGGAAGAAATACTTACAATATGGATTAAAGAACCGGCTATTGGATTTTGGAATAAGGTTAGTTTTTAACATGATAGTGACGACTCAGCCTTCTCTTTACATCTTAGAATGTATTTTGTATGTTCGCAAAAACTTAGGACTTTTCAAAATATGAAGCGATTTCCATAATATAAATACATGTAGTAAACATGAAATTGTGATACCCAAATTTAGATTAACTAAAACTAGTAAGTCATTTCTTATAAACATTATCCGCTTTTATAACAAGTTGCCAAAGTCGGTTACTGAACTAAGCGATGGAAAGTTAAAAACTCACATCAAACGTGTCCTTATCAAAAATGCATATTATAAGATTAAGACTACGTTGAAGACAAGGAAGTTTGGCAATAATTCCTTCTGCACATGTGGCTTCCCTGGTACCTCATTAATGGCATAACAATGTAAATATCTATTAACTGCTCCCAAATTACGATGATTATTTTATTTTACTTTTTTTACACACTTCCTTGACATAATCTTTTCATTATTTGACATTATATACCTACAATTTTACATTTTTTTAAATCAAATCAGATTTGTTACAGCTGTAGTGGCAATCATGTCATTTGGTTTAAATAGGTCCTTATTTTTATTATTTTGTTTATCTTTTATATAGATTCTTTTCTTTTAGATTTTGTTAATATGAGAACGTTGTAGCTTGTATAGACTTGTGGACCATTTTCTATTTTACTAAGTACCTGTTGATAGGCCTACACTGTCCTCTCATACCTTATAACACTGTAATTGAAAAACATTGTAGAAACCATTTATTTTTAAAACAGTAATCGTGCAGTTTCTTGCCGGCTCTTCTCCATAGGAAGCGACCGATTGGCATGGTGCACCTAGCTTCTGACTTTTCATAAGTGCCCTTGTAGGTTTATGTGAAATAAAATATTTTAAATTTGAATTTAAATTTGATTGCATTCATTGATTTTTTTCTAGCAAAAATGGAAATTTTGAAATATTACTCCGTTATCTCAAAACCCTAGCTGAAATAAAAAAAATCATGATTTCTTTATTTCAAGTGGAACACCCCCATTAAATTTACATAGGCATCTATGTAAGTTTAACGGGGGTGGTCCGCTGCTAGTGGCCGGTACCCAAAAATAACGCCAATGTGAACCGGCAGCGCGGCGTTTATGAAAAACCTTCCAGTATTTAAACCCTAACTAAAGTATTTTTTAAATATAATTATGTCCTAGTAATTTTTAGGTTTTAGGGTTTGACAATTCTAACCTTTTTTTTTTTTTTTTTTTGTTCCGGGGTGGAAAATCCTCATGGATGTCCTTCGCCCTGGGGCGGGCGAAGGGGTCTGTCAGACTCCTACTGACTAAAAACCACCCCGGTGTTCCCTTCCCACACTTGGACCGGGGATCATGGGTTCTAGTGCGCCTTCCATGATCCCCGACTGGTGCCGGCCCGCTTTTGCGGACCACTTCATGCCCGCGGGTGGAGTGAGGTGTTACACTCCCCCCGCGACGTCAAATAGGGGCGCGCGTGGAACACTACGCGCCGCCACCTCAGGTCCTGCTGGATGGGGGGTGGCGGACGTCCCCGAGTCCGCCATCCCTCCGGATCCGTTTACGGGGGCTGGAAGAGGGCATTGTCTGCCCTCCGCCGACGCCCAGTCCGCCTGCTACGGATCAGGAGAGTGGTCTCGATCTCCCTCTCCCTTTCCGCAGCCTCCTTCTGTGAAACTACGGTTTCACATAAGGAGATCACTGCATCCCACGACTCGGCACTCCCGACCATCGAACGAGCGATAGCCGGCAGCGCCAGGTCGGCTCCGACTTCAGATACGAGAGCACGGCGCGGCCCCTCTCATGCGGCACACTCTACCAGTGTATGCTGCGCCGTGTCCTCCCGACAGTGGGTGCAGTGATGGCACCGAGCGTCCGGCTCCCTGTTTATGCGACACAGGTAGTTCCCGTAGCAACCATGCCCCGAGAGCACCTGCGTCGCCCGAAACGACAGGGAACCGTGCTTCCTCCCGAGCCATTCGTCGAGCACTGGTCGGATCGCATTGACGGTAGCGAGGCCGGCGGTAGGGCGCAGAAGCCTGTCCCGCCATTCCGTCACCAGGACCTCACGGAGCTAAGATCGACGAAGCTCGATCTCACGCTGCATCGGTCCACCTCCCCGCGTTCGCGCCTCCTCGCGCCACAGGTGCAATGAAGCGAGGGCCCTCGCTTCTAGGTCCCAGGGCGGGGATCCGGCCAGTGCACAAGCCGCCTCGTAGGAGATCGTGCGATACCCCCTGATAGCTCTGACGGCCATCGCCCTCTGCCTGACGGCCATCGACAATTCTAACCTAACCCAACCTTTTTTTGCTCGTAATTATATTTAACCTAATCTAACTAGTTTGGTTCCAGGTAAGTACTTGATGACTGTAATTTGGAAATGATTGATTATGAAAATATATTAATCCCACCGATCTACTCCATATGCCAAATTGCCAACCCCGTTTGCCGCTTTTTCCGAGGTCAGCGCCGGCAGCTGAGGCACTTCCAAGTTTATATTAATGTATTTATTGTACACATAAACCTTCAGGAATTATTTTTCTAAATTATGGTGAAAACCAGGTCAAAATGTGTTGTGTGATTTAGAAGAAAAACGCGGTCACAGAGACAGACACAAAAAGCGACTTTAATTTATAAAAGAAGTAACCTGTGTAGTTACAAACGAATTACTTTTAAAAAAGTCGTTGTAACACACGAGGCTTAGGCAGTTGTCCCACTGCCGACAATCAACGAGTAGCGAGTAGAGCTAGCAACTGAAAACAAGTTAGCGAGCAGCGAGTGTGTAGTTCCGATAGTTTTGTCGCTGGGCCATCAGCGAGTGTCCGAATGCGACGGCCGGTTACTCGCACTACTCACTCGGGTTGAAATTAGAGCTGTTTGGTCTCTCGGCTGAGTTCTGATCGCCAAGTGAGCATCGCTAAGCAAGTATCGCTGAGGGAGTAGGTATTATCTTTGAAAGCTCTTGTCGCTCAGCGACAAACTGTTGGAGCGAGTCCTTGCCGGCGGTGTGAACAGTCAGCGATCAACTATTAATATATGCATCTCTTTTGTTTACACGGAATGTATATCTGTTGTACGTTTCTTGAACGAGAAAATAGCCGATAGTTGGCCGCTTCCTCGCCGGCGGTGGGACAACTGCCTTACTCCAGTATTGTGGGAGATTAATCTTGCACGAAAAAGCACGGTTGAACCCGGAATGACCGTCTATAGGCCGTCCAAATGTTTGTTTCGTTAATCAAATCCGGAACCCGACGATTAGAAAGCCAATCACTCAACCACTGCACAAATCAAGCATCAGTGATACCGAAAAGTTATAGGTATTTATTCTGTTTGCTACAGAGTTGTATCCTATACTATTAAACGAGCAATATTTTTATCTATATTTGTTTGTATATAGATTTCTACTCACGTTCTCGAAATCGGCTGTAACGATTTCGATGAAAGTTGCAATTTAAGGGATACGGGGGCGAAAAATCGATCTAGCTAGGTCTTATATATCTGGGAAAATTCATTTTCTCGGTATTTTCACCTGAGCAGAGCTCGGTCGCCCAAAGCTTAGAACATGATAATGAATAATGACGTGACAATAATGACATTAGAATAATGATCATGACAGCATGGAATTAGTAGCTACTATCCTATAGTATCAAATGAGCATTCTCTGTATTCACCAGAGCAGAGCTCGGTCGCCCAGGTACTACTTACCTAAGAAAGAATGAATAGAAGAAGCTCATGTGAAAATCTTGCATGATAAAAAAGCAATATTATTGTGTCATAATTCTAATTCCCGCATTTAAACATGTTGAACATCTAATGTCCATCTGATCTCAGTGACATAAAATATAGTGGCTGTTGGCTGGCCATGTTTGTCGAAGAACCGATAGCCGAGCGGCAAGCGTAGTGTGGGACGCCCCTCTGCCTCTAATGGACCGACGACTTTAAAAATGTGGCTGGGACAGACTGGATAGGGAAGGCGGAGCACAAGGTGTTGTGACACAGCCTGTCAGAGGCTTATGGACTTCAATAGGCTGAGTTGATCGATTGCAAAATGTTTTTTGTTTTTCTTTTTCATTAGTAAATAATAATAACAATATTTTATTGAATAAATATCGTTTACAAAAAGTATACACTTAATCAACAAGTCAGTAAGATATCCCAAACAATAATAAATTATAGTGCCTAAAAATAAACTAAAACTAAAGTATGTTTGTAACAAATGCAAGTAATGATGGTTCGGAATTACAATGTTAGGTAGCGACCCGCCCGATCTAGGTTAATTCGCACCATTATTTCAGGCCATTACTTTACATTTCAATTAAATTGGAACACTAAAAGACAAATAGTATCTGGTAGTCAATAATTTAATAAAATGTTAAAAGTGAAGTACATTTAATAATTAGGTTGTTTAGCATGTTTGTGAATAGTTTTACTTAAGTTAGTATATAATTTTGTTATTTTTATCAATTAATTAGTTATAAGTTTTATCATGCTAAATAACCTAATTATTAAATAATATAATTACAACTATGAGAAAAAGCTTATTGGGACATTTATATCTAAAACTAAACCTATGTAAATAATATTTAAAAAAAAAATACTTATGGGGAAATAAATTATCATCATGACAATATTTCTAGAAGTTTTTCTGTGTCTGTATGATTGAGAATCGCTAAATGTTCTGATAACATTTTACTACATTTTCAACTTGTTGAGCCAATTATACAGAAAAGTTTCTAAAAACACATAGTTAAAATCGATTAGCAAACGCATGTCTAGTATGAGGCTTTATGCAAACCAAGTCCTTGTAGTCTTGTCCAAGTGTTTGTAGAAAGCTATTATTCGTAGGTAGTAAGCATGTATTTTTGACAGGTTGAGAGTATTGAGTTGAGACTGAAAACAGAATGTGAATTTTCTTAATAATACGTTTATTGTCGTACTGATCTGCGGGTTAATAAGACACCTTGTGAAGATCACAATTTCATTTTGACACACACCAATATTGTTGCAAGGCGGGCACAAGGTAAGCCGATGACCTTGTGAAGGCCGCAGGAATCCACTGAATACGAGAAGCACAGAACCAATCGAAGTTGCGGTGCTTGGGGGAGGCCTATGTCCAGCAGTGGACGTCTTTTGGCTGAAATGATGAAGATGATACACCATTATCTAACAACCAATTCATTCATACAATGTGTTTTAAAAAAATTCTTCTCCACAACTAATCATGTGTTATGATTACAATGACTTTCATAAAAGTAAATGATTACTAAAATATTGTAAATAATCCGTATTTATGAGATTCTAATTTAAAGATTTAAAGTACAGCGTCGCACATAAAGTAGCGTGTGAAACATACCACATTCGTATTGGAATTTTCCGGAACAATAAATTTCAGAAGAGAAATGCTGTCGGCATACGAACTGCACTTCTGTTTACGACTGTAGTCGTATCACAGAATACCTAGAACAGAAGGTCATACAAATATATTGAAGGAATAAATCTATCAAACTTAGACGTAAAAGACTGCGTCCTATTTAAAAGCGAGCGCGCGTGCATATGTCACTTTTTGACCGGAAAATCGGAAAGCGCCCTCTGTCGGCGCAACCACGCGTTCAGGTTTACCGAAAAAAGTTCGAAGTATCAAGTATTCGCGCGACGAGCGCTTTTAAATAGGAATAATAAGGAGTTGCTGAAGTAAATTTAAATCACAGAATAGTAGAGAAGGTCAGCTTCATGCAACAAGCGAAAACGCACGCACACATAGACACGCTTCACGTACAGCGAGTGCAAGCGCACCCACGACGTATTCAACCGAGGTCGCCGTTCGTACACGAAAATATGTAAACAAATGGATCAAAAACGTACCTGTAGATGCCAATTTGTAGTACCACTTACTTTTTGAGAGATTTTGATTTGATTACTACATTAAACCGAAATTCCAATTTTAAATCACCTTAAAGACGTTTTTCATTTGACAACATTGAGGTAAATATAACCTCAATTTTCATCTACGATTTTTCATTTGCAATTTAATTATTTTATTCAAACAATAACTGTTGGAAAATTGGAAGAAACAGAGTTTGTTTACGCTTTCGTCAGATAATTTTAGAACAGACTGTAATAGTTTGTTTTCGCTCGTTGTATGGAGCTGATCTTTTGTACTATTCTGTGTTTGTACTTACGACTGTATTCTTATGCCAAAGGTTATTGCTCGCAATAAAATGTTGTATCCACCTTTTGACGTTCGTCATAATTTAGATTTTATATTTTCATAACTCCTTCTGTACTTTAGTGACAAGTAAAAAGTAACTTAGATATTAGAAGTGAAATCACTGTCACAACTTGCAAGGTTAAAAACCTAGGAGATATATACACAGTACAGAACAGTAGTCAAATAATTTATTTCATAACATCATGCCTGCAGTAACCCCCAAAGGGTTGGTCAGAGGTGTCCTGACTCCGGCTGCTACTGAGAAAAACTCAATAACAATTTGCCCGACCTCGGAATCGAAATCAGGCTCAAGCTCAGCAATAGCGCTTGCAACCACAAGATTAGCGTGGCAGGTCATTAAAAAAAAAATTGATCCTTTGAAGACAGAACCATATAATTCGGAGATCATAATCAAAATCAAAAGTAATTTATTTAAACTAGGCTGAGAATCAGCACTATTCGAACTCTAAAATTACATAGGCCAGTCCAAAACGCCCACCCTTCGTAATATTAATATTTCTATGTTCTTTAGACAGCATAGAGGTGTACTAAGAAAAGGTTTTCAACTCTCCACTCTTAACCGGGTCAACGAGAAGTTTTAAGTTTGTTTGCGAAAGAAATTCCGTTCAATATACGTATAGCTAGTTTGCTATACGTATCAACACAAAGTGCTTTTGATTCCATCAAAGAAAAGCTAATCGGTATTGGATTTAAAAATCGATTCTGAAAATCTCTACTGTATTTTCGTTGCAGCTTCAATAATATCTTGAAAGGCAGCAACACTCGTATTTTTCTTCCTAGATACCAACGTACAGGTATATAAAAATAGTCTTAAATATTTAAGTACTTTTTGTAGATAAAACATAAATAATAGTTAAGCGAAATGTTGGTATCTTATTCGCGATCTCCTGACTTTGATTATATATGTAAGTTAAAACTTGTTCCCACAAAAACAACTTAATGATCTCCTTAAACAGTGCTTCCTCTCTCCTACCCTCTTTGCTGTGCCCTACATGGTCCACATTGATCTAAATTATATAATTACCACCTAAGTACACATTATGGTAAAGCAATAAAGATATTGAGTATTGAGTAAAGTTTTCTAAAAAGAGCGGTGGCCGCCACATAGCGTCCGCAATATACCAGCGAATGACGTCACTGAGACGTTATTTATTAAAGTAAGTTCGTGCGTTTTCCTATAGAGCGTATTTTGACACCGTAATGTCAAACTCCGCTGTCATCTTTTTCATGTCTGCCGTCACTGCGGCCGTTATGTGACGTGCACCGTTTTTCTAGAAATCTATAACTTTAATGTGTTAACCGAACAGTGAAATTTGAATTAAAGTTTGTGTTATAATTTTGGTCAGCAGAAGAATTCTATTACGATAAGTATGCAACACATACAAAGCTCTTCATTTTAAACAAACAATAAAAGAAAACTCCTCATTTATCCCAACAACGACCCGCATACAATACAATACAATACCGCAAAAATACCGATTGATAGTGCACTCAAGTTGCATAACGAACAATCGGTATGACAAAACAGCATTCGAGAATGCATCGATTACACAACTTAACGATCGATACGAGTGAACGACGACGTCGCCTGCACTTGACAGTGGCTCAAGTATAAGCAGTAGCGATTTTCTTTTGTTTCTTTTGAAATTAAGATAAATATGGCTGTCTGGATCCAATCTGTTAATGTTATAAATTAAAGCCACATGTTGTGTCTGTTGTGTGTGACCGCGTTGTTCTTCTAAAATACGCAAAAACTTTGATACGGTTTTCACTATCATGTTTAAGAGAATTTATTTTGGAAGGTATAATACATTAATATTAAACTTGCATGGAATAAAGAAATATCCATGTTTTGACAAGTCATAAAAACGGTGCGAAGCAAGGGTGGGTCGCTAGTTTAATATAACTGACAATGTGACATATTTGTCACCAAAGAACTTAATTGGCACATTTTCATGAAACTGTCATGAAAATGTGTAATTAAATAGAAAACTATGAAAAAAACTTACAAAACTGTCAGATTGTCGAATAGTCGCCGTCGCCTATTTTGTTATCCTTGTCTAATAATGGTGACAACCGCAGCAAAATCAAGAGGCTAAAAGATGAGTCAGCACGTCGAGAACAAGTTGTGGGATGTCGCATGTACTTGTACTTAAAATTTTACCCGCAATGCGAGGTCGGCTCAGCACAAATAGGTATTGTGTCGGTACTTCCAAAGTATTTTGCGGTAGCCGTAGGCTCTACGTCCATCCCCTTTTTTTGGGTGGGAAATTACCAACTAACTTCTCCCGCTCTGGGCGCAGCGGGAGGGCGTGTCAAACTCTTACTGACTAAAATCCACCCGTGTTCCTTCAGTTGCCTGTATGTAGCCAGGGGCCACGGTAACCCTTTCGAACAAACCCGCAACCCTCGCAGGGATCGGCCCTAGCGTACCCCTTCAGTTGTGCTGACATCTCTTTGAGGCGCGTGTGGAACATAACGCACCATCGACCCGGGCCTGGTCCTTATCAGACGGCAAGCTACCCATTGCTAACCGTCCGCAAGCCCGCACCTACGGTGACCGGGAATCGGCCTGCTATTCCCGATGCCCAGGGCGTCTCCTGCGGCGGCTAGGGGTCATACCTTCAAGCTCCGGTCTGAACCAGGGCCGGGCGCACGACATCACTGCCGTCGATCGCCTTCACGAGAACACAGCGGTGTCCCGCCCAAGCTGGGCAGACCTCCACCGTATGCCTCACCGCGTGCTCCGGGCGATCTACACAGTGGTGACACCCGGGCGCTTCCTCCCGCCTTATCCGGAACAGAAACCTCCCGAAACAACTGTGTCCGTTGGGAATCTGCGTCAGGCGGAAGGTTAGGACGCCGTGGAGCCTCTCTAGTCACTCCTCATAGAGGGGATTTATCGCCGCAATCGTGGCGTGCTCAGCACTAAGTTGCGACAATCGCACTCTCCATGGTGCCATGAGATTCCGCCGGAGCTGCGTCCATCCCCTTGGCCGCACCTAAGAAGAAAATCTTCAGCTTACCTACTTGCATCAAATTGAATGGCTATCTACGATCTTTACCTGATTGTAAGTCCATAGAGCAGAAAATTAAGGGCTAAAGTAACAAACCAATCCGCTACAGCTTCTTAATCGCACTGCGACTCGCTTTCTGCCCCCACCTTTACCACGCTCAACGCGCTATGAAGAGCGAATCGACTTAATTGCAGTACTTCTGATTTCATGGACTACTGCTTTTCATTCCTACCGATATATTAGCTGGTTTACGTCATTATTTCTATGCCGAGTTGAAAAATAAGGTCAAATTCTCGGTGCATTTGGAAATGGAGGTAGGTAATAGTTGAACGATTTGGCGTAAAGTACAGTAAAATTGAGCAAAATATTTCTTGTTTCTGAAAACTGAGGTCGTTTATGCAGTAATGTTGGAGCAGAATAGTTTCAAAGACTTTGGCTTATGACAGTCGCTTGGACCGATAGATATAATTGGACATAATAATGACGACGTTTAAAAGACGAATTGGAATGCAGTTTTGCTTTTAAGCAGTCAAGAATGGCAATCATTGCAGTACGGAAGGAAAAAATCCGTTGATGTAAAAAAGTCAAAAAACAAATGAGCTTAAACAGACATGGACGACCAGCATTCAAACAAAGTCTTTGATTTACTCTGCAGCATGCTAAAGTGGCAATGAGCCAGTCATATTTGCAATGCAACCGATAGCCATTTGGGTAGACATGATCTTGTGTGGAGATCGCGAGTCAACAAACGTTGCCGTAGAACCTTCTCAAGATCGATGGAGTGACTGACTATTTTGGAACGATCGCTGGTATTGGATGGATGATAGTTACGTGAGCTCAGTGACATTCAGTTGAAGAGAGAGATGTCAAAAATGGGCCTGCTTATCAAGTTCAAGGTTGCAATATTTGTGCATTTGTGCAATATTTGTCCGCACCACCACTGAAGTCTGGCAGAAAATTGTGGAACTACTTTTTTTAATACTATTTGATGCAGTGACATTGACACTAGCGCCGCGTCAAAAAGACTTTAGTGGTGGCGCGGACAAGCAGAAAGTAATTAGGTACGCAATGTGTATTGTCTTTGGTCCCTGGCCCTGATATCAAGCAATCGACTGCAGATATCAAGCAATGGACAACAATGTCAATGCATTTTTTCTTGCTTTCTTTAAATATGTAAGCACCATGTGCTTAATGATATGTTTCCAATTTTTTAAAATCATTCAAGGTCATTTAAGATCATTTGCCGCGGTCATGGATCATAACATCGTATCGATGAAATTAAAACGACTATAGTGCAAAGAGTAGGCGAATTAAAGGAAAGACAGAGCTTTTTTATTCAGTTTGTTTGAAATTTTTCTTTTTCTACCGACTTCAAAAAAAGGAGGCCATTCTCAGTTTTTTTTAAATGTATGTTCCCCGATTACTCGAAGACGGCTGGACCGATTTACTAAGTTATAATCACCTTTTACAAAATATTGCTTTTCCCGATGCAGGGACTTTAAACGCGGTAAAGCTTTTTTGATTTAAAGCTTTTTTGAACGCGGTAAAAAAAAAATTCAAACAAACTGAATAACAAAGCTCTCTCTTTCCTTTAATTCACCTACTCATTGCACGATAGCCGTTTTAATTCCATTGATGCGATGTTATGATCTGTGACCGCGGCAAATAACCTCTACGCTTTTAGAAAATTATAAATATATCATTAAACAATAATGTTTAATGAAATTGAAATATCTTCATAAAACGAAACCGCGGAACCGTTTACGTGTATTAAATTAAAGGCTCGTGCAGACCAGCGCGATATCGCAGGCGCTGCAGGCAGCGCGACCCTTGTAGCGCCCGCGACATCGCGCTGGTCTGCACGAGCCTTAATATCGCCATTAAAGCGGCAAGCTGTATATCGATATTGTTGTGTATATAGCAATTTACAGCTATTTAAGGCTGGATGATGAAACAGTATCTGATTCAGAACCCACAGTCATTTCAGAAACATAATCGTTCTTTAATAGTCCGTTCCGGAAACTAAAACAAACATACAACTCTTTTTATACCCTATCAAGAATACTATAACCGTTATAATAACTAGTTCAGAGCCATTCACACGAATCTAATCATTTTTTTATCACAGTTTCCCAAGGAAAAATGTTTTATCGCTGTTCGTTGCACAACTCTTAATGTGGGTCATGTGAGATCCATTGTATGTTGGAAGAATAATACGTAGATATTGTCTGATATTTTTCCATATACTGGAATTAGGAAAATATACAATGTATCGGGTATGCAAAGTGCAACTGTTAATTATCTTCATGCGATTGTAATTGATGTGAAACGTTGACCAATGAGCGCTGAGAATTTATTTCTGGCTGGATGTTTATTCTTCTTTCTTTCTTTTTCGTGTGTTTAGTGTAGCTAACTTGGTGTCAGGGTTTTTATGCCGCCCATCAGCCTCTGCTTCACGTGCCGTCGAGAAATATCTCTCAAGCATGACGATTTCCTTACGATTTTTGTGCTATCGATTGGTCAGCATAGTTAAACTATGAATTTTCATTAAAGACTTTTTTGCTTTGTAGACTATTTTTTCTGGAGACCCAAAAAAAATTTCTGAAGTAGAAGCACCCATTCGTGATTTGGAGTCATAAATACGTAGGGAGTAAGCGTGGTGGTCATCATCATCATCAACATCTGCTTAGCCTTTTCCCAGCTATGTTGCGGTTGGCTTCCAGTCTAACCGGATGCAGCTGGATACGATAATTTTTACATGAACCGACTGCCAATCTGATCTGCACAGCACATTTACAGGGTAAAACGATACCCTTTACTGGTTGACTAGTTGGTTGCTGGTTGATTGGTAGGTTGGTTATGGTTGGTTGGTTAGTTGGTTGGTTGGTTGGTTGATTGGTTAGTAAGCGTAGTGATAAATTTTTGTTAATTCCGAAAATAAAAGGTAAGACAGTAACAGGTTGTTATTATTATAAAATCAATATTTTATAGCGTGATCTATAAAATCAGAGTTAAGCCATTACTATCACTGTTATTACCATTACGTGGGTTATAACAGCTATTGTTTTGTAGAATAAATCGATTCGCTTTAACACACATTTGTACTTATTTCTAAACCTTCTTGCGTGTTTGTTTTGTCCTAATATCCTCATGATATTTTAGTAAATACTATCTTCTGTCCGCGACTTCATTCGCATGGAAGTCGTTCACCACAATATACTACAGTAACAGCAGTATTTTTATAAAACTTTCCTGTATACTAAGTTAGTAGTTTTGTTCTCAGCAGTCAAAATATACAGAGGGCTGGTGACTCGGGAGCAAGCGACGTACAGTTGTCCGTGTGAGAAACAGCTTGTCCTGAGCTTAATACCCGCAGCCTTCAGCCTTCAGTGTCGGCCCCTGTGACTTGTTGATAATCATCGCAAAGCATACGCTCACAGGGAACTACGATTAAACTGGTAATTGTGGGGTATTAGTGGTATACGCGGTATAAACACTGTCTCGCCAATTTCCGCCTCGATGAAGTTTCTCTGCAAAGACACGACTTTGAACCGGGTTCCGTTACACAGCTTCGGCGGAATTAAGTTCTGAAGGCATAATCGGGACACCGAACAGTATTATTGGAGGTGTATATCACTTCATCCCCTTCAATTTGCCAGAGAATACATTGATCGCTGCAGATTGATCATTTTCGGCGTTAAAATGGAAACACGACTAAGAATTCTCTTGGTACGGTATTCGACTAATGTCCCCCATACCCCAGATGAACCAGATTTTCTAAAGTGGGAACTACTTTACCAAGAGTCTCTGGCCACCTGGACGCTCTCCTCTGGTAGAGTGCTTTCATCAACTTTTAGAATAACATCGGAAAATTCTTGAGCATGTGAATTCCCGCCAAACCGAGTTCGCATGTTGATGGTCAAGCACAGTGTATGAACTCTTGACCATAGAGTCGACCTTTTCAACGAAGCGTTCACTCTGACCTACAGAACTGTGACATCACCCATCATGTCATGGTTCTTGCGGATGTCCTTCAGGGTTCTGTTTACATATTCCACTGCTTTCCTATTTGCCATAATGCATTCATCCCATACGATGAAGCGCAATCCCTAAGCACGCGTCACTTGTTACTGTTGCGTGACACGACACAAACAGGTGTTTCGTTGGTATCTAAATCGATGAGAATTTTAAACTCCGAAACGGGTGGTCCAATTTTGATGGGTTTCACTGGCAACTATACAAATAAATAAAAATTGATGCATAGAATTCCACGCGGCTAAAGTCGCGGGTAACAGCTAATTATGCAATATATCAAATCAAATCATGTACTTGCTTGAATATGGGTAGCAGGATACATACAACAAAAGTTCTTCAATACATTCAGTTCACACACCACTGTATAAGAAGTGTCAATTAGCACCCCTACCATTCATGAACCACAGAATTCACCATTTCATAACCCGTCCAAGACCGCGTAACGATATCTCTTTCAATTCGCAAACTTTACCATGTTTCCCTTTTATCTCCCAAATCAACAGCGGAATAAAACTGCTCTTTTTAATTCAGTCCACACCCAAATTACTGTGTTAATCATCATTTCATTTAAAATGCACTATTTATGCAGTTACTTCGTTAACGCGAGCGAGCCAGTTCAAACGTAAGTTTGTTTGTGAAAAAGAGTGTGTATAGTGATGAGTTTTTAATACAAATTAGTTCTCGGAATCCTGTGTGTTTCAGTCTTTTTATGTTTGCTTGCATTCTGAGGAGGAAGTTAGTGAAATACTTCCAAATATTATAAATGCGAAACTGAGTTTGTTTGTTTGTTACGCTTTCACGCTAAAACGGCTGAACGGATTTGGATGAAATTTGACACATGGGTAGGCCATGACCTGGATTGGGATATCAGATACCTAATACCGATATTCCCACGGGATCAAGACTTATACGGGTGATACCGCGGGGCTCAGCTAGTCACCCATATAATTAATTATTTAGCAGTTAACTGTATTGTTGGTCTATTGTTCGGAAGAGCGACTGGGGACCGGTGGAATCCTGAGTTTGATTCCTGGATCGGTCATAATGTTTTTAGTGGATTTTAGTGGAAATCTTAGAGAACTAATTTGAACCCTGCTTATGCAGGAGTGGAGAGTCACAAAACCTATCTTAGTGCACCTCTATTGGCAGTTATAGTGGTGTGACCGTTGGACTGTCAAGTCATAGGTCTCGAGTTCGAACCTAAGGCACGCACCTCTGTCTTTCGGATTCATGTGCGTATTGTATAATTATCACTTGCTTCAAAAACGGTGAAGGGAAATATCGTGGGGAACCCACATGCCTGAAAGATATTTCTCGACTCAAGTCAGAAGCCTATGGGCGGCTTTAAAACTATGACACCAGGTTAGTTACTAACTAAACAAAAAAAAGAAGACCGTGCTAGGTTAGAGATAGATTCCACCTAAAGGTATCCACCTTCTATTCCATAAGCATTGTTCCTATCCACAGCCTTATTCTAATAGATGATGTGATTGTCCCACATCGATCGTTCGCGTTTTATCGACTAACCCGTACCGACTCCATTTTCCTTTACAATGTACGGTATTACATGTTTATGTAATCGCAAACGGAATGAGATTGCATGTCTGCTAGTATGGCTTAGGACAAAGTACAGGGAAGTTGCAGAAAACTTGGAGAAAACAGCGACTGAATTTCATGCGAAAAAAAATTGTTTTGCTATTAAATACAAATACTTTTCAAAGCATAATAATCCAGAATTTCTTTTGAACTCCACCTTCAGTAGAATGCAAGCTGATCTTTTTCTCATTAAATAATATTCTATCTATCTAAACTAATATTATAAAGAGAAAAGATTTGATTTTCGTATGTTTGTATGTAATTAGCCGAGCTAGTTTTCTGATTTTACCGAAGACGAGAACTAAGTTTGGCAAAATAAAATGTTAACTTTTGAAGGAGCACAATTATACAATAAAATACCCTCATGTATAAAAAAAATTACACTCATTCAATGCATTCAAAACACAATTAGCTGAATATTTAATCACACATAACACCCTTCCAAAAAGCTGAATGTATTTGATGGGTACCTTTATCATACATAATTGCTATCATGACGTCTGCGACGAACTTTAGATTTATAATTTATTAAGCATTGTTCTCATGTAAGTGACTTTGTGTCTTTTTTGAGAATAAAATATCTTTAAACCTATTAATAAACTCAAAACTAACGGATCGGTTTAATACATTCTTTCACCAGTAGAATGCTATATTATCACTGAGTAACATAGGCTATAATTTATAAAGATATCACGCCTGCGTAGCCGCTGACGGAAGCTTGTTGAAAATAAAATCAATCCGTCCAAGAGAGTGTCGGTCGACGTAATTTATCCCAAGAAAAAACTTAACTGAGTTGTTGAGAAACATGTTCTCCCATACAACGATTTGAACCACGGTCTATTCTCCAACTGCAAATGTAAGAATACAATCACAAAAATGATAATAAAAAATGTGATAGAACTATAAATTATAAATTTTCGGAATTTTTCCTTACCTTGTGCTATGAGACCTTGCTTCCTGCCAAATTTCATGATTCTAAATCAACGGGAGGTACCCTGTAGATTTTGATTTATTTGAGAGTAACGAAATATGTCACATAAATTGCTGTATTTTTTTATTCAGTTGACTTAGATGCTTATTTAATGTTTTTTTTAATGCTCCAAGAGAACATAGATCAACATATTTGCTATTAATTTCAACTTAATATCTCCACTAGGTCCTGAGAAATGGATCTTGACAGACTGACGGACAGACAACGAAGTGATCTTATAAGGGTTCTATTTTTCCTTTTGAGGTACGGAACCCTAAAAAAACATTAATGTTCTTGAAAGCTTTTATTAAAATGCCGCAAGTCATCATTAAGAGCCAACACTAGTAAACGTTGAAGAGTTCCCTACAAGGGAACTACTACACTGACCGCAACGTCAGATCAACCAAAAAACGGATAGTTATCGGAACAAAACTTGTATACACAGTTAAAAAAGTGAGACAGTATAAAATACTAACAGGATAGGATCTCTACATCATTTGCGTAGCCTATCTGCAATTCTGTTTTGGCCGGCTACCAGTATAACCGAATGCAGCTGAATATTTGAATACCAGTATTTTACATGGAGCGACTGCCTAACTGACCTCCACAATCTAGTTACTGACTTATTAGTATTACTTTTAAGATTTTTTAGGAATATCGTATAGGTCCTTTTAGAAAGAAAGAAAGAAAGAAAAAACGTTTATTTGCGGTAAACATGACGCAAAAAAAAAGTTTTGAATAATAAATGAGAAAAGGTTAGGGAAGCATGCGTCATATTCACGCTTATGCTACGACCCTATGCAAGACAGAGCCCCAGCGCTGGTTTTCAGTGACAGCCGGCGCCGACGTAATGACGTCGACCGGTGCAGCAAAAAAATATTATTATGGAATAAAAGTACCAGTACAGCGTACTGAAAGAAAAATAATTTATTAAAATTAAAATATGATTCAATATATTAAATAGATGTAAAAAACAAAAAGACATAGACATACATTATTTTAAGTTACGAGAATATCATCCTCAAAAAAGTTTTATGTTTTATATATTGGCAACATTTCGCCGCGTCTTATTTGTCTTTTACAATGCTTGTAAATATGTGAGCACCATACATCCATCGCATAATTGTTTTTTCTGTCATTGCTTCATTTTTCATTATTTTTAGTTATTGTGGTATAGTCTCTTGCTCATTCTTCTTAATACGAAAACTACCTTTTGGAAGGGGCGACAAGAATCAGTTCTATTTTTTGTAAATTTTGACGTTCAAAAGTGCCTTTTATATGCCTAATTGAAATAAATTATTTGACTTTGACCCTTTATATGACTGTCAGAATTCAGGCTTCTTACATGCAAATAAATAACGTAAAAAGCTTAAGAAAAAGCACAGGTTGAAAACCTAAACTTCTGTCCCCAAATTTCAATATGTACAGGGATTTGCAATTGTGGACATTGTTGGCTATTATTGCACCGTATACGTTGAATATAACCTATTCGTTGGAACTTCTGACTATAAATGTTCAGAAACACTATTGTTTCTTTTGAAAGTGTCTTCGATTTTGTCTAAACATACGGTTTGAATAAGTTATGGGGTCGCGTTTGACGCTCGCTTTTAGGTTGGGTTTTATTCTAGGGCACAAGTTTTAGTATCTATGATTTTTATCGGTTCTTATGTTTACTGTTTATGGAAGAAGTTTATGTAAGTCACCGGTGAGTACCTAATTAATGGTCCGATCGTGTTAGAGACACGGATGTCTTGCGAAGAGCGAATGTCTGCGGCATTGGAGCCTATATGCGTTGTCAGCTGCGCTGGTCTGAACACCTTGTGAGGATGCCTGACGAGAGGGTAACTAGGCGTATCTTCTTTTCTGAACTCAAGGATAGCAAGCGGAAACAAGGCAGTCAGTTCCCCAGATACAAAGACGTTCAGAAAAGGTGCAATATAGATCTCCCCTCTCGTTGGGATGAGTTGGCAAATGGTTGACCTGATTGGAGGCGTTTGGTGGAACAAAATATTTATGCCTTTCAATTTCGACAGCAGGTGAGACCCCTAGAAGGACCAGGCCCGGGTCGACAGCGCGTTGTGTTCCACGTGCACCTCAAAGAGATGTCAGCAGAATTGATGGGGTCCGTTAGGGCCGATGCCTGCCGGGGATGAGAAGAAAATTGAAAGGGAGATCGTGGCCCCCGGCAACAGGGCAACCGAAGGAACACGAGAGCGGGAGAAGTTATTTGATAATTTCCGTCCCAAAAAAAAAGGTAAGACCGCCACAAGAGTAAGCTACGTTCCAATACACAATACCGTTACCAAAATGGTATTCTGACGTGTCCGTTCTGTGGACGTATTTTCGCTGCCAGGATTGGCTACATTAGCTATATAAATAAGAGCGCATTGTTCACAACCCACAACCGTCAAAAATAGTAATAGTCACCGTAGTCGAAATCGGCATTGCAAATATTCCAATGGCACCTGCATTCGTCAAGGGGGTAATTCTACCCGTCATACTAATCAACTTTCACCATGAAACTTATATCCGATTCGTGACAATAAAATCAAATTCCTATTAAACAGTTGACAATTTCGATTCATGTATGAAAAGTTAGTTTTTTTAGGAATTGTTTATGTGTTTTATAGCGAAAGTTGAATGGTAGGTGGGAGTGACCTGCATCTGTCAAGGGGGTGATTCTGCCCCTTAACGGACGCAGGTCCCTTTAGGGAATGAAGTGTTGGTTGTATTGTGGAGTTATTTAAAATTATTTATTTATTTTATTCACAATTATAACACCAGTCCACCAGATCCAGTAAACCTGGGTCATATCTTTTCTTCAATAGATTAAGTAGTATTTTAACACTGCTCCACTTCTCTTCTTTCTCATAAGAAAAATTAACATCGAAAAACCGTGCCTTATTCAGAATTAATTTACTGTGTTAAGACCAAACCTAGTCAACCAGAAATAGTTACAGTATAAAAGCTAGAAAAATGCATTAGCTTTACAAAGTATGATTTAAAAGCCTTTATCGTAGCAGACCGAGAGAAATATGACGCTGCAATAAAGAGAATCTTACTTCACTATGATACCCTAAGGAATCTTTTTTCCTATATGGAATATTTACACTGTGATTTTACTGAGAATGTAAGGTTGATAAAAATAGCTAGAGGAAAAACAAGTTTAAGGTTTTAGTTGTGAATGAATGACGTTGTTACAAGAACTTGAAACCGGAATCTTACCAGACCTTTCGTGATAAAGTGAATTGGTCGTATGATACTTATCATACGACCAATTTGCTTTATCAAACCAGTTTTTAAGAGTATTCCTTGACACAATATAAGAAACAATAGAAATATTTTTGTGGAATAAGTATGAAGATGATTAATAAAATTATTTGATTATTTGCTGCCAGTTTCTACAAAATAAATTACTATCAATAGTTACTGACATAAATTAATTTAATTTTGTTAGAGCACCTGAATGGTGCGTTTTGAGGAATACTTTTGGTGCGCTTCATTTGGTGCGTTTCAAAGTTGGTGCGCATCAAGGAATACCCTTTTTTTGTGTGGGAAAATATCAAATAACTTCTCCTGCTCTGCGGGGAGCGGGAGGGCGTGTCAGACTCCTACTGACTAAAACACACCCGTGTTCCTTCAGTTGCCTGTATGTTGCCAGGGGCCACGGTAACCCTTTCGGAAAAACCCGCAACCCCGGCAGGCACCAGCCCTAGCGGACCCCTTCAGTTGTGCTGACATCTCTTTGAGGCGCACGTGGAACACAATGCGCCGTCGACCCGAGCCTGGTCCTTATCGGACGATGAGATACCCATTGCTCACCGTCCGCAAGCCCGCACCTACGGTGACCGGGAATCGGCCTGCGATTCCCAGCCACCTCAGACCAGATCTCCACCGTATGCTCCATCGTGTCCTCCTGGCGGTCTACACAGTGATAACATCCGGGCGTTTCCTCCCGCCTTATCCAGAACTGGAACCTCCCGAACAGTTGTGTCCGGTGAGGACTTCTTTCGAGCCACTCCTCAAAGAGGGGACCTCTCGAGCCAATCCTCAAAGAGGGGACTTATCGCCGCAATTGTGGCGTGTCTAGCACTGGGTGCCGTGATTCCTCACGGTAGCGGAGTTACGACCCGGCGTTTCGCCTCCGCGCGCCACTCCCAAATGTGCACGACGACTTTTGTCTCCAGATCCCATAGCGGAAATCCGGCAAGGAGGCTCGCTGCCTCACCGGAGACCGTGTGGTATCTCTGGACCTACCAGATGGCCATGACCCTCAGGGACGCGTTCTTCGAGGAAATACCCTGAGAAGCTTTTTTAAAAACTTGAACAACTTCTATAATTTAAAAATAATTTTACTTTGTAACGGAAAGGAAAGTATGGATGGAAGGGAAAGTATAATAAAAATATAATAATATAATTATATATTATTATATAATTAAAAATACAAGGGGAGTACAAAAACACAATTTAACAATACTGATCGGCCTGCAGCGGGAGGTGGTCCTCAGGAGATGGAGGCTCCGGCAGGGAGTGTTTGACGGCTGGTGGTGGCCTCGGCGGGTCGATGACTCCGAGGGAAGGAAGAGTTGACTCCGGCAGGGAGTGGGTGAGCCCCGGAATGGGCTGGGCAGGCCAAGATGGACTGTAAGAGAGTCAGACCCTTTTATTATAGTAAAGTCGGAGATAGAATCGGAGATAGAATCGGAGATAGAATCGGTGATAGAATGGCCCGTTACTTCTGACGGCCTCTGCTTTTATACCCTTCAGTTCGTTTCCAAAATCAATATTCTTTTCCATTTTCAAACAATGGTTTCTTCAAATATTATCGGACCTCCTTGGAGTGCGTAAATTTCATAAATAAAATTTAGAACAATAGTTAATTATATGGTACGATCATAATATAAAAAAATAAATTATAATTAATACAATGTTTTAGCGATATCAATAAAAATAATTAAAACTATATAAACCAAAAAGTAACATCATAGACTAAGCCAAACAGAAAAATAAAAAGAAACTGACAGTTTAACATTTGACATAGGTAAGTGTCACAACAAGAAAATCTACAGAAAATATCAATAACAATGAAATACAGAGCCTCAGGAATATTTAACATACCGGCAATGGTCATGCATTTATCTATAAAGAACGTATGATAAAAGACCAACATTTTAACAACCAAACCTTAAGTAAAAACATGCAACATTACATTTCCCCGACAATTAATTAATAAAAAGTTAATTTAAATAAAAAAAATAATTTTTTTGAGGGCGAATCGACAACTCCAGAATCGATTCGCCTACAAATAAATAAACTTCAGGCAAATAGCCTCAAGAAAAAATAAAGTTATTTAAAAGTGTCGATTCGCCCGTTTCGGACGAGTAAATTCGTGCGAGTCACCAAAAATATGCTACATTCTCGCTGGTAGGTACTAGATAAATCGTTTATTAAGTGCACACAAAAGACAGCACAACATACAATAGCACGATTAAATAATAACTAATTAGCTATAAGGAAATAGCTGACAGGTTCCAATATATAAACAAACAAACAAAAATAAAAAGGAAGAAACAAGACATTGTGATGACATTATTGCCTCTGACACATTGTAAAATAATGAATCAACGAACATAAAAAGTGCGGTATGCGTCGCAAGGTTGCACCAAATGGGAGTCTAGTTCAGCATGTGCCAGGCAAATATACCTGACGCTGATATTCTCCTGAATCCCTAAAGTGATATACGGACGTCGAGTAGACAAGATAAATATGTGAGTTGTTGGTGTTGTGAAAAGTGGAATGTGCGGACTGAAAATATAAGTACTAGTTACTCGTTTAACGAGTTACAGCCCCCTGTACCTTCAACCACTGGTAACTCAAACGATTCAAAAAGTAACGAAACGTTAATGAATAACAACCAGTAATAGTTACCGTCGATTTAGTATTCATGTCAGTAGTTCAGATGAGTGCAGCTGGTTAATAACAAGCTGGCTTCAATTACAAAGTGATTCCATATCCCAGTGTGTGTTTTGATTGTGGTACGAGTTATAGGAAAAAGTATCTAATTTCCAGAACCGCTATATAAGTGTGATCAAGCATGAATGTCAATCAATGTTCATCCTTTCCTCTGGGGAGTTTGTTGCGCCACGTCTTCTTCCCAGCTAAAGCACTAGGAAGTGGTGAAGGGTGGGCGTTTTGGGGGACTGTATATGTAATTTTGACGTTTGAAAAGTGCTGATTCTCAGCCTAGTTTGAATAAATGACTATTGAATTTTTTGTTTTTTATATTCACAAAAAAAAATCTTTTACTGTAATATCATGGAGGCTTTGAAATTAGATATTGAAATTGCATCCATGAGTGGCAATTGGTACTTAAATTGATGCTCAGTAAACTCTAGGCTATATTATTACTCAGAGTGCGATACGATGCACTTAGATCCATAGTATGAGTTTGGTGTTGCTAAAAGATACAAGAAAATGTTTTCTGGGCACTTTTGGACAGTGCAGGAAACCTCTTCCTAGGTGAGTATATCAAACTCTAAAGTTTATACCCACTTTTATAATGCACGTACTACTAAACTGATCAAAACCACCATATTGGCTGTCCCGTTAGCAAACTTAGATCAAAGAGTATCAAGCATCTCCAGCGGATTTTAAAACTAAATTAAGAAATGGCTCTTTAATTCACTAACACACTAAAACATATTTCTTTACTAGTATTATTAAGTATGCTATTTAATTTCAAAATATTTTTTAAATTACTATGATCCAATTTTAAGGTATTTTTTGCATCTTGAAACAAGCAAAATATGTGGAACCATTTATAATTAAGACTTTTTAGGTACCAGACTTTATGCAAAATTAAGATACTCTATTCTGGTCACACAAACAAATTCAAAAGGCTCATACGCAACACTATCTTCATTCACTTATCCCACCACCCACAGTCCAGCTTCGCATCCATTAACTGACGCACAGTATTGTTCACGGAAATAACAAGTTTCCATTGAAGCAATCCATTGTTGGGTACACTGGTGCACTATATGGAAAAAATGCCAATTAATCAACAGGAAAAACTATGAATGGGCAGAGAAACGGCTCATACGCAATCTGGGTAATGAGTTGTGAAATGTGATAGTGTTGGCTGGAAACGCATGTATTTTATGGACAACTAGCAGCGCCCCGCAGGTTCGCTCGCATAAGTCTCGATCCCGTGGGAATATCGGAATAAAAACTGTGGTGTCTTACGACTTCCATGTAAACGAAGTCGCGGGCAGAAGCTAGTAATATATATATAATATAATTTATAAATATAATATAAAATAAAATAGTAGGATTCCTTCTATTGTGTGTCGGACTGCCTCGTCGGTCTAGTGGTTGCCGGATTTTAGGTCTAGCCTGTAACGTTTCCATTGCAGAGACACAGGGCCTCCTCTCTGTGAGAGGGAGTGGGCCGTAATTTATTTATTATAATTTATTGTACACCACAATAATACATAACAAAAAACAAATCAAACACTACAAACGTAATCCACCACGCGGTCCCAGTGCGGGTTAGTAGATGTCACAAGTCTTTAAATTTTTGGTTCCAGGACATGTCGGTTTTCTCATGATGTTTTCCTTCACCGTTTAGAGAGCAGTGGTAATGAAATAATTGACACAAAGTAAAGCGCCTGTCTGGGTTCAAACCTACGACCTACAACTCGTAAGTCGCGGCAGTTACTACTGGTCCACCACTGCTCTCTGCTGAGTATGAGGTCTTAGGTTTATTTTCCAAGTCGGGCAAAGTGTTATTGGGTTTTTCTGTCAAGAATTTGTCATTAGTAGCTCGGAGGCTGCATTTGCGCCCGGTTGATGGCAGTAAGGTTGCCCCTTATTGGACGGGACGGGTGACGTGTATCACATTACACATTGAGCTATAGAAAATGATTGGCACACAGATATTAGTGACAAAGACTACGCTCTATAAAGCCAACTTACTGTAAATATGTATCACCAGAATTTGGGGTTTCCCTTCATCATCATCATCTTCATTAGCCTACAGCAGTCCACTGCTAGACACAGACCTCTCCAATTGCACACCATTCAGCTAGATTCTCGGCAATTCTCATCCAGTTGCTACCAGCCACCCTGCAAAGATCGTCGCTCTACATAGCCTGAGGTCGTCCTACCTTACGTTTGCCGATTCGCGGTCTCCACTCTAGAACACGTGTGGGGTACACGCCGCGGTCACACGGTTAATTCAAATATGACTTATTATTTTCAAAGTTAAATATTATGGCTAAGACTTGCATTCCTTTGGTATAATGTTGTTTTTTAAAACAATGAATAGCGGTTAGATAATCTACATCAGAATATTGTTTAGTTTAAGCCTTAGATATGTAGTTGGGTTTTCTTTTTCTCCACCCCATAAAATCCACCGTAAGGTGGATACTCAGAAACGCATGTCCGAGAATCCACCCTATGCTTATAAATTCCGTTTATACAACTAGCTCTAGGGGCCGGCTCATCAGAAGCGCCTGCCAGCAGGGCGCGCGGCCCGCACAAATATGGCGCTCGCACTGCACCACCGATGCAGTCGAAACATCGCTCGCCACGCTTCGTTGTACTGATTTTTATGTCCGTCATTGTTGTTATAATGATTTTGTCACTTAAAATATACAGAATTAGCTATAGCCCGTGCTTCGCTCGTGTTAATGTATATTTTTCTGGATGAAAGGTACCATATGCCCTTTTCTGTACCCTTGAAAACGTGAAAACAAAATTTCGTGATGATCGGTTGAGTAGTTACGACGTGAAAACGTAACAAACAAACTCTCTGTCGCATTTATAATATTAGTTAGGATAGCTGAATTACAATAATTGGGCAAATCCAAAACAAATTTGAATGAGTAATTGGACCGTGGTTGTACGTACAAGGAGCATTGGAATACTAAGGCAAGTAGGAGGAATAAACGTAGCACACGCATGGAATAGAATTCACAAGACAGGTTAGAATAGTGATGTTCAGAGGATAGCCGTGGTCTTATGCCACTTTGCCCTAAAGTTTATGATTGCTTACTACTGTTAGAATATATTGTTTTCTTAGGGTAAGTGGTTTTCTTTTTTAGATCATGACTATAATTATGTCCTCTAGGGACGCCATGACCAATTGAATGTGACGTCACATAGCCTACAACCAGATCAGCCGGACGGTCAATACGCTTCCAACGATACTCATTTGTCAAATTATGATGAGTAGATTAGAAGTTATGAGGGAACAGATAACTCTCAAGAAATGACTATATGCCAGGTTTTAAGCCCGCAAACTGATAATAAAATAAAATCAAACCAACCCACCATTAATACCAAATTATAATGATCTAGATCAAATTCAAAGATCTCAGTTGACTTTAACGTAACTAAATCAAATTAAGCTTATTTGATCAATTTTATAAATATTTACAGTTTCCGAGAAAACCGATTCCAAGGCGCAACAGTTAGATTTTACTAAGCACAAAGTTTTAGAAGGAAAATTGTTAGGATTTTCTTCAAAAGATCTTTGTTTATTAGATGTTTCTATTTGAACAGCCAATTGGATTGAAGTTTTAAAACTATAAAGTTTTCATTAAGCATTGATTTTAGTTCGTGACCCAGTTTTGAATTTTGTTTGATAGCTAACAGATTTCTCACTAAAATCTTGTTTAAAATCTAGATCTATAAGTAAGAACTTTTATAATAAACACAGCTCATTTGAAAGAACTTTTAAAATTTTGACGTGATCATTCTGTTTTTGCGTACGTCACTTACAAGGAATATTTAGCAATGTGATATTAAAGTACCTATTTGGGCCAATCAGTACCTAGATTGAACCCATTATATTTGGTAGAGATACATATTGCCAAATAAATTAAGGCAAAAGTGTCACGGTAGCCCGCGAAATTCAAAATTTCTTACGTTTTTTGCAATTTGAATGTCAGTATGACTGTATCAGGTTGTATGTTGATTTAAATAGGATTCCGTGCCGTATCAAATATTTATATAGAATTATAATCATAAAAATAATCAACATAACTCTCAGTTCATGTAATCCTATTGAAAGACAATTTCATGAAATCATGACATTTAAAGAAAGAAAGAAAAAGCATTTATTGAGACTCGCACAGGAAATCACAAATTAAACTCATACAAACATAAATTTAAAAAACTATAAAAAACAAAGTAAAATTTAAACAAAAGCAGAAAGTTCTGAGAATTATTAAATGATTATTGTGAGGATTGTTGTTGTCATTTGAGGATTATGCTAACTTAAGGAGTTGCATTGCTGTTTCTAATGATTATAATTCTGTAAAGCTATAATTATTTGTTATTTTTGAAAATCATATTTAGGTAGGAACCTAATGTTCTACAATATGACACATGAAAGTCGTCAAAAAAGTATTTGTCGAAGAAATACATTCCAATCGTAAACCAAAGGTAAGTAATCACCACATTCCACCAACAAGTTCCCACACTTGATAACGTCATAACTCCCATAAACAGTGGTATATGGGAGTTATGATGTCTTGATGACATCATGTTCATGTAATCCTATTGAAAGACAATTTCATGAAATCATGACATTTAAAGAAAGAAAGAAAAAGCATTTATTGAGACTCGCACAGGAAATCACAAATTAAACTCATACAAACATAAATTTAAAAAACTATAAAAAACAAAGTAAAATTTAAACAAAAGCAGAAAGTTCTGAGAATTATTAAATGATTATTGTGAGGATTGTTGTTGTCATTTGAGGATTATGCTAACTTAAGGAGTTGCATTGCTGTTTCTAATGATTATAATTCTGTAAAGCTATAATTATTTGTTATTTTTGAAAATCATATTTAGGTAGGAACCTAATGTTCTACAATATGACACATGAAAGTCGTCAAAAAAGTATTTGTCGAAGAAATACATTCCAATCGTAAACCAAAGGTAAGTAAGCACCACATTCCACCAACAAGTTCCCACACTTGATAACGTCATAACTCCCATAAACAGTGGTATATGGGAGTTACGATGTCATCAAGTCCATGGCTCAAGTTTATTTAGACAAGTAAATGCTCAAGTTTATCAGCACCTTAAAACACTCCTTAAGGTGCTGATCAACTTGAGCATTCACTTTGTCTTGTAACAGAACATCGAGCATTCGCTGTTTTTAAATTTGTCGAATTGAACAACGAACAGAAAGCAATAGAACCAAAAAGCCAAGCATAGAGCCAAACATCGGTGCGGACATTTTCACGATCATTCTAGCGAATGATCTAGTAAATGCTCATCAAAACTTAAGGCTACTTCCCATTTGGTAAACTTCCCATTTCGTAAACCTCAAACTGTACCTACTAAAAAGTTGCGTTTGGTAAACATTATATATTTCATACATTTAGTCCCATTTCGAAAACATTTCAATATTTTTTTGTGTTATATCCCATTTGGTAAACTTTCAGATGAAATGGGTACAGTCAAGTAAAAAAAGAAAAACGAAACTAATGATAACATTGTCATTTATTTTGTTAAATATTTTTAATCACAGGTACAATAGTCGGATTATGTGTACGTATGCCATTTACACATATTGATATTTAAAAACAGAAATAAAAAGTGGGGTGTACAAATAACTTTCAAAAAATTTAAGAAAAATCACAGTTCGATTTGACTATTTCGATGACAAGTTTTATTTTTTTAATAACATAAGTCAATCTAGATGCGAAATCAACTTATATAAAAAAACAATAATCACAGATTTGGTACTATCTTTTTATGTTAATGTACATTAACATAAAAAAATACATACGAAATCAACTACTTATAAAATATAAAAATAAACAGTCACAGATTTGGTACAATAACATAAAAAATACATGCAAAATCAACTTTTAAATATAAAAACAAATAATAATCACAGATTTGGTACAATAACATAAAAAATACATGCAAAATCAACTTTTAAATATAAAAACAAATAATAATCACAGATTTGGTACATTAACATTAAAAATTACACACAAAATCAACTATCACTATCACTATATAATCACAGATTTGGAATATTAACATAAAAAATTTACTACCTACACTACAAAGTTAAAAATCAATAAATAAATTATAAAGTGATACAAGCAATTCTTGATAATTCGTTCAAACAATTTTCCAATGATATTTTTCCACTTTTGTAATCGCCGAGAATATTGTTAATTCGTATATCATTTTGGATAGATTTTTTTCTTCGTTTTGATATACTTTCTCCATTATTATAAAAGCTGTAAAAAATTGTTATGATTAATTAAAGTAATAATGTATAATTTTTATCATATGTGTCGCCTAAAAATACAGGTCATTGAAACAAAAATATGTACCTTTTCAGAAGATTTTCATAATGTTTAATATTGCCTGATATCGTTTCGAAAAATAAAAGAATTGATGGCCTTTTTCCAATTTCACTATTGAAACTCCAATTCCAAGATTCCATGAGGTTTGTAGTGCGGTGTCTTTGTGCGTAGCAGCACCAAATATTCATCATATCTTCATTTTCCAACCACTGATCCACAAAGTAATCATTGAATTCAGTTATAGCTTTTTCTTCGAAACTGTAACAGAATTAATTCGTTGAAGATTATGATACGAAAAACCATATATTACCTAGTTTCTAACGCATAAAAATGGCTGTAGAAAATGGCGGTAGAAGAAATATCCAGAACTAAACGCGTTCATTTCAATACTGCAAAATTAATTTACCTTTGACTCATAACGTATAGCCATCCATCGTTTATGTCTTCTTTTGGTAAATGTGCCAGAGCCATACATAGTTTGACGTGATAGTGAGATTCTTCATGTTGTAATAAGCCAAGAGATTTTGCCTTTCTTAATAGCGCTCTGCCAAAGTGAACAAAACACCCCTTAACAATTATGTTTGGAAATGTCTTTTTAATTGCATTTATTGGAGCTTTTTCGAAATCCAAGGTAATAATATCGGCTGTCCACTCTGGTAAATGAAATTTTAGTTTGTAAAACAGTCTTTCATATGTAGTTTCTTCTTTGTTTGTCAACACTGCATAAAAAAATGGTACAATATTTGTCCCAGTTTCTGTACTTCCTATGTCTCCGTGTACAACGTATAGTTGAAGAAACGGCTTTGCACAACATTTGAACGTTCCGTCCGCAAAGTAGTGACGGACGTCATTTAAATGTGCAATTGCACTCTTTGAACCAAACACAATCATTCTATTTTCACCGTCAATCTCATCAAACAATAAATTGTCTTTAAAACGGTCAGGAATCACGATTTCTGTAGAGTTAGAGTGCTGAGATTTTGTGATTCCTAGTTGTCTATTTCTGTGTCTATACAAACTGCTTTTAACTTTGTCAAAATTTGGTAATTCTTTAATAATTTCATAACCATTATCTTTCAGCTTTTTAGTACATTTCCTGTATGTAGCTGGAATCGGCTTCAGATCTTCACATATAGTTTGTTTACATTTTTCGATGGCTACTTTCACTTCATTTTTTTCAAAATTCGGAATACAAGAACTGCAGTGAGCATTTTCTCTTAATACATGGCTTCGATTTGAATTCAAAGTTACACTTGCTGAACATCCATCTTTTCTATTAACACAGCGCCACCAACTTGAGTCCTTATTATTTTTCTGTTTATAATATTGATGCCCAGCGCGTAATAAAATTTCACCGCCTCGTGTACTATTAATAATTTTTAAATTCACTGCACCACTAGAAGATCCCTCACCCGACATTGCAACGACCTTGCACTATGCATAAAACGAGTGAACTGATAAGTTAAACCCGGTAATAGATATAATTTACGTATACTTACTTATGTCTATCTCATTCACACCTTTTGTTTAAAACGATGGTAAGGACAATAAATCCCTACCTGAGAACCCGCTCGGTGCTTCTTTTGCGGGAAAAGCACGTGGTATTTTTAGTAGCATCGTGGTATTTTTACAGACTTTAATACGTTTTTTTTACTTCTTCTTGATCAGCCATTTTTTTTGATGGTCGAGATACTATCTCAAGACTGAAGCATTTAAAAATATATACATCTCTAATTTAATACTAATTTGACACTGACTGTACCGTACAAAAATAACAATACTAACAAAGTTTACCAAATGGGATTAAATGTATGAAGTAACGAAATGTTTACCAAACGCAACTTTTTAGTAGGTACAGTTTGAGGTTTACGAAATGGGAAGTTTACCAAATGGGAAGTAGCCAAACTTAACAATGACAGAATAGCTCGATTCGGCATAAAGCTGGGAGCAAATCTACTGTTCTTTCGCTAGAATGCTCGCTAGAATGCTCGCTAGAACGCTCGCTAGAATGCTCGCTAGAATGCCAGCGAATACATTCCTGTTTACTTTCCTGTATCGTAACGTTCACTAGAATGCTCATTACAAGTGGATGCTCAAGTTTATCAGCACCTTTACATTATGACCCGACTCATATGAAGTTAGTTTGCGCACAAAAAGTCTATTTCCTAACATATAGCGATTTCCCCTTGCTTTATTGTTCTGTTTTGAACACAATATGAACTATTGTTTGGCGTGGATTGAAGAGAGAAGCATGTACTTGTATTGTCTTGTGATTGGACGAGGCTTTGGAGTCTAAATAAGACGAGCTTAAGGCGGCTTATCCTATGATATTCAGTAGCTATAAAAATAGGTAAACATGTGGGAAACGTAACAAAGATTTTTGAAGAAAACACTTTTTTCTTGCTAACACTTTTATTCCGCACTGTACTATTTCACAATCAAACGACGATTGGCTCCGCACTACATTTTACCATTTAAAATTACTTTTGCCCTACCCAAAAATAATGAGAACATTATAACCATTATTTCTAAGTGTTGCCAAAGTAAAATAATACATTCAGTTGGCTTAATGAAAATACATTTAAAAATTTGTTACAATATTAATAATTTGTACTTTGACAGTGTTGACACTGTGGATATTATAATCCAGTATTAAAAGAATATATTTTAAGGATTCCGTATGTCCAAATTAAAAAACGGAACTCTATAGGATCACTCGCGTGTCCGTGTGTCCGTCTGTCACAGCCAATTTCCTCCAAATCTAATGGACCGCTTAAGATGAAATTTAGTACATGTGTACACAATTTCTGTGATCCAAACACGGACGTGTACGATAACACACGAAAGTAAAATATATGAAAACATAAAGAAGATGCTTTTAAATTTCCTTCTACGATAACTTTATAATGTGCACGTATTTCAATACATTTTACTTCCCTGTCGTGGACGTCCACAATAATATCGTCACGTTAGAAATTATAAAACCGCACAATAGACTACAATTATGCGCTCTATGACACATTCATCCTCTCTCAACAACTACAGACCAGAAAGCAAAACCTGTCTTTCTAATTTGTTCTCAAGAACTCACAGACCAGGAGGTTCTCACTTGAAGCATTTGAATTATGAGAGAGCTTATGCACAATCGCGCATCGTTTATAACAGACACATTGTTGCAAGCTGAGATGAATTTGCATGCTTTTGTTCAGCGGATTTGTAAAAGTAGTATGAAAAATCTTGAAACATTTTCTTCTAGTGTCACTTTAATTAAATTACAGAATGAAGATATAAATCGTGGTAAAGTTCTAGTAATCTAGTTACATGGTGTTTGTTACTAATGCATATGCATTTAACTTGTTCGTAACATGATAACCGTGTGTACCATATTTTGTCTTGATGTTTTAGAATGAACAACTAGCCACGGTTACCTACAGATTGTCGAGCAAATTCAGGATTGCACTGGAGTTGTTTAAATGCGTTCCAATGGACCACTCCATTGGAACGCATTTAAATAAGTCCAATCATTCGCCCAATCATTCGCCCAATCGTTGAATTCCAGATCCAGTCCACATATGCTGATGATAATTACCATAGTAGTTGTACCTGGTCAAAACTCGTCAAAACCCTTTGCTTTTCACATACCCTTTGTTTTGGATAAAAACCTCAAGAAAAAATGGTTAGTGATTTCAATACATGATTTAGAGATTTCTACGAAAAAAAAAAAAACACATTTGAAATTTCTCGCAAGATTCAAAGGTGCATTTGTAGACCCTTATCGTACACATAAAAGTTTAAAGCACTCTTCAAATGAAATTAACTTATAACATTTTGCCATTCCAAATTACCAACCCCTGTAAATATGCCCCACATTCGTACTTGAACACTCAAAACCTATGTTCAAATTCGCGGTAGATATTAACAAAAACATTGCTAGCCACATGTGCAGTACGGCCGTAATGCGCGAACATTTGTCATTTTTACGACTGCCCCCTCCCCGCGCACCTTACCGGTTTAGTTCATAATATTACCCACGGGTTGCGGTTCGAAGGGACTTTTTTTCTGTTTTACCTTTATTTATGCGTTTAGGTTAGTAAGGCTCTAATTGAGAGGATTTTTTTTTCTGTGTTCGTTTGTTGGTAGAGAAAAAGAAAATAATTATCTCGGGTTTAGCTGGTAACGTTATTATCATAAAAATATTATTTGAATTTAACCCGTTAGCTATTACGTTAGTTATACGTGCCGGACGCTAGTAGAGGTTTAACCTTTAACATTTTTGGCCCGACAGTGTAATCGTCGTTGCAGTGCGAGAAGTCACTACTTAAAGTGAAATTTTAGCCAAAATGATGATGTCAAAAGTTTTTTTTTTAAACCTAATGAAACGGTAATAGAGCTGATTTTTGTTAGAATTTTAGAGAATACAAGAATGTCAGAAGTACATAACTACTTGTTAAGGCAAAACACAGTCTTTGAAATGTAACTAACGGTACTTGAGTAATTTATGACAATGTTTTTACTTACGTTTTCTCAATTACTGGGGCTACACTGCTCATTAATGTTACATAGTTACTTTTCGCATACAATATATAAATTTAATTTAATGTAAAGCTTTCGTCTGCAAGAAATAATTAAGAGACAATACCAGTGGTTTTCGTCGAATATATTGTATGCGAAAAGTAACTAAGGGCTGTTGGTGACTTGTATCGGACAGAGAGAGACAAGATTTTTTTTTTAAGTTTATATATGTATATTATATTGGTATTAACTATCTTACTTTTTATTATATTTCTCAGTTACTGGAATTTTTGAGTCTTTAAAGAAAGGAAAAAGTGGGTCTAATTAAACTTTGACAAGAAACACGACGTGTGTTAATAATATAATCAGCCTATAATGTTCCCACTGCTGAGACACAGGCCTCCTCTCGGTGAGAGGAAGTAGGCCGTAATCCATCAAGCCGATTGCGGCCCAGTTCGGGTTGGTAGATGTCACGTCTTCGTTTTTTTTCTTCTAGGACATGCCGGTTTCCTCACGATGTTTTCCTTCACCGTTTTGAGAGCAGTAGTGATGAAATAATTTACACAAAATAAAACATATGTCAGGGTTCGAACCTACGACCTCGTAAATCTTGGTCGTTACCACTGAGCCACCACTGCTGGTGTTATTATGTAAACAAATTAAACATCAAAAAGAGGTCACTCCTAAACTGAACTTAAAACTTTGACCCAGTTAAACTAAGTCCCATTAGGTTAAGTTTTTAGTTCCTGTTGATTGATTAGTTTGATTGGTACAGAAGTTTCACACTCAATCTGTGATTTAGGACGACAACTGGGTTTTCGGGAACTCGGGTTAATCTTTGATCACAGTAATCTCTTTTAAATTCAGAATGGAACTAATACTGCTTAAGTGTGTAAATTTAGTCGTATGGTTGAAAGGATGTTTTTCTAGGTATTGCGCTTCATCGTATGGGATGAATGCATTATGGCAAATAGGAAAGCAGTGGAAGCTGTAAACAAAAAAGAACCCTGCAGGTATCCGCAGGAACCAAGACATGATGGGTAGTGTCACAGTTCTGACTGACAAAGTGAATACTTCGTTGAAAAGGTCGAATCTATGGTCTAGAGTTCATTGACTGCACTTGACCTGACACTATGGAAGCGCGGCCTGGCGGGAATTCAAATGGTCATGAATTCTCCGATGTTCTTCTAAAAGTTGGTGAAGGTACTCTACCAGAAGAGAGAAGCCAAGTGGCCCTATGAGACTCTTTGTATAGTAGTTCCTACTTTAGAAGATCTTATTCGTCTGGTATACGGGGACATCAGTCGAATATGACTGTCGATAGACTTGTAATTAGCTTTCTGTCGACTACTGTTTCCTCGTTTTTGTTTGTTTTTTTAAATAAATAAATACCGTATCAAGAGAATTCTTGTTTATGGCAAGTGGACTTTCGGTGTACATCATCCAGCTGATCAGGTCAGTGTCCCGATTATGTTCCTTCAGAACTTAACCCCGCCGAAGCTATGTAACGGAACCTGGCTCAAAGTCATGTCTTTGCAGAGAAACGTCATCGAGGTAGAAATTCTGACATGTTGTGGCCTTGGCAACACAGTGTTTTACCGCGTATACCACAAATAGCAGTTTAAGCGCGTGCAGTTTCCTGTGAGTGTATGCTTTGCGATCAAAAAGTCACAGGGGCGACACCGAAGGCTGAAGGCTGCGTGTATCGACCCCAGGACAAGCAGCTTCTCATACGGACAACTGTATATCGCTTGCTCACGAGTCACCATTCCTGACTCTGTATATTTTGGCTGCTGAGAATAAAACTACAAACAGGGAAGTTTTATAAAAATGTGGCTGTTATTATGGTATATTGTAGTGTCTTACGACTTCCATGTGAACGAAGTCGCGGGCAGAAGCTAGTTGATAATAATCTGTCTCAATGCTAGGTAAAGGGAAAAATATTTCATTTTATACCTACTGAGACTAGCGAGAGCAACCCGCATCTAATTCGCCCTGTTTGTGCAACTTAAAAAAACATCGAGATTACTTAATTAAATTTAATTTTAATGGTAATGTCTTATAGATAATACAGGCAGCGACATTAACGCGGAACCTGTTATCATAGATTCAGATTCAGTACAGCAGTTCCATACCTTTTTACCGCGTACATATTGCATTTTTCTATGAAACAGCAGTTTTTTTTTTTTTTTTTTTTCATAACATACGATAAATTTCTACTTCTGGGAGTATAGAATAATGTGCTGAATTCATGGTTACATTTAATGCGTCGATGTGCCACCCTATGTACTTTCCGCAGTAAATTCCCAGTTTTTTTTTTAAAGTTACATGAAAATCCGTTGCGTAGATTAGAAGAACAACACGATCACACAGAGAGACACGAAAACTGACAAATCAATTATTTTTTCTCTATAAACCTAATTCGGACTATAACGAACATTTTAAAACAAAAAGTAGCCATACCGGTCGAGCCGTTCTCATGTGGTGCGCTTACCAACTAACAGCATTATTTGAGGAGCTCGCCGGTAAGTAATAACAGCTGCACGGGTCGATCCATCAGGTTAAGCTACCCTTGCCGGGTTTGGTCCGTAGATAGCTGACCATCTTTACATGCCGAGACTCCTCCGTGCCTTGGAAAGCACGTTAAGCCCTTGGTCCCGGCTGTCATTCGTGGATCTTTGCCGAATGTCTCACAAGCAGTCTTACCAAGGGGTATCGTAATACCCAGTTACTGGGTTGTGGAGGTCAGATAGACAGTCGCTTCATGTAAACTACTGGTATTCAGCTGCATCCGGTTAGATTGGAAGTCGACCTCAAGATAGTTGAGAAAAGACACATTGATTGATGCAGCGTGTATCAGAAACGTGTGGTCATATTTAAAGATGTCATTTGCAGACTATCAAACTGAACCGATTTATCCATGGGACTAACGGATACACATAGTTCTATCCTATTAAATGAGCAATATTTGTATATGTAATATATTCGTTTTCTCCGTATTTTCACCCGAGCAGAGCTCGGTCGCCCAAAGTTTAGAACAAGCTAATGAATAATGACATGGCAGCATGGAATTAGTATGGATTAGTATGAACTATCCTATACCATAAAATGAGCATTCTCTATTGAATAGTAGTGCTGAGCTCGGTCGCCCAGGTACTATGACCACCAGGTACTAGAAGTAAAAGAACCGGGTATTGAAGGGCAAAGTAAGAAAGAAAAATGATAATTTTTATGTAGCACAGTAAGAAAAGCACAATTATTCTTAACACACAGTACACATACACAACTCGTATTGTCGATTTTAGATCACGATGTTCATAATTCCTCTAGAAGTTTTTGAGTTTTCGTTCTCTGGTTCGTTTCCCTTGGTTCTAGAAGAGTACGTATGACATTGAAAATCGCAAGCTAGTGTATCAGACGCAAGTCTAAATTAAATCTGTGGTGCCACAAAGACATGAAAATCTTATTTCATAAAAAAAAATCCGAGAGAATTTCGAAATGTGGGTGTGCTTTATTTACACCTCTGCCCAACCCTTTAAGAAAATAAGGTGTGATGTTATGTTATGTTATGTTATGTTATTCCGAGAAAGTGGTACCACGAAACCAATTTCTGTAAAAAAAACATCATTACTACAATAAACTACATATCTGATCGTACAATTAATTTCAGTAACAATATAGTTAGTTTATCTGATCACAGTGATCACATAATTAATTTCATTAACAATCTAGATACTATACATATTTCATTTCTTCGATATCCATTGGCCCTCGCACATCACGTTCCATTGCCTCCCATTCACTGATCTTCCCGATCGATTGCGTGCTCACGCAGCAATGTAACAATACATCGCATCTTCGATCAACAATCGTAGTAACAATGTATATTCACGACTATCGATTACTGTAATATGCGTGTGAATATTCATGACCACAGAGCATGGAAACGCTGAGAATAGAGACGCCATTACTAATAATATTTGTGCCCGCCACATTACCGCTGAGTGCAAGTTTCGGCTGTCTTAGCATAATCAGCCCATAATGTTCCCACTGCCGTCAAAAACAAATTCAAATTAGTTATTTCAAGCAGGCACTTAAAACACTTTTGTTCAGGCTTTAAAAAAGCCCTCCAAAAGTGGCAACATTTTATATGTGTTTTTACAATAGCAACATCGCCATCGCTGTCAATGTCATAGTGACATTATGGCTTTTATAATTTATCTGTTTATGTCTTTCCCGCGAATACCCTAACAAAAAGCTTTTTAAATTTTGTAGACGTTAAAATAAAATATTGTATACTCAAATTTGGGTTTTTTTACAACAAGATATCCCCAAAGATATAATAACTTTTGAACGTCTGAAGTTACAAAAATTAGAATTGATCCTGCATGCCGCCGCCTCGCCTTCGAGAAGGTAGTTTCGTATGGAGAAGAATGGGCAAGAAACTACAGTTACTCTTCAATATTTGTTTTTGGACATTATATGTCTCTATTCTTCATGTGGAAGTGGGCTGTAATTCACCACGCGGGCCCAGTACAGGTTGGCAGATGTCACATATCTTCAAATTTTCGTTTCTAGGACATGCCGGTTTTCTCACGACCATCACCGTTTTGAGAGCAGTGGTGATGAAATAAATTACACAAAATAAAGTGCCTGCCTGGGTTCAAAATCACGAAAAGTATAACTCGTAAGTCGGGGCCGTTACCAATGGGTCACCACTGCCAAAGCTGGCTGACTGTCACTGGCATTGTCGGAATTGCCACGAATTGTAAATTCTATGAGTAAACGTTGACTTTCACTGACACACTTGATTTGTATAGAAATTGTTGACAAAAGCATGTCCAGCAGCGGCCGCCGAGGCGTCTCCGTGCTCTGTGTTCATGACTAATCATTGGCGAAGCAGTATTCAATGGCATGAGCGGAGTTGATGGAATATAGTAGGGTAATCTGTCAACGTTTCAACCGTGTTGTTGGTCTAGTGGTCGAGAGCATGTCTTCTGAGCATGGGATCCTGGTTTCCATCCTTAGGTCAAGTAAAGATTTATAGGGTTTTTTCAATTCTAATTTGTAAAAGTGTAAGTTTATGCCCAATTATTGTCATAATCATAATTCGCGAGGAGCATTAAATTTTCGAATAGCACGACTAAATAGGATGGAAGAACAAGTTTTGCTAAAATGTTTGTGAAAGTGTTGGTTATTTTGTTATCCTTTGGCACAGCAACAGAGCAATGGATCGAAGTAATATGTCGCATAGACGATGTTAATGGGGCGGTGAATGACTTTGGCTACTTTTTATCTACTTTATCCCCGAAAAAATGGCCGTTCTTGTGAAGTAGAACACATGAGCAAAGACGCGGGTAAAAGCCGCACCCTAATTGCGCAACACACTTTCAATCTTAATCCGAGAGTTTTTAAAGGATATTGCAAATACATTGCTTTATGAATTTGAAAAATTCGTGTGCTCAGCAAAGTAAATAACGCAATGAACTTGAGTGAACTGTCAAAATGAAACCTATAGCGATCAACTGTCATTTTTTGAGTGATACACAATTACTCCGCTCTGGTACGAAATGAGGCGTTTTGATAACAATGTTAGCAGTCATTTATTAATGATTCATAATAAACAAGTTATCAATAATAATTAGTGGTATAGTCAGCTCATGGCCATATACTGGGTGGCAGGGGCATTGACGTGAAAACTGAAATCATGGATTCAGTACATGATTCTGAAAAAAAAAATATATATATATTTATTTATTTATATATACTTTATTGTACACCACAAAAATACATTACTAAATATTAATCAAACACTACAAAATATGCAATGGGCGGTCTTATCGCTTTCCGCGATCTCTTCCAGACAACCTTGGAATGGACAGTGATTTGCCTGGACATAAAATGGGGATGTCGTTGGTGCAAATAATAAGTATACAATATACTAGAATAGATACACAGATATATACATATCCTAAATAATAGATACATAAATACATACATACTTACTAAATATATAAGCAACAAAAATAAATGAAAACTATAGATAATTACAGCAAAAATGTGCTGTTACATAGAAAAGTGCAGTACCTACGCGGTCAAAATGTATGGAACAGCAGATTTTTTTTTAATAACCGACGAAAAATTTCAACGCAGTGGGGTTCAGAATCATGTATGGTTTCAGTTTTCACGTCAATGTCCCTGCCACCCTGTATGTAGATCCTACGAAACGACATCTGGTAAATTTTAATTAGCATTATTGAGCTTTCCGATCGAAAACCGATAGCAGTAGGTAGTGGTTTAATGAATTATTATAGTATTGTTAAATGTGGTTTGTTGATATAATATGTTAATTTCGCTTTGATTATTGTTGATGTTTGATTAATCAGTCGACTCGAAGCGGACCTTGCAAACTTACGAAGGTACAATGTTTACAAGTTATAAGTTAAAAAAATGTTCATGAAATGTTTTACACCATTTTGTAGACACGCTCTTGAACACTCGTTTGTAATGTTTTCACTGAATGACTTTTTTGCTTATTACCTTAGTTGTTGTGGGTGTACTATAGGTACACCTCTGCCTAACCCTTCGGGGATTACAGGCGTGATGTTATGTTATGTGTTACCTTAGTTGAAACACACTATACTTTTATTATTGAAGTTGTTTTTTAGGGTTCCGTACCCAAAGGATAAAACGGGAGCCTATTACTAAGACTCCGCTATCCGTCCGTCTGTCTGTCCGTCTGTTACGAAGCTGTATCTCATGAACCGTAATAGTTAGACAGTTGAATTTCTTTGCCGCTATAACAACAAATACTAAAAACAGAATAAAATAAATAATTAAGGGGACTCCCATACAACAAACGTGATTTCTTTGCTCGTTTTTATAGATAATGGTACAGAATCCTTCGTGCGCGAGTCCGACTGGCACTTGGACGGCTTTTTTTTCTTAACTTCTTCAAAGTGAATAACAAATACTATGACTAAAAATGGGTGACTATTTTTTTGATCTCACCTGCCTAGAGTTTTCCCAAATAAATTGGGGTTGACTTACAGCAGCAGAATACCAGTATTTTACATGGAGCGCCTGCCTATCTAATCTCTACAACCCAGTTACTGGGTTTATTATTATTATTTATCTATATTCACATTTATGGTAAGTATAACTAATAAACTAAGCCTCACAAAACCGTAGTAGTGGGTTGACTGTGAGGTCGGTGGATCTCTATACACTCATTAATCTGTGAACTTAAAACTAATGATTATTTATAGGCAGCATACACTTTAACATATTTCTAAATAATATTTTTTTAAATTAATTTTTAAAACTATTTTTGTTCAATTCACTCCTTATGTCAAAATCAAAATCAAAATATTTTTATTTCACATAGACCTACATGGGCACTTATGAAACGTCAGAAGCTAGGTGCACGGTTCCAATTGGTCGTTTCCTATGGAGAAGAGCCGGCAAGAAACTCCACGGGTATGTCTGCTGGGTAACATGATAAGACCCTGGTAAGAGCGATTGTGAGACTTTCTGACTTCTGACTACTAAAAAGTCAAATGTCTACGAATGACAAGTGGAGCAATAGTTTATTTATCTCTGTTAATCCAAAAAATTAATTAAGCATTCTCAATTTCTTCTTACATATTGACGCCTTAAGTTTGATCTTGGAGGTGACCAACATTTTTTATTGCCCAACCGGTAACAATCATAAGAGTTTCACGCCATTTTTTTACAATAACGGGTCCTTTAGATACGTAAGGAGTTTACAATTGTTGCAAGAACACAGTAAACAGGTGCACTGATTGTTCGGAAATGTCTTGAGCAAATATTGATTTTATGGCATTTTTGGTCTTAAGAGTCGACATTTTATGAACTAGCTTCTTGTGATACAGGTCCATAAAAAACCGCTGATCTAGCGGTAAAAGTACTACCTACCTATTTTCCAAGCTGTTCTTACTGATCAATGATATTTATTTCTGTAAGTACGTAGGTAATACAAAAACTTTTACACAAAATAATCTATCTGCCCAGCCTTTTCCCAACTATGTCGGGGTCGGCTTTCAATCTAACCGGACGCAGCTTAATATCAGTATTTTACATGTAGCGACTGCATATCTGACCTCCACAACATACCCCTTGGTAAGACTGGCTGTCAGAATTTCGGGCTTCTGACGATCCGTAAAGATTGTCAAAGATCCAAGAATGACAGTTGGGACTAACGGCTTAACGTGTTCAATCCGATTATTCAGAGATTTTTTTTTAATTATTCGTAAGTATAAGGTCGTTGCTCAAACTTCAAACGTCAATAAATTAAACAACATTTTTATTTTATTTTCATCTAAAGTAACTGTAGAATTTTATTTCGTATTTGACACAGATGATTGCTAGAAAATTTAATACGAGCCCTTAAACTACAAACAAATTAAAAATATATACTGAAAGCCCGACTTTGAACTGCGTAAAAAAAAAACTAAGAGTGATAGAGCAGTTCTAATTCTAAGAAAACATCGTTGGTTCATGCCCTTTGTAATGGTATGCAATACGCACAATTTCTTTTATTTTACATGTTAAATTCTGCAATCATTCTAGATGAAAATAATAAAAAATGTTGCCAGTTCTGTTATTTTTAAATGAAATTATTGACATTTGAAGTTTGAACAACGACGAATTTCGAATAAATTTTTTAAAAGTCATTTAAAAAATCCGTGTGGCCTGTGTCTTGTCAGATCCGTCATTTTCATATATGTTGAACCGTCTGCCTAACACCCTGTATAATTATATTGTCTTTATAAAATAGTAGCCGCGCCCCGCGGTTTCACCCGCATCAATCTCGATGCCATGGGAATGTCGGGATAAAAAGTATTCTGTGTCCTAACCCAGGTCATGGTCTACCCGTATGCAAAATTTTTAAAGAGACTAACTGACAAGAGAGCGCTAACTTACTTCAACAGCGGATCGGTAATTTCAATTCCATTAAAAACAAAATACATACTAGTTAAATGCGTTGCGATGCCTTTTTTTGTTAGGTATCTCCTCCGGCGCACATACAATAACTTACCAAAGTTTCAGGATAATCGGTCTAACCGTTTTCTAGTTTTTGCGAGACTAACGCATGGCAATTGATTTTTATTGAAATAGGTTTACTTAATAAATCATAATTTAAACAAAAACGTACATAAACTCACGTCTGCTTCCCATGGGGGTAGGCAAAAACTACAGAACGCCACCTGCTAAGATCCTTACAAACTCCATTTCCTTCGTTTACTTTCATACATCTGGTCATACACACACGCCGGTTGCGCGTACTACACACCAGATCTTTCTGAAGAACATCACCAATAAGGTCATTTAAACAAATAACATAACTTAATTCGCACACAATCTTCTTCAAGCGCCAGGAACTCTCAAGCACCTCGTATTTTCCAGTAATGGTCGCAGTGAAGTACAGTCGCTACCATTATCTGAAGTGGTAAATGTCAGACGTGAACTTTGCGTGTTTTTCGCTACATTTGTGATAATAACGATATTGGAAGCTTGCTGGGATTCTGTCTGTTTTATGATGCTCAATGTACTCTGTGTCAAAGTGTTATGAGTCGGGGTCAAATTTTATGGTGTGTCATAAAAAGTATGTGTGAGTGTGTGGAGAAGCTCGTGGCTAAATAATAACAGCCGCACGAGTCAATCCATCAGGTTAAGCTTCACTTGCCTAGGTTGATCTGTGGATGGGTGACCATTTTTATATACCAAGACTCCTCCTTGGCTCGAAAAGCACGTTAAGCCGTTAGTCCCGGCTGTCATTCGTGGATCTTTGACAGTCGTTACGGGTAGTCAGATGCCCAAAAGTCTGACAACCAGTCTTACCAAGGGGTATCGTATTACCCAGTTTCTGGGTTGTGGAGGTCAGATGGGCAGTCGCTCCATGTAAAATATACCAGTATTTTACATGGAACGACTATACCTATTCAGTTGCATCCGGTGAGAGAGGTGAAAAGGCTAGGCAAATTGATTTTGCCATTAAAAGTGTGTCAGAGGCATGAGGAACAGGATGTAAAGTTCACTCATCCTCCATAGAAAAGGAAGGATTTTCCGACCAGACGGATTTTGTGTCTGGTGGGCTACTGCCCAATGATAGAAGGTGGGACGTTGTATATATTATATAACCATTTAAATCACTTGGCTGAGTCTTGATCATTCATCTTCAATGGGCTGTTTTTGAATACGCCAAGTTTTTATACGATGAATGATAGGCCGATAGTGCAATTAACTATCTGCCTAGGCATGCAATTGGATGCCGGCGTTTCATGAACGACCTAGGCGTTCAATTAGCTGGCTAATTTAACCAGATGACTGCGATATAAATACTTGTCGTGCGGTAAACTCTACTTGCGCGATTCAGGATTTTGCGTGACCTCGGTGTGATGCGTAGTTCGCATGTAGCGTTGTAGATGTCACCACAGTACTTGTGATACCAAGTGTGTATTGGAACCTGATGCGTAGTTTTGACATGCTTATGGCCGATTTTAATCAATAGTTCTTAGTTATTAAACGATGAGAGAATCTTGAGACGCACACCGCATTTCTTAAGTCCGTTAATCCATTATTTTACAGTGTGTGCCAATAGTGTCATCACAATATCTTGTTACTTCCTTTTTTTTTTGTTTATTTGTATATTGGCACGTTGCAGCTATTTCCTAATAGCTAATTAGTTATTATTTAATGGTGCTGTTGTATGTTGTGCTGTCATTTGTGTTCACTAAATAAACGATTTATCTATCTATCTATCTTATCTTATTGTATAGTTTTTTTTTTACTTTATAACACAACGTATAATCTGTTTGCTCCGTAGAGGGAGGAAGTGTACCAGACACGTTTCGCCAGTTATGTTTAAGTGCTATTTAATAAAGAGCGAGCCTATTGCCATCAACTCCTGAAAACAATTCCTGATGAAAAAGCCCAATAACAATTTTCCTAGTCTGATTCATCCATTTTATTTTATTGGCAATTTCTCTGAAGCCTGCCCTAAATCAACGCTATTCAATTAATACTAGCTACGCTGTGCGATTCTTGTTCTTAGCCAATATCTTAGAGAATATATTTTGTTGACTACACAGGTTATCTAAATCTAAACCTGTAATAATATAAAGAGAAAATATTTTATTTTTTGTATGTTTGCTTGTTACAGTTTTACGTTAAAACGGCTAAACAGATTTTAATGAAATTTAGCACATGGGTAGACCATGACCTGAATTAGGACATTAGATAATTTTATCCCGACATTCCCACGGGATCGAGACTTATGTGGGTGAAACCGCGGGGCGCAGCTAGTTAATCCATAATTCTCTAATCTCGATAATATTTTAATTAGTAGGTTTTCAAATAAAACAATTGTAATTATAGCAATCCAATAATGAGATAGAGAAACCAAATATTATTTCAAAACAATAATGAACCATGGCCATACAGTACAATGACAGAACAAAAAACACGAAAATATTGTAACAAAACGTGGCAACATTTCATGAAAAAACAACGAACTGTATTACCAAGCGTGAAAAATATCAAAAAATGTTGGCAACACCACAAAATATTCATGTCTGGGAACAATACGCATCTCGCAGCGTTGACATGTAATTTCAGTTCCTCGTACGAGAATGAGGAATAATGTGGAAATGCATCGGATGACCGTTATGATTCAGAATTGCATAGATTACAGTTTTAAACTTGATGTTTTTGAGAAAAATAGAAAAAAAATATGTATTTCAATGGTGATCAAGTTATTTACCGTTGCTATTTGCAAATTTTTGAAGTGAAATCTTCTTTAGGCGCGTTGGGCATTTTTGAGATGGCAAAAAACAATTGAACTCGCGACATCGTTACCGACACCTCATTTTTGTTAACGCGATTGTGCTCCTTATTTATATTATGTTACGGATCAATGTTCTAAGCAAATATTATTAATTTAAAGGTTTTGGAAGTATTCTTTTTTAGTTTTTTTTTTTTTAACTGCCTTTTTGGTCTGAACGTGAGCTCCTGGTTTTGATTATACCGGATCGGGCAGTGTTACTGGGTTTTCCATCTGGAATTTCTAAGCAGCAGTCTGGGGTCTAGATTTGGGCCCGATTGATGGCAATAGGCTTCTTTTTTTTTCGTGTGGTTAGTGACTAACCTGGTGTCAGCGTTTTTATTCCACCCATGGGCCTCTGACTTGATTTCACATGCCGTCGAGAAATATCTCTCAGGCATGGCATGCCGGTTTCCTCACGATGTTTTCCTTCACCGTTTTTTAAACAAGAATTAATTTAACAATACGCACATGAATCCGAAAAGTCAGAGGTGCGTGCCTTGCGTTCGAATTCAAGAGATAAGTCTCGAGTTATGGCAATCCGAGGCTCATACCACTAGGCTATCATTGCTGCGGCAATAAGCTCACTCCCTATTATTGTGAAATGTCTGTTTACTTATGTACACCGCGTGACTACCTCACCCTTCGGGGAATAAAGGCGTGATTTTAGAGCCTGATAATTGCTGTGGCAGTGGAGCAATATCTTGACGGGAGATCAATATTTAATTCATATTTCAGTACCAGCTTATTAGGTACTAGCTATTAGGTCCACCTACGTCCCCGCACCCAGAGCAGTGGTGGCCTAGTAACGGCCCCGACTGACGAGTTGTAAGTTGTAGCTTCGAACCCAGGCAGGCGCTTTACTTTGTGTATTTAATTTTATGACCACTGTTTTCAAAACGGTGAAGGAAAACATCGTGAGGAAACCAGCATGTTCTAGAACCAAAAATTCGAAGTCATGTGACAACTACCAACCCGCACTGGGCCCGCGTGGTAGATTATAGCCCACTCCCTACCGAAAGGAGGCATGTGTCCCAGCTGTGGGACACATGCCTCCTCTCAGTGAGACTATAGGCTGATTATGATGACGTCGCCTATCCCGTCTACGATGCTACTCAAAAGCGACCTTACTAAACCGTTATTAACTAGGTTGAAATTGGTTGTATCGTATGCGGACCACCGTACAACTTCAATCAATCTGCCTATCCTTTTCCCAACAATGTTGGGGTCGGCTTCCAGTCTAAGCGGATGCAGCTGAATACCAGTATTTTACATGGAGCGACTGCCTATCTGAACTCCACAACCCAGTTAATGGGTAACACGATTGCCCTTTGTAAGACTGGTTATCAGAAATTTGGCCTTCTGCCCACCTGGTAACTACTGTCTGTACTATAAATATCTACTGGTGATAGCCGGGACCAACGGGTTATAAAGTTAAAACCTTAATATTCTCATCCATGTATTTCCTATCTAGATAAGAATCAAAAATAAAAAAAGAAGGAAAGAAATATGGCGTATAATGTAGGAATGCATCGGATGACGCTAACGACTAAGTTAATGGATGCTAGTCGTTAGGGAAATAAGGCTTACATATAAAATTCGGTCAAGAGTGTAAAACTCGTTATTTTGGTAAACTTGTAATATAAGAAGCTAAGTGTTCTCACGTAGGTTTTTAATCATTTTTGGTGTCGTAGGTATGAAAGCAAAAATGATTAAATATTTATTATCTTTGACAGTCGTCACAGGTAGTCAGAAGCTCAAAAGTCTGACAACCAGTCAACCGTGTTACCCAGTAACTATGTTTGTTGAGGTCAGATTGGCAGTTGCTCCATTAACCTCGTAATGTCCACCGACCTAATTTTGTTCTTGTTCATATTAAATTAGGGCCTATGTCATGTGATTTTTTTAAGATAAGATACTGGTATTCAGCTGCATTCGATTAGGCTGGAAGCCGACCCCAACATAGTTAGGAAAAGGCTGGGTAGATTGACTGAATGCTTTTTGAACGTCATATAAAATTCGACAAAAGTCCCTAAAACGCCCACCCTTTACACTATCTACTCATACGTATTTCAATGGATTTTCAAATAGGCACCAAACCTGTGTTACCAAGTTTGAGACAAAGTTGAAATGTCTCCGAAGCCTGTAAATAAAAAGGTACAATTTCTTTTAAATAAATCGAAACATTAAGCAATGGTACGTGGTATCAGAAATATATATTGTTATCCACTTATCCAGTGCTTTCCTAGACGAGCCCTTTTAAAGAAGCTCTCAGTATCATTTATATTATATCCGTAAAATCCCGACGGATTTGCAAAACTTCTAAGATAGAAAACTAGATTCAGAAATAAAAATATTTAAGTTGAAGTATACCGAACACCGAGCCAAGTTCTCCAAAATTGAGACCAATTACTCTGCCGCAGGGTGATTGCGACACACAAAATGGCAATCGATCGCAATTCCTTTCATTTTAATAGTTGAGCCACGCTCATTGCGTTATTTACGTTGTTGAGCAGATGAAGTTTTCAAACATTGTAACTGCATAGCACATGTGTAAGCACCATGACCATGACCTTCTATAAAGCTACCATTTACTGGGTACGTCTTTCATTGACTTGAATGTGTCCTGGCGGCTGAGAGAATGTCATACTCACTCAAATGTCTCGCTGGTGGTGGCGTGTGTGTTGGATCGTTAAGTTCCCTTCAAAATGATTGAGCTAAATGTTGCTGATCCATGCGTCATGTTCGTGAACGGGCGGCGTCAGTAGGAACTGGTCATCACTTAACTGCCACGGCTTATCTTTTTTTTTTACCTTTTTATTACGGACGCTTTTAACATGCACGTTTTTCTACATTGTTCTCACATGTATAATTTCAACACGAATGATGTAACCAATATTATGATTTAAAAGATTGTCCGTGGAGTTTCTTGCCCATTCTTCTCCATAGGCACCTACCTACGCTTTGAAATGGGCAACTAGTTTCATCTTTCTGACTGACCGACCCCTTGACAGTTCAAAACTGCCTGTAAATTGTTTAATTTAAATAAATGCTTTGAGTTTGACCTATGAAGTAATGTATTAGGAATTTTCTTCAAGCCCTCGGATCGTAATTGAAAATGTGTTACTCAATTAGGGTGCTAAATTGCATTAGAAACTCTAGACTATTCCACCTACCACAAAAAATAATATTATTAATAATAATAATAATATTATATGCCTAACAGCATGAAAACTTGAACCATTCATTGCCATGACAGTTCCACGAAGGAGGCGGTACTCATATATACGAGAATTACATTCAGTTAGGTAAACAATTAAATACTCGGTATGTGCTCAGCTCAATGTTTGTGCAAGAGATTTGTATATGTAATCGCAGAGAATCCCTGCATGAGAACGAAGCAAATATTAATACAGCTTTTGTGGTAATCCGAACGTGGAAGTCATCTCTAAGGCCGTTTCCTAATTTTTCGGGTTGATTGTGTTGCGTGTAAATAAATTATGTCACACGTAAAAAGGGGGGAAGGTTAACAAAATATGACGTGCTGTGACAAGGGCGAGGACGATTCCTAAGCGTCGTGACGTCACATGAATAAATCAAAATAATTAAAACTCTAAACTTCAACACTAACGAACAACTTTAAAATATAACCAACTCTATCATTATAAATTATAAAATTAAATTTTAAATAAAATTGCAAATGATGTGACGTCACACCAGGACAGGGACAAAGAAATATGACTACCCGTGATAAGGACGGAGGGGGGCTTGAAAAATCATGATTTCCGTGTGCAAAATTTATGCACGGCACCTTAGCCAGGTAAACACATGCCTGTAACGTGCACAGCGGTATGCAAGCAGCTTACATGACATTCGCCAAATGGTAGAATGCACCTGAAACGCAACATAATTTTGCAATAACACACCTGTATACCTTCATTCTTCGGAAATAAATATTTTCTATTCTATTATATTCGCCGAAGATGTTATAATACAATGGCTTGCAAACTTTTGTGCAAGTTACAGGCATATGTACTTGTGGCTTTATTAATATCGGAGCCTTTTTTTGTAACATTCACAGCGACTAATTAGGAATTAACCTTAATCGTATTTGAATTGCAGTTTAATAATGAAAATTTAATGTCATTTATTCGAAAAAAAAAAACGTAGTTACAGTAAGTGATTATGACAATTATTGAGATGACTGACACCGTAGTCCTGGTCTTTATATAGATTATTCAAAATATTCTGAAATACGTGAAGGTGACGATTACGTAGTATCAATTTTTGATTTAGTCGCTGCAGTTTTCTTATAAAGGCTCTTTCAAACAGGCGCGACACGCGACGCGACACAAAGACACCCCTCGTCGCGCGACGAGCGGCGTCTTTGTGTCGCGTCGCGTGTCGCGTCTGTTTGAAAGAGCCTTAAAACTATATGAATTAAGAATAATTTTTCTCAATTATGTTTATTTGGTCCTTTGTGCCTATTATATTTAATTCTTAATCAAGAATCAAAATATTTTATTTCACATAAACCTACATGGGCACTTATGAAACCTCAGAAGCAACCATTTGGAACCGTACACCTAGCACGGTTCCAAATGGTCGTTTCCTATGTAGAAGAGCCGGTTAGAAACTCCACGGTTACTCTTTTAAAAATAAATGGCTTTTACGCTGTTTTCAAATTACAGACCGGTTTTTCTGTCTCTGTTTCTCTCACTATCGTGTCAATATCACGAGCTATACAAAAACTGCTCATGTGTTGGACAAAAAAAATTCAATCAGAGAGACTTTGTTTTGGGTGGGAAATTATCAAATAACTTCTCCCACTCAGGGCGGACCGGAAGTGCGTGTCAGACTCTTACTGACTAAAACCCACCTTTGTTCCTTCAGTTGCTAGGGGCCACGGTATCCCTTTCGGACTTTCCCGCGACCCCGGCAGGCATTGGTCCTAGCGGACCCCGTCAGTTCTGCTGACATCTCTTTGAGGCGCGCGTGAAACACAACGCACCGTCGACCCGAGCCTAGTTCTTATCGGACGGTGCGTTACCCATTGCTCACTGTCTGCAAGCGCGCCTACGTTGGCCGGGAACCAGCCTGGGATTCCCGATGCCCAGGGCAGCTAGGGGCGTAAAGGCGTGAAGTTTGCCTCTCCCTCACGCGTTCCGCCTCCTCCTTCGCGAGCATTACTGCTTCGCCGAAAGAGATGACGGCTTCCCATCTCGCTCCGTACCATGGTGCAGAGCGAGCATGGGCCTAGACCAGGACCGGACAATCAGAGAGGCTGACTTAGCAAACTGCTAACATCAAGCGTGGTGATAAAAAAACCACGTTGTTGTCGGCAAAAGAAATAGTGAAAGTATATACTAGACGCAAAAAATCATGTATTATTTAAAAGACATGAAGGCAGGCGTTGTAAATTGAATAAACCACAAAATAATTAAAAAATTACTCAAAAGTCCAAAAGGAGATTATCTGAAGAAGAAAAAACACGTTTCCACTCGCGTAATGTTCAAATAAATTTCGTTTGCAATAACTTTGGTTCTAAGATATAATTTAGCTTCGATTTTGCTTGTCATTAAATTTTAACAAAAATTCTGTCAATTTTCGTTTTTTTTGTAAGATCCCATTAAAATAGATGGACAAATTTTAACACAACGTTCATTACGTCTAACCAAAGATATTCAAGCAAAAAAATACTGATGAAAGTGATTTTATTTTGACCTAAAATAATTAACCAATATTAGTAATCAACATTTTTAGTTTATTTTCGTAAACTGATTTTTTTTTCTTGAAAGTATCTAATGCGTGTTTCTTATATTATTATTTTTTACCATTGTCCTTATTTTGGTGGCCGAATGACTTCTAAAAGTTTGTCCATCTATTTTAATGGGACCTTATATTTGTACGCCATTAACGGCAGAACATAAAGATCTCTTGACCTTTATTTACACCTATGTTTACAAATAAAAAGTTCGACTTTAACTTTGACTTTGACAATAATAATTCTCACTCATAACTCGACCCAAAAGATATTCCACATCCTATAGTAAGGTCTAACTTATATCCCTAGCGGGTCTAACACAGTATTTGTTGGAATGACTCGTCGCTAGCCACTTTTGTATGCAATTGTCCAGTAGCTTATGTGATACCCACTGAAGTACAGGTATAAAGAGGGTTAATAGAATGGGGTAAATTATAAGTAATACTGTTTTTATACTGTGGCTTTTAGCTGTTGATATTTTAGTCTGTATTTTTTGTGAATGTTTCCATGCTATCCTAGGGTTTATAATTCAATTATAGTTAATTGATTTAGGCGTGACATTGCGGAAATCCATTATAAAATACAATAGACGTGGATATATTTAGTAATTTTTCCGCTTAGCTATTTCCAAAGAGCGATAAAAATCCTGAAATAAATCGACACGTGTTTCACCTCTCCACGAGGTATCCTCAGGATGACGATTGACTTGTCGCGAACTCGAACACGGCTGTTGCCACACCGACCGCTGAACGCAGACTAGGGCTGACTGAACTTAGGCTGACAAACAATGCCCACAAACAATGGCATCATATAATTAAGATAAGCTTGAAAGACTGACAATAATTTTGAGAGACTGGTGTCTGCACTAGGAATACCTGTATAGCAGATCACCAGGGTCCCACCATACGGTATGTAAACATAATTAGTTAGTTTGTAACATTTGTTTGTCATTTGTAAGATGAATAAAAGGCGACTAATAAAAGGTATTCATTACAAGGCAGATGTGTGTGAAACGCTGGGAGTGGATGGCCTGGAAGGACATAATATACTGACCTTATTGGTGATGTTCTTCAGAAAGGTCGGGTGCGTAGTACTCGCAACCGGCGTATATGCTAAACCAGAGTTTATTGTGTTGTTGCGGCTTAGTGGATCACTGGTCACCGATTCGAAGTTAAACCGTAACAAATACGAATTACTTAAACTAGCTTAGAATCAGTTTCAACAAAAACTATCTAAAATCCAAAAGAACCAATTTGCGGACTAAAGGACCGCGTACAAAAACTTAGATTGACACTATTCGCCAAAATCGCCCAACAAAGTGTTGTTTGTTGCACATGACCATAAATAGTAGTGTATATAGATAGACTGCCTCGTTGGTCTAGTGGTCGCAAGCGCTACTACTGAGTATGAGGTCCTGGGTTCGATTCCCCGGTCGGGAAGACTGATATTGGGTTTTTCCATCTGGAATTTCTCAGTAGCCGCGCGGAGTCCGGATTTGTGACCGGTTGATGGCAATAGACTCGCCCCCTATTACATGGGACTTAAAAACATAACTGGCGAAATGTGGGTGTACTATAGGTTCACCTCTGCCTAACCCTTCGGGGATTACAGGCGTGATTTTATTTTATGTGTTATATAGATAGATACATTATTTATTCAATGCACACAAAAGACACCCATAAGCACAATTAAATGATAACAAATTACATGAACATATATAAAAACAAGCTGCCAATATGCAAAAAAAAAAAACATACGTGTAGAAATGGAGTGACATTATGACATACTTCGAAATAATCAAATATATAATGTGCGGTATGCGTCTCAAGGTTGCATCAAATGGGAGTCCAGCTCAGCGTGTGACAAGCAAATATACCTGACGCTGATATTCTTCTGGATCCCTGCCGTGACATACGCACGTCGCACAGTATATTTTTTGCCCAAAATTTCGGACATGGCTTTTTTATTATCTTATATCTTAGGACTTGCAATTATAAATGCGAGACGAGAACACCCGATTGCCTATTTGTCATGAAAGACAGAAAATTAGTACTTGAAAAAAATTTCTATGGTTTCCCAGAAAAACCATAGAAACAATTGTAGCTCAAAAGTTTGATATCTTTTTAAGACTTTACTTATGGTATTGAACAGTGATTTAAAGACTTTACGATAGTAAAAAAAATAGGCTTTATTTGTTCAAGATAACAGAGTTATAGCTGATTTTGTAAATTTTTGATTTCTTTTTTTTACCGCCATATTATTACGTATTAGGATTTGAAACTAGGACTGAAATGTTCTTTTTATTTACACTTATGACCTTACAAACAAAGGAATCCTAATATAGCAGGATATGGGAATTATTGAAATTCAAACTTTTTTGATTAGGGTTATCACCTCGTAAATTCATTAAACTTGAACTTTTAAAATATTTGAAGTTATTTTTTAATGTTAGTAAGATTATACAAGAAGACATTTTTATCACATTCTAATTGTATTTTGAGTGTTAGGTGACATTCGAAAATTCTATTTTTAAATAAAAATAGTAGGAAAACTTCCCAAAAAAAAAAAACGGTGAATTCCGTAATTTCAATTTGGATCGTCTCCTAGCTAAACGTAGATCTTGATTAGGGGGTGGGGCGCTAGGCAGCGTGGCGCGCGCGCAATTTTTTTTCCCTTTTTAGTCAACGTCACGTGTCTGCACGTGACGGGTGTGTTTTTCCTAGTTCCGTCCCAGGCTCCCGGCTCCCGTGAGCCGCGCCACCCGCCGCCAGCCAGCACGCCAATTTATTAAAACGCGAGTATTGTAAAATGGTGCGAAGTTAAGTTCATGGAGGATTGGAGGTCTTCCCTTGGCCGCTGCAGTCACTCAAACTCACCACCATTTACGTAAGTTGAATTCGATGCAAAACAAAAATGTTATCCGGATAGTGCGATTCAAGTAACAGAAAGAGAAGCCTTTGTTCCATTTGTTAGTTTACTTTCTCACACTCTTCAAAGATTAATAAACTCCTGCGACGAAATTATATCAGCATATTGTGAACAAAAAGGTCTAGATACGGTAGATTGTATTTTTGAGGGGAGTTGGGGGTTTGATGGTAGTTCGGGTCAATCATTTTATAAAAAGAATTTTTCTGATAATCAAGAGCCTGAAAACACTTTATTTGCCACTACATTCATCCCATTACGGATAAAAACAAAAAAAGACTTTGTACTTTGGTTAAACCCAACTCCACAATCATACAGATTTTGCCGTCCGATTCATATTCAATATCGGAAAGAGACAAAAGATTTAATACTAAATGAACAGAAATTGATAGAAAACCAAATTAGGGATTTGACTACTTTAGAAGCAACTACATCTAACAATAAGAAAATAAGGGCAAAACCACAACTTTATTTGACATGCATAGATGGCAAAGTACTAAATATAATAACAGAAACCTCTTCTCAACTTAAATGTCCATTTTGCAAAGCAACTTCAACGCAATTCAACAAATTAGACATAATTTATTCTCAGCCAATTGATATATCGGTTTAAGTCCCTTGCATGCATGGATTCGCGTGTTAGAGTTCTTACTTCATTTGGGCTACAAGCTTCCTGTAAAGAAATGGAGGGTAGGCAAAGATTCAATGGAATCAAAAACTGTTGAGGAAACAAAAAAACGTGTGCAAGAGAGAGTGCGAAAAGATTTGAAAGTGCTAGTTGATGTTGTGAGACCCAATGCTGGAACAACAAATGACGGCAACACAGCCCGAACAGTTCTATCGGATAAAAATCGTGCAGTCTTTGCTGAAATATTAGGCCTTGGTCTGTGGTTGTTGGACGATCTTCACACGATTCTGATTACTTTATCTTGTGGTCTACCTGTAAATGCTAATAAATTTGGAGATTTTTGCAAAAGCGTTGCATCTAAATACGTGGCAGAATATGGTTGGTACCCAATGACAGTAACAATACATAAGATTCTCATTCACGGTCAAGATATTATTAATAACTCAGCTCTTCCAGTGGGCTTATTATCAGAGCAAGCCGGTGAAGCGCGGAATAAGTTCTGGCGTTACGACAGAGAACACCATAGCCGAAAATCCGACCGCGAAAAAACCATGTTAGACTTGTTTCACAGAGCACTGGAATCGTCAGATCCAGAAATTTCCTACATAAGGCTACAGAATAGGTTGAAAAAACTAAAATCCTTACCGTTACCACCCAGCGTAGTTAGGTTACTGAAACCGTATGAAATCTCAGCAGAATACGATTTTGTGGCAATAGAAAATGACGAAAATTTTGAAATTATTGAAGGACATACCGACAATGTAACAGAAATTCTTTCGTCAGATCAAGCTGAAGAATGTACATCAGAAAACAATTAAGTAAAATGGCATAATGTTTATTACTAGTGAAAGAAATTTCAATATAGGTTCAGTACAGAGATCGTTTCCTACAAACTTTACCTCTTTATAATATTAGATATAATAATTATGTAGATTATGTTCAAAAAATTCCAAATTAGTATGGCAGGATTGGCATGTCAAATGAAATTCATAGTTTTTTTTTATTATCTAAGCACGTCTAGGAAAACTGGGCTAAACCACAGCTCGATCCAAAAATGAAATAAAAAGTAATTTTTTTTTGTTTTTCTGTTCATTTAAAAACTATTTTTCTGTGTAAATAAAGTGTTCCGATGCACACGCCCCAACCTCCAGTTAATATATTATTTACGAATAAAAAGTTATGGTAACTCTTTACAATAAATTCTATTTAGAAATATTGACAACCCTAAAATCATAATTACCATAGAAAACTTTAGAAGCTTCTAAGTTCGATATCCTTCAATATTTGGATCTGATTTTTTTTTCATGGATTCGTTCACTTTTTTCTAACAATTCTATAGAAAAATAGAATCCAAATAATTAAAAATACGACCATAAAAAAATAAAATAAAAAAAACATTAATTGTAAATAAATCTCTGAAAACTCGTTTAACAAATATATAAATCAATCAGTATTATGTGTCTTAAGATTATTGTTTATCAGGAAAAACAAGAAGATAATTCGCGAAATATTTCAAAAGTTAATGGTGATTTACAATTTTATCATAAAAAATAATTAAGTGGTTTTTTTTGGTCATAATGAGAAATAGGCGCTTGTGAGTTCTATTCATTAATTTTATAAAACATTACAAACAAAGTTATCACATAAAAAAGACATCTGTAAGTCCAAAAAATATACTGTGCGTCGAGCAGACGAGATAAATTGGTGTTGCGACAAACTGTTAAGGCTCTTTCAAACAGGCGCGACACGCGACGCGACACAAAGACGCCGCTCGTCGCGCGACGAGCGGTGCCTTTGTGTCGCGTCGCGTGTCGCGCCTGTTTGAAAGAGCCTTTATGCGTGTTATGTAAGTATAAAATTTAAATTAAATTATATACCTATTCTACAGCAAAATTTTGCATTGAGAAACGTTCTTGTTCGTTAATGTGTTCAATTTGTTTTGATTATTTGATAAATACAACTACTTCCTATTACCTTCTATCTATATAAAGCATGTCAGAAATGTGTGGTCATATTCAAAGGTGCGGTTGCAGACCATCAGACTGAACAACTTTTTCTATGGAACCAACGTCGTAAACGCGAAAATATATTCACCTAGAACATACAAAACTTCAATACTCACTCGTCCCAAATGTATAAGACAGCTGATTATTCTTTCGGGAATGCGATGTTGGTCTCATAGAGAAAAGTTGTTCAGTTTGATGGTCTGTTTCACACCCTAATTGACCACGCATTTCTGGTACACGCTACTAGTTGATACTTCAAGCACAGAAATGTACATTAAAATGTACATGAAAATTTCTGTGCTTGAAGTATCTACTATACATTGTAACAGCGAATACATTTTTTCGCCTCCCCTTAAGACCAAGGCCAAATATTTTTTAATATTCAAAAAGCTCATGGCCCATAAAGAATATGAATTAAAAATCTTAACTAATTAAAAAGTTATGCAATCAACGCAAAATTTCGCGGGTATTCTGGTTAAATATAAATAAATATAGAGGGCTGTAAAGATCGTTGAACTACCAGCCGACCCCCGCAGCACATGTTCCATTGTCCCGGCACTCATTACTGGCTCCCGGACAACCATTGTATCACAATATATCTCAGTATTTATATTTTTAAAAGCAAAGCTTTTTGCTTTACCAGTTCAAATTCTGTGAAATGAGAGTGTTGATTAAAGTTTCGATGTTATTTATTTTTTTTGACTCTGAAACAGGTGTTTTAAGGTATCTTGTTTATCAATAAAATGGGAAGCAGTGTTATTGTTTGCATATAAAAATAAAATTAGATCATTAATCTTCAGAGTGCCCAAAATTCTTCATCGGCTTTCTAGAGCTGTAGTGCTGTGAAGCAAGCGTAGTGTGGGACGCCCCCTTGCCAGATGGACTGACGACCTTAAGACCTTGTAAAAACGCGTGAATGTATCAATGAATGAAATATGTTACAAAACAATGAATTTACTCGGTAGTACTAATAATTTGAATACCGCACTTACATTGCTGTCAATACCTTCGATACTAAAACAGTGTTGGAATAACGACAACCATAAAAGTTTGTGTTTAACTACGCAAGCATTCATGGTTCCGTCCTGCGATCATTTTACTCAATAAATTGTTTTAAAATATAATTTGCCATGAAACTAAACCATATTTTGGTCCTTTTGAAGTGATGGCCATTTATGGGCGGCAAAAAATGGCCCCGATTCTCCATAATTGGCTGTAACTTAATAATGTAAAATTTTATGTAACTTTTCGTTTCTATCACTGTTTCCGTTATACTTTAGGCAATGCAAAGAGTTAGAAAGTATTAACCTATTCTCACTGGTCCTGAAAAATGGAACCTTAAAAATCCAACAAAATATCAACATCGAGCGAACTTCAGAACATCGTAAAATAAAAAGCCGTATAGAAAGTTGCCGTGCATAAATCGAAAACATATGATATTGAATATATTGGGGAACGTATCATAAACCCGGCTCAGTGGCGTCGAGATAAACTTGTAAAAATTGTATACTTTTGTAAACAAGGACGCTCGCGGTAATGTTTGGGGATTTAGTCTAATTATAAGATATAACCTATCTGTGATAAAGTCAAAGTCAAATCATTTATTTTAAATAGGCCCATGTATGGCACTTTTTAACGTCAAAATTTACAAAATAATATAATTGATTCTAGTCGCCCCTTCCTAAGGTAGTTTTCGTATGGAGAAGAATGGGCAAGAAACTTCACCGTTAATCTTTTAAAATGTTTTACAATAGTTTGTATAAATACAAGTCGTGCCATTAAAGATGAGACTTGACGCACCACGTGGTTTGACTTGCGCAGTAGACGATTTATGGGTCTCTTTAGCGGTATGAAGTCTGCGCCGGGGCGTCATCGGGGCGGCGGAAGGAGCGGCGGGAGGCGCGGTCAAGTCTCATCTTTCGTGGCGCGTATTGTACGTACATTAGTTAAAGAATTATATATGAAGACGATGTACCTACCTTTGCCCAGTTTTCGGCTAAAATACAGGCCCGGGGGTCACTCTGGCTTGTGGCTAACAGCCACATCGGTCGATCATCAAGGTTAAGCAACGTTTGCAGAGGTCGGTCCGTGGATGAGTGGCCTTCCATTAAATACCATTAAATACATCGAAAACCACGATAAGCAGTAGGTTCCAGCTGTAATTCTTTGATATTTGACATTCGTTACAGGTCAGAAGCCCGAAAAGTCTGACAACCAGTCTTACCAAGGGGTATCGTATTACCCAGTTACTGGATTGTGGAGGTTAGATAGAGTGTCGCTCTATGTAAAATACTGGTATTCAGATGCAACTGGTTAGACTGGAAGCCGACCCCAACATAGTTGGGAAAAGGCTAGGCAGATAATGACAGACCTGGGGGGTTACCATACATTCTTACTTACAGTTGGCCATAATTAGACGAGACGACGAAAGAGAAATGGCATGCTAAGTGTCAAGCGATAATAGACCATGTGCGCTGCGATTATAAACTATCACCGTGAATTTATTGTCCTCACATAAACCGCCCTACCAGTGAACCGATGTTTTGTAATCAATTATAGAAAAGAATTTTGTTATGAAAACAAGGTACTGTAACAACATTCTTTGACCATACACGTATCGGAACATGTGAGCTATTTGCTCACAACTGGTTGTTAAATATTTAGATTCCAATAATTTATAACATAAAATGATTGATTTAAAAAAGACAACATTCTCATCAACGTTTGTGTTAGTAGAGCAGAAGAAAGGAATCCAACCATACCTATACTCCATTTGAAATAATATTAGACATTTAAATAAACCTTTTTTACATTGCGTTCAACCGATTTTGACTTCAATACCGTAGGCATAAGGATGACACTAAAAGCAAAAATGTGGTTACAATACCAACTGTTTACTGCAGCTGCCATTTGCCATACCACCAATGCAATAGAAGTCAAAATTGATTGAACGGACTGCAAAAAAAGTTTATTTTATGTTTGTCGAAGTCTGCAGTTAAATAGCATTGCATATTCCGTTTTGAAGGGTGTAGGTAACATTAGACATTTCAGCTTTATCTCTGGAATAGGAACGCACCTTTGACGCATCTGGTATTGATGGGTCATCGTGGCGCTCTACTGTCTACAAAAATATAAAAATATTCGAAAAAAACCGGCCAAGTGTGTGTTGAACTACGCACAATGAAGGCTTTCGTAGTTGAGATGAATTTATTTATTCCAAGAACAAACTTAACATTGTAGTTGAAAAACATGTTCTCCCATACATTCCAACTGCAAATGTAAGTTTGTACGCACAATATTGAGAGATTTATCATGTTATTTTAAGACCATAGACTTCTTATAGGTTTTCCTGTAATATATGAGTAAAAATCCATACTATTTATTTTTTCAAAACTTTAGGTCAAGTAGTTTCGGAGATAAGGGGGAAATGGCCAATTTCCATCGAATTTCTTAAATATCTTTAAAAGCATTTATTTTAAAATTATATTTAAAACATATGTTTAAGATCTTCGCAAGAAGCCCTTTCATTTGATAAGTCATACGGTAATATTAGCATTTTTTTTTTTTTTTTTTCAATTTTCTTGTTTGCCTCCTCGTGTTTGAGTCACAAAAATACATATGTGTACCAAATTTCAACTTAATCGGTCCATTCGATTCGGAGCAAATTAGCTGTGACAGACGACGGACAAACAGACAGACAGACACACGAGTGATCCTATAAGGGTTCCGTTTTTTTCCTTTTGAGATACAGAACCCTAAAAAGCACCTTGATATACTAACCAAAAAACGCCAAATACGTATAGAGAGACCTAATCCCTTTTATACCATTAATTCTGCCGGCCAACTCTATATCACTATATAAGGTTAATTAACCAAAATGTGGGTATTCTTATTTATAAAATCATATCTGGTATGCAACCATACATATTATATTACTATCCAATTTAGTCAATATTACATTATTCTAGTAGTTATTATTATAGTTAAATATTAAGACTATTTAAATGTATCGAATCAGATATAATTATGGCAACACTTTTATATGACATTTTTTGACGTTTGACAGCGAAGTGAAATGGATTAATTCGCTGTTCGACGCTGAACCGAACACTCAGACAGGAAAATAAATCAGTTTATATCAATATAATCATCGTTTAATTTGAGAGATAAAGAGTAGATCCTTTAATTAGTTGTGATCGGGTATTTACCACAAAATTCGGTCTGGCGAGCCACAATTAGGGCACATTCATGTTAGGAAATAATTTCAATGATATAGTACATTACTGTCGCTGCCAGCAATTAGGGCATTGATGGACGATCGTAAAAATGTAGGTCGAGGCGAATCCGAGGCACACGTACGTGAGTCCATCAATGCTTGATTGCGGCCAAGGCTTGTATAATACTTTTCTCAAACAAAGTAAATTAGTTAGCAATTCCAGAATCAATGACGAACAAAGAATTTTTTTCACGCGCCAATATGGTCATTTGTTTCTTCTTTATTTTAAACAGCTCTATTTGCTAAATCAGTTCGAAATTTAAATAAAGTCTTTGATATGTTACCTCTTTTGTCGCCAAATGTTGAAGTAAAAAACTTAGTTCCATTTTTAAATAACACGACAGATATGAATTTTCATAGTAATTTATTTGGCCGCTACACACGACAGATATGGATTTTCATAGTAACATTGCCGGCCTCCTACTCGCTTGTTTTTGACCAGTACAGCAATTTCGATTCATCTCGAAGAGGGTTGATAATGTTCGAATTTCCAAGCATGTTTGAGAAATATATATATTGCAGATGTCCATATGTGATAGGTGGTGGGGTGGTGGTGACCACTTACGATCTGGTGGATTATGTTATGCTTGTTTGCCACACAAAAGCTTAAATTATCTTTACTGCGTTACCACAATAAAGTAATACAAATTAATTTCGATATTGCATAACGTTCAGTTTTAAATTAAGTAAATCATACTGCATTGCCGTGAAGATTTAAATGCAAATTGGAACAAGACATTTTTTTATTGAAAATGTTAACTTAATTTTAAAACCGATTAAAGTATGACTTACGTAATTGTGGTAATGGCTGATAAAATTAAATTTTTGGGTCTTTGAAATATATTCCCCTATATTACCCGACTGCGGTGAAGTAAAAAAGGAGGGTTATGTGTTAAAAGGTGGCTGGAACAGATTGGATGCGGAAGGCGGAGCACAGGGTGTTATGGCGCAGCCAGGGAGAGGCCTATGTCCAGGAGTGGACTGCGATAGGCTAAGGTGATCGATTAAATATTAAGATGTTTAAACGTCATACCACAGAATAATACAGAAGGCGCAGTCCGCATTTTAGGTATGAATCTACAAGCACGCGGCGGGCTCGTCTTGTCGGGCCAATTAAGTAATCGTAACGTAGTCAGAAGATATAAGAGTTACGCGATAGAAAGAGAGAGAACTTTTAAGTGAATATAATTGTAGTTAATTACCGCTATCTGAATTGCATTTTATTGTCGTAGCAAGAGTCGCTTTTTATTCAAATGATTTTGCGGATCGAACCATCTGCATTCATCTGTGGTCAAACGAAAAGTCGCTAATCATTACCAAAGTTTAAGCCACTTTTATAAATAAACCTCATTATGTTTTTAGAGGAAGATTTTTAGTCTCATCTTAATGCAATTGAAAGTTCTTTAAAAAGTCTGCTTCGTTATTTACACCAACGATTTTGTCACAAAATTGGTAATGCTGTTTATGATGTGCGACATATTTTTAAACTCGTACACCCTGAACTACATTTCACATCAATTGCTCATCTACATAATTAACTCGTACATACGCAATGAAATTCACAACCTCGCCATAACTTTGTTATACTGAAGCCAGGTAAGGGTGGCGAAAATTGTCATGAAAATACAACAGGGATGATGAATATTTGTCCTTCAGGTAAATTATTTAAAAATATTAGACATGTATTTTTTTCTTTTTTTACGTAATCAAAATATTGCGGCGATACATTGATTTAAAATGTGGCATTACGTCACGCCTTGGTAGATTTTATACTTAGTCATGACGTAGCGAGCCGAACTTTAATGCGTTTTATCCGAGTCATTTTTTATTAATACGATAAAGCAAAAAAAAAAAAAAACGTGTCTAATATCCTTTTTATTATCTGACTGACGGACTAAATAGTTTTTTTTTTTTTACTATGTCATCATCCCTATTGTCTGTACTGGCAATATCTGGCACCAAATAAATTGCATCGAATGCACCGTCAGCAACGGCATTCACCACAATAAAACTCGACCGCACAACATTTTTACTTGTCGCTTGCTAACCGTACATACTTTTTGCAGAGGTAACACAGTTGTAACACAATTTATCTTTTCCTTTAGGAGATTATTTTCTGTTGCTTTAAAATAAGTCTATTATAAGTTGGGAATTTGTTTTTGATATTAATCTAGTTAGGAAATTAGGATACTTAGAAATATCTAGTTACTTTGAACCTTACTTCAGTAAATAATTCGTTTTAGTAGTTCGACAGTTTAAGGAACCGCCTCTTTTGTACCAAATCCCAAGTTAAATCTGATGACATAAGTCCTGAAATCACATGTACAACTTGTATATTCAAATGTTTTTCAATGATTTTGATAAATCGCTTATTTTGCATTTCGCTTATAAAGCATTTATTTCAATTAAACCATTTACAGGCACTTTTGAATTGTCAAGAAGTCGGTCAGTCAGAAATATAAATCTAGTTGCCCGTTCCAAAGCATACTAGATACCTATGCAGAAGAACGGGCAAGAAACTCCACGGACACTCTTTTTAATTAATGATGAAATTCATGTTGAAATTATAGAAGTAGGAATAATTTAGAAAGACGTGCACGTTAGAAGCGTCCGTAAGAAAAAAAAAAGTGTTGGCACTCCGAGAGTGCTAACAGAAGTGAAAATTTGAACAAGATCGCCTTGGTGGAAGAAAAATACTTGTATAGAACATTGGTGCATAACCTTATCTAAATAAAGAGCACAATAATGTTTACAAAAAAAAAAATGAAACCTTTAAAGTAAAAATACTTGCATAGAACTTTGATCCGTAACTTAATATAAACAAAGAGCACAATCGCGTTTACAAAACCTTTAAAGTAAAAATATTTGCATAGAACATTGATTCGTAACGTAAATAAAGAACACAATCATGTTTACAAAAAAGGAGTGTCGTCATGGTGTCGCGAAATCATTGGTTTAGTCCCATTTCAAATATGCCCAACGCGCGTAAAGAAGTTTTCACTTCAAAAACAGTGGCACTCCGGGAGTGCCGACAGAAGTGACTAAAAAAAATACTTCCAATACCTTTAAAGTAAAAATACTTGCATAGAACATTGATCCGTTAGGTAATATAAATAAAGAGCACAATTGCGTTTACAAAAATGAGGTGTCGGTGACGGTGTTGCCAATTCAATTGTTTTTTTCCATCTCAAAAATGCCTAGCGTGCCTAAAGAAATTCTCATTTCAATAATAACAAAGAACAATTCAAAAATTAAAATTAGCCATGGCAGCTAACAGATGACCAGTTTCAACTGACGGCGCCCGTTCAGAAACATAATGCATGGATCAGCACCATTCAGCTCAATCATTTTGAAGGGAGCTAACAGTTACAGATGTTATAGCAATCATGTAATTGCGTTTAATTAAAATAAGTTTTTACTTTTATTAATTATATTATCTTTTGTATAGTTTCTTTTCTATTTTGTGAGTGTGAGAACGACTTAGTGGACTGTAGATTTGTTGACCATTTTTAATTTTGTTATGTACCTGGTACTTATTGAAAGACCTAAACTGTCCTCCTATGCCTAGTCACACTGATATTTGAAAGAATTGTAAAAGACAATTATTTTTAAGACAGTAACCGTGGGGTTTCTTGCCGGCTCTTCTCCATAGGAAACGACCAATTGAAACCATGCAACTAACTTCTGACGTTCCATAAGGGCCCCTGTAGGTTTATATGAAATAAAAATATTTTGAATTGTGTGAAAGGAGTGTGTAAGGATCATAGCAGATGGCTTTCTGTACTTTCTGCCTGCCTCTAAGGGAAGAAAGCGTGAGTTTATGTACGTATGTATAATAATTTAATATTACCAAAGTTCCTTAAACAACCTACAATTGGAAGAGTTAACAAGAATCCTAGTAATGTGAGCCATCATGACAGACGCATCTTCATAAAAACGAAAAATTCAGTCTTAAGCCCAAATCATCCTAAACTTTGGCAGTACCACAAAACTTTTTGCAAAATTAAACTACTAGCACGGAACTAAGTTCAACACAAATGGACAATATCAATGCAACTGAACATTTGCACCCATAAACAGGTATTGCTCTAGAACCAGGCCAACAGTTTAGCGCTACTTTACGGGATTCTGTATGGAATCGAGAGCAATAATTTCAACGTTTAATGTGTAATTGATGTTCCATTTCTAAAGACTATCCAGCTTTTGTTGAAATGGGAATAGTTTGCATCGATGCTCATTTAGTGGTTATTTTTTTTGTTTATTTAATAGTTATTTGTTTGAACAATACCTGAGGGGCAAATTCCGTATTTATAAAACGTTCGCATTGTAATTTCAGTCTTAATCTGTCAAAATCCTCTAATGTACCTAAATATATAACAAAGTAACCGATACTTTCATAATTTGTATTTAGTAAAAAGCTATTATTTGACATTACAAACAGACACTTTAATTTTATTTATTTGTATATATTTAGGTGCATTAGAGAATTTTGACAGATTAAGATTGAAATACCTACATTAAAAAAACACAATTTTTAAAATTTTTGTTTTTTGTATGTCAGTTTGTTCCTGCTAATCTCCAAAACGACTGGACCGATTTTGACGGAAGTTTCACTAGCAGATAGCTTATATTATATGGAGTAACTGAGGCTATTTGTAGAAAAGAAAGAATTAGGGTCCACGCGGGTGAAGCCGCGTACTGCTGTACACAGCTGCACCCGCGTGGACTCTAATTCTTTTTCGCTAGTTTTTTATAAGTATTCGTCATTGATTCTCGCTGAGATGAGATTGCAACTCGATGACATCACATGAATAGAGTGTCACATGCACATCTTTGAAAGTTGAGGTACCTACATCCACCGAAACAGATTTCTATCACGAAGCTACATTGCTGTTTCGATTTGAATATTAAATGATTACAAAGGTACAGATAGGGCCATCCACGAAGACGCGCCCCACTCCGCGATAATGTTACTGCACGCTTAAGGGTTTGCTACACGGCTGCCAAGCGCGTTCCAACAGAGGTGACCTTGGTAGCTTACAACCAAATTTCAAACAGCTCTGCCTGTCGCCAACCAAGGTCACCTCTGTCGGGGACGCGGTTTGGAGCCGAGTAGCAAGCCCTTTAGCATGACCACAATAGCAACGGGTTGTGTTGACGGAAGAATAGACAGAATGACAGATAAACAATCACAATCTGTCATTTTGTCTATTCTTCCGTCGACAAAACCCGTAGAAAACATGTTTTTATGGTTGTCATGCTACGAGTGCTGTAAGCTGTACTTTATTTAGTACGGAGTGGAGAGGAATGGGGCGCGTCTTCGTGGATGGCAGCATTGATATTCGTAATTTGAACTACAAATTGGTATTTGTGGTGGTGGTTGTCCCTGAATTAAAAAAAGGCGCTTGATTGTACGTCAGCAAACATTCAAACTCTTTGAATGTGTATTCAGTGACACGTGTCATTCCATAAATGAAATGCCAATCGCAATTTACCAGCTTAACACGAATTCTAGAAATTCCTATTAGAAAACCGGACTGGAGGCAATATAGAACCGTTAAATGTAATGTCCAATTAATGTTCAATTTCTAAAGGCCTATATCGTTTTATCTGTGAAATTGGCGAGGGTTAACATGGAGTGAGAAGAAATGGATGTTCCTGACTGGTTCCTGTCAAGGAATATTGTTTTGGAATATTCAGGTGACTACAAAATAGTACGCAGCTGGCTATTGAGATCGTCTAATATAAAATGCACGTGCCTCCACTAAAATTTCTATGCATTTTGTTGCATATTACGGTTCATGAGATACAGCGTGCTGACAGATAGCCGGACGGGTAATAGGACTCCGTTCGACACCCTTTAAAAAATATACTATGTGGATATAGTTGAGCTCGTTATTTCTTTAATACACTAAAGTTAATTGTCACTTGCTCATGCCGTCAAGATATTTTATCGATGCATGTGATGACAGTTAGATAGTTTCAACTTTAGTGAAGTTTCAATAAACTCAGTACCTACTGGTTGTCAAAAGTGATAAAGCAATTACGAGGTCAATACAGGTTGTTTCGAATATAAATAAATATTTATAGTCCAGTCATTTGATAGTTTTACCTGGAAAGTTTTCCGGGAGTTACGAAAATTGGTGATTTTATTGATTTTAACTTTGCCACTGTGACTGTACCTAAATTACCCTAGGCTGATAAAATTTCCGTTTTTCCTAATAATAATAATAGTTCCCCTTACGGGGAAGAACTGTGCCCCTCCTTTCCGCACAGTTCTGTAGAGCTTGTCCCAGACTGGTCACCCTCCCACCGATATAAGATAGAAATGGATTCCCATAACGAAAACTGCTTTGTTCCGGCTTAGATAAATTAAATACTTTATTTCAGACCATGTGTCCATTTTGTTGGTAACAATGTTCTTATAGACTAGTGTTAAATAAGCTAAGGGACAGGGATGGGGTACAAGGTGAAGCTAATATTGGGAATTTACAGGTATTCAAATAGGAGCAAAAGACAGGCAATCACATCACCTTGTTTCTTAGCTGCTCGTGCCACCATATTGGAAAAAATACACCCAAAAACGGAAAGTTTTTGATAATATCTCCTTTCAGACTTATTTGAGATAACGGCGCGAGTGGCAAAGCTACGAAGTGGCAAAGAAAAAATTCAAAAACAACACGTCTTAATCAATCAAATCACGAATTTTCAAAACTCCCGGAAAACTTTCCGGGTAACCTTCTTTTTGAGCACCTAAGTACTATAGCAATTGCCTTATGAATTATCGTCCTATGAATTAAGACATCCTAGGCAGTCTACATTCCGCTATCAACTCGTTGTCTCTTCAACACGACATGAAATACCCAAGAAAGAAGAAGACTACCTTCTCCATTGATTTTTAGTAACTTCATGTCCGAAATACATTAGGATTCTGATATAGAAAGGCAACGGTCAATGTTCGCACAGTCGTAATTTAGAAGTATTGGAGTTTTTATAGAAGTCATTATGTACTTAGTTGTGAAATATTAGGAAGCTTATTAGTTATTTTATGACGTCAACGTGTTTATAATGTTGATTTGACTTCTTAGTCCTCATTATACTCGCTGCCAATAGCAGAGGCAACTGCAGCCGTCGACACTGGTTGGCGGCTTCCGTAGACGCATCGACGCCAGCCGCCGACGCGTCTAAAGCTTTGGTCTCCTATAAACGCTGTCGGCCGGTTACAGCGTTACGGAGTATGCCACGTCACGATGCTTACTATAGAAATATTACAGTTCTGAGTATTAAATATAGTGGATCAAAGGTTATGGTCCTGAAAGTTTTATACATAAACTAGTGACATGTCAAAACATCGAGATTCTTTTGCTATATATATGTTCAATATTAATGTATTATGCACATAATCCTTCCCGAGTAAATTCTTTAAATGAGGGTGGTCAATACCGCGTCAAAATCATTGTGGAATTTCAAAGAACTATGAGGCCCCTCATAGTTCTTCTGGATTCCTTACAAACAGACACGAGAAGCAACTTTGTTTGAAACTATATATCTATAAAACAAAGTCGAGTTAGTTACATCATTTATGTAACTCAAAAACGGCTGAACCGATGTTTATGATTTGTGGGATTGGTCTCCGCCCCGAATAGCCAGAACAAGTATGAAAACGTCGGAAAAATTCACGAAAAAGAAATTCATAGTAGGTAAGTAGGTAGGTGCGCCGTAGATAAGTCCTTAGTGCTACCCGTATGGACCAGGCCAGGTAAGGCTAGTTATGGGTATAATTTTAAACTATGTTATCATTACAGCCTATATATTGTATTTCTAGATTCTTCATTATCCTATTGGACTTAAAGAGGGGCTTGTGGCTAAGTAATAACAGCCGCACGGTTCGATATATCAGGTTAAGCTACGTTTGTCGCGGTTGGTCCGTGGATGGCTGACATTCTTTACAAACTCAAAGACCCCTCTATGCCTCGGAAAGCACGTTAAGCCGTTGGTTCCGGCTATCATTTGTAGATCTTTGATAATTGTTACGGTTCGTCAGAAGCCCGAAAGTCTGACAACCAGTCTTACCAAGGGTTATCGTATTACCCAATAACTGAGTTGTGGAGGTCCGATTGGCAGTCGCTCCATGTAAAATACTGGTATTCAGCTGCATCCAGTTAGACTGAATGCCGACCCCAACATAGTTGGGAAAAGGCTAGGCAGATGACTATTGGAGTTAAATCCTCTAGAGTATTTACAACTTATTAAGCGTCAGTTAGTGATGTCTAATATAAAGTACGTTGCAAACTAAAAAGTCACTTGACCATTCAAAAATAATGCAATTGATATAAGCTGCTATAAGCTGAGCGATAGCCGATTTGCGTGGATGTGACGCATGCTTCCCCAACTTTTTTAACTTTTTTATGTATTTAAAACTTAATAACCGCAAATAAACGTTTTTTCTTTCTTTCTTCTTTCTTTCTATATACCTACAGCCACTTAAATATTCAGCTGACGCTTAATTACGTCCGCTAAAACAAGTGAATTCGATGTAACCGTTTATTTTGAGTGGTCAATCATTTTGTGGTTAATCGGGCAAATGACGTCTGAGTTTGATCGTTGCAGTTTTAAATTTCAATCTACTGTTGAACATGGGTTTCCCAAAAGTAGATTTAATGAACGGTCTGACCCGTATTAAACCACTTATGCGAACCTATTTTTGTTTTTTTTAACTGAGCCTTGGTTTCTAATGACTTGAACTAGTACGCCATTTAAAAAAAACTTTTTTAAGTATAAAAACAGCCTAATTGGAATAAATGACAACAGATTTAGTTTTTTTTATAAATACTGCAATAAACCACCTCCACCTTTACAATAACTGAACTGCTAACTCAAAATCTGCCCAGCCTTTTCCCAACTATGTTGGGGTCGGCTTCCAGTCTAACCGGATGCAGTATTTGACATGGAGCGACTGCCTGTTGGATCTCCACAACTCAGTAACTGGATAATACTATACCCTTGGTAAGACTGATTCACAGACTTTCGGGCTTCTGACGACCCGTAACGACTGTCAAAGATCCACGAATGACAGCCAGGACCAACGGCTTTTCGAAGCACGTAGGAGTCTCAATGTGTAAAAATGGTCACCCATCCAAGGATCAACCCCGACAAGCGTAGCTTAACCTGATGGATCGACCCGTGCGGCTATTATTACTAAGCCACAAGTTCCTAGAACCGCTAACTAATGAGCTTATATTGTACCTTTGTACCTAATTGACGTGTACTTACACAAAATGTCAGACATTCGCTGTTTGATGTAAAGAAAATAAACAGATTAAAATGCAATCATTCGACAGCACTGATACGTAGGAACGCCTTTTACTGCACCAAAATGGCATTCATCATTAAAATGATATAGATAATATGGATATTATACAATTTATTGCTGCAATTAGTTTAAAGAAGAAATCGTAGTGCAACCCATCAAAAAAAGAAACCGGTTGTTAGTTCTTTATTTTCCGTGTGATTAGTGATACTAACCTGGTGTCTGAGTTTTTATGCCGCCCATGAGCTTCTGACTTGGCTCCACTTGCCATCTAAAAGTATCTCTCAGGCATGCCGGTTTGCCTGCCGGGCAAAACCGAAAGGGAGATCGTGGCCCCCGGCAACAGGGCAGCCGAAGGAACACGGGTGGGTTTTAGTCAGTAAGAGTCTGACACGCCCTCCCGCTCCGCCCAGAGCGGGAGAAGTTTTTTGATGATTTCCCACCCTCAAAAAAAAAAAAAAAAGGCATGCCGGTTTCCTCACGATGTTTTCCTTCACCGTTTAAGAAACAAGTGATAATTGTATAATACGCACATGAATCCGAAAAGTCGGAGGTGCGTGCCTTGGGTTCGAATTCGAGACCTATGACTTGGCAGTCCGACGGTCACAGTAAGCTATCACTGCTGTCAATCTTAGGTTGTTATTACTAGTAAATCTTGGGTACGACCGAAAGGCAGAAGTGTCTACTCCAAGGCAAACATTTCTTCTCATTTAACAAACCATAACATCTCGCTGACGACCTTAAAAAGGTGGCTGGGATGGACTGGATGTGGAAGACGGAGGACAGGGTGTTATGGCGCCTATTTCTAGCAATAGGCTCAGTTGAACATCTCGCCTGCTTCCCCGAAAGGTTGGGACGCTAATATGTACTTATAGTAAACGCACATTTTGATAGTTATGTAGAATTTCCACATAATAGGCGGTGACCCTATTGCCATCAACGGGCAGAAATCCAGATTCACATACTTCGCGCAACTTTTAAATTAAACGCAGAAACTCCTGCTCAGTAGTAGCACCGCTAGACCAACGAGGAAGTTTCATTTAAATTGTATATCGATGCCCCCAAGCAATAAGTCGGTAATGTGCTATTATGGACTTTTTATTGTTATGTCAAATTCGGAACCTATGGGTTGGGATACATCTTAGTAATTTATTTCACATTTTTCGTAGTGATATTTACGAAGATATCATGAAAAACACTTTTATTGTAGGGAAATTAAAAAACGAAATTATGTCGAGAAAAGTATCTTTACGTATCAATACAAACGAGTATTTCGTATTTAATTTTGGTAAGTTGCTATTACCGACTTATTGGCGTGAATGAATTTCGTGCAGTTTTTGGTAAACGCTAGCACGTTGTTGTTGTCGAATTATTTTGAGTCAGCTCAGACCGTAAGGAGAATTAACAAGGTTTTTAAAGTAAATAATTCATTAATAAATATGTGTAAAATTGCAATACGTGTCTAATTTGAACACGTCTGGTCCCGTTTTCGATATTGCTGTTTATATTTTTGCGCCCAACAGTTTGCAAGAAGCATTGCTCTCTTTCTTTCTATGACAATAAGAGAGTAATAGATATTAGCCACACCCCCAACACGTGATGCTGTCCGCCGGCCGGTGCGTAATGTTTGTTTACACAAACAGTGGCATATTTTCGTTTGATTAAACGTGACGTGGTGCTCTAAAATAATTTTAGTACTTCAAGTGATTGTGATCTAAACAGTGTATTTAAGTGTTAGTGGTACAATAATTATTTATTTGTTGAGCTATTGTACAAAATAGAGTTATGTCTTCAAAAAACCATAGAGAATTAAAAAATGCTCGTGTGAGACGAATGCTTCTAATGGTTGACAACACGGTTGAAGGTAAGTTGTTACGTACTTATCTACTTTATAAGTTTTTCTAGTTAACTGTTAATTATTTTAATTTTCGGTATAAGCATAGTTTACAATGCCAATTTTTTTTTTACTGTTCTTTGATTTTCTGCTCTGTATGCCACGTTGTCATAACAACGAGAGTTACAGGTTCGATTCCCTGTGTACCCATGCAGTGCAGGCATTATTGTTTAAAAGAAGGTAGTTATCTTAGTTAACAAAATAAAGATTTGTGTTGCCTGCCGAGTCTCAAGGTCTTTTTTGTTGCATAGGTATGAATCGTAGATTTAATTAAATACCTAAATGTTTCTTTATTTAGATTCAGAGCCAGAGACCCATCATAGAAATAGTGCAGAAATGGATGCAAATACATCTACGAGTACTTCGATTCAATCTCTGCCGCAAGGTTTGTATAAGCTTTTATTATACCTACCTAAGTGATAAATATCTTTATATGTAAGTATGTTTACTAAGCTGCTTTTTTGAAATCTCAGATCCAGAATCAGATGCACTTTGCAAGAGTAGCTGTCAAGAATCTAGTGCAGTAGAAACGTCTTCCGATCAAACTTTGTCAAAATGTTATAAGTTACGAGGTATGTTTACTGTTAAAATATTGTTATATTTATTATACTTAAGAACAGTAACATTTGTCTGTATGAGATGGGATCCATTCGTTACTTTTTATACGTAAAAGTTTTAAGAATACCTATAGTGGTTAGTCATAGTTGTATAAATCTTAGTAGGTACATACATACTTAATACTATCCTTCTTAATTTATGGTCACAAAAAAATACCGCAAATAAATCTAGATAATTTCATTTTTTACAGATCTACCGAAAATAAAATACGTTGACGGTGATAGAGAATCACACGATGAGGACTTTTCGCCAGACTGCTCGGAATATATTCCAAGTCCAAGAAGAAATACATTTGATAGTCCACTTAGTACTGTTTCAAGTCTAAGCGGAGATTCCCAATGTATAAGTCGAATGTTATTAAATCCAGAAATTAATAACACTCCATCAACCATTTCTAATTTATCGTTATATTTAACCAACATCAACTTTGTAGCTTCTCCGTCAGTAGTATACAAAGCAACTTCAGTCTTATCCCCAGTAGTTCACCTAGATAAAGAAACGGAAAATCAGTCTATTATCAAGAGTTCAACAGAGCAAATCAGTAGACAAGAAGACGAAGATATAATTAACCAATCTATCAAGGTAACTCAATCAATATCAAATCACTCTCTATCCGAGGACTCGCGTTCAGATGCAGATGAAACATTACAACCAGAACAAAGTATGCAAAACGGTGAGTTACCATTAAATAATCAAATTGATGTCACTTTGACCGACGATACACAAAACGATTGCGCTCATGGTGAGGATAGGACTGAAATTGTTCGTAATTTTAACATAGACATTAATAACGATGAGGTAGATAACTGCACAAATGAATTTAATCTTGAAAATCAACAAGAACCTTCTACATCGGAAGGAGAAAAACGATTGACTAGGAAACGTAAGCAGAATGTTAATGAGTGGCGTTGTAACAAAAATAAAATCTTAAAAAACTCTGGCAAAGACTACGAAGGCTGCAATTCAAAAAAAAAAATACCCTAAATAATCAATAGGTCCTACTTGCGCGTGTAAAAAGGGTTGCGGTGAAAAATTTTCCTTATCAGAAAGACAGAATATATTTGACAAATTTTATAGTCTCGCTGATCGCGAACACCAATGGTTGTATATTGGTAGACACATCCAAACTGAACCTATTAAACGAATGACGTTAGAACGTAAAAACAACCGCACGCAAACAGTCAAATATCTTTTACCTTTAAATGATAAAAAAGTACTTGTATGCAAGATTTTCTTTTTAAATACTTTACAAATTGGAGAACAAATGGTATACACAGCAATAGAAAAAATGAATACAGAATCGGATTACAAAGATAAAAGGGGGACGCATGATAACAGACCAAGGAAATTGAGCACTATCACAGAAGGCACTATTAAAGCTCATATTGAATTATTTCCAAAAGTGGAATCCCACTATACGAGAATGAGTTCTAAAAGGGAATACCTTTCAGAATATTTAAATATCTCAAAAATGTATCGGTTTTATACCGTCTGGTTTGCACAACAAGGTTACACTGATGATGTTGTGATGGCATCTAAGCGACAATATGAAACAGTTTTTAATACACAGTATAACTATTCATTTTTCAAACCCAAAAAAGACCAATGTCCTTCGTGCTCTGTATATAATCAGGCTGACCCTGAATTAAAAGTCACCCTAGAAGAAAAACACAGATGCCATTTGGCGAAAAAAGAAATTATTCGACGATTAAAAAGAGAAGAGATAGACACAGCTGACAAAAACAATACCACAATAGCTATTTTCGACCTACAAAAAGTTTTAAATATACCCCAATCTGAAGTGGGTACGTTTCATTACAAACGTAAATATCCAGTCTACAATTTTACCGTATTTGTTGCCCTGCGCAAAATAGGTTATTGTTATGTATGGCACTACCAAATAGCCAAAAGAGGCAGCACAGAAATAGGGAGCTGTTTGTTAAGTTTCTTTAAAACTGAAAACGATAAAGGCATTACCAAATTTTCATTATATTCTGATGGATGTTATGGGCAAAATAAAAACCGATATATTTTTGCCCTTTACGTTTATGCTGCCAAATTACAAAGCATAACTATCACGCACAGGTTTTTTGAAACTGGGCATAGCCAAAACGAGGGCGATTCTATGCACGCATGTATAGAAAAGAACCTGCAGAACAAAGTTTTATACACTCCTGATCAAATATACAGTATTATTTTAAATTCTAAAATCTCTGGTGAAAAATATCGGCTGAAAGAATTAGAGCAGTCTGATATTTACGATATTAAGCCACTTGTAGATCCCAATCATTGGCGGCGTGATGTGGACGGTAATATCATCCGATGGGCTGATGTGATGGAGGTTAACGTTACGCAAGAAAGTAAGCTGTTATATAAGTACAATTTTAACGATACATATTCCGAGCTTGATTTAAATAACTCCCACACTGCCTTAAATGCTAGACGAAGGGGACGAAAAAGAACACAAGATGTAGCCATAGGCTTAAATAATGTAGAGTTGCAAAATGCATACCACCAACCCATTCTAATTAGTAAACCTTTGCATACAGACCTTATGACTTTATGTAAAAGTGGAGCAATTCCGCGATTCTACCATCCTTTTTATGAGTCATTGTCTTATACTGATACCACGAACGATAATATAATTGATACGGATGAAGACTGATTAATTAAATGATTGATCTAATTCTTAATTATTGAATTAAATATTTCTAAAACCTAAGGTGTTAATTTTGTTAACTTATTTTATTGCTGTGTTTAAAATATAATTACTACGGATGAAGACTGATTAATTAAGTAACAAAATTGATCTCATTACGATTCATAGTTATTTGAGTACCTACCTAAATATTATTGTCTAAAACCTAGGGTGTTAATTTTGTAAAGTTATTTTATTGCTGTGTTTGGAAAATAATTGTTACGGATGAAGAATTATTAATTAAGTAAAAATTGATCTCATTACGATTCATAGTTATTTAAGTAACTAAATATTTTTTAAACCTAAGATGTTAATTTTGTGACATTATTTTATTGCTGTGTTTAATTATCATTGATATAATTCTAGTTTTTAATGTTTAATCGTGAATAGTGACGTGACTGACGTCCCTATAATTATTTTAATTGATAAATGTTTATCTTAATTGTTCTAAATGTTAAGGTGTTAATTTTCGACTCTGATTTCATTATTGTGATTATTAAACGTTATTATACTCATCATCTACAGTCTTTTCTTGTAAAACTAGACATATTACACTTTAAAAATTCGATAAAAATTTATTAGTACTGGATGGTTACACAAAAATATTTTTGAGAATTTTCCTCCAAAAATAATGTTCTGTTACGATACTGTTACTGTGTGAATTTAAAATAACCACAATAACACCGTAATAGCCAATTACGTATCGTCTTCAAGATGAAAAATTACGCTGGAAAAGTCCGTATTGTAATGTTACGTATCAACATTGTTTACAAATTTACGGCAATAATGGCGTAAGTGTATATTACTTGAACAATTTACCAAATATATTTTTGTAATATTTATTTGCTTAAATTGCAAGGCTTTTCACGCAAAAAAATCTAAAGTTAAAATAATCATTGAATTAAACAAAAAATTAGCTTTCGTTTGGTGTATCAATAACCTCACTACTTCGACTCGTTGAAAAGCTATTCAACAAAAACAGAAAAACATTTCTCCTGTAAAATTTTAGTTTTACGATTACCGACTTATTGCTTGGGGGCGTCGATATATTAAAGTCTATATATAATATATATAAATAAAATTATAATAGTTAATTGATTCAGGCGTGACCTTGCGGAAATCCATTATAAAATGCAATAGATGTGGATATATTTAGTACACATATATATATTTAGTGTGGCAACACGCCATGTTTGAGTTCGCGACAAGTCAATCGTCATCCTGAGGATGCCTCGTTGAGAGGTGAAACACGTGTCGATTTCTTTCAGGGTCTTTTTAAGACTCTTTAGAAATAGCTAAGCGGAACAGGTTACTAAATATATCCACATCTGTTGCATTTTAAAATTATAATAGTAAAGGAAATAATATACCACCTAAACCGACAAATTAATACTCAACAGCTATTGTGACACCACTCAATATGTTACGCTAATAATACAACACTCTAAACTAATACTTATTTTCGTTTCAATTAAAACTGATAGCGCTATCTTAGATTTCATGGTCAAGATATTGCCCAACTGTGTCAAGCTATTAAATACTTACTTATAGGTGCAAAAGTAAGAATTGCCAAATCAGATTTCAATGCAGAATTGCGTGCAATGTAACCTTTAGAGTATAGTCCGTTTGCACAATTTTTCTCGTGACAATGAACTTCGGGTCAATGAATACTGTATATATATTAAATTGAGGCAGTCAGCGCAAAAGTGGCCTAACCCACATTTTTATATTATTAAAAAGTAACCTAAGCTTAAGCCACTTTTGCATTTTGGACGGATGAAAAACTGTAATGCAAAAACAATTTTTGTAACGCCATCTATTATGAAAATAAAAAAAAATCAAGGTTGGGCTATTATACTTGTTTTAAAATTTTCTATTTTTAATCATTTGCGACGGTCAGGTTAAACACAAAAAAAAAATGTGGGTTAAGCCACTTTTGCGCTGACTGCCTCAATTATTAGATATCATTTTCAGTACACAAAAACTTAGCAAAATCTTTAATGTGTAATTGTGTAACTGTCAATCTGTTTATTCGTCTTTCATGTTCATGTCATTCTTTTGTTTTCGAGTGTTTTCCCAATTTATTTTATGCTTTAGTTAATTATTTGTTACTTTATGTTATTAATTATTCAAATGCAACCTTGAATGATAATGACGACGTGATTTTATTTTGTCTTGTATTTCTGTATTTGTTTTTATTTTAACTTTTTGTATCATTTAGCTAACGGATATTGCGATATGCAAATTATCTTAAACTTAAATAGATGAAGGAGTTAATTGGAACGTGAATGTTAGGGCTATTATTATAAAGTCTTTTATTATTTTTTTATTTCTTAAAAATACTTATAAATTATCTTTTCAAATAATAAAACATATAAAATATGTTCTAATATCATAGAACATATATTTTTATTATTATTATTAATCTTTGTTGTCCCACTCCTGGGCAAAAACCAAATTCATTTTTTTTTTTCAAAATTAAGGTCTAATCATTTATTGTGGATCATACGTTCATAAGATGTTGTGTTAGTTACAGGTAAGTTAAGCTATATCCCGCCATTGAGGCATACTAAATTTATTTTATCTGTTCGAAGGCAATACCATACACCAAATTGTCATGCAATACATTTAATATTTATGTCTAATTACAAACTGGTCATGTTACAAAATAGTTTACAAAACAATTGCACAGTGCTTCATAGTTTATACCTATCTAGTTTTTTAATTTATAATTATGTACCCATTGGTTTGTTGTAATAAACGGGCTGATTCAGTGTATCGTCATTTAGATATTCTCTTATAGAGTAATAAACATTTACTTGTCAATAACTCGTGTAGTATTTTCTTTAAGGTATTTATATTGGTCATAGTTCTGAAAAAAGGTGGAAGATTATTAAATATACGTGGGCCATACTAAACCTGCTTTGTTGCAAAAGCTTGTGTTACTGGTTACGGTGCGCAGCTTGTTGTTGTGTCTGGTTCTAGTGTCCCACACAGTTTTCCAATTTTCTTTGTGTTTTTTCTTCTCGAGTCTATCGGTCAGAAACGAGTAGGAACAAATCGTCACGCCACCCTTTCTTAGGCCTGCATCGGTGACGACGCCCGTCTTCAGGTACCCACTGAATGACAATCTGTGGCCAATCTACCCTGATACATCCTGTTAGTGTATACCTGTAGCAAAGAAATCCCTTCTCGGCGGTAAAGATACTTTAGTGAAAACAGCACAGCTTTCAGCGATTCTTGGAAAGTCAGCTCTGCTGCAAACTTGGCTGATTAGCTAATCTGTTCAACATTGTATAAGCAATTTTTCTTTAGATCTTACTCTGCAATGCAATGCTATTACAAAGTGCCAAATAAAATGTTACCTAAAAGCGATCACAATACAATTGGCCGAAACACCTAATTGGAGTCGCAAATGCATTACATTTCTTCATAAAATAAAATATATTTTTGCAATACATTTAGGCACAATAAGTCACGGTCCAAAGATTTGAATGAGACCATTTTCTTTCGCTATATTGCACTTTCAGAAATGCATTGTATTCCACAATACGTGAATGTCATGCTTTAGAGTCAAAAATTGGGTAAGATCGGTGAAATCTGGTTGTTCTTTGTTTGGTAGGAACATTTTTAGAGTTTCAAATGTAGTGAAAAATTTTTACAAAGAGCAACTTCTTTTGTTTATTTCAGGTTATCACATTTTATTGAACATCCATAAGAGCAGTTGGCAATTTCGCAACTATGAAACTTCTGAGACGAAAAATCTTTTTTCTTTTTTTTTTTCAACAATACGAGTTTTAGAAAATACCTAGATATCAGAATCACACGTGAGTGTATTGATATAAATTGTGAAGAAATCCTTTGGAAAGTGGTACTAACAATCAGTTGGATGTAAATCACAATAGATCCGTCAAGGCCATAGGAATAAATACTTTATACTTTTAGATAGCATTGAAAATAACTAGGTACTGTTTTTTTTTTTTGCTTTGTATTTATTTCAACATAATATATATTTTGAATATTTATGTACAACTATTTCAGATATTATGTACAAGTATGTAAAGGAAAAAAAAATATAAAAAAGGGAAGAGCTCATTGGGCGTCAAAAAATTCGTCCGCATCGCAGTCAGCGGGGGAAAAATGTGCCCAAAAGGCAGGCAGCGTTGCCACGTTGGATGGCAATGCTGATTCTTTGGCCTAAGAATTGGCCAGCCTTTTGGTCACGTGAAGAGTTTACCAACCGCTTAGCGATGTCCCGGAATACTCAGTGAGCACTCGGACCATGGCCCTAGTGTTTCAACCCCAAACGGCTCTAAAATATAGCTAGCAGTAAGGTTAGTATATTTGCGTCGTTTGAGGTTTTCTGCACCTGCAGCAGCCGCGCTTCTTTAAAGGCGAAAGAAGGCTACGGATATACTATGGCAAGGTTCACAAACTACATAGTGTACCTCTGTGCCCCCCAATCCAATCCCCAACATCAACAACTCCAGATCAAAGTTTGTCGAAAATGCTGGCAAAATTCAAAAGTTCTTCCCCAGTATTGAAGAGAGTTCCCCGGGGCGCAAGATGGCCCGTTGCACTGAGTTCGGTGCAATGTCTCCGTCTTGCGACCCAGGAGAACTCACAAAGTGCCTAGGAGCAATTACTTACCTTCCCTTATAGGATTCTACATGTCCAAAAAAAATTGGCAACTAAAAAAAACTTTGACAAATCAAATTAAAGATAACTGCAACAATTTGACCCTTTCTTTAGATCCAAAATTACCTGTTACTAATAACTTCACGTAGAGGCTTATGCTCATGTAGATTCCAAATTAAGTGAAGGTGACATCAGGGGAGCGGGCAGGCTACAGTTCAGTAGCGATGTGGTAGCACCCTACTCTCCAGAAACTCTTACAGCCATGGAGAGTAAACATCCAGCCCCTACCGATGGTCTCACCTTCGCCGACCCCCCCTCCCTCCTGATCCGAATTCAACACCTTTTAGCATTACTGCCCTCTAGCTGATTGCTGCCGTGAGCTCTTTCCGAAGTGGTTTCGCCGGCGGCCTCGACGGCCAGACTCCTCAGCATTTAAAAGACTTATTGAGTTCAGGCGCCGGGGAAGGTGGTGAGTCACTTTTGAAGGAGCTTGCGGCTCTAATTAACTTTATGCTCAACAGCAGTGAACGGTGTCGTCTTCGATGTCTTGTACGGGGCCAATTTATGTGCCCTGCGCAAGAAGGACGGCGGCGTTCGTCCCATAGCCGTTGGGTGTATCTACAGGCATACGGCAGCTAAAATATGCTGAAAATTGTACGGCGAAATTTTAAAAAGTACGTTCCAGCCCATACAGCTTGACTTTGGATCCAAAGAAGGCTGCGAAGCTGCCGTACATGCCCTTTCAAGTTTTTTAAACTCCGTTAAAGGTGAGGTCATCGTCAAGGTTGACATTAAGTACGCTTTCAACTCCGTTAATAGGGATATTCTGTTGGCTGAAGCAAAAAAGGAGTTACCGAAAATTTATGGTTTTTGTGGCAGTGCTACGAAATTACTTTGTAATAATTTACAGGCACCCTTCAAAATTACTTTATAGAGACAATGTTTTGGAATCTGCAGTTGGATGCCAACAAGTTGATTCTCTCGGGCCAGTCATTTTCAGTTTATTAGGCTATTCACCCCATAGTATAACTAAATTCAAAATTTTATGTGTTGTATTTAGATGATGGGGCTCTAGGAGGTGACGTACTCTTCTAAAATAACTTCAATTCCTAAAGCAGCAGTTCCAATCCATCGGCCTTAACTTCAATTTCTCAAAATGCGAAATTTACCTTTGTGACAATACTGACAGACAATCGACCATACAGAAATTCAATTCAATAACCCCAGATCTCAAAGTTTTGGAAAAAAGTTCACTGCACCTCCTAGGTTTCCCAATTTTAGAAGACAGTTTTTCACCTTTTGTTGTCAAAAAAATTAAACACTTTAACAATATTTCGGACAGACTTTCTAAAATAAACTTGCATTTGGCATTCACCCTTATCAGATACTGCTGTTTTGGTCCAAATTTTGGGTACTTTCTCCGCTCTTCCTCTTTATGGAAGAAGGCACACCTTTTAGACAAAATCGATCAAATTATTCGAAGTACTCTAACATCAATTATAAATGTGGCATTGGACGACCGCGCGTGGCTGCAAGCAACACTACTCATTCGCTTCGGTGGGCTCTGCGTCCGCAAAATTTCTAGTGTAAGCTTACTAAAATTTCTAGTGTAAGCTTACTAAAATTTCTAGTGTTCCTGTCCTCAGTCCACGGCACCGAAGAGTTAACTAGAAAAATCTTAACTGCTTCTCGGGTTGACTCTGAAGTGCCGTGTTTGATTGATGCGATGAACGCATGAAAAATGGCTTGTCCGGATACGGAGCAGCCCGAGAACCCGTTTTCCCAGAGACAGTAGGATGAGCCGCTCTGCAGGTTGGTACGGAATAACCTCATCAATACGTCCACCAACACTGCTGAGCGTGCCCGCCAACTGGCTGTGGGAGAATGGAAGTCGGGCCTCTGGGTTTAGGCGGTACCGTCACCCAACATAGGCACTATGCTGGGTGACACCACTTTCCAGCTCGCTACAAGTCTACGTCTCGGTGCTCCTTGCGAGTCTCTACATCGCTGTCAGTGCAGTGAAGCAGCCGACCACCATGGCATTGGCACGGCTTGGCATGCGACGAGGGGAAGAGGCCAGATGGAATGAACATATTGCCTTGGAAGTTGGGTAGGCCTTTGGTGTGGGATACAACCTGTGTTGACACCCTTGCGTGATCCCATTTTCTAAGCACTACGGGCTATGGCAGGGCGGCTTCTGCAGGTGCAGAAAACCTCCAACGGTGCAAATATAGCAACCTTAGGTACTTAATTTATTTTCATAACATTTAGCATACTGGCTAGATAGCCATTATACTAAATTGAAGGAGAGTGCTAACCATTACTAGAATGTACTTAATTAAAATCTTAATTTCACTTACTGACAGACAATACATACTGAAAGTGATTCCGATATCCTATTTACAGAATAAACAATTTCATTTCATTTCATTACTCTGTAAACCACTGGATGTAGGAAAACTCGGGCTGAGTTTTCCTACATCGAAAGGAAATTTATAGGGGATCAAAATTTACATGAAACTTCGTCATTTTTACCGATGAGAAGTCCAATTGCGCACACAAATTGTCCTGTAATAAAAATCTGTCTTTGTCAAGACAAAAAAAAAATAGGGAGCATAGCTACTTTATTTATTAAATATTATATATTTTATTGTATACCAGATTATATATAAAATAAAAATAAAATAAACTACAAAACATACAATTGGCAGCCTTATCGCTTACCGCAATCTCTTCCAGGCAATCTTGAAATGGTCTGTGATTTTCTGGACATAAAATGGAGTTGTATTTATTGTAAATAAAAAGTATATAAGTACTATATTCTATAATAGATACACAGATACTTACATAAGCTATTTAATAGTATTTGTATCGACTTCGAGTAGGCATACATGCATATTCTTAAACATCTAAAGTAGGTAAGTTTAATAGTATTCGGACACAGACTTCACCCACTGACAAGAGGCAATTCAGCTGCTAGACAACGCGGACATAGTGCGTAGGCTAAAGAGAACTAAACCATTTGAGTTAGTGCAACAATACTGTGCTATACATGTAAAACATGAACAAAGAGTTTTTATCAATTATCAGAGCCTAAGAAAGTGCTACACCGCACTTATAAGAATTTTATTTCAGTGCGGTTAGTGGAAGTGCTTAGGTGCGGTTCGGATCGATTCTGTTGAAATCGGTGCTCTGAGTGGAATACCTCTGAAATTTTTGTAAAAGTCTAAATTGACACTATTCCTAGTTCTAACATAATCTATCACGTAACATAATAAGTTAGGGTTGAATTGTTTATTAATCTAATACGCTAGATTGTAAACAATTATTAAGAACAGGATCACTGATATTCTTATTAATACAAGAAAAAGAATTGTATTCAAACTAGCACCATGGCTACATCCAGTGACGGCACAAACCCATAACATTTTACGAAAAGCTCTGAAACGCTCCCCGAAAACCGCGAGAGTAAAACTAATAGACCATAACACCCAATAGAGGCAGGACATTAACCCTTAACTACCCAAAGACGAGCAGACCAACTATTATCCCAGTCTATTTTTACGACTAAGGAAGATAACACACACTTTGGTTCCGCCTATTCACAGATCGTTTCGAAGGACAGTTGTTAAGGATAATCGTGTGTTATCGGACTTATTATGGCTGTTAGTATTTATTTGGAGTTCCGTAATTTTCAGTAAAGGTTGATTTTCTATCTTTTGACAGTCAAGAGACCTATAAGAAAAATTTTTGCTCGACGGAATCCTCATAATCTTCCTACTTTCCATATGGAAGACAACATTGCTAAAAGTCGTTTCCATCCCTGAGACAACTAGAGCAACAAGGAGGACTTGTTTCTCATTCGCCTCACAAGTTTCGCCCCACATACATAATAGTCCTTGTTAGCCCCACTTTTTATTCCTTATTTAATACTAAATCTTTTACCCGCGGCTTCGTTCGCGTGGATGTCGGAAAGAATTCCAATGGAACGTATGAACTAACCGGATAAAAAAGTACCCAATAACTTAACCAACAACATATATTAAATATTATTCGGCAAAAAAGGGTTAAGGATGTCTTTACATAGGAAGAAAATTAGCGCTGGCTATCAATAATGCTAGAAAACAAAGTAGATACATTTGCCTATTAAAAAAAAAACAGTTCTAAGCCACACCTAGGTGCTTAGGTGTGGCCTTAAAAAAAAACTTGATATCGGAAAGAATTCCAATGGAACGTATGAACTAACCGGATAAAAAAGTACCCTATAACTTAACCAACGTCATTTTCAGGTCGAACTTGACCTGGGTTAAAATGCCAGTTTCTATCCGAATCCGTTCAGCAGTTCTGACTGAAAAAGCATTTTTATAATTTAGTAGTAGTGATAGTTCGATTATTTATCAATGTGAGACTAACCTTGAAAAAAAATTGTGCCTTATTTCTTATGTGCCAGTAATTTCCTGGCTCCAAATACCATTAAAACAAAACAACTGTTTGTGGCGGAAGTAGGTGAGTATCGTGGTTTTAATAAAATTCCCCAGAATAAGTTTTAACGTGGAGTATAACAACCAGCTGCTAAGAAATGATTATAATAATAGGCACATTTAACCAATTAAGGCAACCACATGTGCGTTTCCGTATTTTACTATACGTACCTATATTATTTCCGTATTCTGCTAAAGTGATGGATTTGTAAAGTTTTATGACTATGCATGACAAACTAGCAATTGGCTTCATATTTCTGTCTGGCCGACTCCTTGACAATTCAAAAGTGCCTGTAAAAATTTTAAGGCACATTGTACATATTATTTCGAAACTGTATTCCCAAAGGTTATGCAGACGTATACCTACTGTCTATGATAATACTTCACCCACATTTCGATGTACTGAAGATAAAAAAAAAACAAACACCGCGTACAAGTCATGCCATTAAAGATGACTTGACACATCACGTGGTTTGACTTGCGCAGTAGACAATTTATGGGTCTCTTTAGCGGTATGAGATCTGCGCCGGGGGTCATCGAGGCGGCGGAAAGAGCGGCGGGAGGCACAATCAAATCTCAACTTTAAGATTACACTAGTCGGTCATTCTTCCATACAAACGTAGAATGGTGATTACTCGTCTGTTTGAAGGTGTACATTTAAAACTAAAAATTATATCATTTGACTTGTCATTATCTAGGTTTGGAAGTTATGAGCGTCGAAACTTCCATATTTCAACAATAATTTTAACCCATTTTTGGGCGTAAATAAATAACTTATGTAGTAAATAAATTGCAAAATAGAAACCATACAGGGATAGATAATTAATTTAAATGTTCAATTAATTTTGAGATATTCAGCAGTTTCTCCATATTTATATTCATTCATATTTATATCTTTATTGGCATTCCTTAATGTAGGTATAAAGGTGTTACAATAACTTAAAGCTAAGGTACAATTATGGACCCTGTAGGGCACAGCAAAAATTAAAAAAAAAATCTTAAAATATAAATTATTAAAAAAAAAAAAATAAGTAACAATCAAACAATTTTAAATAATTATGTTCTTAACATTCATTGAGATCAGTTAAAGGTTGTGATACATAATAATTATTTGATAAGTCCAAATAAACATAATCTGTCTCCATAATATCTATACGCCTAAAGGTCTGTTCATGAAATTTTACGCGCTCGTTTTTGTTATAAATCATTGTCTATTTCACTAAATAAATTAATAAAACTAGATAAATAAATACTAAATTAATTAATAATTTCACTAAACAGCATGCATATTAGTCACGCCCACCAACGAGTTCGAGCCGTCGACTAGTGCAACCTTAATGGCACGACTTGTACGACACACAAAATAATAATACCCAAGCTAACACGTACTTGATATTTTTCTAAGTTTCATTTTAATGAAAAGTAACATCACACTAAATTCGAATGCTGTGAAAAGTCGAATATTACATTGGTCAATAATAAAACCAACACACAAGCTTTGTTTTTTTAAGAAAGCGGTGACCGGTCACAGAATAATGGATGTCCAAATATAGAGCGTTTTTAGACACCTTCATGTCAATAACTAGTGAAAACTACAGATTTTCATTGCGGCGTTATGGTGGCGCAAAAGTAGACACCTGATTTCCTAAGGCTTAATTTTTTTGTAAATAACAAACATTACATCTGTTTATTGTTATATTGTTTACTCGGACTTATAATTTTATTCTGTATAAGACGAAAAAATAATGAAAGGAGCTCGTGGCTAAGTAATAACTACGCTTAAGCTACGCTTGCCAGGGTTGGTCCGTGATGGGCATGCCACAATTGCGGCGATAAGACCCCTCTTTGAGGAGTGGCTAGAGAGGCGCCACGGCGTCCTCACCTTCCGCCTGACGCAGGTCCTCACCGGACACGGCTGTTTCGGGAGGTTCCTGCACAGGATAAGGCGGGAGGAAACGCCCGGGTGTCACCATTGTGTGGATCGCCCGGAGGACACGGTGGAGCATACGGTGGAGGTCTGCCCAGCTTGGGCGGAGCATCGCCGTGTCCTCGTGGAGGCGATCGACGGCGGTGATCTCTCGCGTCCGGCCCTGGTTCAGGCCATGGTACGGAGCGAGAGGAAATGGGAGGCCGTCACCTCCTTCTGCGAAGCTGTAATGCTCGCGAAGGAGGAGGCAGAACGCGTGAGGGAAAGGCAAATTTCGCGCCCTCACGCCCCTAACCGCCGCAGGAGGAGACGCCCAGGGCGTCGGGAATCGCGAGGCGATTTCCGGCCACCGTAGGCGCGGGCTTGCGGACGGTGAGCAATGGGTGGCTCACCGTCCGATAAGGACCAGGCCCGGGTCGACGGCGCGTTGTGTTCCACGCGCGCCTCAAAGAGATGTCAGCAGATTAGAAGGGGTCCACTAGGGCCGATGCCTGCCGGGGTTGCGAAGAAAACCGAAAGGGAGATCGTGGCCCCCGGCAACAGGGCAACCGAAGGAACACGGGTGGGTTTTAGTCAGTAAGAGTCTGACACGCCCTCCCGCTCCGCCCAGAGCGGGAGAAGTTATTTGATGATTTCCCAACCTCAAAAAAAAAAAAAAAAGGGTTGGTCCGTGAATGGGTGACCATTTTTACATACGGAGACTCCTCCGTGCTTCGGAAAGCACGTTAAGCCGTTGGTCCCGGCTGTCATTCGTGGATCTTTGACAGTCGTAACGAGTCGCCAGAAGCCTGAAACTCTGACGATCGGTCTTACCAAGGGGTATTGTATTACTCAGTTACTGACTTGTAGAAATCAGATAGGCAGTCGCTCCGTGTAAAATACTGGTATTCGGCAGCATCTGGTTAGACTGGAAGCCGACCCCAACATAGTTGGGAAAAGGCTGGGCAGATTGATTAGTCGAAAAATAATATCTGTTAAGTGGCCGCCGTCGCGCCAGAATTGACGCACATTTGGGCGCATTTTAGAGCATTTTGCATTACTTTTCTCAGTACTTCTAGTCATAGATTCGCCACTTCTTTTACAATGTTGTTTTGTAACATAAAGCCCACAATGATTTCACGATGTGTATTTTACATTTCAGTACTTCACAAATGTCAAAGTCGCAACGACTAGACATTCCATTTTCAAAAATGAGAGCATCTTCGAAAGGGGTGATAACTTATGCGCTACCTAGTACAAACGCTTTTCTAAGAAACCGTAACTTTAGCATTCACAACAAACATTCCGATGGCCCGTTCAAATGCGTAGTAAGTTAAGAGATATGCGCCTATTGTACCGTAGCCCCGACCCTTACTAATTATCCGCTGATAATACGCAATTACGAACATTGACCCCTTATTGACGCGACCGATGGATTTGATACGCGTTGGCGATGTTGACGCTGTGGTATTTAAAATACTTTGAGATTTTTAAGGGTTCAAAGGACAATGCCAGAAACTCATAGAGCTTTGACCTATCAAATAAAAGTTGGTTTACAAGCATGCCAAATGTAGCATTCTATTCCTACTTTATTTGTGAAAATTAAAAATATGTTTAAACGCCTTTAAAACTTGCAGTTTCTGTTTAACCTAAGAACGTACTATTACGTACGTAGCGCACTTAATATTTTGTTAAACACCTCTGTATAAATCTTTAATTATTTTTCAAACTTAATTGTACCATGTTGATTTTATTATTAATTGCTACTTTCATCTATTAATATTTTCATTTTTTTATTTTATTTAAATCTTTACACAAACTGTAAAACTGATTTACATCCGTAAGACGTACTCGTAACATAACGTTCAGTTGAAAACCAGCCTCAGGCCCTAGTTGTATGACATTTATGCTGAACTGGACCTATTTGTCGCTGCCGTGAGGCACACAATACTGTTTTAAGCTTTCTGTGTTTTTTGTTTTTTATTTGTGTGCCTTAACCTGGGTCAAATAAATTTATTTTCTTTCTTTCTTTTACTACCGGGATAAAAATTATCCTTTGTCCTAACTCAGATCATGGTCTACCCATGTGCCAAATTTCATCCAATTCCGGTCAGCCGTTTTAGCGTGAAAGCATAACAAATAAAGAAACAAACTCACTTTCGCATTTATAATATTAGGATTGTGTGGTAAGTACACATAAGACATGTGCCAAATAAACATATATTAAATATTATTCGGCAAAAAAGGGTTAAGTATGTCTTTACATAAAAGTTTGCAAAGGGCACTAAGACTTAGAAAATTAGCAGCTTTCTAACGCACGGGTCTTCCACCACTAGCATAATATTAAGCTGGTTATCAATAATGCTAGAAAACAAAGTAGATACATTTGCCTATTAAAAAAAAAAAACAGTTCTAAGCCACAACTAGGTGATGCGCTTGAGTGTGGCCTTAAAAAAAATACTTGATTTTAGTGACAGACAACGCACAGCCTCTAAACCGCTGTGTCTAGAAGTACGAAATTTTACACAACAGTTCCCTAAAGGTATAACGAAAGTGAGCACTGAGGAAGGATTCTCGAAAATTCATCCCCGAAAGGGGTTACATGTGGGATGAAATTCATAAGTTCGTTATTTTTAACGATTAGAAATACCATCAGACGCACGGCTTGTAAACATTATAAATGAAATATACCTAATGTCATGAGGAATGTTTTGAGTATGAATGTCGATGGCTATAGAGTAGGGGAAGACCAAAGAAACGATGGATGGACTGTGTGAAAGATAATATGGATAGAACTACAGACATGACGACGTGATGTGACTACAGAGATGACGACTAGTAAGAAAAGTATGGAAGCAAGGGACAGGTTGCACGGACCCCAAATAAATAGGGATATTTATGAGCAGGCGAATGATGACTTTATATAGGTACTGTTGCTTACGGCTAACTGATAATATTTTGAACAAAATAATACTGCCTTGCCGTACAGTCAATTATTAATAATAAGAGATGGGCCGACTATGACTTTAGCCCACTAGCCGTCGACTGCAAAATGGCCGACCATTCAGCTAAGCCGATCATTGCTTTCGGTTGAGTTCGGGTGACATCGGTAATGTTTGTGACTACGCTTTCAGCTCGTAGGTGCGCGCGCGGCGCCCGGCGACCAGCCGGACTTAATTAATGGACCAAACGAAGGGTTCTATTCCTTCCTATCCTATTCTAGATTGCACTGAAAGTAAATTGTAAAACTGATTCTATAATAAAAAATAATAAAAGTAAAGATTTCAATTTCATTTCAATCACCGTCTTTTAAATTTTTACGAGTATAAATAAAATGGGTCGACTATTCACCGACTACAAATATGGCCGACTAGTTGGCTTTCCCGGCTAGTCGGTGACTAGTCGGTGACTAGTCGGTGACTAGTCGGTGACTAGTCGGTGACTAGTCGATACATCACTATTAATAATTAATTAACATCACTTAGCAAAAAGGCGTTAAAATGCATTAAACTTGATAGTAATTAATTATTACACTACCATTATCTTTTAATTGCCGTAAACATAACCAACAGTTAAATCATCTAACAGTATTGTAAACGCTGATTATATACTAACCACGGTTAACTTTCGCTAGCGTAAAATTATGTAAACAATATTTTACCTACCTCTGGTTCCGTAGTAGTTTAAGTATTGAGATGTTCATCTATAATAGAGATAAACATTTTATTTGATTATAAATATTGTTATTTTTTATATCGGGAGTTAGATCATATCTTTGACAATCGTTACGGGTAGTCAGAAGCCGAAAAGTCTGATGACCAGTCTTAGTGGATATCGTGTAAGCAGACGTTCGCACGGACGTAATAAAATAGCGTCAATTTTTTTTAAATTTTCAACGCTCTGCTTAGCGCCGAGAGTTGAAATTCCAATAGTGTGTCTTTTCAACGCGCTGGGACCTCCCAGCGCGTTGGATTGTCAACACTTGGCTTAACACCGAGAGTTGAAAATCATGTGCGCGATAAAACCCTGCCGCGATTTTATTACGTCGAAATGTGTTACGTAGCCTATAGTAAAACTAGGACCAACGCAGACCGCATGTTTGTTGAAAAATTTGGTCCACGTTGTACGAAATTTTGAGAAATCTTTGTGATTTTGGGATTTTTGCACATATTGCATTAATAGGGTGGCAATTTAGTCACCTGGATCCGTCAAGGAAATGATTCTACCCGCCATACTAAACATATTTCGCTATGACACTCATATCCAATCTGTAAAAAAAAAACTATTCAACTGTAGACAGACTATTTCGATGCATGTATGGAAGGATTTTTCACAAACGTGCTTGAAAATTCAAACATTGCTTAGACAACCTTCTTCGATAAATCGAAATCGCTGTTGTTACTATGAAAATCCATAACTGTCATGTTTGACAGCCAACTAAATTACTATGAAAATTCATAACTGTCGTGTTATTTAAAAATGGAACTAACTTTTTACTTTGACACATGGCAACCAAGGAGTTAACTTATCAAAGATTTATTTAAATTTCGAACTGCCTTAGCAAATATAGCTGCTGAAAGAAAAAAGAAATAAATGAACATATTGGTGCGTGAAAAATGTTCGTGATTCGTCATTGATTTTGGAATTTATCATTATTTTATATAGTTTGAATTACCGCGCATTGTTAGAGAAAGTACTTTACAAGCTTTGCCCACAAACAGGCGTTGATGGACTCACGTATGTATCCCTCGGCTTCGATCGTCCATCAATGCCGTACTTGCATGTCGCGACAGTAATATACTATTTATGAATCGTGAGTATGTGAGTTTCATAGCGATGTGAATATGGCGTGTAAACTTAAACATACCTGGCGAAATGTGGCTGTACTATAGTACACCTACATTTCGCCAGTTATGTTCAAGTCCCATGTAATAGGGTGTCCCGTATATGTATGTATGTCAATGTGTACAATGCGAACGTTTGCATTTATGCTTTACACAATTTCGTTCGATTATGTGTGTTCCCTTCCGTTCCACAGTAATGTAAGTTGAACCTAAATCCTAGACATAAAAAAATGCAGATAATATCACACGGAATTCTAAAAACTATAACACAATATTTCCGTTCAAACGTTACTTAAACACTCATTTATTCTTTCATGTAACAATTTGATATGTAAATGAAATTCTTTGTAGTTTTTCTCTTTTAATGCATGCATTAATTACGATTGTATTTAATTTATGGATCGTTGACTATTAAGTGATTAATTCAGTTCCGATTTATTTTTAACGTAGTTACTTATCTATGCCTATTTTGCCGACTTGTTTCTTTTTTACATTATTATAATTTCCATAGGGGTGGGGGGTTTTTTTATATGGCACTAAGCTGACAGTAGGTATCTTAAAAAGCTATGAAACATAGAGACAATACACGAATAAATATAGGGTGGCAGAGACATCGAAGCAAAAACTGTTACTCGGATTTAGTACGTGATTCTGAACCCCCATTATCCTTTTTTTTTTGGGTGGGAAATTATCAAATAACTGCTCCCGCTCTGGGTGGAGCGGGAGGGCGTGTCAGACTCTTACTGACTAAAACCCGCTGATTTTTTTTTCGCAATTTTGGGATTGGTCCCATTGTAAAAGTTATTCATAATGATGAGTAAAGTCACGTGTTTAAGTTTGCGCACTGGTTAACAATTTTCCCTGTACAAATAGAAAAGTCACATTGGTTCTTGCCGGGATTTGAACCCACAACCTCGTGCATGAGAGCCGAGACAACCACAGGGTCACCATCATCATCAAGTAAAAGTCGTGATTGATTCTTTCTAATTCATTATTTATTCTCAGATTCGGAACTAACTGCCATGTAGGTCACACAAATATTCACCATCAGAATTGGAACCTGCAACGTAAAACGCAGCAAACCAACAGCGAAGTCACTGCGCAAATCGAGCTAATATTTGACAGTTGAACATCAGTCATAATTAATATTATAAAAAATACTTCTAATTAATCCTACTCACTCTCTTTATTTTGGAATTTCATGCCTAAGTAGCTTTATCTCCAAAACTTAATCTTACTCCGGAGTCACACGTGTTAATCGGGGACGCATAAATCGAACAGATTACGTTTGACTCCGAATTTTTAATTTGTCCGTCTGTGATGTCTTATTTATACCTTTTTAGTTAACTGTTGTCGTAGTTGGGTTTTAGTTCTAATAACTTCCATTTTTATTTAAATTATTTTGGGGTTATATATTTTTGAAATGTGCTAATTAAGCCCTTTCATTTGACACACAACATGGCACCATTTTTTTTGTTTAGTTAATGTCTTATAGAGGGTGCCAAATTTAATCAGGCCAATAACCAACCGACGATTAAGGCGCTTCCAATGATACTTCATTTGTCAAATTATGATAAGTAGTGTAGCTGTTATGAGGGAACAGATGAACATACATACAAACATACGTATACCGGTCATACTCATAACCCTCCTTTTTGCTTCGCAAAAAATCCGTAACTAATTCATCTTTGAGACCAATGTCACACAACCTTACTCTCTAAATCCAAACATAAATACCGGCGTTACTAATAATATTAACAAGCATGCAATCACTAAGGACAGTCGTCAACCAATCTCCCACTTACTTACCATCACTACGCCAAGCCATTGTACCGCGGGTGCTTGCTCCGAACACACGATTAAAAAGGTCGAATGCCCGCGAGTGAAGTGAAGTGATAATAATGTCTGGACAAATTTGGACCCCTCCGAACATAGCCGCAATCTGTCCTGAACAACAAGCCCAACTAACGCAATGTTCTTCAACAGGATACCTCTTCCTCGCCTTAATTTCTCAGCTATACAGCGGGTCTAAAGACAACAAACAGTCAGATTTTTCAAACTATTGGGATACGAGTGTTAATGGTAATCCTAACACATCACCTTATTTCGGAGACACGGAAGTTCCTTTAGGACCTGTCTCTTTAAAAGTAAGTGAACTGCAATCGAAACAGCCGATAGGACCAATAACATTGTCACATGATGACTTTTTTTCCGAAAAGTTTAGTAATCCAGTAAAAACTACGAAAGTTCACAGTCATGGCCCGGGCGGTAGCCGAGGAGTATCCCAAGTATCATCATATTTCCCGACGTTCGGATTCGAGAATTACGAGAAAACTTTCAACAAAAATTTCAAACAATTCGATTTTGACTTGAGCAATAAAAATCGGGATCCTGAGTTTGAATTTGAAAATCCATTTTCGTCTACCAGTCATAAGTACCATTCGAGGGATTCGGATTTTGAGTTCGCGAAAAAGATATTTTCTGATGTGGAACCGGCGAATTCTGAGAAGGTGTCGGTGAAAGCGGAGAAGAAGTCCGGTGCTAAGAGAAGAAGAAGAAGACAGGCGATAGAACGATTTGATTTCATTGTGGTTGGTGCGGGCTCTGCTGGATGCGTAATTGCGAATCGTCTGTCTGAAGTAAAACAATGGAAGGTCAGTTATTTTTCCATTAAATAGAATATTCATTGTTTTAATTATCAGGAGCTTCTTTATGGTGACGATCTCATTTACACAGAACCTATTTTGTATCGTTTGTCTTTAGTGGTCTAGAATCAATAGTAAATCTTGATATTTGTATATTTAAAGTGGGGCAGTCTTGTAACACTGATTTCCCTATCTATTACATTAGACTTAAAATAACTCTTGAGGAAAACATACGTGTATGTAATATTTAGTAAAAATAATATCATCACTAACTAGCTTGTGCCCAGGACTTCGTCTACAAGAAATTTCTTGTTATAACACAAAATATATTTTATGACTGCCTCGTTGGTCTAGTGGTCGCAAGCGCTACTGCTGAGCATAAGGTCCTGGGTTCGATTCCCAGGTCGGGCAAAGTGTTATTGGGTTTTTCTATCTGAAATTTCTCAGTAGCAACCTGGAGTCTGGATTTGTGCCTGGTTGATGGCAATAGGCTCGCCCCCTATTACATGGGACTTAAAACATAACTGGCGAAATGTGGGTGAACCTGCTACAGGGACACCTCAGCCCAACCCTTTGGGGATGTTATGTTACAAGGCGTGATGTTATGTTATGTTATATCTTATAACACTCGGCAATACTGTAGCTTCCCATTAGTGAAAGAATTTTCGGTAGCGGATCTATAGTTCCGAAGATTAACCTCTTCATACAAACTCCATACAAACTCACAAAAATCGTTTTAGAATATTATTAGTACAGATTTAATAATAGTCACATACTTTAAACATTTTACAAATGAAATGCGACTTATTGGTGACTGGTACGAATCTACTCGCCCGAAACGGACAAATCGACACTTTTAATTAATATTATTTTTTATTGATGCGATCGCACGAAGTCAATTTATTTATAGGCGAATCGACAACTCCAGAAATAACTATTAGGCTATTGGCATATTTTTTATTTTATACAATATATGTAGTTAACGTTAACTTTACTGCATACAATTCGACTTCATGCCTCAAGAAAAAATAATATTATTATTTTAAGTGTCGATTCGAATGTTTTGGGCGAGTAAATTAGTGCGAGTCACCAATAAGCCATTAATGCATAAAGTAAGGCAGGAAATAATGGTTTTAATAATTGATTGAACTACAAAAAGAGAATGTTATAGTCTACATAAAACGATTTCACTCAATTCTCATTTGAACTTGACCATAATTTTTAACTGATACCTCGTCACCTTGTGGTGTAATAACAATCTTTAGAAGTTGTTAAAATAATACATTTTATTTCTCAATTTTCTTAAAGTACCTTATAACTTACATTCAAGTTGACTTTTATAAGTTTTCTGCGAATTTAGGTGTGTGATTCGTATTGTAATCTTTTTACACAAACTCATAGCATTTATTTCAATTAAACTATACAGTTACACAGGCCCAGGAAAGGAATCGGTCATTCAGAAAGATGAAGCTAGTTGCCCCTTCCAAACCGTAGTAGGTTCCTGTGGAGTAGAACGGGCAAGAAACTCCCTAGACACTCACTACACAATTTTAGCAAATTTATCTTACTTATCGCTAAAATGAAACGTCGCTGTTTGTGTATCTGTTAGTACTCTTCTAACTCAGACACCACTATACTTATTCGATTAATGTTCCTATGCCTTTTCAATCGACTTCAAAAAAAGGAGGAGGTTTCTCAATTCGACCGTATATATATATTTTTTATGTGTGTTCGCGAATTCGTCGTTTATGAATTGATTTTGATGATTCTTTTTTTGTTGGAAGCTAGATATCTCAAGAGTGGTACCATGATTAGAAAACCATGATCAGATTATGAAAATTTGGAGAAAAACGAGGGAACTCTTCAAATATTATAGGCAAACCTATAGCGATTTGGGTATTTTTTACAGTAACTCGTGCAGTTGCCTTGGCAAGCACCATTCGGTGAAGTGGAACTGATGATGAAGACCACAAATGGCCACCGGAATTACTCAATAATAAGTATTTCACGGGTTGTGATTCGATTACTTTAATATGGTTACAATGCAATTTATGCTCGGTACAATGCATATGGAGATTAGACTATTGTAACTTAGATAAATTACAAATTACTCACTAAAAAGCGAGAAGTAAAAACTTTATTACAAAAAAAAAAAAAAACAACCGACTTCCATAAAAACCACTACAAAGGTGTTTCTTTGGAAGTCGGTTGTTTTTTTTTTTAAACTTTAGCCTAGTGTTCTAATGGAAAGCGATCGGCGGTCATGGTGTTCATATAAATATTTACTGAGTAATGTAGCTACCTATCGGTCGTTAAAAGATCATTTAGGTTAGAAGAAAAAAACTGGCCAAGAAGTGACCCCTAGACACACGAGTGATCCTATAAGGGTTCCGTTCTTTTTTCCTTTTGAGGTACGGAACCCTAATAATTACCAAACAATTAATATGTGTAATCTTACACGGAAAAACAGAAGCTCCTGACCGCCTCTGTGGTCTAGTGGTTGGACCAACTGTTTTAGACCCAGAGGTCCCACTTTCGATACCCAGTGGGTGCAAGATTTTCTGCACGGTTTGGTTGATAGTAGGGCTTGTTCTAAGTCCACCTGGCTAGCTACCACCGTCTTATCTAAGTCTGTCGCCATAACAATAAAGTTATCAGCACTATTGTGTTTGGGCAGTAAGACGTAAGATAGCCAGTACCTCTGTGGTGGAGGATTCCGGGTGAAGCTCACTTCCACCTTCGACCTGATCATCATTTTCCATCCGGTGAGATTCAAGCAAAGAGCTGCACTGTCAGGGTTAAAAAAAAAACATTGCGTCAGTAAGTTACTCCATGTATTAATTGTTTGCTTCCGTATATGTTAATTCTATTATAAATATTATCAATGAATACAATAACATTAGGTACCAATAACTTCCTTATTGTATAAATAACCTGGGTTCGATTCTCGGGTCGGGCAAAGTGTTATTGGGTTTTTCCATCTGGAATTTCTCAGTAGCAGCCCGCAGTCTGGATTTGTGCCCGGTTGATGGCAATAGGCTCGCCCCCTATAACATGGGACTTAAACATAACTGGCGAAATGTGGGTGTACTATGGGTACACCCCTGCCTAATCCTTCGGGGATTACAGGCGTGATGTTATGTTATGTTATGTGGTATAAATAACATGACAAATATTTCACACATGATAAAAATTACATTTTCTATATCAGCGGAATATCATTATCAAATAATAGTGAGTGTAAGGAATCCTCTGCTATCCCATAGACATTTTCATTAATATCGTAAATCAATCGAATGGTTTTGTCTCCGTATTTACATTCTTCATTTTATGGTTCAAGGATTAGTCGCGTGAGGCTGAGAAACCAAGTAACATACAATAACATAATCAAAATTGGTACCAAATAATATAGTTAATTGATTCAGGCGTGACCTTGCGGAAATCCATTATAAAATGCAATAGAAGTGTATATATTTAGTAACCTGTTCCGCTTAGCTATTTCTAAAGAGTCTTAAAAAAAACCCTGAAAAAAATCGACACGTGTTTCACCTCTCACCGAGGCATGCTCAGGATGACGATTGATTTGTCGCGAACTCGAACACGGTGTATTGCCACACCAAGCAGTCAGTGCTTCAGTCTGCGCTCAATGCTTGTGTATTTTACATGGAGTGACTGCTTATCTGACCTCCACAGCCCAGTTACTGGGTAATTCGATACCCCTTGGTAAGACTGGTTGTCTGACTTTCGGGCTTCTGACTTAAAGAAAAAAAAAAAAGAAAAATTGTTTATTCTGCACAAAATAAACGTGTAATGTGCGTTTATTTTGTGCCGAATAAACAATTTTTCTTTTAGTAAGTTTAATAAGCTATTTGCGCCATGAACCATGCGCCAGTTAAGACACTAGAAAATGGTATATCTGCGGTGGGTGTTTTAAGGACTCTTTTGTAACTTTTTATTTTGATTATATGAAAATGAACTTGATGAGGCTTTATGAGGCTTCCGAAAAAAGTGTAAAATCTATCTAAATAGAATTATTTATATCCACTGTCATTGCTCAGTAATTAATCTTGTAATGGATATTAGTTCCGCCAAATATAAACTTGAATTAAAATGTTTCAAGGTGAATGGTTGGCTCTAAAATAGTAACATGTAAACAAGGACTGTTTCGGCGTGGCTTGAGATTAAAATGATTACGCACAAGCTTTTGCCAGTAGCTTTGCCCGCGTCGCCCGGTCGGGTACTAACCTACCGGAAAGTACTACTAGGATAAAAAGTATGTCATATGTCCCTAGGTCATAGGATATCCCTTTGCCTCATACATATCCGTTCAGCGGTTAAGGAGTTAACAGGTAAGAGACAGACAGATAGACAGACCGACAGACCGACAGATCGACGGACTGACAGACCATCAGACCGACAGACCGAAAGACCGACAGACCGACAAACCGACAGACCGATAGACAGACTGACAGACCGACAGACCGACAGATAGACCGAAAGACAGACAGGTAGTTGAGTTCCTTCGCATTTATAATATTATTTAGCTCCCTTCAAAATGGTTGAGCTGAATGGTGCTAATCCATGCGTCATGTTCGTGAACGGGCGCCCTCAGTTGGGAGTGGTCATCTCTTAGCTGCCTTGGTTAATTTTTGTTTTTATTTATTTTTAATTTGTTTTATCCTTCTAACGTGCACGTCTTTCTACATTGTTCTCACATTGTATAATTTCAACATGAATAATGTAACCAATATTTTGTAACATATTTTTTATTTCAAAGTGTGTCCGTGGAGTTTCTTGTCCGTTCTTCTCCATAGGTACCTACCTACTACGCTTTGGAATGGGCAACTAGCTTCATATTTCTGACTGACTGATTCCTTGACAATTCAAAGCGCCTGTAAATGATTTAATTGAAATAAATGCTTTGAGTTTGAATTGGGATAGATTTTATTTATATTTTTTTAAATTAAGATTTTAATTTCAGTGTCACTTTTGAGGCTTACAAATCATCAAAGTAAGATAACGAAACAAAGGAATTTGACATAAATATATACCGAAATTCTATAAATGTACAAACCCTTCTTCATTATCCAGAACATACGTACCTACATGTTCTAACAATGGTACTAGGTTTCTACTAATGGCTAGCTCAGCCCTTTTGCGAACAAAGGTTGTACATCACAAGCAATTAGGCAAGACCGATTTCTCATTCAACCGTCCCTAACCTTGATGTACAAGATTTTCCTTTTGTGTCAATAATTATTACCGTCGCAATTTAGAGTATAATTTTTTTCTCATTAGGAACGTGCATTGAATACTAACCCTGACTAAATACTTTGAGGGCAACTCAAAGTCAAATAATTTATTTCAAATAGGCCCATGTCTGGCCCTTTTGAACGTCAAAACGTACAAAATAATATAATTGATTCTAGTCGCCCCTTCCAAAAGGTAGTTTTCGTATGGAGAAGAATGGGCAAGAAACTTCACCGCACATCAGTTAAATAATTATATGTGAAGTCGCTGCACCTAGAATAAAATTACTATACCACAGTAGGTAAAAAGAATTAAAAATGAAGCAACGACAGATAATTTAATTATGTGATAGATACATGGTGCTCACATATTTACAAACATTGTAAGAGTAGACGATTTTCCCAATTTTTTTTTTAAATTAGTAAGTCAGTTTGTGAGGAAGTAATCACAGAATGTAAAATCAATGTCATATAACAAAAAATTATAAATTTTACAGTTAAATTAGCAGCCTTTTTGATTTTCTCTTGATTCTAAATTGTCCTATGGAGCTGGACCAGCATATTTCCAAGCACTCTTATCTTGGATATAATCCTCTAATTTGTAATAATATGCTTGTTTACAAAGTGTACTTTTAATATGAGTTTGCCCTTCAGCCTATGTTCCCTCTGCTGGGACACAGGCTTCCTCTAGAGGAGAGAGGGTGGGCCGTAATCCACCACGCGGGCCCAGTGATGTTTGACAGATGTCACGTCTTCTAATTTTTGATTCTAGGACTTGCCGGTTGCCCCACGATATTTTCCTTTACCGTTTTGAGAGCAGTGGTGACGAAATAGTTTACACAAAGTAAAGCACCTGTCTGGGTTTGAACCTACAACCTACAACCCGTAAGTCACGGACCACCACTTCTTTGACTGTGTTACCTTTACAATAAAACAACTTCCAATAAAAAGTAGCGATACACATAACGATGGAAAAACTTAATAACGTTTGGCATTATGTTCAGCAGTAGCGCTTGCAACCACTAGACCAATGAGGTAGCTCAGTCGTCAGCGCGTCAGATCAGTCTTCTTGTTATATGATATTGTCATGAATGACCAGAATGTACTATTAGTGTAGAACCCAAATAGGTTCTGTAGTTCAAATGTCTGTTACTCCATGTTGAATATAGATGTATATCTAGTTGGACTGGAAGCCAGTCTAAATTAATTAATTTATGTAAGCGGGCACGCCCTTTATGCCTGAAAGCTTTATTTAGATATTTAATCCTGTTTACGTTTAGTTTTTTATTTTATTTCTGCTTGAGTATAATTCTCGATGTTTTTGGTTGGTATTTTGGCGTGTGCTAGCTGACATATGGCGAATAATTTATCATTTAAATTATTTTTTGTGCTGCATATGTAAATTATTTTGCATACAATTGTATAGAATCATTTCCAACTTGAACAGACAGCTGTGTTGCTGGGGAGTTTGTTGCGCCACTTCTTCTTGCCAGCTTAAGGCACTAGGAAGTGGTGAAGGGTGGGCGTTTTGGGGGACTGTCTTATGTAATTTTGACGTTCGAAATGTGCTTATTCTCAGCCTAGTTTGAATAAATGACTTTTGAATTTTGAATCCCTTCCAAAAAGGATGAAATATGATGATTACAATGATATCCCTGTCATCTTGAGTTCATGCTTGGCTGAACTAAAACCTACATTTCAACACAATCACTCTTACAGCTTTACGATCAACATCCTACAGAGAATTAAGTTATAAAAACCAAGTAACCAAAAACACAATGGACTTAACAAAATGCTAATAAAATTAACAACCTTCCAACTTTGTCGTAAAAGTGACCAATTAAAAGAACATGCACGCCAGTGCAATTGCGTTGAGCAAGACTTGCGAAATTGTAGCAACCCATACACTGGAGAGCATTGTAATAAGATAATTGTAGGTATTCGACCGAGACAGGATAACTGGATCACTCATCATCTCCCTAGAGTCACCCACCCCTGGGTAATATAGGGCTTTTGATCTTTCTGGCATACTTCCCGGTTTTGTCTCCCTCGTCTAGGTGTTAGATCAATCAATCTGCCTAGCCTTTTCCAAACTATGTTGGGGTCGGCTACCAGTCAAGCCAGCTGCAGTTGAATAGCAGTATTTTACATGAAGCGACTGCCTATCTGACGTCCACAACCCAGTAACTGCGTAATACGATACTCCTTGGTACGACTGATTGCCAGACTTTCGGGCTTCTGAGGACCCGGACCCGTAAAGACTGTCAAAGATCCTCGAATGACAGCCGGGACCAACGACTTAACGTGCTTTCCGAAGCACAGAGGAGTTTCGGTATGTAGAAATGGTCATCCTTCCACGGAGCAACCCCGGCAAGCGTAGCTTAACCTGATCGATCCACTCATGCGGCTGTTATTACTTTGTAGCGGTTACACCGCCACATACGAACTACGCATCAAAAGATATGACGTCACACAAATCCTGTATCGCGCAATTAGAGTTTACCGAGCGATCGACATATATATAAGATTAGATGTGGTGTGACGTGAGGTGGATGAGTGAACTTTACACCCACGAGCTACGAGCTTCATTCAAAATATTTTTGTTCCATGGTACCTATATTTGCGACATACAAAAGCCTCAGACATCTCTATTTAACTGTAATTTAAATTTTAAAATATCAAAATGTACTCTCGATATACCTAATTAAGGACTGGTTTATTAATTAAATTTTAATTATTCTGTCGTTAAGTTGTATGCCGCGCAAAGTTTTAACACTGTACAAGTGGGAACACATTGCAAAAAAATTAATTAAATTGACAATAAAAATTGCTTCATCAGACATCTTTGTTGACAATACTGACCTTGATCATTGATTGTGGTCATTTAACCGTTCGCATGACAACGGAAAAAAAATATTGCCGTCAACATACCATTACGCCTGTTTTGGACACAAAGGTAGGTAGAGAAGTATAGTATAGTTGAAATGAAATTATCATAATGTCATCATAATGTTCTGCAGGGTCAAATTCAATTATCTAGCAAAACTCCGCATAGTGATGGGTATCGACATCTTAATAGGAAAAAACGAATAAAAAAAATCGTTGTTTTTTTTTATTAGTTACGTGAAATATCAGTTTCAAAATCTGTTTTTTTTTTCTGTGTAAACTTCACAGACGTGATGGGTATTGATATCTGAATACAATAAAACAAAAAAAAAATGTAAATTATTTGCCAAGGGAGCAAACAACTATTTTAAAGGCGAGAGTGTTTCTTTGAATCCTGAGCGCAGCGAAGGTCCCTGTTTTAACGAAGAACAAACTAACACTTTTTGAAGAGATGTGATAAAAACAGATTGTTTCAACTACTTCAAGTAACTACACTACCAGTGGTCATCGACCCCAGAAAAATAACTACTATTCTTTTTTTTTTTCTTTATATCTTTGTTCATAGTTAATTTGAACTTTCGCTCTAAATAGCAACGTTATCGATATGCATAATTGCTTATAAGTATTTTATTCATAGTTTTCGGAGTTTCTTGGCTAGATTTAGAATAGTAGATCAGAATGGTTAAGTTTGCCTGTCTACTAAAGCAGAGCAGAGACAATTTTTTTTTCCCTTTTCCTAGGGTTCAACAATAGGATGGACCCTAATCTTATAACAATCTAGCCTTATAAATAAACTAAGAAGTACTTTAATTATAACCTAAACAATTACACTGTCTTTACTAAGAATGTGTCCAATAGCACTTTTCTTATTTTCTCTATTAAGGCGAATACACTTCGTTCTTGTGTTTGTTTGGCACTTTTGTACTTTACACTATTCACTAACACTAGCTCGAACGGTTTTGTTGTTTTTAGTCTTCTATGTTCGTGTGGTCGAGAAGCTGGATTGCCTTGACGTTCACATGCAGATGAAGTCTCTTTTCGTGGGCTTCTGTAAGTTTCTGGATCACTCTTTTGACGAACTCAACTTTTAGGTCCCTGTGGAGGTCATCATTTTGTATGTACTAAGGTGCATTTACAATTTTCCTCAGCAACATTTTATTATTAATATATTGGTCTGTTTGGTGCAGCCCCATAGCTGCAGAGATAATAAAATGATGTAGAATGATGTTTCCTTAAGAGTATGATGACAATATTACGATCCTATTGCTTGATTATCGTCTTCATTCTGAGAAAGAGCCCAATAGGTACTTCTAAATCATCATCATCTGCCTAGCCTTTTTCCAACTCTTGTGAGGTCGGCTTCCAGTTTAGCCGGATGCAGCTGAATACCAGTATTTTACATGGAGCGACTGCCTATCTAACCTCTACAACCCAGTTACTGGGTAATATGATTAGACCCCTTGGTAAGACTGGTTGTGAGACTTTCGGACTTCTGACTACCCATAACTACGAAGATCTAAGAATGACAGCCAGGACCAACTGCTTGACATGCTTTCCGAGGTACGTTGGGGTCTCGGTACATTATGGATGGTCCCCCAACTACGGGCCGACTTCGGCAAGCTTTGCTTAACCTTGAAGATCAAGCCATGCAGCTGTTATTATTTAGCCACTAGCCCTAGTGAAAATACAACTAGAATATGCTATGAAACTACTAATCATTCAAAAAAACACTACAATCGAAAGCGAAACATCGATAATCTTTAGAAATCACGCACCAACAATAGAAGAGAAAGATTGTAATCTAACACAAGTAATGATACAATATCTTAGACATGTTAACCATTTCACTCATTAGCTAAGAGTGCGCGGGAAATAGGCAATAGAGACAATGATATTTTTAGAATACCGTACAATTTGAATCTATGACAAATTTGATGTCAATCAGACCCAGGGTTGACAGTCTATAATTATTATCACCATTATCGTCATGGATAGCACTGTCATCGGTAAAGGAAAACATCATGAGGAAACCTGGACTTAATCAAGGCGAGAACAAACGACTTTTAATAATTTTTATTTTTGATTTGGAAAAAATATACGTTAAATTAGAGCATTTTTTTAACAACTTAATCTGTGAATATGTTAGATTATGTTTAAATTACATAGTAAAATTAATTTGAAAATGTATGTCTAACGCGGATAAAAACTAATAATTACGTCAAAACTATCAAGCGTATTTTTTTGAAACCTTCACCATTTTATTATTTATCTTTTATTGTACGTGTTTTATTAAAATGCTTTTTGTTTTATGTATAATAATTTAATAATGCGTCTATTTTGGGACAGCGCTCCTTGATGGGCGAGTCCTATTAATGGATGAACGTACGACGTAACCACTCAAGGTCACTGCCATGTAGTCACGTCTCAATGTAAGTCTCAAATCGCCAATGCGCCTTGAGCAAATGTGGTGATCAATGCACATGCCTTATCTGTATAATAAGAGGCCATTGCTCAGTAGTGGGACAATAATAGGTTTGTATTATTATTATTATAGGTGTTTATAATATTCTGTTGCCTAGAAAATTATATCACCCAGTCAGCAAGGTTTGTACTGAGGCTGTCTGCCCTGAGCACGAGTGTAGGTGCATATGTACTGAGCAAGGTGTTTTGTTACCGATTATTTGAAACCGAATTGGTCTTTGGAATAATGCATCCATGCAGCCATTCATAGTATTATCTATTCAATGATTCCAATATCGGAATAGAGGCAATATCAGATATATCGATCTGCTATTCTTGATATTATGCAGTCTTGTATATGGGGAGGATATTGCTTTACGCTATTCTGAATAGTATCGAGTATCTTCCGATTTTAAATATTTACCTTTAAATTAATGTTTGACACGATTATTTTTATATGTGACCCAAATTTATTCACCCCGTTTTTTGCATTGGTTCTGGTTTTAATTATAGATCAGCAATAAAATATCCAACATCTTTATTACATGTTATTATTTTAAACTCATCAGTGTAGGGGAAGATCAATGATACAGTGAATGGATAGTATCAAAGAGGATATGGCTGAAAAGGGAATGAATGTAGCAATGGATAGAATTGTTTGATTGATATAGATTATAGAGATTTGTGGAGGAAACAGACATACAACTAAAAAGTATCGGAGGATGATGAAAAATTTGGTTGCTTTGCAGTAACAAATAATAACCAAATTACTACGGAACACAAACTTGAAGCAATCAATACAATAATCATCTCACTTTTCCTCACAATGCTACAAAAAACCTAAACAAATGATATAATCGGAAATGCACAATGCTACACCCGATCTAGTGAAACTAATTCCCAGGTACAAAGATACATTTAAAACAATGAGACAGTCACTGAGTGAAAAAGTTTTACAGTTCTACTAGTTAGTTCTCTTTGCCCACCAGTGTTTTGTTTTAAGTAAGTCAGTTCTGTAGCAAATGAAACTAGTGCTATAGAAACTGTTAAAATGCTTACAATATTCTTTGGGGTTTTATAGATCAATATATCTTATACTATTAGACGAGCAATATTAGTATATATATTTTGTAACTGCCTCGTTGGTCTAGTGGTCGCAAGCGCTACTGCTGAGCATGAGGTCCTGGGTTCGATTCCCAGGTCGGGCAAAGTGTTATTGGGTTTTTCTATCTGAAAATTCTCAGTAGCAGCCTGGAGTCTGGATTTGTGCCCGGTTGATGGCAATAGGCTCGCCCCCTATTACATGGGACTTAAAACATAACTGGCGAAATGTGGGTGAACCTGCTACAGGGACACTTCTGCCCAACCCTTCGGGGAAACAAGCCGTGATGTTATGTTATGTTATATTTTGTAATCATGTTCTCGAAAACGACTCTATCGATTTTGAAGAAAGTTGCAATACTGGGGTTTACTGAGGCGAAAAATCGACCTAGCTAGGTCTCATATCTGGGAAAATTCGTTTTCTCCGTATTTTCACCCGAGCGGAGCTCGGTCGCCAAAAGTTTAGAACAACCTTAGAATAATGACATGGCAACATGGAATTAGTAAGTACCTACTATCATATGTACTATCCTACACTATTAAATGAGCATTCTCTATTTTCCCCAGAGCAGAGCTCGGTCGCCCAGGTATTTATGTATAAGTCGTGATTCGTGCCCGGTTCTTAGAAATAAGCTTGCCTATTACAAGTGACTTGAAAATAACTGGCAGAATTGTGAGTACAGTTTTACCTAACCCTTGAAGGACAACAGGCGTGTTGTTGTGTTATTTTAGGTTTCCGTCCTTACTTCCTTAGGTTTCAAATTCATTCTTCTATATTTCTCTGTTTGCCTTTGGGGGTTTACCGGGATCCAATTTATGGAATTTGTAGCTTTTTCAAATGGTTTAACAGGTATTTGAGAAGTCTCTTAAATATCTAATCTCGAAATACTATTATTAAAGAAAATGGTGCAATAAATTTTATCATTGTTAATCTATTACAAAATCGTCGAGACAATAAATTGAAAGTGTATGGCGATATAAATTGACATTTACCAATCGAACGGTTGACCACAAATGTCTATGTCTCAAAACCAGACTGTGAGAAATCAGCTAGTAATACTGGCTCCATGTCTTTGTCAATAGGCGCACCCGTTTCAAACTGTTCGACCGTAAATACAATGATAAAGACTAAACTAAATTGTATAGTAATTATCACGATTGCAATCTTCTAAAGACAAGCTGTGGGTATCATTTTGTTCCTTTGGCCCTTTGAACCTGCATTAGGTTGTTTGCCAACTGTTCTAATATTGTTAAAAGCCATACTGGTCACAATTGCGGTTTGTAGGTACCTATCTGCATTTTTTAAGTGAACATTTCTTTAGGCGCGTTGAGCATCTTTGAGATGGGACTAAACCATTGATTTTGTGACATCGTGATGACACCAGCTTTTGACCATTAAAAAGACATCAACGCGTTGATTACCGCGGTGCGTGGTGTAAAAAACATCAGCGCGTTGGTTACCGCGGTGCCGATTTTGTCGGCACTTCCGGAGTGCCACTGTTTTTTTTTTCTGTTGTTGAGAATGCTTTCTTGACACCTGTCATACTAACCAATATATTATGTGCTTTGCAAATTTGATCCTTGTAATCTTCTACTAGAAATTTTCCAACTGACAAGTGTCAGGAATGCATTCTCTCGATGCGGCGGACTGTAATGAGAAATCGTGCCGTGGTAACCATATTGGCCATTCAGCAAGGAGGTAGCGACGATTTAAATATGGCCACTTTTGACAACAAGTCCCCAGAATGGGAATTCTCTTAGGTCCGCTTGCACCAAAAATGACTAAATGTTATGTTGTCAATCGTTTGAAAAATTACTGAGATAGAATGACGTACTAAACGTTTAGCATACACATATATACATTTAACGTTTAACGTTAAATATTAAACGTTTAGCGTTAAGGTGAAAGCGTCAGGATAGGCCGCGAAATTCAAATTTTCTTCGTTTTTAGGGTTCCGTGGTCATGAAATCATGGATTTGAGGCCGATTTTAACTTAAGGAGTTGTATCAACATACTCATGCAACCTGAAACTGACCTGCAAATTGCGAAAAACGTAGAGTGATGAGTGGCGGGCCTTACAATTCTAGCTGACACCAGAAAAGAATCAGCCATTGAAAATCATAATTTCTTCAGCACATAGTCATTGTTTACTTGCCATAGTTAATACAAAACCTATTAGTCCAATCTTTGTTAAGAGGAGGTTCCCTAAATTGTACGTTAATTTGCTTTCATATCCTGAAAAAGTCACGCATACAATCAAAATTGAACTTTAGTATATGATTTATTGGATCTTTTTCTTTCCATCTAAAAGACAATTACGTAATTGGAACATTTTCACTGGATTAATTTTTTATTCGAAAATCATCTTTTTAAAGATTATTTAAAACAAAAACAAGATTACTCGGCTTTTATGTCTAAAATAATTATTGACATTAAGAAAATATAGTTTATTATCCAGATATAAGATATTTTTTCTCTAGATCAATTATTACTTTAGTGTTGTTTTAATTACATGAATAACGTACATATTATTTAAGGTATGACAAAACTAAAAAAATATAATATCCTAACCTAACTAAAACTATTAGACTAAAACTAAACTAAAATATGGCGTCGAAAAATTCCTCCGCGTCGCTGTCGACTGTTAATGTACCCAAGAGACTGGCCGCATTGCCACGTTGTATGGCAATGCTTAGCCGCTGGCCAAGGTAAAAACCAGCTTTAGTTACTTTAGTTATAAATGAAATAAGAATTGTGACTTACGACTTTTATTAGTTCCGCGCTCGAACACGACCAAAGAACGCACGCGATAATCAACTTTATTACTGATGTGTTAGCGTTTAGCACATAGTGAAGTGGTGGGGTGCATAGGGGCGGAGTTTGCATTGAAATTGTCTTTGGAGTGCCTGGTCTTAACCATGCTAAATCACATAGCGATAATAAAACGTTCTGCATAACCATTTCCTGGCTAATTACAATACTATTTCAAAATGAGGCTGTAATCAAGACCAGTTGATCGTTTACATTGTGCAAATATGTACTAATTTATTGATGTTTGAAGTGGAACCATAATTAATTAATTAGGGGCGTGGATAGATTCTATGAAAGGTATTAAGGTATAGACAGACATACTCATTTCTAGCACGAAAGTAACTTTCATGCCATTACTGAGCCAATTGCTCACGCTCACTTAAATACACGTGCTACTTAGCAGCACGTGTGTTTAAATATTGCCAGTAATCGGGATACTTATTTCGAGTATGCTTAAAAATCCACAGTCGTTTGATTTTCAAGCATGCTACCTGAGCGCGGGTGGAAGGGACGTACTCAGTACGTGTCTGAATAGGTTTGTTTATAAGCATGTTAGTATCGATTTGATCCTGTCCGTGACAGGCGTGTAGGACGCGTCTTCTAAAAAAAAAACAAATATGTCGATATGGGAAGAAGAAAAACACGGACACTATTATATCTTTGTAAGTTTAGGGAACCAACAAAAAACGAAAAAATAAAGAACAAGTAAGGAAATTGACACAAAAAGAGACACACACACAAAACAACACACATACAAAATGGTACCTTATTATACGAAACCTTAAAATTGATGATATCATTATAAGTAAAATAGCTTAAAGCCCAATTTACACTATGCAAAATTCCTGCCTGTGGTACACAACAAAATTAAAGTAACAACTAACTTGCATCGTCTAAACACATATAACACGATGGAACTTTCATTGTTGCTTTCTTGCTAATTGCATGCTACTGACAATTAAAATGCACCGTGTAAATCAAGCTTTACTGTATGTTTCTACTGAAATGGAGACGAGTGGAGCTGAGCGGAGACCTGCAGGAATCAACCAATCACAATGACTGAAATCCTCATCTCGTCTCTCACCTCGTCTGTAATTAAACGATTCCTGCACGTCTCCGCTCAGCTCCGCTCGTGTCCGCTTCGGTGGAAATGCACCCTTTTCACGTTAGTTATATTCAACAAATAATTTTGACAGTCTTTTGTTATCACTAAAACCAAAGTTCGAAAGGAGTTTAATCCAAGAGAAAACTGAAACGTAATTAAATATTTCCATGAATATACGTAAACCCTCGCATTATAATTTTGTACATAAACAGATCTCTAATAAAGAAAACATTGGAAAACGTAATTAGAATAAATTCATTTTGAAAACAAGCGCCGTAATTTGAAACTATAAATCCCCTACTACAAGCTAAATTTACAATGAAGAGAAGAATATTCAATATAGCAGCAAGAGCAGTGACAGCAAGAGGTCTGACCGTCAGACTGTCAAGTCTCGAGTTCGAACCTCTGACTTTTCGGATGCATGTGCGTACCTATTATATATTTATCACTTGCTTAAAAAACAGTGAAGGAAAACATCGTGAGGATGCCTGAGAGATATTCCTCGACGATATGTGAAGCCAAGTTAGAATCCCATGGGCGGCTTTACAAACTCTGACACTAGGTTAGTCACAAAGTACACGAAAATAAGAAGAAGAATATTTCAAACCTTATGTTATTTATTTTGAGAGCAGTCAAGTGATGGCCCAGTGGTAACGGCCCGGACTTGAACTTGTCGAACGAGTTGTAAGTCGTGAGTTCGAACCCAGGTAGGTGCTTTTATTTGTGTAAATAATATCATCACGACTGCTCCCGGAATGGTGAAGGAAAACATCGTGTAGAAAACCGGCATGTCCTAGAATCAAAAATTCGAAGATATGTGACATCTACCAACCAACATCTTCAATATGTTCCAAGGTCTAATGAAAAAGTTCTTATGGATCAAGTCTATCTTAGAGATAAGTATTAATGATTTTAATTCTATAAAAACATATCTGTTAAAGTCGGGAATCATATTTTGATAAAGATCAACCTGACACTGACCTGCAAATTGCAAAAAAACTTAAGAAAATTTGAATTTCACGGGCTACAACTGCGGATCCACCTTAAATGAAACTGAGCTCTGTCAACATTTTACTAACATAATCCTGTCTCTCCTCACTACATGCGAAACACGTACCATTCTCCTTTTATTCTCAACTCAAGTAACTGCAGTCATACATCTGCAACGAACTTTTGACACTGCCACAGTTTTAAATAAAACTTTTAACAACCGTAGTAGGGGCTTGCTGAAAACGTAAAATTAAAATATAAACAAGTTTCATTTATAGGAAGCACGCCTGGCCTGGTAGCCAATTAATATAATTCTCATAGTTTAGACTCAATCAAACTTTTCAACGAGATGGATGGGAAGCGTTTTTATTGAAGAGTAATTCGACCCTGTACCGTTTATTTCATTTTCATACTAGGTTTGTTGTTTAATTAAATTGCGCTCGTTTTATGCCATTATTTATGCTGTATCGGATTACTTTTTAATTTGCAGCTGCAATATCTCCGTTTATTGGGATTTGGTTTCCGTTTTGACTCTTTAGCTCCTCTTTATTTAAGGCGAAATGCGTCATGATGTCATGCACTCCTTTCTCTTTCATATCATTCCTCGCACAATCCGTTCATCTTTTCTTTGTCCTTTGTCTCCACAGTTCCTCTCCCTCTGCATTCAGCAACATATTATATAATCATCACCCTTTTAGTCACATGCGTTTTCTCCCTCCTCATCACATGCCCATACCAAGGCCAAACGATTTCCTTTTAACTTTTCTGTCACTGGCTGGTGCCAGACTTCCCCTTATATATACATACTCATTTATTACCTTATCCATTTTCGTCACTCCACACATCCATCTTAATTTATCATAATTTATCATCTCCGCTGTATGCAATCTTTTCTCACCCATCTTCTTCCGGCCCAGCTTTCCGATTTAAACAGCACGACAGGCCTTATCACAGACTTGTAGATTTTCCCCTTTAACTTGAGGGGCATCCGTGGGTCGTAAGTTCCTATGACCTGCCGCCATTTCATCTATCCTGAGCTGATCCAGCGCGTTACGTTTTGCTCCATGTAAAATACTGGTTAGACAGAAAGCCAACTCTAACATGGTTGGGTAAAGGCTAGGTAAATGATAATGAATTCAGCACAATAATGGTTGGCTTTTAAAGCATTAACTTACTTCCGGCAAGTGCAAATCCTCTGATTTGGTTGGCTGAAGTGTGTAAAAGATTCTAACCAATTTTGAAATACCCCAAGAGGTAAATTGTCTATAGTCTCTAAATTCTTGTTATCAGGGACTTGAGCCATTCTAAAATATCCAACAAAAAATAGATGCTACAAATATTTTCGATAACATATTGTGCCCTTAAAAAGTATATTGAAGTAGTTCAAGGCTTTATCTACAGACTAGACACAGTAATGCTATAAAACATCTATTAAAATGTATAAGAAGAGGGTACTTAACGAGATAATATCATGTTCCAGTAGCAATATATCGGCTAAATCGACCCCCAAGGCAATTTGAGGCACTAGAAGTTCGAACCTAAAATAAATCTTACCAAGCATAAAATATTTCACCGATTCTTTATACATACCAACATGTTATGGTAATAATCATACGGTAATATTTTATCGTACGAAATCGGGGATTTTTGCGTTTACGCTGACTCGAGGATGATTCACTAAGTCCGTTTGAACCTTTATGTAAGATTTTTTTTTGGCTGATACTCGGCACGTTTTGAAGAAGAGTTTTTGAGTGGTTATTTCTAAAGGATTTTATTTTCATTACGTTTTGGGTGAATTAGAATTTAGTTTAATCATTTGCATTTGAAAGTTTTTTTTTTTTTTTTTAAGAAAATGCCATTTGGACAACTCAAAATTACCTGTAAATGGTTTAATTGAAATAAATGCTTTGAGTTTGAGTTTGATGATTTTACATTGTGAACCGTATTTTTAATTAAATAAATAATCATTATGTAAGAAGCCATGCCATAAAATTGCTAGCTACGTATTAGTTTTAGATTATTTTTATCTCTAGATTATTAATGAACCGTTTTATTTTAGAATTGTTCTATTCTTATCGAGTGATTTGAGCTGCATAGAAACCTGTTTTTCCAGTGAATATTTTTTTATTTTCAGATCCTGCTAATAGAAGCCGGTCCAGAGGAACCCGATGTGACCAGCATTCCAGCCTTCGCTCCAGCCCTGGGCAGGTCCAACATTGACTGGAACTACCGAACCCAGCCTGAGGAGATGACCTGCAGGGCACAGAGGGGACAGACATGTGCTTGGCTGAGGTATGTAGAGGAATTTGAAATGTATTATAGGACGACGAACCGTGTGCCTGATGGGATATCCTATTGGCAAAAATTACGAACTTTCATCCCCTTTTAGACCCCTTTAGGGTTTAAATTTTCAAAAGCCTTCCTTAGTGCTCTTTCACACTTTTGCTATATAGTATGAAGAAGCCGTAGAACAAACAGTTTTGGTTGTGCGTTGTCTGTTAGTGAATTTAAGATTATTATTAATTAGATCAAATAATGTTTATGGTGTTTTCATTAATAGTGTTACGTGAGCAATAAAATTGTTTAATACGGCATTTATTTAAGAGCAGTGGTGATCCAGTGGTATAACTGCCCCATCTTACGAGTTGTAGGACCGAGGTCGTGGGTTCAAACCCTGACAAGCGCTTTGTTTTTTACCAGCACTGCTCTCAAAACGGTGAAGGAAAACATCGTGAAGAAACCGGCATGTTCTAGAACAAAAAAATCGAGGATATGTGACATCTACCAACCCGCACTGGGCCCGCATGTTAGATTACGGCCCCCTCCTTCTGACAAAAATGAGGTGTGTGTCGCAGCAGTGGGAACATTATAGGTCGATTATGCTATAGTGTTACGTTCGAGTTTTGAAATAACACTTCACTTCTTTCGCTACGCAGAGAAATGGTGTGGAACTGAAAAGCAATTTAAAGTTTAGTCTCGTTTCATAAGGCGTTGTTAGTCTTTGAGGATCTTGGTTATGTTTCTCAATCGTGTCGGGGGAAAATGTGTGAGAAATCGACTTCAAATTCAAAAACTCATAAGTCATTTATTCAACGTAGGCTGAGAATCAGCACTTTTCGAACGTCAAAGTTACATAAGACAGTCACCCAAAAACATCCGACCCTCACCACTTCCTAGTGCTTTAGCTGGGAAGAAGAAGCGGCGCAACAAACTCCCCATCAGCACAGCTATATTTTCAGTTAGAAAAACAAAGTGAAACTCAGTAAAGCTTCCTGAGCAGTAGGCCTTCAATTTTTTTTATTGGACTGCCTCGTTGATCTATTAGTCGCAAGTGCAATTGCTGAGTATGAGGTTCTGGGTTCGATTCCCGGGTCGGGCAAAGTGTTATTGGGTTTTTTCATCTGGAATTTCTCAGTAACAGCCCGGAGTCTGGATTGGTGCCCGGTTGATGGCAATAGGCTCGCCCTATATTACATGGGATTTAAACATAACTGGCAAAATATGGGTGTGCTATAGGTACACCTTTGCCTCACCCTTCGGGGATTACAGGTGTGATGTTATGTTTTGTGTTATTTTTGTGCACCGGCAACATGCAACCGCCAACATACTGCTGTTCTACTGTCGTAAAGGCAAAATCTGTACTAGAATAGCTTATGCTACGGTAAAAAGGGGCTTGTGGCTAACTAATAACAGCCGTACGGATCGATCGATCAGGTTAAGGTACGCTTGCCGCAGTTGGTCGGTAGATGGATGACTATCTTTACATACCAAGACTCCTCCGTGCCTCGGAAAGTACGTTAAGCCATTTGTCCCGGCTGTCATTTGAGAATCTTTGACAATAGTTACGGGAAGTCAGAGGCCCGAAAGTCAGACAACGACTCTTACCTAGGAGTATCGTATTACTCAGTAACTGGGTTATGGAGATCAGATAGGCGGTCGCTCCATGTAAAATACTGGTATTCAGCTGCATACGGTTAGACTGGAAGCTGATCCCAACATAGTTGGGAAAAGGTTGGGCAGCTTTGGTAAATAAATATATAATATGGCAGTCACCACGATGGTAGCGAGAAACTCACTACCTAGTATGAAACGCAAATACCTACAGCATGAATAGTAGAATAATTATTTAATTGTAAGTTTGAAAATTTATCTTATTTTGAGTTTTTTATATAATTAGGTCACAGACTAAAGTTTTTTCAGGAATTCTACATTATAGCAGTTGTTTTCAAGTTTACTACAGTTATTTAATTAATCTAAACGAGGCCCTCATTTTTTAATTGTTCTTGGAACAATGTTGTGACACTGAAAGTTATTTTATATATTCAACTCAATTACTCAACGGAAATACCAAATCTTAATTCTAATTTTCTATTACGATTTTACAGCTTCTTATATTTGCTGTCATAATTTTTTTGATCGCGGAAAGAAATGTAATGTCAGAGGTTATTTATCAAATTGACATACTACGTCAACCAGTAACTATAACCCAGTAACTGGGTTGTGCAGGTCAGATAGGCAGTCGCTCCATGCAAAATACTAGTAGTCAGCTGCACCCGGTTAGACTAGAAGCCAAACCCAACATAGTTAGGAAAAGGCTGGGCAGATTGATTGAGTCAATTAATTGACCTGACTTTACCAAACGACGGCACATGGGTACTGTTATTGTTAGTGAGTACTTGAAATAGATTGGCTATGTTACTATTTAGAAGCTGTCAACAAAAAATCCACTGAACTCATGGTCCCATGACCTTCCGGCGCATTGAAAATGACTTTATTTAATCAAGGCACTTAAAAATTAGAGGCTTTAAAATTGGTGTCTCCGAAAGAGGTAAACATCTACCCTTAATTGTAATGCTATCGAAACCAGAGTGATATCATTTAGAAGCCCTTTAAATTTACCAGGGTCATTTTTTTTTTTGGTAACTACTTATTTACGTTTTTGAGAAGTATAAGAAAATGTTCTTTGAAAAAAGTCCCTAAAGAAACTGTCAAAAACTGGCATTACTTTTTAATTAAAAAAGATAAATAAACATTTTATTAAAAAAAGAAAAGTAGTTTTCTAGCCCTTTCTGTAACGCATCTTTTGATCCTGTTTTCATTTCTCTATCTTAATAATTGAGGACGCTAGCCACCGATTGCACTTTTCTTGAAAACGGGTACCTACTCATGAAGCGATGAAAAAAGCATTTTCAATGCTAAAAAGTGTTAAATATAGGGTGAATCACCCAATTGCTAGCACTCCACCAATTAGCAGCACCTCGGCGAATAAGTTAAAAAATATCAGTTTCTCTCTTTGGTAAAAAAATATACTAGGTAAATACTACTTTATACAGTGGCAACATTTTCAATACGTAAAAATCAATAATGGCGGCAGGATCGTAATTCAAAAAGTCGGTCTCCAGTTGTTGGTGTTTTTCGGCCATATTTTTACTCATTGGAGGTAAGTTTGTCGGTCAATTTATCATTCTGTTTCTAATGTTTTATGAGAAATGTAATGAAATATTAGTTTTTATACGTCTTAACAGGTATTTATTTAGTTCGTTGTTCCAATAGGATTTTAAAGATTACTGTTAGATTATTTCAAAATATGGAGTGCCAACATCTAGATATATTTTTAAACAGAAACCCAATTTATTAGCACTCATGCTGAAAATTTTGTAATTTAATTATCTGTAGACTAAATTACAGGTTCAGAGGTAACGATAAATAATTAATTTTAATGTAAAAAATATGATGTGACATCATTTTCCAAGTGTTGACACCATGCTGAAATTACATTTTACCATTTATCCGCATAGTGCTGATAATTGGTTAACTTTTATGCCAATAGTTGGATTTATCTAATTTCAATACCTAATTTGAATTGTCTGTTGAGTGTCAACAATTATTGTAATTTGTTAAGTATTTTTCTAAGAAATTCCTAATATTAATAGTTTTATTCATTCATTTTATTCATAATTTTATTGTAAAATGTATTTTATTTGCCCTAAGTCTAAGTGCTGGTAATTGGGTAATTTGGTGCCAATAACTGTTAACAATTTTGCCAACAAATGGAGATAGGTTCATTTTTCAATTGTAGTTTAAATGCTATTTTATTAGCTGCAACATCCGATGAAAATTATTTTAAATATCAGAAATAATTAAACAAGAAGTTTTATGGATACCTACATAAATTTGGGGAATAATATATAATATTATGTAAAAGAAAATAAATCAATTAGACGACTTCTTAAAGTGCTGATAATTGGGTCTACTACCCAAGATACGATAAGAAATGGGATTATGTAGTCCTATATAAGTTAACAAAAATCTACATTACGACAAGTTAAAAGGCAAAACTGAGTGTAATCTTGATAAAATGTCAAAATGAATTAACTTTAGAGCGAAAGGTTTGTTACTATTAACAAGAAAAGTATCAAAATAATAATGATTTATCCTGTGTATAATAATTATGTCAAGTTATTATTAATTTTAAGTAAGGAGGTCGTATTTAAATCTCTGTAGTTGTCAACGGATGTAAGACTTGACGGCTGTCAAAATTAAATAATTTAGAGTAACTATTTGAATTAAAACAATTTTATAAGTACGTTCATGAAACGTCGTCCTGATATTTTATCATTGTCTTTTATAAAATATTATGTTATTGTACTTACAAGAAATCTACACAAGTGTGTAATATATCAACCTAAATAAAACCCAAAGAAAATGGGTGAGAAATCGATCATAAAATTGTGATCGTATTATTTAGACAAGACGTGCGAAATTGATTCATATGTCAAAATAAATAGAGTTAAAATTGATTCATATGTCAAAATAAATAGAGTTAATAATTTAATAAATAATATTACAGAATTTTCCATCATAAATATTTAAATCCTAAAATTAATAGATGGTACTTGTTGCTTCAAACAAAGGTTGGCAATATCCGCAGAAATGAGCAATTTAAAATTTAATTCTAACGGGTGTAATGTCCTGCAAAGAATGATAAACCTCTGATTTGAAAATGAAATATTGGTGCAAAATGGAATCCATTAAGTTTCAAGCATTTTTGGCTAAAATTGTTTACCAAGAATAAAAAGAAATATAGTCATTATAAATTATTTTTGAATTTAGATCTCTAAGCAATTTAACGAAGACCTAGATATAATTATATTATATCTATTCATAGGTATAATTTAAGGCGAAAGCATCAGGGTGGCCAGCAAAATACCATTTACTCTTTTAAATCTGAAACTAAGCAGAGAATTTTAAAAAAAGTAAGAAATTTCGTGGGCTAACTTGGAGAAGGTACTCTATACCCCTTAAGTATTGGTTGGTTTGTATTTGATTATGGTATTTTTCAGTCAGAAAGGACAGCTGAAATAATAAAACACTTATTACCTATATAAACGTTAAAGAAAAAGCGAATTAGAAAAATTAAAATCACGAGAACTACTATTAGGTGTATTCTTAGTTACGGAACGGAGATTTCTCATATAGATCTTGGCTTAAACTTTCTTTTGGTGAGTCCTTTCCTTATAAAACTATGTATGATATGCGATTTAATGAAGATAAAAAACCTTTAAAAATTTATGAACTTTTTCAATTATATAAATGTTAAAGAAAAAGCTATTTACGTACTTATATTTTAGTGTGATTGCCACTAATGGCAAACGACATTGACTTGAAAAAAAAAAAAGTTATTTTTATTTTTATTTCTCCATATAAATAAAACAGAATTTTCTTAAAATTGTTCCTTAATATGTTTAATCTCTTACCAATTCAATCTCCTGGAAGATTAACAAGAAATATTCAATATACTTTAATATAATATTTAAAACTGTTTTTGCTCCTTTTTTGAAGAATTCTTGGGCCGTTACTCAAACGTTTAAAACCAAATAAATTAATTTTAAACTTGGAATCTTTCCAATTGAATTTATAAAACAATTTTATTAGCTGAAACTAAGGAAATTTCTGGAAAGCTTGGATAAAAGATTGTTTATGATTTGTTCCGTTGGAACAGTTGGACATATTATGGGGGTTGATTTAGCCCGCTAAATTCATTTTCAAATCGATTTAACTCCTTTGCGGAATTTAGCTCTATTGATTTGCTCATGAAGAAAAGAGTTTTCCAAGAATTCATTTAGAGCTTGTTAAATCTTGCAAATTTATTGAAAAAACGAAAAGAATCATAATAATATTATTATTCATAATGAAAATGGTATTGAAATAAAAAACCGGTCAAGAGCCTGTCGGATCACGCACAATTAAGGGTTCCGTAGTTGGGATGAATTTAACCTATGGCCAAACTTAACATTATAGTTGAAAATCATGACCTCCAATACATTCCAACTGTAAATGTAAGTTTGTACGCACAATATTGGCAGATTTACCATTTATTTTAAGACCATAAACTTCTTATAGGTTTTCCTGTAATCTATAAGTACAGCTGTATTTTTTATTTTTTTATTTATCCTTATTAGTTTCGAAGATAAGGGGCCCGCCCTTGGTCAATTTTCGTAAATTTTCTTAAATATCTTTGAAAGTATTTATTTTAAAATTATAAAAAAAAAATGGAGGTCCTCACAATAAGTCCTTTCATTTGATATGTTATACAGTATAGTTTGCAATACTTTTTTGTTTTTATTTTTTCAATTTGCCCCCGAATTGTGACCTCCATATTCAAAATTAATTTATTTTCGTTATACGCCCGTATTTGGGTCACGAATATAGATGTGTGTATCAAATTTCAACTTAATCGGTCCATTAGATTCGGAACAAATTAACTGTGACAGACGGACCGACAGACACATACGAGTGATCCTATAAGGGTTCCGTTTTTTCCCTTTGAAGTACGGAACCCTAAAAACAGCAAACTAATTGTATTTGCTCATGTACTTATACGAAGAAGAATTTCTCAAACATGCTTGAAAATTCGAACATTATTTTAACAACCTTCTTTGAGATAAATTGAAATCGCAGTACTGGTCGAATACATACAAGCGCCCGGCCGACAATGTTTGTATGAAAATCCATAACAGTAACTGTCGTTTTTAGCGGTCAAATAAATTACTATGAAAACTCATATCTATCGTTTTATTTATTAATGGAACGAACTTTTAACTTTAACACATGGCCACCAAGGAGGTAACTTATAAAAAAAAATTATAACTTGTAACAAAGATTATTATACATTTAAATGATTAGGCTTGCAAGTAGAGTTGTTAACATATTGGCGCGTGAAAAATTATCATTGTTCGACATTGATTCTGGAATTTATAATTAATTTACTTAGTTTGAATTTCCGAAATGATGTGAGAAAAGTACTATACAAGCCTTGGCTGCAACCAGGCATTGCTGGACTCACGCATCATCGTCAGAATAAATGATCCAACATGAAAGTATTTTAATAGTGATTTAAAGGAACTCACAAATATTATGTATTCAGATTTTTAAACAGCAAAAAACGCCTTAGAGTTATTCAAGAAGTATACTGGAGGCTTTTAGTAACAATCTATCTAACTTCCATTGATTAAAAACGATTAAGGAAAACATCGTGAGGCAAAAAAAAATATATAATCCACCAACCCCTACCGGGTCCGCATGGTGGACTACATCCTGCTCGCTCTCACAGAGAAGACGCCTGTGTCCATCCGTATCCCAGCTGTGGAAACAGTATGGGCTGGTTACTGTTGCTGTTTCATTTTTTAATGCTACTGAAAATCATCATTGGTTTTTCCAATTAGCTGACTGCAATCCATCTAACAATCACCAGAATCTATGAATGAATCTATGCTATTAACCATTATTTATGGCAATTTACTAACAAATTTTGACATTACAGTGGCCGAGTTATGGGGGGATCGAGTTCTATTAATTATGTAGTATACATGAGAGGTAATAAAAAGGATTACGATCAGTGGGCAATGCTTGGCAATGAAGGATGGAGCTATAAGGAAGTAAGTACCACCGCTGTACACATACCTACTTAAATTATTATTATTAACGTTATTTTCTTTAACATGAATGTACAATTCAGCCACTTTCATACTAAAAGCATTTTATGGGTAAAATTATTTAGAATGTAGGCACATTCTAAATAATTATACGCATAAAATAAAAATTTTCTATCAAAATTTGCTTAGAATACTAAATATCCATCTAAAACTTTTAAATTCTGAATCCGAAGACAAACCTACGTTTTTTATTTTCAGGTCCTGCATTATTTTAAGAAATCTGAGAACAATCAGAACGTTGAAGCTCGGGTTACCCACTATCACGGAACTGAAGGCCCTCTTAATGTAGAACGATTTGCTTACACTGACCCAAATGTTGATATGCTTGTAGAGGCTTTTCGTGAAAAAGGATTTCGACTTGTTGATTTCAATGGAAAACAACAGATTGGAACCATGACCACTCAAACTACAACTAAAAACGGCAAAAGAGTATCATCAAACGATGCATTTATAAGACCCATTCGAGGTAAAAGACCTAACCTTGTAATAATGACAAATTGTCAAGTAGTGAAAGTACTTATTAATAAAGAAAAGTTTGCTCATGGAGTGCAATATACTAGAGATAATAAGGTATATAAAGTGTTTGCCAGTAAAGAGGTAATAGTTAGTGCAGGTGCATTAAATAGTCCAAAAATATTAATGTTGTCTGGTATAGGACCACAGTTAGACTTAGCGCAACTGAAAATACCTGTAATAATGGATTTAAAAGTGGGCTATAATTTACAAGATCATGCTACTACAGAAGCAGTATTAATGAACCTCACTAATAAAACATCGACGAGTTTACCAGGAAATAAAATGCTGAAAGCAGTTCAAGATTTTTATAAATACAAAACTAGATTTGACGAGATTTCCGCAACTGGACCTCTGCAAGTAACAGCCTTTCACCGAACAAAATACGCAGGAGCAGACACAACAATCCCAGATATACAATTCCATTTTGATGGTAGAAACAAAGAAGATTTCTACAAGGATCCTACTACATATTTAGCTACCAATATATTCCCATTTTCAATGTACGATAGTATAAATGTCAGACCGATTCTTCTACACCCAGGAAGCAGGGGATATTTAACTCTAAACAAAACCCATCCTGTCCTTGGTCAGCCTCTGATTTATCCAAGATTCTTCACAGTAAAAAATGATTTAAAGACTTTGGTAGACGCGCTTAAGTTTGCTACTAAATTAGAACAGACAAAAGCTTTCAAAGAGAACAACGTGAAGTTTATAAGAAAAGGTGTAGAACCTTGCACTCCACACAGATGGGGTAGTTTTAAATATTTCGCTTGTGTTTTAAAGAGTTATACCGGTACAATATATCACCCTGCCGGAACATGTAAGATGGGACCGAGGCATGACGAAAATGCGGTAGTAGATGCAAGATTGAGAGTATATGGGATAAAAAATTTGAGGGTCGCCGATGCTTCTATAATGCCTCATATTGTTCGGGGAAATACCAATGCCCCTTGTATGATGATTGGAGAAAAAGTTTCCGATATGATTAAGGAGGATTGGGATTCTGTTTATTGGGAACCATAAATTATAGATGATCCAGCACTTGGAACTTTTCGAGTAGCACACATTACTGTAAGTGGGTAATTTAAATTAGAACATATTTTAAAAATTACTATGTAGTGCTACAAAATACGGTAGGAATTGCTAGAAGTTAGTACAATCACAAAAAAACGCAGAAACAAATTAATTAATGTGTGCTTTTGGGGTCATCAATTATTATGGTACAAAAATTCTAAGAAATATGTTTTTTTAGGGTTCCGTACCTGAATGGTGCCAAACAGAACCCTATTACTAAGCCTCCGCTGTCTGTCAGCGGGCTGTATCTCATGAACCGTAATAGGTACACAGTTAAAATTTTCACAGATTGTGTATTTCTATTACTGCTTTATCAACTAATAATAAAAAAATGATAAAGTTAATAATTAAAGGTCCCATACAAGAAATGTGTTTTTTTCGTCATTTTTTGCTCGATCTTAATACGATACGGAACCCTTCGTGTCTGAGACCGACGCGCAATTCGCCAGTTTTTTTTTTTTTCATTTCGGAGTTTCTGCGTTTGTTAAATTATTAATCTCGCCATAATAGGATCTTAAACATTTACAGCCTTTTAATCGTGTATACGTCATGATTCGTAATTAAAAACATTACCCTCCCTTTGGGGCAGTTGGGTAAAAACCAATAGTGCTTCGTTGATTAAGATTAGTGTATTAAGTATCAGTTATAAAGTACTAGCTTTTGATCGCGGCTTCGCCCGCATGGACGTCGGAATGTACTACCGGAATAAAAAATATTTTATGTATTAATACAGGTTATTAACTATCTGTGTGCCAAATTTCATCCAAATGCGTTCAGTAGTTTTTGCGCGAAAGAGTAACAACCAACCATCCTCACAAACTTTCGCGTTGATAATATTAAGTAGAATAGTAGGATAAAAGTGGCATATCGTGATATTCATATTATAGTTAGAAAAGCTATTTTTGTTTTATTGCATTGCCGTTCTATTTCATTCAATGATATAATTTATTATAGTCTGCCGATGTGAACATGATTCATAAATCCATATCCTGAATTTCGAACCTAACGCTTATAGGACGGACTGGTCCACGTTGGCCTGCAGTGGGACAATACAGGCTGATAATTATCATTACTTAAAGTGTCTATGACGTATCTCGGGACCCCGGGGTCCCGGATCATCGAGAGGCGTACGAGTGGCCGAAGCCAACTAGCAGAGGCCCGTTAGACGCTTCTAATGAAATGAGGCAGCAACCAACGATTATCCCTGTATGCACTATGCAAGTGCACCCAAATACAAATTTCATCCATTAGCTTGTGCAAATAAAATATTTTTTACATTGTAATTAAAACCATTTCCAAAGAATAAGACTTTTATTTTCCTTCTTAATCTTAACCCTATTGCCTCAAGAGCGATTATCTACAGGATGGTAAGTGAAAACATCGCAATTTTTAGTAACCTAGAACTTGTTACTAAAACTTTAGTTATCGACGTAGATAATTGTTTAGCTGTATATTTTAATGTTCCTGTACTTTCTGACATACATTCTTAAAACGTATAAAATTTGGTAGATAAGTCTCCGTCACAGAACAGGTAAGGGTTAGAAGTTAAACGAGTGACTTTTAATGACTTTTCAACCCAAACTATAAGAATTTCATGAGTTGCCAATAAGACTAGTATTCAATACAAATGTTCGTATAATTTTACAATTTACTCAGCGCGGATAAAAAACAAACAATGCAAATAAATTTAATCAGTGAGAAACTAAAGAATTTACAGCTTCGAAAGTTTCTACAGTTACCGTCTCTCCTTGTGCTATTAAACTTTACTTCGCAATACTCTCTTCTATTTTCTCGTATTTTTATTTCAACTGACCTATTGCATCTTACCTGCACAACAGCAAAGTTTTTACATCAAAATTCTTCTGGCGCTGACAGTTTTTAAATTGGAAAAAAGCCACTTCGATGTTAGACGTGATGTCGTCAGATTTGAGACCGATCCTTTTATATACTTCTTTATTTCCATACGTTTCAGTATAGTTTGATAAATATATCTATATCTGAACTATTTTCGTTAGTATATAGGAGTGGACAATACTATTATTAGCTTTGTCAGTTGCTATCATTGGATATGCAATATGTTTGATCTAGTCTATTTCATTTGGTTAATGTAACAGAATATCTTTTTCATCGAAACTTATAATATCTGTAGGTTTATGTAGTGTTGTGTTAGTAGGCTACCAGTTTTTAGCTTGTTTTTAAAAGATTCGTTACGTGTTTACTAATACTTTTTTTATAACATATGTTGTTTTATTCATAGTAACATTATTTTGAGGTAGTAAAATATAAATATTTACGGCACGTAATTTTATTCGTTGGAACACAATTTCATGTAGTTTTGTCCGTGTGTTTTATTTTTATAAGTTGTTGGTGGTTGAGTTTATAAAAAAAAAAATTGTAGCATGTTGGCACTTAGTTACTTTATAATAGACAATGGTTTATATAGTAAATGTTTTTTGTGTGTTTTTAATTTTTTGGTTACCCTTGCACGTTTGTTGTCTATTCATTAAAATGTTTTTAGTTTAAGCCGTTATTCCTATAGTAAAAGCTTGTTGGCTAATTTATGAAATCGGTTTAATCTATGTTTACACATCTATTTTCATAACTCTAATTAAAATTGTATTGTATACTCTATTCAATTTTCTTTCGATTATTTGTCAAAACAATATCCATATTATTATAATCCCTTCGTAATATGATAATAAGAAAAATACTTGCCTTATCAAACTGTCCAATCAGCTATCAATGCCACTAATCACGCGAAAACTGTATTATTTTGATACATTAATTTCTGAAACCCTACGATTTCATAATTTTTAGTTAACAAGCGAACTTATCAGACAAAAAAATGAACTTTAACTATAACATTACAGAGGGAAGACTATGGGAGGATCGAGTTCCATAAACTACATGATATACATGAGAGGAAATCGGAGGGACTACGACAGCTGGGCAGAACTTGGCAACCATGGGTGGAGCTACAGAGAGGTCAGTTTAGTAGTATTTCTACCAATAAAGGCTCAAACCCAAAAACGTGATTACCATTTAGTCCATATACTAAATGGTAACCGTTACGAGTGCTGTAGTTTGTCCTATTCAAAATGAAAGTTTAAAATTATGTTTATTCAAAAACTAGATAAACTGGAAATTTTGCAAAAAGCTAGCTTTCAATTCATATCAATTAAGACTATTGGTATCTTTAAATATTAAGAGTAAAACTGTTTATATAATATTGACTCTATTTAGGATTTTTAGAGCTTTGACAAAACCCTTTACCTAGTTATTCGATAGTTGATCGTTTACCACTATCAATATTGATTTAACTAAGTAAAAGAGAACTTATGTGTCGACCAAACTGTCGCAAAATGAAAAAGCTTACAATAATAACATCACAGATTTGAAACCCAACATTTTGCATTTTCCAGGTCCTGCCGTACTTCAAGAAAGCAGAAGACAATCAAGACGTGGAATCTCATGACACCTTCTACCACGCTGTCGGCGGTCCTATCAACGTAGAACGATTCAAGTACCTAGACATCAACTCCATGATGTTAGTCCAAGCCTTCAAAGAAAAAGGACTTCCCATCACTGACTTCAACGGCGAAAGCCAATTTGGAACAGATATAGCCCAAACAACATCGAAGTTAGGTCAAAGAAACTCTGCTAATAGAGCATACATAAGCCCTATTAGATATAAAAGGCCTAATATCCATATTGTTAACAATGCTTTTGTCACTAAAGTACTTATTGATCCGATCACAAAGGAGGCGTATGGAGTTGAGTATGTTAAGAATGGACAAATATTAGCAGCTCATGCTGAGAAAGAAGTTATAGTAAGCAGTGGTACAATTAACTCTCCAAAATTGTTGATGTTATCTGGTATTGGACCTAAATACCACTTAAAGAGTTTAAATATTCCAGTAATAGCTGAATTAAGTGTAGGCAGTAATCTCCAAGACCACATAACTACAGATGCTTTGACTTTGGCTTTGTCAAATAAAACATCAACTGCTGTAACTGGCCAGCAATTATCGGAAGAAATACACCAATTTTATGATCAACCTTTGCCCAAACATGGACCTTTAGCTTCAACGGGTACTCTCACCGGAACTGCATTTATGAGCACGTATTACAATGAAGACGAACCGAACATACAATTTCATTTTGATGGAAGAAATGTCAAAGACTTTTACGCTGATCCGACAACGTATTTGGCAACAAACATATTTCCTTTAGCATTCTACGATGGTTTATCAGCTAGGCCATTATTATTGACTCCTAAAAGTAGAGGATTTATTCTACTAAACACGACTGACCCAATATTTGGCCCACCATTGATTTACTCGAGATTCTTCACTGAGAGAGAAGATATGGAAGCTTTGATTGATGGACTTAAATTCGTTGTAAGCTTAGAAGAAACTGACGCATTTAGAGCCAGTGGAGCAAGCTATGTCAAAATACCAGTTCAAGCTTGTTCTGGATTAATTTGGGGTACTAATGAATATTGGACATGTATATTAATTCAATACACTGCAACCATATTCCATCCTGTAGGTACATGTAAGATGGGTCCTAAATGGGATAAACAAGCTGTAGTGGATCCGAGATTAAGGGTGTATGGTATTGAAAAACTAAGAGTTGTAGATGCTTCTATAATGCCATTGATTGTAAGAGGTAATACCAATGCTCCAACAATCATGATAGCGGAAAAAGCATCGGATATGATAAAGGATGAATGGTTATAATTATATTAGTTGTTAGCTACTAGTGTCATTGATTATATTATTTTATGTTCATTGAATGCTTCCACGCTAATCTGGAAGTTCAACGTAATATAATGGATCAATAATAAGAAAGGTAATAAATGTTTTACTTACCTACATAATCATGCATTATGAAATTATGAACATTCTAAAATTATGGTGATAAAAATTAAATTATTACAAATTAAAAACTAAATCGATGAAAGAGTTTTACTACTATAATTACTTGATATTTTGATACAACACAAGGTTTTACACAAAAAAATACCAATCAGTGAAATTTTTTGTTAGAAAAATCCTCAAAAATGCTAATGTTTTAAATGGCTCTGTAGTCAAAAAAATGCAGAAAACAACCGCTCAAAAATAAATTAAAAGTTATTAGATTATGATTAATTGAAAACCTTTTGCAATAATTACGTTAAGTATTTCTAATGTAAATAATTGTACATAAGTGTTTTATTTAATTTTGAGACCAAAAAGTGTTCTTATTAATATGTAGATTTTTTTAAGTAGATTTAAACAGCTTGGCGCAAATATTAAATTAATTATTTTTATATAAAAAATGTTTTCTTTAACCCACAATTATAAATCCTAAATGACATTACAGTAATTATTTAAATATTTATATATTAATATGATCGTTCAATTTTTAATCTTTAAAAATCTTTATTACACCAGTAAGGGGTTACAAATTGTGTGAAGACCCTGACTCTTGTGCTAGGTGGTTAACCTGTGTTACGGAACTCTGTACTTTCTGCCCCTCTCCTGAGAGGAAATAATTATGTAATGATAGTTAATTGATTCAGGCGTGACCTTGCGGAAATCCATTATAAAATGATGATGTGATGTGTGAATGATGGTGTGTGTGGGTGATGTGTGTGTGTGTGTTCGTTGAGAGGTGAAACACGTATCGATTTCTTCCAGGGTCTTTTTAAGAATCTTTAGAAATAGCTAAGCGGAACAGGTTACTAAATATATCCACATCATCATTTTATTATGTAGTGTTCAAAACTTATGCAATGCGAGAAACAAAGAAGGAATGAAAAAGACAATGGTAATTCAAAATTGTTAGAAAAAGCCTGTAATATGATTGTGTGTGTACGTGTAGTGTGTGTGTGTGTGTGTTGTTGAAAGGTTTATTGCGATCGCGAGTAAAGAGGACATTTCAGTGCTATTGCCACAAGCTGGGTTGTCTTGAAAATAGAATTTCTCCAAAATTCTTGGTAATATCACCCGTTCATTCACTCACGCATTCCAACTTTGTCCTAGTTTCAGTGCAACTTTTAAATCGTCCAAGGTTGGTATAAACAGTTACACAACACACACAGTATATATGTATATTTTAATTGTATCAGTTTTATGACATTCTTATGTACCATTTTAAATTGCAGCTATTATGGACCCAAACAAATAACAAACACTGCTAGTCATAGATAATTTTTCAGTAGCAGCAAAACAATATAACTTTCAACTTGTTTTAGTATTATTTTTTTTCCACAATAACGCCATTTGTACCTACCTAAGTACTGAGATTTTTACACAAATATCTTAGAGAATACAAATACTACAGATGTAGGCAAGTAACACAAGAAAGTTGGTGACAAAGACCAACAGAACGCGGCTGAATCATCTACCAAGATGCTGCGGTTTGGGCCACGAGATAAGAAGAGGAATATAGCTTGTAGTTTATTACCCATTTTACTGCTTGCAGCAGAAGTAGGAACGTTTTATGAAGAAAGTCATCATTGGTATATACGTTGAAGTCAAATCTCTTAACCAGTCAAAATCAATCAAATGTTCTTTGATTTTGCTAGTTAAAAGTACGTTTCAAAAAGTTTCTCTAACGATATACTTCATTGGAGAGACTTTTTGAAACGGGCATTTGGTTTCAAATTTCTGACTAACTGACCAATTCAATGGTTTAATTGAAATAAATACTTTGAGTTGAAAAAACGATAAACGAATAAATAACTAATTAATGATTTGACAATACAGATCTGAAAAATGGAAGCTGTTTTTATTATGATGATGGCGTTAAAATACACTTTAAATAAGAATAATTAAGTTTTGTGGACTTCTGATACTAATAATCTTTACGATTCTCATTTCATCTCTTTTAAGATTCTTACGACATGACGTGGTCTATAATAAAGCAAAAAACTAAAAAAAAATTACAAAATTGTCAGGTTATCGTCTGTCTCCTGTGTGTCGGTTTTATTAAATAGACCCCTGGTGTTTCTTAATTTTCAGCAAGACATAAAAAAGAATGGAACATCTCTTCGAAAAAGTTTTCCCCGCACATTTCATAGCCTCCGTACAGACCCATCTGCCGTTCCTACGCCCCCATTATCTACTTCCATAAACCGCTGAGAAGCAAACAATCTGTAGACTCTGTCCTCACTCTAAAATCACTACCACACTACTCTGACCTGCCATCCCTCCCTTACTCTACCAAAACCTGGGACACTGAGGAACTTCTATAAAGAAATCCAGAGATCTATCTCCACTGGTTACGTTATAAATTTTACAACGTAGTAGACTTAAAACTTCATCAAAGTGCTATAAATAAACAGGAGTGCGTCTTCGGTGGTTTCGAATGTTTAAAAGCTTCGTTTTAATACTTGTACGTGGGGATTTAATGGTTATTAATCTTAAGTTCTATGGCTTTGAATTGGGGACAGTATTAATTTTATTGGGAATTGCAATGCGGTACTTCCCTTGTAACTTCAATGAAATCTGTATAGTGGGGCTTTGTGAATGTTTTGGGTAATGTTACTGTAATAAGTTACGATTTCCGCAGTGGCTTGCTGTGCTATTGGAATTTGACGATTTCTACTCACAACTTATATTTAGTTGCCTTACAGATAGTTGTTCCGAGTATTTGTGTCCAGAATGAACAAATATGGGGGAAAGAAAGCAGTAATTAAATAAGTAATTCTAAAAATGTGTTTCTGTTACCTCAGAAACACATTTTTAGAATTACTTATTTCATTTTTATTTTCATGGCAGATTTCCATAATTAAATTAATTACCTCTGTAATGCTGTACAGTTCTGGCATAATTTTCTTTCGTCCCCATCACGTCGCGTTTTCGCACCTGTGATAAATGTCCAGTTTATGACATCCAAAAAAAGGTCAATTTACGTTCTTAAAAGACGCATTCTACGTAATAATTTCATTTTACAAACTTACTAAAGAATACCGTCTTACTACAAGCGTCCGCATATACTCAACACAGTCATAACTTGCTACAATCCTTGTACCTGACATAGTTATTCAAAGATATTCTTCAAAAGAAAAGAACTTACACACAACGACTCCCTCGAGAAACATTAACATAGGTATGTAGTACCCAATTTTAGCTGAACACTGTCTGAACACAGAATAGTACCTACAGAAGGTCAGCTTCATACAACGAGGGACGATAGGCGCACGCACTAATACACTCGCGATACGGCGATCTCAAAGAAATGCCATTGACGAGTGCGCTTGCAGTCGCTGTACGTGGATCATGTCTATGTGTGCGTGGGCTTTCGCTTATTGTATGGAGCCTTCTGTACTATTCGGTGATCTAAACTTCTTCAGCAACTCCTTATTGTTGTATAAAACGTCAAAGTTTTCGAGATTTATTCCTTCAAGATCTGTATGAGTTATTCGTTTTGTTGTTAAGTTATTTTTAAACATATTTTAAGGGGACTTTGAATATTGGGAGTATCATTATTTGTGTGTGTTCAGTAAGAGTCAGTTCAATAACTATTTATAATTATTTGACTTTGACAATTTATCACATGCTTGATTTACTGTTAAATCAAGTGTAAGATTCTGTAACTTTTGAAGTTGAAAGGTATTTAAAGGACATGTACTTCAGTACGTAGTCTAAGTAATTAGAATTCGAGAAAACTGCTGTTACAAGAAGTGCAAAAAAAAAAATACAATAGACGTTGATATTTTTAGTAACCTGTTCCGCTTAACTATTCCTAAAGTGCCATAAAAAACCTATAAGAAATTGATACGGGTTTCACCTCTCAACGAGGCATCCTCAGGATGATGATTGACTTTTTCAATTAACCGTTGCCGGGAATCAGAATGATAATACCAATGTATGGCAGTAGGCCAATTTTACCCATATTCACTAAATCCTATATAAGTAATTCATACACAATATAGCCTCTTTTTGGAAAAAAATCCTTTATTTCTCCGTCAAAACAGAGTGTCAATACACTCTACCTACACAATTTCACTAATAATAAAGCTGTAAATCCAAGCCAGTTGACACGTAACGAGATAAAACAACACAACTGCAGCACGCGGCGCCGATCGTGCGACACCTAATTGTGTGCTCTTGTTAAAGTTCACTTTAGACGTAGAAGAGTATCTAGAAGAGACTTGTTTCTTTGTGAATGTGAACATTTTGTTTAGTATAAAAGAGACTACCTATATCTAATGCTTCGGCTATATTGTCGCAATGAAGCGAACTGCACTTTGCGCTTTCTCTGTTTAACAGCGAGACGTCTAGCGGTGTGCGAAAGAGAGCGGGTGAAGTATAGTTCGCCTTATCGCGACAATGTAGTCGTAGCAGTATAGATAAAGTAAATGAAAGAGACAAGCTGCATAGTAAATCGCAGACGCACATAATAATTACCATACAGTAAAAGTAATAAGTACCAAAACGTGCTGCGTCGACTCCAAATAAATTTAGATCGTATAAAAGTATAAACGTATAAAAGTTTTAGGGGAGACTGCAGCTGTAAACTAACCCCTACTATTCTTGAGCAAGGGCAGAATGGCCAATGATACTGTATGGCCTGCGCCATGTGCACGTATTTTGTCTATTTTATAATGATCTTAGCCTTCATGTCTTGCATCTATAGTAAGGATTAGCACAATTAACTACTGATGATTCTGCTTCCATCTAAAGGGTATTATCAAAACTGACCCTGCCCCAAAAGGCAGTCATAGAGACTACATTTTAATGATGACTTGTTTCTCACACAAAGCTTTTAACGAATGAGCGCCAAAAATAATTAATACATGAGCTAGGTTTTCTTTGTACGTAGTAAAATAAATAATAAATAAAATTATGTTTATTTATTTCCACGAATTACATTCTTATACTAATAATAATCATACATATTAAGTTGACAGATATTTTGACAAACTGATTACAATTTGTGGGAGACCTGAAGTCTAAACTAAGCCTAGGCCTGTATTTTAAAACTCCAGGCCTATTGTAATACATAGTAATGGTTGTCAACGTGGTACAACTGCGAGTAATTGATGGTGTGTGTGAGTGTGTTTTCGTGAGGGTGTGTGCGTGTGTATGTAAGGGTGGGTGTGTGTGTATGCCTAAATTTTTTGTACATAACAATATTTCATAAATAGTAGATGCCAGTTCCAGTAATTCGTTGAGACGTTGTCCAGTGCGCGTTTCTCTGATTCATATACCATTGTCACGTGCCGTAACGACTTTGAAATAACAAGTTTACTGATAATCGTTGTTCTTTTGACTGTCTTACGCTCGTAGGGGGTAAGCAATATATGAATTTAGGCAAAAAATTCATGTTTGTCGTTGTGATCCACGACTGCAATGATATTGGGTAAAGTCAAGTCTTAAATACCAATCGTAACATTCAGTGGTAAGTACTATTGAGGACAAAAATGTAGGAAAAAATAATAACATACTGAAGTACGCTCCTATGAAGACGAAATGAGAAATAAATTACATGGTACTCGTAAATTAGAATCGTAGACATCACTAGGGATAGCTTGCTTGCAGCTGCGGATTTCCGCCTGCATGTAAATTCGTCCTAAAAACATGTATACAAAAGAAAATTCCTTCTATTCCAAACTGTATACAAAACAAGAATAAACGAATATTTTCTTTACCAAACCAAAAATACTAAAAGAAATAAGCTTGAAGAAAATGTACCTTTTAATCTAAAATACAAATCTTTAAAACGGGGAACCGTTTTAAAGATTTGTATTTTAGATTATCCATTTGCATAAAATTTTAAGACCTAATATAACTTAGCATAATTTTGTTTGGCATAATTATATTTTCGCATAATATAATTACGCATAACAGCTTACGCATAATTTTTTTAAGCATAAAGTTCTAAAGCATAACTTTTTTTAGCATAATATCCTAAAGCACAAGCAAGCATACAGCATGCAAGCAAGCATGCAAGCAAGCATGCAGCAAACAAGCAAGCATGCAGCATGCAAGCAAGCATGCAGCATGCAGCATTCAAGCGAGCATGCAACATGCAGCAGGCAGGGTTTCTGTCACGGCTCCGGCGCTGCGGGGCCTCCGGCGGCCCCGCGCGTGCTCATCGTCGCAGACGGCTTTCGCAGCCGCCTGCTCCTCAGCCCGCGGGCCGCCTCGCCCCTACACGCCTACGCGATTTTAAATTATACTCTAGGGGTAGGACAAACAAGACTACGTGGAGTCGGTTTTGCAGCAATTCGGTTCTGTCACTAACTTTTGTTGCACAGCATATTACATTTTTAACCAACAATATTAGGCCTACTAACATAACGTTAGTAGGCCTAATATTGTTGGTTAAAAATTTATGCCAAAACAAATTAGTCTTTAAGATGATTATGACAACATAAAATGTATGCCTAAAAAAAATTGTGCCGAAGTATTATTATGCCAAAACAAATTGTGCCGAAATCGTTATGCCGAAGTATATTAGAACAAAGAACATTATGCGAAAAGAAGGGATCCCCTTTAAAACATTTCTCATTGTTCCAACGATCCACTCTGTACCGAGTACCAACAATAACTTCAGTCTTCAGCGACTATTTTAGACAACCAACAGATTTGTCTCTCTAACTATACAATTGACTCTATTAAGTAACTTAACTGAGTGTTAACCGTCTTAGTCTTCTAGCTTTATTTTAACTGGTTGTTCTATTAATTGTATTTGAGTTGGAATAAACATTTAGTTTTGGAGATAAATTGCGAGGAATTTGATTCCGTTCGTTTAAAATTGTAATGATGGGTATCAAAATGGTATTAACAGCTATTTTGGTCAACAATTTACCCGCAATGGTGTTTACGAATGTTATTATGAACGAAACAAAAAGATAGATTGGAATAATATCTCAAATGGTCGATTTTCAAGTTTAAGAGGGTGTATCCTAAAAGTTGGCAACGTCGTAAATAGCTGTCAAATATTTACCTGTTTTGATTAATTTTGCAATATTACTGTATGGAAATAAGAAATATGGCTAACTAGTGAACTAGAATATTTATAATGAATTGCATTAATAACACTGAATTTGATGTTGTAACCGTTTTAGCTGTAAAAAAGGCATTTCGAAAGTTTCCAAATACTTTTTTTACGTCTAAAACAAAATATTAGGTGTTACGATATTAAATATTGCATTTCATAACCAAAATTTTACTGCACTAGTTAGCCATATTTCTTATTTCCATACAGTAATATTGCCAAATTAATAAAAACACTAACCTGATGCAGCTGAATTCCAGTATTTTACATCGAACGACTGCCTATCTGACCTCCACAACCCAGTTACTGGGTAATACGATACCCCTTGGTAAGACGGGTCAAGTACGCGATATGTAAAGGTTTTATTCAATCAGTAACAGAACCCTGTAAATATTCAGCTTCACGTAGAACCATTATGCAAAATGATTAACCTATAAACTTGTTGCCTTTTCACTTTTAGAACCATATTAAAGAGCTGAAGTGACTCGTTCTTTTCGTGAATCGTTCTTTTATTGAACTTTCTGTATAAACGCACTAAGACGTAGAAAGCGTTGTTTTTGAGAACACGAATAAAATGAAAAAGTTAATACATATATTATTATAGCAAAAGATGGCAATAATCCAAAATCAAAATTATCCAGATTATTCTTTCTTTCTTTCTAAAAGATAAGAATTTTAAACAAAAATAAGTTTAATCGTCTTAACAAATCATTAGAAACAAATGAATCCTAAAACAAAATGTAATAAAGTCAAAGTGAAATTATTTATTTCAATTAGGCAAAACCAAATAATATAATTGATTCTAGTCGCCCCTTCCAAAAGGTAGTTTTCGTATGGAGAAGAATGGGCAAGAAACTCCACCGTTACTCTTTTAAAATGTTTTACTATAGTTTGTATAAGTACGTACATTAGTTAAATGATTATATGTGAAGACGAAGCACCTAGAATAAAATTACTATACCACAATAGGTAAAAATAATTTTAAATGAAGCAACGACAAATAATTCAATTATGTGATAGATACATGATGGTCACATATTTACATACATTGTACAAGTAGACGATTTTCCTAATTTTTTCAAATGAATAAGTCAGTGTGTGAGGAAGTAATCACAGAATGTAATAATTACAATAACTATTAGGTACAATCAACAACACACCAATACAATAAAAGAAAGAAACCATTCCACTATACAAAACACACCACAAAAGCCAGGCAAGTACTAACAAGGCCAGTTATTAATTAATAGAAAACAGAACATAACCGCATCAGCTAGATTCCTGCCTATGACATTTGTAAACAGACCCTTACTGGGAGTTGGGTCAAATATTAACTTATGTACTAGTTGATTTACGTGTGGGGTAAGCGAAGGAGGAAGGCGGGTGAGCGAATAATATGATGTCATTAGTATTGATTATTAGTGACTATGGAGGAGCTCGTGGCTGAGTAAAAACATCCGCACGGATCAATCCATTAGGTTAAGCTACACTTGCCGGGGTTGGTCCATGGATGGGTGACCATCTTTACATACCAAGACTCCTCCATGCCTCGGAAAGCACGTTAAGCCGTTGGTCCCGGCTGTCATTCGTGGATCTTTGACAGTCGTTACAGGTCGTCAGAAGCCCGAAAGTCTGACAACCAATCTTACCAAGGGGTATCGTATTACCCACTTACTGGAAAATACTGGTATTCAGCTGCATCTGGTAAGATAGGAAGCCGACCCCAACATAGTTGGGAAAAGGCTCGGCAGATTGATTTTTAGTAGTGACTATGGAGAATTGATTGAGCAGTGGTGGCCCATTGCTATCGGCCGCGACTTACGAGTTGTAGATCGGTTCGAACTAAGACAGTCACTTTACTTTGTACAAATTATTTCATCACCGCTGCTCTCGAAACGGTGAAGGAAAACATCGTGAGGAAACCGGCATGTCCAAAAACCAAAAATTCGAAAACATGTGACATCTACCAACCCGCACTGGGCCCGCGTGGTGGATTACGGCCCGGTCGCTCTCACCGAGAGGAGGCCTGTGCCCCAGCAGTGGGAACATTACTATAGGCTTATTTTGCTTTTGCATGTAGAATTTTTGTATGTAAAAGAGGAAGATGACGTAATTAATGAAGAAAGACACTGCATAGAGGCGTTTAAAGTGAACTGATGAGAACTGAAGAGTAATAACTAGATTTTGTATGGTATCCACGACAAACGAGAATGTTTAATAATTATGTTTGCAGATCTCCGAAGCTATCAACTAATTAAGCAATGTAGTGTAGTCGAGTCGAACAATGTTTTTTCATTGGAAATGAAAGTAACTATTTCCAATATGATCATGATAATAATCATACTGTTACAAAATTTCAGGTTATCACGTCACGAATAACCTTGAAAGTTGGTTAGGACAGACTAGTTGCGGAAGGCGGAGCACAAGGTGTTGTTGCATAGCTTGTGGGAGTCCTATGTCCAAAATAAATATTCATGTATGTAAAAAATAAATATTCATTCATATTCATATTCATTCATTCATTCATTCATTCATTCATTCTTTCATTTATTCATTCTTTCATTCTTTCATTCATTCATTCTTTCATTCATTCACAGCAGTGGACTGCTATAGACTAAGTTGAGTAACGTCACGAATACCATGAAGGCCCAGTGGCCTAGCCACTTATGCACGAGGTCGTGGATTCAAATCCAGGCAAGTACTAATATAACTTTTTCAATTCATATTTATCAGTTTATCGTGGACATTACTGACATTGGTGAAGGAAAACTTCGCGAGAAAACCTGGACTTACAGTTAATATATTTGTGAAATCGCCAACCCGTCTTGAGCAAGCGTGGTAAGCATACTCGTGCCTACTTTGTATATGAAGAGACATTTGCCCTGCGGTGGGACAATAATAGGCTTGTATTATTAATATAGTGTACATAGATAAACAATTTATCTTTATTGGAAATAAAGGCTATATGATTGTGACAATAATTTGATTTTGTCGGTAACATTTATTTAACTTAAATTTTTTCGGTAACATTATTTGCAACTAGTTTCTAATTGAGACTCTTCTTTATGTAAATGCCTAAAATAAAGAAAAACAAAAGCCAAAATCCGACCACTAATGACTTTTAACCCACATAATCACGCAATCTCCTCAACTTTCAGCCACACGTAACACCAACGCTCACAGACGTCGCTGCAACGTTGTGCCACAAAATAAATATGTACAGAAGCTCGGCTCCATACAACGCGTGAAAATGCACGCACACATAGACACAATTCACATACAGTGAGTGCAAGTGCACTCGCGACTAGCGTTTGTTTGAGATTGCCGCACTTACGTGTCTATATGTGCGTGCGCCTGTTTACGCTAGTTGTACGTAGCCGACCTTTTGTATAAAAAATAAAAAGAATATATTTATTTCAACTAAAACATTATTTCATATATAAATTGTGGCAGCCCCAGTAGGTTACAATAGTACTTGTGTCGAAGCTGTCTCACTCTTTCCTTTAGTAGTAATTTACAATGATGAGCTTAAATAGAGTTTATAAAAAAATTTAAAAATTCAATTCAATTAAAAATTACCTTTGTACTCTAAATTATAATTATGTCATTTCTCTATGTATTTAACTGTGTGTACATAAATAATAAAATAAAATAAATAATTTAGCAGCACTCGGTGTATGTGTGCGTGTATGAGTGTGTGGAGGTGCGTGTGTATATGAGTGTGTGGAGGTGTGAGTGTGTGTGTGGGTGTAATTTTTTTTTAGCTTCTCTTAAACTTCTGTAGGTTGGTCTATTTTGTGGCTGCATTGCCAAATTGCTCGGAAGTTCGCTTCTTGCTCCAACTTCTCCAAAACATACAGAGCTTAATGGATTACACGTCTTGTTTTACTTGACGAATGCTAGCTTTGTGCTGTATGTTGTTTTATGAGAACGATTTCTTTTTGTCAGACAAGTAAGTCAAGTGTTTTGGTTGTGAGGAATGTAGGATGGAAATGGATGCTAATTTGGTGGTGTTAAAAGACTTTTGTTTAATAATTTGGGATATGGGAGAAATGATTGTTTTATTTGAAAGAAAAGAAAGAAAAAAACGTTTATTTGCGGTAAACATGACGCAAAAAAAAAGTTTACATAGATACATAGATGAGAAAAGGTTGGGGAAGCATGCGTCACATTCACGCAAATTGGCTATCGCACAGCATTATGCTACGACCCTATGCAAGACAGAGCCCCAGCGCTGGTTTTCAGCGAATATGAAGTTATTTTAGATACAATCAAGCTTGAATAGATGTAGTATTATTATATATTTTTTAACTAATTATTTGTGCATATTTTTATTTGACGTTGAATGACATGCATAAAAATCTTTATTAAAATCCACAAAAATTTCTATTGAAAATCAAGCTTTCTTGAAACTCTAAATATGTCAAACATTCAAAACCATAAAAGGCATTTTAATTGAAAATTGCAATCACAAAGCAAATTCCAAATTCCCAAAATCTAAACAAAAAAAAATCCGCAAGTTAAAAATCTCAGACACCCTTAGAAAGTAATTAAAGAGAATTTAAAGCATTAAAACAAAACACAGTTAACGCATTTACCGCTGCGAATTAATCCACGTCTTAAAGTATTACCAAGCCAATTATTATGCAAAGGAATTCGTAAAAAGAAAGTCACTCCGCCCTTGCGCAAACTCGAGCAAACTTTAGTCTGGAATAAAGGCGGATGCAACTTTAATATGAAATTTAAATGAGACTTGTTCAGGTAGCTACTCTAATTCCCTTGCAACATCCACCTGTAACTTCATTCAAATTCTCCGCGTAGTTGAAATTAATTCTCGTCTGAATTATGTATTTTTAAAATGGTCGGAATCTATTTAAATGTGTAACCTAAGGTTGAGTGTTTACGTTAATATGAATGTCGGCTCTGGTCTAATCTACATCTCTTTGGGGAGTAAGAGTGTTATAACACTAACGGTTTTCCACCATGTTTCTAGAGAAGCGATTTGTGAACGTGTTCTCCGTGGATGCGAAGCGAGCTAGCTGCGACTTCGCAACGTATTTTCCGCGTTTTCACAATATTGTATACTAGTTTGTTTCGATCGCTCTTGTACACTCCCGTCAATAGCTCTCGCTATGCAGCGAACGCGTTAAGCAATCGACTCACTGGAAATACGCTTGCAAATCGCCAGAGTGATTAAGCCCTAAGACTGTGATTGAGTGACGTCCAAGGACTGGAAAAATTTATGTTGGTTGTCCATCGATAAGATGGACAGACGACATTGTTCTCATGGCGGGTAAAACCTGGATGAGGCTGGCACAGGAGCGTGGGAACTGGTACAAGAAAAGACAGGCCAATAATAATGCCATTTATTTCAGACGACACAGGCCCATAGAAAAATATCTTAACCTCAACATACATACTTTAATATAAACAAAACATAAAATCTTGTGTTAATAAATAGCTTAAAACTATGTTAGTAGCACTTCACTTCACTAGCTTTTCCTTGTGCTGTCCTGTGGAACGTCCACGGACGCGACGGAACACCTCGTTCTGCGGCCAAAATTCGGTACTCGCTATGAAGTCGGGCTGTGGATGATGATCATAATAATGTAGTCTCTCTTACTAGACAAAGTAACTAAAGAAATACAGTTTAATCTCTTTGCCAGTTACTTTTTCATGAAACTTTAGCTTTCTGAGAAGGGATCCAAAATAGAAGAGAATAAATATAACATATTTTGTAAACGTTGCTCTTTGTTTTTGAGAGGTTGTTTTTTTTTAACAAGACTTGTGGCAGGTCAAGCTACTAAGGGTACAATCAGTATCATTATGTCATCAGTCATTTTACTTTAAACTAGCTTTTGTTCGCGGCTTCGCACGCGTGGAGGTCAGAAATTATCCTACGAGAATGCACTACCAAGATAAAAGTATTCTACGTCCTAACAAGTCTTGGTCTATCCATGTGCTATATTTCATCTGAATCTGGTCAGCCGTGTTAGAGTTAAAGCGTAACAAACAAACTCACGCATTTATAATATTATTCAATAACTAACTGCGCCCCACAGTTTTGTTATGGTCTACCCATGTGCAAAATTTCATCTAAATCCGTTTCGCCATTTTAGCGTGAAAGCGTAACAAACAAACATACAAAAATCAAATCTTTTCTCTATAAAATACTAGCTTTTGCTCGCGGCTTTGCCCGCGTGGACGTGCTACCGGGATTCAGAGTATCCTGTGTCCTAGCCCAGGTAATGGCTATCCGTATGCCTTACATTTAAATCCGTTCAGCCATTCCGGTATGAAAAGCTAACAGGCAGATAATAAACTTGTTTTAGGGATCCGTACCTCAAAAAAAAAAATTGAATCCCTTAAAGAAAGACTTCGTTGTCTATCAAGACCCTTTTTTAAAACCGCGTGGAGGCATCAAGCTGAAATAGATATCAAAAACTTAGATCTACGGTCTCATGGAGCTGTAACGAAAATAAAACTTCCAAAACAACGAAAAAAAAAATACAGCCATTTATGCCGCATATTTTGACACTCGCAAATAAACTAGTCTATTTGATACTTCCCGTTAGCCAGCAGCATGCAGTTTAGCGAGAACAAGGTCAAGTAAAGAGGAAAATCCGAAAATTAGTTATATAAGAACTGCAAGGTTAAGTTTGTTCTTCAATCTGGGATCAATAATGTATAGGTCATGTCTTGCAGTGGCGGACTAAGCCTGTCCAGGGCCCAGGCAGCAAAGCTGGCGCCCCGGCCCAGGCATGATGTCGAAATATCTAGCGTGCTGCCTCGAAAAGGTTAGGTTTCCTTTTGACTATACTGAAACAGGAGATTCTTTTTAGACAGCAGAACAGCTAGGGCATCAGGCAAATAGAGGGTGGTAAAGCGAGCGGAGTGAGGTCGACGTTTTTTACACCCTACATAGTTTAAATTTTCTCTTGAACATTTATACAGAAATAGGAATTATTTTGTCAACTGAAACAGACAACATTGAAAATGTGGGATGCAAAAGCGAGCGAAGCGAGCTCGAAAATTTTTGCACCACACCCGGATAGGTAAGATTTTCTTTTAGATATTCGTACATTAGTAGAAGTTACTTTGTCGAGTTTAGCAGAGAAGACTGAGCAAAAAGAGAATGTAGGTTGCAAGAGTGAGCGAAGCGAACTCGAAAATGTTAGCACCCTACGTTAATATTTACAATGCGTGCCCCCAAATACAAACTGCCTTTTATTTACTGAACATATTTTGGTCTTGTTTGGGATTTGATTAAAAAGTATTTCTCGAGTTTTGGGGGCCCCTATGGAGCTTGGGGCGGACCGCACCTGCCGCCCCTCGCTTAGTCCGCCAGTGGTGACTTGAACATGTGGCCTTTATTTTATTACTCTATTAAAAGTTATTTTTCAATTGAACAGTTAAGTTTGTTCTTCAATTCAGATTTCGAAATTCGGGCAACCGAGCAAGCACAGCTTTGAGATGGAACCTTCGGCAACGGAACAACGGCACAAGTCCTACTCACAATTGTCCGGTAAAAAAAAAAATGAAACAGGTTTATACGATTCTATTTGTTGGGAAACGTAGAACTACGCATAATCACGCTTACATTATTCTAAAAGTAACAGAAATAACCGCTAGATAGCAGTGGCTTTGTCACTAAACAAAATTTTCCCCTCCCCTCAGAGCAACATTGACCTTCAACGAAAATGTACGTGTCGTCAAGAACAAAATTGTCAATTTTTAAGTGCAAAAGTGTCATTTTAGTCAATAATTTTGTTTTGTTCAATAATTTGAGATACAACCTTTACCCATCATTTATATATCAAAGAATAACTTAATTGTGCAATAGATTCTTACGTATCACTCATATTCATACCACAAAAATCGTTTTTGGCTCTGCAGAAAAGTGAACTTATTTGGATAGTGACAGTAATAGTTTAAGCGTGCGATTTGTCGAGAAATACTAACCAAGCTTACTCCAACTCAATACCACAGCACGTATATTACTAGTTATAACCAAAATCAAATATGCAATAACTAACGAACAGATATTACGAACTAATTTCAACAAACAATAGGGTACCAAAACTGCACCATACGAGGAAAGTTCGTGTATAAACGTTCCTATTTGCAATTTGTTCTTGTTACCACTGAATAGATAGGTACACAAGGTCAGCTATGAGCGAAAACGGACGCGTACATAGACACGCTTCACGTACAGCGACTGCAAGTGCACTCGCGACTGGCATTCATTTGAGATCGCCGCACGTACGCGTATATGTGTGCGTACGCCTATTTTTACTCATTGTATGGAGTCGACCTTCTGTACCTATAATTTTGTGTTGTTACCATGGGACCACCAACTTGCGCAAAGTACCTACTCTGGCACAATGTTTGAGCTTAGGTCATAGTTACAAATTGAAGTACCGTGTTTGTTTGCTTTTTCTCTATTTGAGGGTTATTTTTATTTGTATTGTTGTTGTTTGGTTTGTAAAGTGGGGTAGTAGGTGATTGCTATTTGGGATTTCCAGTCTTTGTAAACTTAACTTTTAACGTTGACTCTTTTTACTGTGATTACCTACCGATTTACACCATCATCACAATAATATGCTATATAAAAGCTAATCTCTGCTTTTTTGTGTGGTTCGTGATTAACCTGGTGTCAGAGTTTTACGCCGCCCATGGGCCTCTGACTTGGCTTCACATGCTGTCGACAAAAATCTCTCTGACATGCTGGTTTAAACCAGCAACCGGGAAATTGGTTATAACTAATTAACAGAACAGATGCCATTTGTCCTCTTTCTCATAAAACTTAAAAAAACACGTGACATTGTTTTTCATATTTATTGATAATTTTACTCGTGACGTCATCTAATGATCAGCTAAAAACAGTCTTCTTCCCAGCGCAAAGCTATTCAGACAATTTTGAACCATGGACATGAAAAACGTTAATCATTAAACATGAATAAGCTTTACAATCGTTTTGATAATCAAAAAAATATCATTATATTAGTATAAATAATATCTAAATGAAGAATTAAAGTCCGGATGAATAAATTCAACATATAGAACATTCAAATTGTAAAAATGCGACAGAGCTCTTGACACGATGGTAAAATAACGCGGTGACGAAAATGAGCGAAGTGGCAGACCATTAAGTGTCGCCTATGGCACGCGAGATGTAACTTAAGTAGTGACGGGACAAGATGTCGATGAAGATAAAAAATAAAAACAAAATCATTTAAATATAAAAATGGAACGTTGATGAATGAATGACTGTGTGAAAGAGTTTTTCATATTTCCTTTACTTTTCCTTTGAACTCAGCCCCTATTAAGAATGAGAGAAATGCGAGCTTGCAAAGCTACCTAATAAAAAGAAGTGAAATAGTAATAATCATTTTTTTTTTGTTAAGACGTTTAATTTGGTAAATTTTAGTGTGCTGCATCAGTCTCTGCATAAGAAAAATTTTACGCTTTACTTATACACAAGTATAATAAGACTACGAAATGGTGACTAATCTACGGATTGAGCGTGGCGAGCGCAGTTTAACCTTAAATCTATCCACACTGTTCTTATCCACGAGAATTTGAAAAAACAATTCTGTGCTTTAAATATCATTTCTACAGCCTTTAACGACGAATTGAACTCCTTTGTCTCAAATTGTAAACTAACTCAACATAATTATTCTATCGACAGCATCACATCACCACACGCTTCTATGCAGCGACAGTGGGACAATGGTCCTAGTCGTGCATCGTTCTAGACGCAAATTGGCGAGTGGAACTAAGAAAGCAAAATAGGGACTGCATACAATTCTACAATATCAGTGTCAGTGGTTACTGTGCAAAGCACAAAATAAATGACATAATACCTGTTGGAAAAATTCAATAAAGGGAATTCATATTTCTTGAACATTTATAGATAGCCAGCTTTTGCCCACGGATTCACCCGCGTGGATGTCAGGAATTATCCTACGAAAGCATATTTCGGGAATAATGAGCATCCAATGTGTGACCCAGGTATTGGTCTACCCGTGCGCCAAAAATCTATCTGCCTTGCCTGTTCTCGACTATATTGGGGTCGGCTTCCAGTCTAACCAGATGCAGCTGAATACCAGTATTTTACATGGAGCGACTGCCTATCTACCTCCACAATTTAGTTACTCCGTAACACGATATGTAGTTAGGTACCCCTTGAAGAACGGTTGCCAGAATTTCGGGCTTCTGACGACCCGTAACGCTGTCAGAGATTCAAAAATGACACTGCCTGTACGCCAAATTTCATCTAAAACCGTTCAGCCTTAAAGAAAAATCTAACAAACAGACAGAGTTACTTTCGCATTAATTTATGTATAATAAGTATAGGTAGTATGGATGTTGAGATATGGCACATAATTAACGAAGATTAATTTAATAGTAAGAGTTTGTCTAGAATATTTCCGTCGTCATAACTATTTCTGCCGCCAAGCAGCATTATTTTGTTCTGGTTTTAAAGGGATTGTGTCAGTAAAATGGCAACGCACCGTTTTTTTGGGTGGTAAATTATGAAATAACTTATCCCACTCTGGGCGGAGCAGGAGGGCGTGTCAGATTCTTACTGACTAAAACCCACCCATGTTCCTTCAGTTGCCTGTATGTTGCCAGGGGCCACGGTAACCCTTTCGGAAAAACCAGCAACCTCGGCAGATGGCAACGCACCTACGATGCTTCCGCTGTTGTAGATGCCAATAGGCGACAGTGACCACTTCCCATCTAGTAAACCACCTTAAAATAATATGAGAAGAGAGAAGTTTGAATAAACCCTTTAGGGTTATAATCAAAAGTCATCTTTTTTAAAAAGACTGAGAATCAGCACATTTTGAATATCAAAATTACATAAGACAGTCCAAAACGCCCACCCTTCACCACTTCATAGTGCTTTAGCTGGGAAGAAGAAGTGGTGCAACAAACTCCCCAGCAGCACAGCTGCCTGCCACTGTTCACAGATGCCCAAGCTATGCAAGATAATTTTGTGATTGTAGACATCCACGCATTGTTATTCTAGGTCTCTAGAAAGTTCACATTTTATCTAAATGATTACAAAGCCTGGAAAAGTTGGTATCTTACGGCGATGAAGTTTCTTAACAGTTCGTGTGTCTGACCTAGTTCGGATTTAATACAAAGAGATTTTTTTTTGCTTATATTTTTTTCATTTAGTTGCAACTTTTACTAAACGATGTTTATCGGACAATAGGGTTCGGTGTGATAAAAAAAATAATAATGTTGAAGTAAAAATGGAAAATAGAATTCCCGAAATGGTGTCACAGAAGACGGGTTTACTGAAAAAATCACATACATGGCAATCTATGAAAACAAATTAAAACAGAAAATAATACACCATTTAGTAGGTACTAATGATATGTACTGAAATCATCATCTTCCTGACCTTTCCTATGTTACTTGGAGTTGGCGTAGTTAGTTTTTTTTCTCCATTCTCCCCTGTCAACCATCACGCTATAATTCACTTTCTTTCCTTTGATATAATTCCATTATCGTTAAGAATTTATGTATCATTAAAATATAATTCAAAGATGAGCGTATTGGGTCGTAAATAATATTAATAATTGTTATAAAAGCAATTAAAGTGCTAAATAAATAAATTACTAGTATTATTATAATTAAAAATGTTTGACTATATTATAATTTTCTAAAATCAATTTTATTTTCATTATTACAGAATAATATTAAATCATAAAAATTAATTATATCTGAATTTATTGAGAGGTTTGTTCAATGCATTCATCTTTTCTTTGAATTTCCTCTCCCTCTCTATCCATCAATATTGACATTTATCACTCTTTTATCTTCTCATATGCGTTTCATCCCTCTTCATCACATACGGAGCCAATCGATATCTAAATTTAATAAATATCTCGCATAAAACTTAAAAGAAAATATTTATCTACTCGACTTTCGAAATAAAGTTCTAGAACGCGACCCTAATGCCCTGACCAAGTTTTAAGTAAACAGATTTGTTTATTCATCATAGAAAAGTTTACATTAAAAACTTAGAACTAAGAGCTGTTTTTAGAAAGTTACGCCCGTAATCTAGGTCATAACGACCCATTATTGTGGTAATAAATAAAATTGTGGTTTGTATTATTTTATAGTAGCTGCACTTCGCGGTTTCACCCGAATAAGTCTCAATCCCGTGGGAATATACTACTACGAGTACTACGCAGCTGTCCATTCTTAAGAACATCACTAATAAGGTCACTTTAAGTCTTCCTAAAGCAACTGCTCCCAGCGTTTCCACTCACATCTGCGTTGTAAATACCTTTTTAGAGTTCCGTACCCGACGGGTGCCATACGGAACCCTATTAGTAAGCCTCCGCTGTCCAGCCGCCCGTCCGTTCATCTGTCTGGCAGCGGGCTCTACCTCATGAACCGTAACAAGTACATAGTTGAAATATTCACAGATTGTGTATTTCTATAGCAGCTATAACAACAAATAATAAAAAATAAAATTAAAGGGGGTTCCCATACAAGAAACGAAAGAAAAATGCGTTTATTGACATTATATCAGAATCATCATCATCATTCAGCCGAAACACGTCCACTGCGGGACATAAGCCTCCACCAAGCACCGCCACTTCGATCGGTTCTGTGCTTCCCGCATCCAGTAGACTTCCGTGGCCTTCACAAAGTCATCAGTCCTTCCTTCCAACGCTAAGTGTTCCGGTACGCGGTCGCCACTCCAGAACATTTCGGCCCCATCGGCCATCTGTTCTGCGAGCAATGTGCCCTGCCCACTGCCACTTCTTCGGGTTATGTCAGTTACCTTGGTTCTCCTGCGGATTTCTTCATTTCTGATTCGATCACGTAGAATAACTCCAAGCGTAGCCCTCTCCATTGCCCTTTAGGTGACTATTAGCCTTCTGATAAAGCTCATTGTGAGCGATCACGTTTCAGTGCCATAGGTCATCACTGGCAACATGCAAAATAACCTTAAAACTATAAAAACAGAAAACAATGATTGTAATGATAGTTTTCACGCTGAGATTTTTACAGAAGAGATCGACAGGATCGAGACTTTTTAATGTTGAATCTACATATATATAGAATATAAACAAATGAGCTATTTAAACTGAGGGATATTCCAACAGTTCCGTATTAATTTGGTAAATGAGACCCATCTTTCCTTCATGAATATTCAAAGATTTTTGTAAGGCCTTCTCGCTTTAGCCTGGTTTTATTTTTATATATTTTGTTGAGCAACAAATAACGACTGAGTGTTTAAAAACTTTTTATTATACATTTATTTTTGAAAGAATAAATTGAAAGCACGTTACAGTTTTCAGAGCACTTAAACCATACTTTGTTGACTGATTGGTGATAACTTTACTACCTACTCATATATCGAGGTAGATAAGCATAATAATTCCATAACGTTCCCACTGCTGGGACACAGGCCTCTTCTCTGTGAGAGGGAGTGGCAAATAATCCAACCCACGGACTAGGTTGGGAGATGTCACATTGTCTCCGAAATTTTTGGTACCTTCACCGTTTTGAGATAGGTATCACACGTAATTAGCATAATATTCTTTAAAGGAGGATTGAAAACCATTAAAAATCAGTCTGAAATAGTCCGTACCCCTCTTCAGAAAATCTGGTATTAGGTAGCTGTCGACACAACATTGTACAAAGGCGTTCCCTCCGTCTTATATACACTTTGAAAATAAATTAAATTGTCGAACGTAACAGCTGTTGGTCGCCAGTGTAAGAGACATAATCTGATGTGTCATCAATCATCTTGTTAAATTATAGTTTAATCAGCTAATATTATTAGTATCTTAAGTTACTTTGTCTTAGGACCGGTTGCTACTGTAACTGCAATACTGGATTACTTCATCATCTGCCTAGCCTTTCCCCAACTATGTTAGGCTCGGCTTCCAGTCTTACCGGAGGACCAGTATTTAACATGGAGCGACTACTTATCTGACCTCTACAACCTAGTAACTGGGTAAGACGATACCTCTTGGTAAGAGTGGTTGTCAGACTTTCGGGCTTCTGACGACCCGTAACAACTGTCAAAGATCTGCAAATGACAGCCGGGACCAACGGCTTTACGAACTTTCCGAGGCACGGAGGGGTCGTGGTATGGTGGATAGGTGACCATCTTTGGTCACCTATCCACGGACCAAGCGCGGCAAGCGTAGCTTAACCTAATCGATCGACCCGTAAGGCTGTTATTACTTAGTTACAAGCCTCAATACTAGATTACTTATAATTATATTGTATTTGCGAAGTAACTCTGTCTACCTGTTACCGTTTCATAACGGCTGAACTGATTCCATGAAATTTGGAACACGATCTGAGTTAGCACATAGGGTTCGTTTTATCCCGGTACCTAGTATGTTCCCGAGGATAATTTCCGCCCCAATCGCAGGCAAAGCCACGGGCAAAGGCTAGTAGTGGAACTACAATTTCCATTGGTAACTTAGAACAGTAACGTTAGATTACTTACTCATCAATGGACTTCTTCTTTTCATGTGGTTAGTGACTAACCTGGTGTCAGAGTTTTAAAGCCGCCCATGAGCCTCTGACTTGTCTTCACAAGCCGTCAAGAAATATTTCTCAGGCATGCCGGTTTCCTTACGATGTTTTCCTTCACCGTTTTCGAAGCGAGTGAATCCGAAAAGCAGAGGTGCGTCCCATGTGTTCGAACTCGAGACCTATGACTTGGCAGTCTGACGGTCACACCATTAGGCTATCACTGCTCTATCAATGGACTTAAAACATAGAACAATAGGGCAAAAATAATGGGACTTTATAATAGGTTTTGCGAGACGCAATGAGTAGGTACTCTGATATAGTTGATAGATGGACTGTGTTTAAGATGATATGGCTAGAATAGGGTGTAAGGATGACTACCTAGATAAAGATTAATAGAAAAGTATGGAAGAAAAAAAAAGTGGTGGCACTCCGGGAGTGCCAACAGAAGAGACAACTTGAACAAGATCGCTTTGGTGGAAGATAAATACTTGTATAGAACATTGGTCCGTAACCTTATCTAAATAAAGAGCACAATCGCGTTTACAACAAAAAAAAATACTTCCGAAACCTTTAAAGTAAAAATACTTGCATAGAACATTGATCTGTAACTTTATACAAATAAAGTGCACAATCGCGTTTACAAAAATGAGGTGTCGGTAAACGTTTCGAGAGTCCAGTTGTTTTTTTTTTCCTATCTCAAAAATGCCCAACGCACCTAAAGAAGTTTTCACTTCAAAAACCTGTATATGTATATTGCACCGCTCGCTCGGCTCGTGCGTAGGGGGTCACAGTTCTAACCTTACCTTTTCACTAGTGAAGATTTTTGGAAAAAGATAACAATCCCCACTGATAGGGATTTATCGGTGGTGATTTCTGGAATCAACTATTAATTTCATAGTTACATTAAGTAGACGAATGTAGCAATTGACGCTAGTTGAATAATTATATGGAACGATTTTCTTTTAAAATATTTGTATGCCAGTCCATGGCGAGACATGAAGATTATAATCCTATTATTAAGACGCAGATATATGACATTGACCTTGAGTGGTTAGCTTGCGTGTTATATACTAAGCTCACGCAACGCGTCGTACGTCCAGCGAGTAATAGGACTCGCCCATCAAGGAGCACTGTCCCAAATTAAACGCATTATTAATTTATTATACATAAAACAAAAGGTATGTTAATAAAATTCGTATACTAAAAGATCAATAATTAAATTATCTTTAAAATGGTTAAGGTTTCAGAAAAATCGCTTGATAGATTTTGCGCGATTCTCAGTTTTTTATCTGCGTTAGACATAGCTTTACAAATTAATTTCACTATGTAATATAAACATAATCCAATATATGCTTATGTTAAAATTTTAAAAATATGCTCTAATTTAACATATATTTTTCCAAATCATTAACACTACTCGTTTAGATGTCATCTTCAGTATAATAAAATCATTAAAAGTCGGTTATCGGTAACACCATTATTATACCATGTTTAATGCAAATTCATATTCTAATCATACTATAAGATCAACAAAGCATTTCAAACTTAAATAAATATGATTATAATAACTCTCTTAACCGTGACATATCTGAATACTTTTAAAATACGGCGTGCTAAGATAAATTGTTCTATTCGCGATATTTGTGAAGAGAACAGGAGAGGAATTCCATTAAAATGTCTCTGCCACTATTCTCTGTTATCTTTTTCTATTTGCACGGTTAGTTTTGTGCGAGTCTCGATAAGAAAGCTATCGATACTGGGTTATCGGTGTCAAGGTTATTTGAATATTTAAAGTTTGATAATATTATAAATGTGGAATGAATCATAAATTTGACTCAATAATAAATACTTTGCTCGGTTTCTTTTTGCTAGTGTTCTAAAAATTAAACCTAGCTAGATCGATTTATCGCCCCCAAAACCCCCTGCATCCTAAATTTCATGAAAATCGTTGAAGCCGTTTCCGACATTCAGATTATATATATACATATAATATACAAGAAATGCTCGTTTAAAGGTATTAGATATAAATATTAGGCGGGTTAATATGATACTTAACTTACTTCAGTAAACTGATTGATTAGTGGAGCTGATCATTTTGTTGGCTCAATTAAGTAATCATAGAACATTCAGTACATTTCAATATCAAAATCTCAATATTACCGCCTGTTATTAATATACTGGGTTAACAAAGTACTGTCCACTTTTAAGGAACAATTCCGTAGCCAACCGCAGGCGGCACCAGCAGGCGATTTCTGGCGACACGTCGGTTACATAGAAGTACGTAGAAACCCGTCGTGTCACGGCGACACACCTTAAAAACACCTTGAACAAACCAAACCAAAGGAAAATTGTATGAAATCTCTGCTGATTGAGAAATTAATATTAATTTAGAAGGTAAGCAAAATACTTTCATATTGTAAAATAATACCTCCTTTAGGGTAGTCTGTACTCTATAACAGACCGCTTTGCACACCTCGAACAAACCAAGCCAATTAGCAAGCGCAAAATTGTTGCAACTGCAGAAAATTTGTCGACATCAACGTTTACAACACTATAAAACTTGTTTGAGACAAGTTAAAGTTGTCTTAAACTTCGTCTGATATCTTGTAGCACATTGAAAGGTGTTCTCGGATGCTTTTTAAAGTACAAAAACTTCGGTAGCCGACTTTATTCTACTGGACTTTGAGGACATTTGATATTTATACTGCTCAGTAAAAAGGCCTTCAAAGTGAAGCTTGAAGTTGGGAGATTTCTGCTAAGTTTACTCAAATTTACTGTGACTGGGTATTGAAGAATAAAAATGTCGGAGAAGAAAACTGACGCTAAGGTTTCTGGTGACAGTGAATATCGAAACAAGTTCGGGTCGGCAAATTCGATTCGGTAGTATTTATTGAACAACAAATCCGACCCTAACCAATAACTACATGTAATATTCGGTTTTCATTCGGTTCGTGCTAATTGGCAAACTTCATTCGGCATCTACTCTTGCTGAATCATGCTCGGGTTGGCTCGGCACAATTCGAGTTAAGCCGAGTGATTTTTCTCGAACCTCTACATACATTCTACTGAACTTTGAGTACAGGAAAGGAGAGCATTTGATATTTATACTGCTAGGTAAAAAGGCCTTCAAAGTGAAGCTGGAAGTTGGGGGATTTCTGCTAAGTTTACTAAAGTTTACGGGGTATTGAAGTATAAAAATGTCGGAGAAGAGAAGTGATGGTTAGGTTTCTGTGTTAGGTTCAATTTCAAGTACAATAATAATTTTATAATTATAAAATTTAATTTACATCTTATTACAGACACTAGTTAACATAATGCACAATCTTAGTTAGAGAAAATTGTCTGAGTTAGGAAGATCCTTTGTTGCAGATCACGCAGCTCTCCCATCTCCGGTTTACAAAAGTAAATTCAAGCTTTTGTATGTAATATCAAACAAGATATATAAAAGTATACGGTGAGCAAATAATCAACATGCAATATACTTAGACGGAATTTGGTCAAGATTACAAAGAATTTAAAAATCCACCAAGGGACCAATAACAAATTTCTACACACTGACTACGATATATACTACAATTAATCATGAAGATAGTTGTCACAACACTAAATAAATTTAATCGAACAAAGCAATAAAAAACAAAAAAAGCATAATAAACAGACAAAATTAGAAACTCATTTTGACGAGTAGGTCACTAGACTATGTAATAAAAATTTCAATCATTCATTTAGAACACAATGGGACCTGTAAAAAAAATACATCGAAGTTTCAGCGTGACAAATTGACTATATCATTTGTTGAAACCTTTTCAAGAGGCCTGTCATTAATTTTAATGCGTTCTATTTAGACTTTTTAGAGAGGTTCCAACGAGTTTAATAATTCTGGCTTAACATCGTTTTGCGATGTAGAGAGAAAATAATAAAAAGTCATGGGAGAACAAAGAAATATTGGTGTAGTAACTAATGGTTGAGGAAAATTGGATAAAATCTCTGCTCATTGAGAAATAATATTTAGAAGTTAGTAGGCTTTTTGGCCTCGCACAGGTCGTATTTTCCTTTTTTTTGTTAGTCTAGAATGCTCCTTTTTTATTTTTGTTAATGTTTGTGCCTTTTTTTTTTATTATGTTTTGTATTTCCTGTGCGTGTCCCAAATAAAATATTTTCTTTCTTTCTTTCTTTAGGTATTTTGTAAAATAATACCTACTTTATGTTAGCTTAAAAACTTGTAAATTCTCTATTGTGAATATCATCTCATTTGCCCGTCCATATAAAATGACAAACCGTGTGCTCGATGGGTTATTCTAGCGGTAAAAATGACGAACTTCCAAACAAACTTTTATCATTGCCATTCATTAAACGGGAAATCTAAACATAAACACATAAATTATGCATGCACGCGTCTGGTATACAGTCAACAACCATTTATAAATGACGAAGATGCATCTATGATTCCTTAAGGCTTATTTTTCAATCGTCAGATAACTTTTATTTGAGGAATAAATATGGCAGTTTAACAGCTTTTGCATAGAAAATATGTCAAGCCGCCATTTTTGTTCTTCAGATAAAAGTTATTAGGCGATTAAAAAATCGGCCCTTAAACACGCTCTCACTTCGCCTTTAGGGAGATAAATACAAAAATCCTTACTTAATGCTCACCTTCGGTTTATCAAAGGGAACTCCAGAGAAAAATGTATGCTTATAAAACCCAGCGGTAGGTTTGGACATTGTCTGTAGTTAGTGAATAATAGGATTTTTATTAAGTGTATTCCTGATTGCAGTGTGTCAATAAGAAGTAAAATATCAGAATTTCTACGAAAATCTATTAAGTAAATAAAGACTAACTTAAGAACATATCTTGTAATACTCGAAGGATCCCAAACTCCCATTTTTCAGACCTCTTTCTCCCCGAACTAGCCTTAAATCCAGGTACTAAAGTTATTTTAATATTTTATCCCTAACTCTGGAAAAGCGCCCAAAATAAATGGAAAAAGGCTTTTATTGAAACCTTTTGTAGGTTTGTACTGAGATTTAGTGCGTGCCTTAATATTTACAAAGCCAGAGCTTCATACTAAGTAACCAGTTAGAACGATATAACGAACATTAGGCATATGTTTTGAATGTCATTTAAAAGCAAATTAAATATCATCGTTGGTCTTCTACGCTATCGATTTAAAGAACAAAAAGTGACACCATTTGCACTACTTCCAGATACTGATACGTAAGTCCTACAGACCGTATTTCAGCCATGGCAGCCAATATCAACGGATACTAGCCTTCGGCGCGGGAAATATTATAGTGCACATTAAGTGTGCGTGCAGACACAGGTGCACTCTCTCTTCCCTCATTCTCATAGTCCAATGGGACGTCAATCCGACACGACCGGAGAGAGATCAGGCGCAGGGCCAACGGCTTAACGTGCTTTCCGAGGCACTGGGGTATCACACCGCCAACCTCCAAACTACGGGCTGTTACTAAGAAATTCCTAATGCAAAATCCCAATGATACTTTGCCCGACCCGGGAATCGAATTCAGGACCCCACGCTCAGCTACCTACGTTACTGGTAGTCAGTTGCTCATAACTCAAAGCATTTTCATGCACTTTTAAATTGTCAAGTACAAATGGATGTTAGTTGCCCATTCCAAAACGTAGTAGGTTCCTATGGAGAAGCCTGAACAAGAAATTTCATGGACACTTTTAAATCAAAAAGGTAATCACATACTTCAATTCAATTCAATTCAAAATATTTTATTTCACATAAACCTACAAGGGCACTTATGAAACGTCAGAAGCTAAGTGCACGGTCCAATTGGTCGCTTCCTATGGATAAGAGCCGGCAAGAAACTCCATTAAACCTTTCGGAATAAATTCTCAAATTTATTGGTCAAAACCGCATCAACATACGTTTCGTAGTTTAGAAGGACAAGGAGGTCACACAGATAGACACGAAAAGCGACTAAAATTTATTAAACTCAAAGCATTTATTTCAAATAAACCAATTATAGGTACTTTTGAATTGTTATGGGTCGGTCAGTCAGACATATGAATCTAGTTGCCCATTCCAAAATGTAGTAGGTTCCTATGGAGAAGACTGAGTAAGAAATTTCATGGACACTTTTAAATCAAAAAGGTAAGTATTCAAAAATTTTGACTACTTACTATTCTAACCTTTAAATATCGGTGTCGCTCAGTTGCTCGATTATTGAAATCAGGTAGCAATATCTTACGAAAATACATATATTGAAATTCAGACTTGAAGCTGACTGTAATTTAATTGAGAAAAGGCTAATATTGAACGGCTTACTAGGCTTTCAAATCAGGCTAGTTCCTACTTTACGCGTACTGGATTTTCAACGTTCTGCTCAGCGCCGAGAGTTGAAAATCCAATGGTACGTTTTCCTGGTGCGCTAGAATGCGCTGTTTTGGATTCTCAATGCTCGGCTTTATACCGAAAGTTGAAAATCCCATGCAGGAAAAACAGTCATCGCGTAAAACCATCGCCCGCGTACCTGAGCTTCTTTAGTCAAACCACAGCTCGAAGATTCACAGAATTTGAAACATTAACCCGTTAATCGCTTCTTGAATATTTATACTCACTCAGTGGTCGACTAATTTGCAAGATATTAATCCTGCCAAGAATAATCCCATTTTAAGGATATTACGTTTCTCGTTTAATTTAATATCACTGAGGTTTTCGTTGGAACTGCATTTGGAACGTAGTTATTAAGTGGGTTAAGAGCTCGTGAAATATCTTTTTGAGTATTATAGGGTAAATCTTGCGATTAAGAATTACGATTTATTTTAATATCGACGTCCGGGGGGTTGAGATAAGGGGGTTAAAAGGGGTGTGGTAAAATGTTGGGTTGCTTTTAATGTAGGTTACAAGTTGTGGATAAAGGCTCCCGCAGGCATGCGAGACGCGACGGCGCGGTGGCGGCGCGATACCTCCGGTAAAACAATATTCGTGAAGTTTTTTTAGAAATTGTTCCAGCAAAGTCGCGTTGCGCCTGTTTGCGTGAGCCTTTATGCTTTTCGTTAATTAGGTATATATCAGTATACATACAAATCAATTTCCGTGTGTTAGTCTCGCAAAAAATCGAAAATGGCTCGACCAATTCTGCAGTTTTTTTTTTATTTGTTCGTAATTGTCAGTCAAGGTCTAAATGATTTTTTTTTTTTGGTGAATCTACCGGAAAGGTCAGAAATCACCCGCTGGCGCCGCCGGGCACGAGCAGCTAGCACCTAATAAATTGAAAATGTAATTAAATAATACTTTATTTCAGTCTAATTATATGAAAATTGAGCACGGTATAAACAGATTTGTGGGGTAGAAAACAATACAATATGAAATTTAATAATGAAAACTGGATAAGTTTATTGCATGTAAACTCAAAAAATCGGTAACAAATACACAATACTGCAACTATATACGGTCGTCATAATAACAAAAAGATATGCCCCGGGTGAGGATCGAACTCACGACCTTAAGATTATGAGACTTACGCGCTGCCTACTGCGCCACCGAGGCCGGTATTTACAATTTCAAAATAACTGATTACTAGTCAGAGGTAACAGATTTTTTTTTTCGAATATTTTGTACGTGTTCACAATAAATAATGTGTCGTCTAAAATAATCTTCATGATTATTCGTAACGTAGGTTCAGTATTTCTATTTTCTTAATGTCCCTCGGAAAAATTCGTGTTTCGTCAGTCGTCGGATTTCTATCAGTTGCTCTTTGCACTTGGTGCAGACCGGACGCTCTCAATCGACTTGGAAATATATAGAGTTATTAATACTCTTTTAGCTTAATGTAATTTATTTTAAAATGGGTGGATTATTCTACATACATCAGCTATTTTTTTTTTTATTTATCTCCCTTTTCAGTTAGCTCTATAAATGTCGTACTAAGCCTATATTTACGCATACGATAAAATACCAAAATAATAAGAATGCCATATATTTCATTTATTTCATTTTTTACCCGCTCCGCTCCGCACGATTTTTACCACTTGACAGAACATCGAGATTAGTTAATATGTAAGTTTAGTATTACTGTGTTGACAACCGTATGAGAATCCGGTTGGTAGTTTTTGAGTTTATCGCGTTTAGACAGAGAGACAAATGCGGTGAGAGAAGTTGGTTTTATAATACGTATTGATCCTAATTATGTATGTAGATATAGTGGCCTAATTTTGAGGGAGTTGGAGTACCGTTGACATCGATAGCTAATATTAACCCTATGGGTTGACAATCATCAGGATTCCTATTGCACACACATGACTAGTGAGTGCACGGCGGTCGTATCACCGACTTGCGAGTGACGGAGACATAGGTAACATGAGTGAGATATACTACAGAGGCTTTACCCGTGGCCACGAGCTACTCACTTAAACGGCGTGCATTTTGCGTTGGCGACTGCAGAGGAAACAAAAGAAAGAAGTTGTTTAGAGCATAACATGAGTCACCGCGACTTCCACAGTGACAAACGGAAACAGGAGACGCGCGCGCGTCTCTTGACGCAAGTCGCATCACTCGAGGCCGTGACCATGGTCTTTGGTTTATAGTGTTCAATTTATTCAAGGCTAGATATACTATAGTTTGACCGGGACCGCTGTTCCGCTGTCCTAAGGTATGCGCGGCAAGACGGGGACACTGTTAACGAATGAGCGGCAGGCAGAACACTGCGCGCCGTGAGCATTGACGAATGAGCGGGCAGCACTGCCCCCCGTCTCGCCGCGCACATACCTATAACGCGAAACAGCTGTCTCGGTCAAACTACACTACAAGAGAACCTAGACAAAGTGAAATTCTATCAGTGATAACGATGATGAAAAATCAAAAATGTGTACTCGTAGGACTGACATAAGCTACCGAAAAGGTTAATGCCAATCCTAGAACAATATTGAAACTGTGATCAGCTCTGCCTATAGAGTGCAGCTCTATCTGTACAAATATCGATGAGTGCTAGCGTAGATCAGATACGCGCGGGGGTCAGGGTTTCGGTCATTAAGCAAGATATTAATTTTTATTCCAAATTCAAACTATATTAAAAGATTTATATCCGATGTATTTTCACCAAAAATTAACAGGACATCGAAAATTTTACAGCTCCTGTACCTTTCAAAGTTTTCCAAGGTTAACCTGTTAATAAGTAAGATGCCTTCATCATATTATTAGTAGCCTATATGATGACGATGATGAACACCTATCCTCCATACCTATCATCCTATTTCTTAACAAATTAATTTTAGGAAGTGTTGTGGAGTGAGAGGGTGGGAGTTTTAAGGATTAAGAAAATCTGGATTTGTAATTTTTGACACACAGAAAGGATTGGCTCTAATAACAAATCTTAGTCGTTATTGTATTGATATTTAGTTCTATTGACTAAAAAGTTTGCCGACCACTGAACAAGACGAATGCAGTATCATAGATTCGAACAGAAGATGTAAATCCAGGTGTAAGTGGTTGTAGAAACACGAAACATTTTGTAAGCGATTATCATTCTATAGACCCCAAAGTGCTAATTTTCTGTATTAGGTAACTACGTCACACTGTCTATCCAACTGCCACCAAGCTTCACAGAATAACGCTGTGAAAGTATTTTTGTGAGAAGCCGTAGACAAAACATTACCCGAGCTGAGCATTTCTTATAAACATGCCAAACAATATATTTATTTTGATGAAACATAACAGGGGTCCTTTTTTTTTGAGTGGGAAATTATTAAATAACTTCTCCCGCTCTGGGCGGAGCGGGAGGGCGTGTCAGACTTTTACTGACTAAAACCCACCCGTGTTCCTTCAGTTACCATGCTGTTGGGGGCCACGGTATCCTTTTCGGAATTTCCCGCGACCCCAGCAGGCATCGGCCCTAGCGGACCCGCGTCAGTCCTGTTGACATCTGTTTGAGGTACGCATGGACACAACGCGCCGTCGATCCGGGCCTGGTCCTTATCGGACGACGAGCTACCCATTGCTCACCGTCCGCAAGCCCGCGCCTACGGTGGCCGGGAATTGACCTGCGATTCCCGATGCCCAGGGCGTCTCCTGTGGTGGTTAGGTTAGTTAAATTTTGCACCCTCATGCCCATGACTGCCCATGAGGGCGCAAAATTTGCCTCGCCCTCACGCGTTTGACCTCCTTTGCGAGCATTACTGCTTCGTAAAAGGAGGTAACGAACTCCCATGCCCTCTCGCTACGTACCATGGCTTGAACCAGGGCCGGATGCAAGAGATTACCGCCGCCGATCGCCTCCACGAGGACACGGCGATGCTCCGCCCAAGCCGGGCAGACCCCACCATATGCTCCACTGCGTTCTCCGGGCGAACCACACAATGATGACACCCAGGCGTTTCCTCCCGCCTGAACAGGAAGCTCCCGAAACAACCGTGTCCGGTGAGGACCTGCGTCAGGCGGAAAGTGAGGACGCCGTAGCGCCTCTCTCTAGCCACTCCTCAAAGAGGGGACTTAACGCCGCAATTGTGGCGTGCCCAAATTGTCTATTCGTGGAACTTACGAGAACGCGGCTCAGATACGTAAGGCGATACTCAGGTTCGGGTCGGCACATTCGATTCGCAGTAATTGTTGAACAACAAAGCCGACCCGAAGCAATTACTACAGAATAATCGGCTTTCATTCGCTTGTCCCGATCGGTAAACTCCGTTCGGCATCTGCCTTCTCCAAATTGGAATGTTGCAGTTGACTTTTAACACCCAGCTTGGCTTAACGTGGTACCCATCCGAACATTATAATTATCTACATATATTAAGGCTATAGGGTTTACTAACGGTTTTGTGGAGAGGCCTATCTATTGTAAGCCCCTACAATGGATAGGTTTATCAAGCTGGTCTGACATGAGCTTGATAAATCGTCCTGCGAATGTGATGTTTTTGTAATGTTTTTATTATTGTGCGTGTGTGTCTTATTTATCAACTACCATACATTGTAATTTGTAATACTAACATGCTATGGGCCTTCGAATCCTGAAAATAAAACGTTTTTTTACCGCCTGGCTGCCCGAGTAGGGGCAACCCGAAAAAGTTCGTAGCACGCCGTACCTTACGTCACCATTTAGTAGTACATCTTTCGTAGCACAAATTCTACGAAGCTTGGTCTCTGTTGCATACATACTCCTGCACTTTCACCCCTATGAATTACAGTCAAGACGTGAATGCATTACATTCGAAGCTGCGCTTGTCATCTAGCTACATAATTCACGGAGATATTGCCTGAAATTATGTTACACCACATTATATTAAATGGTCTGTGAGTGTGTATCCTATTGTAATTTTTGCATCTCATGTAAATGCACTTTCAAATATTTGGGTTGCTCTCCGTACGTCCAACGCATTGAAAGGCTGTTATTCCCGCTTTCAAACTTGCTTTCCGGATAATCTTTTTCTGCACGCAAATATTATTATTTTTTATATGAGCAGCTGTTTTCGAATGGCTCGTGCTGACTGTTCATAAATTCGATATTCGACTATCCACTTTTTGTTCAATTTCAAAAACGGCATCATTCACTCGAAGTGAGTATGTACACCAAATAAAAACAGTGACGACGATCTCTTTAAATACTGTAATTTTATGAATGTGTTCAATAAATTTGAATTTTGTAAACTTGCGGAACTCAATAGACGTTTTTTTTTTGGGTGGGAAATTATCAAATAACTTCTCCCGCTCTGGGCGGAGCGGCAGGGCGTGTCAGACTCTTACTGACTAAAACTCACCCGTGTTCCTTCAGTTGCTATGTTGCGGGTGGCCACGACCTCCCTTTCAGATTTCTTCACAACCCCAGCAGGCATCGGCCCTAATGGACCCCGTCAATTCTGCTGACATCTCTTTGAGGCGCGCGTGGAACAGAACGCGCTGTCGACCCGGGCCTGGTCCTTATCGCACGGCGGGCTACCCATTGCTCACCATCAACTCAATAGACCTGAGCTGCTAACCGAAAAAACAAGACCTGATTTTCTGAGAACGATACAAATTAAAAATAAATACATCCTACCAAAGTTTTATGTGTACGGGATGAGGGTTGCAGAATATTTAGCACCTCTTTTCCTTAACAAACTGCCAGAAGACTTACAAACGTTATACAATAGAAACTCGAAAACTTAAAAGTACAAATGAAAACGTTTCCTTACACAAAATTTCTCCTAATGTATGTATGTATTAATGTACCCACAAATTATTGAAATGAATTTATTTATCCCAAGAACAAACTTAACATTGTAGTTGAAAAACATGTTCTCCCATACATTCCAACTGCAAATGTAAGTTTGTACGCACAATATTGAGAGATTTACTATGTTATTTTAAGACCATAGACTTACCACGTATTTTTTTTTTTTTTTTTTTCAAAATTTTTGGTCCATTAGTTTCGGAGACAAAGGGGGAATGGTCAAGTTTCATCGATTTTCTTAAATATCTTTAAAAGTTTTTATTTAAAAATTATATACAAAATATGTTTAAGATCCTCGCAACAAGCCCTTTCATTTGAAATGTCTCACAGTACAGTTAATATTTTTTTTTTTTTAATTATCTTGTTTTTCCCCCAAAAGTGACATCATATTTAATATTCATTTATTTACTTTACACGTTCGTGTTTGAGTCACAGAAATACATATGTGTACCAAATTTCGATTTAATCGGTCTACTAGATTCGGAGCAAATTGGCTGTGACAGATAGACAGACTAACACACGTGTGATCCTATAAGGGTTCCGTTTTTTTTTTTTTTTTCATTTTGAGGTAAAAATATATCTGTGACATAAAAGATACTTGCTTTTCAGCTTACATTTTTCCACCCCATGTATCAAATTTACTAGATACATATTACATTTATTTGCCTAACCGTCCCTTCCAAAGCGTTCTCAGACGAGCATTCTATTTATTTTCTGTTTTTCTTTTCTTGTTATTCGTACCGAAACGACGTCCGATTGCTTTTTGTTTTTTTTTTTTCTTTTTCTAAAAAATTTTGCGCTTAGTAAATCATTTGGAAATGTTGATACTGTTTCTGACATTTTGGAAGTTTAATAATTGTTTTGTTTGTCTAAATTAAATTGTAAATTATTTTTATTAATTTTATTTTACTTATTATTGATTACTAGCTATTGCCCGTGGCTTCACCCGCATAGATCTAATTATTTTTGTCTAAAATAAAATAGCTTAAGTTAGGCAGTTGTCACACCTAAAAACGATTTGGTAAGCAACGAGCAGCGAGTGTGTAGTTCCGATAGTTTTGTCGCTGGGCTATTAGCGAGTGTCCGCGTGTGACGGGCGATTACTCGCACCACGCGCTTGGGGCGAAATTACCGCTATTTGGTCTCTCGGCGTGAGTTCTGACCGTCAAGCTAGTATCGCTGAGCAAGTATCGCCGAGGGAGTATTATCGTTGATAGCTCTTGTTGCTCAACAACAAACTAGTGGAGCGAGTCCTCACCGGCGGTGTGAACAGTCAGCGATCAACTATTATATGCGCATCTCTTTTGTTTACACGGAATGTAGATCTGTTGTACGATTCTTGAGCGAGAAAATAGCCGATAGTTAGTCGCTTTCTCGCCGGCGGTGGGACAATTGCCATACTCCTTATAACATCAGCTATCTGCCAGTGAAAATCCCGTCAAAATAGTCCAGCCGTTTCGGGGAAAAACCGGAACAAACTGATGGACAGACAGACAATTTTTTATTTAATTTCTAATATTTTGATTTTAGGTAAGTACGGTACGAGTACTTTCATGTATGCATTTAGTACAGATAGTCACTTCAATTTTATTATTTTTTACGTATAGATTTAAGATCTCCAACAAAATATATAAATATACACAAAACATGACACATAGTAATAATGCTGGGCGGAGCCACGCGCTCGGACCAATCTTTTAAGTGAGGCGCCACTGAAGCGTGCACTCCGCCTCTCAACCTCATAGCTAATGACTCTGACCTATTCTGTTGTTCTCTGAGTGAGTTCACAAAGAATGCATTATTTGTAATAAGTTACAAAATTTAACTATAAGTTAATAATAAGTTAGGATAAGATTAAGATATGTACGCTATCGCAATAGGTTACCCTGTAATGATAGATGTAAGTTGGAAATAAATAAATAAATTAAATTTATTACAAATACAAAAAAAAAAAAATTCACCCGTCTCAATAGACATATCAAACACGTTTACATAACTTAATGGTTAAATTTACAAAATAGAGAAAGAGGAAATATCTTTCTACCACCACGCACGATGAAGGGTTCCGTAATTGGGATGAATTTATCCCAAGAACAAACTTAACTTTGTAGTTGAAAAACATGTTCTCCGATACGCAATGTAACATGTTTTTGCTACTGCAAATGTAGGTTGGTCGATTATTACTCGTTACCTTGTAAAGCCTACCTGGCTGTGATAGTTTTCCATTTAATATCGTTATATATACTACGGCCTTGAATTTTTTCACATATCCAAAACCAACCATTTAGCTGGCAGGACACTTGACTCTAACAAAAAATTTCACTTTAAAGCTTAATATTTTAAAAACGGATCCCTGAAAACGGTATTCACAAACTCTCAATATTTGAAGAATGACCTTTCCAACGACACCCCACACTATAGGATATATGATAAAAAAAACATCCCCACTTTACGTGTAGGGGAAATACCTTATTTTTTTTTTATTGATGATGATTTATTTTACAACTTTGTCGGCGTGATTAATATGTATACCCATGCTAAATTACAGCTTTCTAGTACTAAGCGTCTCTGAACTAAACCGCGGACAGACAGACGGACATGGCGAAACTATACGGGTTCCTTGTTTACTTCGGAACCCTATAAAAATGAGAACGAGTAGGTAGGTCGTTTTGTGGTAATTGCGTAACACTTTTACAAATAATATCAATGGATAATGCTTTTTAAGAGAAACATTTGTTATTACGTTATTACATACAAACGTAAACTCACGCCTTCTTCCTATGGGGGTAGGCAGAAACTACAGAACGCCACCTGCTACGATCCTTACATACCCCTTTTGCCTCGTTTACGATCATACATCTGGTCATACACGCACGCCGGTTGCGAGTACTACGCACCTGGCCTTTCTGAAGAACATCACTAATAAGGTCAGTATGTCCTCCTAGGACGTCCCCGACGGCATTTCCAGGCACATCTGCCTTGTAAATACATTTTGTTAGTCGCCTTTCATTCATCCTCTCAACATGCCCAAACCATCTTTTCAATTTTTGTCACTATATCTTCTTTTAAATCACACCGCTGTCTTATCACATCATTCCTCAGCCTATCATTCATAGTCAGACCACACCTTACTCATAGTCAGACCACACACATGTTACGCAAGGAACGCATTTATTCTATTTTCATGCTTTTTTACATTTGTTATTATCACGAATTAATTGTTAAACGAATGAATGCAATTTTATTAGTTTTCAAATATTTGAATACGAGGCTTTTGGCTTTTGGTGAATGGGTATTTTATGTAATATTATTTTTTTGTAATGTGCGTTTATTTTGTGCAGAATTTAATAAACAATTTCTCTTTCTTTTTTTTGTTTCAATTTAAAAAAAAAGAGTTATTTGTGAATTTTTAATTTAATATCTGGCCAGAGTTTTTTTTTTGCCGAACCACTCGCGATACTTTTTTTAAACATACTTTCTTTATTTTCTTTCTTTCTTTAAAAAAAACGTTGCTCCACACTAGGAACTTCTCCTGTATTGTGGGTGCGTTTACAAACATTTAAACTCACATACACAAACAGCCAGACCCGGAACAATTAATTGTAGATCTTACAAATATTTGTTCCGTGCGGGAATTGAACCCGCGACACGCAGTGCAGCAGTCAATCGCTTAACCACTGCGCCAACCGTGCCGTCATAATTAAATTGATATAAAATACTTTTCATCCAATAAAAGGTGAAGGTCGTCTCTAGGTCGGATCTTAGACCAAAAGATTTAAGTACAATCTTCACCAATCACTTCAAGAGAGATTGCCCATTAAGGTCATCCGCATTTGGTTACAAACACCCGTGTACAGCATAATATTTTACCATGAACCCCAAGTATAAATTCGTAGAACTTGCATTCATTATTGCCGAAAAAGCATATCTAAGATGGTGCGCAAACAAGATAAGCGCAAACGTGCACTAACGACTCTTGAAGTTTCTCCGTAATTTGCCGTGAAAGGTATGGTTCCTTTGTGGCGCGGATGTTGGGACCAAAAGCTAGGGAATAATAGAAAGTCGGATGGTAGCTTATTATGTGAAGCATAATATAATAAGTATTCTGTGGGTTTATAGAATTGCTTTCATGATATTCTAATTTTGTACCAGAGACGATTTAGAAACGTGTTTATTGAAAACTAGCTTCCGCCAGTGCCTTCGCCCGTATGAAATCTTCATAAATTTATAGCCTATGTAACTCAGTGATAATATAGCATTCCAATGGTGGAATTTTTTTTAAATCGGTTTAGTAGTTTTTGAGTTAATTCATTACAAACAAAAATACAAATCTTTTCTCTTTATAATATTAGTGTAATTTATGCATTCAATATAACAATGCCTTCAGGGCGCCGTTGAGGCTTCCATCGTACTGTAGTGCGTCAGGTTTGTTCGCTGATGCGCACACTGACGACTACTTTGCGATAATGTAGAAGAAAGTTGCCTCAGTAATATCCCAAGTGAGGGGGAGCAGCAACAGCATTCTGAAGGTTTTTGCAGAGAGGCTGGATGGGCCTACAATCGGGAGGTTTACCAAGCTACATGTTGGCAACAAAGCTTGTTAAACCTTCCTGTGATTATGATTTTCTTTTTCTTTCTTTTTGTGTTCCTGCATGTTACTAATATAGTTTTTAAGCAAGATGTAATACTAACACCCTATGGGCCTTGATGCCTGAGAATAAAATATTTTTATTTTTATTATTATATTATGAAGCGACTGCTATCGGGCTTTAAATACCCAACGACTGGGTCAGATCTATTATGTTTACGTCTTGTAACTGCACACACACATACATAAACTCATGCCTTCATCCCATAGGGGTAGGCAGAAACTACAGAAAGCCAACTGCTGCGATCTTTAAGCTCCAAGTACACGTTGGGCAAGTATTTTGACATTTTGAGACTTGCGTCTTGGCCAATAAAACGTCAAATCACGCAAAAAAGCCCAGTATTCGTTGACCGAGCGACAGGCTCCCCTAACCTGTACTGCTTAATATACTCATTTTGCTTCTCTTGTAACTGCTGTGAAGAATATTTGATTGACAATGGAGTGACAATAGTTTAACCTTCGTATTTGCGTAACAAACTTCGCCCACGTTCGCATGGATGTAAAATATCGAGGCGGGATTTTATCACACACTGCATTTTCAACTTTTGCTGTTGAGCCGAGCGTTGGGAATTTTACAGAGAGCATCCCAGCGCGTCGAAAAAACACACTGTTGGATTTTCAACTCTCGGCGCTAAGCAGAGCGCGGCGTTGAAAATCCAGTTTGCGAAAAAATCCCGCCGTGATATTATTACGTCCGTGTGAACGTGAGCTACCAAATTGCAATGCCTTTAATTTTGATAGTTCAACAACATTAATTGCGTTCTTTACGTTGTTTTCAAACATATAAAGCAATGAATTAGTAATTTCCCCTAACATATTTCGGATTGTGTTAGAGAGTGTGTTACACAACCGAGCCAAGTAATCTCTCGATGTAAGAACGATCTGACGGAAGATCGAGAAGATCACGCCTGACACAGTTTTACTACGAAAATTCAAACACGAATCAAAACGTAAACGTACAATTTCAACATGAATGATGTAACCAATATTTTTCACCAAAATTAAGAGTATCCATAGAATTTCTTGACCATTCTTCTCCATAAAAACCCACAAAGCTTTGGAATGCTACAACTAGCGTCATTATTTTGACTGAACGATTCCTCGACAATCCAAAACTGCCTGTAAACGGTTTAATAGAAAAGAGAGAGATGTGTGGTAACTTTTTTTGCAATTTTGATCATGTTATGTTGAATTAATGCAAAGTACCGTAACAATGGTCCCTCATACGGAAGGAAGCCAATGAAAAACAACGTCATAATTTTGTCACAAAGGAACTGTAGTAAGATTGTTATGCCGAATAATCGTATATTGAAGGGCTTATACTCAAGGACACACATAAAAATAAATTTAGCTTTAATATGAAAACAAAAGGAAAAGTTACTTACAATAATAGACCGCCAAGTTTGTAATAATCTTATATTTATAACTATTAAGCACATCTGCCTAGCCTTTTCCCAACTATGTCTGGGGTCGGCTTCCAGTCTAACCGGATGCAGCTGAATATCAGTATTTTTCACGACTACCTATTCAACCTCCACAAGTTCCACAACCCAGTAACTGGGTAACATGTTAGCAAATCATTAAATAGTATTTTTCTGTAAGTTCTCGCAATAAAAATAGGCTACGTATTGTCCAGTTCCTAAATACCAAAAAACCGGCCAAGTGCGTGTCGGACCACGCACAATAAAGGGTTCCGAAGTAGGAATGACTTTATCCCAAGAACAAACTTAACTTTGTAGTTCAAAATGTTCTCCGATGCATCGATATACGTCACGGTCAATTCTCCAACTGCAAAAGTAAGTTTCTAATCGCATTGCATTTTTTTATTTTATTATTTGACAAATTAACAATTTTCAGAATTTTTCCTTTACTTTTGCTGTATGACCATGCTTCTTGCCAAATTTCATTATTCTAGATCAACGGGAAGTACCCTATAGGTTTTGATTTATTTGCGAGCGTCAAAATATCTCGCATAAATGGCCGTATTTTTTTATTGCGTTGATTTAGAAGTATGTTTTTTTTTTTTCAGCTCGAAGGGATCAAAGACCTACTATTTGATATTAATTTCAACTTGATACCTCTAAGCATTTTTAAGAAACAGGATCTTGACTGAGAGACAGATGGACGGACGGACGGACAACAAAGTGTTCTTACAAGGGTTCCTTTTTTCCGTTTTAAGTTACAGAACCCTAAAAAGATCTATAAGCTCACTAAACCAATCGTATCTTTTTGAAATGGTCCTTTGAAAAGATTCTGGAGGCAATTTCACGCTCTTAAGAGATGAAAGAGCTTCCGAACGCTTTGACAATATTATAAAGGAGGATACAATAACATTCATTCTATTTTCGCCACCTGCCTAAATATATCACAAAGTTGATACCAGTTGGATTATCAATTATGTAATCATTTTTATCTACACCCATGCTATAAATCCTATATAAAAGTTTCTGAAAAAGTTAGCTTATTGCTAACATTAAAACAGCTAGTGTCATAGTAACCATAATATCATCCAAACGAGTGTTATGATGTTGTACTAAATTTCATTAATATGCAACAAAAATTTCAAAAAAAAGAACATAGTTATGCACGCGCGTTTCACTATCACAGCGCCGTAATTAAAAAAATAAACTTATAGGTTATTCGAATTTACGTCGTGTCCCGCCATTTTTGTTCGATATTAGTAGGTATTGCAAAAATCTATTACTTTGTTGTTTACAAAAATTTGTGATACAAGCTTTCATAACACACCATCAGATATTTCTAATGCAGCAAAGGATATTTTGTTTCTAACCAATTATTACCAGAAAAGTCGAGAAAACATAATTGTACAACACCGTATAGTTTCAGAACCTTTTATAGAGGATTCACATCATGGGTGTAGATGAAGTCTAGTATACAACTGTACATAATTAGGTCTTAGAAGGTATTAAAACACTCATGTGATACTATCTCACTCGGCTATAGGGTTTATCATCGTGTTTAATACCCCTTATTATACAACAGTTGAATAAATAACTATAACATTTGGAATACCTTAAATATGAAGTTAGATTTGTATGTAAAATATTTATCATTTTTATAGATTCTGGCGCGTGGCCAAAATCGGAATTAACGGCGCCATTTTGATTTTTCAATACATTTTCACAAATGTTTACCGGCAACGCCCCCCTGTCAATGTCATTTAAGCACCTAAAGATTCTTTTGGAACTGTTTTTTTTTTTGTATTTTTGCGATAATTTTTAGTCTCTTGCAAGAGCTGCATTAAAATAATGGTAAGTACATTATTTACTAAAAATCGGGATATTATGGAATACCTACTAAAAGATCCAAACGGAACATACTTTCTAGTTCCTCTAGGTTTTATTATAAGTTCCGTGGAACTTTGAAACCTACAGCTATTATAGCTACAAACACCTTTGTGTTTGTAGAATATTCATCAAACAATAGAGTTCTTTGTTATCATGAATAATAATTAATTTGTGTCTGTGTTTTGAATAATAAGCAAGTTATATTATTATAACTTTCGCAAAAGATTAGGTCAAAACAAACAAATGGTTCAATTTTCAGTTGCTTTGCGGTAAAAAAAAACAAAGCGGGAAATAAAGTATTATTATGCAAAAAGTTTCGCCCAACGTGGGGCTCGAACCCACGACCCTGAGATTAAGAGTCTCATGCTCTACCGACTGAGCTAGCCGGGCTTGTCAAACATTGTTAAAAGTATTAGGTCAAAACAAACAAATGGTTCAATTTTCAGTTGCTTTGCGGTAAAAAAAAACAAAGCGGGAAATAAAGTATTATTATGCAAAAAGTTTCGCCCAACGTGGGGCTCGAACCCACGACCCTGAGATTAAGAGTCTCATGCTCTACCGACTGAGCTAGCCGGGCTTGTCAAACATTGTTAAAAGTACTAACCATTATCTCAAATCTGTATAAAAGAATGAAAAAAAACCGGAGTGACATTGAAACTACACTATTTGCGCTGTAGCATGGTGCGGGTGACAGTTTCAGTAACATTTCGTTTCACTCTTGAAAGTTGCCGCGATTTACAATTTATGACTTAATATTTCAGTTGTACCACATTCGTAATATATTAAATAATTAATAACTGTAGTAAATTAAATTAAACCCAACCAGAATGTTCTAATCAAGAAATAAAATCAAATTGAATGAAAAATTAAGCAAAGTGTTATGCGTATAACGTAACGCCATAGACGTATTTAGTGATGGGATGTACTGCTACGATGGATAGTCGATATTTTTTATAATAAAAAACGTATATTGTGCGTAGGTCAATTTTTATTTTTAAAAGGTCTAATTATACAACAGAACATTTATAGGGTAAGGTTGCTTAAAAGGTTGCTAAAAAAAAATACATGTTATTCGTCTAAACTCATATCAGAGTCAGGAACATCTGAATTGTCACTCAATTCATCATCTGAATCTGTGACGGATATTATTAACGATGACTCAATTATGTTGTCAATATGTATGTCACGATCCCAATCAGACATAATGTCCCTTTTTGTTTTATTCACGACCTTCGACCAGTCTTCAGGTTGAACATTGTTGATGGCCTCTTGTAATAGGGCCAACATCTTATTTGCCGTAAATGGCGGCGAAGTATTATTTCTTGCGGCGTAACCTAAAAATAAACGAACTTATAAAAAAAAGTATTCAAATAATCATCAATCAGCCTAATCTAGTATCTGGTAATGTTTTTAAACTAGGTACATGCTACGATCGGAAAGCTGATTTTTTTATAAAGCTTCAAAATGGGAATTGAAATTAAAAGCATACCTTTTATTTGGGCCCAAATCAGCTCAATAGCGTTATACTGGCAATGGTAGGGTGGTAGTCGAAGGACCTGGTGGCCTTTTTCTTTTGCCATCTCGTCCAGAGCATAGGTAGGAGTTGGTGGCTTATGGCGTCGGACTAAGGCAATAAGCTCCGTCTTTAACATTTTTATATCTGCTGTAACTCCGTTTTCACTCAGCCACTTCACCAACTCGCTTTTGCGGTTGGATTGGTTTGGGGGTTTATTAACTTGCACCGAATGGTAGGGTGCGTTGTCCATTATTATGGTCATAGGCTCTTTTAAATTGTTTAATAGACCTATGAACCAATCTTTAAATTTTTCGTAATTCATCTCCTCATGATACTCCGTAGTTTTTTTTGACTTAAAAGCCAGCAAACAATCAGGGACGAATCCACTTGCTGTACCTGCGTGACAAATAATAAGGCGTTCGCCTTTGCCTTCCGGCACTTTGGTACACGATTGTGCCGTATCGTCGGTCCAACTTTTACCCACTGTGTGGTTGGCGTTTAGCCACGTTTCATCCAAAAAGACAACTTTGCTCCAATCACTTATGTTTTTGGCCTTCCTTAAAAATCTACTTACATCTTGCTAGGGCAATGTCAGTCCTATCCATAATAATCTTTCTTTTGTTAACTTTTTTGTAAACAAAGCCAATATCTTTTATAACTTGCCGTAGCGAAGTAATACCTCCTTTGAACAAGTCAGCTTCTTTTAATGATTTTAGAAGCTTGAGCAATGTGGGTAGCTCCATTCTTCTATAATAATCATAAATATGATTTCTAATAGCAACCTTAGCAAAATCATCCAAATCTGTGATTGGCTTCACCTTGGTCCGCTTTTTGTTGGGTGTCGATAATTTATTTTCAAACATCCCATCTTGGCCAATTTTCTCACGTGTTATACGCGAAACAGTATTGCGGCCAATATCAAGAGCTTCGGCTACTCGTTCTACAATATGATTCAATGGTAACAACGGTCCATTATTTTGTTGTTCTCTTTCAAAGTAGTCTCGGAGGCGAACAACAAGCTCCCTGGCCTGACTACCCAAAACAGTTTTTTTTGTATGCTTAGGCATGGTAATAACAACAAACTCAACAAACTTATAACAAATAACAATTTAACAAAAATGAAAACAAACAATGAAATCGTAATACGTGTCACATTAAGTCACAATATAACGCGCTTGCACTCGTACTCGCACTCACAGCCAGTGTTGCCACCTTCAATTTGGACAGGTCACTAGAAGTACCATCGAATCTCGCTAGATTATGAGAATTCAGGATGTCAAAAATTCTTTAGAATTCCCTGGATCCTATTCAGTCATGATTACTCATGACTCTTCGCAGTTTTTCATGAAGTGCTAATAAACATGAAATTAAAACACAAAGACCGTTAATGTTTCATATTTTTTTAATATTTTTTAAGCATATACATTCATGTTCTTAGTAAGAAGTCATTTTTTATTTTATTTTTAGTTTTTAAATTTTTAATTATGAGTTTAAAAATACACAGAACCGTCAAGAATTAAAAACAACTCGTCGTCCATCACGTCCGCCCCGTCCACCGAACCTTCTGCTACCGATGATGTTGATGTTGACGGTATCGGCAATATGGCAGTAGTGCCATCACCTTCTTTTTTAGAATTTTTAAATGAATATTTTTTATTTTTTCCTATTTCCGCAATTACTTCTTCTGGGAGTTCGTAGGTGTGGCATTGTTGATTCATAACTTTCAGCCTGTTTTTAATAAAAATAATGCTGTTCAAAGTGCTGATATTCATCCTGTTTCTTAACTTGCTTTTGATGATATTCATAGTACTGAAAATTCTCTCTACAGCGGCATTGGAGTGAGGGAGAGATATCATTGAGATTGCGAAATCAGCTAACTCTTGGAAACTATTTATTCCAGCTGCATTTTTGTATTCCAGAACTTCAGCCCAGAAACTAATAATATTTTTTGTATTCTGCCATTTAACAAAGTTAATGGTCTGCCATTGCTGCAGAAGTTTATCAATTGTTTCAGCATCCACACCCATTTCAAAAGCTAGTTCTGTAATTGAGTTGTCTTTTACTTGTCGAAGTGTGTTTTCAACACTGAACTGAGACATTTTCTCTAATATAGTGAAGTTGCTTGGTAGCCTCTGCTGAATTTCTTTTACCAGTTTAATGTTAAAATCAATACACCGTTTTCTAATAGCATTTGTTTTTTCAACAGGCAGTCCTGATTTGCTCGCATGTGTTTCAAATAAATACCCTAAATATGGGGCAGGGTTGAGATGGTCTTCGATTCGAATATGTAAAAAATCTTCATTGGTAGTTGCAGCGTATGGCATCATAATCCGTGTGCAAACAGAGCGTAGAAGCGTCATCAAAGTGCTTAGCAATGCCACAGGGTTACAATCTTCGCTTTCAAAACTTTTAACACCTATTTGGACGTCATTCAAAACGCTTCTCAAATAACAGAGGTACAGGTGATTAGACTCGTCCGAAAACATTGCGTGAAGTATGTCAGAGGTGTAACATTTATCTCTAGTGAGTGAAAAATGTAGTTTTAAGTCGTCCCACTGCGACAAAATCCTCGTTACTGCCTGCTCCACTGACAGCCAACGGGTTGCACAAGATCTCAAAATTTTCAAAGGATTCTCGCCACAATTTATTAACTGGTACAGTTCTTTGTACTCTTCTCTGCGTTTAGGTGAAGTTGAAAACCAATTATAAGTTTACCTGATAAGAAATTCAATATTTTTGGGCAAAGTGTCTTCGGAAGCATGAGACACGGCTAGTTGCAGTGAATGGCATACGCATTTGACAAGAACCAGATTTGTTAATCCGTATTCAGTTTTAAGAATTTTATGTACGCCATTATTTATACCGATCATAACAGACGCGTTATCACATCCCAATCCAATCATGTTTTCCAGAGGTATACTGTGTTTTTCCAAACATTTCAGCAAAGCATTAACAATACCACGAGCGTCAGCTGCGACCAGAGGTTCCAAAGCCAGAAAAGATGACACTACAGTTTTTCTTGCGGGACTGAAGTATCGTAAAACCACTCCCAAATATTTGGATACGTTAAGATCGGTGGATTCATCGAGCAAGATGCTAAACTTTTGTGATCCGATGTCATTTATTAGCGTTTGAATAAAGTGGGGAGCCAAAACATTTTTAATCACTTCAGTACACTTCGTTCTGTGCATTTTGATATTCGCGGCTTCTTTGTAATCAGGAAAGCACTTTTTTACAGTTTCAGTAAGATGATCAATTTGAGATATAGCAGTATGTTCTGTTATAAAAAGTGCTAGCCTACCTTCCGCTCTTAAGGCATTTAAATCCGTCTTGGCTTGTGGTTTGGAAGCAGCTGGAAAATCAATTCTTCTGTTTGTAGATATACTATCACATTTATCCTTATGTTTCTTTGACTCGGCATGTTTTCGCAAATCATTTATTCTTGCTTGTAATTCCGTCCGGCAATACGCACAATGAGCTTTCATAGGATCTGTCACGACTGGTTTAAGCCACATTTTAAACTCCTCAATCGTTTCCCACTCTTTGCGATATTTTTGGCCATAAACCTTCTTTTTCAAAGGAATTTCCATTTTGATTTTCGATGTATAACAATTTTCATAAAAGTTTTACGTATTCACTGTACGACTTACATTATGCAACAATTAAACACATCGAATGAACTATGAATGAAAATCTGAAAAAAAAAGATGTTTGGTTATTGCAGGGGAATTCCCGTGTCTTTAATAACTATCTATGGCAGACAGGGACATCCAATTACTAATTCAGCACGTAAGAGAGAGAGCACCAATCACGATTTTAACGCCATCGTGTGACGATCGGTCGTACTGAGAATGGTCAGTGTTGTCAATAATTTTATTAAAAATACCTTACTCTATTTTATTTAAACAACCAGGGGCAAACAAGCAGACGAGTCACTATCATGATGAATAGTCATCGTCGCCTATGCCGCGCTGTCTTGAGAAACTCGCTAAAAATCACCAAATTTATATCTAGGGACTTTGCAAAGGAAAAAATCGTTGAGCTATTGCAAAATTCCCTAAATCTAGCGACAAATTCCCCAAAGTGGCAACACTGCTCACAGCATCGCACGGGTAAACAACATGGCCGCCGCGCCGATGCACCATAGAGCAAAAATGTTGTCACGAAAAAAAAAACATAAACCCGATTTTGATTATTTTATATAAGTACAAAGATAATTATGTAGCCATAAAACATTTATATTGACAAGTTTATACACGTAGCACACACGTAGTTACACTGCACAACTGAATAATACACTAATTTTCATAACAATATTAAAGAGAACTAGATTCACGCTGCGAGTATCGTTAGCGATAAAAATGAATTGCATAACCTCACATCCCTACGTGGTACTGACAAATGTCAACGTCATACGGGCAACTGTCACCCGCACCATGCTACAGCGCAAATAGTGTAATATTAGAATTAACAGTTTTTATACACAAAGTGGTGCCATGAAAAAGCGTCTAGCTAATAACAATAGGGAACAAAAGCAAAAAATAAAAACACAATTTACCTACCATTCACTTAGTGACGTTTCAGTTGTCAGTTACATCAAACGAGTCGCGCTATTTAAGGTTTTATAAAAGGTTTTTTTTTTTATTGTAAAATATGGGAAATTATTTTTTTAGCAAATTGACTACCAAATTAAACTATCCGTATAATTAAAACACAACTGTCATTCTTTGACGGTTGTATGAAATGGTATATAACACGGCAAATTGACATCGGGTGACTGCATTTGACAGTATTCAAAAGGTTAGGTTGAAGCAAAAAATAGCTTGTTATGTCGAATCAACCGCGTTCAGACGGACAAACGCGGCGGGGGCCTTTGTTTTATAATTTGTAAGGATATTTACATAACATATACGATAACAGACTTAAAATAATAATAATATTAGATAGTATTAGATACTAATGACCGCAGGGAGGTATGGCATAGCAAAGAGCTTCACGGGCGCTTTTACCGGGCCTTACCTGGGCCCGATGTAGACCTGGGGTCTAAAACAGCCGCTTTGGCAGAATCATAATATGATAATATTATGAATCACACAAACTGTCACAAACTGACAATTCCTAATGTTATCTGCGTTCAATTCATATTACACAATTCATCTGTTTGAAAGTTTTGTATTACAATGAAATAACATTTAAACTGTAGGAATAAATAATATCTAAATATCTCATTTGATTAATAAAAAATTGTAAAAAAAAACGGTAAAATTACGGCCTTTTTCATGCGGCAATATTTACACCAAATTATGAATGATATGAATTGAATTGAATATGTGTCACCATAAAAGAATTGCTGGGAATTCAGAAAATGAATTGCTTTTAGAGGAATTGCTTAATATGGCCGTTTTAGACCCGCTGTTGGCGTCCGTATTGTGGTTGCAGTTCGGTGATCTCTTTGTGGAAACCGAAGGTTTTGTATTTGCAATAATGGACGAAGTTATGATAACCAACGACTACCAGAAATATATTGTGAAGGACAGTACGGTTGTATTGCGATCGATCTATCATCACTGACAGGATTATTGTTGCCAATATGCCAGACATAGTATCACCATCACCATCGCTGCTGCGCCATTTCCATTTCCATGGAATGGTGCAGCCGCGGTGAAGCGTCGGACAGTACTGCCTCTATGTATATTGTACAGAAATTTGTTTAGGATGTCGATACCATTATCTTAATTACTAACATAGGACAAATTTACTAACAAATGAGTCATGGTTACTTGATTAAATAAAATTGAATTGAATTGAATAGTGGTGATAGGCCGATTAGAGCGTCCCACAATGATTATTGATATAGCAGTCCCGCGTGACGAGAACCCTGTGAGAGATGAAAAAGATAAGCAGATTAAGTATCTATCAAGGACTTGATCCAGAAAGAGGTACTTCTGGACACGGCGCGTTTCGTTAGAAGGTTCCTCTCTCAGGAGCCCTGACCACTTGGCCATTGAAGGAATACGGGTGGGTTTTAGTCAGTAAGAGCCCCACGCGCTCCGCCTAGAGCGGGAGAAGTTATTTGATAATTCCTCACCTCTTCCCGATACCGGTGGGCTACTATTTATAATTTAAAATGTTTTTTTTTTGTCGTTACAATAATATTTAAAAATGTAATCAATATGTATAAAAATGCAATAAAGGAAATAATAATACATACATACATATAAAAAAGGAGGAGAAAGAATCATAACGTCAAAAACGTCGTCCGCATCGCTGTCAAAAGTGCTCAAAAAAGCTGGCAGCATTGCCATGTTGCTTCTTTGGGATGCTGATTCTTTGGCTCAAAAATAGACCAGCCTTCTGGTCACACGAAGAGTCGACCAACCGCTTGGCGATGTCTTTATAAACCAAGTGGGCACTTGGACACTTGGCCCTAGTAATTTAACCCCAAACGGCTCGAACAAATAACTCCCAATAACATTGGAATATTGATTAATTTTTCTGTGATAAATTGAACTTATTGTAATGCTTCCTGCATTATAATAGGTATTTCCAGAAATCAATATAATTGATGTTATAAGCAGGACGAACTTCCAATAAATATTACTAGAAATTTTCTAATAATAAAGAAATACTAGAAATAAACAAAACAACCCAATTACGAACCAGAAATGAGACCGAGAAATTGGTAACGAAATTTTCGAATATCAGCTTCTGTCAGGCCCAGTAATAAAGCGAAATGTTTCGCCAATTATTGGACATAAGTAATGTTCTCTCATTTATTAAAGAGCAAGATAAAATCATAAGAGGGAAAGAGATAGAAAAACACGGTTAGTAGAACTTTAAACATTACGGAATTTGAGTAATCCCTAAAACTTTTATGTTACTGAATACATTTTATGTTTTCCTATTTTCATTAATGAATCGAGTTTATTACCTGAGGTGTGTTGGTTGTTTGAATGTTCGTTTCGTAGTGGGTGCCATTTTTATTACGTCACGAATTAACTGGTCCTTCGAGCCGGTTGACGCAATAAAAGTCTCTCTGTCCGTTGACATCACTAATCAGAATCTAGTATATCATTTCGTAAGCTCTGTTATAATTAATTGGATAATTTCGTAAGAGAAAATATTTGCAAAATTAAATGTTTTCTTCCAACAAACAAAAGCAAACTTACAAAAATCTAAAAGAGAACCTTATGAGCAGCATTATACATGCAACATATATTAAGTATATGGCAAAATTATCATCATTTTTATAAAAACTTAAAAAAAAAATCAACCGACTTTAAAAAAAAAACACTACAACGCGAAAAATAACTTTAATTTCGGAAGTCGGTGTGTTTGGTTTCGAATACCATTACCTGCTATGTAAAAAACAGTTACATGAACTTATCATATGATCCACATACCAAGTGGGAAACAAATACGTATTATTGAAGCAACTCCAAGCAAAAAACTATCCAAGCAAAGTTAATAAAAAGTATATGGGTGGACCCATATAAATTTTATTAACTTTGTGTTGAAGGGTAAACTCCTTGGGAGCTTACCCTTCAACACAAAAAGAATTTTCAAAATCGGTCCATAATTGACGGAGAAATCGGTGGACATAAAAAAAACAAACATACGCTACGAAAATATAACCTCCTCCTTTTTTTGGAAGTCGGTAAAAATAAACCCTGGATCCTACACCCACGTCGTCGGTCACACAGACCAATTTTCGCCACACATTAACACGTGCTACTCGCCCGAACGCACTTCTCTTCATTTAGTGTGGTTGGTGATTAACCTGGTGTCAGAGTTTTAAAGCCGCCCATCGGCACGAACGCACTTTGCGCCGTGGAATACACGAAGCAACGAATCAGGCAGCTAACAGGAAAGACAAAATACCAGCAAAGATGAAAAAAAAAACATGAAATTGTTTTTTGTCGGTCTTACATACCAATGCGTGGATGTAGGAAGGTTAAACAGTTTGCTCCGACTGTTCTAAAAAAAACCAGCCAAGTGCGTGTAGGACTATGCACAATGAAGGGTTCCGTTCCAAATACAAACTTAACATTGTAGTTGAAATACATGTTCTCTTATACATTCCAACAGCAAATGTACGCACAATATTGAGAGATTTATTATGTTATTTTAAGACCATAGACTTTTATAGGTTTTCGTATAGTCTATGAGTAAAGAACCATACTTTGTAATTTTTCAATAGTTTCGGCGATAAGGGGAAAAGGTCAATTTTCAACGAATTTCTTAAATATCTTTAAAAATATTTATTCTAAAATTATATAAAAAATATGTTTAAGATTCTCGCAACAAGCCCTTTCATTTGATATGTCACACGGTACTGTTAGCAAAACTTTTTTTTTTAATTTCCTTGTTTGCCCCCCAAAAGTGATCCTAATATTCAAAATTCATTTACATACGTTACACGTTCGTATTTGGGTCACAGAAATACACATGTTAACTAAATTCCAACTTAATCGGTCCATTAGACACGGAGCAAATTGGCTGTGACAGACGGACAGACAGACACGAGTGATCCTATAGGGGTTCTATTTTTTCCTTTTGAGGTACGCAATCCTAAAAACACAAAGATCTCTTTCCCTTTCGTTATCTTACCCGTGCGCGATGTATTACAACTTGAGTAGGTAACTGTGCCTACAAAATTTCTCTAAAACGTAATAAACCTAATAATAATTAATAATACGAAACACGTGTAAGGATAGAACTAAATTAGTTTGGGATTTCAAAGCAGACCGTATAGACAAAACCTTTTGTAGAAAAGGTAAACTTTTAGGTAATTTGTTGGAGAAGTTATAAACTATTAAACATTTCCCTCGCGGCCATTCTTTACCTCTAGGTCTTTAGAAGCACATTTAAAAATGTACGTCGTGGTAGACTATTTTCACATTGTTTTTATCTATGAGAGAGTGAACATATCTCATAATCATAATCATTTATTTGTATTCCACTTCTGAAAGAAAGAAAGAAAGAAAGAAAGAAAGAAAGAAAGAAAGAAAATATTTTATTTGGGACACGCACAGGAAATACAAAACAGTATAGAAAAAAAATAGTTAATTTATTCAGGCGTGACCTTGCGGAAATCCATTACAAAATGATGATGTGGATATATTTAGTAACCTGTTCCGCTTAGCTATTTCTAAAGAGTCTTAAAAAGACTCTGGAAGAAATCGACACGTGTTTCACCTCTCAACGAGGCATCCTCAGGATGACACGGCATGTTGCCACACCAAGCACCGAGCGCTCGGTGCTTGCTGTGGCACTACGTCGTGTTCGAGTTCGGGACAAGTTAATCGTCATCCTGATTTCAATTTCTTCCAGAGTCTTTTTAAGACTCTTTAGAAATAGCTAAGCGGAACAGGTTACTAAATATATCCACATCATCATTTTATAGAAAAAAAAAAAAAAAACAAACATTAACAAAAATAAAAAGGAGCATTATAAACTAACAAAAAAAAAATTACAACCTGTGCGAGGCCAAAAAGGCTCCTATCTCAGCATGATGCTGGTATATTTAAAAATAAATAAATACCGCAGCGCTGGTTCTGCTATCTTACCATAAACTTCGCACCCAGCCCGACGCAACAAACACAATCCCCACAGGTCTGATTTAACGAATGGATCCGACTTTCATTGTATATGCAGTTTCTCCCTTCAGACCAAGACCCATCTTTCATCTTGCGCCGCATGTCACCTGTGCACGTGAAGATTTTTTTTATTTTTGTTAGCGTTGCTGAGTACCGGGACAAACAAAGAGTTTTAATTATTTTCAAGCATTTGCTATCGACACAGTAAGAAAAAGATCATCATCCACATCCCGACTCCACCCACTGCAACGCAGTTGGGCATCACTTTTTATTTGTTCCTATCTCCTCGCTTCTATGCAAGTCATCATCATCTGCCTAGCCTTTTCCCAACTATGTTGGGGTCGGCTTCCAGTCTAACTGAATGCAGCTGAATACCAGTATTTTAGGAGGAGCGACTGCCTATCTGACCTCCACAACCAAGTTACTAGGTAACACGATACCCCTTAGTAAGACTGGTTGTCAGACTTTTGGGCTTCTAATTACCCGTAAGGACTGTCAAAGATCTTCAAATGACAGCCGGGATCAACGGCTTGACGTGCTTTTCGAAGCATGGAGGGGTTTTGGTATGTAAAGATGATCACCCATCCACGGACCGATCGCGGCAAGCGTAGTTTAACCTAATCGATCGACCCGTGCGGCTGTTATTACTTAGCCACAAGCCCCTCCTGTGCTAGTCTATAAGATTAATAATAACTTGCAACTACTTCTAAACAATGTTGTGAGTGTATCAAATCGTCGTTTTTACATTGCATTACTTACTTGCATAATTTCAACATGAATGATGTAACCAATATTTTATAACAATTTTTATTTTATTTAAAAGAGTGTCCGTGGAGTTTCTGGCCCGTTCTTCTCCATAAGTACCTACAAGCTTTGGAATGGGCAACTGACTTCATATTTCTTACTGACCGACTCCTTGACAATTCAAAAGTGCCTGTAAATGGTTTAATTGAAATAAATGGTTTGAGTTTGACTAAGCCCGGGGCGGGCAAAGTGTTGTTGGGTTTTTCCATCAGGAATTTCTCTGTAGCAGTCCGGAGTCTGGATTTGTGCCCGGTTGATGGCAATTGGCTCGCCCCCTATTACATGGGACTTAAAAATAGCTGGCGTAATGAGGTACTATAGGTGCACCTCTGCGTAATCCTTTGGTGATTACAGTTGTGATGTTATGATTATGTTATATTACTATGAACATTAAAATTGGCAGTGTAGTAGAATGTAGAATATTTTTGCCTGTATACCAAATAGCGCGTTAAAATGTACTCACAGAAAGTCACCTGCGTACTACTGCGGTGTCAAAATTTACGGCTGCAAAATGAACGCGGTTGAAATGCAAAATGCTACCTGCTTTATATTTAATGAGGAAAAATGTATGCATGCAGAACTGGAGACCACATAAGGAATAAACAGTTGTGTTTGTGTAAATTGTGTGAAATAACAGTTATGATAAAATTATAGGGTGACATTCAAATAATAATAAATTTAATAATTATAATTTATTTAATCAAATAACACTTGACATAAGCTAGTTAACAAAACATGTAGGTATGCAACCAGCACCCTGTCTAAGTTATTAAATAACTTATATTAAGGGCAGTGGTACATACAAGCTCGTACATAATTTTCAGTTGCACAAAATAAATTAAAAATAAAATTACAGGTAAGGCATTAAAGGTAAGTTCTTGGGGCTGACAGATACCAGACAACCAAAGATAAAACTCCTTTCGTTCGCCATATATTTCTTCTATAAGCCGTATTTTGGCTGATCTCAAAGATCGTTCCCTCAAAATAAAATCACTTTAAAAAATTATAAATAGTAAAGAAAAAAATTGTTTTTTTTTTTTTTAAATAATAAAAAAATCGAGTGTGGTCCGGGGGACCCCCGTCAGGAACGAAGTTCTTTCTCACTTATGATTTAAACACAAACAATATTTTTGCAGCCGCCATTTTGGATTTGCATTTTGACCTCACTATCGGCTTTAGCACCCTCGAAAACTATGAAAACGACACCCATGATGAAAAATTTGAAAATGTTAGCAGCCGCCATCTTGGATTTTCATTTTGACCAAATTCACAATTACTCTCTCAGTGTACTCGGGCCAATGTGTACAATTTTATCCCACGACACTGTCATCACTTTATTCTTTTGTTTTGATTTTTTGTACCTGCGTTCTCTCTCTCTCTCTCTCTCTCTTTCTTTCTCTCTGAATTAGAAGAAGACAGTCGAAATTATTAACACTTTTTAGCGTGACGATTTCTGGAAGTTTACAAGCCGCGCTAAAGAATTTCGTTCCAATAACCAGCAATCTACTCAATAAAAATCTTCGATTCTTTCATTCTATGACACAACGCGCAAAGAAAACCATTGGATTTCGGTATCGGGCACAAAGCTTTTTATAAAAACAAAACGCTCCGCTTTTACAAAAATAGCTTTTGTGTGGTTATTATTACATGTGAATATCCGTTGTTTTTTTTTTGCTTTTCCTTTTGGCAAACAGACAAAAACTGGCAGCATAAGTGTCATTATAATGCTGTAGTACATGCCCGGCTAGCTCAGTCGGTAGAGCATGAGACTCTTAATCTCAGGGTCGTGGGTTCGAGCCCCACGTTGGGCGAAACTTTTTGCAAACAATTTATTTTGAGAAATTATAATTAGCTGACAAATTGTGTTTAATTGCAAACCATGGAAACGAGGTTACGAAACTTCAACATGACAAGTAAAGTTTTGGTGCTACAATTCAACATGGGGAAAAATTTGTATACGTAGCTTTAAAATATATTATATTATTATTTAAACGTCATCCAAGAGGGGCTCGTGGCCCTAAATTATAACAGCTGCATGGGTCGATCGAAGGTTAAAAGGGCTACGCTTGCGGAAGCGAAACTTTTTGCAAACAATTTATTTTGAGAAATTATAATTAGCTGACAAATTGTGTTTAATTGCAAACCATGGAAACGAGGTTACGAAACTTCAACATGACAAGTAAAGTTTTGGTGCTACAATTCAACATGGGGAAAAATTTGTATACGTAGCTTTAAAATATATTATATTATTATTTAAACGTCATCCAAGAGGGGCTCGTGGCCCTAAATTATAACAGCTGCATGGGTCGATCGAAGGTTAAAAGGGCTACGCTTGCGGAAGCCGGTCCATGGATGAGTGACCATCCATTATCGAGATCCCTCCGTGCCTCGGAAAGCACATTAAACCGTTGGTCTCGGCTGTCATTTACAGGTCTTTGGCAGTCGTTAAGGATAGTCAGAAGCCGGAAAGTCTGACAACCAACCTTACAATGTATACTCCTAACTCAGATCGTTTTCCAAATTTCATCGAATCCGTTCAGCCATCATGAAAAAGTAACAGATAGACAAGGTTACTTCGCAATTATAATTATTATTATTACAAGTAATCCAGTATTGAGGCTTGTTAATAAGTAATAACAACCTTACGGGTCGATCGATCAGGTTAAGCTACGCTTGCCGCGCTTGTTCCGTGGATGGGTGACCATCTTTACATACCAAGACCCCTACGTGCCTCGGAAAGTTCGTAAAGCCGTTGGTTTCGGCTGTCATTTGCAGATCTTTGACAGTTGTTACAGGTCGTCGGAAGCCCGAAAGTCTGACAACCAGTCTTACCAAGGGGTATCGTGTTACCCAGTAACTGGGTTGTGGAGGTCAGATAGGCAGTTGCTCCATGTAACATACTAGTATTCAGCTGCATCCAGTTAGACTGGAAGTCGACCCCAATATAGTTTGGAAAAGGCTAGGCAGATTAAGATATTATGAAATTTTTATGCATTTGGTAGGAAAAAAAACTGTTATTTTCTAAAAACAGCAACGTTTGTAATATTTATAATAACGGTGTATTAATAATAATTATGTGTCCAGGATAATATGTGAAAAAGGTAGATCGATAAATATATTTGGAAGTAGATATGCCCGGCTAGCTCGAGCCCCTCGTTGGGCGCATACAATTTTTATGTATATATCTTTAAAAACTGAATGTTGGGACGTATACATCCTAACCATCGTTAGCAATATCGTAAGTTGCTGCACATAATTTCAAAACAGTAGCATTACGTCATAACAAAAACAATTAAGGAGGTGACTTTTTTTTATTAATTAGGTATTAAAAAATATTTTCGAAATATATTTGGGCTTTCCATCCGAATTGATAATAAGTTTGCATGATTAGACCGATATCTGTGTATTCATTTAAAATATGCTCAAAAAAAAACAAAAAAAATAATTTAATTAAATAACATAAAAAGATATCCATGTTTTTTATGCTTTTTGATTTTTTGTTATGCCCCCAAAGCGATCCACAAAAACCAAACAACATGAAAATGGCTGAAAATTTTCTGACTCGCTTGACATCGAATGGCTCAATTAACTCCTCTATTCTGGTTGTAACTGGATATTTTAAAGGTTTTATTGACAATTGTCAAATAACGGTTTATCTGCAAAATAAGTGATAAACAGAGATTTCTTCAATTTTCAAAATTATTCGTAACCCCGATTTGAGAAGCCATACAGGTGTTTAGATGGAACGGATCCTTCTACGCAGTAGTGGCGACTTCTATAAAAAAATAATTTCACGTGCTTGCCAACATTAATAATATTTTAATCCATATATACATATTTCAAACTATATTTTTCTTACAAGCATATTATAAGAATACCAAAATTATAAATTTGAATTTAACTCAAATAATAAACACTAATGTTAATGATAGTGAAATGTGTAATAACCAATAACTGAAATGTTAAAATAATTACCATGTTTAAACTGTTGTTTGTATTTATATTAGAATAAAAGGTATTTTTTACGAGGAAAAAAAAGTAAACATTCAATAAAGAAAATAAATTTATTTGACCCAGGTTAAAACATACAATATTCACACAAAAACAAGAAATGGAAAAAACTTAAAATAGTATTGTGTTGAGAAACCATGGCATTAAGGGAGCTAGAGCTTTTGTATTTAGGAGACAATTTATTGCTCTTCCCAAAAACCCATTAAAAATTGAGCGCATACCTAAGGTATTGCCATCAGTTAGGACAGGTCAAATCAAAGTTGCTATGGCGCTTTCTTCAAATAGCCCTTCCAGACATGGTTCTGCATTGTTAGACTTACTAAATACTTAATATTTGGACTTTAAAACATAACATGACCTCTGAGTTTGTTTTGATATTTCTTCTCAGGGATCAGTCAGCTAGGAATTTCACTCCACGCATAATACTTTCTCTCAACACCAGTTTATCTCATCTGCTCGACGTCCGTGTATAACTGCAGGGATTCAGCAGAATATCAGCGTCTGCCTGACACATGCAGAGCTGGACACCCATTTGGTGCAACCTTCAGACACACCGCACCTTGATTCGTTATTTGATTTAAAGTATGTCATAATGTCACTCCATTTCTTTAAGTATGTTTTTTTTTTATATATTGGCATCTTGTGTTTTTTATTTATTCATGTAATTTTTTACCATTTAATTGTGCTTTTGTGTGTCTTTTGTACGCACTGTTTTTTTTTTTTTTTGAATCCATCTATCTATGCACCTTATTAAAAAAATGATAAGTAAAAGTGTCATAGAGGATCTTCTTATACAAATAATCATCATTTTGATTAAAATGGTCCTTCTGCAATTTATTTTCCATGACGTACCCGGTCGCTCACTTCGACTGAGTTACATATCATAAAACATATGTTTTAATATGCCATTTCGAATTTAACGCTTGAAATTAAGGATGGAATAAAATGAGTTTATATGTCTGTCTATTTCTGGCGTTTTTGTCGTATTTCACTGTAGAATTTGGTATGTGAATTTTAATTCATATGAATACCTAAATATCTGTTTGATGTAATTTTATCCATTTGTTATTTTTGAATAACTTATGGACCTCATTATGTAAATCTTTTTTCATTCATTAAAAGCTGCCCAACGTTCATTATATTTGTAAATCTCTTTTACAATATTTTCAGTAGTGAGCAGAAAAATCGCCTACAGTCAGCAACAAAAGTCGATGAACACTTTAAGTCTTTTAATCCTCATTAACAAAGGTAACATTTAAGGAATATTAACGCTTAGGGGCCGCCTCCACGAGCGAGAGAATCGCGACGGATCTGCGCTTCTACGGCGGGAAATCTCCACGAACGAGCGATTATTCCGCCAGCGTATCGTCGCGACTCGTAATGAAATCGTCGCGTTTCCACGATGAGGCGTTGTGTAATAGTTTTAGGACGCCTGCGTTAAGCCGACGTTCGCACGGAAGTAATAAAAACGCGGCAGGATTTTATCGCGCACTGGATTTTTGACTCTCGGTGTTAAGCCGAGCGTTGAGAATCCAACGCGTTGGGACGCACTCTCGTCCCAGCGCGTTGAAAAAACACACTGTTGGTTTTTTCAACTCTCGGCGTTAAGCAGAGCGTTGAAAACCAAATGCACGAAAAAAAATCGCCGCGATTTTGTAACGTCCGTGCGTACGTCGACTAAGGAAACGCGCCGCCAGTAGCGACGAGACGATGACATTTCGCTCGCAATCAGCCCCTCTTCGCATCACCACGATTCTCTCGCTCGTGTAGGCGGCCCCTTAGCTTTTTTATTATAAAAAAGCTGTTTATCGAATCATTGATGTATCGTTGACGAAATTTAAAAGTGACAGCGTAACAGTGACTTTTGTTGCACATCATACATATGATCCAAATACTATGAAAACAAAAACCAGCGAATTTTAATAATTGTCTTCCATTCTTAAAATACATAAAATAAATGACTATTAAACCTTCTATTTTAACTATTTTACCTACAGTACATTCACATTTCGCCAGTTATGTTTATGTCCCATGGGAGCGAGCCTATTTCCATCAACCGGGCACAAATCAGACTTCAGGCTACTACTGAGAAATTGACTATTTACTTTGAAAAAGAAAAAGAAGAAAATAAATAAATTTATTAATCACAGACTAAAAGGCACATAAAACAACATTATTATACTAAAATTAAAAAATGAAATTAAAAAATTGAAAACAATTAATAAAAAATGTAAAGTGCGTTGTAAGAAATTAACAGAGAAATGTGCCTCGCAGCAATCGCAGCTGCGCCAAATAGGCCCAGTTCAGCAAAAATGCCAGATAACTAGTGCCAGTTGCTGGTTTTCAACTAGACCTGATTTTACTGGACCTTTGCAAAACTGTTTTGAGAAAAACAGAAGTACTTAAATACATAAATCCAAGAACAATATAAAGCCAAAGCCAAAAGAATGATGGTCACTCCCCTAATGAGCCTACAAGGAATACACAAGTAATGTTATCGAACATCGAATACCGCCAGTCAGCGCCGGAGATCGTGAACGGACAGAAATTAAACTTTTTGGCAGCGTCATAGGGTTGAGGCAGAATGAGTTAAGAAAACCGGCCAAGTGCGTGACGGGCCACGCACAGTGAAGGGTTCCGTTGTTTGAATAAATATTTACGCATACACAGTATTGATTTTATCGACCACAAAAATAAGTTTGTATTTCATAAAATTTCTCGAGAAAACTATGAAAAACAAAGTTATTACTGACGTTGTAACCGAAAGTCTCTCATATCTTAAAACTATTGACTTAAATAGGAAAGGCACCTAAAATCATCGTATGCATTTTAAATATGAGATTCCAACGATACCTCTTTAACACGCTTGTATGCATTGAATGTTTTGTTTTTCATCCATCGCTTTCATGTATGGGGAGTGCCACTTCAAAAACTTTTTTTTTTTCGTAATTTTTTCTTCCTTCACCGTTATTTAGCGGTGCACACAGAATACATCTTCTTTCCAATTTTCATCAATCAATTTGCCTAGCCTTTTCCCAACTATGTTAGGGTCGGCTTCCAGTCTAACGGGATGCAGCTGAATACCAGTATTTTACATGGAGCGACTGCCTATCTGAACTCCACAACCCAGTAACTAGGTAATACGATACCCCTTGGTAAGACTGGTTGTCAGACTTTCGGGCTTCTGACGACCAGTAACGACTATCAAAGATCCACGAATGACAGCTGGCACCAATGGCTTAACGTGCTTTCCGAGGCACGGAGGAGTCTCGGTATGTAGAAATGTTCACACATCCACGGACCAACCCTGGCAAGCATGACTTAACCTTATCGATCAACCCATGCGGCTGATAGTACTTAGCCACAAGCTCCAATCTTTCCAATTTTCATCGATATAGTGCAAATGTTCGAAATTATAAGGGTTCTGTATTGCTATTTGACTACGGAACCCTAATAAAAGTGGAGAGTTGTTATCTCATCACCACCCTCTTGCATAAGTATACCAATTCAATAGCGTTCGGTGCAGCATTTCTACTGATTCGATACATCTCTTTAAGAGTCCTATTACATTATTTACGGAAATTCATGATTTTTGACGTTGTAATTTTCAGCAACAGTAAGATATTTTAATTATTTGATTACAATAACGATAGTGCTATTCTCTTTCTTGTAAGTTGGAGTTACACATTATTTTCAAGTGATTTGCTGAATTGACGCGGAATATATAGTACTTTAATTTTATTTATGGTAATTTTGTCTTATTATGAGAAACGAAAACTAATAAAACGTATTCATTGCAGATAGAAATTTAATATCTCTTTATTTGATAAAATTTTGTTTATTTGGAATATAATGGAGGCTGAATCAAGACATTTTTTGCTTTTCTTTATGATTTTTTCCGTGAAAACTCAAGGAATTTAAAAAAATTGTAGAACTCCAATAAACAAATAATAAAACATTCAACTTATCTTTTAGTAATTTTAGCTTTTATTAGAATTGAATGGAACAATGTGAATTTGAGCGTCAAAGTTCCATCGCCGACGGATTTTCATGTAAACTGAGTTCGTAAAATAATATAGTAAATTATGCCAAAAGAAAAATTAAAATGCGTAACTCCAACTTACAAGAAAGAGAAATGGCACTATCGTTATTATAATCAAATAAATAAAATATCTTACTACTGCTGAAAATTACAACGTCAAAAATCATGAATTTGCGTAAAAAGTGTAATAGGACTCTTAAGCGGTCATCTTAACATTCACACCCTTTCCAGCCATATCATCTTTCATACAATCCATTTACAATATGTAAAAAAAAACCCGTCCAATTCAAAAGGGGCATATAGGTACTGCAATAACATAACCAAAAAGTATTTTTTTTTAATTATTATTATTGGAAATAAAAAGCTACTTATTCCAAATTCACATTTTTTCTACCAAAATTACCCCAAATCCATTAAAGATTAGAAAATTTTCAACAGACGCCGACACCAACGTCCACGACCCATGTAATAACCAGTGATCGGAGTAGTTAGATTCATTTTACGTACTCGCATCATGAATAGTCATAGAAATCATAACATGGATAAGCCTTTTTTCCGGGATTTCATGTAAAAATAAGGATTTTTAAACTATTACATTAAAAATTTATAGAATGGATAAACATTTAAAATAGTTTTTTTCTTATTTATCAAGTAATAAAGTAAATCTTACTGTTGTGCGTCCATTTGAAACTGACATAATATGACAAATTTAGTAGTCATTTCTTGTGAGTATATTATCTGCTGCTTGTAATTGTTACTATTCTTGAATAAATAAATAAATAAAATATATTTTTATGCTTCTTAATATTTTTTCGCATTCAATGCAATAACAGCAAAAGGGTTAAACATTTCTTATTCACATTAATATATTATTTATTCTACACATTAGAACATTTGAAATTCCTTAAAAAAAAATTAATAACTTCCCAATCCCGGAATCCCGGAGGCATACTAATATATACGTGCCAGTTCATTGACCCCAAATCAAACTACCTACTCCGATTACTGGTAATAAATAACCTAGTAAAATTCCCCATTGAAAAAAAAAGTGGTGATTTATTTTTCTTTTTTCTTGAGACTTACCACATAAATAAACTCTCAGTACGATACCTAACAATACCCTCACGGATCGGACAGGGTTTTTTTCACATTTTGTATAGAAATTTTGGTCTTCCCCTATATATATTATATATTATAGACATCCCCATTTACACTCAAAGCATGCCTCACTGGAAATTAAAGTCATACCCATTTTTAGTTGGTAACTCTAGACGACATCTAAAAGAATGGCTAAATAAAAACGCGCTGTCGAATTTTTAACTTTTAGTGATGAGCCGAGCGTTGAAAATTCAACAATGCCTAGTGCTAGTGAAAACGCGCACTAATTTTGTCAAGGTCCGTTTCTTTACTGCAAGAAATGAAATGAAATGAAATTGTTTATTCTGTAAATAGTATATCGGAATCACTTTTACGCGTCATATTAAAAAATATTAAAATAAGCTAGTTGAATTCGGCGTTTCCTATGTGACTATTCTGAGAAGAAAGGCCGAAACAAACTCAGAGGTCAGTCTCTTTTAAAGTCCAGACATAATCTTGGTCAGGCCATATGAGGACCATGTAGATTAGTATCTGAAATGGTCTTTTGAGGAAAGAACCACACAGATTTGAGTGGACCTGTCCAGTCAGTGCAAGCATTTGTCAGTAATCGTGGAGCTCAACTCAGAACTTAAGGAGCTCAACTCGACGAACAATACCAAAGAAAGGACAATTGGGTAGGCCGCATAAACTACTCAAACTGCCAGACCATAATTAAAACTAACTGAGAAATGAAAATAATAATGATATCCACATAGTCCTCACATTCACAATAATTAATTAAAATAATATAATACTTTACAAAGTAATCATGTCATTTTGAATATAATTTTCAACAATGTCAATGTGTATATATATAGACGTCAAGTGAAGTCAATAACATGCACCTCAGCAAAAAGATAGCTTAACCTCACAAATGAGTCGAACCATAAGACAGTAATTTAGTCAAGAGCTTTTCAAAATTCGAGACGGATAAGTCATAGAAAACACAATTTTAATTCAAGCCATTTTCGGCTTTATTATCTCTCCCTCTTTAAATAATTACCGTACTATTAATATTATTAATTGCATACATTAAAACTAGTTAATTAACATCACATTTTCTCAATAAGTGTTCTTCGTTAATTGCAAAGTTATAACTTTTCATATTTACTTTGCACATTTCATATTTAACTTGGGTTTTGGAATAACTTGGACTTGGAGACAAGTCTTTTGAGGTTTTAGCTGTCTGCTAATTTGCTTTATGTAAAGCAGTATGTAGTTGGCATGTACCTATAATAGTTTTCTGAAGTATTAACTAGTCGACCGTTGAAGCATTTATTTAATTTGTTTTAGAAAGAACAAGGACAAAAGATCGTTTCAAAGATTTATGACTAAATGCGTAGACGTTTCGTAGGTTAGGACCATTTTTTTAAGTGAAAACTTTTTTAGGCGCGTTGGGCATTTTTGAGATTGGACCAAACCATTGATTTTGCGACACTGTTACGACACCAGCTTTTGACTATTAAAAAGACAAACGCACGATACATTATTTTCTGCACAAAAAAATTGTTCAAGTTTTCACATCTGTCGGCACTCCCGGAGTGCCACTGTTTTTTTTGTTTTCAGGTTTTACAACTGTCGGGTTATTGTATAGACGAACGAGTTACAAAATGAATTAGAGCATCATCATCATCATCCACTGTTGAGCATTATAGGCCTCTCTTTTCAGATAGCCTCATCCAGGTTCTACCCGCGATGATAACAATATTGTCCACCCCTCTCACTGCCGGACGACCGACATTTCGTTCTTCAGTCCTTGGACGGTCTGGTCTCGGTCACTGTTTTACTCCACCTAGCATCACTGTGCCTTGCCAGAGCATAACATCATTCTATTTTGCGTTTCGATAAAAATGCAAGTAAAGAGATCAACAGAAAAAGTTTCTTATACAACGTTAATCGTTGTGTAGATACTTACAAAAAAAAAAAAAACAACCAAATTGATACACTTTCTGACCAACCATTTACAAAATTGGTTCAAACAACTTTACAAAACCAACCCAATTCAATATTAATTCTTCATGCATTAGTATACAGTAGATCGGACATTTTTCATAGTAAATTTGAAAAGTCAATAAATCAGCCGAGTGGGCACCTGTCGTAGGGCTTTTTATTAAAAAAGTTCTCACTGTTCGTGGCAATTTAATTAAAAAAATTTCGACCCAGCGGGAAGAGATATTCGTAAATTAATTCGAGAAGCAGCCTAAATTATTCCAGTGGATTATTCTTTGAGGAATTAAAGGTTTTTCTTGAGATAGTTTTCTGTATAATTGAACATCGGAAATGGAAATGGGTTATCGGTTTTCCGTGGATAAATTAGCGACGAGATTTTTATGTCACTTGATAAATTTAAAAACTGCGGTACGCTGGTTAACGAACAATTAAAACGCCAGATTGCGAGTACTATTATATTTTTAAGGAAACAATGGTACTTTTTAATGCAATAGTAAGTATTTTATTTCATTTTGTAAGAAAAGAGAAATACAAACATCGAAAGAAATTGCCAGGAAACCTGCGGGGTAATTGCGTAATACACTAACAAATGCAATGCCTTTCATTTTGACAATTCGACAACATTCATTGCGTCATTTACGTTGTCGCGCAGACAATTTTTTTAAACATTGAAGCAATGGAAAGCGTGTTATGCAATTGGGATGTGGGACTTAATGGTCTGAATTGGTAAACCCACAGTGGGCAAGCGTTATCATTAATGCGTTTTACTCTTTTGTAAAAAATATTTTGTTCTTCAGCACAACTGAACAATACTGCCAACACATAACTCACGCCTTAGTTCCATGGTGGTAGGCAGTAACTACAGAACACCACCTGCTACGATCCTTACATACTCCTTTTGCTTCGTTTACGTTCACGCTGGTAACACACCTCCACCGCGAAACCATAACAGCAAAACCGTAGTAGTTCAATAAAACTTTGTCGCGTCATATTCCGCTACTCGAATCCAATTACATGACACGAGCCAGTTGAATTTAACTACTGTAATCTAAGGGTTTCGCGGCGGAGGTGTGCTACCGGCGTCACATATCTGTACTCTAATTGCGTATTACAACACAATCACAATTTGTTTCGATTTGAAACAGATTGCTAATCCATTGCTTTAAAAGTTGGAAAAAAAAAAGTGGTGGCACTCCGGAAGTGCCGACAGAAGTGAAAACTTGAACAAGATCGCCTTGGTGGAAGAAAAATACTCGTATAGAACATTGGTCCGTAACCTTATCTAAATAAAGAGCACAATCGCGTTTGCAAAAAAATACTTCCGAAACCTTTAAAGTAAAAATGCTTGCATAGAACATTGATCCGTAACGCAATATAAATGAAGAGCACAATCGCGTTTACAAAACCTTTAAAGTAAAAATACTTGCATAAATCATCCGTAACGTAATATAAATAAAGAGCACAATCGCGTTTACAAAAATAAAGTGTTGTCACGGTGTCGCGAAATCAATGGTTTAGTCCCATGTCAAAAATGCCCAAAGTGTCTAAAGAAGTTTTCACTTTAAAAAATCTGCTCAACAATGTTAATAACGCAATGAAAGTCGTTGAACTGCCAAAATGAAAAAAATTAGGCATAATTGTTTACGAAAATAAGTTACGCAATTAGGGTACTGGTCATACACGCACGCACGTTGCGAGTACTACGCATCTGACCTTTCTTAAGGACATCACTAAAAGTTCACTATATGTATGACACACTATACGGTTCTTACTATTATAATAAAAAGAAAAACTGTACTCCCCCACGCACCGCCACTTCAACCGGTTCAATTCAATTTTGTGGTTTCCGCATCCAGCGGATTCCTACGGCCTTGCGGCCTTCACAAGGTCATCGGTCCACCTTGTGGGACGTTTTCCAATGCTACGTCTTCTGCACGCGTAGCATGACCACCGTCGAAACGGGTTTTGTCGACGGAAGAATAGACAAAATGACAGATAAACAATCACAATCTGTGCGAACGCGTGCTGGTACGCGGTCATTTCGGTCCCATCGGCCATCTGTTCTGCGAGCAATGTGCCCTGCCCACTGCCACTTAAGATTGGCAATTCTTCGGGCTATGTCAGTTACCTTGATTCTCCTGCAAATCTCTTCATTTCTAATTCGATCACGTAGGGAAACTCCAAGTACTCGTACCTATATTTGCCATACGAAAATCTTTTACATAGTTTCAACTTTGCAGCGTGAAACTTCCGTTAGTGGAGTTTGCAAACGACACCATGGATACAAGTTGTACCTATAACAAACTTTGTTATCAATACTAAGCAAATCAGTGGCCAATAAAGTTGTGAATGTAAGTAATCTTAATTTGATCAAAGTTAGTTTATTCTCCGAAGGGAAGGCATTATTATTTTGTTACCGAGTTAGTGAAAGTATTTTTTTTTTGGAACTTCCCTCTCGCACGTTATACTCTGCACACTTGGCGAATAAGAGCCAGACTGAAAAAAGAGTAATATTTTGACTATGACAACACTTTTGTTAGGAGCTAACGAGGATAGACTTAAAAAAAGTGTAACAATTTAACCGTCACGACACTTTTGTTAGTGGCGAACGAGAGTTAGGCACAAAAAACTGTATAATTTTGACCGTCACGACACTTTTGTAACGTAACAAAAGTGTGCAAAAAGGAAAGTAACTTCGTTCAAATCGGGTGTCTCACGACACCTCTCTTCATTTTGCATTATCTTATCTTAGTTTGCTCTTTTAGGTTATCAAACAATTATCTTTAAATTTTTCTACGGTCGAAATAATAAATAAGGTAAAATAATCATCTCGGATGTAAGTACCAACATTTTTGTGAAGCTAGCTCAAGGCCTACATTAAGAATATAATTTAAATTCTATGTTGTTTACAAGTGAAACAATATTACTTATATCAGCTAACTACATAAGTACTCTCTTCCTACTCCAATCTACTTCGGAAGGCAGCCAAAGGACCAGCCCTTTGTACCCATAACTCACAATTTCCGTAGATAGATTATTAGTATGGAACTTTGCAGACGACCCTTGCTGGTTGTACATCTACATACGCTAATTTAGCCACATAAACGACACCCGAAGGAGTAGAAACTCGTCGATACGAATAACCGTTTGATAGGCTTAGGGCTGTCCGAAATTCGAACGTGTATTAATGAAGTTAGTTCATGTCGTTGTAATGATTAAATAGAAAATAGTGACAAAAATAGTTCGGTTATACTAAGAGAGTGAATGAAAGAGAAAGGATATTAGAACGGAAATTTTATTGGAAAACAATGCAAATTCTTCTGAAATTGGTCCTTAGAGTAAGGATCGGGGTTATAAGGCTTTCTGCTTTTCGCCGTGGTAAATTGTCTTTTCTTCATGCACGTATGTATTTTATGCGTAATTCAATTTTGTTGCATCTTCACGACATAAATATCTTACTATGACATGAAATAATGAAGACAAATCAATCTGTCTTTTCCCAACTATAGTAGGGTCTACTTCAAGTCTAACCGGATGCAGCTAAATACGAATATTTTACATGGAGCGACTGCCTATCTGACCTCCATAGCACAGTAAATGGGTAATATAATACCCATAATAACTGTTAAAGATCCACGAATGACAGCCGGGACCAACGGCTTAACGTGCTGAAATAGTGAAGTAAGGACATGAAAGTTCAAGTGTAAAATAGACCAAAAAAATATTCCTATAAAACAAGTTATAACATCAATTTGAGCACCTTATAAAAAACAATTTTTCAAGAAAAGCTAATAACATTAAGATCAGGCACTCTAAAGACAATTTCCACGCAAACTCCGCCCCCATGCGCCCCACCAATCCACTATGTACTAAACGCTAACGAATCAGTAATAAAGTTCAATATTGCTTGCGCTCTTGGTCGTGTTCGAGCACGGAACTAAATGTAGTAAGTCTCAATACTTATTTCGTTCATAACTAAAGTAATAATTGATCTAGAGAAAAACTATCTTATATCTGGATAATAAACTATATTTTCTTACTGTCAATAATTTATTATTTTAGACATAAAAGCCGAGTAATCTTGTTTTTATTTCAAATAATATCTAAATAAGACATAATTTCGATTAAAAAATAATCAAGCGAAAATTTTCCAATTACGTAACTGTCTTATTTATGGAAAGAAAAAGTTCTAATAAATCATATACTAAAGTACCATTTTGATTGTATGCGTGACTGTTTCAGGATATTACTGCAAATTAACATATAATTTAAGGAACCTCCTTTTAAGTGAGACTTCACCGCGACAACCCTAACGATTCTGGTGGGAACGTCACTAATCCCAGACCTATCAACTGATATTTGGTCTGGTATGGACCAAATACATGATGAGAGGTCTAAGAGCTAGTTCACATTCGGTCCGACTGACAATTTTATCGGATTCGACTAATAGTAATATGTGAACATCACCTACCTTACTTTTTCCCCTTCCACATTTTTGGGGTCGGCTTCCAGCCAAACCGGATGCAACTGAATACTAGTCCAGTCACGTAAAAAGAACGCTGGCCGTTTACCTGCGCACTGAGCGATTTATCGATTCCAACCTATTCCCTAAGTAGCTAATAAAGTACCTATTATAATTCTACATTTATATAAAATAATACTTCCAAAACCTTTAAAGTAAAAATACTTGCATAGAACATTGATCCGTAACGTAATATAAATAAAGAGCACAATCGTGTATACAAAAATGAGGTGTCGGTAACGGTGTCACGAGTTCAATTGTATTTCCCATCCCAAAAATTCTCAACGCGCCTAAAGAAGTTTTCACTTCAAAAATTACACTTATAAAACAATAGCCTAGTACTTTAGGATGCGACTGTATCCATGCGCAAACACATCCCCTGCAATGTCGCCCAGCGTTCCTTTTACGTGACGACAACTATACCAGTATTTATCATGGAAGAAGAGTGGTTATCTCCACATACCAGTTAGTGAGTAATACATTATCCTCTGGTAAGACAGGCTGTCAGACTTTCAGGCTTCTGACTGACTACTCGTAACAACTATCAAAGCTCTACAAATGACAGCCGAGACCAATGGCTTTTAACTTGCTCTCTGAGACACAACGGGGCATTGGTATGAAATGGATGCTAAAACATTCACGGAGTGACCTCGGAAAGTATGGCTTAACCTTGATCCTAAAAAATCGTAGTTACTAAATACGAGCCCATCTACTGACTACCTTCTTGAAATACATACGCCAGGCGTGAACTTACAGAAATATATTATAAAATACAATAGCGTAGCTCTGCGTTCAGATTTGCGACAAGTCAATCGTCATCCTGAGTATGCCTTGTTGAAAGGTGAAACACGTGTCATTTCTTTTAAAGTTTTTTATGGCTCTTTAGAAATAGCTAAACGGAACAGGTTACTAAATATGTCAAAGTCAAATAATTTATTTCAATTAGGTTTATTAAAAGGCACTTTTGAATGTCAAAATTTACAAAAAATTGAATTGATTCAAATCGCCCTTCCAAAAGGTAGTTCTCGTATCGAAAAAAATGGGCAAGAAACTCCACCGTTACTCTTTTAAAATGTTTTACAATATTTTGTATAATTATCCACGTCTATTGAATACATACGCTAATTTACATCGGTCACATCAAACTCAAACTTGAAGCATTTATTTCAATTATACCATTTACGGACATTTTTGAATTGACAAGGAGTCAGTTAGTCGGAAAGTTGAAGCTTGTTGCCTGTTCCTAAACATAAATTTCTATGAAGAAGAACGAGCTAGAAATACATGGACACTCTTTTAATTTTTTTTTAAATTCTCTTTTGTTTATGTTACTAACAGTAGTATTTTAAGTGCAAGCCTGTTACTAACAATTTATGAATCTTTAAGCTGTCCGAAATAAAATGATTTTATTTATTATTTAATCAAGATGCTGGGTACATCGATCGGACCGAAAAAAGCGTCGGTCCGACTTTATTTGTACCAGATCTATATACGTCTGGACCGGTCTGTTAAGACCTCCGCATAATATAGAATTATTAATACATCGCTGCTGGCAGTTCAGCAAGTAATTAGTTGTTTAATAATGAACTTATTAAGACTTGGGTGTAGTTTGGATAGCTAATTATTCAGATTTCTCGAGGGCGTTTAAGTTTTTGCGTAATTATCTATATTATGCCTACACTTCTTGTTGGTTAATAATTTTTTCATAGTAGCAGCAGATAGTGTTTCTGTTCAAAAAGTATATCTTCATGACATTATCTTTATGACAGCTGCCTGCCAGATTTTAATAGGCCTCCAGACACTATCAGCAATAATGACATGACATTCAAGTAATGTCATTACTACAGACAGTGTGGTGATTGGAATGATGACGTGATCATAACTTTTTCATAGTTTTACGTCAATGTTGGAAGGAATGACAGTAATATTAATATCATTTTTACTGATGGTGTCTGGACTCCTAATCAAATGAGTTCGATATAGTCCTGCAATAAAAATGATGGGTGGCAGACATAGATACTCATTTTGACTCGCACCATGGTAATGAAAAATACCATTACATTCATTAGTACAGGTTACCTCACCACAAGCAGGGGAGGTGATCGGCTTATGAGCTGATCACCCCCCTGTTTTAGCCGCTAATCATATGCATGAAATGTAAGTCAAACGATCCGAATCATGCAAGTTAACTAAAGGAAAATAATGTCGTCAAAAACACAGTCATCCAGAAAATTCTGTCTCAAGCATTTTAGACAAATTGCAGTAAAGTTTGGTACATTATTTTCAATGTGTTTGCAATGTTAGACAAATCTCCCTTGAGATCTAAAATAAGCGCTTTCCTTTAAAACTCTTTTCGAATTTTAAAACGTTTGGAGTTCGTCGCTTACTTTGATAAAACGATTTGAAGCGTGTACGTACTTTGTACGATGAGAAAAGTACAAGCAGTTACTTTATTAGAACTTTACAGATTTGTACGAGTACTGAGCAGTCTTTATTCTTGATTTACTGTTGACAGTTTTCTCACTAAACTCAAATCTAGGTTTATGTAGGTAATCGACAAAGGTAAGTGCAGGGTAATCGATTTACTTAAAAAAATCTTGTATATTTTTGGTCTTTTGATCTTATGTAAAACTAATGACATTGTGTGCATACAGGGTCAAATTAAATTAGCTGGCGAAACTTCATAGATGTGATGAGTATCGAAATCTAAACACGATAAAACAAATTTTCTCAACTCAAGTGACAACGAGAGAGTGTTCAAAACTTTTTTTTACACGACCTCTTAAGAGTTTGAGTGAAGGAAAAGATAATGGTGCAGTTTTTTTTCGAGAAGGTAAATGTAGGTATGGTCATTTTGAGGGGGTCGTATAAGAGTGAAGCGAAGAAGAAGAACATAACAAACAACGATAAAGCAATAGAACCTTTCCCCGCAGACAAAGCCGAGGGTAGAGCTAGTATATTTTATTTTACTATAAGTTTCTTCCGAAGTCCGGTAAGCCTGAGAATAAGTTTAAGCTGGATTCCATCGATCGTTACGTAATATCCTCTTCCGTGGCTGGCGTGTTACCGTCTCAGACTTTTTATTTAGCTTCGAATTTTAAAAGAAAAAACGGAAAGAAAAATAAAAGTTTTCTTAGAATTTATTTTTGTATAGTTGTTGACTATTGGAGCAAACGTTTACATCAATGACAGTTGATCGCAATGGGTTTCAATTTGACAGTTCACCCACATTCATTGCGTTATTTACATTGTCGAGCGGACGAATTTTCCAGTACTAAGAAGCAATGGATTAGTAATATCCTTCAAAACTCTTGAATTGTGTTTGAAAATGTATTACGCAATATACGGTGCTGATCTAGTAGTAGCAAAAGCAGAACAAAAATACCTTTATTGCTATGATTTATAAGGTAAATGGGCAATTCGTTATAAAAAAATATATATATATAATTATTTCTGTAAGGGCCTGTTTCTCCACCTCCAATTAGGTTCTCGTTAACTTACATGGTAGATAATATATCCTACAAATTCTGTTCCATTTTTTAATATATTCGGTATAGTGGCTATTCGGACATCGTGAAATAGGCCCTTAGTATTAAATATCCTAATAAAATGCACAACATCGTTAAATTAAGAGGTTCAGCAGCGACTTCCCGCCTGGAGACTGGCAATCACAACTTATTTATACTATTTATTACATGCCTATCTTCCAGTGAAACTCCCGTCAAAATCATTCCAGCTGTTTCGTATATGAGCCGCAACAAACAGACAGACAGTCAAAAATTTTAAACCGTATATACTTTCATATTCATTTAGTAAAAAGCTGTTATTTTGGCATTTACAAACAAACACTTTAATTTTATTTATGTACAAATACATAAAACAATCAAACAAAAAACGGAACAATCAAACAAATACAAATACCATAAAGGCTCTTTCAAACAGGCGCGACACGCGACGCGACACAAAGACACCGCTCGTCGCGCGACGGGCGGTGTCTTTGTGTCGCGTCGCGTGTCGCGCCTGTTTGAAAGACCCTTAATACCTTCATAATGTATTTAGTAAAAAGCTATTATACTGTCAATATCTGAATGACCTTTTTTTTTTTGAAAGACTTTTTCTAAAAGTGAAAGCTAGATCGATGTATCGCCCCCGAAACCCTCTGCATACTAAATTTAATTAAAACCGTTGAAGCCGTTTCCGAGATTCAGATTATAAATATACAATTATACAAGAAATGCTCGTTTAAAGGTTTAAAGGTATTAGATTACAAACATGTATTTGTCGGAGACAGGTATGTGACTCTTTCGTTATTATCAGCAATATTTTAACTACTGTGGGCGTGTGGGTACTGTTGGTTATTGCGCAATAGAAAAACCGTTTGCAATCCAGATCACATTATAATTTACTATCAAATTAATCACACTAGTACACGACACGACTATTCGGAATGCGCGACAGTTTCTAATCGTCTTCACTGCTAGACCGCCACCGATGAACTCTGCTCAGCTCCGGTCCGGCCGGTCCGAGCTTTATGTTCAGACTCTGTCGAACGCCACTAGGCAACGCTGGCGTCCAGATTAGTCAGCTCAGTAACGTATTTCCGACATATATATTTTTACAGGTATTTGTATGTATAGATTGTTCGCATTTACTGAAAGGTTAAAAACTCAAAACTCAAAAACTCAAAGCATTTATTTCAATTAAACCATTTACAGGCACTTTTGAATTGTCAAAGAGTCGGTCAGTTAGTCAGAAAGTTGAAGCTAATTGCCCATTCCAAAACGTAGATCTCTATGGAGAAGAACGGGCAAGAAACTCCAAGGACACTCTTTTAAATATAGATATTACCAAATCCTGGGTACATCATTCTTGTTGCTTCTATATGTGAGAACCCTTAGCAGGTTTAAAAAACGATAGAGCATTATTTTTCCCAGAAAATACTCTAATAAAATAGACATCATCCTCAAGGTGTAAAAAAATAAACAATGGATCAACATTAACTCTCTAGGTTTTCATTCACATAACTTTCTCAGTTCTTTATCGTCTTTAATATTTTCATGTACTTTAACCTCAGAAAGCCCTAAAAATAACAGCTCATATAAAAAGTGAATAGATTTCTGAAATGAAGTTACCTACATGATTACTTGCGTACTTACCTTTTTACGGCTACCGAAAAATGAGTTTAATTTTAGCCAAGATTATAAGTATATTTCGTTTTTATGTTACTGCGATGAAGGGAAATCGTAATACTACCTACACCATTAAAGCGTTTTTCCACCGTAGCCGTCACCGGGACGTCGATGAGAAACGAGATTATTCGAACCGAATGTGACGTTCCAGTGACGGCGATCGTTTATCCACTACGACAGAACTCGGCGGTTCATTTAAAATAATATTATGGAGACAAAATATTCGATTTTTTGTATTTCTGTATGTTTGTTTGTAATGTTGGATTGGCTGCTATGGCCGATATTCAATCTGGAGGACTATTTTTACAACATGTAACAAACTTGCATGTAGAAGCTTGCGATACGTATACAACGCAAACTCTAAAGTATCGGTAGGTACTCGAGGAAGCTCTTGTTAATAAAAATGGAAACATATTTATAACGTTGATACAATGTAATACCAAAATATCTGTGAAGTCCAGTAAATATCAGTATTTCAGCTTCCAAAGTAGCACAAATATGCATATTTACGTCATATAAGGCACATGTCCCATCGCCGATGAGCTATCAACGATTTTCATGCTCAAGAAGCGTACAAAAGAATGTAGGTCCCGTGTGAGGAAAAGAGACACATACATTAAACAGTTGATCGCTGACTGTTCACACGTCCGGCGAGTACTCGGTTGTTGCAGTTGTGGAGTTTCTTGCCCATTATTCTCCATACGAAAACTACCTTTTGGAAGGGGCGACTAAAATCAATTAAATTATTTTGTTTTTGACGTTGAAAAGTGCCATACATGAGCCTATTTGAAATAAATGATTTGACTTTGACTTTGCAGCGACAAGAGCTATCAATCAACAGCGACGCTCGCTTGGCGGGCAAGACACATGCTGACTCGCGCTTGGTACATACACATACCAGCGAATAATCGTGTATTTCACTAGCTTCAAAAACAGTGAAAGAGACATCGTGAGGAAACCTGAGAAATATTTCTCGATGCCAAGTCAGAGGCCCATGGGCAGCTTTAAAACTCTGACACCAGGTTAGTCACTAACTACATGAAAGGAAGAAGATCGTTGGTCGCCGTCGTGCACTCGCTGCTCGTTGCTCGCCAAATCGATTTTAGTTGCTCTACTAGCTTCTCGTTAATCGCTAGCGTTGGGACAGGTACCTAAGAGCAAACAGCCTCTGAGCCGGACAAATATCAAGCGAATAAACCGTTTATACATCCAATGTAGTAACTGCACATAGTGACGTAGATTTTTTATTAATAAGTACCTGGGCGACCGAGCTCTGCTCTGCTGAAAATAGAGAATGCTAATTTAATAGCACAGGCAAGTTCATACTAATTCCATGTATAGTACATACTAATTCCATGCTGGCATGTCATTATTATAAGGTAGCCATCTTGTTCTAAACTTTGAGCGAACGAGCTCTGCTCGGGTGTAATACGGAAATAACGAATTTTCCCTGATATCAAACCTAGCTAGATCCATTTTTCGCCCCCGTAAACCCATATAATGCAATTTTCATCGAAATCGTTAGAGCCGTTTTCGAGAACGTGATTACAAATCTATATACAAATATTGATCGTTTAATAGTTTATGATGTATTTGTAACATTATGTTATGTTTTTTTTTTTTGTAATAATGGTTATTAGTACCACTTTGACTTATTAAACTCATAAGTTCTTTCTGAGTTTATCTTGGACATTACGATCATCGGTGAAGGAAAACATCGTGAGGAAACCTGGACTTATAGTTAACTAGCTGCGCCCTGCGGTTTCATCAGCATAAGTGTAGATCTCTTGGGAATATAGGGATAAAAAGTGCCTTATGTCCAAACCCCAGTCATGGTTTACCCATGTACCAAAGATCCAAATCTTGATGAATGCAACAAACAAACAAATAAACAAACTCGATCACTTTCACATTTATAATACTCGTATTATTATATTTTATTATTTTCTTTCGTATATAATTACATTTTTAAATATTTCTTATACTAATGAGATATAAACAAAAAACTTTTAAAAATATAAAAAAAAAGTTTTTTTATATTTAAAGAAAGAAACAAGAAAGAAAAATATTTTATTTGGGACACGCACAGGAAATACAAACAGTAATAACAACGGGTATAGTTATATTTTATGATATTATTATAGTTAGGATATAAGTCTGGAATCGCGCGGTAAACTCTAATTGCGCGATGCAAGATTTGTGTACGTATGGATTTTGTGTAACGTCAGGTCTTTGATGCGTAGTTTGAATGCGGCGATTTAGATGCGATATATATACACAAATATTGCTCTTTTAATAGTATAATATAATACCAGCCTATTACTATTCAATTGCAAGGCAAAGACCCTTCTCATACAGAGAAGCTACAAACATTAATCACCACACTTGGTTTTAGACTTATAATGAAGATAGGTATAATTTCGACGTAGTCTATTAACACTTACTGGACTAGGTCGACCACTGGGCGAATGCCTAGTGGTGGAAATTCGACTATAATTCATTAAAATTTTAATATTGATAGGATAGTTTAGGATAGTTCATACTAATTCCATGTATAGTACATACTAATTCCATGCTGCCATGATAGTGACATACTAATTCCATGCTGTCATGTCATTATTTTAAAATAACCATCATTAAGCATTGTGCATTATGTTCGCAGATGCGCATGTAGATTGCTTTTACGCAACGATGCGTAAAAGGTGCGCTTCCCTGGTGCGCAGGGTGTAGGGCAGCTCCAACAATGCCTTAAGCATGGTTGCGAGTCGCCTGATTTGTGAATACGTGGGTCACTGTTGTACCCTCTCTCATGGGATATCGCAGCGGTGACCAACCGTTGTTTATTGTATTGTTTCCGTTTAGTTTCTGTGCTTAATAATATAGTCGTATGTTTTACTAACAATCTTGTTGAATTTACTCCAATAAAGAAAAATTATATTCTATTCTATTAAACATAGTGTGTGTCTAACGCATGGTAGTGTGCGTAAAGTTTTTTTTTTATTATTTTATTTATTTCTAATGCAGATTATATTATAAAAATATTAGCTTTCTGCTTATAAACTTTAACCGCGCCACCTGGTCTGGTCCCTGATATGCAATGGCCTATGTAGCAACATGAAACATGAGGCTCCAGGAGCTAGTGCAAATCTCGGGGTTCATTCGATTTATCGAGTCTGGTTAAACCACGCTGGGATCGGTGCATTTCATTCATTCATTCATTCATTCTGCTTATAAACTTTAACTATGAAAATTTCATACTCCTCCGTCCGCGTAATTTTCGTGAAAAAAGGAACAAAGTTTTTGCTTCACGTATTAAAGTATAGATTTGTCTGCTAATGTTATACGGAAAAAGAAATAAATTGTAGTCTCGAATTCGTCCTACAAGGGTGTAGGAAAATGTAATGAAAATTCCTACACATTACGCTATGGAGGTAAAAGTGATATGTGAAAGTGTCGTTTACCACGGTAATTTTAACGGATAACGACTAGTAGGTCGGGATTAGGACCCGGCATTATAAGCTATTTAGTAAATGTTATCGTTCTGCTGAAATATATAGGTAGTAGGTATAATTTATTAATATTTTGAAGAGGACCATGAAGGTGAGGTATAAAGGTTTTGGGGAGAAAAGGACGAAAACCAAAATGCCTCACCTAAACAGCACCTCACCTACGTGCAGTTGCTTAATGTGTTCCAAAAGTTTTCCTTTCTTAGGCAAAATAAATTATAAGACTTTCAAGAGATTTACAAGAAAAAGGATTAGGTACTATGGCAAAAAAAATCCGTAATGGCCGAAGCTTGGCTGTGTTTATACTTTGCAAAGACGACTGATTTTATATTAACAGGCATGCAAACAACAGAGAAGGAGAGAAGAGGTCTTTACCTATGAAATTGCCGTTTTTCATGACATAAGTTAACGCCCTTGTTTCTCCATATTTTTTTATTTTTATTAATCAAAGTAATTACCCATGCAATCAATGTATTTTTGCCAACCTACGTTGGCAAAAATACATTGATTGCATGGGTAATTACTTTCATTGCATGGGTAGCTTATTGATGCCCTTTTTTGAAAAAGGCGGCTAGACGGGAGGCAACAAATTCTTCATAGGCATTTTGAACTGCCTCTCGGTTATTGATATTTTTCCCCGCCAAGAAGTTATCCAAATTCTGAAAAAAGTAGAAGTCTGTAGGGGCAAGGTCTGGTGAGTACGGTGGATGACGGAGAACTTCCAACCCCAGCTTTTTTAACTTAGAGACCGTCTGCTGTGCAGTATGAGGTCGCGCGTTGACGTGCAGGAGCAGCGGAGCCGAACGATTGACCAAAGCTGTTTGGAGATATTGGAGCTACTCCATCATTATGTTCAGTTCTTCACAGTACACATCTGCGTAATGTTCATCCCGTTTAGTGAGAAACTGTGATGAATGACACCGGCACTAAACCACCAAACAGTGATCACCACATTTTTAGGGGTCAGTTTTCGTTTGGGGCATTGTTTAGGTGCTGAACCAGGATCTAACCAACTTGCTGAGCACTTGCGATTGTCGAACAGAATTCATTTTTCGTCGCAAGTAACAATGCGATTCAATATGCCTTTGTTTGTGTGCATGTTGAGCAGTACAAGGCTCTACCTTGCCAATTCGAAGCAAATGGACCAATATTGTTTTGATGCTAACATCGAAAGCTGCTACTAATTCTGCTGTAGATTGAGAATCATCAGCTTCCACAATTGCCTTTAATTCGTCATTGTCGACTTAACTTTTCGGTCGACCATGGGGTTCATTTCGTGGGTCGAAATTTATAGAACGGAAGCGGGCAAACCAATAACAGGTGGTGCGATCGTTAGCAATGTTCGCTCCGTATACGTCGTTGATGTTGCGTGCCGCTTCTGTCGCTTTGCTGCGTAAAAACCTACAAATGCGATGAAAACAGAACGCTAACCATTAAACAAATGACCAATTGTCAAAATATAATTCCATATTTCAACAATAAAAATAATTTGAACTTAGAAGTATTAGCGAAAAAAGAAAAAATTGGACTTGAAATAGCCAGTACGGCAGAATGGCAATTTCATAGGTAAAGACCTATTATCTTGCCAGCTCCTATACATACTTGATAACTTTATTAAAACTCAATAATATTTTACTAATAAATTTATTTCCGTAAATTGTTTTTTTTTTTTTTACTATTTGCATTTGTATGATTTTCACATCTATCGGCACTCCGAACACATTGGCACACAATATAACGTCGTACTCATAGCTACAGATATACTGCATTAAAAACACACAGTTCAATACACACTATTAACAATAATTGAGAGAGTGCTGATAGAAGTGAAAACTTGAACAAGATCGCCTTGGTGGGAGAAAAATACTTGTATAGAACATTGTCCCGTAACCTTATCTAAATAAAGAGCACAATCGCCTTTACAAAAAAAAAAACTTTGAATACAACTTTGAAGTAAAAATACTTGCATGGAAAATTGATCCGTAACCTAATATAAATAAAGAGCACAATCGCGTCTACAAAAATGAGGTGTCGTCATGGTGTCGCGAAATCAATAGAATAGTGCCATCTCAAAAATGCCCAACGCGCCTAAAGAAGTTTACGAAAAGAAAGAAGTTTAAAAAATATTATATTTATTTTAAAATCGGCACACGGTTTGGACTTCCTAGAAACACATTAAATCTATATTTTATGGTCTGACAGTTTGACACGTTACCCTAATTAATAACAAAATATCCTTTTTCTTTAAAATTGTAAAAAAATATTGGACCTCTTAGAAACCCATTCCATTTATATTTTATGGGAAACAAGCTCTGCCAATTCTAAGGACATAAACCAAAGCAGGGATAAACAATACGTACGAGCAAGCGTGGTCTTGCATGAATATAATAAAAAGGAAGGTATAGAAATCAACTAACAAATATAAATCTTGAGTCATACTTGATATTTAAAACTTATGAGCCAGATTTAACGAAACTTGCAAAAGGCATGATAAGCCATTGATGCTACTATTTAATATCCAGTAACTGTAGTTATATTATTGGATTAATTGTTTTATTATTCTAGCGGCTAGCTAGAATCATAGCTATTCTAATCGATTTTGTGCTAAGACATAATCGAATGTTTTATAATAAAATATATATAAATTGTAACTTTTGGCTATACCGTCTCAAAGGTTGGCAATCCCTGGACTCAAAGCAACGGACGTTATTAAAGCCACATCTGCTAATCATAAATATCCCCGAGACTCGACCTACGCAGGCCATTAAGAAACAATTATAGCAAAGCAAGCAAAAATTAACGTAATAACGGGTACATCGCAAACAGACAAATTATCGTAGTTATAAATAGTGATTTAAAGCGCAAGCGTAACGATCCCTTTACCCCTTCACCTTACCATGGCTGTATTGCAGGTATTGGTGCTCAACTGCAAGAGGAGGAGACGTTGGCGTTCCAATATTTATAATACTAAAACATAATATTATATTATATACTTTTGCATACCCTCTTATCTTCTTAGCTTCATATTATAATACTTATGTTTACTAACTGTAAATTCCTAATATTAGATTCGCCTTGTATCCATCCCTGTCCCTTAACTTATTTAAGTCGGAACAAGGCAGTTTAGATTATCGGAATCCATTCTATCTTATATCGGTGGGAGGGTGACCAGTCTAGGACGAGCCCTACAGAACAGTGCGGAAAGGAGGGGCACTGTTTTTCCCCGTAAGGGGAACCGACCTAATCACTAATATTAGCATAATTAGGAAAAACGAAAATTTTATCAGCCTAGGTTAATTTAGGTACAGTCACACGCCTAAAGAAGTTTTCGCTTCAAAGACACTTTAACACGTCGAAAATATGTATAAAGATAGATGAATTCGGTATTTCCTATCTGACTACTCTGAGAAGAAAGACCGAAACAAACGCAGAGGTCGCAGTCTCTTTTAAAATCTAAACATAATCTTGGTCGGGCCAAATGAGGACCATGCAGATTAGTGTCTCAGATGGTCTTCTGAAGAATTAACCACACAGATTTGAGTGACCTATACCTGTGCCTACCTAGCCTGTGATTGGTCGTCTTGCTGATCATAGTTTTGTTATTGTTATTAGTAATAAACATGTTTTTTTTTTTAAAGTGACCTCATATTCAAAATTCATTTATTTACATACACGTTCGTATTTAGGTCAAGGAAATACTGTATATGTGTACCAAATTTCAACTATATTGGTCTAGTAGATTCGGAGCAAATTGGCTGTGACAGACGGACAGACAGGCACACGAGTGATCCTATAAGAGTTCCGTTTTTTTTTCCTTTTGAAGTACGGAACCCTAAAAATATATCAAAATAGTACAGGGAGATACGGCAAGGTAGTACGCATAATTTAAACCCTCCCACACTTCCTGCAATTCGTACGCCAGCACCAGGCCGCATGCCGATCATATTATGGATCAAGATACTAAGGAAAATTTATAATTATTTTGATAACAATTCAGAACTTTTAAAATCAATATAGAGTTTTGCCAAAATTATTAAGAGCACGTTTGCCAAAATTACGTACCAACGATGGTTTATCGAACAGATTCCCCGATATGGTCAAGTTTAAATGGTCCTTGCTTTTCAATTTCCGTTGCGATCCGATTCAAGGCAGGGTGGCGTTTGTACCTCGTGGGTGTGTGGTGTAAAAAGCTCCATCATAGAAATTATTTAAGGTGTTCTCATAGTCAATTTTATTATAAATAGGATGATAAGCAGACATCATCTTTTGCCTAGCTTATTCCCAACTATTTTGGGGTCCACTTCTAGATGGACAACCAGTCTTAGCAAGGTTTTTCGTATTACCCAGTAACTGGGTTGTGGAGGTCAGATAAGCAATCGCTTCATGTAAAATACTGGTATTCAGCTGCATCCGCTGTGACTGGAAGCCGATCCCAACACAGTTGGGAAAATGCTAGGCAGATTGATTACTTCAGCTGCAAACCGCTCTCACTTACACTCTCGGCCACACACAAAGGCCCACTAACTTTATCTAATCCGTGAGTCGCACCCCTGTCACAACTTTGTTTATAAAGAGCAGTATATACTGAACCGTTTTATGTGATCCACAGTGGACTGTCATTTTTATAGGGCTACTTTTTATTAGTTTTTTTACATCACGACTTCTTATACCTCTCCAATAAGTGTTGGAGTTCGAAGGGTAACTTTGGATCGAAGGATCATTAAATAGGACTACGGACCAATTGGACACCGTTAATATTATTATTAACGGTGTCCAATTGGTTGGTTTGATTGATGGTTTCTGGTTTATTGGTATAATGTTATTAGGGATCTCGCGTACTAGACGGCCACAACTCCGACCCGTCGCGTCGTGGCCGTCTAGTGATGTGCGGCTAGTGCGACCAAGGGCGCGATTCGTATGGGTTTCTATAGTTTACCTGGCCGTGATCTTGATCGTGGCCGTCTAGTGGCGAGACCCCTTAGTACGCGTCCTTAAGTATTTTGGTAAGTCTCTAATAAATGAGTTCTTTATTTCGAATACAAAGATAAGTCTCGGTCTACGCGGCAATATTTAGTGGTGAATGAATTGCATGCTTATCACTATCTGATAAGGGCACAGCAGGGGTACAGAGAGTTCAGAATCTAATAGTTAGACGAATGTTATGATTCGAATGCAATGAAAAGACATCTTCTCAAAAAAAAATATTTGCATATAAAAAATATATAAATAACCACTGCAGTGCTAAAGCTTACTCACTGCGTATGGCGTTCTTAAACTCAATAATATTCAAGTTCAGTTTTTTTTTTAGATCCTTTACATTTACATGAAAAAAAAATACCTATTCTGGATTAACTCTTTAGATACTTTTAACCCAGAAAACTTTTCAAGTACCTAGGCGAACCGAAGCTGACGGCACAGCCAGTCAATATATAAGTCCATAATTATGAACCGTATCAGAATAAGTATCTTAAAACAAAAAGCTATAACAACGGACAGGATTTTTGACCTTACCCTGTCGATAATAAAGAGCGATTTCCCATGAAACCCCAAGAGGTCGATATTCTTCAGACCGTATCGGATAACAAAGGTATGGGAAAAATATGTGTCAGAGTACTCGAGAGAGGAAATTGAATAACAAATCCTTCAGTCGGGCTTCGAATAAATGTGTGTATCCTACATTTTTGATTTATTGCTGTCCCGCACTTTGATTTCTTGGACTTTAGGGAACCGACGTTACGTGCATGCTGGAATTTCTGCGGAGATTTTTTTTTTTGGGAAAAGATTTATAACCAGGTAAGATGCTCTACTGGATTTTTTAATCAACCTTTACTAGCGATCATAATCAGAGAAGACTGACGTTTATTTAACTTAAGAAGTCAAAATTAACTCAAAACCAAGAGTCACAGGTCTGGCTATTTCCAAAAACGAATGTAAACTGGCTAGAACTCAGCACTAGATGTATAAATACTTGAGTAAAGACGCTGTCCAACAGAACAAATTAATCCTGGTAATCTATATCTACCCCATCGGACAGCTTCGGACACCATCAGACAGCTTCGAAACAGACTACTGACATCAACTAAAAATCTAAATTCAAACAGATGAAAAACTTCCTATCTATATCAATAACAGCATTTAGAACTAAAAATAAAGATCTCATCGGCAAAATAGCCAATACACTCATGAACTCGATCTGACAGGATATCCATAACAAGAGAACTCCATTGTGCCGAGCAGAACTCATTTGACCTAGTTTTTCGTGGCAATTAGATTGTTCGCCCCAAGCTTTGATATATTGATACTTGTACCAGTTTTATGAGGATATATAGCTGTTTTGATGTTTGCAGTTGAAAATGGTTGGTGTAATCATGATAAGAAATGGTGATGTTCTATTTATGGGACGGGAGAAATGAAGTGGACTTAAGATGGATGGGGAAAAAGGACATGCAAAACTGTTTGATACTTATCATCCTTTAACCTTCTGAATACAGAGGATATATCCTATACTATTAAATGAGCGATATTTGTATATATTTGCAATCACGTTTTCAAAAACGGCTCTAACGATTTTGATTAAATTAGCTATACATATGGTGGTGGTGGTGGGGGGGAAAATCCATCTAGCTAGGCCTTATATCTGGGAAAATTCGTTTTCTCTAATTGGCGTCGGGAATGTGATACCACGTTGGTATACCATTTTTTTTTAGGTGGGAAATTATCAAATAACTTCGCCCGCTCAGGGCGGAGCGGGAGGGCGTGTCAGACTCTTACTGACTAAAACCCACCCGTGTTCCTTCGGTTGCCCTGTTGCCGGGGGCCACGATCTCCCTTTCGGTTTTCTTCGCACCCCCGGCAGGCATCGACCCTAACGGACCCCGTCAATTCTGCTGACATCTCCTACCTCTATATGCTGGTATACCTGGATGATATGCTTATCTATTTTCACCCGAGCAGAGCTGGGTCGATCAGGTAGGTATTTGTAACATTAATACAGTAATATTGTACACAAACCTAATAATATACAATATATACATAATTATACACCCAATTAAACACATCTAATCATTTATAATAATATTAAATTGTAACTTAGCCCTCTTCCTCTCTCCTAATTTTTCTGTGCCCGACAGGGTCCATATTGATCTTTTACCATGTTATACCATCTATGCAATACATATGGAATGTAATAAAGAATTGAGTATTAATAAGGGTAAAGAATAATCTGCAAATAAAAATGTCGTAAGTACTGAAGATCTATTATTTTTGCTGGCAGTAACTCACGTGTTACCATTAACTACTACAAAATGTATTTGAAATGCTTGAGATACACTGTCGGTCGAAGTGTGGGGGGGGGGGGGGCAATTTTATCAACTACACGCGTAGAATATATTCATTATCTTCATAAAGAAACAAAACGAATCATTACTAAATAGATACTGCAGGAAATATGCTGCTTTTCACAAAATAATAATAATCCTAACTTATATTAATATTATTAATGCGAAAGTGATTTTTTGTTTGTTTTTTACGCTTTTACGCTAAAACGACTGTACAAATTTGGATGAAATTTGGCACATGGGTAGACCATGACCTGGATTATGACATAGAATACTTTTATCCGGTAGGACATTCCCGTGGGATAATTTCTGACCTCCACGCGGGTGAAGCCACGGACGAAAGAAAATAATAATAATTAAAATATCTCTAATGATATAGAAAAAAGGAAAACAAAGCAGTTCACAGAGTATACCAACGAGCCAGAATGAGTGTTACCAACTTCTGAAACTCGGGATATAATCCAGACGGATTTGTAAATTCATTAGCCACGATAAAACTTCTCACTGAATTAAAATGGAGATTATAAAGTTTAAGGCGGCGAAGGAGGATGATTGGCAATTTTTTATGCCTCCATTAAACAAGAAAGTTGGTTGATTTATTAATAAATCCCTCTGGTATATTAACAATATTGCTTTCCGTTGTAAGAATGATTTTTTTTATATCTTCTTTATCATATTTTGATTCTTTTACGTAATCTCTCACTTTTATCAATTAAAGCTCTCAATGCAGTCGATGGACCAGCCAATCAGCAAGGTTCGTAGCTTCTGCTCTGTCTATTGTCCATTATTATCATTGACGGCACAAATCTTACTATACGTGGACCCGTATACAGAATCGCATAAATTGGACCGAGTGTCCGGCCCACTACAAAGCTGTTGACATAATATACAGCATAGGAGTGCAATTTTAAACCTAGATTAAGCGCTCTTTAAAAGACAGACGATTTTATTCTTTTAAAAATTTCGTTTGCATGACTAACGACTATAAACAAACTCAAAGCAGCGAAAGTGAATTACTATTTCGTGGAAAAGAGGAAGAAAAAAAGAGAAAAAGAGACAGAGAGGTTACATATTGATGGGGATTGTCAATGAGGATTAGTGGAATAACTCTACAAAAACACTACACAAAAAGGCATTAACGATAAACGATAACTTAAAGTTCATCATCATCTGCCTAGCCTTTTCCCAACTATCTTCGGGTCGGCTTCCAGTCTAACCGGATGCAGCTGAATACCAGAATTTCACATGGAGCGACTGCCTATTTGACCTCTACAACTCAGTTACTGGTTGTCAGACTTTCGGGCTTCTGATGATCCGGATCAACTGTCAAAGATCCATGAATGACAGTCGGCATCAACAGCTTAATGTACTTTCCGAGGCGCGGAGGGGTCTTGGTATGTAAAGATGGTCACCCGTCTACGGACTAACCGCGGCAACCGTTAGCCACAAGCTCCTCAAACGATAACTTTTAAGATAAGAATGACAATAGACTGATATCAAAAACTTAATAACTACTACCTAAAATGAGCATCATACAGCACCTTAATAGCGTAACTTACTAACAATTACAATTCGAATGATTTTGAAGGATATTGACATTCCATTGCTTCATACGTTCGAAAAAATTGTCTACGCAACAACTTAAATAAAGCAGAGAATGTTGTTGAACTGTCAAAACGAAAACTATTGCTACTGTGTGGTTTGCAATTACCCCGCCCGTTATTGCCTTCTTCAAACAACATTTGGAGCTCAAAGATAAGTTTTAAACTCCCTATCTCATAATTTGCGCTTAGATAAAAATAGACTGTAATTAAAGTCTTTCCAACTTTCTCGATTTCATAATTTATTTCAAGCAAAAACCCACGTAAAGTTAGCTCAGTTAAATCCTGTACAATTTGCAATGGACATAGAAATAATTGGATTCTATTTTAATGATTCTTTCTCTCTTTGATCTATTATTAAAGGTAATGAATACTTTTCGTTCTTTGAAATGTTCACGTTAATCGTCCGTTTCGTTTCTAGTATTTTTTGCAAGGATTTTTTTTTTCAATTCGTTTTGTTCTTCTGTTTCAAAATGTAGATTGAAAACTGATTTGGTCCTTCAGATTTTTTCATTTTTTGAATGAGCAAGGTTTTTTCTTCCATTGTTTTTTCAAGAAATATTTGAAAATAACTCATGTCGTACGTAGTACAACTTTATTATTAGCCACATAGCAGAGTGAGCGAGGTTGTGAGTTCAAATCCGGGCAAGTACCAATGTGTTTTTTTCAATTCATACTTTCTGAGTTAATCTATATTACTGGATATTACTGAAACCTGTACCCTAATTGCGTAATACTCCATCAATCAGAATCTAAATCCGTTTGAAACAGATCGCTAATACATTGCTTTAAAAGTTGGAAAAAAAAATTTGCTCAGCAACATAAATAACACAATAAATGTTGTTGAACTGGGCAAGTGTTTACTAAATAAATCATCTGTTTATTTTCTCCATTTATCTACGGAATGTTGCCATTTTAAGTATTATATTTTATATAAAAACATTTAGAATTAATGTATATTTATATCTTATTTATATATCATTTTATGCTGCATCGGTCGACGTCATAACGAAAACGCCGGCTATCGCAGCGCTGGGGCTCTGTGTCGCATAGGGTCGCAGCATTATGCTGAGCGATGGCCGTTTTGCGTGGATATGATGCATATTTTCCCTCAACTTGTTTTTTTTTTCTGAAGAAAATACGTTTGTTTGCGGTAAAAATGACGAAAAGAAAGAACTTTATGTTCTTTCTTTTCGTCATTTTTACCGCAAACAAACGTATTTTCTTTCTATCTGTATTGGTCTGCCTTGTGTAATTCTGAATTTCACTTTGAAGTGTATTGGAGTCAGTTTCCTATCATACCTGCAGGTAATACACAATCAGTATTATAGAGGGCGTATTACACAAAGGTACCACTTACTGGAAGATACCGAAATCTAGATAGTTGAACTCCTAACAGATTTTCCGGGAACCTGTCTTCCCGTAACTTCTATCACAGGTATTTGTTCGATCAAGTCGGAGCCTAGTATAGATCCTCTGAGTTTTGCTTACTTCGATTCGTTTGTATTTATCAGTAAACATGGCGTCCTCGTCAAACTTCAAATTAAAATCAGCCATCTTAGTTTTTCTTCTAGTCCCGGCCGTCTAGCCCTATTTCAATGTTAATTAAATAAATAAATTACAGTTTCGGTCGTCGGTCGCCATTCTATTATAAGTTAAGGCCCGAAGGAGCGGAGGCATTAACTTCGTGGTCGAGTTTCATCTCCTGAGACGAACGTAAGGTGTGCACTGTACACTGATGAACTAGTTTCAATGTTGAAACTACTAAAAGCATTTATATTTTACCTTTATCGCACCAGACAAGAGGTATTGTTATTAAGTACGTTTTAATAGAAATTGACTTGGTAAAAGCAGAAAAAAAATTGGTCCTTCGAGCCGGATACGATTTTTTTTTTGTTTGCTATTTTTACTGTTGCCCTAAGTATCCCCTTTAAAGTAATTCCAAATAGTTTTCATCACAATATAATCAGGTGATTATCGGAACCATTTCTTTTAACATGACTTTCCCAACTATTTCCTTCGAATCCAAATACAAACTAGCACTCCTAAAGTAATCCGAAGCAAAGAGACACAAAACTCGATCAAACTACCAAAAACTGTGCCCTGAAGAGTAACATAAAATGCTATCTCATTTAAACTTTGTGCAATAAAACGTTTGAATCTATTGCTTCGTGTGTTTTCTGAAACAGAACTACTAAATCTGTCATGAGTTTAAACTTGGAGTTTGTTTCGAACAAGTTTTGAAAGGGGATGCAAGGTCGGTTTTCAGACCTTATAAGCATCTTATTTTTGGTCTTTTGAGTCACCCGATATTTTTATAATGGTGCTGTTGTTAAAGATGATATTTTTTATTATTATTTAATTATAAAAAGTTTACAGTAGTCTTGTACTTAAAACTATGCCGTAAACCCACAAAACTGTTTTTACGATTTGTTCGTGGGAAACGATCATATTAATTGAAGTAAATTTTATTAATGTGGATACATCATTTATGTTACTTGCTTTTTATATAATATTTTCTAAAGAAACATCCTTACATTTTCAAATTACAGTATTAATAGGTATGAGATAACAGCCTATCAAAAAGTACCAAGAAAAAGAAAGAAAGAAAAACATTTGGACACAGTACGTGAAACACAAATAACAAAGATAAAATAAAAAAATAATGTTTTAAAACAATAGTGTGTGCCTCACGGCTGCCCCAAAAAGGTTCATTTCAGCATCAATGCCAGACAGATGCTGTTTGACGCTGGTTTTCTAATGAACCCATAAAGACAAGTGACGGGGAGTACAAACAGTTTCAACACACCTAATACATAATACTACTACTATAGGTACTTGGCAAAATAGAAAATCGTCCACAAATCTACAGCACTAATCTACAGCCTACAACGTTCTCACATTCACAAAATCTAAAGGAAAAAATCTAATAAAAAAAGACCTATTTAAACCCAATGAATTGTTTTCCAATACAGATGTAACAAATCTAATTTATAAAAAAATATATGGAATATTGGAATTTCAAATAATGAAAAGATGGTCAATGGTCTTGAACTATTATTATTGTTGTTTTCTGCTCAGTTTAGTTGGTGGTAGGGCTTGTTCTAAGTTCGGCTAGCTACCAGATAGTGGTGGCTAGCCAGGTAGACTATCTAAATCTGTCACCATAACAACAATGTTGTATTTCGGCAGTAAGAGGTAAGATAACCAGTTCCTCTGTGGTTGAGGATTCTGGGTGAAGCTCGCTTCCACCTTTGGCTTGATCATCACTTACCATCAGGTGAGATGCAGGCCAAGAGCTTCAATGTAGCGGATAAAAGAAGTGGTGGCACTCCGGGAGTGCCGACAGAAGTGAAAACTTGAACAAGATCGCAGTGGTGGGAGAAAAATACTTGTATAGAACATTGGCCCGTAACCTAATATAAATAAAGAGCACAATCGCGTTTACAAAACCTTTAAAGTAAAAATACTTGCATAAAACATTGATCCGTAACATAATATAAATAAAGAGAACAATCGCGTTTACAAAACTGAGGTGTCGTAACAGTGTCTCAAAATCAATGGTTTGATCCCATCTCAAAAATGCCCAACGCGTCTAAAAAAGTTTTCACTTCAAAAACTTATTGGGCTCAATAAGTTTTTGAAGTGAAAACTTCATTATTGAAGAAGATATGTAGATGTATGGTTACACGATGGGTTTCAATAGTTTAGCCGTAGTCACAAGTAATCTATGTGCCATAATTACATGTTATAATTAGTACGTGCTTGTGATTCCGGTTATACGCAAACCGAAACCGATGTTATTTTGTTACTGGGTCTTGTTTATACCTTTTTAGTTGGCGTTTTTGACTTACTTGAGTTTTGGTTTTCAACTTTCTTTTTTATTTCAATTGTATTTCAATTTCAGTATGATTAATTCAAGAAAACCATTAAATTTCCAGAAAGTGCTCCTTAAGGCCTTTCGTTAGATGTAAACCACGATGATATTAATTCAAAACACGTTTTATTCGGTAACACTACATCCGCTATAAGCCGCCAAGCTGATAGCGGTATTTCATCTAACTTTATATAAGCTATAATCCAAGGGAATAACATATCGCTTTTAGCTATACCTCGTTTGTTAAGCTACGACGACTAGTTTAAGAGTTATGAGGAAACAGATGAGCATACATAGGCTGTTAACATCATAACCCAAAGAGGGTTTGACTTTGCCGAAGTCGGGTAAAAACCTTATTCTGATACAAAAGTCATTGATTCATTCTCTGAAATAGAACGAAATAAATCCACGTCTTCGAAATACAATTTGCTGTAAATTTCAATCCGAACTCCCACAGTCAGGCAAGTGGCGCCATCTATCATCGAAACCCCTGAATGTCGCGTCGATACGTTACATAGGTAGTGAGCTGTATTTGCAGACAGTACTTTACACTGATCGATCGTCGCTTGCTCACTAGAAAGCAGTTTGAGTTTAGAATGGATTACAATGGATTTGAATGTTTGGTTTGATATTATTGTCATGTTTTGTGAGAATAAGAAACGAATATTAGAGTCGTTCAAATAAGCAAATCAACGTTTCTTGTAACTTATTTAGATAACATACTTTTCAGTTACTTTTGATTCGTTTTTTTAGCTGTAGTAATTAAAGCGTTTCAACAAGTTAAAATTACATTCAAACAACCTGGGCAGTGGGTAGTCAGCCCTACTCACAAAACAAGAATTCTGAAAGAAAAGCTATTTTACCCATTGTTTGAAATACAAGGAACTACTAGAAACGAAATAAATCAACCCTTTCCAAATACAATTTGCTGTACGTTTCAATCCGAGCTCCCACAGTCAGGGAAATAGCGCCATCTATCATCGAAACCCCTGAACGTCGATACGTTACATAGGTGGCGAGCCTTATCGAAGTACTTTACATTGATTAATCAGCGCTTAATGTAGTTTAATATTTATTATCTATGCTAGAAACCAGAATCCCTAGCACGAAGGCGCGACGTACGAGTAACGTAAATCATAAATCTGCCTAGCTTTTTTATAACTACCTACGTTGGGGTCAGCTTCCAGTATAAGCGGATCCTCGGAGCTCCACAACACAGTAACTGGGTGTCAAATGACGATACGGTAAGACTGGTTGGTCTGGTTGTCAGACTTTCGGGCTTCTGAGACACATTCAGTATTTTATTTCAGTAGGTATCATTTTATTATTGTTTAAATCTGTTTTTTCTCAAATGCGTTAGTTCTTCCCTCTAAAAGCGAATCTAGATACCTTTTGCCCCTATAATTCGGAGATAAGATAATTTTAACTCAACTTTTGATTTTTTATGGATTTTTTTTCTAAGTGAACCAAAAAAACAATATCTTAAAAATAAATTCATTTTAATAGAATAACAACCCCTGTTGTGAATGATCAGAACGTAAACAGATCGAATAATAAAATAAGCATTATTTTCAATCAAGTTAATTTGAAAATGGATTGACAAACTTCGTAATTTGCAGGTAGGTAGGTACTACAAAAATAGATTCAAAAGGTGGGCGGCATATTCTGTAGATAATATAGAGTAGTAAGTTCACATGAATGGCAAAACTGACTATATTATAGATTGAGCATATATTATATAGATCCAACACACACTCGTCGAGTGGCATGGGAAGTAGCGAGGAAAGGAGGAAGAGAGGTAGTGTGGCAACCAAGGTTCGGAACCGGTTTAAACAATACCGGTGGATACCGGTTTATTTCGGTTTTACTCCGAACTTTTCTAAAGAACGTGAACGTTTTAAGAACTTTATTTAACCTAAATTAACCGGTTTATACGACGAGCGGCATGTCGGTAAACGCGTTGCAACTTGTGACTACTTGTGAGGATGCCGCGCTGAATAAAAACTAAACAAAAAATCGGTTAATCCGAAAAACCTTTATGTAAAGACTCCTTCAAAACTGGTTTCTACGAGCGAAACCGAATGTAAAGGTTTTTGAATGAAGCACATAATAACGGTTTGAAAATTTAACCGGTATCCGAGTCTTAGCGGCAACATTACTCGTCATGCCGCACTTCATGCTTCTCGTCATGCCCACTGCTCCCTCTTTTGGCGGTTTTTGGGCGCGAGTCAAAGGACTTAGTGCGAAGCATCGCGATTAATTGAAATGGAATTGTTTATTTTGTAAATAGGATATCGGAATCAGTTTTACACGTCATATCAAAAAAAAAAAAGCTAGATGAGTTCGGCGTTTCTTATCTAACTACTCTGAGAAGAAAGGCCGTAACAAACTCAGAAGTCGCAGTCTCTTTTAAAGTTCAGACATAATCTTGGTCAGGCCATATGAGGACCATGTAGATTACTGTCTGAAATGGTCTTTTGAAGAAAGAACCACACAGATTTCAGTGGACCTGTCCAGTCAGTGCAAGCATTTGTCAGTAATCGTGGAGCTCAACTCAGAACTTAATGAGCTCAACTCGACGAACAATACCAAATAAAGGACATTTGGGTAGGCCGCATAAACTAATCAAACTACCAGACCATCATTAAAACTAGCCTAGAAATAAAATTAATAATAATATCCACATAGTCCTCATATTCACAATAATTAAAATAATATAATACTTCACAAAGTAATCATTTCATTTTGAATATAATTTCCAAAAATGTCAATTTGTACTTAAATCCGGTATATTTTGATGATTTTACATGGTAATAATAATAATTGCGCGATTAGAACACTGCGTGAACAGAGAGTGCAACATCGCGTAAGCGCGAGGAGCAGAGCAATGAGCAGCGCGAAGATCATAGTGTGGGAGGGGTATAAGATTGCGCATGATTTTCAATCAAGTAAATCCGAAAATAGAATGACAAACATTGTAATTAGTAGGTACTGTGGGAGGGGTAGTTCAATAAAATATATCATTCAGATAAAATAAATAATTATTCACGGAATCGCTTTACTCTTTTTTATTGAAGTGAAAACTTCTTTAGGCGCGTTGGGCATTTTTGAGATAGGACTAAACCATTGACTTCACGACACCATGATGACACCAGCTTTTGACCATTAAAAAAAAGACATCAAAGTGTCGATTGCCGCAGTGCGTTGAACAAAAGACATCAACGGGTTGATTACCGCGGTGCCGATTTTTTTTCAAGTTTTCACTTCGGTCGGCTCTCCCGGAGTGCCACTGTTTATTTTTTTTAAAAGTACTTTATAACCACAAATATAAATATCAAACAATATATCAAACACTTCAAAATATACAATTACTTATCTATTTTATATCATGACCATACCAGCTCTTCAGCCAATTCCTATCGTTTTTCTTCTATTTTAAATACAAATTAATGTTTTTCTCGTAATTATGCCATCAACTTATAACAAACTCGCGGAAGTTGCAAGTAAAAACGATGCAGATTAAAGACTCTATAGTACCTACTTATTGCAAAAATAGATTCGACAGGTATATTATGTAAATGATTCGGTAAAGTAACTTCACATGAATGGCAAGGTTCCGATCGAGGAAGGGTCTCCTCCCATATGTTCGATTATTCAGCTTTGAATAATGTCACATCTGGACTTGACCATCCTCGCTTGAAAGCCCTTGTTAAGTTTATGTAACATTCTACTTATGGTAGGACATTTGAAACCTTTAGAAGTAAACAGAGTTACTAATAACTCAATTTATTCCCGGCAGGATCTGTTAGCGTGACCTATTTGCAACAATTAAGCACCCCATAAGTCGCGGAAATGAATTTCGAGAAAACCCAAGTAATACGTTTTTTTTTTTTGATGTCCCAGATTTCGTCATTAAATATGACATGTTTTTTCTCTGAAAATGATAATTGAATGGTCTTCAATGCTGTTTTACTTTTTAGCTGATTCTTTAATTACTTATTACGTAGCTGAAAACATAATTATACTTACTTTGTAGTTGAAAATTATTTTAAAACATCCAACAGTTAAAACCTATAACAAAATTATTTACAATTTCCTGCTGCCCGCGACTTTGCCCGCGTCGACCCTAATTCTTTTTCTAAAATAAAAGTAGCAAGTGAAAGTCACGTCGACATCGGCCCCGCCGTTTTGGATATTAGTTGGAACAAATAAACAGACAAAAATTTTCAAAATAGTTTTTATTTTTGTTTATGTATATATTACATGTATAGATTTTTTTTTAAATTAGGTATGGCATTTCGTAGTTGTCCTCTGAGATTATGACTACTTAACTGGGCTTTCCTGTGGGTGCCTTAAGCTACTACACTTAAAACCTCCATAGTTGAATAACCCCTGGTGGGTTATTCAACTATGCTAATTAAAACTAGGTGAACGCTCGCTAAGGGCACCTCCTGTGGGGTACGAACCTTGGCTTAGAGCGTCAACCGGAGGGAGGATATCAAGGATGGTACGGGCTGTAATAACAGTTAGATCTGATACTTTATAGTTAGAAGAGTTTGTGTTTTTGCAACGTACAGAAATTATTTTAAAAGCGTAACACTATTTTATAACACCACTTCAAAGATAGCACATAGGCAAAATCTACAAATTCCAGTCCTCGGAAAGTCTCCCAGCCTTTCTTTTGCATGTGCTATGTAAGTAAACAGTGCTTCTTTATCTCATCTGCCTCGCAAATACCAGGGAAACGTCTGACTGAGCGCTGCGATCGTGTGCACTCGATTGCTAGAGGCTATAGTGTAGGAGCCAGTGCGCCAGAATATTTGGTCACTTTAGGGTTTTCTGAGACCGAAATGCGAATAACCGGACGGTCTTTGGGATGCGGATATCATATATATTACGTTGCTGTTAGCAGCGGTAGTCAGTCGTATTTTCGTCGAAACATGTACGTGATCAACATTTTGATGTTTTTATCATTGGTTTCTAAAAGTCTGATCATGTAGGTAAGCTAGTATGATAACCATGATTTTGTCAAAGGTACCTAATGTGACATAATTTGTCACTAAAATATTTGCCTGAAATGTAAAACTTTGGAATGCATTTTAGTTTTCTATTTCAACAAATTTGTGCAAAATGGTCAGTTACATCGTGTAAAATATCGACTTTCAGGTTTACACTTGTAAAATCTATTTGACTTTTGCCACTCGCTGGAAATAAACAAACTCTAAGATCGAACCGTATCCATAGTTTCCAAGTTTTTGACTTGTCAGTAGCAACTGTCATTTCATTTATCACCTAGAACAAGAGCTTAGTACGTTCTTTGAGAAACGGAGAGCTGTCGTTTATCAAACGATGATCCCGGCCTTTACACACCCGTTTTACTTGATTGAACGACGCAGTAACTATTCACTAGTGAGCCTTGAATAGTGGTTGAAATAACGTGAAAACTTTGGTCCCTAGCTTCTAGATTATAAGCGGCATTTTGCATGTGATTCAACTGCACTCAACTCGTAAACACAGTCGTAATTAAGTAAAGCGCTACAGCGCTTAATGTTCGCTATTACGTACGAGGTTAATACTGTGTGCGATTGTTGAGGGTTCCAGCTTTTTATAGAACGAACTAATGAAGCGCTTTAAGCTTTAATGACATATTTTGTTGAATGGAAAAGGATTCTTAAATACGTTGTCGGAGAAGATTTATTCGTTTTGGGCACTGCATTGAGTTTTGTTAAGTTGTCATGTATCAAATGACACACATAAAATGACAACTGATCGCAATGGGTTTAATTTTGACAATCCACCCACGTTCATTGCGTGATTTACGTTGTTGATGTTGAAGACGAATTTTTCAAACCTATGATGCAATGTATTAGAAATATCGTTCAAACTCACGGATTGTGATTGCAATTAGGGTTTGATGATGGAATGATTTCGCAATTAGGGTGCAGGCAGGAGTATTTTTTTCTTCCTATTTTGAATTAAAGTAACGACTTACTACTTCAAATAAAAAATGCCTAAGTATGTTTGTTTGTCCGTTCTTTACACGGCAACGGAGCATTGGATCGACGTGATTTTTGGCATAAAGGTACCATTCCGTAGCCGACCGCAGGCGGCAGCAGCAGGCGACGTGTCGCCGCGACACGACTGGTTTCTATGAATTTATATAAAATAACTTCCGTAGCTAGCGACACGTCGTCGTCGACTGCATTAAAAATACATATAAACAGGTTGTGTCGCGGCGACACGTCGCCTGCTGCTGTCGCCTGCAGTCGGCTACGGAAGTGTACCCTTTAATTTTGTTTTAGGCTGGAGAGGGGCGAAGAGTAATTTTTGGGTCAGAAAAGGAGGAGCAAGGAGCAAATTAATGGACAAAAGAATTTCTTTAGAATTGTTTTAATTGACTGAATATAAATTAAACGACCTCAAAAGGTCAAAGGTCAAGGAGGACAGGGTATCGTGACACAGCCTGGAAGAAGTTAATATCTGGCAGTGGACTGCAATAGACTGAGTTGATCGAAACTTAAATATAAATAAACTATTCTGGCATTCAAATGGCTCATAGAAAAATCTTTCTATTCTGTGAATGAGTATCAAAATTTCAAAGATTAACACTGACATTTTACTATTATAATTTGACAAATGATTGACATTTTTATTCATAATTTAATAACTATGATGTATGTTCCAATTTAATTACTTTCTTATTTAATTTATGTAATTTTGCATGCTAGTTTTAGAACTTGTTAAAAAACCAAACCATCTCTAATGTACTACAATTCTTGCAAATAAAATTTCATTTCATTTCATAAATCGATGGAAACACGTACCCGATGGAGGGCCCAAATTTCTACCAAATCGGTAACTTTTACTACCAATTTGGTAGAAATTTCGGCCATACGATACTGGTAATACTCTTAGACAAAACCACAGAATACAAAGTTATAATAACATCAAGTTAATACCGAACAAGGTCACAAGACACAGGGATTGTCCCCAAAACATATCATAATCAACATATCTATTTCCATGAGCTATGGGCTTATCCATTTTGTGGAATTCATTATGAATAGGGATAAAATTGAATAATATAAAATTATAAAAATTGTATTTTGTTCCAAACCGATCCCAATACGAAATTATCCCCGTTGTGAAAAGATTGATGAAAATTAATATTAAGAGTATAGATTATCGACCTACGTAGTAAGGTAAATGGGAATAAAATATAGTAAAATAAAAAGAAAAATAGAAAAAAATGCCTTGCGAAAAACGCCTCATTGACGTCAGAATGATCGGTTCTATACAAAATATTAATTTCATTCCCATTCCTAACAAATTCCACAAAATAGGATCGGATCGTAACAAAATGTTAATTTCATCCTCATTCCTAACAAATCCCACAAAGTGGGATCGGATTGTGGGATCCGATCGGAATAAGCCTTTCCATACATACAATATTTGGGGTCACCCAAGTATTCCAAGGTAAGGTTATGAAACCATTGTAGTAATGCCGAAAATGTGACATGACGAAACATCCTTTCATTATTAAGATGCCTCAATAACATCTTTGTATAATACCTTTTCAATGAGCTTGGGTATGAGTGGATGGTGAATGAGACATTCCGAAAATACCAACCTGTTATGAGGTTTTTATTTAATAAACATTTTGAAAGGTCATCATGCGTGTATCCTCAACTCTCTTATTAGGTTACAGTAACTTAAAATGTAACATAAACGTGACACCTGGTATCCCCGAAAGGTTAGGCAGAGGTGTAGGTACCTATAGAAGGGTACGCCCACATTTCGCCAGTTATTTTAAAGTCCTATGTAATAGGGAGCGAGCCTATTTCCGTCAACCGGGCACAAATCCAGACTTCGGGAACCCAGGACTTCATGCTCAGGAGTAGCGCTTGCGACCACTAATCCTACAAGGTTATTAACTTAAGAAAAGAATTATACATTTTAAGGTTAAGTCGACTTCAAAATGTATGAGAATAATAATTGGCAACACCTTTTGTTTGACGTACCTAACTATCGGGGATATCTAGCTATCAAAAAACATGATAGTAACGTAACGTAAAATAATATTTTTGTGTTAAGCTTCGGGTTTCTAGAAGAGCGGTGGCCGCGACAAAGCGTCTGCACTTTACCGGCGAATGAAGTCACTGAAATTTTATTTAAGAAATTGGTGCGTTTTACAAGAGAGAGTTTTTTAGAAAGAAAGAAAGAAATACGTTTATTTACGGTAAAAATGACAAACACAAAAACGAGACGCGATGTTTAGCCAGAACCGGCGTTGACATGATGACGTCGACCGGTTGAACATACAATAATAAATAAATAAGATTTATGAAGATATACTATATGATATACAATTCTTATTTTTTTATTTATTAATCTGTGCGCGCAGCTATCAGAAAACTATGACGTTTTGACCAGCATTGTTAATGATACGGTAATTCTTGACAGTGCTGCTGACAACCGTTACTGCGGCCATTTTGTGGCGGCCATCGCTCTTGTGGGAAACCGTAACACTGGCTTACTAATTAATCGAATGGTCCTTACACCCCACGAACCGGGCAAAAATGATATTAGGACCATTTTGAAACCTCCTAACTGTAACTTTATACAGGCACTTACCATATTCATGATAGCGACATTATGTCGCGACGTCTTTTTGTGCCTATTGTGTTGTCTGCCCTTGGATTTTTATAATATATAGATATGTTAGTAAATAAGGACTAAGAGAAAGCTGAAGATAAGTTAATGTTATTAGGTAAGTAATGTTTTTGTATTGAACACTATATTTTATGCCTCAGACGTTGACTAAAGAAAAGACAGGAGAATCCTCCATTAAAAGGAGCGTCATCTGACTAGGCTTGCCAACGTCCCGCGAGAGCCGAGACGTCCCGTTTCTAGAGCGTGAGAGCATTTATTGCGATTAGCACGTCAATATCAGGTTGTATGTTGATCTAAATAATAGGTTTAGTCCCATCTCTTCCCCTTCCCATCTCTTCCCCTATGCGTTCATGCTATAAACGAAAGATTTAGAAATACCCAGTGGTTTAAAATATAGTACGTTCCTTACATTAAAAAAAGATGTTTAGTTGTGCCTTAGTATGCTAATATTTTATGTGTAAACCGTCGAGCATAGTGTAAACAGCAAGAGAAATAGAAAATTGTACATAATTCTATTGTAAAGGACTTTTACAGTGAAACGAAAAAGAACTTTTAAAGTAAACTTTTTTTTTTAATGTAAGGAACATGCTATATTTTGAACCACTGGGTATTCCTAAATCTTTCGCTTATAGTATGAAAGAAGAGAATATTTTAAGAAACTTTGCTACAGACACGATTAAAATTAGAGCAGACAGTAAAAAGTTATAGACAGATTTATAAAAAAAAAAAACGTTTTTTGGCTCTCCTGAAAAACCGTGGTTTGTCCCTTACATTAATTGATACTTCTGGTGTCGATATATTAATTTCACTGCTTCAGTTTTTGTTCGTTCGTGACTATACCGTTAAGTGATTTATGGCAGGGGGACGAGATGGGAAATTTTTGTAGGTATAAAGACATAGGGGAAGAGATGGAAAGGGGAAGAGATCGGACTAAACCAAATAATATGATTCGCAGCCGTATCAAAGTAAAACATTCAATAAAACCGTTTAAAATTATTTCTAATTGTATTTTTCGCCTTCCTATACTTTGACAGCTGGGTCCTGCTTTTTTTGGCCACGTCCCGCATTTTGATTGCAAATTCATGCATTAAGGTTGGCAACGCTCAATATCTCATAATATCAACACATAATTGTATGCCTAATTCCATACACTGCTTTCCTTAAATCAACATTAATATTTGGTCCATATTACTATCCACTCATACACCAGTACCACCCTTAGACGCAACCAAATAGAGTACAAAATCGCTTGTTACATTCTAAAACCCTGTATACCTTACTGGCCGTATTGTCGTACATAATTGCCTGAATGCGGGCAATAATTATGACGTCATGAAATAACTCGAACTAGAAGCAAGTTAATGGCGAATTGCTAAGTGATTCAAAGTTTAGTTCTATTGTTGGAGCGTTCTGGTGGATTCAGACTTCAGATGGAATGATTAGAAGCAAAAGTTTTATATTATTTGAAAAGTTTTATCGCAGAAGATTAAGATAGTGAGTTTGATATAGTTTGACCGAGACACTGTACTGCGCCGTAGGAGTGCGCGGCGAGGCGGGGGGGGACGAATGAGCGACAGTGGTGTCGATCAAACTATAGTACATTTAAGCAGTGGAAAATGTCACTGGTTGGCTCGTAATTTATAATTTGCCGGTGGACGTTGATCTGGACGTAATGGTCAGAATGTGTTACCTCCCCACCATGTACATGGTTATCAAATAACCTTTCCGTTTAATGTTTAAAATAAAACCTTCTCACCTTTCTATGCGACAGCCTAATAGCTTTAGCTCGCTCACAGTATAAAAAAAAATTCGAGCAATGATTTACAGTGGACACGTCTTAAATGAAATGACGTCAGACTTATACGTCAGTGCTGCGGCAAAATACTTCTGTCGATGCACTTGAGGTCTTCGTTTCTTTAATCACGTCATATTTATATCCAAACTAGCTTTCGCCCTCGTGGAGGTCGGAAATTATCCCATGGAAACGTACTACCGGTATAAAAATTACCCGTTGTCCTAACCCAGGTCATGGTCTACCCATGTGCCAAATTTCATCCCAATTAGCCGTTTTAGCGTGAAAGCATAACAAACAAACAAGCTCACTTTCGCATCCTTCCTACTTCCTACTTAATAATATTATAAATGAGAAAGTTTTTGAGGATGTTCGGATGGATGGATGTTGTTACTCTTTCACGCAAAAACTACTGAATGGATTTGGATGAAATTTGGGACACAAATAGTTAGTTAATTGATTCAGGCATGTCCTTGCGGAAATCTATTATACAATACAATAGACGTAAAAACCCTGAAAGAAATTGACACGTGTTTCACCGTACAGTTGGCGCTCTGCCCTGAGGATGCCTCGTTGAGAAGTGAAACACGTATCGATTTCTTTCAGGGTTTTTTTATGACTCTTTAGAAATAGCTAAGCGGAACAGGTTACTTAATATATCTACGTTCGCGGGGTGCAGCTAGTTTTACTCATGTGCCAAAATTCATCCAAATCCGTTTAGCGGGTTTATCATGAAAGTGTAACAAACTCAATTTCGCATTTTTTATATTATTATTGCCGAAAATCATTCTCCATCTGAACCCACCACTGTTAGCTCAGAGCACAATGTTGACAATACTACAATAGACTAGAATACGTAAACGTATCTAGTTAGATTCACGTCGTTACAGCATTAGGTACAACTTTAACAAAGTGTTGGCAAGATGTCTTCAAGACTTTGTGTGGAAACATGCATGATATTAACGATTGATTATGTAGTTATTTATAAGTTAAGATTGAAAGGCAAATGTTGATTTATAGGAAGAAAGTGAACTCGGAGAAGAAAGAAAGAAAAAGTATTTATTGAGACTCGCGCAGGAAATCGCAAAGAACTATGGCAAATCTCCTTACTTTAAATTGTCTGGAATTAAATTGAAGCATCCCGTAGTAAAAAATATGTCTAAAGATTCGGCGTTAGTAGCAGAATCTACAAGCGAATCTATTTTGATTCGGAAAAGCCGGAAAACAAAGACATTGGAGTTTGAATTTTTAGATTATGAATGAAGTGAACACGACTATTATAGGATTTGTAACTTAATATGATAAAATGATACCAAACAATGAGCCAAACAAAAACTAATATTACGGACAAATGAAGTAAAAGTAATTGATTTTTTACTATTATGAAGTTTGTTTGGACGCACTTATCTCTGGATTTTCCAGTCTGATTTTAAAACTTATTTTTGCATGTCGTAGCCCATTTATTGAGGAAGAAACCTAGCTGTATGACATCACGCTATGATACGAAGGTAGAGTGGGGATGGCTTTGCACATCATAAACTCGTAGTAATACTTACACTCACTTCTGCCGAAGAATCAAGATCCGTGCTGGTAGGTAGGTAAATATACCGAATATTAGGAAAAATAAAAAATAAACATTTTGTAAAACAATTTATTCTTCACCTTCTTCAAATATCTCGTCAAGAAATTCTGCTGGTGCTGAGATATATTCTTGATGTCTGACCCATCCCAAATACCAAACTAACGCACAAAGTCACGCAAAAGCAATATCGGAGTCCTATGGGCAAGCAGTAGTCACACGGGGCAATATCAATTAGTCCATAAACAGTCCAGGTCGGGTAGAAATAAATAGAAAACCGTACAAACACACAAAACACGAACGAAACGGAATACGCCGAGGAATCCTGTAACATCCAACTGTCAATCGGTCACTGTCAAAGACAAAAGTAGAGCTGTGCAATTCAAATCGATTTAATGTAAAATCGATCCTATACTCCTTTTATTTGGATTTAAAAGTAATATTACATAAAGATCAAATCAGGTTCATTAGAGATAGAATAACTGCATTTCAATAATTCAACCAACCCTAGAATGATCAATTGAATCGATCGTTCATTTAATAATCGATAAAGATAATAACATTCATATTGATTGTACGAGTATGTGTAACACCACTATAGATGAAAACAATTCGCGTATGTATCTCATTTTGGCATAAAGGCCTCGTGGCTATGCCATAAACATTAAAAAAAAAAAGCGTATCTCGTTCGGCAGCAGTTGATATACTTTTAATATTATAAATTAACTCCGGCTTTTACGAAATAAAGTGAAAAATTGAAAAATCATAAAAAAATAATTCAATTTGTTTCGTTTTTGTGATATTTACGGTCGCCAAAATAAAACTAGACAAAATTCGGCCCTTCTTCTTTAACTAAAACACACTCATGAAAACATAAATATTAGTAAAATTAAACCAGAAAGTCCTGTACGAGGCCAAAAGTCCTATCTCAGCACGATGCTGCGAAATTTAAAAATTAATGTCGCAGCGCTGGTATTCTGATAGGACCCGCAGTGATGTCATGGATAGATATACACAGAAATAAATACTGCATAAAATAAAATAAAAAAATAGATGTGTGAAATACATTAAAAAGTTAAATACATACAGAAGACTGTTGGTAAATAATTGTTAAAGAAGAAGCGGTAGTACGTTGACCTATAATCATTGGTAAAAGGGCAGGAGGATTATGATTTGAAAAATATTGGCTCATTGAACAGCCTATAAAAAGAACAGTCTACTTATTCCTATTACCTCGTAACACCAATTAAACACATCCCTTTTCGGCATTCTTACGTGAAAACAGAATGTCTTTTTCCAAATCATGGTAAAATTCAACAAAAATTCCAGACATAATTTGAAATTAAAGCGGCCACACTTATCGCCAAGAAATCTAGGCGGCAACTCGTAATATTTTCAAATGTTACGAATGTAGAAGCTATTAAATTGTAAGCTTTCCTATATGACAGACAACTGACGTAACGTTACAGCACAGCTTAATGCTTTATTTCATAGTCCTTACTTAGCACGTGAAGATATAAGCCCAAAGAATAAGCAAACAGCGGGATATGTAAAGGTCAGTCACCGCGTGCTCCAATTAATTTGGGGTAAGCATCAACCTCAATGGCGAGTATATCACTCACCTTCGATTTGCCAATGATATAGTAGTCATGGCTGAGACTAATTGAGGACCTCAGTGCAATGCTCGATGACTTCAGTAGAGCTTTCGAAAGAGTGGGTCAAACAATCAACATGGAAAAAACTAATGCTCATGTAATACCCACTCTCGTGAAGATCGGAGACTACACTCGAAGTTGTGAACGATTATGTTTACCTAGGACAAACTGTAAGCTAGGTCCAACTTTGAGAGAGATTCAAGAGTCAATCGTCGAATCCGACTCGGCTGGGCAACGTTCGGAAAGCTACGCAATGTCTTCACAAGACGAATGTCTTTGACCAGTGCGTGTTTTCAGTGAAGACCTATGGCACTGAAACGTTGTCACTCACAATGGGCCTGATTAGAAGGCAAAAAGTCACCAAAAGGGCAATGGGAGGAGGGCTATGCTTGGAGTTTCCTTACGTGATCGAATCAGAAATTAAGAGATCCGTAGGAGAACTAAGGTAATCGACATAGTACGAAGAGTTGTCAAAGATAAGTGGCAGTGAGCAGGACACATTGCTCGCAGAACAGATGACTGATGGCCCCGAAAGGTTCTGGAGTGGTGACTGCGTACCGAAAGACGGACGGTGGATCCGTGACTTTGTGAAAGCCGCAGGAATACGCTGGATACGAGAAGCACAGTAACAGTCGAAGTGGCTGTTCTTCGGGGAAGCAGCCGATGTCCAGCTGCGAACGTCTTTCGACAGAAATGATAATGATGATCGCCTTATATCAAATACTCTTCAACGACCTTCCGAAATAAAAATAAACTACCGCAAATCTTCAGAAGTACTTCCCTTGGACCATACCAACCCAACACGCCATCATCGATCACGTCCGACTACCGTGTCTGGCTTCCGGTCGTCCCCGGACGCATTGTAGACAACAACCCCAATCACAGGCCGGATTTGTGACGCGAATTCTTTCATTTCAAACTAGGCGAGATGAATTTTTTACTAGGAGAAGACTTTTTATTTGGGTTGCAGTGAGTCTTTCGATTTCTTTGTTTGGATTTTTTTTACGTCGAGAGAAATAGATAGTAACAGTAAGTAATTCGAAACACACTGAATAACATGCACTTAAATATTTTAAATACCTGTACATTTAAAAATTTTATGAATTGTTATGTTACAAAATTAATACGAAAAATACGGTATTTTCTGTTTACAAAAGGTGTCCAACATCGATTTTTAATTCATACAATAATGAAAAACAAAACTTTTGGACACAAGACAACTTTGGACTTTATATTATTTGCAAAAACTGATTCGTTATTCGTAATTTTTAAACATTTTGTCAATAATTTATAGCAGCCTAGGTAGGAATAAAATAATATTTTTTTTACCAACAAATTTCGTTTCGTTTAAATATTTATCACAAAAAGAGTATTTTAGATACTCATAATACATCTAAACATATGTTATAAACAGAAAAGATTTTATTTTTTATATGTTCGTTTGTTTGTTTGTAATGAATAAACTCAAAAACAACTGCACCGATTTAAAAAAATCTTTTACCGTAGAATGCTATATTATCACATTTATCACTGAGTAACATAAGCTAAAAGGATAGCGCGGGCGACGCCGCTTACGGAAACTAGTATAATAAACTCAACATTACTACTACTACTCATCTATGTGTGTATTTATTGTAACTTGTGGATTTTATATCTGGCAATAAAAGATTTCATTTAATTTAAAAAAAAAATAGTCTTTACAAGAAAAGATTTTCCTCTCAACTGTTATATATCTATATATATTATATATATATATATAATATATCTATATATATTATATATATATATATATATATATATGGAAGAAATTTCTTGAGAAATAAGCAGTACCTTTGTACTCAAAATATAATTATGTTGTATCTAAATGTATTTTAGTGTGTGTACATAAATAATAAAAGAACGTACATCATGATAGCCTCAACCACCTATTCACGGTACAACGAAACAAAATCGGAACTGCACCAACTTTCGTTCAAACATTCCGTTCGAGGTTTGAAAGCACGTCAGGCAAAATTCCTACCGCAAGCACCTCTGTGTCCAGCATTTAGCAGAATTGCACAAACAAGTTTCTCCACATCTATCACTGCGTATCTGATGGTGTTCGTAGACTATTGTTTGTAGTACCGTGTATGGGCAGTGTTAGAGCTGCAGGTATTGAACTTCCCATTTTGTCGCTGAATGCAAACATACGCAAAAAAAAAAAAAAATGTTCAAATTAAAAATGATTTATTTACAAAACAAGCGACCCTACGCGCGACTGCTTTGCGTTTTTAGGACATGACAAATAACTGCGGTTTCTGTATTATAAATAAGTAAGGTTAATATAAATCCGGAAGGTTTATGTGTATAATGTATTAACAGCAGTGATAGCTTAGTGGTGTGACCGTCAAACTGCCAGTTCGAACCCGAGGCACGCACCTCTGACTTTGCGGTTTCATGTGCGTATTGTATAAAAAATGAGCCGTTGCGGGACGCCTTTTTTTTTTTTTTTTGAGGGTGGGAAATCATCAAATAACTTCTCCCGCTCTGGGCGGAGCGGGAGGGCGTGTCAGACTCTTACTGACTAAAACCCACCCGTGTTCCTTCGGTTGCCCTGTCGCCGGGGGCCACGATCTCTCTTTCGGTTTTCTTCGCAACCCCGGCAGGCATCGGTCCTAGTGGACCCCTTCAATTATGCTGACATCTCTTTGAGGCGCGCGTGGAACACAACGCGCCGTCGACCCGGGCCTGGTCCTTATCGGACGGTGAGCCACCCATTGCTCACCGCCCGCAAGCCCGCGCCTACGGTGGCCGGAAATCGCCTCGCGATTCCCGACGCCCTGGGCGTCTCCTCCTGCGGCGGTTAGGGGCGTGAGGGCGCGAAATTTGCCTCTCCCTCACGCGTTCCGCCTCCTCCTTCGCGAGCATTACCGCTTCGCAGAAGGAGGTGACGGCCTCCCATTTCCTCTCGCTCCGTACCATAGCCTGAACCAGGGCCGGACGCGAGAGATCACCGCCGCCGATCGCCTCCACGAGGACACGGCGATGCTCCGCCCAAGCTGGGCAGACCTCCACCGTATGCTCCACCGTGTCCTCCGGGCGATCCACACAATGGTGACACCCGGGCGTTTCCTCCCGCCTTATCCTGTGCAGGAACCTCCCGAAACAGCCGTGTCCGGTGAGGACCTGCGTCAGGCGGAAGGTGAGGACGCCGTGGCGCCTCTCAAGCCACTCCTCAAAGAAGGGTCTTATCGCCGCAATTGTGGCGTGCCCAGCGCTGGGTTGCGACAATCGCACTCTCCATGACAACATGAGATCCCGCCGGAGCTCTGTCCGCTGAGCCGTGATTTCTCGCGGCAGCGGAGCTAAGCCCCGGCGCCTCGCCTCCTCGCGCCACTCCCAAATGTGCGCGAGGACCTTTGCCTCCAGATCCCATGGCGGTAATCCGGCAAGGAGGCTCGCCGCCTCGCAGGAGACCGTGCGGTATCCTCGGGCCAGCTGGATGGCCTGCGGGCTGGCCGCAGCCTTATTGAACGCGCCCACACCGGCGCCCCGTAAAGGGCCATGGACCGCACGACCCCCGTGTAGAGCCTCCGGCAGGAGGCGTTTGGATCCCCTAGATTGGGCAGGAGCCGCTTCAACGCAGCCCCGGCCCGCTTTAGTCTGGGAGCCAAACGTCGGAAGTGTTCGACGAAGTTCCACCGGCTGTCGAGGACAAGTCCCAGATACTTCATCGTCGACTCGACGCCGATGTGAACCCCTCCCGCCATTACCTGAGAACCCGACGGTGGCGCGTTCCGAGGTCCATGAAAACCCATGGCCTCGGACTTGTGCAGGGCCACCTCGAGTCCCAGCTGCCGGATCCTGTCGACGATTGTCGCAACCCCGCGTGTCGCTAGTTCGGCCGCTGCCTGGTACGACCCCCCCTGTGCCAGGACCAACGTGTCGTCAGCGTAGCAGACGACGCTGACGCCGCTAGGGAGGTCGGCGCGCAGCACCCAGTCGTATCCGATGTCCCACAGATGCGGCCCCAGGACCGGTCCCTGTGGGACACCGCACGACATCTCTCGCCGGTTCCACTCTCCTTGGTGACCGGGGTAGATGACGGCCCTGTCCGTCAAATAGGCCTCGACCACACGACAGAGGTAGGTCGGCATCCGGTGATACCGGAGTGCCTCCCTGATGCAACTCCAGGGCAGGGTGTTGAAGGCATTGGCGATGTCTAGAGACACCGCCAAGACGACCCCACCCCGGGCCACAGCATCCCCCGTCGTGAGGGCCCGCACGCGCATGATGGCGTCCACCGTAGAGCGCCCCCTGCGGAAGCCAAACTGACTCTCCGCCAGATCCGGCCCCACCCGCACCAGCCGCTTGACGAGGCGGTCTGCAATGACTTTTTCAAAGAGCCCACCTCGTCGAGCAGCACGATGGGCCGATAAGCGGACGGAGAGTCCGCTGGGCGCCCCGGCTTCCTGATGAGGACCAGTTTCCCCGTCTTCCAACGAAGTGGGAACTGGCTCCTCTCCATGCATGCGCTTAGGAGCCCCCTTAGTCGAGGCCCGAGAGCCCCCAAGGCCAGGACCCAGGCTTTTCCAGGTATGCCGTCGGGTCCTGGGGCGGTATTTTTCGCGTTCATCTTGCGTACCGCCACTCTCATTTCCATCTCGGTCACCTCCGGAGCATCGTCGTCGTCGTCGGCGGTGTGGTCCGCATTGGGCACCGCAGTAGGCGGAGCCATGGGCGGGGGAGTATGTTCCCCTCTTGGAGGGAACAGAGCGCTCACCACGTCCCCCACAAGCTGGGGCCGGAGACTCTGCGTCAGCGGGGGAGCCCATGGGCGGAGTTTCTCCCGCACCATCTTAAACGGGCGTCCCCACGGGTCTCTGTTCAGAGTCTCCAGCAACTCCTCGCGGGCCACTGCCCTGGCCCGCAGGATCTCTGCTTGGAGGGCGGTCTTCGCCGCTCTGTACCCCTCGTACAGCTCCGCCTGAATGGCTTCCGTATCCGGAGGGTGGATACGGAGCCTGCGGTGCCTGGCGTACCGGCGTCGCGCAGCAACGCACGCCCTGCGCAGGGTCTCCAGCCCCTGCGACCACCAGTACACCTGGCGCGAAGCACGTCCGGGCCGGACCCGGGGCATTGCAACGTCACATATATTGGACATGGCCTCCCGGAACCACTCCACCTCGTCGTTGATGTCAGCAGGCCTGTCCGGTGATGACACCCAGGCCTGCACGATTGAGGCTTCCAGGAGGAGCTCCCGGTCCAGCTGCTTCAGCGCCCACCGCGGACCACTCGGGGCCTGTCGGACCGGCGCGCTCGAAGTCTGGGCGGAGACGTCAAACCGGATGTACCGATGATCGGAATAGGTCTCCACCCCCTCCATGACGCGCCAGTCAATGACACGGGGTGACAGAGCGGGGCTGGCGAACGAAATGTCCACCACCGATTCACCCCGCATCCGCACACACGTGGGGACAGAACCCCGGTTTAGGACGACTAGGCCTGTCTCCAGAGCCCAGTCCTCCACCATCCTGCCCCGTGTGTCCGTGTACCGGGAACCCCAAGCCAGATTCTTCGCATTGAAGTCTCCGAGGACGAGCACGGGGAGGGAACAGAACCCGACGACGACGACTCTCAACTCCGCAAGGGAGTTGTGGAACTCGGCAAGAGTTCGATTCGGGGAGAAGTATACCCCCACCACGGCAATCTCCCCGAACCGTGCTGCCACGCAACCCCGTCCTCCCTTGACAGACTCGAGAGACGGGGTACCGGCGGCGGCCGACGAAATGAGGGTCACTGAGCCGCTCAGGTCCTCCACCCAGTCATCCCTGGGTGGGACAAAGTACGGCTCAGCGACCACGGCGATGTTTATCGACCACTGCGCCATGCTCTGGAGCAATAGATCCTGAGCAGCGGAGCAGTGGTTGATGTTCGCCTGGAGGAGGCGTAATGGGGCCATTATTGGCACTCCATGTCTACCCCCTCCTGGGTCCCCTGTGAGGGCACTGCCGCGGTGGGAACGACGGCGGCGACGACGACAGTAGAGGCGGCAGCGGCTACGGCTGTAGTGGCGGCGGCTGCGGCGGTGACGGCGGTGGTGGAGGACTTGCCCCTGCCTTTGGCCTTGGCGGGTGGAGCGCAGGCCTTGCTCCCAGCCCGGTGATCGGCCGGCTTGCCAGCCGCCGCACATACAACACAGTGCGGCGGGGCGTCACACGAGCCAGCCTTGTGACCGGGCTGACCACAGCGGAAGCAGTGGCCGCTGCGGTCCACCTCCGAGGTGCACTTGACCCCCACGTGGTGTCCCACCTGACAGCGGAAACACCTCAGAGGTCTGGGCTCCAGCAGTTTGACCTGCGCGGAAACCCAGCCCACCAAGAGCCTTCGGCCCTCCCCGGCTATCTTTTTGGCCGCCGTCACGGGACAGCTCACCCTGATGGCTTGCATCCCCGCGAAGTCAGGATGGATGGTGCCCGCCCTAACCTGCTCGGCAGAGCACCCTCCAGCCTTAGCGACGGCGGCCACCACCTTTTCCACCGTCACGGAGTCGTCCAGGCCCTGGATGCGCAGATCAGCGCATTTGATGGGCCTGGACACTCGGGCCTCATCCGCATTTAGGGACGCCCTGAGCTTTTCGGCCAGAGCGTCAGCGGCCGGGCCACTGGCCGCACCAGGGACCTCCAGCATCCGGGCCCCGGTTGCCGTTATCTTCAACCGGATGCCCTTGGCGGCGCCGATCTCCTGGAGATCCATCACCGCGTCCACTTTGTCGAACACGTCCTGGTAGGACACGCCCCTCTTCTCCGCTTCCGGCTGCAGTGTTACCACTACAGCTGCGGACTTCGGGGCGCGGAGCCTAGCAGCGACGCTTCGCTCCTTACGCCGCTGCCGCCTCGTCCTTCTTTTGGCCGCCCTTGTCGCCTTGCCAGCCTTCTTCTTCTCCCCGGCTACTTGCCACCCAGCGTCGGCCGGAGGAGAAGATTCAGGAGGCGGAGGCGGCCGTTTCGCCGCCGCCTGGGCCTGGGCCGGAGCCCTCGCCGCCTGGGCCTGGGCCGAAGCCCTCGCCGTCAGGGCCGGGGCCCTCGCCGCCTGCGCAGCCGCTCCGCCCTTGGCCTGCCTTGCCGGGCCCAGTTTGGCCGCGGCAGATACGGTGGTGGCATACGTTGCCACCTTCGGCTGGCCCAAGGCCGGTTGGCTCGCCGCTAGCGGGGGGCGCAGGACGATAGCCTCCAGGGCGGAGAACTTACTCTGCAGGGAGGCCATCTCCTGCCGCACCAGGGTCAAAACCCGGTCTTCAGCTGGCACGGGCCGTGCCTGCCCATGCTGCTTCCCCCCATGCGGCACCTCCCGGGAGCCGGCTGCCCGCAGCCCAGCCAGGTCTGCTCGGAGCCTCTCGTTCTCCTTTCGGAGAAGCTTCATGGCGGCTGTCAGCTTGGCAACCTCCGCCCGCATCTCGGACATCTCGTCCGACGGAGGCCCAAGCTTAAGGGCCTTCGATGCCGCCAAAATAGAGGCCGTGGCCGCGGGTATGGCCTTGTCTTTAGAGGACTGAGTCCTCTTCAAGGCCACACTCCTGATCGCGGCTGCCACGACCTCCGCAAACCTGGCCGTCTGCTCCGGGTTTGAGCCGCCGCCAGCGGTGTCCGGCTCACCACCTGCGGCCTGTGAGAGGACCACCCCGCTGCTGGTCCCTCCAGGGTGGTGCCCCTCCTTGGCGAGTCCGTCGGCTCGTGGGGCCAGTTCGGCTGGACTGGCCCGGCTCGGCTCCCCACCCTTCTTGGTGGTGAGCCCTCTCCCCACACCTTTTTGCCGGGCTCTACCACGCCGGCTGGTGTGCAGCTTCCTCCTGTCCTCGGCGGAGGACCACCCAGCATCCCCCGATGGGGGGCGCTTCCGGAACTTCCGGATGATCCCGTCAGCGTTGCGGGACGCCTGGCAGATGTGAAAGATCGAAATTATAATGTACAGGTAAAAGCATAAAAGGATCGTTTACCGACGCCAACATTGGCGTTGGCGTTGGCGTTGGTTTGGCATTGGCACTGTTGGCGTGGCGACACGGAGTTCTGACCCGCCGCTATAGATGTTTCACATCTATAAATTTGAATATTATCACTTGTTTAAAAAACGGTGAAGGAAAACATCGTGAGGAAACCAGCATGCCTGAGAGATATTTCTCGACGGCATGTGAAGTCAAGACAGAGGCACATGGATGGCTTTAAAATTCTGACACCGGAATAAATCTAAATTTAATGCTAGTGATAATCGCATCAAAGTCCTTTGCGTATTACGGCGATTTTTTTTTTTAATTATGGATAGATTAGAAGACTGGTAATCATAATCATTTAATCATTTGTTAATATAGAAGTATGGATGTCAAAAAGAAGAAAAAAAGAAAAAATAAGTTTAAAACATACCCGGTCAATGAATACCAACCACAGATTTAGGGTAGGATACCAACTAAGGTCAAACAACAGTCATTGCATTTTGTCTGTCAAAAATTCCGTAGGTAATATAAGTAAACAATATGAGCCCCCCCGTAATTCCTTCTTGAATGTCTTAATAGAACAGAATTATGTATGTGCGCGTGAGAAGGCCGACTAAGCTGGGAAGTTATATTCCAGTGGAGTTGATGTATATTCTGTGGTTTGTCGTCTCACTGGCTTCGGAAACATGGAATATGGCGAACGTGGCAGGTGCAGTCGTGACACGTACGGTTACCTTTTTTGAGAGAGAAAACGAATGGCGATAAGTCAAAGCAGACATCTTGGATTTGTAGCATTATTTTGCGAGTTTAAGAGTTTGAAATTGGAAATTCTGTTCTGTTTTAGACTGGCTGAAAGTAATTTGAAAAATATTGGCGTTGAATAAACGATGGTGTACGACAGAATGGTAGTATTGTTTTTATTTCATGCGTGGCATATTATGCCATGCGTGGGACGCGTCTCGTCATCTTCCCTCATGCTAATATCGATGCACAGGAATGTTGTGTCGCTAAACACCTCACGTTAGACACGTTTGATCAAGCGTCGTCTAAGACGCAAGCGCAAGCCGGTTGCCCTCAGACGGTGTGATGTTTGGCGGTAGTAAAATAAGTCGCGCGGCGCGGCACGTGACCCCGCAGATCTCGTGAGCCACTCGTGCCGCTGCGTTGCGGCCGAGCGGCGCCGGCGGCCGGGCGCTCGGCTCGACGCGACGGCTCGATGGCTCACAGACAGCACAGTACGTCATCACGCTCACAGACTTAATAGGGAAATGCAACGGTACTTTTTAGATTATGAGCGCGCGCGCAGACGACGTGAAGGTGAGGGTGGGAGCGAGACAAAACACTTGTTTATCCTTGTTTTGTAATAATGTTATAATGCCTTCTTCTATGTAATAATGCCTGCGGATTATTTTTTATTATTTTTTATGATTTTTAATAATATTTATTCTTATATCTCGTTGTGTATTTGTCTTACATTCTAAGCACTGTTTATTTTGTTTTATCGTACTACCTGCCTATGTAATAAACAAATCACTGTACCTGACTTGATTTCCGTACGTCTTTTCTTCTTCTTTTTTTTTTTTCGGGTGACCACTGAAAATCAGCGCTGTGCTGTGGGCTCCCCATAGCACTGCATCATGCTGAGTGGAAGCCTTCTTGTCACAGTCATGTCGTGCAGCTGCCGACTAATTTCTGTTTTATGCTCGTGATTTATTATGTACTTTTTGTTGTTTTCATTTACTCCTGTCTTAGATGTATGTACGTGTCTCTGTGACAAATAAACCTATTTTTCTTTCTTTCTTTCTTTCTATTTTGCTATGGTCACGTAAAGTCAGGGAAATTAACTATTAAGTAATAATTTTACCATGAATATTAAATTTTTATTTATTTATTTGTAAATGTATATACCTATTTTATTATTAGTGTATGTTACTCGAATTAAATTATTTGAATTAAGCAAATTAAGTAGGAACCAACTTAAAATTGTCCGGATATTCAAAGCGCAACTGTGTTTTCTTGATAGTTATATGAAATAGCTTTAAAACGGTTAGTTGACGTAGGTGTCAACGAAAATTGTCCGTATATAAAAAAAACTGTCATTTATTGACAGGTGTCAATTTGCTTAACTAATGATTTAATTGGGTGTACTAAGATATTATCATGAAACTTTGACTTTGACATTTCATTCATTAGGGTAAGATAGACTGCTGGTAAATATGCAGTTCTGTTGACCCGTCTGTAATTAATTCAACTTTTAGAACACCATCAATACATCCGATTATTAGCTGCAAACCATCCCAATATTTCTTCAGAGACCTTAAAAAGGACAATGCCAAATACAAAAATAGCTTCTAATAAAGAATGACCAAAGGTCACGACCTCGTCATCATAATACACACTGTTATGACTGTGGCAATCAATAGCTAAGGAAAACAAAGGGAGATTGATTCCGTATCTTTTTGTTCTGCCCGGATATTACAGGAAACTCTGTGCTATAGATTAATACAGAAGGTCAGCTCCTTACAATGAGCGAAACAGGCGGACGGACACATAGACGCGTATTAAGTACGGTAATCTCTAAAAAATCTCAGTCGCCAGGAGTAAACAAAAGAAAAAGAGGAAGAGTATGGAGCAATTATTTGTAACAAAATATGTAACTAACTTGTAACAACAGCCGCTCCAATGTCCCCCTTAGCCTTGTCGCCCTTTAGGCTTCTGCAGACACGTGCGACGCAACGGCGACGGTGTGAGGCGATTCTGGTAGAACAAATTCCGTGAAGTTTTCATAGAAATTGTTATACTGGAGTCGCATCGCGCTGTCGCGTCGCATCTGTCTGCGAGAGCTTTCTCACGAACCATACAATGAGCACAACGCTCAACGCATTGTAACAATTTGATTTTGTAAACAAAGAAACAGGTGAATGCTCACTAGCTGTCAGCATTACTTCGAACCCCACGTCGAGCATTCGCAGGAATGGTACATGGAAATATTTTTTAAATTGAGCTTTTGCTTGTAATGTAACACTTGTAAAACGTTAAATTACATGGAAATGCTCGAGAAAATACTCACCTGTACATGAATAGAGTCTATGTGTGCGTACGTTTTCGCTCATTGTATGGAGCCCTCCTTCTGTACCTACTATTTTGTGGCTGAACAATCTATGTGGTTAGTATAGGGAGCTGTTGCTTAGAATCAATCTTCTCGTAGGACAAAGGGAATATTATAGTTTTCTGTCGCTTTCGAAGAGGAGGGAGCACGATTCGATTCGGTTCGATATCCATTTGGTTGGTAAAAAACTTCTGTGATAGACCTCTTAACGACCCTTTTAACCGCCTAGACAGGGTTAGACCACCTGTCTCAGACCCAGAGGTCTCGGGTCCGATTCCTAGTGGAGGCAAAATTTACTGCTTGGTTTGCTTGGTGGTAGGGTTCGTTCTAAATCCGCCTGGCTAGCTACCACTATCTTACCTAAGTCTGTCGCCATAATAACAATGTTAATAACATTGTTGAGTTTTGGCAGTTAGATGTAAGATAGCCAGTTCCTCTGTGGTTGAAGATTCCGGGTGAAACTCGCTTCCACCTTCGGTGTGATCATAACTTAACATCAGGTGGGACGCGGGCCAAGAAAAACACGAGAATTATGGCATTATCTTGAAATATATCTTCCAAAATAAGGTTGATTTTGACTAGATACTGATTTAATTTTATCTAACACTTTGGAGACATCAGTTCGAGTACTGGTCAAGTGTGAACTTTAAAAATTATTTAAAATTATGTTTTGGGGAAGTTGGGATGAAAAATCATTTCAGGGAACTTGGAACTTGGAGACATCACCATCCATATATTATTCCAATGCTTTTAAATTGTGATCATATAGAAAGAGAACAAAACTTCACAGTAACAACGAACTTACTGATGTCAGTATAGAACATTTTAAGATAGCACCAGATGCAAGATTAGGTATGAACGAACCAACATCAATTTTCGATTTCCGAGGGACTTGCTTTAATGGGACCGACTAAAATATATGTCCTATTTCGAAGCCGAAGTTAACCCCAAACGGTGCCAAGACAAGATAAGGAATGCAGTTTCTAGCCAAATACAGCAATAATAATTATATTTGATCTAAAAGGACATTGGTGGTATTTGCCAAAGGAGAGAGCAATTTCTCTCTAATCTTAGATGTCGTTAAACGTACCGTGACTGATTATCTCGTGAGAATGAGTTTTCGTAATTAGAGCAATGTTGACCCAAATGGTTCCAGCCCCGACTCACAAGTAGTAGGTCGTGGGTTCGAGGCATGCAATTTAATTTCCGCAATTTATTTCCCCACCACTGCTCCCAACACGAAGAAATAAAAAAAAAATATCATGAGGAAACTGGTATGTCCAAACGTTTGCGGATATGTGACATCCACCAACCCTCACTAGACTTGCTTGAAGCATTACGGCCCACTCCCTCTCACAGAGAGGAAGCCTGTGTTTTAGCAGTGAGAACAATGCAAGCTGATGAGCTGATTATTCATTAAAAGATATGTTTATCCAACTGTGGCACGAGTGCGCACGATCCACGAGCAAGGATGTCGGTAAAAACAATTCCGCCTTTATATGGTCGTATTTGTTGACCCTCAACTCAACACATATAAGGGGCAATTCCTGTATTTTTAAGAACGTTCGCATTCTAAGTATTCTCAGTATCAATCTATGAAAAATACCTCCTATTTTCATAGATTTTTGTCAAAATTTTGACATTTATTGGTAGCTGAGATGAGATAGCGACAATATTTTAAACGTTCTAATTACAGGACTGAATACTGCTTTCAACATGAAGCTCGTTGCTAATTAATAACAGCCACTCGGGTCGATCCATCAGGTTAAGCTACGCTTGCCAGGGTTGGTCCGTGGATGGGTGACCGTTTCTACATAGCGAGACTTCTCCGTACCTCGGAAAGCACGGTAAGCTGTTGATCCCGGCTGTTATTCGTGGATCTTTGACAGTCGTAACGGGTTGTCAGAAGCCCGAAAGTCTGACACCCAGTCTTACCAAGGGGCATCGTATTATCTAGTTACTGGGTTGTGGAAGGCAGATAGGCAGTCGCTCGTGTGTTGTTGTTTTTTGATGTAAAATACTGGTATTCAGCTGCATATGGTTAGACTGGAAGCCGACCCCAACAGAGTTGGGCAAAGGCTAGACAGATTGATTGATACTGCTTTCAACTTACAATGTTTTACTGTTTTCTGATTTCCACATTTAGAACTGGACTGTGTAGTGTAGTGTGTTGCACTACAGTAAATTGAATATTCACATCACATTGCGTTCTTTTTAGCAACCTTTTCGACAGCCTCAGATTCCATTAATAAATTCAATTTACAGGCCGTTGAAAAACGAATTCAATTTATTTTATAGAAATGTTTTCAATTTTGAAGCTTTAAATAGATTTTGCACGAAACGCAATGTATCAGAAAAGTGTAGTCATATTTTTAAATTTTGGTACAGACCATCAAACTCAACAACAACACCTTAAACGCGAAAAAAAAATATGAGCTGTCCCATATATTTGGGTCGTACAGTTCAGAAATTTTTGATGATGCTTTTCTCATAGAAAAAGTTGTTCAGTATAGTCTGTACCCTTAAATTTAATCACACACCTTTCAGATATAGTCATCTCCTCGATATATACATAGTCCTCTTTGAGGAGTAACTAGAGAGGCGCCACGGCGTCCTCACCTTCCTCAACGGATACGGCTGTTTTGGGAGGTTCCTGTTCAAGTTAGGCGAGAGGACGGGTCACCATTTTGTGGATCGCCTGGAGGTCTGCCCGGCTTAGGTGGAGCATCGCCGTGTCCTCATGGAGGCGATCGGCGGCGGTGATCTCTCGCGTCAGGCAATGGTACGGAGCGAGAGGAAATGGGAGGCCGTCACCTCCTTCTGCGAAGCAGTAATGCTCGCGAAGGAGGAGGCGGAACGCGTGAGGGAGAGGCAAATTTCGCGCCCTCACACCCCTAACGCCGCAGGAGGAGACGCCCTGGGCGTCGGGAATCACAGGCCGATTTCCGGCCACCGTAGGCGTGGCCTTGCGGACGGTGAGCAATGGACCAGGCCCGGGTCCACGGCGCGTTGTGTTTCACGCACGCCTCAAGAAGATGTCAGCAGAATTGACGGGGTCCACTAGGGCCGATGCCTGCCGGGGTTGCGAAAAAGTACGAAAGGAAGATCGTGGCCCCCGGCAACATGGCAATTGAAGGAACACGAGTGGGTTTTAGTCAGTAAGAGTCTGACACGCTTAATTTATTTGATAATTCCCCATAAAAAAAAGATATAGCCATGCTCTATAGGTGTCACTACTACTAGGTACGTACTGACAGTTTTGAAGTATTAGGGTCCGTTGTCATGTACCACAACCACACCACTTCGCCGCAACAAAATGTGGCCAAGCAATGGTTACGTGTGAATAGTGTCGCTCTACTTTCTTGCAATTGCGCTGTGGTAACTAAACAATTGTGTGTTTGCAGACAGACAGATCAAATCCGTCTTTCGTAGAGGAAGTCATCAACGGCGACGCAAAGTTGTGTTTGTGTTCTGGCCACGACGTGGGCTTGATGTGGCTGGTTTCGCCCACGCGGTTGATTTTGACGGCCAAAATGTGGTCCGTGTGAATAAACTATTAATTTTTGTACAAATTAGCGTGTATTGTCGTTGTGGTGTGGTTGTAATACGTGTGATCAGGCCCTTAAAACTTGTACCAGTTGGAAAACTCTAAATTAACTCTAATTAAATGTTGACATTATAATTTCAATTTAATTAAAATTTCGACATTGTATTTTTTTTTGTAATGTTTGTCTCGTGAAACTAATTTCGTACGCCGTATATGGCAAAACATGTAGCCACCTCATATTAATTATAAAATTTTCATACTGTACTCATGTTTTATAAAATAAATATTATCTTATCTATATGAAATAAAGAATTGTTATGTTTTGATCTTGTTATTGTTATGGTTTGACTGCCTCGTTGGTCTAGTGGTCGCAAGCGCTACTGCTAAGTATGAGGTCCTGGGTTCGATTCCCGGGTCGGTCAAAGTGTTATTGGGTTTTCCATCTGGAATTTCTCAGTAACAGCCCGGAGTCTGGATTTGTGCCCGGTTGATGGCAATAGGCTCGCCCCCTTTTACATGGGATTTAAACATAACTGACGAAATGTGGGTGTACTATAGGTACACCTCTGCCTAACCCTTCGGGGATTACAGGCGTGATGTTATGTTATGATATGAATATTGTTATGAAAATTATGCTATCCAAATTACGGACACGGGAAACTTAAAAAGGAAAAACCGGCCAAGTATGTGTCGGACCACGCACATTGAAAAGTTCCGTAGTTGCAATGAATTTATCCCAAATACAAACTTAACATTCTAGTTGAAAAACATGTTCTCCCAAACATTCCAACCACAAATGTAAGTTTGTACGCACAATATTGAGAAATTTACCATGTTATTTTAATACAATAGACTTCTTATAAGTTTTCCTGTAATGCATGAGGAAAGAACCATTCTCTATTTTAGACTCAGTAGTTTAGGAGACGGGAGTGGTCAATTTTCATCTATTTTTAAAGGAGTTTATTTGAAAATTTAAAAAAAAGAATGGATCCTCGCAACAAGCCCCTTTCCATTTGATATGTCACACGGTACAGTCGGCAAAACTTTTATTTGTACTTTCTTATTTTCTCCTTTTTTTGGGCATGGGGACATGGGGAATGTCAACTTGAATTAAGTATATTTTTAGGGTTCTGTTTTTACCTTTTCAGGCGCGGAGCCCTAAAAATATACTTAATCCAAGTTGACATACCCCATATCCCAATACCTTATAGTGATGTAAATTTTCGAGATCTTTTATCTACAACTAAAGGAATCACTCCATTGTTAATCGTTAATCGCAAACATTGACGGGTTTCTAAAAATGATATTCGAAAATCCTTAAACAACAAAAACCATAATCTTATCACTTGTTGCCACGATCTCAAACTGTATAAAAATCATCACTTTGCATTGCATCGAAAAAAACAGTTTTACTACACTACAGTGTATAATACTCATTTACATAAACCCAACATACCTTTAAATCTCGTCAGTTTGTCTCAAAACGTTTCTTCAAAGTAGGGTTGCCAAAGTGATTTATTTTTCTGTTCTTTTTCCTCTGATAAACATAATATTTTTAAAGGATCAGCACCATAATTGCGTAACATACGATCAGTCATAATCTGAATCATTTTGAAGGATATTGCTAATCCATTGCTTCATTGTGTTCAAAAAATTTGTCTGCTCAGCAACGTAAATAACGCAATCAATGTTGTTGAACTGTCAAAATTAAACAGATTGTGATTGATCAATTTTATTGTTACGCAATTAGGGTGCAGAAAATGACAACTACTGACACTTCGCGATAAACAAAAATGGTGATAGAAAGAGAGATTATTTTAATAGCAAAAATTTTATTAATTATTTTCATCATTATCTGCTTACCTACGTTGGGTTCGACTTCCAATCTAACTGAATGCAGCTGAATACCTATATTTTACAAGGAGCGCTACTTATCTGACCTCCACAACCCAGTAACAGTAGGTATACTAATTATCCAATTATTGTCATCCATAACCAAAGGATAGTCAAAAAATTTAAATCGTTAGATTTCCCCTCACCTTACTTAGGTTTGTCGCGTGAAAAGTGTCAATATTGAGAACTGTGAGCCCACATATCGCGTAGGTATAAGGTATTTCCATGGCAGTCAATTCAAGTCATTGTAACGTTATGTCTGAGGTGTCAAAACGTAACAGAAACACGACATTCTTTTGCCGTTTGTCCACCGCATCGTGGACAGGACGTCAACGAGAATGAGATGATGACACCGAAGTAGCGACAGTACATTTACCGTCGCCGCGTAATCTCGTTTCTCGTTGACGTTCCGTTCCCGGTGCGATGGGTAAATAGTATTAGGGCGAATCAAACGATTTATATCTTTGAGTATAGCCATAATATCTGAATCAGAGACAACCCTTTAGAGTGCTTACAATAAGATACAGGTTTTCGGTTCGCTATTTTCCGTTACAGGTCAATACTGATTGGTACAGATTAACCCACGAGTTCCCGGTATGAAAAAGTGTAGTTGGTACCGACAAGTTTCAACTTGTTTCTTTATGTGCGAACGCCGAGTGCATACAGAAAGTAAGCTTCCGTCTTGACCGTACTTTACGCAAGCATCTTTTCAGTAAAAACAAATCCATTATCTAGAATTGCCAGCCCTTATCCTATATCTTCAAGGTTTTTATAGAGACTGGGGCACTGTGTTGTTATTTTACTGTCGCCGACTTCTCCCTTATATCGTAACTTCGTGACGAATTGATCCATTGCCTACTAATTTGTTTGATTAGCACGACCGTTAATACGTTCTGTTTTTGTTACTTCAGGTCAAGGTCGGAAAGGGGGCTGTTAGTAGTTTGACCTGGATATTTTTGTTGTTGTTTTGTTCTTAAGTGTTTTCATGGTAGAATCGATACTATAATATGGTCATTGTATACATGCGCATGCTTAGATACTTCTACAGTTTACATATATCGTGTAGAAGTGTGTCAAGGTCACATTTGCTCACATAACTTACATCGTTTAGAAGCACCACAGTTTTCATTAGCAGGTTTTAAATTAATCTAAAACCATTCTTACACTGTATGTCTGTTAAATAGATAATTGGTTACCAAATTGTAGGAACAAAATTAGAGCGCAGACCTTGACCAGACAAAAAAAAACAGAACTAATATCCAAGTATTCATCCAGCTTCTTCGATTTTCTCCTCTAACTGACGAGGTACTCCGATAATGCAGCGTTTATACAATGATATATACTGCTCATACACCCGGACTAACTGTACTCAGTCGTGCCATACATCGTCCATGTGTCTGGAGATTTAGATCTATGACGTAGGTATGCTATCACTCACAATATATGTGGAGAACAGAATTGGGGAACTACATACAGAACGACATATAGAAGTTACTTGAGTAACTTACTGATAGACAACCTGCGAGGTCATTGCGTTACACACTAACAATAGCAATGTCTTTCGTTTTGACAGTTCAACAACATTCATAGAGTTATAGTGGCATGAGGAACAAGGTGTAAAGTTCACTCATCGTCCATAGAAAAGGGAGGATCCTCCGACCAGTTGGGTGATGTGTTTTGTGGGCAACTGTACAACGATTGCTGTCGGGACGTTGTATAATTAATACTCATCGTGCGGTAAACTCTGCTAGTGCGATGTAGGATTTTGTGTGACGTCAGTATGATGCGTACGAATTTGGGGCTGTAAATGCCGCCACAGCGTTATTTACGTTGTTGAACTGAAGAATTTTTCAAACATGAGCAATGGCGTTACTATTTCCTTCAAAATCATTTGGATTATGATTGAAAGTGTACAACACTATTAGGGTGCTGCAGGATAAATTACTAAAGACTTAGCCCGCGTTCGCATGGATGTAAAATATCGCGGCGGGATATTTTCGCACACTGAATTTTCAGTGCTCTGCTTAGTACCGAGAGTTGAAAATCCAACAGTATGTTTTTTGATGCGTTGGGATGCGTTCTGTTGAATTCTCAACGCTCGGCTTAATATCGAGAGTTGAAAATCTAGTGCGCGATAAAATCCCGAAGAAACGCATATCTATACACAATAAGGACTATTTCTGCTTGCAGCGCTTGCTCGATATAGTAATGCTTACCTACTAAAAAAAGGATCGTGTCCACGGGATTTTGTTTTCAAACTGCTTCGATATGCGTTTCTTCCATAGTACGTGCGAACGAGGACTTAAACGCTTTCACTCACAATAAGTCTAGATGTGTATATTACGGACACACACTTTGCAATGTGTTTATTATTATATCGTGTCACTCGTGGGTTGCAGCTGAAAATCAGCGTCAGTTGGTACACTTTGTGTTGTCATTTGACATTATGCTGAGCTGAGGCCCTATTGGCATTATAATCATTGTTTTCTGTTTTTGAAGTGAAAACTTCTTTAGGCGCATTGGGCATTTTTGAGATGGACTAAACCATTGATTTCGCGACACCGTGATGACACCAGTTTTGACAATTAAAAAGACATCAACGCGCTGATTACCGCGGTGCGTGGAGCAAAAGACATGAATGCATTAATTACTACGGTGCCAATTTTTTTTTCAAGTTTTCCCTTCTGTCGGCACTCCCGGAGTGCCACTGTTTTAATATAGTTTTAAGGTTTTGCTACTGTAATGCCAACAAACTCAATATTATAAACGCGAAAGAGTGTTTGTTTGTTTGTTACGCTTTCACGCTAAAACGGCGAAACAGATTTATATAAAACTAGGCACATGGGTAGACCATGATCTGGATTAGGACATAGGATACTTTTTATTCCTATATTACCTCAAGATCGAGACTTATGCGTGTGAAACCGCGGGGCGCAGCTAGAGTTTAATAAAATAATCACTTTCTATTTATCACGCCACATGATTCTAATACAACCACACATTTTCACAAAAGAAAATATAATAAAAAAAGGCGAAAACCGTACTTCAAGTTCAATATTTCGAGTCCAAAATATATTTTCTTCGCCGTTCGTGTTCAATAGAAGAGTGAAGTCAAGAAAACAACACTTTCTTTAAAACATTCGCACAAAAGCTAAACAAATGCATCTTTTACTAAGGAACGTTGTTGAGGGATGGAACACTGTATACCACCTTTTTAATTTTCATTATTTACAAAAGTGGATTTAAAAAGTTACAGAATAGCCGAGGAATCGAAAAAGGCGTAGAGGAAGATGGGTAAAAAGGTTAGGATGATCTGCCTAAAGGTTGACGGAGAACAGCTTTTGACAGTAATAAGTGGGAAATAGAGGAAGCATATATCGCAAGACACCCTGACCTGGTAGCTGATAAGTAATTGATAATGTAGGGTTAACAACCAGAGAAGAATTTGTTTAAGTGCGAAGAAGGGTCAGAGGAAATAAAAGCAATTTTTATTTTATTTATGTACAAAAGTGACTAGCGTATGGAAAAGGAAGCTAAGGAAAGTATGGTTATTTTATAATAAAAATGGTGCCCACAAGCTGTGCCTAGTTTGAGACCAAGTACCTAAATATTGTAATTTAAAAGTTGAAATAAACGTTTTTACTTTTACTTTACTTTTATCCAGCTCCAGCGAACCACGCTAAATCGCGTATTCAGTGAATGGTTTAAAAATTATTTTGTGGACAAAAAATTCTTAGTGACATTGTAAATGTTAGAGCGTTGGTTTATTTGTATGTCTACATCGAATTCAATGTTTGACAAAGACTAAACTTGTAGTTTTCATCTCACCATCATATACCATAAAAATTACAGTTGACCTACTACTGTAATAATTTTATATCTGTCTGTATAGTTAAAATGTTGTAAGATAATAATATTCTTTAATGACATTTTTATTTAATTTATTATTGTATACCTAATTGTAACTTAATACTACCTACTTGTTTATGTGCCGTCTTAATTTGCTGGCGTATTATTAATAACTATTAGTGTTTGACATGAAATTGTGACATCTACTTACCGATTGACTTTATTTTTTATTGTTTTTAGGGTTCCGTACCGCAAAAGGAAAAAGGAACCCTTATAAGATCACTCGTGTGTCTGTCTGTCTGTCCATCTGTCTGTCACAGTCAATTTCCTCCGAATCTAATAGACCGATCAAGTTGAAATTTGGTACACATATATGTATTTCTGTGACCCAAAACTTTATATAACATCTGTATAATTTTACCTTATGTTCACAAAACGAATAAATGATTTTGAATTTGTAATTTTTATACTATTCAAGTAGATATATGGTGAAAAATAGAACTTTAGAAAGTCACTTACCATGTTTTACTACAAACGAAGGACTAAATGCGATAAGTCACGAGATTGCATGTTAAGCAACAATAGTCTATGTAAGCATTAGCTTTTTATTAATACAACCAACAGCTAACACCTAGTTTCGTATGATGGAGTCTCTGTCTTAGTGGTAACTAAGCTAGAAATGCTAGACACATAACATAACGTAATTTAAATAAATTAAATTACATAGAATAAATTATTTAATCTAATTTATTCAATGTAATTTAATTTATTTTTTGTAATCAATTTAGCTTTTAATAATTAATTTTCATTTAAACTATGTATTACTTATTTTAATTAATTAATTATGTTATTATCTGCGCATAATGTAGTGCATGCTGTGCTTTTCTATAAGTAATGAGGCGCTTAGACTTAAGTTTGCAATGTACTAATTATAAAGTAATAGTGTACTCATTGTTGAAGAGCCAAATAATAAATAAATAAATAAACATCACGCTTGTTTTGCCCGAAGGGTCAGGCAGAGGTTTACCATTAGTACACCCATACTTCGCCAGTTATTTTTCATCATCATCATCATTTCGATCGAAAGACGTCCACTGCTGGACATAGGCCTCCCCCAAGCACTGTCACTTCAACCGGTTCTGTGCTTCTCGTAACCAGCGGATTCCTGCGGTTTGGTAATTCTTCGGGTTATGTCGGTTACCTTGGTTCTGCTACGGATCTCTTCATTTCTGATTCGATCACGTAGGGAAACTCCAAGCATAGCCCTCTCGATTATCCTTTGGGTGACAGTTATGTTTAAGTCCCAAGTAGTGGAGGGATACTAGAATGACCTAAAAAAATTACTGTAGATTTCTTTTCCAATGACAACGTATGGGTATACCAACTTTTGGCACTTATACGCAAGCAATCCTGCTTGCAAAACCAAATTATCTTTGCTGCCAGATAAATATATTACAAATGAACTAATCGAGCATACTTAGAAAAGGAAGTTGACCAAAACTAGAAAGGTATGCAAATATCTGGGTACTACATGTTGCTAACGCAAAACAAGCAGGCGCAAACAGACAATTTAAAATTCAAAAGTCATTTATTCAAACTTGGCTGAGAATCAGCACTTTCCGAACGTCAAAATCACATAAGACAGTCCCCCAAAACGTCCACCCTTCACCACTTCCTAGTGCTTCAGCTGGGAAGAATAAGTGGCGCAATAAACTTCCCAGCGGCAAAGCTGTCTGTTCAGTTAGAAAAACTTGATTCTATACAATAGTATGCAAAATAATTTACATTACGGAACACAAAACATAATTTAAATGATAAATTATTGCTGTAAGTCAAATTAGGGATAATAAGGAATCTCGCGCAAAGGCCAACTATACAGCATAGGTTTAAATAGTTACAAGGTAAACAATTCATAAAAAAAGAGTTTTTATAGATGAGACTTTCTTTTTAAAAAAATGTGACAAAACCAACCGAAATTTATTTTAGATTTTTACAATTGTTTCCTCTTATATTAATGTATGTTAAACTTTATCATTTATTCATAAATTACTCTTCGTTGATGTAATTGCTTGAGCACAATTTTTTAGTTAGATTTATAATAAAAATATAATATTTTGTAATCTGTCTATTGTAAAGAGCCCAAACTTTAAACGTCAACGAATTATAACGTTGCTAAATTGAAGGGTACAACTGTGACGTAGTATATCTTAACTAAAGTGACAGGTATTACGCTTAGTCGGTTACTTGACAGCTGTTTCGTCACGTGGTTTTTTTTTTTGTTTACCTTTATTTAACTACCTAAACATATGGGGTATAGCCAAGCAAGTGCGCGATTCAGATCGGTTTCTATAGTTTACTCGGTCGGTGTGACCCCTAATCTCGATTGTGGCCGTCTTATGTGCGAAATTCCTAATTGTCTAGCAAATTACATAATCAGTCTGTAAAGTTCCGACTGTTGGGACACAGACCTCCTCTTGATGAGAAGGAGTGGGCTGTACCACGCGGGCCCAGTGCGGGTTGATAGATGTCACATGTCTTCGAATTTTTGGTTCTAGGACATGCCGGTTTCCTCACGGTGTTTTCCTTCACCGTTTTGAGAGCAGTGGTGATGTCATTATTTACACAAACTAAAGCGCCTATCTGGGTTCGAATATCTACAACTCATAAGCCAAGGCGGTTACCACTGGGCCACCACTTTTTTTTTTTTTTTTGGGGTGGGAAATCATCAAATAACTTCTCCCGCTCTGGGCGGAGCGGGAGGGCGTGTCAGACTCTTACTGACTAAAACCCACCCGTGTTCCTTCGGTTGCCCTGTTGCCGGGGGCCACGATCTCCCTTTCGGTTTTCTTCGCACCCCCGGCAGGCATCGGCCCTAACGGACCCCGTCAATTCTGCTGACATCTCTTTGAGGCGCGCGTGGAACACAACGCGCCGTCGACCCGGGCCTGGTCCTTATCGGACGGCGAGCTACCCATTGCTCACCCTCCGCAAGCCCGCGCCTACGGTGGCCGGAAATCGGCCTGCGATTCCCGACGCCCAGGGCGTCTCCTCCTACGGCGGTTAGGGGCGTGAGGGCGCGAAATTTGCCTCTCCCTCACGCGTTCCGCTTCCTCCTTCGCGAGCATTACTGCTTCGCAGAAGGAGGTGACGGCCTCCCATTTCCTCTCGCTCCCTACCATGGCCCTAATCAGGGCCGGACGCGAGAGATCACCGCCGCCGATCGCCTCCACGAGGACACGGCGATGCTCCGCCCAAGCCGGGCAGACCTCCACCGTATGCTCCACCGTGTCCTCCGGACGATCCACACAATGGTGACACCCGGGCGTTTCCTCCCGCCTTATCCTGAACAGGAACCTCCCGAAACAGCCATGTCCGGTGAGGACCTGCGTCAGGCGGAAGGTGAGGACGCCGTGGCGCCTCTCTAGCCACTCCTCAAAGAGGGGACTTATCGCCGCAATTGTGGCGTGCCCACTGGGCCACCACTACTCTATCTGTCTAGCAAATCGACTACCTTAAATAGTCTAACTTAAATAGTCCTTATCAGTTGTGAGAAATAGCTATAACACGGCAAATTGACGTGGTGTTCAAATTCCATCAATTAATTTCCATCACTGTACCTAAACGAGAAATATTGATGATACCAGGTAAATTAAACGGAGCTAAGCTAGAAATGACTAGCAAAACACCACCCTTACGTTATTTATAGCCATTCTAATTCACTTTTTGCGGCCACTAACTGTGAAACTATTCATTACTTAGCAATCAAACCATATTGCCATCATGGGGTTATAGTTTTTCATGGCTATAATCAACGACAGTTATACTATGGTCATTGTTTTATAGTGATTGCCTAGGTCATTGTATTAGTTGACCTTTGACCTTGAATAATTTAAGACGCGTGCTCACCTGATTTAATGTGGCCTTTTAGGCAGTGTTTAGCAGGTCAAACAGAAAGATATAAAATGAAAAGAAAAAGAAAGATTTTTTTTTATTCTGCACAAACAAAACGCACAAAATACGTTAATTGCAATCGGACGATTTAAGAAAACCAAAAATAATTTAACTTAATTTATTTGAAATAAAAGAATTACATTAATTATAAACTAAATTAACCTAAGCGCTTATTCGAAGTATGAATATGGAATGGAATTTTACAGAATTACAATAATTGAATAAACTAGGTTCGTGTGTCACAAAGTGCTTGCACTACTCGCCGTTCCGTCGCTCGATAAATTTTATGTATCGATAATATACATCACATATTGAGCACAGTGCTGAGTTGGCGATTGCCTTTATGCAGCGTCGCGTAACACACATAACAAAATAAAAATACAAAAAATACACACAAAAAAAGTAGCCCAAAGCCCATCAGCCAAAATCAGCTTATTGTTTTTCATTGTGTATTTCTTTCTGTACTTTAAAGCGAGCCGTCTACATTTCAGAAGCTTTTTCTCACAAATAGTTACCTTACATAATAGTATAATATTTACACAAAAAAAGCGATGGTACAATGAACACAATACCCCGGCCTCATTGGACCATATATTACAAGTAGTGACACAGTTATTACACCGTAAATTATATTTATATGATGTTACACCATTTAACACCACCCTGTATCGGTTATTTTGTGTAATAAAATTCTTGAAAATATTATTATTATGCTGGAAGAAAGTTGTGACTCGTTTCTTTGGTTTTTACAAAAATATTATGTGCCCTCATGTAGCTATTTTTAATTACCAAAAGAGGGAGTGTTTTGCTTTACCTGGTAAGATATACGCTAGGCAATTGCTCTATGTAAAGTACCAGTATTCAGCTGCATTTGATTAGACTGGAGGCCGTCCCCAACATAGTTGTAAAAAGGCTAGGCAGATAATGACTTACTCCGTAGTGACAGTTGCAACAGAAGTTATCGCAAATAGCTCTCAAATATGTCGCCGTTTCGATCAATCTCAAATATTTGTATATACGATGGAAATAGGGTGTAAAGTTCACTTATCCTCCATAGAAAAGGGAGGATCCTCCAACCAGATGGGTATCGTGTCTGGTGGACAACTGTCCGGCGATTAATGTCGGGATATATATGCTGATCGCGCGGTAAAGTCTGCTTGCGCGATGTCTGAAGTGTGTGTGTGTGTGTGTAATTTGTGAGTTTTTAATCTTCGGAACTACTGATCCGATTTCGAAAATTCTTTCAGTAATGAGAAATTACAGTATTGCCGAGTATCACAGGATATTTGATGTTTAAACAAGAAATTCCATAAAATGATGATGTGGATATATTTAGTAACCTTTTCCGCTTAGCTATTTCTAAAGAGTCTTGAAAAGACCCTGGAAGAAATCGACACGTGTTTCACCTCTCAACGAGGCATCCTCAGGATGACGATTAACTTGTCGTGAACTCGAACACGGCGTGTTGCCACACCAAGCACCGAGCGCAGACTGAGGTTTATCGCCCGTCCAACTCACTTATATACTGCTCGCCCCACCTCGGCTCGGAACGTGATCTGCGCGATAAGGGGCGAACAATCGCAGTAAAGGTGACCTTGGCATACTCGTATTTAATTCGTTCAACAGTGTACAGTGTGTCGATTTCTTCCAGGGTCTTTTCAAGACTCTTTAGAAATAGCTAAGCGGAAAAGGTTACTAAATATATCCACATAATCATTTTATTATGGATTTCCGCACGGTCACGCCTGAATCAATTAACTACAAGAAATTCCATGTGAACGAAGTCGAAGCTGAAGCTAGAAATTTATAAACTAACCATTTTCACTCCAAAACTTCCATAATAAAATCAGTATCTGCAACAGAACTACCCACTGTAATAGCGCTGTCAATATTTCGAGCTCACAACACTAAACTATTACAATGAGCCGTTAGATTTAGTGCACTATCTCGCCACGCATGCCCAGTGAACTGTGCTAATTCTGCCGGAATTATAAGGCCATGTGGCTTTTATAGGGGCGGTTTGATGAATAGAAAATTTAGAAAAGTAAGTTGAAAATTCGTCTAGCATACGATTCGAGTCGAAATTGAATTTGTCATCCAACTCACACTGTTATATCAGTTCACTGCCAGCAGTGAGGTATGCCCAGACATAGGCCACCCTAAAGTTGTATCACTGGGTACTCCGCCTTTTGCATCGCACGGCAACATAATCAGATAAGAAAAATCTACTATTTTAAATAGTCCTAATTAAATAAAGCTCTGGGCAGGTAAATTTTGGTATTAGGTCGATTTTGTTGTATGTAGAACGTAGATTCTATTGTCGTGTACGATTGCCAAGTCATTCTATTTATTAAAACAGACGTCACACGGTTTCACCCGCGTAGTTCCCGTTCCCGTGGGAGTACTGGGATAAAATATAGCCTATGTTACTCGCTGATAATGTAGCTATCCATTGCTGAATTTTTCAAATCGGCCCAGTAGTTTTAAGTTTATTCGTTACATACAAAAATACAAATCTTTCCTCTTTATAGTATTAGTAGAGAAGTATAAATTAGTATAGAAATAAAGATAATAAATAGATACTGAATAAAATCAACAGACTTGGTTTGACTCTAGGCGAGATTTGCATTATTTTACATGTTATGTTTTTGATGGTATCTCATTTCTTTTTGTAGCTCTACATCAGTTTAATAAAACCCGTGGATTTATGTGTATATCTGCAGCATCGTAGGTAGATCCCACAGGTTGTTTATACCTAATTATTATTGCTTCTTCATTCAATTTCAATGCAATTTAATTGACATTTTTAATTAATCTTCGAAGAGACTGTATGTGCCTTTTTTTTGGGTGGGAAATTATCAAATAACTTCTCCCGCTCTGGGCGGAACGGGAGGGCGTGTCAGACTCTTACTGACTAAAACCCACCCGTGTTCCTTCGGTTGCCCAGTTGCCGGGGGCCGCGATCTTACTTTCGGTTTTCTTCGCGACCCCGGCAGGCATCGGCCCTAGCGGACCCCGTCAGTTCTGCTGACATCTCTTGGAGGCGCGCGTGGAACAAAACGAAAACGCGCCGTCGACCCGGGCCTGGTCCTTATCGGACAGCGAGCTACCCATTGCTCACCGTCCGCAAGCCCGCGCCTACGATGGCCGGGAATCGGGATGCGACTCCCGACGCCCAGGGCGTCTCCTCCTGCGGCGGTTAGGGCGCGAAATTTGCTTCTCTCTCACGAGTTCCGCTTCCTCCTTCGCGAGCATTACCGCTTCGCAGAAGGAGGTGACGGCTTCCCATTTCCTTTCGCTCCGTACCATGGCCTGAATCAGGGCCGGATACGGGAAACTGATTGTGCTTACTTTTACATTTCATTATATAGGTACACTTGGCACCTGGTCCATATATCCTTATGGGTTCATTAGAAAATCAGCGTCAGACAGCATCTGTCTGGCATTAATGCTGAAATGAACCTTTTTGGCGCAGCTATGAGGCACACACTGTTGTTTTTAAACAGTATTTTTTATTTTATCTTTGTTATTTGTGTTTTGTGTTTCACGAACTGTGTCCAAATAAATGTTTTTTTTTTTTTTTCTTACTTTCTTTCTTTCATATCTATGTAAAAAGGGTATAAGGTAGCGCAGCAGTGATGAATAATTTTATAAACGGTTCATGTATGAAATTCAAATTTGCGTACCTATTTATCTATTTAGGGAAGGTAAAGTGATGAAAAATCGCATGAACTGCAAAAGTAAGTAAAAACTAAGCAAGTAAAAATTAAAACATACCGCAATTTCAGTCTCGTCTTCTAGATACACGAACTGCATAAGTAACTTTGTAATCCTATATAAATAATATGCGATTACAAAGTTACTTATGCAGTTCGTATATCTAGAAAACGGGATTTAAGTTGTGGTATATTTTAATTTTTCCTTGCTTTATATAGCTTATAAAGCAAGGAAAAATTAACAATTGTGTTCAAAATTTTAAGTTTGTATGTCTGCTGGAAATACCTTAGAATTCTGATGATCGGTGATCGAATCAGTGAGTCAGTATGTCTTAAGCTACAAGTTCAAATTGAATGTAATTTAGGAATATACCTAGTGATACCAAGCCCACATTGTGTTTCGGGTTCCCGACAAGTCAATCGTCATCTCAGGATGCCTCGTGGAGAGGTGAAACACGTGTCGATTTCTAACAGGGTTTTTTATGGCTCTTTAGGAATAGTTAAGCGAAACAGGTTACTAAATACATCAACGTCAATTGTATTTTATAATGGTGGTTAAATTTCCACAAGGTCACGCCTGAATCAATTAACTAAGCTAGATGGAGTCGACTTTTCCTATCTTTTTCTATCCCTGAGAAGAAAAGGCGAAACAAACTCAAGGGTCAAAGTCTCTTTTAAAGTCCAGACACAATTTTAGTCAGGCCATATGAGGACCATGTAAATTAGTGTCTGAAATTTGAAGAGCCACACAGATTTGAGTAGACAGGTCCAGTCAGTGCAAGCAAGCAAGCATTTGTCAGTAATCGTGTAGCTCAACTCAAAACTTAAGGAGCTCTACGACGGTATGACATGATCATCATTCTAAAATAATGAACTTGGCATCAGCATCAACTAGTTAGCTCCAATATCGAGTGATCTAAATTAGACCTAACCTGATCTACCGAGCGTATGTACATAATGTAATTGTGTTTGTGCAGTATATGGAACTTGATTAGTTAGTACTTACTAGAGGTTGTGCTCACTCACTGGAGGGAATAGAGTTTAATGAACTTCATCTCCTCTCATCTCAAGTTCTAATTTTGAAATAAAAAATAGTAGGTTCTTAATGATAGACTTTGTCGACGTGCAATTCATAGACAATTAAAAAGTTATTTTAATTTGTATTAGAGTTGCACGAACGAGTCTCGTCAGTTGCGTAGTGCCAGAACGGATAAGTAGGTAAAGCTAAAATTACATTACGAAATTACTGGCATAAAATTATAGGGGGACTTTTTCGCGTGTGCAGGCGGCGGGACCACCTGGCGGGATACGCTCCCCGCGTGAACCATGGAACTGTCACCAACGAAAAGGTCGCCCTATAATTTTATGTCAAGTCACTAATTTCGTAATGTAATTTAGGCTTAGTAAAACAATTAATTTTACACACTCAACCGATGATGCGTTAGTGCTTCGAGCATGGTAACGAAGTGACGCCCGACGCATTTTCCGCCAGATGTTCTTCGGAAACACACTTTCCCTAACAAAAAAACTTTTTCATTATTTTTTAGGGTTCCGTACGTGCATCCGAATGAATAAAAAACGGAACCCTTATAGGATCACTCGTGTGTCTGACTATCTGCCCGTCTGTCCGTCTGTCTGTGCATCTGTCACAGCCAATTTGCTCCGAATCTAATGGACCGATTTAGTTGAAATTTGGTATAAATAATTATGAATATCCAATCATAGACGTAAAGTTTATTAGTCTTATTTAGAGTAATCAGGTTACAATTTATCAATATACTTTTGATTTTTTTTTTTTTATAAAAACCTTCCGCCTGCCTCGTTGGTCTAGTGCAAGCGCTAGAAAGAAAGAAAGAAAATACGTTTATTTGCGGTAAAAATTACGCAAAGAAACAAAACAAACACAAAAAAGAACAAGTTAGGGAAAATATGCGTCACACCAACACAAAATGGCTATCGCTCAGCATAATGCTGCGACCCTATGCGAGACAGAGCCCCAACGCTGGTTTTCAGTGACAGCCGGCGTTGACGTGATGACGTCGACCGGTGCAGCATACAGTGAGATATAAATAAGAAATAAATATACAATACTTAATTCTAAATGTTTAATATAATATTATTATTTAAAAATCGCTCGCGCTACTGCTGAGCTCGATTCCCGGGTCGGGTAAAATATTATTAGGTGCTTCTATATAGAATTTCTCAGTAACTGAGTTCTGGATTTGTGCCCGATTGATGGCAATAGGCTCGCCCCCTATTACATGGGACTAAAACATAACTGGTGGAGTGTGGGTGTACATTATAGAAGCACCACTGGCTACTTCTTCAGGCAATACGCCAGGCGTGATGAAATGTTATATTTCGATAAAAACTTTATCCCAACCTATCACAAGCATAGAAATCAACTTCAAAACTACAACTATCGACATCCGACCGCTCAAAGGTCGATCATAACAATTCTTAGAGAACTCTTTGTAAGAAAAAAAAAACGAGTAAATCGAATCAATTTCACCTTATTGGGAAAAACAAACAAAGGTTTTGTTGTTTTTCGATACTATTGGCATTTACGCGTACGCGTCGATAACCTGTTACCATGGAGTCAGTTTAGAATTCTGGAGTTATTCAAAAGATAAATATATACGCGGTCAAAAAAAAGCGTGTGGAAAAGCTTAATTTTTGAAGTGAAAACTTCGGCGCGTTGGGCATTTTTGAGATGGGACTAAACCATTGATTTCGCGACACCATGATGACACTACCTTTTGACTATTAAAAAGACATCAACGCGTTAATTGCCGCGGTGCGTGGAGTAAAAGACATCAACGCGTTGATTACTGCGGTGCCTGTTTACGATTCTAGTGCTGTGCACTTCTGTAAGTGACGAGTTCACAATACCTAAAAGTATATGTGATTTTTGTATGTGTATGTTTAAGTGAGTAAGTCGTTGAGGTGCCAAATAAAAAAATAAAAATAAAAAATAAAAATTAGTTTTTATCCGACTGTGGTTTTCTTAAAATTATTATTGAATATAATCTATTATAGATCCAGATGAATGCTTATGGTGGTATGGTCTTAGATGGTTTGGTCATGTTGAGAGGATGAATGAAAGACAACTTACAAAACGTATATAAGACAGATGTCAGTGGAAACGCCAGGAGCGGACTTCCTAGAAGGACATAATAGTGACCTTAATGGTGAAGTTCAGAAAGATTAGGTGCGTAATACTCGCAACCGGCGTGCGTGTATGACCAGATGTATGAACGTAAACGAGGCAAAAGGAGTATGAAAGGATCGTAGCAGATGGCGTTCTGTAGTTTCTGCCTACCCCTATGGGAAGAAGGCATGAGTTTATCTATGTATGTGTACCAAGCCAACTTAGTAGTTTATTTCTTGCTTGCTCTCCAACTTATATAAAAAATAACAAAATCGAAAAAAAAAAATTCTATTAATAAAATATTCACAAAAAACGATACTATAGAAAGACGAGCACTTGTGTTTCAACGTGGAAAGACAAGAGCAACAAGTGCGTGTGTACAATATTTCTTTTGCGTATTAATTAAATATTTTTTGGGAATATTTTATTTATATTTTCTTTTTTTTTTTGCATGTGTGGACGCTATACTATTGCAATTTAGCGGGAACGCCTCTGTCTGAGTTAACATGCTGTATAGCCATATGCACATCTATGAGTACTTTGTAGGAAAGCATTGAAAGCATGTTTGAAACGCAATAACTATTTTATTCAAAAATATTTCAATGGAATTTGAGTCGCTCTCTGCGTCCATCGAATTCTTACTGATATTTACAAAGGAGATCGTTCGGAAAAAGTCCTTTCTGATGTCACCTTTATGTCATTAAAAAACTCTTTATTTAGTATATTACGTGTGTTACTGTAAAACTTTTGAACAGTGGCAAATCACAAAGTGCACGCGCGACTGCTAGTCACTGCCTCAAGTAGCGGGCGCGCCACGAAACAACGCCGGCGGAAAATTGTGGAACTACTTTTTTTAGGCTTCTTTTGTGCCTCGTTGGTCTAGTGGTCGCAAGCATGCTCGCAAGCTGAGCATGAGGTCCTGGGTTCGATTCCCAGGTCAGGCAAAGTGGAGTCTGGATTTGTGCCCGGTTAATGGCAAAAGGCTCGCCCCCTATTACATGGGACTTTAAACATAACTGGCGAAATGTGGGTGAACCTGGTACAGGGACACCTCTGCACAACCCTTCGGGGAAACAAGGCGTGATATTATCTGTTTAAATTTGAAACAGATTGCTAATCCATTGCTTCATAAGTTGGAAAAAAATCTGCTCAACAACGTAAACAACGGAATGAATATTGTTGAACTGTCAAAATGAAATAGATTAGGTATAATTGTTTACGAAAATAAGTTACACAATTACGATACTGGTTTTCTAGCGATGGTTCTTATATGTTTGATCAAAATCAGTTTAGTCTTTGAATTTTATCAGCTCTTTTCTAGTTGATGAATAGATGTATCTTCCACAGATCTGATCGATTCGAAATTTGGTTTTCTGTTACTTCAATGATATTAGAAGAACATAGTACCATAGTACCTTGAACTGATGCTGCAGCATCACCCGGAATTTGCAGGATACCCAACTCCCTTACCAACTTACAGCGCAGGTATCGTGTTGGGGCTCATTGGAATGCTCTCAATGAATAGGTTATAGATAGATGGTGAACAGGATCTGATGAGTGATAGAGTAGGAATAAGAAATGAGGATATGTTTGTGTTGGGTTTTTTTTTAAAATTTCAACTGTTAAAATTGTACTTGTACTGTTTGTGTACAGCACTTTTTTTGTTATAATCATTATCATTTGACCAGACAGACGTTTTTCTAGCAAAATTTCAATAATTCATACTAAAATCCCATAAAAAAGCGTTCAGTTTGAAAATGTTCCGGGAAACTTTTCTTTCTTTCCATAAAAACCAAATTCAGACTACTACAAACATAGCCAAATCGGTTCAGTTGTTCTCAAGTGATGCGCTTACCAACGAACAGTATTTTATTTTTGTTTATATAGATTCTACAAAACTCATTTACGTAAATGGAATCTAATATTTTCAAGGAACCCATTAAACAAAGTGGAATCTGAAAAAAAAAATCAAGGAACCCTTTTTACGAAGTGAACATAGAAACGTTAAGAAAATTGAAATGATTAATGGAGTATTATCAAATATTTAAGGTTTTACTTAGACCCAACTTAGTAACCAACGCAGTAAGATTGAAGCCTTCGAGATGTGGTGTTGGCGGAGGCTACTTCGTATACAATCGCCATGAGAACGAATGAATCAATACTGGGGGAACTCAACATCACTAAGCGGCTATCTATAATATGCGACCAAGATGGTCTGAAAGGTTTATAACATTGGCTTAGGTAGAAGGAAAACGAGCTCAAGGCAAAACACCGGCAAGATGGTCAGACGCGATCAAGAAGGCTGTTGGAGACAGCATTCACCGAGCGGTGCGAGCTTGGAGTCGCGTCGTATGTGATCGCGATCCTCAGCATTGAGGGAACGACGCAGAAGAGAACTTAGCAAGCTTGGTCTATTATTTACACAATACAATAAATTCAGTGAGATCGAATTGAATCATTTCCGTAATAATGACAGACATTTTCGGGCGAAGCGAAACTCGATTAATTTACATAAATTGAGAATTTTTGTGTCAATATCTATAACTGTTCGAGTGGTCGGATGTGGCAAAAATACAGAGGAAATAAAAATAAATAAACCTTTGCTCGATTTCAGTCACAGAGACCAACGGAGATTTGCTGGGTGCGCAAACACAGGTCCACTCTCTGTTCCTTTAGTCTCAAAGTCCGAGTGGACGGCGACCCGACCCGACCGGGGAGAGATCCGATGCAGGACGGAGGTGGTGATGTTACCACCAACTTTCAAACTCCGGGCTGCCTCATAATCTGGAGGCAAAGGTAAGTGGCGCGAGGAGGCGAAACGCCGGGGCTTAACTCCGCTGCCGCGAGAAATCGCGGCACAGCGGACAGAGCTCCGGCGGGATCTCATGGCGTCATGGAGAGTGCGACTGTCGCAACCCAGCGCTGGGCACGCCACAATTGCGGCGATAAGACCCCTCTTTGAGGAGTGGCTAGAGAGGCGCCACGGCGTCCTCACCTTCCGCCTGACGCAGGTCCTCACCGGACACGGCAGTTTCGGGAGGTTCCTGCACAGGATAAGGCGGGAGGAAACGCCCGGGTGTCACCATTGTGTGGATCGCCCGGAGGACACGGTGGAGCATACGGTGGAGGTCTGCCCAGCTTGGGCGGAGCATCGCCGTGTCCTCGTGGAGGCGATCGGCGGCGGTGATCTCTCGCGTCCGGCCCTGGTTCAGGCCATGGTACGGAGCGAGAGGAAATGGGAGGCCGTCACCTCCTTCTGCGAAGCGGTAATGCTCGCGAAGGAGGAGGCGGAACGCGTGAGGGAGAGGCAAATTTCGCGCCCTCATGCCCCTAACCGCCGCAGGAGGAGACGCCCAGGGCGTCGGGAATCGCAAGGCGATTTCCGGCCACCGTAGGCGCGGGCTTGCGGACGGTGAGCAATGGGTGGCTCACCGTCCGATAAGGACCAGGCCCGGGTCGACGGCGCGTTGTGTTCCACGCGCGCCTCAAAGAGATGTCAGCAGATTCGAAGGGGTCCACTAGGGCCGATGCCTGCCGGGGTTGCGAAGAAAACCGAAAGGGAGATCGTGGCCCCCGGCAACAGGGCAGCCGAAGGAACACGGGTGGGTTTTAGTCAGTAAGAGTCTGACACGCCCTCCCGCTCCGCCCAGAGCGGGAGAAGTTATTTGATGATTTCCCACCCTCAAAAAAAAAAAAAAAAAGGGCTGCCTCATAAATTCCTGATGGAAAAAAAAAACAACAGACTTCGGAAGTCGGTGTCTTTGGTTTTGAATATTCGTTTTTTGCCACCGACTTCCGAAATTAAAGTTATTTGCACTCTGTATTGTTTTTTTTTTTTTGAAAGTTCTTTGTTTTTTATTTTTTTGGGTAAAAAGTTTTTATTTTTCACTTTTTATTTATGGTACCTACCCCACACAAATTCGTATACTACTACCTACTATGTAAATAACAGTCACAGGAACTTATCATATCAACCACATACTAAGTAGGAAAAAATACGTATTATTGAAGTTGACTCAAAAACGATCTAAGCTAATTTAATAAAATTTATTAAGGACCACCTTTTCAAACAAAGAAAGAATTTTTAAAATCTGTCGACAATTGATGGAGAAATAGGTGGACATATTATAAAAAAAAGAAAAAAATAACAAACCTACGCTACGAACATATATAACCTCCTCCTTTTTGGAATTCAGTTAAAAACCCAATAACACTTTGTTCAACCAGGAAATCAAACTCTCGAGGACGCTTCGCGGTCGCACTTGTGACCCCTTAAAACACTAAAGAGGCAATCAGATGAAAGGCACAGCGTATGTTTTTAGAATACCACATCCAAAATTCATCCATCATTGTTCCTAACAAAACCTCGTTCCCGAAGCTAATTAATAATATTGAAATGGATTGTTTTTGATTAAACTTTCCATTATCCATCCCTTTCTAACACGTTTAATTAGGATATTGCTTTCCCCTTCACAGGCCAAGAAGATCACATTGATTGACTGTAACTCTAAATTCCAACTGTATATTTACTTTGCCAACTGTTTTTGTATTTGCTCCCTTTGATTTCCAAAAGGTACAAAATTTCGTGCTTCCTGGTTCATTAACTTTCTCAATTACTCTAGCTTTGCCCGCGACTTCGTCCGCATGGATGCGAATATACAAATGCAAACATATTTATATAATCTTTTTCTTCGTGTTGATGGAACGTCACCATAGATGAATACAGATGGTCCACTCCACATTTTAGGCATGAAGCTACAAGTACGCGGCGGGCCCGACTTGTTGGGCCAATTCAGTGAGTGTGACGTAGTCAGAAGATCTAAGAGGTACGCGATAGAAAGAGAGGCAACTTCCAGGTGAGTATAACTGTAGGTAATTAGCGCTGTGTGACCTGAATTGCACTTTATTGTGCCGTAGCAAGAGTCGCTTTTTATTCACATGATTTTGCGGAGTGTACCATCTGTATTAATCTGTGACGTCACTGTATAAATTTTTTTGCCCAAAACTTCACCACTTGCATGGCGTCGTCGTTGGTAACACAGAGGTCGCTTTAACTGTATTTTTTGGGACACAGAGGGGGGGATAAGATCTGGAACATAGTTTGCGACACTGCGTGACATTCACTCCCTGCTGCCGACTTAATAAAGATCACCAACGAGGCAAAGGGAGTATGTAAGGATCGTGTATGTATCACCAACAGCATATTCATTTAACATTAACTTACAATTGTTTCAGGAAAGGAAACAAACTTCACCATTAAATGGAAAAATGTAGTTTCACCATTTAGGGATTGTTTTTGGTTTGTCTACTAAATATATATGTCGTTATTTTGAGTAAAACCCTACGTTAGATCAATATCTATAATGTGCGTGCGAGTAGATACTGCTCTCTATTCTACTAAAATGCAATTGAAGTGGATATATTTAGTAACCTGTTCAGCTTAGCTATTTCTAAAGAATCTTAAAAAGACCCTGAAAGAAATCGACACGTGTTTCAACTCTCAACGAGGCATCCTCAGGTTGACGATTGACTTGTCGCGAACTCGAACACGGCGTGTTGCTACACCAAGCACCGAGCGCAGACAAAACAAGAATAGCTAAGAGGAACAGGTTACTAAATATATCCACTTCAATTGCATTTTATAATGGATTTCCGCAAGGTCATGCCTGAATCAATTAACTGTCTATTCTACTGCCTTTTGATAACATCTTTGTCTTTTACGCTTTTATTATAGAAGGAGAATGTCCATTGAGGTGCTCTAAACTTTACCATCTTTCTTGTTTTTTCGAGTAACCTGGTATCAGAGTTTTATGCCGCACATGGACCTCTGACTTGACGTCACTTGCCGAGAAATAACTCCCAGGCATGCCGGTTTCCTCACGATATTTTCGTGCACTGTTTTTGAAGCAAGTGATAATTATACAATACGCACATGAATCCGAAAAGGTAGAGGTGCGCCTTTGACTTAGGGCTGTATGTAGTATGAGAAACATAAATAAAAAAAATAAAAATAATGATAAGTATTTACATAAAATCCGTGTTGCGTATTTTTTATGTTATTTTTAAACAAGATAATATTTAAATAAATATACTTACGCTAACAGACATAAAATAGGTAACAAAAATTATATGTAGGTACATGTTTATAAAAAACCGGCCAAATGCGAGTCGGACTCGTGCACGAAGGGTGAGGGTTCCGTACCATTATCTATAAAAACGGCAAAAAAAATCACGTTTGTTGTATAGGAGCCTCTTTAAATATTTATTTTATTCGGTTTTTTAGTATTTGTTGTTATAGCGGCAATAGAAATACATCATCTGTGAAAATTTCAACTGTTTAACTATCACGGTTCATGAGATACAGCCTGGTGACAGACGGACAGACAGACAGACGGATGGACAGCAGAGTCTTAGTAATAGGGTCCCGTTTTATCCTTTGGGTACGGAACCATAAAAAGGTGGGGAAAGAGTCATTTATAAGCCATTAAAAAAATTCGTCCGTATCGTTGTCAACAGGAAAAGTGCCCAAAAAGATGGCAGCATTGCCACGTTGTATGACGATGGTAATTCTTTAGCCAAAAAAATAGAGCAATCTTCTGGTCACGTGAAGAGTCGACCAACTTTCTAAAAATAAGTTATTTAATCAAACTTTCGCGGGGACATCTGCGATAAACATCTCAAACTCATTCAAATTTATTTTGTAAGAAGAAGTGATGCTGTTACGGGAGATCGATCATTTTGTTGTATTAGGGGAAAAGTGAGACAAAAGAAAAACGGAGGGTGTATTATAACATTTTGATCGTCACGACGGTATTGTTACGTAAAAACGATACTTCGGTAACCCAGGTAGCCTACGTGAGATTGTCAGTGACACCAAGGCGTTGCTGCCCTTCTTTGAGAAGCTGGGGTGGATCGAATAACCGATTTTCCCACCCGTATGCAAAATACGCGCTTTAACGGGGAGTTGCGGATACCAGCCCATATTACCTAATACCCATTACGTAAAAGCGAAAGGAACTTTGTTTCAACCGGGTGTCCCACAATACTGACCACTAGACTGTTTTTATTTTTATACTGACTAAATCTGAACAGTTTTTCCGTTTTCTAGCACATTACATGATAAAAAAAATTTCAGCGGTCGGGGGACCTCCGACAAGGAACGAAGTTCCACACGAACACACACACTCGTATATAATGATAGGGCGCCCCGCAGCCCCGTGCTCGTCACCGCAGCTCCTCCATGTACCGCCACCCGAGCCCAGGTGGTTCGTGGCCTCGCTAGGTGCTCCTAGTATCAATCCCATGCCTGAGAAGGTGTCGAATATAGCTGATAATAATGTCATTTTGATGACGGTGCTAAGGAGGAAGCGCCGATCGCGAACGAACAAGAACCGCTGCGGCAAAGCTCCTACGGGCCCCGAAGTCAGCCTACGTGCCACAAAGCCGAACACACCAGTATACATCTCCCGCCTGCACTACACCACTAAGGTGGAGGACATCGTGGAGTACGTGCGCCAAAAGACGAGGAACGCGCTGAGGATGCAGTTATTAGAATCGCAACGGAACGTCAACTTCAAGGCATTCGTCGTGCGTGTACCGAACTTTTATCTGCCCCTCGTCATTCGCTTCCACGGACAAGTTCCACAAGACGGCACTAAGTCAAGCTAGTGCAAAGTGAAGTGCTACTAACATAGTCTTAGCCTTATTTATTAACACAAGCTTTGTTTATATTAGAATATGTATGTTTAGGTGTTTTGGTTAAAGTATTTTTCAATGGGCCTGTGTCGCCTGCAATAAATGGTATTAATCCTTTATAATAGAAAAAGACACAGAAAAAATCGCATGGAGAGGCCATAACGCTTTTTACTTACGTGACGATTACAACCAGTCAGCTCCCACCGCAAGCAGCGTTAAGGAACTTCTTTCCAAAAATTAATAAACTTAAACATTTTTAGACGCCTTCAACTCGTCGCAGTCCACTGCTGGATATAGGCTTCTCCCAGGCTACGCCACAACACGTTATCCTCGCCTTCTGCATCAAGTCTGTCCAAGCCACTTTTTTTAGGTCATCGGACCATTTGGCTGGGTCTCACAACACCTCCAAAAAATATTTGAATTTGCCTTTGGCCTTTGGCCCATGAAGGAACTTCAAAAGTTATTTTTACTTGTTCTGTTTACTGCGTTTATAACAACACCCACAATCCAAGGATCTCGTAAGTATTTGATGGAAAAAAATTAAATGCATGTCTTCAAAAGCCAAACTAGATGCTTCATCTGAAAAACACTTAGGTACTGCTACGTTAACTTGCAACATCCTATATTTATTGCTTGGCAAAAACTTCTCCGCAATTTTAAACCGCAATTTTGTGCTACTATCCAAAATTAGACCCCAGTTATATTTTCGTCTGCCTGACTTCTAACAAACGAGCTTGATTATACCTGTAGAGTTTTTAACAAAATGGCGGCTGCCAATAGCGTCCGTCCGTTCCCAACGAATACCAGCTTAATGTACGTATCGTAAAATACTTGAGAAATGCTACATAGAAGGCGTTGCAGAGTTAAAGCGATATTGCTATGAAAAATTATTAGTGAAATCCAGTTTCCAGGCTGTTTCTTAGATTTTATACTGGGTAAAACCACGATAATTATAAAATGCTTGACCTGGGGATTGAATCCAAGGCCCCAAACTCAGTAGTCATGATTGGAAGCACCTAGATAAATGAGGGAGTCAAACACATAAATATAAGGAAGAATGGTAAGAGTCGATGTAATCTGGGTATCGCATTTAGACTTCGCGTACATCCGTAAATATAGCTAGAAGAACTCGTGGCTAAGTAATTACAGCCGCACGTGTTGATCCATCAAGTTAAGCTACGCGTGGCGGGGTTGGTCTATGGATGGGTGGTCTTTGCATGCCGAGACTCCTCCGTCCTCGGAAAGCACGTTAAGCACTTGGTCCCGGCTGTCATTCTTGGATCTTTGACATTCGCTACGGGTCGTCAGAAGTCAGAAAGTCGGACAACCAGTCTTACCAAGGGGTATCGTATTACCCAGTTACTGGGTTGTGGAGGTCAGATAGGCAGTCGCTCCATGTAAAATACTGGTATTCAGCAGCAGCAACATAGTTGGGGAAAGGCTAGGTAGATTGATTGTACGTGCGTACAAATACTCTCAAAAGATAGATCTTGGTCCAATTAAGATAAGAGGTAATCATAGCATATATTTTTTACTAGCTTCTGCCCGCGACTTCATTCACGTGGAAGTCATGAGGCACCACAATTTATATACTAAAAGAACTGCCACATTTTTATAAAACTTCTTTTGATTGGTGCCGTGGCATATTTCGCATCACCGGCCTACGCTATTACTTCGTTTTTGCATTCTTTCTGACTTTTTTCTTTTTGCTCGGTCGTAGCATGATATTAAATGGCCGATAACTTTCCTCAGGAATTGGGCTATAAAATGTAAAAATAATTTTTCAAATTAGACTGGTACTTTCAGAGATTATCGCGTTCAAACAACAAACTCTTCAGATATATTAAATTATATTAGTAAATATATAGATTTTCGATAAAACACTGTTCTACATTCACAATGCCACTCCTTCGATTAGCTATCAGTATAACAAGAGGTTAACTTCACTTCACAGGCCAGTCATCTCGTAAACGTGTCGTAACATGTAATAAAATGGCGTGTAATTTTAGTTGAATATCTTTTGTAAATCTGAAAATACGCAACAACGTAAAGATGTCTACAAAAGTGATATACCATATTAATCGAGATTAGTATAAAAATATTGCTTTAATAATAAAAACCTCTAAATTTTCCACTGCAGAGCAAAGAACGGTATGAGAAAACCTTTGCCTTGAAAATATTAAGAAAGAAATCTTTATTTATACTGTCTAGATAATGTGTCGCGCTGCTAAAGAATTGAAATTAACTAGCCAACTTTGATGAGCTGATTATTGTGCTATCATTGTGCTTTTCTAGTGTGCGTGCATTTAGCAGCCAACTGTTGGACGCTATTTTTTTCGACAAGTTCACTTCCTCTCTCGCTCCATCCATCAACATTTACACTCACTCACTCATTTTCACTCTTTTAGTCACATGTGTTTCCTCTCTCCTCATCCCATAAACGATTTCCTTTCAATTTTTCTATCATTGCCGCCACTTTTAAACTTTCGCTTATTCTCACACTCACTATTTCTTACTTTATCCATTTTCGTAAATCCACACATCCATCTCAACATTCTCATCTCCGCTACATGCAATCTTTTTTAACCGTCTTCTTTATTGCTTTGACGTGGTGTTGCGGATACCGTATTACCTATTAACCGTCTTCCTTACGGCCCAGCATTCCAATCCTTACAGTACGACAGGCTTTATCACGGACTTGTAGATTTTCTCCTTTAACTTGAGGGGCATCCGTAGGTCGCAAGTTCTTCTGTCGCCGTTTCATCCATCCTCAGTTGATCCAGCTCGTTACGTCTCGGTCTACTCCGCTATCCCCTTGGTCAGGCGACCCGAGGCACCGAAAGTCAGAGCAGATCGGTAAGGGCTTTGTTTGCCATCCAGTAACATGCAAAAATATCCTGGGGCTTATGAAGCGGGTACAGAAAAAATAAATTCGCAAAGAGGTTTCATTAATATAATTATTTTGTCTCCTCTTCAGGTTTTTTATTACTGTCAGGAGCAGCAGCTTCAGGATCCACTTCCTCTGCTTGTTCTGCGTCTTCTTCTTCAAGTAAAGCTATGTTAAACCGGGATGAGTGTTGCGTTTCCAACTCTTTGATTTCTTCCACGTTCGGTATACGATAGGCCATGAGAGCTGCCCCATAGTTGCCTAGCCCGGTATCGTAGAAGACGATCTGGAAAAGAATAGTTTTAGAGGTTTTGTTCTTGAAGATGGTACACAGATAATGGGATTTCGCAAAATTGGATCCAATTTGATTAAATAAGTTTTTGAGTGAGAGTATGCTGAACATGATTTGATAGAAATGAACATGACGCAAAGATTATTTAACAATGTCAACAAGTCAGGGAAATAAATTGTACCAAATCAAATTATTAGCATTTCCAATCACAACTGTCAGTCTTTGAAAGTTGTATGAAATGACTATAACACGGCAAATTGACGTAGTGTGTCAATTTGATAAATAGTTAATTTCCTTAACAGTACAAGAGTAAGGATAGAATCAATATAGGCTAAACTATAAGAGTGTATTTTAAGAGCGTTCATTCTAAAAGTTGGTAACGTCGCAAAATAGCTATCAAATATTTACCTGTTTTGATTAATTTCCCAATATTAATGTATGGGAATATGACTAACTAGTGAACTAAAATATTATTGAATTGCAATTATAACACTGAATTTGATGTTGTAACGGTTTTAGGTGCAAAAAGGGCATTTGGAGGGTTTATAAATACTTTTTTTTACATAAAACTAAATATTCGGTGTTACGATATTCATTATTGGACTTCATAATCAATATTTTAGTTCACCAATTAGCGATATTTCTTATTTCCATACAGTAATATTGCCAAATTAATCAAAACAGCGAAATATTTGACAGTTATTTGCGACGTTGCCTTCTTTCAGAATGCACGCTCTTAACCATATTTTGATTAAGCGACGAGAAGTCGCTTATAAGAAGTAGACTTAGAAGAAGTGGAATAGATTAGGTCTAAAACTCAAAATACCAAAAACATGAATGCTCACTCACTGCAAAACTGCAGTCAAACAAAACCAGAAATATCTTCATCGACTTCACCACATAAATAATGGCACGAACTAAACCATCCAACACGATTACCACCTGTTGGCATCAATCAGTACCAACGATGCATACTGACTCCCGAGCAAATGGAGCATAGATCACCCAGCCAAACGCCACGACAGGAGACCGATCATTTGGAAAGGAACGCAGAAATTGAGGGGTAAAGATTAGAACTGACAAGTGGCTTAAGGGATATACTGAAAAATGTGCGAATTATTCGTTGTGTTTTTAAGGTGCAGTTAAGATCTATCAAGTGGGAATAGTAGTAGATCGTTTTAAATAAGTACTGCCATTATTCTAACTGATGGAAAAAGTTTGAATAGTGGCAGTATTTATTCGGACAGGTCCTCAATAATAAGGATTACATCGTACTTTGCTTGTCGCATAATTTTCTCCAAAGCTGTATGCTGAGATTTTAAAAGCATCCAGAGCGTAGAGCAGTATCGAAGTTCAAAAACCGCCCTTATGCACAAGAGCATACTTTGCAAGGGTCAATTTTGTTGTTATAAGGTACCAAATGGCATAAAAGATTTAAACTTGACACAATTTATATTAGACAAATGCACAGATAATAATGCTACCATTGACAAATTCATAGTTGACAAAATTTCATGTGACTGACCATTTTATATATTTATGTTTTAATGTAATATTCATATACATATGTCTGTTAACTTATTACAATATATTTTATTTTAATTTCTATACATATTAATGACTTCATTATGTTTTATGTTATGTTTAACTTCATTTCTAATATTGTAATCTAACAATGCATGCCTTAAAGGGTAGATTTTTGAGCTACTATAAAATATTTGTGTGACCCTGTTGTAAAAACTTTGAACTTTGAGCGTATAAAACTTACAACCAGTCGGAATAGTAACCTGTAAAATTTTACGCGTAAAATTAAGCGCGTGCATATTTCTTGCGTAGTACTCGGAACCTGCGTGCGTGTATGACCAAATGTGAGAACGTAAACGAAGCAAAAGGAGCACAGTACTTCTATTTTCTTAATGTCCCTCGGCAAACTTCGTGTTTCGTCAGTCGTCGGATTTCTATCAGTTGCCCTTTGCACTTGGTGTAAACCGGACGCTCTGAATCGACTTGGAAGTATATAGAGTTGTTAATACTCTTTTAACTTAATGTAATTTATCATAAAAATGGGCAGAAAGCTGCTAAAGTCACAGGCACGACAGATAGGAAAATAGTTTAACAGCTCTATACAATTCACACGGAAATCAAAACAAAACAACAATAAAGTACTTAGTTCTGAATTCAAATTATTTTACACGATAAATCTAATAATTGATGGACATGGAAATTAGATCGTTTGTATTCGGAAATGCGATGATTCCCGAGGACATTAAGAAAATAGTTTCTGCCTACCCCCATTGGAAGAAGGCGTGAGTTTATGTATGTAAAATTTTACTAGTTAAAAGCATGGTCCAACCCCAAAACTGTAGGAATTAGAAACTGAAAAAAATATTTGTAGTTAAACGATTTTGGACGCGTTCAGAGCAAGAGTTTCTATTCTACTCTGTCACGTGTAACTTCCTTTTCTATGTAATAATGTAGCGACATCTACATCGCCACATGCGTACTACACAACAAAGATCTGACGTCACACAAAATCCTGCACTGCGTGAACAGGGCCCGCCTGGTGGATTACGGCCCACTCTCTCTCACCGAGAAGAGGTCTGTGTCCCAGCAACGGGAACATTATAGGGTGATTGTATTAATTGTCATTCCGAAATTGGCTTCAATCTCACGATTATGAGGCCACTGAAAGACTCTTGGAAGTCATCTCATAAAAGCAGCTCAACATGTCCTAAATAGGTATAGCATATTAAGACAAGTTTTTGTATACCATACACACATTCACTGCATACCCGCACCCACACACCCACACCCACACACCTTCACACCCACACCCAGGCACTTACACTCACACCCATAGACCCTATTTTTGTTGTCTAATTAATTAATTATTTGTTGTGTATTTTCTTTGTTTTATATTATTTTTTGTTTTTTATTGTTCATCTCATTCTCTTTATCATCTTTTAGTAGTATACATTTCTATTAGTGTAACTTGTCCGTGTAGTTTGGAGGCCTGGAGACCTGTAACACAGGTATTCCTAGTACAGGCTCCAGTCTCCACAACATCAATGTATTTTTTGTGTACACAATCATGTACTATACTATACAAATTTTTCATTATGTGGTGGAGAAAATAAACGTTTTTATTATTATTATTATTATTCAAAACTTACCTTTCCATCAATCAGGTACCTGATGTAGTATATTTCGTGCAGTTTGGTGAAGCCCAACTCCGTGGCTACAGTCTGTGCTCTCGCAGTGGTAAATATACTAGACATAGCAGGCACATTCGCACTTGAACTTAGTGCAATTGCTGCTTTTAGCATTTCCTTTGCTATACCTGGGAATAAAACACCACGCCTGTACCCCCCGAAGTTGAGCAGAGGTGTATCTATAGTACACCCACAAATCGCCAGTTATGTTTAAGTTTCATGTAGTAGGAGGCGAGCATTGCCTTCAATCGGGCAAAAATCCAGACTCCGGGCTGAAACTGAGAAATTCCAGATGGAAAAACCCAATAACACTTTGCCCGACCCGGGAATCGAACCCAGGACTTCATGCTCGGTAGTAGCGCTTGCAACCACGAGACCAATTAGGAAAAGTAAGATTAAATTAAACTTACTTAGTGGATATCTAAAAAAATATATATAGTACGGCAGGTATAAAAAAGAACATACTTTAAAGCCCTTTAAAGAAGTACACACACGTTTTTCTTGCCGAGAAAAACTACGATTTGTTAGAAAGTAATGTTTTTTTTTTTTTCATGCAGATACACTTGTGTTTTTTTTACGTATCAATTTAATATTTTTTTGTAAATATTTCAAATTAAAAAAATTTTTTTGGACGCTATACAGGTTAACGCGAACGTTAGTTAACATACTGTATACGTAGGTTGTTCACTAATTATGACAAACCTCGATGCCTATATCTGCTCTTTAAAGCGAGGATGTATATCTTGAAGTATCGCCTGACGTTCAGTGCTGCATAGACGTTGGCTTGCTTCTCAATCGCATTGTAGAACTTCATTACAGTGGAGTATAATGGATTGTGGGTTAACTTGACACGACTGAAAGTTCTAGAGAAAGCACCTGGAATTGTAAGAAAACAGATAAGTTTATTATGCGGTAAAAATAAGATTTTTATATTGAGGTTTTCGCCATTATGTGTATTGATCAGCTACAGTTGAGTCGATTGATCTCACGTTTAAATACATAGTGCTGTAAAAGATACCAGACATTCTATTTTTTTTTTTTGCATGGGTGCATTAATATATTTAACACGAATCTGTCTTCTAACTCTTTTTCTCTTGTGGAATCCTGTAATGCAAAAGCAGGTGCTAAAGTTTAAAAAATAAAATTTATAAAACTAAAACCCAACTACGGCAAAAAAGTCAATTAAAAAGGTATAAATAAGACATCACAGACAGACAAATAAAATATCGAGTCACACGTGTTATAAATCGAACAGATTATTGTGACTCCTGATTTTTAATTTGACTTCTTCGACAATTTCAATTTAATGTGACGTCGCCTATAATGATTGTTGCTGTGATGTGTGTCATTATTTTGTGTATCGTCGTTCATCGTGTGACCAGCGGACGATCAAGACGCTTCTAACGATACTCGTTTGTCAAATTATGATAAGTAGTTTAGAAGTTATGAGGGAACAGATGAACATACATACATCGTTCATACCGGTCAAAATCATAACCCACCTTTTTTCTTCGGCGTAGTCGGGTAAAAATTAGCATTAAATTGGCTGTTTTTTTTTTTGAGCATATTCGACGATTTATCGAATATGCTCAAAAAAAGAAACAGCCAATTTACAGCTTGTTTTTTGGTCAGGACATTATCAAATAACTTCTCCCGCTCTGGGCGGAGCGGGAGGGCATGTCAGACTCCTACTGACTAAATCCCACTTGTGTTCCTTCAGTTGCTTGTTTGTTGCCAGAGACCACGGCATCCCTTTCGAACTTTCCCGCGAGATACAAGATCTATTAAGCTAATTAGCATCGTTTGACATTAACGTGTCAAACGTCAAATGAACGCTTCCATTGAAATCTATTCAGGCAATCAGGCCCCAAGAAATATCGAATGAATGTCATTCACGAAACGATTGGCAAGACATTAATCGATATTAATTTTATTGATATTGATAAAGAGCGATGACTCTATCAATATCAATTAACTCAAAACATGTTGTTATTATAGCTTTATTAACTTTTTTTGTCAAAAATAGAGAATCAGTTAGATAATAAGTAGGTGATATTACATCCTGCCTCATTGGTCTAGTGGTCGCAAAGCGCTACTGCTGAGTATGAGGTCCTGGATTCGATTCCCGGGTCGGGCAAGGTGTTATTGGGTTTTTCCATCTGAAATTTCTCAGTAACAGCCCGGAGTCTGGATTTGTGCCTGGTTGATGGCAATAGGCTCGCCCCCTATTTCATGGGACTTAAACATAACTGGCGAAATGTGGGTGTACTATAGGTACACCTCTGCCTAACCCTTTGGGAAATGCAGGCGTGATGTTATGTGTTATGATATTACATAGAATCAGATTTGTCAACATAGATATAGAATGGGCAAACGGAAAAGGGAAAGGGGCCGGCCATATGAGACGTTGATCTGATACTCATTGGCGAAATTTAAAAGATATTTTATACAGCAATTTTCTTTTCTAGACACTTTTTATATATTTACCACATACCCGAATGTTACTACACCCAAATCTAGACGAAACTACCAATCCAAAACTATGGAAACAAACATTTATTCCTCATTTCAACTAAGCAGGTCTCATTTTGAAAACCCACTAAAATTCACATTGTATTTACTTTAACCTCACTCTGAATACAAATGGTCCTATTCTGTTTATCAATAGCGAATCAGAAAATAAGCTCACCTTACGTTGACTTGATACTATAGTCACTGTAGCATTCTGTATACGCTTCGATAGCATCACCGCCTCTAATACAGACCTACCCGTATCTACTACTTGGAATCCAATTTACGTACAAGAAATAGGGGCTGAGAGATGAGAGATAGCGTTTTTGTGAAAAACGCCATATTATTCAACTAGCGATTTGTTTGAACTGAATGTGTTATGCCATCGGCTTTTGCAAGCTTACTGAATGCTCCCTGAGTGGCACAATCTCATGATATTATATCTTAGCATAACTGTTGTGATTAATTATTGACTAAAACGGCAAACAGTCATTAAATTTAGTCATTATATTGTTTAATTTTGCAATAGTAACAACATAAATATGTTTTGATTAATTGTTTTTGTTTTTGTATCACTGCCTCGTTGGTCTAGTGGTCGCAAGCGATACTGCTGAGTGTGAGCTCCTAGGTTCGATTCTCGGGTCGAGCAAACGTATTGGGTTTTTTCATTTGGAATTTCTCAGTAGGAGCGCGGAGTCTGGATTTGTGCCCGGTTGATGGTAATAGCGAGCCTCCTATTACATGGGACTTAAACATAACTGGCGAATACTATAGGTACACCTCTGTCTAACCCTTCGGGGATTACAAGCGTGATGTTATGATATAAATATGTTTTATGTGATATAATTTTATGTGTTTTATTTGGCAGTAGATAACACCACAGATGATCTTAAGCAGCCAAAATAACACATGCCAAGCGAGATGAGGTTAAGAATTATAAACAAATCTATATTTATACAAATCAATAAAATTGAAGCGTCTGTTTGTAATGTCAATATAACAGCTTTTTACTAAATGCTTATGCAAGTATATACGGCAAATATTAAAAAAAAAAAAAACATTTTTGTCTGTCTGTCTATTCCGGCTACTCCCAGATATGCAATGGCCTATGTAGCACCATGAAACATGAGGCTCCAGGAGCTAGTGCAAATCTTGGGGTTCATTCGATTTATCGAGTCTGATGAAACCACGCTGGGATCGGTGCATTTCATTCATTCATTCATTCGGTCTATTCCGGCTAATCACCGAAACGGCTTAACCGATTTTGTTGGAACTTTCACCGGCAGATAGCTGATTTTCTGTGGAGTAACTTAGGCTACATTTATTCTAGAAAAAGAATAAGTAACCACGCGGGCGAAGGCCCGGGCAGCAGCTACTATATTTAGGTAATAAGATTCGATTTATGGAGTAGACAAAGTATTCCGCTAAATACTCACAACTTGTACCAAACAAAAAACCCTATAGCTGAATCGGAATTCTTTTTACGGATGCAGTAAAAATTTAGGCTCGAAGCATTCAAGGAATCTGCCCCCTAATGTAACTGCCATCGGTTCAGAACGAATCGAGTTCCATTCGTTTCGATTGATACGCAAATAGATTTAGAATAGTGATGTTGTTCGATTTTTATGGGAATTAGATTGACTATTATTAGGAGATCGAATTAAATTAGGAGTTAAGGACGTGTCACACAGAGCGCGTAAAATTCAAGTTGCCCACGCGGGAGTGTAGGTATTACGTAAGTGCGACCCGTGCTGCTGTGAGTGTTTCCACTGAAGCGGAGCGGAGTTGACTGAAGCGGCGTCGAGTGAAGATGCGCCAGTCAGTTACACTTAATCTCTTAGAGAGATCATACTTATGTCATTCTGTCGTTAAATAAAAAGCAGTGCTTTTATATATTTTTCTACTAGAAGACGAAGATAACGAAGCAGATGAAGTAACATCGACCGCCCCATTACCCTTCGCTCAACAGCGCTGCGTTCGACTCCATTCTATCCCTCTCGGGATCACGTGCTTATATATTTTATGTGAAGTCCGGTCACCTCCGCTCCAGTTCACTTACACTGTCAAAGTCAAAGTCAAATAATTTATTTCAATTAGGCCCATGTATGGCACTTTTGAACGTCAAAATTTACAGAATAATATAATTGATTCTAGTCGCCCCTTCCAAAAGGTAGTTTTCGTATGGAGAAGAATGGGCAAGAAACTCCACTGTGTCCACTGAAGCGGATCACAGATTAATTTCGAGCATTGTTATTGCTTAATTCATGCCCCGCGAAACTCCGCTCCACGCAGCTCCACCTCAATGGAAACGCAGCCATAAGCAGCGAAGAGCCAATATTAATTTCATCAGCACATAGCAGTCCACTACTGAACTTATGCCTCTGGGCATTATGCCGAAACTGGGTTACATCTACCGGTACACGTGAAAACTGTCATACATATGTATTTTCAGCGAAAAAAGCCGAAATATCAGCGCAGACGGATCAGCAAAATCATGTTTCATGGAAAAATTGATTTTGAACTAAATCAACAAGTTCACGACCTGTAAGACAGGTTGTGAATTCGTTGATTCGTGATGAAGAGGTATAGTGTTACCCAGTAACGGTTTGTGGAGATCAGATAGGCAGTCGCTCCATGTAAAATACTGTATTCAGCTGCATCCCTTTAGACTGGAAACCGAGCCCAATATAATTGAAAAGGTAAGCAGTAACCACCGCTGTGGTTTGTGGTACAACCACCTGTCTTTGCGAGTTCGATTCCCAGCGGGGGCAAAAGTCTGTTGCCATAACAATGTTAACAGCATTGTTGCGTTTCGGCAGTTAGAAGTAAAGAAGCCAACTGGCTTTCTTACTTCTAGCTTCACCCGGAATCCTCAACCACGGAGGAACTCCTCTGTGGTTGAGGATTCCGGGTGAAGCTCGCTTCCACATTCGGCCCATTACTTACCATTAGGTGAGATGAAGGCCAAGAGCTTCAATGTAATGGTAAAAAAAGCTAATGATGATAAATTTTTATTGAACTAAATAATCATAATCATAATCAGCCTATAATGTTCCCACTGCTGGGACACAGGCCTCCTCTCTTCGACAGGGAGTGGGCTGTAATCCACCACGCAGGCCCAGTACGGGTTGGTAGATATCACATGTCTTCGAATTTTTGGTTCTAGGACATACCGGTTTCCTCACGATGTTTTCCTTCACCGTTTTGAGAGCAGTGATGATGAAATTATTTACACAAAATAAAGCGCCTGCCTGGGTTTGAACCAACGACCTACAACTTGTAAGTCGGGGCCGTTACCACTGGGCCACCACTATTCTCACTAATAAAATCACAACAACTAAAATAGAGTTGTAATTTATCGTGCAAGAGATGACTCCTGTTGGCGTACGTTCGCGCATGCTTGAGCATATTTTCACGCAAAAATTGATAATAAAGAACACGTGGTATTGTGTGTGTATGTCAGTTAATTTTGCTGCTCTTACTGCGCTGACCCTAAGGCGCGGGATATACACAAAAGGAGCGCGGACGAGATGACAAAATTGAAAAGGAACGGCGCAGCGCCCGCGCCGCATCGTCACCTCGTCTGCGTCCCTCACCTCTTGTGTATATCCCGCGCCCATGCATTGCCCAAAAAACCGATTCGAATAATCAGCACTGTTAGTATTTGTCTTAAAATTAAGTACTTACTTTTCTCTTGTATTCTCATGATGAGGACTCCAACCAGCTTATCCGTTCCTTCCTTGACAGCTGCTAAAGACATCTTATCTTTCATCCATATGCGGACGTTGTGAATGAACTCATCTACTCCTTCTTTATCGTTTATTATTTTCATTGACCTATACGTTATCTGAAAAAAAAAGAAACAAGAAAATGTATGGAACAACATGATATAATGACATGTTACGTCCGCCATGTTGGATATCTTGTCAATAGTATAATTCTGTCAAAAATAATCGGGGGTTCACACAAAGTACTTGGAATACAAACGACGGTAAATAATAATAATTAATTAACTAATTTCGCTCTCTTAGTGCAGTGAATAGCCTAGTGGTGTGACCGTTAGAGTCTCGAGTTCGAATCCAAGGTACGCACCTCTAACTTTTCGGATTCATGTGCGTATTGTATAATTATCATTTAGTTCAAAAACAGTGAAGGAAAATATCGTGAGAAATCCGGCATGCCTGAGAGATATTTCTCGATGGCTTACATGCCAAGCCAGATGCCCATGGGCGGCTTTAAGGTGGCACTAGTTGATATTTTTTCCATACAAATTTCAGGGGGGTTTTACTCCACTGTTTGACATGGTACATCCAAAGTTAAACATGATATCGTTTTGTTTCATTATTAATTTTGTCTGTGCGGAAACAGAATAGTAAAATAATGAGCCATTAAAAAGTTAGGAGCCCACAAAGATTCCTTTTTCTTGCTAATTTTAACGCAACTTTGGGGGTAAATAAGCAATAAAAGAAGTGTAAAATCTCCAAAACAAAGTCGGTACCGACAAAGCTCAATTGTCGAAGAGTTCAATAAACTTTATTTGTAATTGATTTATGCAGTGGTTTTTTCATAAAACCCTATTTTCAAAAGGACTTTTCGTAATTTTTTACGCACTCGTTTTACTAAAATAGTTCGGAACGGTGTTTGTGTGCGTGCAAACTAGACGTTGTACACGTAGACCAGTGTCTAACTGCTCATCACTGATACTATCTCTGTCGGACACGATGCCAGGTGACACAGCGTGCTTTTCGGCCATGCCCACTAGTGAGTTCGAGCCCGCGACTAGTGTCACCTTAAAACTCTAACACCCGGTTAGTCACTAACCACACGAAAAGAAGAAGTGCAACAAAACCTTAAAACCAATGAAGTACCATTTATTAACGTGTTTAACGGTTGTACGGCAGCTTTTATATGATAACAGAACGTAAGACACCATTATTTTGAAAGTCAATTTCAAACTTGTAGTTTTAGCCCCAAAAGACCAACTACGATAACTAAGGTATCAAATACACATTCATTTGTACCTCAAGCTAAGAAGCGCTAAATGCGGGTTTTCACGAAAAAACACGCCACCAGTTGGCGCCACTTTGAAAATGAATATAAAATAGAAGATGATATAAGAAAGAAAGAAAGAAAGAAAGAAAGAAAGAAAATATTTTATTTGGGACACTTACAGGAAATACAAAACATATTAAAAAAAAGGTAGAAACATTAACAAAAATAAAAAAGGAGCATTCTAGACTAACAAAAAAAAAGGAAAATACGACCTGTGCGAGGCCAAAAAGGCTCCTATCTCAGCATGATGCTGCGATATTTAAAAATATAATATATAATATTAATCATTCGTTTCATTCATACGTTCATCATTCTGTCACGACTAAAGAAAATATAGGGGCTTTGACACTTTTGACAGGTGCCCAGACCTGACATCTCAGTGCTGCCACCTAGTGAAAGTCATTTAAGAAAACCCTCACTCCCTGTTGGTATTTCCCGAAAACTGTAACCTATGACCAAGGCAACCATGCATCATCGTTGACCGCATTATCGCTTACAATCAGGTGAGGTGCTAGTCAAATGTGAACTAAAAAAATTAAATCAGCATAATACCATGCCTTGTTTCCGCGAAGGGTTGTGCAGAGATGTACACCCACATTTCTCCAGTTATGTTTAAGTCCCACGTAATAGGGAGCGAGCCTGTTGCTATCAACCGGGCACAAATCCAGACTCCGGGCTGCTACTGAGAAATTCCAGATAGAAAAACCCAATAACACTTTTCCCGACTTAGGAGTCGACTTGGGATGCCCTGAAGTAATGCTTGCGACCACTAGACTAACGAGGTATTTGAATTGATTTGGTTCGTGTTAATTTAAAAAGATTTAGCTTTCAAATTATTTTACAAAGAATTTTTTTTTTTATACCAACAACATAAAGACTTGAAAAGTATTTTAATCAAATCAAAATTACAGCTCAGATATGTTTCAAACAAATTGTTGAAATTCGATTCAAATTCAATAGCAAATTGGTTTCTTTAATAAACTTAAAGACGGTTTATTAAAAAAATATTTACCAAAAGTATTTTTCAATTATTTGTGTATGGAGTTAAATGTGGGGTGCTAGTAAAGGCGGTGATTTTTAGAATTTATTACGTAGTAATTATTGTCTGTGCTCATGGATGGGCGCGCCCAGACCTGACCCTACGGGAAGTACTCCCTGTAGGGTCAGGCAGAGGTGTATCTATAATACAACCACATTTCGTCAGTTAGTAATAGGGGGCAATCCTATTACCATCAACCGGGCACAAATCCAGACTCCGGGCTGCTACTGAGAAATTCCAGATAGAAAAACCCAATAATACTTTGCCTGGCCTGGCAATTGAACCCAGGACTTCCTTTTACTACTTTGTACCACCAAACTAATTTTCTTCATCATTACCATGATAGACGCCACAGTAAAACGTTTACTAAGAATTTTTCCAAATGATTGACTGTATGTGACAGACAGACAGACGGCGGCGTAGTCTTAGAAATAAGTTCTGGTGAGCACCCTCTGGTTACAAAAGCCTAAAATTCAACGAGCTCTGAGACCTTTTTTTAAAGTTATAAGCGCACTTCCTTTTATAATATAATATATTAAGTTAAAAACATTTTACGTAAAAAGGCAATTTTTTGAATAGTCAGTGACACGCTCTCACTGGAGCCTAGATTAAAATTCAGGCAGTTTGTTTTTCACCCACTTTTTCTCGGCACAAAACATCTTAATTAAGTAAATTAAGATTCCCGAACGGCGCGGCGATTCATCTTTTTTGTTTTTGGGCCCTTTAATTAAATAGTCAGCTTCGAACCGATTGTCGCATTGTTGGTGGAAATTATATTTTTTAAGAGAATATAAAATGGGTAGATACTTCCTGTTTTTTTATTACTATGTTATAAATTAAACGACTTGATAAAAATTAAGTTTAATAAAAAACTGTAACCCGACTGCGAGAAAATAAAAATGACCTAAAAAGTACGAAACAAGCAAATATTTCAGACGGAAATCAAGACATAGGTACATAAATGGTAAAGCCGTCGTCGCATGCCATTATAATTTTTCCTGGTATACAGGCAGGCCGCCGAGCCATCAGCTCATCTGAGCTTCGTCTGCCGCGGTAAACCAACACGAAGATGGAGGGATGAACTTAACTCCTACTGGACTGGCCCGCAATAGCAGTGGACAAACATGTATGGAAAAGGGAAAGGGAGGACTTTGCCCAGCAGTGGGACATTACCTAACGACTAAATATATAGACGTAAGGAATCGGAATGTAAAGTTAACTCATCCCGTGTTGTATCTGATAGGCTACAGTTACTGCCCGAGGATTGATGTCAGGACGTTGTATATAAGTCGCGGCTGACACCACTGCTCTCTGGTATGTGACCAATACATTCTAGTAACGAGCAGCAATAATAAAGTATCGCTTGAACTATGTATAATTTGTCGAATATACAAGCCATATTTTGTTATTTGTAAGCTGTCACAAGCACCATAAAACAGTGCTACTGGTTATGAGGGTTTACCCTAAAAGTTGGCAACTTTGTAAATAGCTGTCAAATAATTACCTGTTTTGATTAATTTGGCAATATTACTGTATGGAATTAAGAAATGTGGCTAACTAGGGAACTAAAATATTGATAATGAAATACACACACACACACACACGCACGCTCGCACTCTACACGCATATACACAATCACCATTACAGGCTATTTCTAACCATTTTTTATTGTTTTGCATTATTTTAGTCTTTTTTTATTTTCTCCTTTGTTAATCTTATTGCATAAGTTTTCAATTGTATTTCCTCCCGGGAGAGGGCACTGGCTCTCGTAACACAGGTTAACCACCTTTTTTTTTTTTTTTTTTGTTCCGGGGTGGAAAATCCTCATGGATGTCCTTCGCCCTGGGGCGGGCGAAGGGGTCTGTCAGACTCCTACTGACTAAAAACCACCCCGGTGTTCCCTTCCCACACTTGGACCGGGGATCATGGGTTCTAGTGCGCCTTCCATGATCCCCGACTGGTGCCGGCCCGCTTTTGCGGACTACTTCATGCCCGCGGGTGGAGTGAGGTGTTACACTCCCCTCGCGACGTCAAATAGGGGCGCGCGTGGAACACTACGCGCCGCCACCTCGGGTCCTGCTGGATGGGGGGTGGCGGACGTCCCCGAGTCCGCCATCCCTCCGGATCCATTTACGGGGGCTGGAAGAGGGCATTGTCTGCCCTCCGTCGACGCCCAGTCCGCCTGCTACGGATCAGGAGAGTGGTCTCGATCTCCCTCTCCCTTTCCGCAGCCGCCTTCTGTGAAACTACGGTTTCACAGAAGGAGATCACACAGGTTAATCACCTAACACAAGTGTCAGGGAATTCACACAGTTTGTTACCACTTTTTATGTAATAATAAAGATGATTATTATGAAATGCAATGATTAATATCGTAACACCGAATATTTAGTTTTAGACGTAAAAAAAGTATTTGGAAACTTTCCAAATCCCTTTTTTACAGCTAAAACAGTTACAACATTAAATTCAATGTTACAATAATTGCAATTAATTATTAATATTCTAGTTCGCTGGTTAGCCACATTTGTTATTTCCATACATTAATATTGCCAAATTAATCAAAACAGCGAAATATTTGACATCTATTTGCGATGTTGCCCACTTTCAGAATAAACGGTCTTAAATGTGTTTTATACATTTAGAAAACGTCACATCTATTCACATAAAAACCTGCCATTTGCAATCACCGAAAAGTTACAGTCAATAAATCGTTTTACCTCTCCTTCTTCAGTTAAATAATGTTTCTTGAGCAACCGTACCGCGTCGTCATACCTCGTGTCCTGCAAGTCTTCGAACCTGACACCACAAGGCACGCGGCCCCAAATGGAAGGAGCTTTTATCCTGTCTTCTAACAGTTTCATCTTTTCTAAGGCGTCTGCATTGCTTTGCGTCATGATTGGTTAGCTGGAAAGAAAAAAACCTTATTAACCTCATCTTCATCATTGCAGCCGATAGACGTCCACTGCTGAATATAGGGCATGGATTCGTAAGCCTTATTTGCAGCTTGTATATAAATTGCGAGACTGCTACAGCAAACTTTTATCCTTCTCTATTTTGAGCAGGAACATAGCTCATACCGTGGTGCTGTTGAACACACGCGTTCTTCTTGTATAGGGACGGTTATCAGTGTTGTATGGATTACTATGGAAGCTTGTTGACAGACACCCTTTTTCTACGGCGCGGTTTATCCGCCGTGTCGTCACGTGCTGCCTTGCACACTTGCACAGATAGGTTTCTGGGAGATGTGCCCTAACAGGCGCTGCACAGAGGGGTTTCCGGATAGGATTTTTGAGAGGTAACGGTGCCCCTTCCATGTGCAGATGGTGACCACCGGGGTGGTTTTAGTGAGGTAAAAATACACTCCCCGGTCTTATCCCCAAAGCCCGGGCGCCTTTTGGAGAGTTCCGACGGAAAACAAAAAAAAAAGGTACAGTCGTCAGTGTTGTATGGATCACTATGAAGGATTGTCGACAGATCCGTTTTTTCTACACCGCGGTTTATACGTCGTACCGTAAAGACACCGTGCCGTGTAGAAACGGTCTTAGCCAATCTGCAATGTGGCTGCCCATTCGGCATCGTACTTTACGTATCGGCACTGGTGATGGCAATGTTCATGCACCTTAAACTTAAAGGAAGTATCTGGATGGAAAGACAATGAATGCTTCAGATTATTCCAATAAATAATAGCTTAGATGCCATGTTACAGAAATAGCGCTGTCAACAGTGACTTAATGAGGCCGGTTTCGTAAACATGTGTGCACTTAGTGAGGTGTAGTTTGCTTGTAGTTTGATTGTAAATGGTTGTAAATTTGTGCGTGTGATCGTGTATGCACAGACCGGAGGTGTAGTTTTGGGATGTTTCACTGTGCTGTTCGCAGCGCTATGTCTTCGTTTTTTATTTGGTCTGAGAGAATAACCGACATAACTACAATAATTATAACACAACATTATAACCTGTGCTTACTATAACCTTCAAAAATCAATACAAAATGTAATATATAATATTAATGAAACGAAACTAAATCGTTCACGTTAAAAAAACAGGTAAAATAAAAAAAATACACTTTATTTGTTTACATTCATCGATCTGAAACTAATGTCAAACGGACAGCTTATTTTTTTAATCCATATCTGCAAATAGTTTACTGAAAAAAGTATTTAAATTATTTAATTCTGTCGGAACCTCCTTCGAGTTTTTACCTCGTTATATTCGCCGGTGTAGATCACACAGACGAATATCATGAAGTTTACCTTCTCAATATCAAACATACTGACTAAAGTTTATGTATAGTGTCATCACAACCAAGTTTCTATATTTTACTGGCACTGGCACTAGATTAATTATATCAATACTATATTATATTTTTTTAGATTAATTATATTTTCAGAAACATAAAAAAATATGAAAAATTGGTGGCACTCCGGGAGTGCCAACACAAGTGAAAACTTGAACAAGATCGCCTTGGTGGTAGAAAAATACTTGTATAGAACATTGGTCCGTAACATTATCTTAATACAGAGCACAATCGCTTTTACAAGAAAAAAAAAACTTCCGAAACCTTTACAGTAAAAATATTTGCATAGAACATTGATCCCTAACGTAATATAAATAAAGAGCACAATCGCGTTTACAAAAATTAGGTGTCGTCATGGTGTCGCGAAATCAATGGTTTAGTCCCATCTCAGAAATGTCCAATGCGCCTATGAAGTTTTCACTTCAAAAATAATACTCCCACCGGTATCGAGAATAGGGTCCAAGGTACTGTAGGTCAGGCCTCCTGAGAGAGGAACTTCCTAACGATACGCGCTGTGTCCAGAAATACTGCATTCTGGATCAAGCCCTTGATCCAGCTGCCTAACGAGAGCCTCCTCTGGTGTTGATCGAGGCTCTTGGCTATTACGCCATTGACCGTCGACTTTGGCACAATGATTGCTGTATCCACATTTCGATAACCTCGCAAACCAGGTCAAGATATGTATCTTGAGAACCTCGAGAAATCTGAAAAAAAAAGGCAGTTAAGTATGTACTTAACTGCCTTTTTTTTTCAGATTTCTCGAGGTTCTCGTCATATGGGACCGCTTTATCAATAATCATTGTGCAACACTCTAATCGATCTATCACCACTATGTCTGGCTTATTGGCAACAATAATATAATATTTAGTATCATATATTGTATTATTTTTACGTCTCGTGACATTTCTCGGGACTCCGGAGTCCCGGAGACCTTTGGAAGGCGTACGAAGGGCCGAAGCCAACTCGCAGAGGCCAGTTAGACGTTTTTAATTAAATGAGGCGCCAACCGACGATTATCCCCATCCGCAATATGTAAGTGCATCCAAGGACAACCCCCAGTTGGAGTAGGACTATTGCAGGATATGGAAACAAAGATATTGGGTTATGGGTTTGAATGGCTAAAGTGAACTGGTTATCTAGGACTATGGAAAGTTGGGGTCGGCTTCCAGTCAAAATAACAGTATTTTACATGAAGCGACTGCCTATCTGACTTCCACAAAGCAGTGTTGCAGTGGGAACACAATACTTCTTGGAAAGACTGGTTGTCAGACTTTCGGGCTTCTGACGACCCGTATCGACTGTCAAACATCCAAGAATGACAGCCGGGACCAACGGATTAACGTGCTTTCCGAGGCACGGAAGGGTCTCGGTATGTTAAGATGGTCACCCATACATGGACCAACCCCGGCACGCGTAGCTTAACCTGATGGATCAACATATGCGGCTGAAATTACTTAGCCACGAGCTCTTCTTGCTATTTGTACGAATTTACGCGAAGTCTAAATGCGATACCCAGATTACATCGACTCTTACCATTCTTTGCTTCCATCCATGACTACTGAGTTTGGGGTCTTGGGTTCGATCCCCAGTTCAAGCAATTCATAATCAACAAAAAAAAAAGAAAAGGTGTGAAAGTCTGAACTTTACAAACACAATTTATTCTACCCCAATTCAGTACGAGAACATTTAGCCCTTGTTATTTAACTACCTACCACTTAACTTACGGGAATCAAGGCAACCAGGTGCGTCTGATTAAATAAGGGTATCATTGTTTGGGCCACTTCAAATGTTTGCTAACACTATGGCAAGTTTCTCTGCTATAGTGATGTGCCACTGTAGGTATCGAAATTTTGAAATTACCGGTAACATTTTTGTCGTAGAGAATTACTGTCAACTTTACTTATGAAATTAATGTCCACATTCATTTTGTATTTTGTTTTTCAAGTTTTAAGAGAAATGGCCCCTGATCTTCAAAATCCTCAAGCGTGTATGATATCTAGGAGCGATATACTCAATTGTTTGACGTCTGCCGCAGGATTTATCTACCGTGAGGTAAGGTAATCCAATATGATGACTAAATATCATAAATTTTCGAACGAAAATTACATTACATTTTAATACGTTAGCTGCGGTAAAAAATTATAAACTTTTATCTGGTGTGGTGGCGGTCGAAATGCGCATCTATCGACCGTTTCGACGGTGCGTATCAGTCTTTTTTGACCTGCCACCACTAGAATAGGTTATAGCGCTATAACTTTGCAATCATACATAGTCTACACTGTTTTTTTTATATTGTTAAAATGATCCTGAACCCAATTTTCTTACGTTCGTTTCGCCCCTGGATCTGCCAAACAGGAAATAAGAAATCAACCAAGGAAAGTAGCAGGCCGATAACGACCGATACTGCATTAGAAAGTACATTTTGATAGTGATGGTATAGACAAAAATAAAGAGTTATAGAAAATAAAACACAATTATTATAAAAGAATAAAAAAGTGTGTATTTAGCTAATCAAATTTAGCCAGTCAGGAACAGTGAACTAATTTCGTACGTGTCTTTCTTTATAAAACTGCTCGCAAAGAGATGGATTACATTTGTTGCAAAATGTTTTAATTTTTTTTTAACTTTCTTTGCACTCTAATGCTTGTCGTAGCTTTTCATAGCACAGTGAAAGATTCTCGAGAACATGTCCAACTTTTGACCTCTTTTGATTTTTCCTTGATTTTCTCTATCGCTGTTCAGCCATACTTTCCTTTTAAATTTACGTTGAGTCATACTTATATACCTGTCGGTAAAATAACGACCCGCGCTCATATTGTCATATAGAAAGCACAACACAGACGCGAGAGATCACCGCCGCCGATCGCCTCCACGAGGACACGGCGATGCTCCGCCCAAGCTGGGCAGACCTCCACCGTATGCTCCACCGTGTCCTCCGGGCGATCCCCCCGAGTAAATGATACTCCTCCCCGACCCTTGCTCGATAACGAGGTGCCAGCAGTGGTTTCAGCTGTGCACGTAGCTTTAAATTCCCCGATTAATAATAATGATCAAAACTTTGATCCAGCCCGTCCCATCTTTGATGTCCTCCCTCCGGTGACGCCCTAAGCCGAGGCTCGTACCCCACAGGGGGTGCCCTTAGCGAGCGTTCACCTAGCTTTTTAGCTTAGTTTTGTATGCCCCTGGCTGGAGGCTTTGAGTGTAGCAGCTTAAGGCAACCACAGGATTGACCGGTTAAGTAGTCATGACCTCAGAGGTCAGCTACGAGATGCCCTACAGAAAAAAAAAAAAAAAAAAAAAAAAAAAAAAAAAAAAAAAAAAAAAAAACCGGGCGATCCACACAATGGTGACACCCGGGCGTTTCCTCCCGCCTTATCCTGTGCAGGAACTTCCCGAAACAGCCGTGTCCAGTGAGGACCTGCGTCAGGCGGAAGGTGAGGACGCCGTGGCGCCTCTCTAGCCACTCCTCAAAGAGGGGTCTTATCGCCGCAATTGTGGCGTGCCCAGCGCTGGGTTGCGGCAATCGCACTCTCCATGACGCCATGAGATCCCGCTGGAGCTCTGTTCGCTGTGCCGCGATTTCTCGCGGCAGCGGAGTTAAGCCCCGGCGTTTCGCCTCCTCGCGCCACTCCCAAATGTGCACGAGGACCTTTGCCTCCAGATCCCATGGCGGTAATCCGGCAAGGAGGCTCGCCGCCTCGCAGGAGACCGTGCGGTATCCTCGGGCCAGCCGGATGGCCATGACCCTCTGGGACGCGTTCAACCGGCGGGCTGGCCGCAGCCTTAGTGAACGCGCCCACACCGGTGCCCCGTAAAGGGCCATGGACCGCACGACCCCCGCGTAGAGCCTCCGGCAGGAGGCGTTTGGATCCCCTAGATTGGGCAAGAGCCGCTTCAACGCAGCCTCGGCCCGCTCCAGTCTGGGAGCCAAACGTCGGAAATGCATTGTTAGGTCCCCTGAGTGTAGTGTAGTTTATACCTAAGTTTGCAACTCTGAAAACCTTGTGCTACACCTATGAACAAAGAAAAAATACGAAATTTAAGTATCTATATCTTAAGATGTATTTGTTGCTTTAATTTTTTCTTTCTTCGGTGTGTGTAACTTGGCTATCGCATTAAGACCTGTAATGGTAGTTTTAAGGCATTTAAATAAATAAATCGTATTTAGGACGCGTTTTTTGGAATCTAAAAACGCACTTTTTTGTGTCGATTTTGACTGAGCTTATTTCAGATTTATCTTAGCTATAAGTTTATATTTCTCACGATCTTTTCCTTCACCGATGTCAGTTTAAAGGTTATATGAAAGTTGAATAGTGTCGATAACTCATAATCATCGTTCTTTTGCATTGTGCAATTCACTATCGTGTCAGATTCAAGACTCTGAACAAAGGAAATCGATTTTCATCGTAAAGAATTTAACTGCTGGTCATTTTAACCATAATATTCTGCGAAACTTGGCAACGTAATCTGTGTTCCAGTAATTCATTCGCATGCATGCTGAAAATAAGGACTTAGTTTGTTCTCGTACTGAGACGAGAACAAACTAAGCTTCGGTTCTCGGTAGCCTGATCGAAGCTTTAAATATTGCTAGGGTGTAAGAAGGATAGAGCGATATAAAATGAATGGCATCATCTCTTTTTAGCAACAAAACGGTGATGGCTTTCAGTCTTAATTTTTTTTTAATTGAACGCTTTTTTTGACGCGTTGGGCATTTTTTAGATGGGACTAAACCATTGATTTCGCGACACCATGACGACACCTAATTTTTGTAAACGCGATTGTGCTCTTTATTTATATTGCATTAGGGATCAATGTTCTATGGAAGTATTTTTACTTTTAAGGTTTCGGAAGTTTTTTTTTTTTTTTTGTAAACGCGATTGTGCTCTTTATTTATATAAGGTTACGGGCCAATGGTCTATACAAGTATGTTTCTTCCAATAAGGCGATTTTGTTCAAGTTTTCACTTCTATCGGCACTCCCGGAGTGCCACCACTTTTTTATTTTATTTACTTGTGTTATAATTATGTTGTGTTGTGTACCTTTTTGTCTGATCTAAATAAATTTATTTTCTTTCTTTCTTTCTTTAACACTAGTAGGTCAGCCGCTGACGATTTAGCTAATATCAGACAGTCAATGTATAAATGCTGAAAATAATAATGACCTCAGTACAAGAACAAACTAAGCTTCAGTTCTCGGTAACCTGATAGAGGATGTGCGGGTTTAAAATCATCTGTTATAGAAAGAAAGAAAAGAAAGAAAGAAAGAAAATAAATTTATTTGACCCAGGTTAAGGCACACAAATGAAAAACAAAAACAAAACAGAGAAAGCTTAAAACAGTTTTTTTTTTCTGTAGGGCATCTCATAGCTGACCTCTGAGGTCATGACTATTTAACCGGTCAATCCTCTGGTTACCTTAAGGTGCTACACTCAAAGCCTCCAGCCATAGGCATAAAACTAAGCTCAAATCTAGGTGAACGCTCGCTAAGGGCACCCGCTGTGGGGTACGAGCCTCGGCTTAGGGCGTCACTGGAGGGAGGACATCAAAGATGGGACGGGCTGGATCAAAGTTTTGATCATGATTATTAATTGGGGAATTTAAAGCTACGTGCACAGCTGCTTAAAACAGTAAAGCAGCAATGTGGCTAATAGCAGTAGCATTTAAATATTGGGAGGATGTAAGAGGGGTGGCGCTATGTAGCATAGAAAATACCATTAGAAACTGTGGTCAATTCTCATGTTAGAAATAAAGAAAAGAAAGAAAAATAGGTTTATTTGTCACAGAGACATATGCATACATAAAAGACAAGAGTAAACGAAAACAACAAAAAGTACATTAGCCATTGCTATTGCCACTGTTGTTTGGCTTCTTGATTGAAATTACCGAAGTACAACAATTTGGAGTAAGGAGATCCTGACAGAACTAATAAGTACGTGTGAGACTAAAATCCCAAATTGATATTGATATTTGACAACCTTTGGAATACAATAGATTTTCAGTTTTAGTTTTAGTAGTTTTTATTTTGCCGTAAAGTAAAATGTATCGGAACAATTTAGGAATGTTGTGTATACCTTATACTACCTACTCTTTTCTGTAGACCTTATCATCGCTAAATGATTTCTTTTTCCATTTTAAGGGTTGCGTACCTCAAAAGGACAAAACGGAACCCTTATAAGATCACTTCGTTGTCCGTCTGTCCGTGTTTGTGTGTCAGTGACCCTTTATCACAGGAACGCGTAGAGGTATCAATTTGAAATTAATATCAAATACGTAGGTCTATGGTCCTTGGAGCTCCAAAAAGATCAAACTTCTTCTAAAAAAAATATGGGCATTTATGCGACATATTTTGATACTCGCAAATAAATCAAAACGAACAGGGTACTTCCCGTTGAATAATCATGAATTTTGGCAGGAAGCAAGGTCCCACAGCACAAGTAAAGGAAAAACTCCGAAAATCGTTAATTTGTAGTTATTATTATTATCACTTACAAAAATATTTTTTTGCGATTACAAACTTTCATTTGCAGTTGGAGAATTGACTGTGATGTATATCTATGTATGAGAGAATATCATTATTTTTCAACAACAATGTTAAGTTTATTTTTGGGATAAATTCATCCCAACTACGTAACCGTTCATTGTGCGTGGTCCGACACGCACTTGATCGGTTTTTTTTTTTAGAAAGTACAAAACGGACTTATAGAAATTCTGATAATGAGTCTGATGATAACGCTAAAGAGATGATACGAGATGAAACACTTGATGATTTATAATGGACTATTTTGAAGATTAAATGTAGTGATGATGACAAAGGCGAAACGATCTTACCTCTAAAAAATATTTTCTATTCACAACGAAAACCACAGTGATACTACAAACTTACTTATACCGACTTCGTTAACAAAATAAAATGGCTGCCGATCCACCATATACAGCACAGCACGCCACACTGACTTGCCGAACTTCGTTCAATAGGGGAAGCAAAAAAAAAAGAAAATAAATCAATACTGTGGCAAGGCATTCATAAAAGTTTGCACGGCATCAAGTAAAATGACTTGGAACGAAGAATAGTTTAATGTCTGCGGTTGAAGGGTTCTGTGGGCATTTTTTGTTAAGGAATTATTTTCTTTTAAAATGTTTTTTTTTTTTTTTTCTTTATTGGATAATAAACAAGGCAACGACCCGATTGTAAGCGGTCATCGTTGTCTATGGATATCTGCAATACCCGAAGCAGATGCATTTCCATACTTGCCATCCCAGTAACAAAGCTGAAATTTCTCAGGTGTCTCTTACATTGGCAACATTAAACATTTTTCTTTTTACAAAAAAATACTACTGACTTCCAAACTACAAAGTGAAAAATAACTTTAATTTCGGAAGGCGGTGTCTTTGGATCAGTATTTTAGTTTTTTGCCACCGACTTCCGAAATTTAAGTTAGTTTTCTAAAATAACCAAATATTCCCCAAAAACTGAATATACGCTTTGGAATGGGCAACTAGCTTCATCTTTCTGACTGACCGACTGGACAATTCAAAAGTGCCTGTAATTGGTTTATTTGAAATACATGCTTTGAGTTTGAGTTTGAGAGATTGAGCTGCCGCATTTACGCTGGCACAGTCATCTTAATCGCCATTTGCGGCCTAGATCTTTGACTTAAGGCACCTGGTGTTTTTCTTATATGTATGATAGCTCCTACCCGTGACTTCGTCCGCGTGAAGTTTCTTGTTCTAACATATATAATATACACACATAATATATCTTATGACACTCGGCTATTACTGTAGCTTCCCATTAGTGAAAGAATTTCCGGAATCGGTTCAGTAGTTCCGAAGTTTTCCCCTTCATACAAACTTACAAACAAAGTTTACCTCTTTATAATATTAAGTATAGATTAAGATACAGTTACAATAACTATTATTATTATTTTTAATACAAACCCTTATGGCCCAGACAAAAAAAAAGTGTAACGAAAAAGTTTTGTCTAGAAGAGGTCGTTCAAATCAAGCTTAATATGACACATTCGCACTTATGTTATTAAAACGTATACTCAAAATAGCTAAAAGATTTTCCTACAATCCGCTAGCCTATATCAGTTGACACCAAAAGCCTAATTTATGGGTCAGGCCAGTATTAAGTTATCTGCAGACATCCATTCATTTTACTGTCTATGATATCATATTCAGTCGAAAAGACTTAATTCAATGGAAGAATGGCTGTTATTAATTTTATTTTAGTTTTATTTATTATTATCTTTAAGTACATAATAATAAAATAACGAAGTCAAAACTGTGCATTGAATACTTTTGAAAAAAAAATACTTATTGTGTGAGAACAAGTCTGTTATCGAAAATATAGTTTTATTAGAATTTTTGTCCGTTTGTCTGAATGTATGTTCCGAATTTGCGCAAAAACGGCTGAACGGATTGGGATGCTATTTGGCACACAGATAGCTACATTAACACATAAGGTAATTTAATCCCGGTAGTACGGCCCCGCGGGATATTTTTCAACATCCACGCGGGTGAAGCCGCGGGCAAAACTACTCTTCTATCAAATGAATTGGATTGATGAGGATTATAACTGCGAATCGGCTAATCTACTTTGTTACTTGTGATAGTGATTTTGATTACTTTTGCTGGTTAGATAAAATAATTAAAGACATTTGGATGAAGGTTGTTATGGCCAGAAGTCTAATGTCAAAGTCTTTAAGGAAATATGTGAGGTTTTCCCACAGAGTAAATACAGCGGATTACTCAAAAATTTAAAGACCGTTTCCTTTTTTTTTGGGTGGGAAATTATCAAAATTCTCTCGCTCTAGGCAGAGCGAGGGGGGGGGGTCAGACTCTTACTGACTAAAACCCACCTGTGTTCCTTCGGTTGCCCTGTTGCCGGGGGCCACGATCTCCCTTTCGGTTTTCTTCGCACCCCCGGCAGGCATCGGCCGTAGCAGACCGATCCTAAGATAAGACCGTCTCCTAAGAACGTTTTCCTGGAGCTACAATGGTTAAAGCACCTGCCCTTACTGCCCCGTCTCAAAAAAACCAGTTCAGCGCAAATCATAATTTTTATATGAAATTGTGCTGTTCGTGAATGTAGATTGTAGACCATTTATACTTCGAATACAATACAAATATAACACCATTCATCAGCTGGCCAACATCCACTGCTGAATATGACCCTCGCAAACGACCGCTATAGTAGGGTTTATTACCATTACCATGCTTGATATCACCCGATCACCATGAGATGGCAAACGCAATTGCTTTCAGCTATCAGCTGTATTAAATCTACTATTTCACGGTAAATTCTTCAGCAGCTCACAGGCCCCTAATTCCGTAGAAAGCGCAAATCGATACGCGACGTGCTTCAATATAATTTGATCGTAGGACCGCGAACTTTCAAAAGAAACAAAGTATAGTGATGTACAATTTACTTTGCAGATGGCTTCAAGGTTTGATGGTACCAAGGTTTGCTTGTTACCAAAACGGCGACTGCTGAGGACATGACAATAAGACAGTAATTGAAGACTGATTATAGGCATAAAAGATTATTGTACCGAATAGACGATACAGCGATTTTTACAAAACCCACGGGTGTTCCTTTTTTAAATTGAAAACGTATATTCGTTTTTTTTTTCAGCTTACAAAACAGTATGGCGTTCTTAAAAAAATTATACGGTACTTAACTATAAAAAAGTCGGAGCTTGTGGCTCAGTAATAACAGCCGCACGAATCAATCCATCAGGTTAAGCTACACTTGTCGGGGTTTTTCCGTGGATAGGTGACCATCTTTACATACCGAGACTCCTCCACGCCTCGGAAAGGACGGTCAGTCGTTGGTCCCGGCTGTCATTCGTGAATCTTTGACATTCGTTACGGATCGTCAGAATCCCGAAAGTCTGACAACCTGTATTAACAAGGGCAATCGTTTTACACAGTTAATGGATTGTGGAGGTCAGATAGGCAGTCACAACATGTAAAATACTGGTATTCATCTGCATCCCGTTAAACTGGAAGCCGACCCCAACATAGTTGGGAAAAGGCTAGGTAGATTGACTTAACTATAATAAAAACATAAAAGAATTTAACAATTTTCCGTCCAACAAAAATACTTCAACTTTGTTATTTGAATTCTTTTGTGAACTCCCTAAAGGCTGTTTCCCAGCTTGAATGCATTCCATTTCATTACTTTAAAAGTTCGATCCCGATAATTTCGCAACAAGTATATGGCACAATAAAAATATCTTGGAGCCGTTTTCCTTATCGGCCATCCCTAGTCCCTTTAAGGGCCTAATGTAAGGAACGTTTACGCTTAACATAAATAGTAAGTGCTGAGGGACTAAAAAATAAAAACAGATGTGACAGCTCCAGTACTAACATTGTGTACGTTAATCAGTGGTTCAACGAATTCTTGGGAATTGTACTTCTATTTTGCAAGATTTTCAGAAAAAGGAATAGTTATTGTCTATAACTTCAACCAAATTTAACACCACTATGTACTCATACTGGTGATGTTCTTCAGCAAGGTCAGGTGCGTAGTTCTCGCAACCGGCGTTCGTGTATGACCAAATTTATGAACGTAAACGAAGCAAAAGTATTATGTAAGAAGCGTAGCAGGTTCCGTTCTATAGTTTCTGCCTCCTTATGGGAAGATGGCGTAAGTTTATGTATGTATGTACTCGTATTTATATATATTCTTGTAAATATCAGAGCGGGATTTTTTTTTGATGAACCTATACGGAAATTTAACTTGGCGAACCGGCGAAGCTCGAATTCTTCTTGATTTCTTCAGTAAGCCATTATGGCGCGTCGCTTGAAGTTTCTGTTCTCATCTTAAGTTCAAGGTGGTGAGTCTGAAACCAGGCCAACCAATGTAACATTATTTCTCTCTTAGTTCATTTTATCGAGTTTAGCTATACATCATGATGAAACTAATAAACGCTAACTCACAGTGAACAGACGTAGTGATCAACATTTCCTTATCTGTAGCAGAAGAGCCCTGGAGTTGGACATTTTCGGTCTGAAGTGGCCCACCCGGCTTTCAAAACCATTTCGCCACTTTCAAAGTGATTTCCAAATGGAACTGCTGCCATTTTTATATGAAGTAAACACCACGTTGGCTTGTCCATCTTCACTAACGACGTTGTGATTGCCCATCCGTGATGCTCCAGCTTTCTCATTATTTGAAGTAGTGTGTATAAAAATATAATACTTTGTATACCGATTTAAGACCGTTTTGTCTTTTTTATCAGACTTAGTCTAACAAATCTAGTCTTAGTCTCTTTTCTTAGATCCTTAGACATAACTTAAAATCAACGCTGGTATTCCCCAAAGGAGACGGCACAGGTAAACCTAACGTCTATCCACATTTTATTGCCCGTTATGCCTATTTTTCTTAGCGTGTCGATGGCAATCTAAATAGACTCGGCCTAAAAATCGGCCACGTGTTTGATGCCAGCACTAGCGTCCATCAAGTCCTGTAACGTGCAGCTGACAGGACACGTAAGACACGACATTAAGTGTCCCATCGTTTGACCAGTTAGTTTTTAGGCACAAACATGGTAATGGAAAATTCCATTTAAAAAGTTCAAAGTCTTATTGTTCGACCCTGGTAAGCGGATAATAAAATAATAATGATGATATTTTTTGATGTTATGAAGGTTTTCCAATGAGTCTGAGCAAGAAAAAAATAAATAAAGAGTGTAATTTTCAAAGACTCCTAAGTCCAAATGGACAAAGAAATAGCAAAGAGGATGAAGAAAATGTTTGTAGTCATTGGAATAGAAACCTTTTAATCCAATTGACATATAATTTTATTATTTACTAGATACGCCCCGCAGTTTTACCCGTATAAGTGTCGTAATATTGAGATAAAAATTTCTAGGTCATGGTCTACTCATGTGTCAAATTTCATCCAAATCCGTTCAGCCGCTTTAGCGTGAAAATTTAACAAACAAACAAACATATAAAAATCAAATCTTTTCTCTTAATAATATTAATTTAGATTCCTAGTGTAAATAGTTAGTTATGTTAAAAAGTGTTAAGTTATATTTAAGATTGCTTTATACCTTAAAAGTATTATAATTTAGATTTGGGACTCGAAGTTAATTATTAGAATTAGAATAAATATAATACTTTGAATTATTGTAATTCGTAAACTCAAATCTTACTGGGCCTTCCTTGTTTATTGATTGGGTGATAAAGATTCTAACAAAAGACTATGGAAAATAAACCGAATTCTATGCCCAAACGCCAACTAAGTACACTCACTGATCGTTTCTTATGAAAATTATAGAAAGTTCAAAAACTGCAAAGACTTCTAAAAAACATAAACTAACTTTTGCATAAACAAGACCCACAATTTGCAAAAATCTTTAAAAGAATACCAATGAATTAAAGTATTTCTTTTTCTGTATTCAAGTACCATAAATGTAATAATGTAATTACTCAACTGAATAATATCTGTACTAGAACTATAATTGCCATTAGAGTTCAACGAGAACAAAGGTCCGGTTTAGCCGCTGGCTATTTTCATTGTCCACGAGGAAATCATCCAAGTAGACATTATAACCGAATCAATACTGTAGGATATTAGTATTTTTCCTTACTACTGAAACTTGTTATATTCATGTTTATTTCCAGTTCAAAAGTTTTATTGCCACGAAGTAAAGTGTTACTGGGTTGAGAGCAATGCACGTGTATTTTATGTTTCTATATGCATTTGGTGAAAAGCCAGCGAGAGAGCAACATGCCATGCGGCACTCTCTTGAGTGTGAGTTACTTTTATGTGTTTTATTTGTTTACTAGTGACTCGCTACTGCTTCGCACGGGTGCAATGGTGACATGTCAAAACATCAAGATTTCTGTGCTATATCAAAGTTAAAAATGTATGTTTTATACACATAAACCTTACAGAAAAAATCTTGGAAATAAAAAGAAAGAAAAAAAGAAAATACGTTTATTTACGGTAAACGTGACGCAAAGAAAGAACAACAACACGAAAATAACAACTTGGGGGAAATATGCGTCACATCTACGTGAAACGGCCATCGCTTAGCATAATGCTGCAACCTTATGCGAAACAGAGACCAGCGCTGGTTTTCAGTGACAGCCGGCGTTGACGTGATAACGTCAACCGGTGCAGCATACAATGAAATAACAAGTTATGAAATCGAAAATAAAATAAATACAATAATAATTTGTCCTAAATATTTATATAAATATAATATTTAAAAAGGCAAGATTTCATTCCTTCGTGACTTCGCGCCGCAACCTTAAGAGGAGGCTCCCTAAATTATATGTTATTTGCATTAATATTCTGAAACAGTCACGCATACAATTAAAATGGAACCTTAGTATATTATTTATTGGATCTTTTTCTTTCCATATATAAAACAGTTACGTAATTGGAACATTTTCACTCGATGCGTTTTTATTCGAAAATCATGTCTTTTTTAAAGATTATTTAAAACAAAAACAAGATTACTCGTAAAATAATTATTGACAGTAAGAAAATATAGTTACAAGATATTTTTTCGTCTTTGAAGTGCCTGGCCTTAATGCAATCTGTACGCACAGCTACTCATATAAAGTTATATGAGTAGCTGTGCGTTCTATTTGTTCGGTGTTTTGGCATAATTATGTTCATATGTTCTAAATTATTGTAAAAATAATATCAAAATCCATTGTGTAGTTTAAAAGATCGAAGCGATTACACAGACAGACACGACAAACGAGTTTTTCATATTACGTTCAGATCAAGATGTCCTTCCCTATATCCCAATTTATTTGCGATCACTGTATTTCTTCTTCTCCTGTACATCTTTATCAGCCATTTTCTCAGTATTCGGCCCCTTTTTAGCCATATCATATCTTTCTCAATCCGTCTATCGTGTCTCCAGTCTTCTACTACTCTTAAGATGTCAGACTACTGTAGTGGTCTCTCATCGAATCTTACACAGCAGTGAGAGCCTAGTGGTGTAACCGTCGTACTACCAAATCATACGTCTCGAGTTTGATCCCACCGACTTTTCGGATTAATGTGCGTATTGTATAATTATCACTTGCTTCAAAAATGGTGAAGGAAAACATCGTGTGAAAATATGCCTGAGAGATATTTCTCGATGGCATGTGAAGCCAAGTCAGAAGCCCATGGACGCATAAAAATTCTGACACCAAATTAGTTTAAAACCGGACGAAAAAGAAAAGAAATATGGAATCTTTGCTTCGGTGGAGTTTCTTGCCCATTCTTCTCCATAGGAAAACTACCTTTTGGAAGGGGCAACTAGAATCGATTCTATTAATTAGCTAATTTTGACATTCAAAAGTGTCATACAAGAGCCTATTTTTTCTATAACCACATAGAGGCTAAGTAATTTTTGCAGTTGTTATACTACTTTTATTGCTGTTGTTGATCTCTTTCCCTTAACTTCGCAAAAAAAAGAAAAGAACTATAAAACACCCTATTTAATGTTCATTCAAATGATAAGACTCTTTCAGTAACATTGTTTTTTTACGACGGGGACGATTCCTTCAAAAGATTAGTCCCTTCATAGATTCTTACTTATTTCGTTTTCCTTATTCCGCATCCAATTCTACAGTGACTAGGGGTGGCATAGCTTACAATAGTTGTTTCGTTATTAAGTATATCGGTATTGCAGCCAGCATAAAATTTTATCACTCCAATCTCTGTCTGTAAATGAACGTAAATGGAACCGTGAAAATAAATAAGTATTGGTAATGTGCGATATTATTTGCTTCTATCAAAATTTTGGTAATATTATAGTTATGTAACATGGAATTAGTATGTAATTTACAGGGACGGGTTTTTGAAACGGGGCCAGTAATATAGGTATTTTTTAAAATCTGTGAATACAGATCAAAGTTTCTCAAAAAGTTAAGGACAGTCTCTAGACCGTTTTCGGTGCCACGGGTGTGTGTCATGTACCGACCCTTACTGCCCCGTCTCAAAAACTCACAGTACATTTTATATTTCATGATTTTATGTCCTCTTGAGGGCGCCAGATTATGATAAGTTGTTCAGAAGTTATGAGATCACAAGTGAACATACATACATACCGGTAAAAAGAAAATCTGATGTTAGTGAGATCAAAAATGTGAAACGCAGAAGGCCAATTCATGTTTCGTAAACTCGTATATGGTAGAGTTGACAAATAACCGAAACCTACGTATTGATCAAACCATTCTCAAAGAAAACAACCAAAACATGCAAAAACAAAACGACCATTTAGCAACCAATAGTTCTGTTACCGTCCAGTTCCAAGAAGGATCAATACATCAATGTTCTAAATGGCTAAAGATCTTGATGTATGTTGGAATATTAGTCCAAGTTAACACTCGTTTAGTAGATTAGTAGCAACGTTGGCTCAGGCACAAAATAGATTTATACAGAAGGTAAGCTTCATACAATGAGCGAAAACGCACGCACACATAGACACGCTTCACGTACAGCGAGTGCACTTGCACTCGCGCCTAACATTCGTTTGAGATCACCGAACGTACACGTGTATGTGTGCGTGCGCCTGTCTTTGCTCGTTGTTTGGAGCCGGGCTTCTGTACTATATATTTTGTGTTAGTAGCAACGTTTGGCTCAAGGCCGCTCGAAGGACGGCGTGATTAATCGCTGTTAATGAACTGAGACGGGCCAATGATGTACAAGAGATAGGAAACTTTTTGGAGGAACTAGGTTTTGGTAACAATAGGTGTTAATTAACTAAGAACATAATTATATACAATGTATAACTGATTTAATGCACATTATGAAGGTCGTTTACTAAATTGATTTCTGTCATTTTGAATATAGGTTATTTTTTATCTCGAAAATAATTGAAACTACGTAAATTGTAGTCACACTTCCACTGTAAAGTCAAAACAAACCAAAATGAACGAAGTACCTACTACGGTACATCCAGAAAGGTAGGTGCGCAACTGTCCTGCCGGGGGTGCGAAGAAAACCGAAAGGGAGATCGTGGCCCCCGGCAACAGGGCAACCGAAGTAACACGGGTGGGTTTTAGTCAGTAAGTCTGACACGCCCTACCGCTCCGCTTAGAGCGGGAGAAGTTATTTCATAATTTCCCACCCAAAAAAAAGGTGTGCAGCTGTGTGCGTGCGTGTAGATTTGTAATAAGACCAAAATTTTCTCCCACAATCAGTAAAACTAATGCAGAGGGGTCGAAAATGTCCTGAATGGCTTCGAGACAAGGACGATGGTACAGCTGTGCCTTTGTTTGTTTGATTTTGCTCGACTTGGCGGTAAAAAGCAATGTTTTATACATAATAGTAAAAATTCAGTACATGTATAAAATGGAACATATTTGTGTGTTATTTTCACGTGGCGGCAGTGATTGTGACCATCAGACTACCAAATCATAGGTATTGAGTGCGAAACCAAAGCACACACCTCTGACTTTCCTTGCCTCAAAAACGATGAAGGAAAACATCGTGAGGAAAATGCCTGAGAGATATTTCTCGACGGCATGTGAAGCCAAGTCAGTGGCCCTTGGGCGGCTTTAAAAATCTGACACCAGGTTAGTCACTAACCTCACGAAAAAGAAAGAAGACGTGGCGGCGACTTGGCAATAGTACAAACTTTAAGAAGCCCCAAAGATGTAAATACAAAAAAAAACCGGTCAAGTGCGTGTCGGACCACGCACAATGAAAGGTTCCGTAGTTGGGATCAATTTATCCCAAAAACAAACTTAACTTTGTAGTTGAAAAACATGTTCTCCCATACGGAATGTATGGGATAACATGTTTTTTCAACTGCAAATTTAAGTTGGTCGATTATTAGTCGTTAACTTGTAGAGCTGCCTTGATTTTTTTTCACACATCCCAAACCAACCATTTACCTTGCAGGGGGGGACACTTGACTCTAACAAAAATTATCACTTTAAAGCTTAATATTTCGCAAACGGATCCCTAAATCCAAAAATGGTTGTCACACACTCACATTTTTTTTTCGTAATTTTATTTTACCACACTGTCGGCGTGATTAATATGTATAGGTACCCATGCCAACTTACAGCTTTCTAGTACTAAGAGTCTCGGAGCTAGACCGCGGACAAACAGACAGACGGACATGGCAAAACTATAAGCGAAACTGTTTACTACGGAACCCTAAAGACGATATAAAGGGTTATTCCAAATTACAGCCTTTATGCGATGCGTCAGTCTACTATTGATTTTATTTAGCCTGTTAAGAACATCATCATAATTACGCAACATACTTTTAATCATTTTAAATGATTTTCAAGGATATTGCTAATCGACTGCTTCATAAGTTCAAAAAATTTGTCTGCTCAACAACGTAAATAACGCAACGAATGTTGTTTAACTGTCAAAATTAAAGCCATTGCTACTGACAGAATGATTGTTAGCGTTTGGAATTTCACAAGTTCTTGAAATAACTAGCTTTAAATTAGAGACTTTAGTAACAATACGAACTTTCTTAGTCTTGTTTAAACAGGTTAACTTTAGTTAGAAACTAGTACTTTAAATTCTAAAATTTAGATACGCTTTGAAGAAAATAAGAGTCCAAAATTATATCACTAGGTACTTTTTCTATTCTATAATAAAATTGAAGTGTCTGTTTGTAATATCAGCTTTTATAACAGCTTTTTACTAAACGCATGTGAAATTATAAACAGTACAAACAACAAAAACACAATTTTTTAAATGTTTGTTTGTCCTTCTGTCTGTCTGTCTGTTTGTTCGGCTAATCTCCGAAACGGCTAGCTCGATTTTGACGAGACTTTCACTGGAATATAGCTGATATTATAAGGAGTAACTTAGGCTACTTTCGTTTTAGGAAAGGACTTAGGGTTCCGCGCAAATTAATTAAAACCCATAAAATCTGTATCTATACATCTTCTATAAATCTATATCTAACAAATAAATAAAATTGAAGTGTCTGTTTATCATGTCAAAATAACAGCTTTTTACTAAATGCATATGAAAGTTTAAACGGTACCTACATACAACAAAAACACAATTTAAAAAAAAATGTCTGTCTGTCTGTCTGTCTGTTTGTTCCGGCTAATCTCCGAAACGGCTGGACCGATTTTGACGGGACTTTCACTGGCAGCTGTACAAATAAATAAAATTGATGTATAGAATTCCACGTCGACGAAGTGGCGGGTAACCTATCATCCTTCCTTTTATACTTTTCCTCACAGAATATATTATAAAACACGAAATTATTCTTACTTTTCCTCATGTACTTTAAACTCGAGAGCCTAGTAGGTATCTGAGCAATGTTTTTCTTTATAATTTATAGATAAAATGTTTAAAATATTAAATTTTTGTGTTCAAAGTAAGCAGAGCTGCAGTCACAGTTAAGTTCCGTCATCTTGAGCGAGAGGACTTATAATATAATCCATATATACATAGACCTCCTTTTTGAAAGAAAGAACGAAAGAAAGAAAATATTTTTATTTGCGACACGTACAGGAAATACAACATTAAAACTAAGAAAATTATACAAACAATAACAATTTCAGAAAAATATATAAATTAAAAAAAAAAAATGTAACCGAAAAAGAAGACCTGTGCGAGGCCAAAAAGGCCCCTATCTCAGCATAATGCTACGATATTTGAAAAAAAAAACAAATACCGCAGCCCTGGTATTCTGATAGGGTCCGCTGTGTTACCATGGACACACTTACGGACACAGTAATATCCCATGTTTTTCATAGTAAGGCTAAATTTAAAATAATACCTCCAAGTAAATTCTTAGCTGAACGACCATCCAACCATCTGCACGGGTCGTCTATTCGAGATACGTTCCGTATTTAGCCCAGTTCCCGACTTGAAAGTGCCACATTAGTCGGTTTTACTCTAAAATCTAAGTTGCTACGTTTGTTGTTTTGTTGTTTTATTTTCCGAAGCTAAGGTTTCTGGGTAGAATTATTTTGAAACAGGTGGAGTGTAACTGTTTTAAAGACAGCAAGGCGTGGTTAGTATCGTAATGTTAAGTGCTATGTTTATTCTGTAGAAAGTTTTAGAGTAGAAGTACTCAACTGTGTTGATGTTTTAAAATTAAAACCACAAAGTATTGCAGAATATTGTAAACTGAATTGTTTTCTGACGCATCTGTGATCTGAAATGATTACTTTTAAGTCTTAATGTCTGTAAAATGCTACTACTGGGACACTATATTTATAACTTTAACATGAATGATGTAACCAATATTTTGTTACCATATTGTGATTTAAAAGAATGTCCGTGGAGTTTCTTGCCTGTTCTTCTCCATAGGTACCTACTACGCTTTGTAATGGGCAACTAGCTTCATCTTTCTGACTGACCGACCCTTTGACAATTCAAAAGTGCCTGTAATTGGTTTATTTGAAATAAATGCTTTGAATTTGAGTTTGACTATTCAAAGATGTCAGATTATTACTATTAGATGATTATTATTATTCATAGATGTAGGAAATGAGTAGGAATCCTTTTTTTTCATATGTATTTTGCAATGGGAGATACTTTATTAATTTGATTTTGGTTTAATTAGACAATTATTAATTTGTTTTTTTTTTTTGGCAAAACGAAGATGAGCCAAGACGGTTGTGTTTTTTATTACTTTAATTTTATGTATTTTAAATAATACAGTTTTATCGAGTTACATGCTGAATTTTATTTGCCCTACCATTTCCACATCGATTCAGTGTTCCCAAAATTTTATCGACATAAATATTTCAGATATCATAAAATCTGTATTACTAAGATTAACAAAAACTTTTATCCAGACAACAGTTTTTATAACATTCAAATAGGTATCAAATATCATGCAGGACTGTCGTTCTTATAAAATAAACCTCTAGCTTAGAAACCAATCCTTCAGCCACTGCGTCGTCAAGTCATTCAAAGATAGGAGTATAATTTAGATTTATTTGAGTTCACACAGAAATTCAGAATCACATTGTACTAGAATTATAGTATTCCCTTTCTTTGTTCTCCCACGTTCTAGATAAAATGAAGACAAAGAACGCAACGCGTGTCAGCGTAATGTGATTCATTGACTCGTTTCAAACAAAGTGTTGGAAAACAGTCGCTCGTAGCCCTGCAGACTTCAAAGTTTTCGTTTTGAACTCCAAACAATAAAATTTACATTGTAAAATTTTCTGTATCACTAAATATTCAATGTGAATTTACAGAAAGTTTGAATGTAGAAATCGATTAATACGATATGAAAATAAAGTTATACACTTGAGTTCAAAAATAGAAAAGCATTTGTTTGAGTCCGCGTATCACTGGTCAGTTTTCCTCACCCGTTAGTTTATTTAATTCGTCAGTTTTCATTGATTAGTCACTTTCAACGCGCCAGTCAGTTTTGCGGATAAGACACTTGCGTCAAATCGATAGTTTCCAATTCGTCAGTTTTATTCGATTCGTCAATCAGTCAGAAAAAAACTACACACGTCTGCCAATTAAATTATGTATTACGTAACATAACATCACGCCTGCTTCCTGAAAGGGTACACCATTTTTTTTTTTTTTTTTTGAGGGTGGGAAATCATCAAATAACTTCTCCCGCTCTGGGCGGAGCGGGAGGGCATGTCAGACTCTTACTGACTAAAACCCACCCGTGTTCCTTCGGCTGCCCTGTTGCCGGGGACCACGATCTCCCTTTCGGTTTTCTTCGCAACCCCGGCAGGGAAAGGGTACACCAAAACGTTGTCAATGACAATATTAGCTTCCATGGAGCCGATAAAAGAAATCATATTCCAATTGTGGTTTACCTAGCAGAAAAGCGAAAAAGCACTTGGCCATACATTGGAATCGAAGCTAAAACACAGGTCGCAGCCACGCCTGTGACAAAAATACTATAACTCTATTTGTAAGGAAAAACATGAAAAAGAACTTGAAAGGAGCTTTTATCCGTTAAGCAACTCGAAGTATCTACAAGCGTTATTGCATGATGTTGCAATTTGTATGACACTTCACAATATTATTATTTGAAAGCTGCGCGCTGCTTATTTTTTAAATGTCGCAGCATATACTGAGATAGGAGCCTATTGGCCTTTTACAGGACTTTCTGCTTCTATTTTAATTTTACTTTGTTTTTTTTTTTGTATAATTTGTTTGATTTTGTTTTTTTAATGAGTGTGTTTTAGTTTAGTTTGTGATTACCTGTGCGAGTCTCAATAAATACTTTTTCTTTCTTTCTTTCAATATATTAAATGAGACTCTTAAAGTTCAAAGCCACTATTGCATCCAGTCTGAACTCAAATTCGTAGCATTTGAAATAAGTACATGTTTTAATTCTGAATGATTAGTGAATGTAACCAAAATTAAGAATTAAGAATCTCTCCTCTCGCTAGCTATGACAAAGTTCCACGTAAAAGGAGGCGAGACTATTGCCGCTATCACCAATCCTACTTCTACTGAGCTGGTTGCTACTGAAAATCGCTTTTTTGAAAAAAAGAATCGCAATAACATAAGCAATCGAAAACGGGATCTCACACTTTCGAGTAGGTAGACAAACCATTCCGTGAAGATTTAAATAGTTAGAATCACCCTACCGCGTCAAAAGATGTTCGCGTTTCTGTTTCGTTTTCACACCTCTGGAACACACGCAATGTATCGCATGCTGTCATAGAAACGCCATATACAGGATGTATGAGCTCACTCTTCTCAGTATTAGCAGTTTTTGCGCGACATAAGAATGGCGAAGGGCAAATCTAATGATTGAAATCTTTACCATTCTTCATTCAACTGGTACAATCAGCTGAATTTCCATATAAAATATATCTTGAAAATGCAAAACAAACAAGTATTATAAGGATCTCGAGTAGAAGTAAGCCATGCAAAATCGTCCTGAAATCCCGTAGCTACGCTGCGGTTTTTATTACTCGCAGAATCCTCTGAAGCGAACCGGATTAGTATTCTTTTTACGTTCTTCTCACGGTTGAAACAATTGTCTCCTTTCTGTTTGTGTTATTTCCTTTTATGCAATAATCCTCATGTTACCTTATTTTTTAACCGACTTCTTAAAAAAGGAGGAGGTTTTCAATTCGTCTGTATAAAGCTTTCGTCTGTATAAAAATTACCCACGCCAAGTTAATAACATTTATATGGTCCCATATAAATTATTATTTATATGGGACCATAATTTAATTGATAGGTATTAATTTATTGGTAATTTTCCTGTCACTGTTATTTACATAGCAAATAGTATAAATTTGTGAGGGGTTGGTACCACACCTAAAAAGTAAAAATAAAATAGAAAAATAAAAAACAGAAAAGGAATTACGAGATTAAAGGGTTTAGAAAACAACCGACTTCCGAGTAAACTGTGACGCTTGGTTTGTATGGGAAGTGTTGGCAGTTTCGCCTCTAGCAGCGCCTGCCGTGGTGTCTCCGTGCTCTGTGCATCAACCAACAGCAGTCCACTGTGGAACTGATTGTCATCACTAAATTCTACTAACAGTCAGCTAGTCGAGTCATACAAATTTTTTATGAAAAATCCGTGTTATTTACGACTATCAACGATCTAGTTGACAACTTCATGTCACAATCCACGAAATCCATAACTTCTAAACATCACCGAAGATTGACGATGTGATGATAAATATAACAAGCTAACAACATTTCATTTTTCTCGGCCTCAATTGTAACACCACAGCATAAATAATGCGTACACTTGACTCACAGAAATTGTGAACATCTTAAGCGGAGGTTCAGATTAGATCTCCCGTTACTGTTATTTACATCTGTGCCATAAATTGTACATTTACAAGCGAGTACACTTGTCAAAAGAAAAAGGTGTACAGGCACAATACACATATATTTCTGTTCTGTTTTCTGATCTATTCTGTAAAAATCTCACCGGGTAAACTTAGCGATGTGAGCTTTAAGTGAGCTGTCAATAATGTCAATCTCTAACCTGGAATAATAACACACTTCACCTAAGTTTTCATTGTGTGATTTTTACGTAATAGAGGTTCTTCTTCTTTGCGAACCGTTGGAGGTACATAAACGTAAACAAATAAACGTATTTCTTTTTTTTACATTCTATTATAAAAGCTAGTTGTGTCTATACGCCTAACTTTTTAAATTTAAGTGGAGCGTGCTTACATCCACAATACAAACTTGTACGTGACGTAAGTAATTGCGCTCTGAATAATGTCAAAGGTAATTTAATAAGCATTGCAGCTTCAAACACTCCAAACTTTTCGTCGCGTATTCGTCGACTAAATAATGATCTACTCAAAAAAAGATGTCAAAAACGACCCAACGCACACAAAATATGAAAAAATATTGTGATTTTTATGTCAACCTAGAAGGATGTCGGCTGCTTAACCGGGCTATCCTGTGGATGCCTTGATAAATTAAGGCATCCAGCCAGGGCAGGATAGTAGGTCTCAATTTAGTGCGTGTATACTTTTCTCTTAAGTTGACTTTACCAACGGTGTAAGGTACATCGTTATGGTAAAGTGAGCCATTTTTTGAAGTTCCGATTTTATTTCTTTATTGCTGTATTTTATGTTTTCACTTCATTAGGTCTGATGGAGGAAGTGATGTTAAACTTATTTATGGAAATTGTTGCTTTTTGACGCTAAGAGTTGTCGTGATTATTAATACTAGAAATAATCTCTTATTTTACTAACTGTGAATTTAACTATAATGACACTTTTCCTCTATAAACGTTTTTTTGAAATTAAAATGTGGTATAACTTTTTCTACTTAATTTACATTTAAAAGATAACAATAATTTGTGTGTAAAAAAAGCCATCAAGATAGCCTCCTAATAAGTATGATAAAGTTTTTTTTTTATATGCCTGTATTGTTCAACTTCAAATTCAAATTCAAAAGTCATTTATTCAAGAAGGCAACGTTAAAATTACATAAGACAGTTCCCCAAAAGCGCCCACCCTTCACCACTTCCTAGTGCTTTAGCTGGGAAGAAGAAGTGGCGCAACAAACTCCCCAGCAGCACAGCTGTCTGTTCAGTTAAACTTGATTTTATATAATAGTACTTATGCAAAATAATTTACATTATGCAACACAACACATTAAATTAAATTATTTGCTATTTGTCAGCTAGCACACGCCAAAATACAAAAAAGGGTACTACAGGGCAACGGCCTCCCTTACCTCATTCCACTTTTCCCGGTTTACTGCGATTTAATGAGAGATATTTCTCGACGGGATGTGAAGCCAAGTCAGAGGCCCATGGACGGCTTTAAAACTCTGACACCAGGTTAGTCACTAACCACACGAAAAGAAGAAGATTAGACGTAAGCGGTCATCTAGCTTGTTCTTATGCTACCTAATGGCGGTAGGTCTGCTTTAGACTATGAGTAAATTTTAGATTCCATCCTAAAAAACCCAAAATAAAAAGCCTAAGGCGTAACTCTATACTTTTAAATGCAAAAAACCGTCCTAAGGGTTGCCGTACACCTGACTATCTCGCGATAGAATCTTTGAATGTGCCACTTTATTTTTATCAGAAAACATTAAGAACATTACTCCGATCCTTTCCCTTTCAAAGGTCTAACAAAGCTCATATTGGCTGAAAGTTTGTTAGGTTCAAGGTAAAATCAAGGAAACGTCCCTTCGTTTTTCGATTCTCTATTTCAACAAGGTCTCAATCGATGAAGTTTTAGAGGCATGAGGAACAGGGTGTAAAGTTCACTCATCCTCTATAGAAAAGGAAGGATCCTCCGACCAGAAGCGTGTCGTGTCTGGCGGGCAACTTCCCAACGATTGAGGTCCGATAGTCATATTATGTATATATATTATATATTTATGTCGTTTGCGCGGTAAACTCTAATTGCACGATGCAGGATTTGTGTGTCGTCAGGATTTTGTGTGACGTCAGGTCTTTGATGCGTAGTTGAAAAGAAAGAAAGAAAAAGTATTTATTGAGACTCGCACAGGAAACCACAAATTAAACTAAAACACACTCATTAAAATATTAATAAAAAAAATAACAGAAAGTCCTGTACGTGGCCAAAAGGCTCCTATCTCAGCATATGCTGCGACTTTAAAAATAAAAGTTCGCATTGGGCGATGTAGATAAGCCACAAAGTAACAAAAAAACTTCAAGATTTAAATTGAGGTCTACATACGCCGCGCGTGGCTGCGAATGAAAAGTAGTAGGTCGTAGGTTCAAACCCAGACAGGCGCTTTACTTTGTCTAAATTATATCATCACCACTGCTCTCAAAACGGTAAAGACAAATATCGTGAAGAAACCGGCATGTCCTAGAACCAAAAATTCGAAGACATGTGACATCTACCAACCTACACTGGGCCCACGTGGTGAATTACGGCCCACTACCTCTCACAGAGAGGCCTGTGTCCCAGCTGTGGGAACATTATAAGCTGATTATGCTAGTTATTCTCCATTCTACTTTTTAAAAATACTTCTCAACGTCAATGTTACTCTAAATGTCATCTAATTTTAAATGAAGATCTCAGTATAAGACCTCAGGGTATCTTAACGTTTTGTAGAGACATGCTAATATAATAAAGTTTTTGTAAAATCTTAATAACGCGCCTTCGTTCACGTGAAGTTTCTCGTTTTTTCATAAAATATATCATATATTATGGCACTTAAGGAGAATTTTTTAGAAATTATTCGTCGGTTATTAAAAAAAAAACTGCTATTTCATAGAAAAGTGCAATACCTACGCGGTCAAAATGTATGGAAAAGCAGTTTTTTTTTTTAAATAACCGACGAAAATTTTCAACGCTGGGGGATTCAAAATCATGTACTGAATCCATGATAACAGTTTTCGCGTCGATGTCCTTGCCACCCTTTTTTTTGGGTGGGAATTACTTATCATTATCATATAACTTTTCCCGATCTGGGCGGAGCAGGAGGGCGTGTCAAACTCTCACTGTCTAAAACCCACCCGTAGTCCTTCAGTTGCCATGTTGCCGGGGGCCACGATATCCCTTCGGGCATCGGCCCTAGCGGACCCCGTCAGTTCTGCTGACATCACTTTGACGCGCCGTTGACCCGGGCCTGGTCCTTATCGGACGGCGAGCTGCCCATTGCTCACCGTCCGCAAGCCCGCGCCTACGGTGATCGGAAATCGGCCTGCGATTCCCGACGCCCAGAGCGTCTCCTGCGTCGGTTAGGGGCGTGAGGGCGCGAAATTTGCCTCTCCCTCACGCGTTCCGCCTCCTCCTTCGCGATCATTACTGCTTTGCAGAAAGAGGTGACGGCCTCCCATGCCCTCTCGCTCCATACTATGTCCTGAACCAGGGCCGAACGCGAGAGATCACCGCCGCCGATAGCCTCCAAGAGGACACGGCGATGCTCCGCCCAAGCCGGGCAGACCTACACCGTATGTTCCACCGTGTCCTCCGGGCGATCTAAACAATAGTGACACCCGGGCGCTTCCTCAGTATATCATAAAATATAAAGTAAATTCTTCTCGTCAATGTTAGCAGTTAGATACACACATTATCCTTGCAATTTTATCCTCATATATTCGGGGCTTCTCACATTCTCAAATTAACTAAATTATCGTGTGTAATTCAGTTAATTTGAGATATGTACACACGTACACATGTATGTATGATACGTGTATCAAGCATAATCAGACCAATTACACCTAGCCTAACAACGCTAATAATAATTATCAACTAGATTATAATATCAGAATCCCTAATCTCTAAAAACTTTTTCAACTACCTAACAAAACAAAGTTTTCTTGAACACAAAAGACTAACTAGGCTACGAAAATAATTAAAGGCGTCATCAAAGATCTTTCCCGAAGATTACAACCTCCTTTCATAACACGCGACTTAACGATCTAAGGGTTTGGGCAGACCTGAGACTTACTGTCAAAACTGTCTTGAGATTATCAGCCTTGTACCTGGGCGACCGAGCTCTGCTCTGGGGAAAATAGAGAATGCTCATTTAATAGTATAGAAAGTTCATACTAATTCCATGTATAGTACATACATACTAATTTCATGCTGGTACTTACTTATTCCATGCTGCCATGTCATTATTCTAAGGTAGACATCTTGTTCTAAACTTTGGGCGATTGAGCTCTGATCGGGTGAAAATATGGAGAAAACGAATTTTCCCAGATACCTAGCTAGATCGATTTTTCGCCCCGTGAACCCCTATATTGCAACTTTCATCGAAATCGTTAAAGCCATAAATATATACACATATATTGCTCATTTAAAAGTATAGGATAATATCCCCTCTTTAGAATATTATTATAGACTAGCCCACTTAGTATGGCCTCTCACAGAGAGGAGGCCTATGTCCCAGCAGTGGGACCATTAAAAGCTGATTGTGATGACTGGGACTCAAGCTTCCTCTCTGGGAAAGTAGGGGTCGTAATTCGTGATCCACCACATAGGCCCAGTGCGGGTTTATGGATGTCACATGTCTTCGATTTTTGGTTCTAGGAAATGCCGGTTTCTTCATAATGCTTTCCTTTACCGTTAAAGGCAACAAGACTGTTCTAAGGGAGACTTTTTCTCTATCACAAGTAGGTATTAAGTTATGCAAACTCGCGAAAAAACCGGTCAAATAGTAAAACTTAACAAAATCTACTGCAAATATTTGTTTGACACATTTATGTCCATGACCGTTAAAATCGTCTCGACGTTGGCGTGCGCACTGTCTTAGCTATCAAAAATATGAAAGAGACCAAATAAGTATTTTGTCCTTAATTACAGCTTTCTTTTGTCTTGTAATCTAACATCCCTTGTCAAAAAGTTTGGCTATTTTATTACAAAGTCCCCCCTTTTCATAATACTTTTTAATATTCGCTTCTTTGGACCTCAAAGGGACTCGAGGCTTTTGGAGCACAGTTATTGGCTGACTGTGAAGAGTGAGAGAGCCGATTTTGAATTCTTCTTTTGGTGTTCTTTTGGTGGTCATACTAGTAAGGTTATACGATGCATTCATGGGTCCATTTTTAGTAACTCACATGCATCAAATGGTTGGAACAGCTTAAAAACCCAATTCATTTCCAGCACTCGTAGCATATATGAAACCCACAGAAACGGGTTTTGTCGACGGAAGAATAGACAAAATGACAGATTGTGATTGTTTTACTGTCGTTTTGCCTATTCTTCCGTCGACAAAACCCATTTCTACTGTGGTCATGCTAAGCGTGCAATTTAGATTTTTTTTTCAATGGACCGTTTTTTAATGTGATTTTCTTTTATTTCACTTGTATTATCGATATGAGAAATTATTCATCACGTGGCGAGAATATCAGAGGAGCAAACTTGAGAAATTCTTAAGAAATTTTTAAGAACTTTAGCAATCTAATCTCAGTCTCAATCGGTTCACAATACCTCCTTAAATTTTTGACAAGTTTTTGAATGATTGTCACTGAGATGAGATTGTGACTAGATTTTGAACTTTTTTTAAATACGGAATTGGCTTTCAGGCATTCAAAAAGGTTTGTAGGTTCTAGATAGGACAGAGATAGACTTATTGTTCGCCGTAGCCCTTTTTGTCAGCGATATAAATTCATCGATGTGGCCAAATCTAAGTCCATCAGGGGGGAAGTCCCGCTGTCTGCGTCCAGCGCTTGGTGTGGCAACACACCGTGTTTGGGTTTGCGACAAGTCAATCGTCATCCTGAGGATGCCTCGTTGAGAGTGAAACAAGTACCTACCGATTTCTTTCAGGGTTCTTTATGGCTCTTTGAGAACAGCTAAGCGGAACAAGTTACTAAATATATCCACGTCTATAGTATTTTTTAAGACCATAAATTACACAAACACTCTCAAATATGGACTAAAATGGAGTTTATGCTCGGTTGTAACGCTTAATGCACTCTATAAACAGCTTTTTGCCAGAAAAAAGCGTATTGAATGTACGTGAATTCAGATGATAAAAGTTTAGTACAACTACATGGGGCTACATGATAACGCGGTACAATGAATGAACAGCCGTAAAAAGCAACTGCGAAGTAAATTGGTGATCGTATTTTGTTTTTATAAACGTCAAAGCAACCTTATAAAACCACAAAGGGGCACCTTTATTTGACCCTCATAGCCTCAGACTTCTTACCTAAGTTTGTCTGGAAAATCTCTCTGAAAATATATTTAGCACTCCAAATTCCGAGCCGGCACCAGATAGTGTACGAGCCATATCCTGACGTCATTCAGCGTTGAAGTGTCAAACATGTGTACCATAAAACGTTTTAGAATACACCAACTTATGTTGAGCTACCCCGTTACTCCCAAACTACTTCCATAAGGCGATACGAGGGAGCTTGGGACCCAACTAAGGATCAACTTTCAATGGTCAGTGCAATCGTCTCTTGCGCTTGGCAATGTTATTTTCGTTTTCAATCAAAGTAAAGTAGGTCTTATCGTGGGGATGTAAGGATGTTGTGGGCTGTATGTTTATCTTGGTTCTCGGCACACGTCGGCCGCATTCCGTTGGAAAGGAACTCAATTTTACGGTAGACATGCACTTATAGTGAACACAGAGACGTGTAAATTTACAGGAAATGTCAAGAGCAGGGCTTTTGTACATAACTAGATTTTAGAACTACGGGAATCATTTTTCACGCCATTTATAAATAAATATGCAACGAATAATAAATACTTACATGGCCATCTGGCCGAAAAGCAACAATAAGAGCCACCGCAGACTACAGACTTCCTATAGGCCGATAGTTTGTTCTGCTTAAACTACTATCGCGCACACTGGGCCAACTAAACAGTCGGGTTGGTGGTGAGTGCTCATACCAGATAACAGTCAGCTGACTCATGCTTTCGATTTTTTTGAGTTTTTGAAGTAAAAACTTCTTTAGGCACGTTGGGCATTTTTGAGATGGGACTAAACAATTGATTTCGCGACACTGTTACGACACCAGCTTTTGACCATTAGAAAGACATCTACGCGCGATACTTTATTTTCTGCACAATAAAATTGTTCAAGTTTTCACTTCTGTCAGCACTCCCGGAGTACCACTAATTTTTTTTTTTAAAGCCTCTGTCTTTTTTAAACTTCTATTAAATTAACAATCGATGTTTCGATAAACAGAGATGGAGTAGACACTGGACAGCGCCATCATGATAAATACGCATGACCTACGGCGCCAAAGCTCGGAGCAAACTGAACTATCGGCAGTGTCGGCCGACAGCGACAGTTTAGTTTAAAGGTAATCCAGTACCTAGCCTATCAAACTTTTTATGGGCCGATACCGAATTGCTACAATGCGCGCACTATCATACATTATCTTACTGATTAAGAAACTGACCAAACTATCATCCGATAGAAAGTCAGACAGTACAGACAAGAAGTCCGATAGAAGTACAGACTTTCTTGCTTTCAAAATTTAGCTGGTTCCGGCCCCCTGCAGCTACATTTGTACCATATTCCGAAAACTCGACAAAAAATGTAAAGATTAGATCTAACTATGGAAATTTCCGTTACCAACGTAGACCCCCGTTGAATCTCCCGTGGACCCCTGGGAGTCCACCTGGACCACTTTGGGAGTGTTGGTAAAAGTTTTTTAAAGTGGTTTTGCGTTTTAATTTCAACGGTACCATCATTTCAGCCGAAAGGCACTGCTTGACATAATCCTTTCCTTCTCTCCACCACTCTCAAGTTTTCATTTAGGTACTGTAAACACGAAAAGCATAGTAAGTATATCTATAGATATAACATGTTCGCACTACGTATAGAACTATCAACAACTTAGTAGCAAGAAAAATGTCGGGAATATCCAACGCTCTAATAAGAAATTCCGCAAAAGTACTAAAAAATATGTAGGCAGTACACGTGGCTGTTATCTAATACCTTTAAACGAGCAATTCATGTATATATATAAGCTGAATCTCAGAAACGGCTCGAATAATTTTCATGAAATTTAGTATGCAGGGGCTTTCGGAGGCGATAAATCGATCTAGCTAAGTTTCATTTGTAGAAAACTACCAGAAAAAAAGGTCATCCAGATATTTAATATTAAGAAGCATACCTATAAAAATACATACATAATTCTTCTTTGAAGCTGAAATTGTTTATACGCTATCATTCAATGTGATAATGACTGTATTTGGGGTAAAAATTCGGAAGAACAATCAAAAGTGATTTATCCACCCTGTCTGGGGTAGCTGTCCCTAGGGTTGCTGTCTTAGGGTGAAATAGAAAAGAAAAGAATCAAACAGAATAACCGCCAAGAGCGAGGAACTGATGATGACATTGCGCTCTCGCCTATTTCCAATTAAAGTATGATGAAAAGCCTATTCATAAAGAAAGGTAATGCTTTGTCACCAAACCAGGAAACGGAGAGACACAGAAAAAAGGGTATGGTCAATTCTATTTGTTTTATATCACGAATCACGGCATTTCTAACTATATTAACGCACGTAGAACGTTTATGTTTATAGTTTCACGAATGCATGAAAATTTGCGTAGAAATACAGTTTATAGGTCAATTCCGATGTTATGTTTATGTGGCCTTTCGCAGGCAAACACTTTAATGTGTCATTTATTACTCACTTATTTTGAAAAACTATCAGGTTTTTGTGACCGAATCATACCATCTCCTTTACAATACTTAATCCTTCCGTTAATATATTTTGTATGCAGGTATTTCTGTAGCAAATAAACGTATTTTTCTTTTTTTCAATCAGGTTTAAGACGCACATATATGCCAGTGTTCTTAAGTGGTTAGCTTGCATGTTCTGTACTGAGCTCACGCAACGTGTCATATGTCCAACCAGTAATAGGACTCGCCCATCAAGGAGCGCTGTCCCAAATTAGACGCATTATTAATTTATTACACATAAAAAAGGTATTTTAAAGAACACGTATACTAAAAGATTAATAATTATATTATCTTTAAAATGGTTTTAGAAAAATACACTTGAAAGATTTTGCGTGATTCTCAGTTTTTTTTAGCCGCGTTAGACATAACTTTACAAATTAATTTCACTATATAATATAAACATAATCTAAAATATTCATACATTAAGTTATTATTAAAATGATCTAATTGGACATATATTTTTTTCCAAATCATTAACAGTACTCGCTAAGACGTGTTCTTCAGTATAAAATTATTAAAAGTCGGTTATCGTCGCCTTATAAGAACCTTTAGGCCCGTCTCGCCTCGACGGGGTCCGCTAGGGCCGATGCCTGCCGGGGTTGCGAAGAAAACCGAAAGGGAGATCGTGACCCCCGGCAACAGGGCAACCGAAGGAACAAAGGTGGGTTTTAGTCAGTAAGAGTCTGACACGCCCTCCCGCTCCGCCCAGAGCGGGAGAAGTTATTTGATGATTTCCCACCCAAAAAAAAAAGGCCCGTCTCACCATCCTTTATTTACAAGATCTGCCACAACGCTTTTTGGCGGTGTGTAGCCAATACCTATACAAACTATTGATTATAAAGTGATCATCATTTCAGCTGAAAGGTGTCCACAGTTGGACATGGGCCTGCCCCAAGCACCGCCACTTCGACCGATCCCGTGCTTCTCGCATCCAGCGGACGAATTGTCTATTATTACACATAAACAAAATTGGAACCCGATATAACTCCTGCTCTGCTCCTCCAATAAGGGTGCAGCTTCTAGAATGTTCTAGAACCCGTCTGAACAACAGACGACGCGCACCTTTTTGACACGAGTTTTCTGTCATCCGTCCGCTGTGCATTGCACCAGGATACATTTTTACGAAACCTGTGCTTGGCCCCGAAACCCTATTGTTTTCATATACATATTATGTTGTGATATCTGTATGTTAAACTGGCGCCCAACCATGTAATAATATTAAATGACCAATAACTGTGTATATATTATATGTATGGCTTTAACGATTTTGATGAATATTGCAATGTAGGGGCTTACGGGCGCGAAAAATCGATCTAGCTAGTTCTCATATCTGGGACAATTTGTTTTCTCCGTATTTTCACCAGAACAGAGCTCAGTCGCCCAAAGTGACATAGAATAATGACATGGCAGCATGGAATTAGTAAGTACCTACTACCATGGCAGCATGGAATTTGTAGGTACTATCCTGTATTAATATTTTAGGAATTTGTAGGTAATAAAGATAAACTAGATCAACCATTTTTCAGATTATCTAAAGTAGATGATACATCTTTTATGGGGTACTGTGTTAAATGTTACAACAAAATACCTTGTGATATATTGCAATTAAATGAAAGAAAATTTAAAACTCAGATTAAAAGTACACTTTGTAAACAAGCATATTACAAATTAGAGGATTATATCCAAGATAAGAGTGCTTGGAAACATGCTGGTCCTGCTCCATAGGACAATTTAGAATCAAGACAAAATCAAACAGGTTGCTAATTTAATTGTAAAATTTATAATTTTGTATTATATGACATTGATTTTACATTCTGTGATTACTTCCTCACACACTGACTTATTAATTTTAAAAACATTAGGAAAATCGTCTACTTTTACTATGTTTGTAAATATGTGAGCACCATGTATCTATCACATAATTAAATTATCTGTCGTTGCTTCATTTTTAATTCTTTTTACCTATTGTGGTATAGTAATTTTATTCTAGGTGCATCGTCTTCACATATAATTATTTAAGTAATGTACGTACTTATACAAACTATTGTAAAACATTTTAAAAGAGTAACGGTGGAGTTTCTTGCCTATTCTTCTCCATACGAAAACTACCTTTTGGAAGGGGCGACTAGAATCAATTATATTATTCTGTAAATTTTGACGTTCAAAAGTGCCATACATGGGCCTATTTGAAATAAATGTTTTGACTTTGACTTTATTATTAAATGAGCATTCTCTATTTTCACCCGAGCTGAGCCCGGTTGCCCAAAGTGACATAAAATAATGACATGGCAGCATAGTGTTAGTAAATACCTACTATCATGGCGGCATGGAATTAGTAGATACTATCCTGTATTATTGAATGAGCATTCTCTATTTTCACCAGAGCAGAGCTCGGTCGCCCAGGTACTTAGAACTCTAAAAAGAGAAAGAAATATTGCCTGTATTACAAGCATCACAAACATTTCCATCGTAAAAGACAACTAATTTCAACAAAGCAACGTCGAACAAACCACTACAATAACTCGCCATCCATTCCACCTGAGGAAAAAAGCGTAACAGTAGGAAAGCAAACAAACAATACACTACTCATTGCCTAAACAATCTCGTTGGGTCCGTAATGACGGAAGCCTGGCGCATTATTCCACATCATTCAGAGTAACGATGCTACGATGGGAACTCACTTTGATTTCGTTCTACTATTTGCTTATAGTTTTTTTTATCAAATAACTTTTTAGTCATGGCTTCTCGTAGGTATGTTGTTAGCTTTATTTGCTTAACGTATACATTAACTGATGTAGAAATGACGATAACATGACTTTTGGAAAAAATAAAAAAATAACTAAATATAAATAACAATTTAAAAAATCAAATCTATAATAATAATAAATTCTGTTCCTATAGGCGCCGTATTTAAATTGTTTAATGGACCTTAGTAATGCTAGACCCACTTAATAATGCTCTTGACTATCATCTTCAAAAGTGCCCTGAGCAATAACATCTTCCCACAAGCATGGAAAGAAGTCACCGTCATCGGTATTCCTAAGCCCGGCAAGCCCAAGTTCGAGCCTGGTAGTTACTGTCTCATTAGTGTGCTCAAAGTCCTAGGCAAAGTCTATGAGAGGCTTATTTTTAAGCGTGTCAGAGAGTACGCCGAGACCATGGATTCTCATTCCCAACGAACAGTTTGGGTTTCGTTCTCAGCACTCTAGCGTGCATCAGGCCCACCGGATCACCGAACACATAAGCGCTGGGTTTCAGCGTGGTTTGTTGACCGATGCAGTATTCTTCGACATAGCAAAAGCGTTCGACAAAGTCTGGCACAACGGTTTAATATACAAGGTTGACAAACTCAGGGTGCCCGACCATCTCGTCCTCATCTTACGAGACTTTTTGTCAAATCACACCTTCCACTATCGAATAGAAGATGCTCCATCCTCCCCCCGTCCCATTCGCACCGGAGTTCCTCAGGGATCCGTAGTGTCCCCTCTCATTTTTACGCTATTCACCAGCTACATCCCTATAAGTAAAAAGGTGCAGTTGGCTCTGTTCGCAGACGATACGGCCATTTACTACGAGGCTTCGACCCGAATCAATAGTCGCCATTCTCCAAACCGCAGTCGATAAACTCGGCGCCTGATTTAAGAAAAGGAGGATTGAAGTCAATCCCGTCAAAAGCCAAGCAGTTCTCTTTTCGAAACAATTTAAAAAGCCCGTCTCCCCCGACCCATCACCATGCTAGGCAAGCCTATCCCTTGGGAGAAGCGAACCAAGTACCTCGGTGTAGTCCTTGACTACCATCTCTCCTTTTAAGAGCACATAACAAAAACCCGCGCGTGAGCCGCATGGGCTCTTGGAAGGCTTCACTCTATCCTAAATGCACGTAGCAAATTGTCACTACGGTGCCAATAGCGTATTTACACAACGTGCATTCGCCCAATCATGACCTATGCGGGTGCTGTTTTTGCACAAACAAGACCCAGTCACAGCCATAAGAAGCAGACATTACAGAACCGTTGCCTTCGGAAGGCCTTGGGAGCCCCCTGGTTTGTTGGGAATGAGATCCTCCATCTCGATCTAAAAATCCCCACCATCCACCAATTTCTCAAATGCTCTTCCAAGCGTTACTTCAATACTGCCGCCAAACGCCGAATATCGCAACCCACTGGTTGTCGAGGCCGCTAGTTACGTTCCCTATAGTATCAATCGAACTCGCCACCCTAAGCGAATCCTTACCGACCCTGACGACCCCATTACTCTCCTCCAGGAGAGCATTAGGGAAATCAGCACAGTGTACAAAAACAGACGCCTCCCATCATTCCGACCTCGCCGCCGAGGTCCTTTGTGATCGCTACCGCGTCTCCGAGTAAATGATACTCCCCCCGACTCTTGCTTGATAACGAGGTGCCAGCAGTGGTTGCAGCTGAGCACGTAGCTTTAAATTCCCCGACTAATAATCATGATCAAAACTTTGATCCAGCCCGTCCCATCCTTGATGTCCTTGATGCATGACCATCTTTACATACCAAGACCCTTCCGTGCTTCGGAAATCACGTGAAGCTGTTGGCCCTGAATGTCATTTGTAGATCTTTGACAGTCGTTACGGTAGAAGCCCAAAAGTCTGACAACCAGTCTTACCAAGGGGTATCGTGTTACCTAGCAACTAGGTTGCGGAGGTCAGCCATGTTAAATACTGGTATTCAGCTGCATCCGGTTAGGCTGGAAGCTCACCCCAACATATTTGGGAAAAGGCTAGGCAAATGATGATGATGAATGATTTGTGGAAAAACGTAAAAACATGTTGAGATAGACGTTTAGCTTGTCCACTCTGAAATGACGCACCCCACTACCGCATTACCCATTGAAATCTGCATTACCGAGTGCGTAAATGCCGTAGTAGGGCGCGTCATTTTAGACTGGACAAGCTACACCTAAGTATGACCACGTGACTTAAACTAAATATTGGTAGTAGGTAAATAGTGTAGGTACGTAAAATTTCGTGTAATAGTACATTACTGTCGCGGCCAGCAATTAGGGCATTGATGAACGATCGTGAAAATGTGGGCTGAGGCGAAGTCGAGGTACTCATACGTGAGTCCATCAATGCATGGTTGCGGCGAAGGTTTGTGTAGTACTTTTCTCAAACAATGCGCGGAAATTCAAACTAAGTAAATCTATCTATATATATAAAAATGAATCCCTATTTCCCTTGGTCACGGCATCACGCTAAAACGGCTTAACGGATTTGGATGAAATTTGGGATATGGATAGACCTTGACCCGGAGAAGGACATAGGATACTTTTTATCCCGATATTTCCACGGGATCGAGACTTATGCGGGTGAAATCGCGGGGCGCAGCTAGTTCATTATAAATTCCAGAATCAATGACGAACAAAGAAAATTTTTCATGCGCCAAAATATTCATTTGTTTCTTCTTTCCTTTGAATAGCTGTATTTGCTTAGCCAGTTCGAAATTTAAATAAATTTTTTGATAAGTTACCTGCTTGGTTGGCATTGGTCGAAGTAAAAAGTTAGTTCCATTTTTAAATAACACGACAGATATGAGTTTTCATAGTAATTTACTTGGCCGCTAAACACGACAGATATGGATTTTAATAGTAACATTGCCGGCCGCCTACTCACTTGTTTTTGACCAGTATACAGCAATTTCGATTTATCTCGAAGAATGTTGTCAATATAATTTTCAAATTTCCAAGCATATTTGAGAAAAGTTTCTTTATAGCCTGACTTGTTGTCAAAAGATGATTTAGCGTTGAATATTATTCAACTTTCACCCGACGACTTGTGCCTAATAAAAGCGCATTATTGAATGTTTAATGCTCGGCTGAGCGCTGAGAGTTGAAAATCTAACAGTGCGCTTTTATTGGGTAATACTTTTAGGTGTCATTTATTGTGACTGAAAACGGGTATTAGAAAATTTATATAGTCTATACAGAGTGGCAGGGAAATCGACGTGAAAACTGTTACCATGGATTCAGTACATGATTCTGAAACCCCTGCGATGAAATTTTTCGTCGGCTATTTAAAAAATATCTGCTGTTTCATAGAAAAATGTTCAGAATCGTGTACTGAATCATCGACGCGAAAACGATGACTGCTACACTGTATACATTTTTTTCAACATTCGATATCTAAAACTCGCACTATGATGATTCCCTAGTACGGCCCCCGTTTGAACGTTAGTGCCTCAGTAACTACTTGTAATTTGTTCACTTCGTACCAAATGAGAAATGAGTGGGCCCACGGGTGAAACGTGCGATTCTCAAGAATAACTCAAAAGGTATTACCGGCGGTAACTCAGTGTGCGAATGAATCAGTGCGATCGTTGATTTTGATAGGAGATAGCATTGCAGTATGGGTTTTTTTTTCTGAGTTTTATTTAGTTTGGGAAGGAGGAAAAAAATTAAGATTGCCAGTGATAAAATAAATTGCACCTTCATTCAGGAAAGTGTAGGGAAGGTGCCCAAAATATTGAAATCCTTTAAAATATCAGCCAATTTGTGGCTAGAATATGTGCCCAAGGGATAAAAAATGTGATGCTGCGATGATCACGTTTGTATTTTCAGAAAAAGTAGCAGATTTTTATATCAATCTGCCTAGCCTTTTCCCAACCAAGTTGGGGTCGGCTTTCAATTTAACCGGATGCAGCTGAATACCAGTATTTTACATGGAGCGACTGCCTATCTGACCTCCACAACCCAGTTACTGGGTAACACGATACCCAGACACGCAAGTAGCAGATCTTTATATATGTTTTTTTTAATAATTAAGTATACATTATAAACGATAACAATCTACTAAAGAAAATGGGTGTACAAGCAGCTATCCAAGAAATCCAAGTATTTTTTGTAATAAAAATAACCCAATTCATTACTTCACATGAATAAATTGTAGGTACACTCTTCACATTACTTCCTAAAAATTAGAAGATGAATGAAGATTGATTTCAAGAAAAAATATATTACGGAATATTAATATGAAGGAATGTATTACAATCTTGTAACTCTTAACAAACAATAAAGCTATTTGTCTACATGTCACATGTGATAACTGTGTTCAGAGTAAGGCATTCAAAGTTACATAATTTGAAGGAAATGCTATTTACATTTCTACCTCTTTTTAAATTGACCTTATTGGTGATATCGTCGCAAAAGTTCAGGTGCTAGTACTCGCAACGATATTATATACTAGTACAAACATGGAGGAGGTAATTAGAAGAGGGTATGTATGAAACGAAGTAGGAGGCATTCTATTATTTCAGCCCAACGCAATCTTTTTACGTATATATTGACCACGTAATTGAACAAGCTTCTTAAAACTGGAGACGAATTTCCCATAAGTAAATCCCATTTCACGGAAGTAATTTATCAAACATGTTTATGACGCTCCCCACGAAATGGTTCTAAGATTAATCTTCATTGCTCAATTACATCAAAATATGAATGATTCCCATTCTTGAGCCCGTAACGCATTCCCAGAATTACCTGAAAGCATACATTTGATAAGAAAAACCCGTACAACACATTAGTATGACGAAATATGATTGATTTTCATTTCGCGTGACATCATTTGCTAATCAAAGTCAAATCACAGAACTCAGAAAAAGTACCGGAAGAAAAGAATGAAAAAGTTTGTTTCTTTAATGTATTGTTTTGTATACATTTGAAGCTTGGAAGCATATAAATTTGGAAGATTTTATCATACAAAGTACAAGAATAGAACTTAATTTAGATATACGACTAGGTAAACATGAATCCATATGGATTGATGGAATGCAAAAAGATTATGAAAGCATGCTGTGTCGCTGTCGAACAGAGATAACAAATATAGAGCAAAACTAACAGGAACTACAAATTTGGCTACTATGTGAAACAGATACTCAAGAGTATGTTGATACAAGTAGACAAACACAATCCGTAGCAGAAAAAATAATAATTAACTATGCCGAGATGTGTTCAGAAAACATCATGAATAGTTTACGACGGTTGTGTGAAAGTTGATGTGTCTAGAAACGAATGAATTCTAAGATAACGGCTGATAGACTCGCGAGGAAGAAGAACCCAAGACACTGTGTCAATCCCAATTAAATAGAGACAAAGGAAGAAGAACGGCAGAAGACTTAAGATAATAAGGGAACAAGAAGGCAAACTAGCGCGATCAGAAGACGACAGGTGGACCATTAGAACAACCGTTTGGAAAGGCCAACACGGAAAGAGAAGAAGAGGCAGACCAACAGAGCGTTGGCAAAGACGAGATAGTAGAATTGATTGGTAAATCATGGCTTGAGAAAGCAAAAAAACAGAAAAACCTGGAAATTACTGAAGGAGGCCTATACCCGTCGAGGGGTACTTAATTAGTTAATTCATTCAAATATATTAACTACATTATTAAGAATATTATTTATTTTGTAATTAAGGAATAATTAAAGGTTTTTTATTTATTTAAGGCAAACTCAACCTAAAGAAAAAGATACAAATGAACCCAAATAATTGAATTAAAAAAGCTGTTAAGCCTATCCCAAATACTGTTAATGGAACCTAAAAAGTAAGTCCTAATTCTCTACATCTTAGCACCCTATATTTTCATTCAACACCTCAAACTAAAGCTTTCAGAGAAACGGTAATGCGGTTAATAGCGGTAACTTGTCACTGTTAATCGCTACAGCTCAGATTTCTTTGGCCAAGTTTTACGTAAATCCTCTTTAAGATATCTACTATTTATCAAAGACAAGAATTAGCAAGGCCGGAAAATTGCCTGGGAGAATATATTGTTAGTCGGCAATTTATTTTTAGAGCCTTTTATAAATTTAATAGAAGAAAAACAAATTAAAAACACGTTTGAGATTCTTTATTACCCGACTCCCAAGAAGGAGGGTGTTTTCCTATAGTAACTATGTACGTATGTATGTATATTTCTATTGCACGCTCTATAGCTTATACACCATGATTGATTTTAATATTATGACGTGTCGTTAGATTCGACTTAATAACTTGAGCAATGAAAATAAAATGATATATCCGTCAGTACTGCTTAGAAAGATCTTACTTAGTTTCAAGGAAAAAAATATTATATGTTTCCAATCACTTCAAAAACCAATCTCACAATGTAACCCAGTCTTCCTAACAACTTGCTTTTTCCTTAATGACTAAAATCATTTAGCATACGCATTCTTAACCCGGACCCAAATACAAAAGGCACCGTTCATATATATTCCAAATACTCTCACTGAAACACCAAATCATGCGGTGGGAACTGAACATTTACATATCATTAAGACAAAAGCACTTAAATTAATGCTAGGTCAATGTTGGGATGGAGATTTTGAGAGATATAAGTGGTGCTGGATCTTATAGCTAAGTTGTTGCCGCACTGGTTAAGAAATAAAGAAAGAAATAAAATATTTTATTTGGGACACGCGCAGGAAATACAAAACAGTAATGAAAAAAAAAACGAAAAAAAAAACAACCATTAAATAAAATAAAAAAGGAGCATTCTAGACTACTGGTCTAGATAAAAGAATGGCCGTTGTGGAGAAGCTTAATTTCAGCGTTCAAGCGTTCATGAATGAAAGTAATATGTATATTATTTGAAGCAATTAGATAAACTTCTTTCTTATTATACTGCACAAAAAAAACTATCTATATAATAAAAATTAAATTCTGTTCATTGGTAAGCGCATCACTTGAGAACAACTGGACCGATTTGGCAATTTTTTGTTTTAAAATGGGTATGTCCGAATCACGGTCTTACGTAAAAAAAAGTTTCCCGGAAATTTTTCAAATTCGGGAAAGACTATACGTCCTTTACTGTATGAACTATTGAAATTTGGACATTCCAAGGTCTCTATCGGGTCCTCTAGTAGGTATTTTATAAAATCTGAATATCTAAAGTCAATTATTTGCAGTATCTAAACGCAGAACTTGGGACAAACAGGTGTTTCAAATAAAAAGTGTGTAATAGGTTATTATAAATCTAGCTTCTATAATATATAATTTTGGTACTATTAACCTGAATACACTGCACTGCACCTCTTTCAAACCTTTCGACTATTAAGGATGCATTTGCGGTAAGTAAAATGGGGTGTAATAAAAATTTCTTCACGAGAGAAAATACTAAAGAACGCCCGGCGCACCCTGCACTACTGACGAATATTTTTCCGGGAAAAATCCTATTGCTCGTATATAATCAGCTTATAATATTCCTACAGCTGGGGACGACGGTGTACTCTCTGTAAGAGCAAGCGGGCCAAATGCGGGTTGGTAAATGCCACATATCTTAGTTAGATTTTTTTACTGTTTCATCCTTCATGAATAGAAATTATACAGTGTAAAGAGTACTGCATGGGTTTGAATTCATAATCAAGGACTCCACCTGCTTCCTGCTCAGCTACTGCTGTACCAACAAGGACAAAGAAGAAAAGCCTCTTTAAGAATACAATATCATCAACATAGCCACCTCAGTAACTAGTCAAAACAAGGATACCTCTAACAACGAAAACAAATAAAAACCTTCCAATCCAAACTACAAACATTCAACTCATAATGAAAGTCATTTGTTTTTATTAACACCTTCAACATCGCAACTAAAAGAAGTTTCGTCGTCATCGTTAAAGTTTATTAGTTAAATAATAGTAACAACGGTTTCGCGGTAATCTAATACAGTTGAAATTAAACACTAAACAGTGACTACATAAAAGTGGTACGGACATCCCGAAGAAGGAAAGAATGGAGACTCCTTGTAAAAGTTTTAATTTTTATACTATATGGTAAAATACACTCGTATTTTGGCGAGATTTTTTTAAATTCCATCTAGCTCATCTATTTCGACAATCTAGACTCCGAGCTGTTACTGAGAAATTCATGATGGAAAAAGCCAATAAAACTTTTCCCGAAAATCCGTCATCCAGCTCCACGCTGACACGCCAGTGTAAAGTGCCTGTTTTCATAAAATTCATTAAGTCTTCTCGTCTCGTTGTCCAATAAAGTTAATTGGATTAATTAGTTAGTTTACATTAATAAGAAAATCATTGAAGCTTAAAGCTTAGTAATTGTGCTAACAAGCACTAATACCAAGCCATCGCTTTTAAATATAAAAGACAACAAAACACCCAGAATATCGACAGTTGTGTTAAGGTTCTCTGCAATAGGCAGCATTGACAGGTCACTAGACTAGACTCCGAACTGCAAATGACAAATGAAAATAATAAGATCTTAAAAAGTAACACGACAAAAGCGTCTCGACGGCATGTGAAGCTAAGTCAGAAGCCACATAAAAACTCTGACACCAGGTAAGCCACTAACTACATGAAAATAAAAAGAAGCGGCTCCACGCCACCAACTGTTCTCAAACCCTGTTTAAAACATCAACCCCACCCTGGGGCCGTACAGTAGTTTTAAACTGTTCGCGAACTCACAAATTGAGGTCTCTATAGCGCTAATGTACTCTAAATAACTGTGTGCCAGTTTGATAGTTTTAACACAGGTGATGTGGAGCTGTGGGCTTGACGTAGGTATATACTAAAAATATTAGGTTCATTCTCAACTTTAGAGTGGGGAACGGGGATATTAATATAATAATTTTTCATGTTTATTTTGCAGTATGCACTATCATTGCCTTCAATCATTATAATGGAGTATATGTATGTATATGTAGATATCCTTTGTTTTCAGTAGGACTATCTAATTTTCGCAACGCGATTTATTAGAGGTCTATGTTCAACAGTTGGGTTTTAGAATTTTGAATGCACGTAACTATTGTATAATTTAATAACAACGCACCTCGGTCGTTTCAGGTCTTTTGACCTAGGCACAGTATAATAAAGTAACAGTACTAGGTCTCGGCAGTGCCTTTGAAATAATTACCTACGGCCGCTCGGTAGATAAACCTTCCATAATAAGTTATGTTTATTGCCAATTTCATCAATAAATCAAGCAGGCAATCAAAATTGGACACCATTTGTACAGTTTTATAGTCAAAACAAATTCCATGAATAGTTCGAAATACAATTAAATGAACATAAGTTCATTTTAAGCATTGATTTACCCAATTGAAATTTAAATAATACACACATGGTTTATTTATTATATTTAAATTTTATTAAATTATTATTATAATTAATTATTAAATTATTATTTAAATTTTAACCAAGTTAGTTTTTTCGCTAATTTGAAAACAAGATGGTGATGCAAATTCAAGGTAGTGTTCATTGTTCAATGCTAAACCTACCTAATTAACTCCAACTAAAAACTTCAATAAATGCTTTAGTTTTATTAAAAAAAAAAAAAACATAACAATGTATGTGTGTCGAAGTCGCACAAAAAAATGCATTCCGACAGAATTCAGTTGAGACTTCAATATAATTACGATATAATTTGCACGAGTACTTCGAGTCCTTTTGTTTTTGTATTTTTTGTACAGTTAGTTAGCCATTAAATTTAGTGTTAGATTATATATTGTACACTAGCTGTTACTCGCGACTTCGTCCGCGTGGTATTCTATACATGAATTTTATTTACGTATTTGTATAGCTGCCAGTGAAAGTCCCGTCAAAATCAGTCCAGCCGTTTTGGAGATTAGCCGGAACAAACAGACACACAGACTGACCGACAAACAATTTCTGTTTAAATTATGTTTTTTTTATAAGTAGGTACCGTCCATACTTTCATATGCATTTAGTAAATAACTGTTATTTTGACAGTACGAACAGACACTTAAATTTTATTTATTTGTATAGATTTATATGTATAGATAAGATTTGTCATCTATGATTATCATAAGAATTACGATATTGAGTTTCAGCTTGAATTTGACCAGCGTAAAATACATTGCCTATTCCATAAACATAGCACATTATAGTAAAGCGACCTTTACAGTTCATTCGTCCCATATTTGAAATCACTCGTGCAAAAACCGAGAATAATTAAAGGGGTGCGCACACAGGCTTATCCGGGACCCTTGTCAGGCGTATGACGGACGAGACAAAAACATGGTGTCAGTGTGAACATAGCCTTTTTGTCTGGTCACCCTTTCGGCAAGGGAAGCGTTTGCTGCGAAATTTTTGTTGTTCGCAATTCAGTACTCGCCGTCATAGCTACCATTCCTGTGATATTATTGAATTTGTTACTGGGTTTTTTAAAAACCCCTTTTTTTAATCCGGGATTATTTTGGGATTTATATAAGGTGCGATATCATCGTGATGTTTATTTGTTTCGGGGTTATATCCGTTTATATTCAATGGTTATGAGTTTCCTTATCTGGAGGAGCTCGTGGCTAAGTAATAACAGCCGCATGGATCGATCCATTAGGTTAAGCTACGCTTGCCGGGGTAATCCGTGGATGGGTGACTATCTTTACATACCGAGACTCTTCGTTTGAGAGCTTTGAAAGCCCGAAAGTCTGACAACCAGTCTTACCAATGGGTATCATAATATCCAGTTACTGGGTTGTGGAGGTCAGATAGGCAGTCGCTCCAAAGCTAGGCATTGATGAGTTTCCTTATCTCCTAGGTACCAGGAATTGATGGAAATATTGGTAACAGTGATCACTATTATTTCATTTGTTATGTTTATTTACTTAAGGTTATGTATATCGTCAACCTTTCTTCAAACGATAATTGCTTACAAGAACGATTCCATAATCTTTTTTCCTTACTCTTTTTACATTCCATACACGTTTGTAGAAAAATGTAATCCGGGCGCAGATGATACATGTTCTCTTGTTGAAATTGTTTCCATTTTATATATACATAATATTATCCTTTGTATAACAAATGCTTCTTCTTTTGAGCTAATAAGCATTTATTACACGGAATTTTCTGGGAACAAATGAATTCTCTTCTTATTTTAGAATAAGAAAAGAATTGGAATTCGATGGGTTAACCTAGAAAGAAGAATGCTGGAAAATAGCTTTATTTCCGTCTTATATGACGCAAGAATAAACAAAACAAGACGAAATGTGGGTGTACTGTAGGTACACCGTTGTCTAACCCTTCGGGGAATACAAGAGTGATTGTACATTATGTGTAAAATAAAAAAAATAAAAATATAAATGAAAAATAAAACAAATAGGGAAAATATGCGTCACATGCGCACAGGATGGCCATCGCTGAGCATAATGCATCTCGTGTGCGAGCCACAGCTGGACAGCACCACCGTCACCACGCCACGGTGGTAGTTTTCAGCGATAGCCGGCGGTAACGTGATGATTTCGACTGGTGCAGGTTATTAAGAAGATACCTAGATAAAACCTAGAAAAACCAAATAAATAAATAAGAGAACCTAGACTTAGGCTGACTTTCCACTGGAGTGAAAAGGAGAGGAGCGGAGCGGAGATGTGCCAATATTAATCGATGGAATTGCATAAAATCTCCGCTCCGCTTCAGTGGGCATGGAACTAGTTAAAAAATGCATACAAAACCGTGAAGCGGAGCGAGGAAACGGACCGGGGGAAGCGGAAAAAAAATTGGCCGCGGGGTACGTAATGCAGCTTGCTCAAATTACTCCATGCGTAAAGTTGGCCCAGCTCCGCACAGTCCGCAACTCCGCTCCACACTACCTCGCTACACATCAGTGGACAGACACAGTTCGCAACTCCGCTCCGCATTACTCCCTCGCCCCGCTCTGCTGCCCCATTCCATGTTAATAGACAGACAGCCTTAAACCCTCCAATCTCAAAAGAAACTCGCTAATTTCTCATAGCAACATTCACCCCAATTCTCCCTGCACAAAACAAACAATTACACAAATAACAAACACAAACAGCCGCTGATAAATACCTCCAAACATTATATCTTCCATTGTTCTATAGCCCGCAATAAGTTGCAAACTATGCGAGCGGTAGCCAAACTTTACGGTGTTCCCTGCGGGACACCAAAAAGTAGCATTGATCAGACGCTTTTGTACGCACACAATTCACAATTGACGATATACAATCCTATTTATATTCAGGCACTTAGGTTGCTATTAGAATAAAGTCAGACAGGGTTGGCTGTAAACATAAAATTGAGTTTTCTACATAATCTATATCTTGGAACTTAGACAAGGTTACAAGTTTAGGCTTTTGATTGTATGCCCGCTACATTGACTATAAGACTGATACCTCTTTTTACAGATGTGATCTTGCCTGGAGATTACAAATCGGTAAATGAGGGGAAGTATACTCTCATAATAGGTAGAGTAGTAATAGCCGAAGATCAAGTCAAAAGGCGTACGATTGGAGTTGCCCATTTCCAGTATTGAATTTCTTTAGGCTGATAATAATGAATACGCTTATGGTGTTTATCGTTCAATTGCCCTTCGACATATCTTTCTCGAAAATACTAAAGATAAACATGTTTTAGTTAAATTACAATATTATGCCGAGAATATTATTTATGCATAACTCAATATTCAATTGTAACATAGTTAAGATTATAATCTTATCTACTACCATTTCCTGTATTAATCTTTTATCATTTAAAAGCTGCTACTTGTACAATCAGTCATAAATCAAAAATAGATATTATATCCCACGATAATCAATTATTAATTAAATTTCCTTTTAAGGAAACTCGCCGATTGGTCAAGACTTCGTGTGACTGGCTCGGTCCTTGACCAAAGAATTAGCATTGCCATTCAACGTGGCAATGCTGCCAGTCTTCTGAACACGTTTCCGGATGACAGCAATGTGTAGGAAGTACCTGCTTCCACGCCTAAGTCTCCTTTTGTTTTTTAATATATTTACAAAGTTTATTTATAATATATTTAACTCTTTCAGCTCCATTGCTAATATTATAAATATTTTAAGTCAAGATTTATGTTAGCAGCTGATGATATGAATAAGAACATATAACTTTAAGAACCGTCGTAATATAACCTTTACGCTTTAATAAAGTCTAAAGTTATGTGCACAGAATGATGGACGAGCACCCGTTTCCACGCCAGTATGGAAAATTGAATGAATATCTCATGGTGTAAATAAACAGCGTTTAGGACCCTACCTTTTTACCTTATAACCGTATAAAACCCAACAATATGACTCCCGCATAAAATAATGCAAATAAGTAAAGAAACGAGTAAGAAATCCTACAAAATATTTCGCGTATTTTTATTTCGTGCTAGAGATAACCCTCTTTATATTTTTATAGCACTGTCTAAACACATAATTGGGGTCACAAAGATCATAACGCGCGGGGAAAAAGACCAGGATCTCGTCGCATCCCTAGTTGCGTATCAAAACCGCGAAATCCCGGAAATCCCTACAGAGTTCGAGACTTGGTCGTACTGTAACGATGTCCCAGGTGTAAACCCTTATGACCACTATCCTAAATTCCTTCCAAGCCAAATAAACCGGGAAAATAATTGATTTCCTATTTTTAGGACAAGCAGGGAAATAATTGATGTCCCAATTTTGGGACAAAGCATGTTGTAGTGAAATTATTTGAACATTATAAGCCCTTTGGGATCGTTATTTAGTTGTGGTTGTAAATTAGTTCATGACACCGTTTGAATGTTCGGTTATGAAAGATAAGAGGATTTATTGCAGTTGATATGGGACGTTAATTGATAGCGAATTTGATTTAACTTGCGGATATAAAACGAATGTACCTACCTACAAAAGTCGAATCTGAGAAAAAACTAAAAATGTGTTGAGTTTTTACAGAAATGAAAATATACGAAGTTGTCATCAATACTCATTTAAATTTAAAGAAAAGGTTATTTTTGCACAAGTACTTATTTTATTTTGCTGCCCTGTACCCTAGATTTATGAATGCACATTATTTTCTCACTGAGCTCCATCCGTCGTATCAATTATGAACTTCAACTTGTTCCAATCCACTCCAGTCTAACCAACCCTCTCTGATCTCAAACAGGAATTATTTCTGCAATAAACCGTTAGATGGCGTAACAGATCTACGCCATCTGCAGTGAGATTTTGACATTAACGTCTATACTATATTATTTTGGTCCTTGGTGTTGTTGATAAAATTATGGTCACTGAGTCCCTAAAAAATTCCGTTGATGACGAAAGAGGGCGCTGTTCGCAACGTAAGAGGACTTCTTTAAAAGAAATAATAAAAATTAAATATAGTCACGAAACATGTTTATTAAAGCAGAAATTGTGGTATGCACTGATTTATTTGTGGTCAGTGTCGTCTTTACCATAAGGGCACAGGGGGCCCGTGCCCTGGGCCCCCGACCTCACAGAGGCCCCGGAAGTCCTATACAATGCGCAAGCAACTCAAAAGCATTTTTTTTCTATTTAAGGTAGATTTACAGACTTACAAATTTAATAGTTCCATCAACATTCCTAAATTGAAATAATAATCGGGGACCAAATAAGATTTTTAAACTTTTCTTTTATTTTTCTGACAAACGTTTTAGTTTTCTTTCTCAATTGTAATAATCGATTCTGACCTGAAATTATTTAGAAATGATTAATGCTTCATCAAAGGAATCGGCGGATCTCAGCCTTACAAAGTCCGATAAATTCGAAGAAACTTTTCCAAATGTTAAAATCGCTGCAAGAATATTCATTTACCTGATGTTTATATTAGGAACGACATTGTTACAAGAACGACAAAATAATTTGATAATTATGTGCATAGAACGTGATATCCTTAAAATAATAGACTGAAGATACAATAGAAGATTTTGCAGAACAGAAATCCCGAAAGAAACCATTATCGTAAATTCGAAACCAACGCAAACCTGCAGCATTCTATATAATAACGTACCTACCTGAATTTCTTAATATTTGATTTTTACGAAGTACCCATAGTGAATATGAAATCATAACAGATTTTTTTTCGTTCATTTTTATTTTTGGCGGGGTGTGGCCCCGGTTGCCCTGAGACGGCATGGTTGATGGAATATGAATAAACAACTGTTGAATCATGTAGATACCTAAGATCTATATATTAATAACCTTGTTTTCAATTTGATGTTATTTCCACTTAAGCAAACATCAACTTTATACCACGGTTAATGAAGTTGATTTTAGACTGACTGTACCGTTGAAAAGGTCATAAAAAATATGAAGTTGTAGCGCAAACTACACCTTATTTGTAGGCATTACAGTTGTTTTTCCTAAAACTCGTGTTTGTTTACATGTTTGGCAAATAAATTGTAACCGCAGATTAGACAGTTTATAATCGTTGTATTTAGAATAACTAAATGCCATGATAATTAAATTTTCTTGTAAGGTTCATCGATACTAATTATCGATGAACGAATATTCAAATCGATTCAAAGTAAACAAATACCGCCGATTATTATTATAGATATAGATTATTATTATATTATAGCCGTAAAATGGGATTTCCCGCTGGCAAAAATTACGAACTTCCATACAAAATTGTATTCCCTATTTATCTGATGAATGATGGGAGGGGCTCGTGGCTAAGTAATAACAGCTGCACGGGTCGATCCATCAGGTTAAGCTACGCTTGTCGGGGTTGGTCCGTGGATGGGTAACCATTTTTACGTACCGAGACTCCGCCATGCCTCGGAAAGCACATTAAGCCCGTGGTCCCGCTGTCATTCGTGGATCTTTGACAGTGGTTATGGGTCGTCAGAACGCCGAAATTCTAAAATGATGATGTGTATATATTTAGTATCCTGTTCCGCTTAGCTATTTCTAAAGAGTCTTGAAAAGACCCTGGAAGAAATCAATCATTTTATAATGACGGATTTCCGCAAAGTCAAGCCGGAATCAATTAACTGGGTTGCTGGGTTGTGGCGGTCAGATGGGCAGTCGCTCCAAGTAAAATACTGATATTCAGGTGCATCTGGTTAGACTGAAAGCCGACCCCGACATAATTAGGAAACGGTTAGACACATTGATTTTTATTTAAATGATCTATTTTCAAAAATTCATCCTTTTGATTAGAAAAGTGGTTTTATTGAATTTTCCGTGACCTATTAAATTAGCTACAAGGCTACAGGCACCTTTTTGTTACATCATAATAATTATGTTTGTCAATATAAATACCGGATATTAATCGGATTAAGCTTCGAAGAAAAGGGTGTGCAAACAAACAACTGATAAATTTTACGATAGCTAATTAATTGAATCTTGATAAGAAATCAATTAGCGTAGCTACAAGCCCCAAAAACATTTACGTACATCAAAGGTAAAGAAAGAACGAAAAAAATAAGAAAGAAAGAAGGAAAGAAAGAAGAGTTTTTTTTTAAGATTAAAAGGTTACTATTTGAAAATTTTGTATGAAAAACAGAATAGGTAACTAAAAGTTTAAAATAAATTTAGTCTTTGCATTTTACAACAACAGTAATTGTATTATTCTTCTGGTTGCATGCTACATACATACACTCACGCCTTCTTCTCTTGGGGTAGGCTGTAGCTACAGAACGCCACCTGCTAAGATCCTTACATACTACTTTTGCTTCGTTTACTTCCATACATCTGGTCAAACACGTACGCGGGTTGCGAGTAGGCTACACACCTGACTTTACTGAAGAACATCGCCAATAAGGTCACTGTATGAAGGCAGGGATTCCCAACCGGTGGTAGGGCGCGCCCCCCTCGGGGGGCGTCGAGTGATCAATGGAGGGGCGCGGCGGGTCCAATAATGAAGTATAGATTTATTAAATGTTATCTAGTTGTTATTACAAACTGTTAAGACTAATTTCCAAAGCCCAAACGTTTCATAAGTAATACTAAATTAAGTGCTGTAAAATGAAGTTCAGCTTTCCTGCATAAGTCTACAAAATAAGTTTTTCTATTTTTGTATGAAAAGACTAAAGAAAACCGAACCTATCCGAGGCGGCTTAATTTATTTATTTGGCTATAATTTTCGAGCTGACTTCGTTCGCTCTTCCATTCTATATTCTCTTGATTCTTCATTTTTTCTGCTAACTCCTTTTTCTGTGTGAATGGTTAAAAGAAAAATGTAACGTTGACGTGTAAAAGTGTTTGTACAAACCTATTTACAGAAATAAAATCATTTATCATTTAACGAATCCAAGATTGTACAAAATTTTTCGAGCTCGCTTTGCTCGCTCTTACATAATGCATTCTCGTAATTTTTATGTTTTTCTGCTTATGTCGACAAAGCAACCCAGAGGCGTAGTGATTTTAAAAGAAAGTAAAAGTGGCGCGTATATTAAAAGGTTGGGAACCAATGTCCTAGGGCGTCTCCTCCTGGCTTTCAACTCACTCACTCACTGGTGGGTGACGTATTATAGTTTATTATTTAGTTGCAGCCGCATGACATTGGTTTAACATGAAAACTCGATTACAAGCAATCTAACTTCGTGACTTACTGTTCATGAAATTATTATCAGTTACGAGATTGTTTTGGGCTGATATGAGGCACCTGTTAATTAATTTAATGTCACAGTGTTTAGTGTAGTATCCTATGACAATTAATTAATTAAAACCATAAACCCAATGTTTAGCGTGCGTTCCATTTCGCACTAACCGCACCGAAAACAGCAAATTTTCACACCAAAAACAAAAGTCCGTTCCCAGGAATTATTTCGCACAAACTCACTTAGTTTGATGTACCTACAGAATACGTAGATTAAGGTTTCATGACGGGTGTTGTCACATTCTGTATAGCATGACAAGGATTCAATCAGCTGAATCATAGCAAATTAATACCTAATTATACCCCGTTCTAGGAAACCATTTATCGCATTATCAAAACAACCTACTTAATTCAATTGTATAGTCTATTCAAATCTTAAGCCGGATATCTTTCCGATATCAATCATGTTGAATAAAGATTAAAATCAAATTATAGTTTTTCTCGAAGCATTCGTTATCTTTTAAAATTGCCGGGAATTATTTTTCCTTGGACTTGAAATACCCAGTCAAAACCGGAATGGTGGCGAAATTTGTTTGTAGCTACTGGCTTTATTAATTTTTTCTTGGAGCTTTTAATGCACACCGTAGTGAAGAAAATTTCTTCCTCTCACGATGCAATGATCTAAATGCCACTATTTATACTAAACACGACCATCATTTATTTTTCTAACTTAGACAGCTGTGCTGCTGGGGAGTTTGTTGCGCCACTTCTTCTTCCCAGCTAAAGCAGTAGAAGTGATGAAGGGTGGGCGTTCTGGGGGACTGTCTTATGTAATTTTGATGTTCGAAAAGTGCTAATTCTCAGCCTAGTTTGAATAAATGAGTTTTGATTTTTTTTTAATTTTCATAGCTGAAGCGATTCCTATTGAAACTTGTTTTGCAGCGAGGCATCCTTTTGGAGCACATTTAGTGATCTAGTACAGTACAGTCTTCTGGTTTAGATTGTTTCAGGATTAATATCCTAAGGCTGGTTGAGATCTAAATTTTATTCAGATTTAGTGAGTTTATGGACGATATTAATTCTCAAAATAAAGCAATTGAATTTTGCTACCGGTAACTACCGCTTTTATTATTTTTAAGGTGCAGCTTTTCACGGTCGTTCTGACGTACTGCAATAATTGACCTAGTATCATGTGATAATATTATATATTATCTCTCCAGCGGTATCTAGATTGCTGAAACGGTAAATACCCTATTAAATTGTTACTAGGGGAAAACATATCGAAACGCTTTTAAGGAAAAGATATGCTATGTTATATTTATCACCTGATTTTAAGCAGTCACCACTGCTGGACATCTGCATCTCAGAGTTGCCACCGTGCCCATCCAGAGTCAAGCTGAAATGTCTCATACACCGGTACCCGGCTCCCTTCAAAGTGATCACAGAAACGCTATTTAATGGCAGAAATCAAACGCGAATCACTTGCTTCAAAAACGGTGAAGGAAAACATTGTGAGAAAACCTGCATGCCTGAGAGATATTTCTCGACGGCATGTTAAGCCAAGTCAGAGGCCCATGGGCGGCTTTAAAACCCTGACATCAGGATAGTCACTAACCACACGAAAAGAAGATGCAGATGGCAGAAATAGGTATGGTGGTAGTTGTTCCCTGAACGAACTCCTTCAATTATTATTATTATTTGATTAGACACACTAGCAGCTAATTAGCTGATGTGTGTATATCAAATAGCTTGGAGATTTTTAATCTGCTCAGTCGATTCTTGAAGCAGTTTAGTGAGGGAGCCGTCACAACATCCTCCGGGAGCCTATTCCACGCGTTTACAACTCGGTTAGATAAGAATTGCTTGAAAGGCTTTTTCTTTTATGAATTTTCCCATAACTTTAGGGAATGCCGACGCAAATGTTTGTTGGCATTCAGAGTGTTATATCAGATTTTTGATAAAGATATCTCTTATCAAGTAATCTGCAGTTATTTCTTCGAATTCATTCATTTTATTTGTTACAGGATATCCGCTTGATTGGAAAAATATCGCAATTTTTTTTTTATCGAGACTAAGTAATGGAACTAACTAATGGTCATAAGAACAGAAGAACAATTATGCTCGCTATGAAGACGGTATCCAAAATGAATAGTTTCTGCATCCACGCTTGACACTTGCCACATTCTATTTCAACTATTGATCATGTTTTTAATGAAAAAAAATATTTTTAAATAATTTTTTTTGTAATGAAATGCAAATATAGTAAAAATAAAAACCTCGCCGCATCAGAGATAAGATAACTATCTGAACACAATTGTATCAAAAAGCATTGATTAAACAAACGAGATTGATAAAATCGATCTTTATATAAAATGACGAAGTAAATTCGTTCATCGTCACTCTGTGGTGAATCTAGCAGAATGAAGTTCGTTGGTGTACTAGCTTTACTGCTTGTTGCTTCGGCAGCCATTGCTGAAGAAGAGGATCTACCTGCAGCTGAAGAAGAGTATCTACCTGCAGCTGAACAATGCGATCCAGAGACTGAGTGTAATCTCCCTGACTGCAGATGTTCAAGCACTGACATTCCTGGCGGATTACAGCCAAGAAATACACCACAGGTGAGTTTGAATGATAATGAAGTGGAGGTGTTAAATTTTGGTCAGTGAACAACTGATGTTATTTTTAGAAAGATTACAACATCCATCGTAAATTATTCGTTTCCGGTTTTAATTAATATTTTTTTATCAAATCACTGTTTCCAATATTATTAAATCCGTTTTTATATCGGCAACAATAAATTGTAATTGGATTATTCTTTAATTTATAATCAATGTTACTAATTATGAAGTTAATAACAAAGTTATATAATCAATGTGCACACTGAAATCAATTAAAGAAATCAATCTCATTCATAAATGTTTTAGTATTTTCTATATTTACAAAATGAAGCATAATATAAGTATCTCTTACAGTTCCATCTGAAACAACTGGTTCTAATGCTTCACAAACACTTGTTTCCAGTTCGTTACAGTCACCTTCGACGACGGTATCAATGTCAACAATATCATTACATACCGTGATACTCTCTACAACCGTTCCAATTCAAATGGCTGCCCTGCTGGTGCCACTTTTTACGTCAGCCACGAGTATACTAACTACGTCATTGTCAATGAACTGTACAACCGTGGATTCGAGATCGCTCTCCACTCGATCACTCACCAGACCCCACAGACTTATTGGTTGGAAGCCACCACTGAGGACATGAGGAGAGAATTTGGAGACCAGAAGGTTCAAATGTCTCACTTTGCTAACATTCCTTTCGACTCTATTAAAGGTGAGAATTACACATGCAATACTTACCTTATTAGTATTAGGTAGTATAGCTCTTTGAAGGAAATCTCAGGACGTGTGAATTTACGATTTTTCCATACAAACTTCGGCACCCATTTCACCCTCTTTAGGGGTTGATTATTATATTCATACAAAATGTATTAAAATTGATTCCTGTATCCAAAAAAAGTTGAACTTATAGAAGCAACGATAAAATCGAAAATGTTCGATCATATGTCTTATTGTTAAATTTTAGCTGCTCGATAAAAGCATCAACGAAAAAATATTGATTACCTACGAACTTAATTTTAAATTTTTATACGGTTTTACTATATTTCAGGTCTCCGCATTCCCTTCCTCCAAATGACCGGTAACGCCAGCTTTGAAATAATGGATGAATATGGCTTGGACTACGACTGCACCTGGCCCACAGTAGCACACACTAACCCTGGTCTTTGGCCTTACACCCTAGACTTTGCTTCCACCCAGGACTGCATCGTTCCTCCTTGCCCAACAGCGTCCTTCCCCGGAAAATGGGTTAAGCCTTTGGTAGCCTGGTCTGATCTTCAAGGAGTTCCCTGCTCGTTTGTGGATGCTTGTTTCTTCATGTAAGTAGTTATAACTAAATTTAGATATAGCACAGAAATCTCGATGTTTTGACATGTCACCATGATTGCACTCGTGCAAAGCAGGACTGACTCGCTAGTTTATATAATAATATAAATACCAGTTGCTTAAGCAATTGATAGTGTTCCTATTCTTATTCAAATCTTTTACCATATCATCGATTAACGTCAAGATAGTAGTTAAACGTGAAGGTGAGGAGCTCGTGGCTAAGTAATAATAGCCGTACAGGTCTATCCATTAGGTTAATAGCTTAACCTGATGGATCGACCCGTACGCTTGCCAGGGTTGGTGACAAAACTCCTTCGTGCCTCGGAAAGCACGTTAAGCTGTTGCTCCCGGCTGTCATTCGTGGATCTTTACCAGTCGTTACGAGTCGTCAGAAGCCCGAATGTCTGACAACCAGTCTTACCAAGGGGTATCGTATTACTCAGTTACTGGGTTGCGGAGGTCAGTTAGGCAGTCGCTCCATATAAAAAACTGGTATTCAGCAGCATCCGGTTAGACTTTAATAATTGACTGTTTTAATTTACGACATCATTCATTTTCTTTAGCATTCTATAAATTAGTGCTGACAATTTTCATTTTATTATAAAAACTTTCATTTTATGGTAATTTTTTTTTTTTTTCTCACACACTTAATTTATCTAATTATCTAATCAACATTGTTCAGTGATTTAAAATTCTTAATGATAGATGATCTAATTTATTTACTTGTTTATTTTTGGTTCAAACAAAAACCAAAGTTGAAGTCTTATTTATCGACCAACAATTTTTTTATAATAACCTTATTGGGAACATACATATTATTTAAGGTATGACAAAACTAAACAAAATATAATATATCTTGGTTCATATATCTATAATGATTTTGACTTGACTTTTGTACGTCCTAGAGGCAAAACATAGCGCTTTCAATGTATTAACAAATAAGAAGTTATAATTTACCTATGTTTCACAATAAACAAATGAATCTGAATCAGACTGGAAGCCAACCCCAACATAGTTGGGAAAAAGCTAGGCAGATTAAAGGATATAAAATGTGAGACTCGCAAATATGAGAAAAGTGGATGTTCGCCTGTTGGAAAAGAAGATTTTTTGTTAGATAATGGTTTTTGGGTTAGTTGGTTTTTATTATTACATAACATAACATCACGCCTTGTTTCCCCGAAGGTGTAGGCAGAGGTGTACCAATAGTACAGTACATTTTGCCAGTTATGTTTAAGTACCATTTTAAAGGAGGCGAGCTTATATAAGGCGGCTTCAACCTGGCAAAAATCCAGATTCCGGGCTGCTACTGAAAAAAACCAGATAAAAAACACAATAACACTGCTCGACCTGGGAATCGAAGTCAGGACCTCATGCTCAGCAATAGCGCTTGTGACCACTCCACCAACCAGGCCGCTATTTTAAAGAAATTTTGTTATTATGAATTTTTCAAAATTCCTTAAAAATGGTGAAACTAAACTAATATTGTTTATGTTCACATTTCACTGTAAAAGCTAAACTGAATGTGGGGGATTCCTCAGGGCAATATCTTAGGAACCCTCAATACTGTTATTAATTTTTATTGACTCCCAGAATTTGTATTTCCCACGACAAAAAAAATTATTATTATTGCTATTTACCTATTGTTACTTAGTTAATTTAGTACCTAGTGTAAATAGTTACTTGTATAATAATTAAAAGTTGTATAAAGCATTAACTATTTCTATGTACTTAATATGACTACAAATACTTACCCTTTTTTCCGCTGACTCTTTTTTGACCATTTTTAACCTCTATTTTACAGCCCCGACCGCGAAAATGAAGACGATTGGTACAAGTTCATCGTTACCAACTTCGAGAGGCACTATTTAGGCAACCGCGCTCCCTTCGGCTTTTTCGTTCATGAGGCGTTCCTGACTGCCTTCCCTGCCGTCCGCCGTGCTTTCGTCCGATTCTTGGATACGGTCAACGAACTCCCTGATGCTTTCATGGTAAGAATAAAGGGCTTATTGGTGATTCGCCCGATTCGATTCGATTTAAATAATATTAGTTTTTCTTGAGGCGATTCGCAGGAATTTCATGTATTTGTGGGCGAATCGACAATAATATTATTTAAAAATATCAGTTCGCTCGTTACGGGTTAGTTAATTCGGGCGAATCAACAATAAGCCAAATAAATTTAAATAAAAATAATAAAAGAAAAAAGAAAAATAAAAGAATAAATTCAATTGAATTTCATTTTAATCACTGAACCTGACTTGATTTCCGTACTTCAACGGACACGACGCAAGTTTCTTGCCTGCCTTTATAATAAAATTGAAGCAACAAATGATTTGCATAGCCATAAAACTTTTTATTGTTGCTTCAACTTATGGTATGCCACGGGCAATTAAATCGCACCGATTAAATCAGCCTTTACTAAAACTAAAACGAAAACTTCCCCACAATAAAAAAACGATTAAAGTACCTAATGATTAAGTTTTTTTTTTCTCCAGGTGAACTCGCACGAAGTTATTGACTGGGTGAAGAACCCCGTCCCAGTTGATGAGTACAAGCGCCAGAGTTGCCGCAGGTTCACCCCTTCCCGCTGCGATCCCAAAACCTGTCCACTTACCTCGAGCCACAATGGAGTAAGTATTAAACTCTATCCTTCATTATCAGCAGACATTCTTTACATAAACGTATATTTCAACTCTTTTGAACGTCATTAATTACAAAAAAAAAAAAATATTTTAGTTGCCGCTTCCAAAAGGTAATTTCTTATGCAAGAAACTATTCTTTAAAAAAAAAACGGTTTTATTTGCAAAGAAATTTTTAATTTCGCGGGTACATTGACGGATCCCCATAAGCTTATAGTCATTCTTCAAGTTAATATATCCACCACTTACTCAACCATCTCTTTAAAAACCTTGATACCTGCCATTATTTAATTTTAATTGTGGCAACTATATGATGATTTCTACTAGTCAGCTCCTACCGCAAGCCGCGTTAAAGTTCTTCATTCCAAAAATTTAATAAAAAGAGAAAAACAAAGAAATAAAGTAAGAAAGAAAGAAATAAATAAAAATAAATAAATGAGGGATGTCTAGTAACATTTCTGTCCGCAATATGTACCAGCAAGTGCGTCCATACTTCTAGAGAGAATTTATTTTATGCTAATGCATTCATTTTGTTCCTTTCATAGATGCAATACTGGATGCAAATCTGCAACGTTTGCCCACGTGTCTACCCGTGGATCGGCAATCCTCTTGGACAATAAAGCTGAGATTGAATAAGTTTTCAGGCAAATAAATATTACGATATAAAATGTTGTGTTTTCCTTTTTATTGTACAGTTAGCCACACATTAGTTGTAAAAAACACACCAGTACAAGGTGGCCTTTTATTCTATTTAAATTCCGTGCGACGCTAGGTCAGGTCAAGGTCAAAGATTTTTTTTTTTATTCTTTATTATTATATAAAGGTATCTCCACAACAAGGGTACCCTTGTTGTGGAGATGAATGAAAATCTTCTTCGATAGTAATTAGGCGTATAATTAATTATTTTTGATTTTTACAAATGTTAGCGTGATGATCCTTATGCGTGTATGTCGTGCGATTAATGAATGCGACGGCCGCGCCGCTCGTGGGAGAATTCGGTACCATGCCCCGCACTCCTCTCCTCTGCCGTCCAATAGTGGTGGGCTCGCTCATGATGACGATGCGTAGACAACCCTAGTTGCGTAACTTATTTTCGTAAACGATTATGCCTAATTTGGTTCATTTTGACAGTTCGACAACATTCATTGTGTTATTTACGTTTTTGAGCAGATTTTTTTTCCAACTTATGAAGCTATGGATTAGCAATCGGTTTCAAATCGAAACAGATTGTGATTGTGTTGTATTACGCAATTATTGTACAGGTTCTTAATAGATAATTACAATCTATCTTATATGACTAACAAGCAATTTTAATCAATCATTTTTTTAAGTGATAATTATATTAAAATTTAGATTAGCGTTGGTTATACTTTACACAAGTCCATTCCACTTTCTTATAATAATATAAACACTTTGTTAATTTGTCTTATAAGTGTGTCATTGTCACTATTATTTCTACATTTTAACACTAAACTAACTCAAAAGGTTTTGTTCGTTTAAAATCTCGTGCAGACTGGAGCGATGCGACGGCGTGACGCTACTCTAACAAAACATTTTCTAAGAAAACTTCACAGTAGAACAATTACCGATGTCGCACCAGTCTGCACGAGACTTTAGTCTTCACACTATATTTGTTTAGTCTAAGGTCAAATTGCTACCACTGACGTACGGCTTACTGTACGAACCCGCAACTTTAGCCACCGACCACCGTACGGGGCAACGATTCCAGTCAATAGCAAGAGGTATCTTTTACCCAGTAAATGGGTTGTGGAGGTCAGATAGGCAGGCGGTTGCTCAAAATATGTACTGCAACACCAGCCAAGCCAAGTGCACATTACGGCCGCAGCGTAAAGGAATGATGCCGCAGCAGTTCTGCCGCGTCACTACTAGTCCCCATACATTTTCTTTATTAGATTAGATTCCGAGCACGGCAGCAATGTCGCGGCAGCACTGCTGCGACAGCACTACTGCGCGGCAGTTTCGCCCTGCCGCCACGTCAGACCAATACTGCGGCGGCGGCGTTACAACAGCAAGACAGCACGAACAACAGGTGCTCGGAATCAGCGGCCAGCGGGATTTGGAATCATATGTTAATGGATTTTTATACTAAAAAGTGCGGTGCGGCCCGCCTCTAGTGTGCGTTGGTTCATAAAAACGTACGAAAGCAATGAAGGATGATTTTTGCAATGCGTTGCGTTGCGGTGCGGCCCGCCTTAACGCTCTTTCAAACAGGCGCGACACGCGACGCGACACAAAGACACCGCTCGTCGCGCGACGAGCGGTGTCTTTGTGTCGCGTCGCGTGTCGCGCCTGTTTGAAAGAGCCTTTAATCTGCGTTAGCCAACTGCAAATTTTACTATTACAGTAACGTTAATAAGCAATTAATGAATATTTTGAAGTCTCCGTACACTTTTACCTAGGCGTGACCTTGAGAAATCCATTATAAAATGCAATTGATGTGGATATATTTAATAACCTATATATTTAGTCTGCGCTCAGTGCTTGTTATGGCAACACGCCATATTCGAGTTCGCGACAAGTCAATCGTCATCCTGAGGATGCCTCGTTGAGAGGTGAAACACGTGTCGATTTCTTTCGGGGTCTTTTTAAGACTCTTTAGAAATAGCTGAGCGGAACAGGTTACTAAATATATCCACATCAATTGCATTTTAGGTACTATCTTGTTTATTAAATCTGTGTGTGCTTATTCCTATCTTTTATTTGCTGTTTTTCCTTATAGTTATAATATTTAAAATAGATCAACTTCATTAATCAAAATAATACTTATTCTATTCTATTTTAATAACAAGAATTGCTATTGCGTAACAGCAAATTCACGCAAACCGATTTTTTTCCAGATTTTAAGACGAATCTTCTTTGTTTTTTTAGCGGCATGTAAATGTCCTACGACCTTATTCAAATAAACGTAAAATACACACACTAATCTAAAGTAGCTAAAATCTTTCACTGCAGACCCACCGTACCCCTGGCCGTACCTCTGGTGGTACGGTGAGTATTTTAAAGTTAAACGATACCACCAGGTAATAGTGTTATCACTCGTTGACACGTTTATTAATTTTGGAGTGAAACGTATTTAAAATGTTGCAGGTTGTTCAATGGCGTTCACCTAATACCTACACTTATTACAGTAAATTAATTCATCCCATGTCCTTAAGATCTCTCTTTTTCTTGTCCATACAATGGTTCACTGCAGACCCACCGTACCCCTGGCCGTACCACTGGTGGTACGGTGGGTATTTTAAAGTTAACCAATACCACCAGGTAATAGTGTTGGTGTTGTATCACTAGTTAAAATTGCACTGTTTTGTTCCTAACTCTAAAAAACGACCTCCTTAAATGTCATTCGTTAGCCGTACTCGCACACGAAGGGTTCCGAACCGTATTAGAATGAGCAAAAAAACGCTGAAAAAAAAACACGTTTCTTGTATGGGGAACACTTTAATTATTAACTTTTTTTATTATTTGCTTTTATAGTAGCTGTAGATACACAATCTGTGAAAATTTCAACTGTCTACCTATTTAAAGTTCATGAGATACAACCCGCTGATAGACAGACGAACTGACGGACAGCGGAGGCTTAATAATAGTTTCTGTTTGGCTTCCTTCGAGTACGGAACCCTAAAAACGATTTCCTGTGTTCTACGTTATTATAATTCCAGTTTCTACTACTGTATCAAAATAAGTATAGTTCTAGAAGGGCCTTTTGGCGCGTGGCCAAAATCGGAATTAACGTCGCCATCTTGATTTTTCAATACATTTACACAAATGTTTATCAACAACGCCCCCTGTCAATGTCATTCAAGCGCCAAAAGTTTCTTGTAGCACTTTTTTTGTAGCTTGCAGATGGACATTGAACACGTTAAGGTTCGGTTTCCTAGAACAGCGGTGACCGCTCACGTACCGTCCACAATTTACAGGCGAATGACGTCACTGAAACGTTGATTATGATAGTAAGTTCATATAGTTTCCCAGAAAGCATTGTTGAGACCGTAAAGTAAACCCAAAGATTTAAATCGCTAGATTTGCTCTCACCATACTCAGTCACAAGAAAAAGTGTCCATATGTGAGAAGAGTAAGCTCACACATTATTAAAGTCTATTTTTCAGTAAAATGCGGCCATCGCTTTTCTAGGAAACCGTAGGTTTACCTACTACTAGTTTTTGTTTTTCTTTTCATGTCTTAACTTCTGGGTAAGTATTTTGTATTTCCAAGAACCTTGGTGATAATATCGTTATCAACAATTTATTTTTGTATGTCAGTATGCAATAAATCAGGAAAAACAGTGGCCGGATTATCAAATTATTATACGGTTGATTACTTTTGCGATAATTTCGATTACTAATGGGTGGCAATTTGATTTACATCGATAATAATCTAAAAATCTATTGATAATTTTAGATGGCGCCAATCAGGATAACTTAATGGAAATATTGCTATACATTATACCGACAGTTCGCTAGTTATAATCCGTTCCAAAAATATGTGATGAAAGTGTAAACAAACGCTTTTCAGGTTACATTCTTATGGAATCACTTACTAAAATGAATTAATAACACATTCATCCGTATTTGAGAGAAGTTTTCAACTTTATATCTCATCTCTTTTCCACAATTATTGTTTGAATGGATGAATTAATGAAATGCACCCACTCGAAATTAAGCACGAACCCCGTTTGCACTAGCCCCTGGAGCCTCGTGCTTCATGGGGCTACAGAGGCCATTGCATATCAAAGAGTAGACCCGAGGGCGCGGAGACGTGCCCTTAGGATAAAGAAGGATTTGCGAGCCGTATCGGAAGTGCATCCTTGAGTAGGCAATGGACTAGTGGAGAGACGGGTGATGTTTATTTAACATTATTAAATTTTAATTGAAAAATCATGAAGAACATCACCAATAAGGTCCTTACGATATCCTTCTAGGCAAACGCTAGAATGGGATCTGAACCATTTTAACCGACTTAAAAAAAGGAGGTTCTGAATATGTATTTTATGATTGAGAGGTGGTTCCGTATAAATTTTACTAACTTTGCTTGGGTACTTTTTGAGTTAGCTTCAATAAATCTTTGAGGTGATTTAAAATTTTAATTTTGTATTTGAGTATTCAAATAATAAAATCAAAGCACTCAATTTGTAAGTGGCACTACGAATTGACATCCACAGGTGCCTACGTGTTTCATTCATTTATTTACATTTTTATCAGATACTTTTGACCACAGTAAGAATATTTTTATGAAACAAAAATGATTTTTAGCAATCGTTTTTGTAGGTACTTATTTCAACATAATAATAAATCAATGTGATGTTGCTATAGTTTGATCGAGACCGCTGCGCTGTACCGCCGCTTAGGAATGCGCGGCGTAGCGAAGGACAGCGTTGACAAATGAGCGATAGGACGCCGTGAACGTTAACGAATGAGCGGCCTGCACTGCCCCGCTGTCTCGCCTCGCACTTAAGGCACGGTACAGCGGTTTCGGTCAGACTATACTAGATTGTTTGAAAATTATACCTTCTTATGTTTCGATTTCACACATGCATCGATCATACTAGCTGAACCACAGAAATATAAAAATCTATGAGTTGAACAGATCATACGTTTTTTGACTTCTTCGTCCTTGTTCATGATTCATCATAGGAGTTGACGAGCCACTAAACAAAAAATACCTCGTTGGTCTAGCGGTCACAAATGCTACAGCTGAGCATGAGGTCCTGGGTTCGTTTCCCAGGTCGGGCAATTTCTTAGTAGCAACCTGGAATCTGAATATGTGCCCGATTGGTGGCAATAGGCTCGCCCGCTATTACATGGGACTTAAACATAACTGACGAAATGTGGGTGTTGCTATAGGTATACCTCGTCTACCTAACCCTTCGGGGATTACAGGCAGAATTTATGTTTATGTTTCTTCAGTAAAACTTTCTTTAAAACAAAATTTCGATTTATTTATAAAATAGCCCCCAGTCGAATTAGTAATCGGCGATGATAAAAAAAAAAACATTAGTATTCCAGGGTTAAGGAGTGGTTTCAAGGTGTGTCACTAGGTAGGTAGGTATATTGGCTTGATTAGGGTTATCAAACTAGTTAGTCACAGCCAAATCAGTGCCGTTATCGTAAACACTTCTTTTTTGATGCGTCACGTTAAATATTGTTTCATAATAATTTAAAATCATCCTCATTGATTTCAATAGCCAAAGTATCGTCATTTTAAAAAATTGGTGTTTGATTTAAAAATAATTAAATCAATCTGCCTAGCCTTTTCCCAACTATATTAGGGTCGGCTTCCAGTCTAACCGGATGCAGCTGAATACCAGTATTTTACATGGAGCGACTGCCTATCTGACCTCCACAACGCAGTGACTGGGTAATACGATACCCCTTGGTAAGACTGGTTGTCAGACTTTCGGGCTTCTGACGACCCGTTACGACTGTCAAAGATTCACGAATGGCAACCGGGACAACGGCTTAACGTGCTTTCCGAGGCATAGAGGTGTCTGAGTATGTAAATAAAATAATGAAGTGCTGATTGAATATTTTTTAATAAAGCCTCCCATACATCGCACATAAGTTTTAGACTAAACATACCTACAATAAATTAAATAAATACATGAATAACTATTTTTTATAACCCTAACGGGTTGCCTGTCCAAGGGTAGACTCTGGGGCAGTCATTGCATGCTTCCATCCAATAAGTGAACTGCAAAAAAAAAAAGTGGTAGGTACTAGAAAAGTCATGAAGCAGTACAAAAATTAGATTTTTTCACAACTGCGTTCCACGGCCACGCTATACCGATGCGTGGCTAACAAACAAATAAACCATGCAGCAAACTTGGGTAATCAGTTAATCACATTGTAATGTACAGTGGAATTCCGCCTTAGCGCCTGCGACAAACTCTTTCTCCAAAAGTTCAAATGAAGAAACTTAAGGCGCGGTAAGAAGCAAACCTGTAGGTATTGCAGGAGGTGAAGCAACATTAGTGCATCGCTGTATACAAATACGGTTGAAAATGGCGGTTGAAATTGTATCTCGTTTCCACCAATAATATAAAAGTTAATTGGCAGGAATCAATTAACTTAAAAAGCAATAACTTAAAACATTTTTACATATTTCTTTAGTTGATTAAATTTCCGTTTTATAGTTACAAAAATGTGAATAGTGTTGCTCAAAATGTTGCATTTCGAGACGAAAAATTTTTTCGTGTTCTATCTAGCGGTTTTTTTTTTTCAAGATGCTAGATGAATAAGATGTCTTGTCTTTTTTATACACTTGACTATACACTGTATTTTTTTTTCAGCTTTTTAATATGTAGCAATACTCCTACGGTCCACTTACACTACGACGAAAAAGTGGACGTTCTACGATGATCGTTTGGGCAGTGCCTTAATTAACCATCCTTGACTATCTCGTTGGTTTATACTGAGCATGAGGTCCTGGGTTGGTTGTCACATCAGCATCAAAGTGTTATTTGGTGTTTCCATCAGGAATTTCTCAGTAGCAGCCCGGAGTCTGGATTTGTGCCCGGTCGATGGCAATAGGCACGCCCCCTATTACATGGGACTTAAACATTACTTGCAAAATCTAGCGTGTACTCTCGCTAGGTACAGCTCTATCTAACCCTTCGAGATTACAAGCGTGATCCTATGTTATATTATTGAAGCATTGAATACAAACCTCGTTGTGTTCAGATTGAAGATTACCACAAAAGTGGGCAGAGCAGTTAGTCGTACTCCATGTCCTGCAGCCCTTAGCTCTGTATTGAGCCACAGTTATGGGGTTCTTTACCCAGTCGATGACTTCGTTAGAATTTACCTGGATAATTAAAAGAAGCCTTCGTTATTTTTTGTTACAGCGTTTTGTTAACTTATTTATTTATAGCCTTGTCAACCATCGTAATTGTATCTGGACTATTTCCAAAAAAAACACTACAAAGTGAAAAATTACTTTAATTTCGGAAGTCGGTGGCAAAAACCGAAAATTCAAAACCACACCAACTTCCGAAATTAAAGTAATTTTTCGTCGTGTTTTTTTTTTTTTTAGAAGTCGAATTATTATTTTTTTGTGAAAAGTTTTGTACACAGATTTGTACCAAATAGAAACTAAACACCATACAATCGTTCAAACTCACCATGAAAGCATCACTCAAGTTGCTAATCAAATCCATGAACCTAATAAAGGCGGCTTCAACAGCAGGGTTGCTGGAGAGATACCATTCGTGGATATAGAAACCGAAGGGAGCGCGGTTACTAAAGTAGTGCCTCTCAAAGTTTCTGACGATGAACTGGAACCAACCTTCTTCGTCTTTCAGGTCAGGACTAAAGAAAAAAAAGCAGGTACAGGTTGAATGCATGAATGCGTGTGGCCAAAACAAAGAATTTATCAGTAAAGCTACGCTTTCCTAAAAGAGCGGTTGCCGCTCTTAACGGCCGCAGTGACGTCTGTCATGAAAACGATGACAGCGGCAAAGATTTAAATCGTTAGATTCACCCTACAGCATCAAAAGATAGTAGCGTTTCTGTTTCGTTTTGACAACTCTGACACACAACAATGCAGTGACTACACTTGATTATGACACTTCTTCTCAGTCTGACACTTGTGATTGAGTACGGTGAGGGTAAATTTAGAGATTTAAATCTTTGGGTGACGGGGTTTGAATTAATTTAAAAAAACTAGTGATAATGACAGATTTTCTTAGCAGCCATTATAATATCACGGAACCGGTTTCCTATACTTATAAATAGATAGCTAGAATACTCTTTCTTTATTATGTTGGTACATCAAACCAAACTACAATTATTGTTTAACTACTTGAAAAATGAAAACACTACAGAATATCTTCAAAGAATCAAAAGATCACAATACAGACAATGATAATGAATTTGGTACGAAGCATGAGTTCACGATAGTTTTATTTAAATTTTTTATTTGTATTTTTTTATTTATGCTGACCTGGTGTCAGAGTTTGTATACCGCCCATGGGCCTCCGACTTGGCTTCACATGCCATCAAGAAATATCTCTCGGTTTCCTCACGATGTTTTCCTTCACCGTTTTTGAAGCAAGTGATAATTAATTACAATACGCGTCACATGAATCCGAAAAGTCAGAGGTGCGTGTTTTGGGTTCGAAATTTGAGACCTATATCTTGGTAGTCCAACGGTGTGACCGTTGGACTACCACTAGGCTATCAGTGCTGTTCATTAATTATACTAGTAAGTAATTCTAATTCTAATAGAGCTAGCGTTATTATTTGTGGTTTTTGTCAAGTTCCACTTTCAGACCCCATTAACAAATCCTCAAGTTAAGTTACTTACGTGTGATTGCAAGAATCAGCCATCACGCATGGGAATCCATTCAAGTCAGACCAGGAAACCATAGGTTGGACCCAAGGTTTTGGAATAGAAGCAGTTGGGCAAGGGGGTATTTGGCAGTCCTGTATGGATGCATAGTCCAGGGTATAGGGCCAAAGACCAGGGTCTAAATGCTCAATGGTGGGCCATGAGCTGTCGTATTCTATACCATAGTCAGCCATGACTTCGAAGCTAGAGTTGCCAGACATCTGGAGGAATGGCAGTCGGACACCTGTAACGTTGAACTAATGTTAAAACAAGGTTGCTGAACAAGCGATGCTGTCAACACTATAATTTTTATATTCAGGTAAAGAGAGTCAAAAAGTTTTTTTTATAAAGAACTATTATTATTATTAAGAAATATTATTATTTTGGAACTCTTCTAATTAACTTATAATAATAATAATACACTTTACTTTGCACTTGTAGCTCCACTATCACATTAGGTAAAAAAAAAACCTGTAATGATAGATGTAAGATGGGTACCTGTATAAATAATGTATGAATTTTCTAAATTAGGTAAATAGAGTTTTTTATAATACTGTAGTTTACAGTTGAAACTCAACACAGCACAGGAATAAAATAATAATTTTAAAAAAATACCCTGTTGTTGTTAGAAAATACTCACCCTTAATGGTGTCAAAAGGAATATTGGCAAAGTGAGAAATCTGAAACATTTGATCAACGATCTCCTCTTTTATGGCATTGTAGGTAGCATTCGCCCAGTAGCTCTGAGGAGATCTGTGGCTAATGGAATGCAGTGCGATCTCAAAGCCTTTGTTGTACAGTTCATTGACAAAGCGGTAGTTGGTGTACTCGTGACTGACGTAGAAGGTTGCTCCTGCGGGGCAGCCGTCAGAATTCTTGCGATCGTAGAGGACATTGCGGTAAGTAACTATGTTTCTAACATTGACGCCATCGTCGAATGTGATAGTGACGAACTGTAATAGAAAAATTATTTGCTGACAGGTCCAATATAAAAAAGGTGAACCTCGTAAATCTCGCAATTTTTCTTGCTATAAGTAGTTTAACCGATACCGCTGTACCAATTAATTAATTAATAATATTATGAGTCTTTAGAAACCGTAATGAAAATCAAAAATTTTGAAAGTGTTAAGCAAAAACCATGAAAAAAAATTGAAGAAGTTTATCATAATCAAAGATCTTATTAAACTTGACTTCTGTGATAATAAAATCGATTATTGACTCGATTTTATTATCACAGAAGTCAAGTTTACACACAAAGCCATTATTAAATCAAAATTTGTACTCATTGAGGAAAATGGCACGACGCGAATGACTTTGGTCTTTATCGCAATGTTTATGTAAACATGAGGCTCCAAGGGCTAGGGCAAATCTTGCGGTTCATTCGACTTATCGAGTCTGGTTAAGCCACTCTGGGATCAGTGCATTTCATTCATTAATTCATTCAAGAGAAAGAAGAACTCTCATAATAAAAATTTCTACTATTCATAGTTTAAAGAATTTTGAATCCATCTTTGGAGAACCTAATTGTATTTCCTTAAAAGACAAGCCGTGTGCCCGATGGAATTTTCCATCAGCAAAAGTGACAAACTTACAGACAAACTGTCATCCCTGGTCACTATCCTGTGCTGACTATGTTGGTGTCGGCTTCCTGTCTAACCGGTTGCAGCTGAATACCAGTAATTTACATGAAGCGACTGCCTATCTGATCCCCATAACCCAGTTACTGGGTAATACGATAATCCTTGGTAAGGGACCAAGGGGGACTATCATGCTGCCGAGGCACGTTGGGGTCTTGATAAATAAAGATGGTTACCCATCTACGGACCAACCGCGGCAAGTACAACTTAATCTAATCGATCGACCCGTGCGGCTTATTACTTAGCCAAAACCCCTCGCTAGATAAAAAACTTTTGTGCATAATTTCGTGCTTCTAGACCCAGCGGTTAAGGTTCTGCGTTATCTGACAGGAAATGAATGCATGAATTTAAGATTTATAATAAGTAGATAAATGTTATTTTCTTGCAAAATTACAAATCTTACCTGAGGAGTATCCCTTGGCAAGAGACCGCCAGGAATGTCCGTAGACGAGCATCTGCAGTCGGGTAGTTTGCACAATTCTTCATCACACTCTCCCGCCAATGGAAGTTCATTTGGATCAAGCGTTGTTGGTTCAGGAATTTCAGTTGTTGGTGCAGGGCTAGGTTCAGGGGTCTGCAATGGTTCAGCTGTAGGCAATTGACCTTCAACAGCAGCTATCGCCAACCCCACGAATAAAAAAGAGAATAACACAACCGACCTCATTTTGGTAACCTATTTTCCAAATGTGTAGATTGAGATCCCTTCCCGTTATTTATACAGAACATTAATCTTATTTTTTTATTAATTATCACTAATACTTTTATCGATTTTATCTGCACGTTGAGTGCAGTGTTATGATTACTTCATGGCAAACGTGATAGCGGATTAAGTTAAAGAGTTTTGTGGTTTCCGGGAAAAGTCTTATTCGTTTCTTTATCTTGGGCAAGACACACACACACTACACATATGCTGAAAACAATGTACCTACAGGTTTGATTTCGCTACGATTTTATTAAAATTATGTATGACAGTTTATGAATGTTACACACAAGAGTTTGGTAATACCAACAGATCCATACAACAAACAAAACAACAAAGTTGTTGATGTTTTGGTAACATCGAAGATTTTATTGACTGTAATCAATCTCACGCTGGTGATATGTACACTGGCCCTCAAAAGTACCACACTTTTGAAATTGCGATAACTTTTAAAGTACATAAGATATTTAAAGTTCACTGATGATTCTCGATTCTCAACTATTAACTTCCGAAGGAAGGCGAAGAGTGTACAGACGTCCTGGTGAGCGATACATTCAAGCCTGCTCCACAGAAAGAGTCCAATACGGTGAAGGCTCTGTACATGTATGGGCTGAGATCTCTTCAGAAGATCGTACAGAGCTAGTGGCCATAGAAAATGGCACCGTGATAGGAGAATGATATGCTATTATTTTATATGCTATATTTAGTAAATATGGGTGATGGAACAAAACTAATGCAGGATAACGCCCGCACGAGTCGTACAAGAGTACATTCAGGAGGTTGGTATCAAGAAGTCCTGATCTAAACCCGATCAAGCATGCCTGGGATGAGCTTGGGAGGCTGGTTAGACACCACAGACTAACTCCTATCACCCTCAGGGCCCTAAAACAGGCCCTGATGGAAGAATATTCCCCAACATCGCTTCCGAAACCTCGTCTTCAGTATGCCAAACCAGCTCGAAGCTGTAATCAGAGCCCGAGGAGGCAATACTAGTTATTAAAATGTAAATAAGGCGTAAAACATACTTATAAATGTTGTTTGAGTTTTTTGCAAGTAAGTTAAAAATGGCTATTATTTGGTTTTTATTATATTTTTTTAAAACGTTGATGACATTTACTTTAAAACGTTTTTTATTTCAAAACTCTGATTTCTATAGTGCAGGAGAAATTGCAATTTTAAAAGTGTGGTACTAAGTTTTGAAGGCCAGTGTTTATACGTGTCGTTACGTATTTTTCTGTTCTTTTCTTCTTGTCTGTATGTATGTACATAAATGATTGTTAAATAAATAAATGAAAAAAAATGCTTCTAATACATTTACTTTATTCCATTTACATCAAATAGTAACTATTCCATATCCAAAATGGTAAATTCTAAGTCTTACCTCAAAACTGTTTATTTAAAGTTAGACGCAGTTTCAGAGTGAAACGTAATCTAGCCTTTAAAATACTTTTAAATACAGTTAGTCTAAAACTTCATTGTAGAAAAAGATGTTGGTATCATTTTTGCAATGACAGATGTCAAATATGTGCTTAAAGACACAATTCCACTGCTGCGTAGGATTTACACCGAAAAATTATGCACGCTACTTACGCGGGTTCATATATTTGGTAGGCACGCATCCGCACGTAGCGTGAAACTACACGGGCGTAGCATAGCTGTGGGCTGCATTGGAACTGCGTCTTTACACTTGCATTGAAGACAAGCATCACATTGTCAAATAATTTTTAATGGACGTGACATTCTACAAAGTCACGTTAACTTATTTCAAGTTCACGTGTTATCTTTGAATCTCTACATACAGATTAAGTACTTAAATATCATTGGTGATACGTTTGAGTCAATGAGAAAAATTACTTACGACTAAGTTATAATAGACGATTTCGAATTCTTATATTTGACACGTTACATTAAATTGGCAAGTGTAAAATTTTGATTTGTTACTGCCTTTTCAAGGTTCAAAGAAAGCAAAAGTTTCGTCGAAGTTAAAAGTATTTTTAAGACTCTTCAAGTATGAATCAAACATCAATGAGTCAAGTAGAACAAATTAAATGAAACTGACAGATCCTAAGAATAATAAAAAAAAATTAACTCGAAAACCAAAGAAGCTAATAAAGACACAAGAAAAGAAAACAAAGAAACTAGAATCACAGAATTCAAAGACCTATCTCAGAACCTCAAAAAGCACAGAGTCCTTACACTAAACACAGACATTACAGCTATTTATGTTACATAATATCACTATAGAGTATGTACAAATAACATCGACGATTACACACCAAAGGTTTCGTAGATAAGAGTTATCACTAAAAGGAATAAAGCTATCACATTCCTAATACAATAAGTTACTAGAACTAGCTTACTGAGTAAAATATTTACAACTGGCGAATTTTAGGAAGCAGCTCTATGAAATGTTACATGTGAAGATACTTGTCACAGAATTCTAGATGTCTTCTGTATCATAATTTTTGTGTTATTAATACTCAATTTGCCATATCTATTCTTAAAAATTACACCTTGGAAACGGTCAGAAAGAATTAATATTATACAGGATAAATTCATGAGAATTCTAAATTATCTCAATATGCCTTTCACAGAACTGTTTCCTACACTTAAATTAACCGATATTATATCATGGCATGAACGAAATCATTTTCCTCATGAGGTAGAAAATCAATATGTGTAAACGTTTACACAATAAAAATATTATTATTTACATTCGGCACATAAATAAGGAGAAAATGCCTCGAATCTATAACTATCAATATTAAAATATTAACAAAAGCACTATTTACAACTTTGTACATTTAAAAATAAAATAAGTTAGTAATACTGTAAATAATTTTAAAGCTTAATCTTCAGAAAATTAAATGTTATCTAAAATACTAATTATAATTAATAATCAGTCAGCGATTTATAATAAGAACTTTGTTTTAGACGAATTTAATGAAAACGAAATAACATCAACTAAAGAGACGTATAAAATTAAATAATTAAAAGTGAAGCTTAATCAGATCGAAAAATTCAAAAGATCTCTAAACTATAAAAACTCGTTAAATTTGCAACAGCTAAATTAATTTTCCCTCACAGTATTAAGTTCAGTAATAAAATCTTCCAAGGTAAGTGTGTTATTTCTAAAATAAATTATTTGTTCGTTAAGTCACATATTTAGTTGTCTTATAAAATAGTAATAGTTTCTATAAGCTTTTCATCTTTAAATCATTTAGGCCTTGTAATCACTTAAAAGTTAATAAAATAAGATTTGCCACGTGCGACAGATTTTAGAAAATGTTCATATGAAATAAGAGAAGAAGGAATAAATAAGATATTATATAACTTCTTCCATCTCCAGTATTATTGACCTCTCATATTCTTCAGCAACAGTAACCATTTTTACTCTCATAAAACGTCAAATATGACGTCACCAAAACCAATTTCACAATAGAAGTCAACAAATCATAATCTTTCTTCAAATGAATCATCGATATCTTCCATAACATTGACTTCACTAAATTAATCAAACGCACTCTTTTCTCGAACCAAAACGTTACATCTTTCTTCATTAATTACAAACATGGTGGTCACGTTTAAACCGGCAGATCTCGCATTCGACTCTGCAACACCATACGAAGCGACATCGGCATTTCTCTTCGTGATCTCTCACCCGGGTTTGGTAGCCTCGACCGCAACAGAGTAGGCGACAGCCGTCAAGACCAGCTGATGTTCTGTTGCAAGTACGACCGCGGGTGCCTAGGATACCCAATCTGAAAAGAGAGAAATTGTTGCATTAAAAGTGAAGTATATTAAAGATGTAACGTCGATACAAAAAGATAAGACGCAATAAAATGGAAATTGTAAAAAAATAAATATGGGCCTAGTATTGATCCTAGCGGTATTCTACGTGATAATGCAAAAATAAGGGATGCATATTTTACTTTAACATAAAATAACATCACACCATCCATGAAGGGTTAGGCAGAGGTATAAGGCAATAGAGCCCACATTTCGCCAGTTTTGTTTAAGTCCCATGTAATAGGAGGTGAGCCTATTGCCATCAACCGGGCACAAATCCAGACTCCGGGCTGCTATTGAGAAATTCCAGATGGAAAAACTCAATAACACTTTGCCCGATCCGGGAATCGAACCCAGGGCCTCATGGTCAACAGTAGTGCTTGCGACCACTTGACCAACTAGGCAGTCGAACAGTATTTTACTTTAATAAGTAAAAAAAAAATCGCATAATCAAAATCGATTGTAATACCTAGTCATACACAATATCTCTAAGACCATCGTTGAAACCGTTGAAGGTTTATGAAGATTTTTCTCATGAAAGACTGGTTTATCAGACTTTTTCGTCATAATCTCGGCCGAACGACGGCCTCGGCTGGTCATGGGCCATCCCAAAGAACCGTCAGAACGACCTGTAGGCGCTGTCTACTTGGAACGGATTCCTACGATCTGCTTGCAAGAGCTTATTTTGTGATAGAAACAACATGAAAGACAGTTATTCTAAAATAAGAAAGAATGAAAATAAGTATAAATAACTCAGGTCAAGAAACTTACTCATCATTAGGTTCACAGTAATCTGGCGAGTCCTCCAAATACACGAGATCAGTCTTGTTAGGCTTCTTCATATCCATGTGCATAGGTCTCAGCTTTCTTATGTTCTTGCCTCTCTTGCGTTCGACAACCTGAAAATGAGTTTAAAGCTAATGAGATTTAAAAATTATGATTGGACTTTCACGTAGTTACTGCTTCGGTAGGCTACTCTCAAAATATTTATCCTATTAGTAATTAATTATTCGCTAAAATATGTATTTACAATATCTAATTATACTTTTGCAAGAAAAAACTATAATCTTCAAAAAAAAAAATAGTAACAGCAGGCAGAAATCATTATACTACTATAATCCTCGTAAAAGCACAAGTGGCTTGTCATAGTAAATAATGCTAGTACAAAAACGTAAAGTGCCACTTGGTGATTCACCAAACTCTGGATTTGTTGAGGCCAATGACCAACGCACCAGAATATAAAAAAAAAATCTGAATCTGAGTTTCATCAGATTGATGTAATGAAAGACCTAGGCACGGCATCATAATATCAAGCTATACATTTCCATTAGACATAATTGCGACACACACTTACAATGGCAATGCCTTTCATTTTGACAATTCAACAACATTTATTGCGTCATTGTTACCGAGCAAACGAATTATAAATGATAAATGATAAATGATTTTATTTCTGTAAATAGGTTTTACAAACACTTTTACACGTCAATCATATTTTAAAAACTAGATGAGGTCGGCGTTTCCTAACTGACTACTCTGAGAAGAAAGGCCGAAACAAACTCAGAGGTCACAGTCTCTTTTAAAGTCCAGACATAATCTTGGTCAGATCATGTGAAGACCATGTAGATTGGTGTCTGGAGTGGTCTTTTGAGGAAAGCATCACACAGATTGAGATGGCCTGTCCAGTCAGTGCACGCATTTGTCAATTATCGTGCAGCTCAACTCAGAATTAAGGAGCTCAACGATTCGACGAACAATACCAAAGAAAGGACATTTGGGTAGGCAGCATAAATTACTCAAAACTGTCAGACTATAATTAGAACTAAGTGAGAAAAAATTAAAAACAAAAAGAAAAAGGAATGACCCACATAGTCTTCACATTCACAATAATTTAAATAATATAATACTTTAAAAGTATATAAAATTCATTAATGTCAATGTGTATATAAAAACCAGGAAATAATCTTGGTCAGAGCATTTCATTTGAGGACCATGTAGATTTGTGTCTGAAATGGTCTTTTGAGGAAAGAACCATACAGATGTGAGTGGACCTGTCCATTCCATGCACGCATTTGTCAGTAATCGTGTAGCTCAACTCAGAACTTAAAAGGAGCTCAATGATTCGACGAACAATACCAAAGAAAGGACATTTGGGTAGGCCGCATAAAGTACTCACAACTGCCAGATGATCATTAAAAGTAACTGAGAAAAATAAATATATATATATGACCCACATAGTCCTCACATTCACAATAATAAAAAATAATAAAAAAATATTATACTTCACAAAGTAAATATTCATGTCATTGAGTATATAATTAAAAAAAAAAAAAAAAAAAGTTCCGAAAGTAAAACATAAAAAATTATAAAATTGGAGCAGCTCAATCCCATGCCTTTTTGTCCTCAATGTAATCTTTAACGGCATAAAAAGCCTTCTGGCACAACTTGCGTTTAGTAAATGATTTGAATTTATTAAGGCTTAGATCTTGTACGTGGCTTGGAAGTTTATTATAAAAGCGTATACATTGACATCTAAAGGAGCTACCTATTTTCTTGAGCCTTGTTGTAGGTACAACAAATTTGTGTTTGTTCCTAGTATTTATGTTATGGATATCACTGTATTTTTTAAACAATTTTTTGTTTTTATGGGCATATAAAAGATTATCAAAAATATACTGAGAAGGCACAGTCATTATATTTATCTCCTTAAATTTATCTCTGAGAGAGTGTCTCGGACTTAATTTATAAATAGATCGAACAGCTCTTTTCTGCAAAACAAAGATAGTTTGAATGTCGGCGGCATTTCCCCACAACAGAATACCGTACGACATTACACTATGAAAATAACTAAAGTACACTAAACGGGCTGTCTCTATGTTAGTTAAATTACGAATTTTTCTAACAGCATATGCTGCGGAGCTTAGCTTTTTTGACAATTTATCTATATGTGGGCCCCACTGAAGCTTAGCATCCAAAGTTAAGCCCAAGAATACTGTGCTATCTTCAGGATTCAATTCTTCGTCCTTTATCAACAATTTAGTTTTCACCTGCCTAACATGAGGTAGGGTAAACTTAATGCACTTAGTTTTTTTTTCATTCAGAAGTAAATTGTTAACATTGAACCAGTGAACTACTTTTGAGATTGCCGTATTTACATCGTCAGTAACTAGCTGCTGACGTTTAAGTTTAAACAAAAGTGAAGTGTCATCTGCAAACAACACTATATCATGGTTATCCTTTATGAGGTAAGGCAAGTCATTAATATAAATAAGAAACAAGAAAGGACCAAGAATTGAGCCCTGTGGGACTCCCATTGTTACTAAAGATCCGGGAGATCTTTTTCCATTAACGTCAACGCTCTGAATCCTATTACTCAAGTATGAAGTAAGAAGATCCAGAGCGCTGTTCCGGATCCCATAGTGGCGGAGTTTCCTGATTAACGTGTCATGAAGAACGCAATCAAATGCCTTGGACAAATCACAAAAGATGCCCAAGGCATCACATTTATCTTCCCATGCATTATAAATGTGACCTAAAAGTTCAACACCGGCGTCAGTAGTTGAACGACCCCTTGTAAAACCGAACTGTTTGCTGTGTAATAATTTATGTCTATTAAAAAATCTTTGCAATTGCTCTAAAATTAATTTCTCAAAAATTTTACTAAAGGTAGGTAGTACTGAAATAGGTCTATAATTGGTGGGGTCTGATGTACTACCTGATTTAAACAAAGGTATAATTTTACTCTTTTTCATTAGGTCAGGAAACTCCCCACAGTCGATACAATTATTAAAGATAAGAGCTAAAGTAGGTGCTACAATGTCAATAATAGACTTGGCAACTTCTACAGAGTTACCCCACAGATCTGCAGTCTTTTTTACATTTAAAGTATGAAAAGTTTTAATTATGTCTCTACAGGTAATATGTTCAAAAAGAAATTTCGAATCACAAACATTAACATTTTCCTTTAGCAAAGACTCAGCAACAGAAGGTGATGAGTTTAGGGATTTAGTAGTTGAAACGGGAATATCTGAAAAGAAATTTTCAAAGGCCGCGGCGACTTGGGAGTCTGATTTTATTATGTTGTCATTAATAGACAGGCTGTAGTTAGTATTTCGGTTATTAGACCTTCCCGTTTCACTATTTATAATATTCCAAGTCGTTTTAATTACATTATTACTATTTTTAATCTTCGAACTCAAATAACGCGACTTGGCCATACAACAAACTTTTTTAAATAATTTTGAATAATTTCTAACATATAAATTAAATTCAGTTGTGTTTACATAAGTCCTTTCATAGTACAGTTCATAAAGCCGTGTTCTACTTTTATGTATACCAAAGGTAGCCCAATCACTAAAAGATGGGTTACTATTAACCGAGATAGTCTTGGGAATAAAGATGGAATTAAATTGCTTACAGTATATATGAAAAAAATCATCATATAGATAATTAGGATCAGCATGAATAGACAAAACTGGTAATTTATTCATGAGTTTAACTTTAAAATTTTCCAAGCGACTTGCAGTTTTGGGGTTAACAGTGATATCCTTTTTAGCCACTTTGTTGTTTTGGTTTGGGATAGTAATCCTCTGCCCGCAATGATCAGAATCTAGTAGATTTATTATTTCTTTGTGGCTAGGTATAACATTTGTATAAATATTATCGAGGCATGTGGCACTAGTCGGGGTTATTCTTGTGGGCTCTAAAAATAGGTTTACAAGATTGTAGGACTGAAACAGACTTATTATTTTACTACAAGAACCTGAATTTTCTAATAAATTAACATTAAAATCACCGCAAGTGATAATGGACTTATTTGAGTTACAAATCTTGTGTAACACTTCATCCATTACCTTTTCAAAGCATTCATACAATCCTGAAGGGGGTCTGTACACACTTAATACAATAAACTGCTCCAATTCTATACAGGCTATTTCAACTGTTCGCTCAACAGATAGGCTCACAATATCCTTACGGTCTCTATATTTAAGCTGGTTACTTACTAAAATTAATGAGCCACCATGTACAGCATTAACTCTACTGAATGAACTACCTACCTGGTGATTATTAAAATTGAACAAGAACTGGTGGCTTTTAAGCCAATGTTCTGTTATACAAAGAATATCAATACTGTTAAAATTCATAAATAATTCTACTTCTAAATCTTTGTTCATAAATCCTTGAATATTTTGATGCACCAGGTTAATACTATTTACAGATTTTAAACCTTTATTTGATTTTATTTTGCAATTCTGTACATTATTGCTAGAGGTTGCCTCTATTGTCTTAATTTCTAATTTAAATTATTATCAATGTCAATATTGGATACCAAGTTATTGGCTGAATTATTTGACATGTCATAGCATTGCTCAATAGAAGCAATTTGTTTAGCCAAATTCTTGGCTGTAATAGTAAAGTAATATGATAGCGACACAGCTATCTGTCTTTTACAATACTTTGAAAGATAGTACCTATCCATACAAAATCTATCTTTTGTCAAATAAAAGTGGTTACCAACATAATTGTTAGTGTCAATTAAATGGAATAAATGATTATGACTTGTCAAATTATGTAATGTCATATTAATTTCAGATCTAAAATTATTTTCTTCCTGTGGCAAACTTTGGCTGTATGGGAATGTGAACATCACAATTTTTCTTATAGTTAGGTTGCACAATGATCTATAATATTGGAGTAATTCTCCTTTGTTCACATTACCCCTATTACCAACAAATATTAATAATATACTATCTTGGTTAAAATTGCATTTCATAACTTTATTCATTATGTCAAATAAAGAACAACCAGGCATACAGTTGTTTATTATTGAGTGTCCTGGATATTTATTTGTCAACAAGTGGCCTAGATCCTTTCCAATTTCATCACAAAATAATATTATTTCTTTATTTACACTCTTTTTAGGCAAACAGTTAGTAATTGATAATGGCAAACTGGCACTAGACTGCGGTATGGTGGTGCCACATATTGTCAATGAATTCGTTCAATAGATGGTGGTTGACAATGTTCACATTTGTTAGTTTGTGAGCTTACCAGCTCATTCATTGCCAAAACATATTCCCTCATTTGGTTTTCAGAGGCTGTATATTTGATGGTCATAGAAGTAAGTTTCTCCTGTAGCTGGTCAAGTTCATACTGCAAGTCTTCTGTGTCAATTTGGTATTTCCTAGTACTTTTTTCTAAGTTAAATGAATACATGTCTAATTGTTTTAATAGATGCAACCTTTCTCTATTAAGTTTTACATTTTTGATGAAGAACTTTTGTTTTTTGACCAATTTCTTAGTTTTAACTATGTATTTGTTAATTTTTATGTATTTTTTAATTTTATTTTTACTAGTAACTACCCTCATTGATTTACATAATTTTGTATCATTATTACCTGTTAAATCTATTGTGTAAGAGGGGTTTATAGCAGAAACCATTGATGGGGCTATAGGCACCAATTCATTGAATAGACTTTGATTCAACGAGGCAGTTATGTTAAGATTTGTAGTCTCAAGTTGTTCAATCTGACTTTGTGCCTCATGTAGCTGCTGTTGTAGTAAGTATTTGTGACTAAGAGCTTGTTCATACTCATTGCTACACTGGCTGAACCCGTCCACAACAACTTGGAGCCTGTCCCGGGCTGCTATGGCATCAGTGTGTTGAATGTATAACTGAGCCATTTCTGTTTTTAACTTGCTATTTCTTTCAAGGACACGTAGGAACTCCATTTCATTTTCATCTTTTTCCTTAATCAGTTGGTCACAGAGCTCCTGAGACGCCTTTAATTCGCTCAAAGCCTGACTGAGTTTGGTCTCTTCTAGGCGAGCCCGCGCGCTGCGAGTCATAATCATGATTAAAGAGAAAAAGAGAAGAGGTTGGAAAAGAGTAGTGGATTGAGTAACAGATGATTAGTTGAACGGAAAACGAAATTTAGATCGTAAAGAAAGAAGTTCTGTCACCAAACTAATTAAGGTTATGTTTACGTTTTTAAGGTCATTGGCATCAACTTGTAGCCGTAATAAAAATAATCTAATGAATTGTAGGCAAAATATTAGAACGTAAACAAGATACTACCAAGTAAAATATATAATATTGTACCTGATAACGAGACGAAAATGCAACATTCGCTTGAGCCGGTAAGTGTCAACGAATCACAATGAGTTTTTTCACACAATTTGCACTTAGTGCCTGAATTTAACACAGAAAATACTTAATTACGCTTTAAACTAGGTAATAAATTGGAAATAGGCCTTATTAACAAGGAAATCTAATATTTTAAATTAAAATTATAGGGACAAATTCAAATCAGCTGTTAGCTGTAGTGTTGCCACAGGAAGTAATTGTTAAACATATGAATCAATAGGTATGCAATTTCCTTTAAAATCTTTCGAATTGTAATTAAAAGGGTGTTAGGCAATGCTGGTGTCGCGTTTTACAACAAGATCTTAGTAAACAAGAAATAATAAAATGTTACAAACCTTAACATGCGAAGCTCCTTCATATCTAGTAGACAGTGAGTCGCCAACCGTTCGCAGCTGCGGCAAGCGACGCCAACAGACGCGTACTGAACAAGATCCAGACATGCCATGACATTTGCAGACGCGTTGCATACGACCACGAACAGCCTGTGGAGTATTGAAGATAATGTTATAAATGTGGGTAACCTACTAAAGATGCAAAAGTGCGGGTTACTGGAATACTGTAAGATAAAGAATGGTCTCGTGAGACGATTCGTTACAAATCCTAATATTATTAATTCCAGTGTTAAAGAAACACCACAGGATATTTTAAATTTACTTAATTGTTTTTCTAAAAACAACTTTACAACTACGTGCCCATATACTCTTTAATAAAGCAATGAGCAACATTTACCAACAAAAAATAAAAATTACTGTTAGTTCTTTATGGTTCGTTTATTGTAAGGAAATCAAAATTTCAAAATTTCCCGACATACTCATGCGAATCGATCAACAGAAGTGGAGGTGGGCAGGACATATGATGCGTAATAAAATGGGGAAGTGGATCAAAAGAGTCACAGAATGGTACCCAAGGGACGGCAAAAGAAGATGAGGAAGACAACACATAAGTTGGGAAGACGAAATAAAATTGACAGCAGAACCAAACTGGAGATGGGTGGCTCAAGACAGGCAACAGTGGAAATCGTTGGGAGGCCTTTGCCTTTTTTAATAGGCACGCCTAACAGCTAATAAACAAGCTATAATTTTTTACATTTTTATAGTTTTTTGAGTTTAAGTAAATTCATTTTATGGTTCCGTACCTCAAAAAGAAAAAACGGAACCCTTATATCACTCGTGTGTCTGTCTGTCTGCAGGTCCGTCTTGTCACATCCAATTTACTCCAAATCTAATGGACCGATTAAGTTGAAATTTTGTATACATATGTATTTCTGTGACCCAAACACAGATGCGTAACATAAATTAATGAATTTTGAATATGGTTGTCACTTTTGGGTTGCAAATAAGAAAATTAAAAAAAAAAAAATTTGCAAACTGTACCGAGTGACGTATCAAATATTATTATTTTTAAATCTCTTTTAAAGGTATTTAACCTTTAATGATATTTAAGGTTTATGAAAATTGAACATTTCTCAACCCATAGCTCCGAAACTACTGAACACAAGATTCTGAAAAAAATACAGTGAATGGTGCTTGACTCATACATTATCGGAAACCCTATAAGAAGTCATGGTCTTACAAGAAAATTCTAAACCTCTCAATATTGTGCGTACAGACTTACATTTGCAGTTGGGACGTAAGGGAGAACATATTTTTCAACTACAATGTGAAGTTTGTTCTTGGAATAAATTCATCCCAACTATGGAACCTTTCATTGTGCGTTCGTTCCGACACGCAATTGGCCGGTTGTTTTTTTATAAAGACTACATTCTTATTCTACTATTGCATAAAGCAAACAAACCCTTCTTCCAGCTTCATTATTGTGCAGGTTCACCAGCCCTTCATCAGAATTTTTATCTTCTTTGGAGTCCGAAAAATCTTTACTGAACATCTCGCCATATCTTATGTCCTGAAAAAAGCAATGATTTGATATATTATTTCACGATTGCTACACCAAATTGATCTATTATACAGACAATTTTTTTCACGTTTAAAAGATTTCAATCGAGTCTATTTTACGTCAATTTACTTACATTTTTCTTTATTTTCTGTTGAAGCTAGAAAATAATTTGTAGCCATCAATTAGAACGCGTCTTATGCACTGGCTAGTCTAGCGCCTAACATCTAGAGTGATGCTTTAAATAAACGTATGTAAATATATGGGGCCGGTCCTATGGCCGAGCGGCATTTTAGTGTCAGTGAATAGCCATCAACGATTATCTCGCTCAAAAAACTTATAAATATTGTAGCTCACGTGTAAGTAAAAGAGATACATACATAAATAGTTGATCGCTGGCTGTTCGCACAACCGGCGAGTACTCATTTGTCGCAGGAACAAGATCTATCAAAGAGTACCTACTCGCTCAGCCGCGCTCACTTGGCGGCTAGAACACTCGCTGAAAGACTCACACTTCATCACGCTTGGTACCTATACAAGTATGCATACCAGCCAGTAATCGCTTGTCATCGTCGCGCACTCGCTTCTCCTTAATCGCCGGAGGTAGGACAGATGAGGTAGGCATAGTGTTTTCAAAACTTATCTTAAGTCTTCACCGCAAATTCAGTGTCTCAAAATCATCCAACTCTTACCTCAGAACATCCTCCCCATTGCCAATGCCTCGGCGTGCGCTTTCTGACGCGCGAGTCGCAGGAGCACTCGTTGAGTTCACCACGGCTGCAAGCGCGCGCTACTGCATGCGCTAACGCAGCCGCCGACAGCGCGTGCACAAATGCTGATTCACGAGATTCTGGAAAATGTAGGGAAAAGGGTTATGTAAGAACTAGCCGGCCGGAAAATGATGTCTATCCATGCAAACTCTAATTCCCTATTAAACCCCTTCATTATATAAGGAATACATGCTGCTAGAACCAGTGGTTTAGGTTTTGCGTTGGCTGTCAGTGAAATAAGATTTTTTTTTTAAGAAGATTATTTTGTAGTCTTATGTTAGTAGTGGTATGTTGTACAATCTGGGAATTTTGAAAAACTTATCCTCATAAACTATCCTATAAAAAGTTACAACAAACTGGCCCTAATCTATCACGTTTAAAAATAGTTTGACAAATGAAGACAGTGTGTCCAATTTTACACTCACGATTATAACATTAATGGACACGCCACAGCTGAAGAAATTGCACAATAATCGAATGTTATAAGAATTAAATACACTCGAGAGCAATGAATCCGGGTCACTTAAAGAATGTTAAAAATCTCGGAAACTAAAAATGATAGGTTAATGCAATAAATTGTATTTAATAGACAATGTAATACTCCTTAAATGAAAGTAAAAAAAATATGAGTCACCATACATTTTATTAACACAAAATTACATAAAGAAAAAAACTGCTGATCTCTCCTTAAAACAAAAATAGGAAACATGAAATTTTTGAACTTTATTACGATTTTCTTGAATTTTAATACTTCGTATTGCCTCCTCGTGCTTCCATTACTGCGTTTACGCGGTTTGGCATGCTGTACACCAAGTTCCTTATACGATTTTGGGGAATATTCTCCCATTCCTCTGTGAGAGCAATTTTGAGCTCACGAAGCGTGATTGGGGGAGGGTTTCGTTGTTTTACGCATCTGCCTAGCTCGTCCCAAGCATGCTCGATCGGGTTGATATCCGGGCTGCGCGCTGGCCACTCCATACTAGTAATGTTCATCTCTTGAAGGTAGTCATTCACAATCCTACCTGTATGAGGTCGGGCATTGTCATGCATAAATATAGCATCCTCACCTAAATTGACCATAAATGGACCAACGTGATCATTGAGGATTTCTTCCACATATCTTACGCTAGTTAAAGAGCCGTTTTCTATGATCACCAGCTCTGTGCGACTTTCAGAAGAAATTCCGGCCCACACAAGTACAGACCCACCACCGTAGGCTACTTTTTCTTCGATGCATGCTTGCTTGAATCTTTCCCCTGGTCTTCGATACACTCTGTGTCTTCCATCGTGCTTGTAGAGCATAAATTTTGATTCGTCGGAGAACATAACTTTTGACCAATCTTCAATACTCCAATTTACGTGGCTCTGGGCATATCTTAGTCTTGAAATACGATGCCCACGCTCCAGTTTAGGGCCGTTTGCAGGTCTAAGGGGTTTTAAGTTAGATTCAGCAAGCCGACGTCTTACTGTCCATGCACTTGGGTTACTTCCTCCGAGGCGTCGAAACTGATTTGTGAGTTCAGTTCCTGTGAGAAAGCGATTTCGAAGCATGGTGTTCACCAAGTATCGGTCTTCTCGTGCTGTGGTACACTTGGTTCTGCCCGTTCCTGGTCTGCGTAGGTTAGAACCAGTTTCTTCGTAACGTCGGAGAACTCTTTGTACTGTTGACAGCGACACACCGACAGTCCTGGCTGTATCGCGCTGACTCCGGCCGGTTTCCAGCATTGTAAGTATTCTGGTGCATTCTTCAGGCGTAAGCGACATAATTTCAGCTTGAATAATGAATATAGAGCACTATCAACATGGTTTATGTACCCACATAAATGACAGATTACAAACAAAAGCAAAACCAAATGCTGTAATTTCGTAGTTCCATCTTCGAAAGTGGCCCTTTTTCAAATTTGATTTTTTTATGATATAACTTTACAATAACTAAGAAGTTTTAATACCTTCATTTAAGGAGTATTACATTGTCTATTAAATACAATTTATTGCATTAACCTAGCATTTTTAGTTTCCGAGATTTTTAGGATTCTTTAAGTGACCCGGATTCATTGCTCTCGAGTGTATAAACGTACAGGCAAATGACTCAAACATAACATACAAGAATAAGACTTAAACATAACATACAGGCATAACACTTAAATATAACATCAAATAAACATATTTGATTTTCTTAATGTCATAAAACTTACAAAGATAATAATAGTCTTCCAAACCGAAATTCAGGGATGGCAGTCAATCTCAGCTGAGACTAGCCATGGACGCGGGAGTTATTTATAGTACACATTGTGTATGCGCAAAATCAGGTGCACACACTCACCATGTCATAGTCCGATGGGACTGCTTTCCGACACGACTGAAGAGAGACCAGGCGCAAGACCAACGGCTTAAGGATAATTTATGCTAGACCGTGCCGGGTGCGAGTCGTGTCATGTACGAAGCGCAGGCGAGACACGGATCCAAAACTTCACGAACATCTTATATAAAGCAGTTCATACTACACCGTGCAGCATTCATGTCCCGTCCTGGTCTTGGTCCTTAAAAATTGAGCAGACGCGGACACGGTCTAGTTTAAATCATCCCTTAACGAGCTTTCCGAAGCACGGGGTTATCACACCGCCAACTTCCAAACTCCGGGCTATTGAATTTTTCCATTTCTCAGTAACAGAGATAATACCAAGGAACCATCGTAAGTAGAACATCGTAAAGACTAAGCTAATAAGAATGTTCTAGATAAACATGTTAACCATTTCTTTGTCTCTCGTGACCAGATGTCTATTCAATTCACAAGAACACTGCATTGTTATTTTTGCGACATTAGAAAAAAAAACATAGATTGAAACAGAATATTTTCATAATAATATCACGAGACAATTGATTGAATGAATAATCTAACAACGAATAAAACCGTAGCAGCAAAATCTGCCAATACCATTCAAAATCTATAAATGAAACTGAAAATCCATACATAAGTTCGTTGACCAGTAATCTTTGAAGCCACCAAGAAATTAGATCCCTTAAAAGGCATGCAACCACATCCTGACACCCATGCTACCAAGGCAACAGGGGAGAGTGGAAGCTCAGTAGAACTGGTTACGTTGTTAGTAGTTTACAGTAAACAAACTGAGCAACTCCGTCAACAAAACACACACGAAGTAATCGACATATGAAAATAAACATTTCACGTCCAAGACGATGAAGTTCTATGAAATTGGTCTTGATGTAAACTTATATACAAACTTTGATTTTGATCAGCAACGGAAGAACGCGTCAAATAGTATATTCAGATGATCCTCGTTTGTTAATAAGAATAACAGGGTACTGAGTGCATATCGCTGTGCACCTTGTCTTTTCACAACTGGGCTTGAGAAGGATGGAGAGGGAACAGAATGGATCAGCTGTGTTATTGTCTTGAGCGAGTGAAAGAAACGAGTTTCTGTGTTTATAAGTAAGTACTCATTGTTCATGTCTTTAGAGACTATGTAAGAGTGATTGTGTGAGAGTGATAAATAAGTAAAAGTTTACGGTTTTATAATAAATGAATGTGCCATTTTTGACTTCATCCATGTTCACTTACAAAACTAATTAGACTTGGTCTGTCTAGCCTTTTACCATCTATGTTGTGTTCGTTTTCCAGTCTAACTGGATGAAGCTGAATACCAGTATTTTACATGGAGCGACTGCCTATCTGACCTCCACAACTGAGTAATACAATACTCCTTGGTAAGACTGAATGTCAGACTATCGAGCGTCTGACGACCCGTAACGACTGTCAAAGATCCACGAATGACAGCCGGCCGGGACTAACGGCTTAACGTGCTTTCTGAGGCATGGAGGAGTCTCTGAATGTGAAGAGGTCACCCATCAACAGACCAACCCCAGCAAGCGTAGCTTAACCTGATGGATTGACCTGTGCAGCTGTTATTATTTAGCCACGAGCTCTTCAATATTTATGACAATCGTTTTGTTGTAATCAATGTTAAACAAAGTGTGTAATCTCAGATACTATTTAATGCTAATACTGAAATTTTCATAACTTTACTTACAGATGTCGTTAACTCGATCACACACATGTACAAAAAAATAGATGGCATAAGGGATTCTAACAAGACCAAAAATCAATTTTCCAAATGTCTTCCAGACTTATGTTGTCGGAAGATAAACATTCTTGATGATGGACAAGCGGTCGAAGACGTAAACGTACTTCAAACAACAACAGATGGAATGCTTGCAGCGATCCTTTTGAACTTGAGCGTTGAGTGGCATTTAATATTTCTGTGCGGATTGCAGAACATTATTGGGTTAAAGAGATCAGAAACATAGATGATCTATTTTATGCACTTATTGGATACTATAATGCAAACAAGTTTGAATTTCTAAAAGTATTTTAGTCACAATATGTTTTTTTATAAATACAGAATGAAACTCTAGTCCATTTTTATTTTCATACAACTACAAACTGAACACCGTATTAATAGATTTTCGACTATGGATATACTGCTATTCTTGTATCTTGTTGAAAATTTGGAATTCTTCGTAAATAGTGCAATTTGCATATAAATACGTACATACACATATACGCACCTGGAACATATATCTTCTGGGAATAAAAACAATATTCAAACTGAAATACTTACTAAACTTGAGCACTCCTCCAAAGATGTCCGTAGAATTCTCCACAGTACTGCAATTCCACCGGCTGTGTCGAAACTGGTGCTGGCACTCTTCCACTGCCTGCAGTGCACCAGTCTGAAGGACCTGAAATTAGTGAAGATACTGATTAGAACATAAAATCTATAAAGAATAAAAAATAAGAAGTTCAAATCCTTAAACACAGATAGAGACAAATCAATGTCAAGAGTCAATACCTACCTAATGTATAACATGTCAAAACCCGACTACAATTGAAGTGAATAGCTTTGGGTCCTAGACATTCCTGGATTCTGGAACCTTGATCACAGTAGAAAATGTTTTCAATTCTCCAGATTGAATTGTAATATTGGTTAACGGTCAATAATTTAAGTTGACATGTGAATTATCAACAGGTTTTTAAAAACCAACTCAGATCAAATCAGCTTCATTTTGTTCAGTAGTATCTTCTTTGCATACAAAAATACTTCCATTAAATACTGCAACTTGCCCTTACACATTCTTACCCAAATATTCACATATTTAGAATTTCTCATTTACACCAAACTCCAAGAAATCTCAACAATTAACCTACTTTTTTTCTGAATTCTGATATAACTTTAAATTTTTCGTCCTTATACTTTAACAAAAACTTCTGGACATTAAATGGCTATAAAAATTCATACTACGACGTGAAAATGTTTAGTGAAAGCAGTAAAATATTTAAATTATGTCCCAAATCGGTGCTTAGTCTTTTGTACGCGAAATATCGATAAATGTTAAATTGGGAATAAAAAGTTATGAAGGACCAGTTTCCGAAAAGTAAGCCAACAAAAACCAGATAGGTGGTCGGATTGACCTAAATATGATGGAATATGAGAGTGGAGCTCTTTTCAGAAATTTTTCGGGCGTCCTTTACATAAAACTCGCTCTAGTTTTTCTTTAATTTTTTTCCTACCTTTTTACGGCCTACTTTTAGAGCACGCTTCGGTAAAAGAAGCTTTTCCTCAGTGGCATATTGAATGAAGTAAGAGATGAGTTTATAATTACTGTTTCCTTATTATCTTCAGTCCTCGACCAATGATAGAATTTTTTGTTTACTTTAAGATCATCGTTATTATCCGGCTATTTTAGTCCACTGCTGGACATAAGCATTCAAACATCATTAGGATCATCGTCAACTTCTATCCTAACTAATATTAGACATGCTACTGTGGATAAAAAATGCCTCTTATAAAATCTAAACTAATATTATAAAGAGAAAAAATATATAAAGATAAATTTTTTTTTTGTATGTTTGTTTGTAATGAATAAACTCAAAAACGACTTGACCGATTTACATAATTCTTTCAACAGTAGAATGCTATATTATCACTGAGTAACATAGGCTATAAATTCTAAAGATATCACGCGGGCGAAGACGGCAGAAGCTAGTTTAGGAATAAAAAATAAAATAATAAATGCGAAAGTGAGTTTGTTTGTTTGTTGCGCTTTCACGTTCAAAAGGCTTAACAGATTTAAATGTTTGGCACATGGGTAGACCATGACCTGTGTTAGGACTTTTCATCCTGGATTGCAGACAAAATCACGGGCAACAGCTATTCTCAAATAAAAGATCATTCACTTGAGTACCCTTTATAGTTATTAAGATTATTGGTGCATACACTTCTGGGCCATATTCATAACTTTTTAAAACCGTGCCACGTAAAATTGTATTCAAATTAAAATCAAACAACAGAATGATATAATTAAAATATCCCTACAATCCACGTAACCGTTTATTTACTGCAACTCTAGCGGCAATAAATCAGATCGATTAAATCAATAATTCTTGCATTATCTACAAAGCGATCTCAATTAACTTCAACATCGTTAAAGATTAAATTTTATGTCGTTATCAAACTCAATTGCGAATGGTAATTATATGTTTTTATTAACGAAAATAAAACTGTCATTAATGCTAAAGTTAGGGTCAGTTTTATTTTATGCGATCGTTTATGTTACTTTGTGGGACGTTGTCATTAATTTGATCGTAGTTATTTAGTTCCTGGCTGGTTACCTAGTATGAACTTTTTTTTTTGTAAATGATTGATGATTATTTTATTCTGTTTAGTTTTTCTTCTTCTTTTTCGTGTGGTTAGGGACTAACCTGGTGTCAAAGTTTTTATGCTACCCATGGACTAGTTCAGTGCGTGTGTGTGTTCAGTGTTCAGTTTATATCTTGTAACAATGAGTCCATGATTTGATTTTCATGCAATATTTTCATGATTTGCATCATCATGAAGCGATAGATTTGTATCAAATTGGTACCTACACAAGTACTAATTTGATGCAAATGCATTGTCAAATTTTTACCGACTACAGGGAAGCAAAAAGAAGGGTTATAATTTTGACCGGTATGTATGTGGGTGTGTATGTTCATCGGTTCCCTCGTAACGTCTAAACTACTTATCATAATTTGACAAATGAGGTATTGTTGTAATCGTCTTGATCGTCCGCTGGTTATAGGTTATAAGGGTGACGTCACATTAAATTTAATACATATAGGACATCAAGACATGAACATGAAAATATATATATTATAACCCCAAAATAATTTAAGTATAAATAAAATTTATGAAACCTTACTTCTATTGCTCGCCTAAATGGAACAGTCTCCTTATTTCTCAGTAATACGATTTTACGAGCGCTTTATAAAGTCGTCTGTTCTGTATCTGTCTTTAAGAGTTCCTTTAATTTGATTTTAATCATTTAAATTTTATTATGAACCAGTTTTGTTCATCGGTATAGCTATTTTAGTGTCTGTGTCTGCATCCTTAATTTTATTTGTTCTTATGGGATCTTATGAGTTTAAATGTCTAATTAAAGATTTTAATCTGTTTTTCGCAATGAGCTTTCAACAGATTTGCATAGTGACTTTACAGTTTTATGTTAGTACAGGTTAGGACCGAAGATTTCTTATCGCACTTTAATTTCAACTCTCGGTGTTGAGCAGTGCGTTGAAAATCCAGAGCGCGATAAAAAATCGCCAGCAAAAACATCGTATGATTAGAGATACCTTTAAGTCATTAAGTGATTCTCACTTCCTTTGAAGTGGTCAGTTGTGACCTTCAAAATTTCATTTTGGATTATACCTAAACTTTTTCGGTCATATAAAAATCTAAGATATATAATCATTTATTCTTAAACCGATTCCAGAATGATAGGCGTAATGAATTGCATTTTTCTTAAACAGAGGTAGGATTGTTTGGCATTCTGATATGTACACGAACCATAATACAAAAATCTCCGGAATGAGGTATCCAACCAAGCCTTATACTCCTTTCATGTATGAGCACCTCCAGCTAATCGAGTTATTTATGCAGACAGGATTGAACTGACTTACTTTCCGACACCAAGTGACAAGCGTAGGCGACTGACACGGAGTAGTAACATAATGGAGTGATCATGTTAATCTGTGCACATAATTTTACAATGTGAAAGCGATCCTTGACTTTCATATTGCAAGTTCTACTTTCTACAAACAGTTTGTTCAATAAAATAACCATAAAATAACAATAATAACGAGCTATTTTCATCTGTTCAAACATACAAATTGGCCAACGCAGTACTTACATTTATGGTGGCGAGGCGTCAGAAACATCGCGGTGCACGCTGTTCACACGTTTGGTACCTCTCCATTTATTAACTCCTCCGTGGCACTAGCCCACACAATATAACACAAGTATTGAACCTAATCATTGTTTATGCACGGACTTGCATATGCAATTTATTTACGATCTTGGTTTGTTTTATTATGAACGCGGTTTTTGTGAGTATTTAAATATTAGTTGATTATAAGTACAGAATTTTATAATAAATGTTCACTAACAAATTACAGGGTCGTTAGCTGGTTACTGTTTTTGTCAAAAACTACGTTTCTCAAAAATTTTATGAAGCCCCAATTCTAGAGTCATGATTTATCGTTTATTGGATGTGAAAATTTTGTGAAGCAAAAATAATCTCATCTTTTTCAAATACTTGACCTCTTTGTATGGCAAAGAGGTCCGTTACATCAAAATCCGTCTGAAAAATTAGAAAAACCGTAACATAACATTTTCATATTTATAAAAATCCTTCATCCTCACGCGTGTTAGCATGAACAGTGACATTAGGTCATGTAACGTCGTGGTATAAAGTTTAATCGTTTAAATTACTTCAAGGTCGCAAACAAAGCTGATTGCCCTGTGCACTCAGGGCTTACGTGGGCCAGCTAGGCCCAAAGAGGTGGCGCGCAGTGTTCCATGCGCGCCTTTATGAAAGGACGTGCGGTCGTGGGTTCGGCCGCACTTATGATGGGGCCCACTAAATCTAAGTCTAACATAGCCCTCAGTTCTTTCCAGACGGACCCTCCATCTCCTTGAGGATTTCCCACAGCTCCTACCTACGAGGATGCTCTTTCAATCCCCTACCTATTATATTCATGCATAATCAGCCTATAATGTTCCCACTGCTGGGACACAGGTCTCCTCTCTTTGAGAGGGAGTGGGCCGTAATCCACCGCGCGCGCCCTGTGCGGGTTCGTAGATGTCACATGTCTTCGAAGTTTTTGGTTCTCGGACATGCTGTTTTCTTGACAATGTTTTCCTTCACTGTTTGGAGAGCAGTGGAGATGAAATAATTTACACAAAGTAAAGTGCCTGTCGGGTTCGAACCTATGACCTACAACTCGTAAGCTGCGGCCATTACAACTGAGCCACCACTGCTTTCATCATATTCATCAGCTTAGTCATAGTATTAGACAGCATACACACCTGCACCCTAAGCCTAACACAGTTTGAATAACAATCCGAGTATTTTGAAAGATATTGCTAATGCAATGATTCATAGGTTTAAAATTTTTGTCTAATCGTCAACGTAAATACCTCTGTCTCCTCACCTTAATCATAGTATTAGACAGCATACACACCTTTTACCCTAATTGCGTAACAACAGTTTGAATCACAATCCGAGAATTTTGGAAGCTAATCCAATGATTCATAGGTTTAAAAAATTCGTCTGATCATCAACGTAAATACCTCTGTCACCTCACCTTAATCATAGTATCCGACAGCATACACAGCTGTTTCTGTCGCTCCACGAGATACTCTAGTCTATGGCAGTTCTCTTTGTGTAGCGATGTGAACGTCTCTAGTGATGTGTTGCCGAGTGCGAGCTGAGGGCGTGGGGCTGCTAAGTTCCTGGAAAGAGGAGAGGTTTATGGTTAGTTTAATCAATGAAATGGGCAACGTTTTTTTTGCAAAAAAGTTTGTATGACGTGTCGAAAAGTGTCCAATTTATTTAGATTAATTATGATGATGAATGTATAAGAAGAGGTTCTTTTTCATCAATTCGTACTCGGGCCTGTTATCTTAAGATTAGGCATGTAGATGGAAACATGGCAACCTGGCATGGCAACATTGCAACTTAAGGAACACGGGTGAGTTTTAGTCAGTAAGAGTCTGACACGCCCTCCCGCTCCGCCCAGAGCTGGAGAAGTTATTTGATGATTTCCCACCAAAAATAAAAAAAAACTTGCATGTAGATTCATTGGCCTAGGTTTTAGAAACCCATACTCAGATACAATTTCCAAACTTGCTGATTAGCATTTAGTACTAATTGACAGAAAATCAGCCCAAAACCTCATGTTTAGCATTTACTCTCATAAGTGACCAGTATGATAATCCCGGTGTCTAAATTCAGAATGATGCAAAGGGAAATGTTTCGCAATTGCTTTCTGCTTCAATTCGATTTCAGCATTCCAATATATATGTGGTCATAAATGCCCCCACAAAACGATAGAAATTCTAGTACGAAAATAAAAGTAACTACAGCGGAAATGGTAGAACCTCGAGGTCAACTTTGAATATTTATAATGTACATGGCAATGCCGATTCTTTTTCTTTGGCCTAATAAAGGGCCAGCACTCCGAGGGTAAAGTGACATTCTATCAGTGATAACGATGATGAAGTCAAAAATGTATGGGACTGACATAAGCTACTGAAGCACTTATGTCAATCCTGATGAAAGTTGTTGAAGAAATACGAAACGCTTTGAAAGCGATTGCTACTTGTCTAGAAGCCCTCTCTATAGTTACGTGAAGACTCGGCCAATTGCTTCTGACTTTTCAATGTTGTCATGTACTTGTTTCGTAGTGGACAGAGGCGGGTGACAATTCCATTCCTACCGGCTTCCCTTCGGACGAACGGAAGAGCAAAAATGTCTACGATTGCCAAATTATATAGAGCCAGGCCATAAAACTTATGAACTAAGCGACTACACGCAAAGGGCACCCACTGTGGGGTACTGACCTCGGATTCAAGGACTTGCTGGCGACTCGGACACAATATATTTGGACAGTGTCCGAATTGACCCTTTTTAATTTCAATATTTTTTTCACTGACATTTCGGACACTATCAAATTATTGAAGCTGTTTAGTACAGTCAGATAAAAAGTTTTAAATAATTATATTTTAAAACTTTTTGTGGAAATATGTGGAAAAAAGAATGTTAAGTATCAAAACTATTTTAGAGTGGCTTTAAGACGGCATCTTTCGGTGATAAATTGCTTTGTGGATGTGTATCACTGTAAGTCACCACATTAGACTATATTACCTACATACATGTTGAAAAAAAAAACAAAAATCATTCAAAATGCATATTTAGTATAAAAATCTAAATCATAAAAATATTGGTTTATATTAATCTACAATATAATCACATAAAAATATCTCAACAACAGTCACATTGATTGAAAGGGCAAATCTATGTATGTATGTGGGTTTGTAATATTATTTATAAAAACGGCTGCTTTCATTAAAATCCTGTTAAAAACTGTTTCTTTTTCGACTCCTTACTTGGTGAAGGACGGATTTCTTCAATTAAGGTATCGTTGGAAGTTTTTTTTTTTCTGACTGTACAAATAGCTTTTTTTAGTAGGGTCCGAATGATCAGTGAAAAAAATCGGATTGGGACACTGTGTCCGAATATACAATATATTCGGACAATATGTCCGAGTCGTCAGCAAGTCGATTCAAGCGTACATTTTGACGTTTAGTGACTATTTATAAAGAACTAAAAATTTTTTCTTGTCTTCTGCTACGAAATGTCAAGCTTCGCCACGGGTAGTTGAAACAAAATACTTTTATATTTTGACAGTTCTATAACAGTGTATCTTCAAATGACAGCGATTTACAAATGTAAGTGTTCTCTAAACGATTACAGGGTGCCTACTGTAAATCTCAGAGCCTCTATTAAGATTGCCCCTACCAAATCAATAGCAAAATAAACTATCCTCTATAAGCCTCTCTCCTATCATTAGCCATCTTTTATGATAGGTAATCATAAAAGACGGCTAATGATCAGCAACATTTGTCCAGTAATTACGTTATTTTGCTTTCAGGTCTCCGTTAAGATTAGGTTTGATGACAAACCTCTGGGATAGCGCAAAACTGCATAATTATAGTGAAGGAATGGACTGGATTGCTACCAGTAGTAGCTAATAAGTCCGTGATCCTATAGCAGTAAATTAATAAAGATCTCATGATGAACCGATCTAATGATACCTATGCATCATTAGATCAGCTCATCATTAGATCTTAAAACTAAAAGATTGTTAAGGGGCCGTGCACGAAATCGACTAATTTTGATCAATTTTTTGTTCATTCGTTGTGAGAAAGGGAAAAAAAATTAAACAAAATTATTTGTGATTTGAAAAGTCAAATTATTTGTCTTGTACATAGCGGAAAGGAATTTTTCAAATAAATTAAGGATTCGTGATAATCACAAAAATTTGCAACAAGTTTTCCAAAAATTGACGCGAGACTGACGTTTGATCGTTTTGTTAGAAGAAACTGCTTTTGATTTTGAAAGTTAATAAATAGCATCAACATCATTATATGGTCTACTTGTACATCGGTAACTACTTTTTTTAACTTCCTTACAAAATATAGCAGAAAAAAAAGTTGAAATTACCTTTTTTTTTAATCCTGTCAGTAATGTATGTTTTCCTATTATTTAGCAAACCATATCAAGAAATTTAAAAACCACACATTAGTCTTCACCTATCCTTGAAATAAAATCAAAATTTTATTTTATAATTTTACTATATCTTCATTAAGTAAATCAAAGGCGAAATAAACCACATTTTCGGGAGCACAAAAGTGATGCAACTATTATCAGGTGCTATGACTGACACCAATGGTTTAGCACCACGAAAACCGTACTTTTATACTTACACAGACTTAATCGTTTCAATAATTGTTTCAAGCTTTCTTACAATTAAATAAGTTATTAACGAAAAAGGGTATTTTTCATGCACGGAGCCTTAAAGTAGAAGCTTTGCTTATTTTTTTAAATAAAAATTGACAACAGGATGTCCCACCCATGCTAACATCACAACAACCCCTCTTCCCTTAACTAAATATGAATGAAAAAAGACATGAAATGTATCCCGTACTTTGCCTACAAACACTTGAATGAAGCCAGTTCCTGACAAACACAGGCTAGTGGTTAGTAAGAAATAAACATAGCTAATTTGCTTGTTTTGTAATAAGCCCCACACTCAAGTACTAAACGAGTTCCGTGTAATAAAATAACAATGTTGAACATCATAAAATGAAAAGCCAGCTTAACGTACGAGTGTCCTTAAAGAAACAATAGCAAAAATATAAGGTAATTAAAAGTCGAGACGTCCGCTCCGTGCGGCCTCCTCCACTCAAATGCGAAATGCCACTCGAATAAAACAAAACTCGCTATTACCTACCCTCGGCTTTTGTTCCATTTTTCGAAAAAATATTCTCTATTCAAACGGACCAATGCGAGGCGGGCGCGGCACGACCGTTGATTGGCCGACGACCTCTCAAGTGCAAGTGGAAATAAAAGTGCTTGGGTAAATGAGGCGTGTTGTCTCTTTCTGGCTTGTTGAGTAAGTATGGCGTTGTTTCGTTCTGTTTTTCGTTTTAATTGCAAGCTTGAGAGGATGTGTAAAGGGTTGTGGGACCTTGAGTGTCGCACGTGCACCGTAGTTCTGACGGGGAAGCACATTCAACGTTTAAATAGGGGAGGAAACGTTGTTTACGTCATCCATGTAATTAGATAGGGTTTGTTACGTCATAATCCCTGTATTGCGGGGTCAATGGGGCTTAAGGAGGTTTTTAATATGATTCTTTTTTTCTTCGTCTTTATTAAGAGTTTCAGCCTTAATTAGTGATTGTGACCTGTTTTAATTGCTACGATTAATTCAGGTATAGCATGTTGATTGTGATTGTAAGTGGAACGCAGTGGCTGTAAACATGTTTTCATAATTCTTGGACTAAAACATTCGTTAGAGAGAGTGGTGAAGATAAATATTTAAGAACTGTCGAACTTTATTTGAATAATAAGGAAGTGACAAATTTTATTGGATTAATCGGTGAAAGTTATCAATTATCGAAACCTGGTGGATGAGTAAAATTATATCTAACAAAACTTTCTTACAAAAAAAAACACTGCAAAAGTGAAAATAACTTTAATTTCGGAAGTCGGTGTCTTTGGATTTCATTTGAGTTTTTTGCCACCGACTACAGAAATTAAAGTTAGTGTTCACTTTCCAGTGGTTTTTATTTTTGAAGTCAGTCGTTTTTGTTTTTTACAAAAAAGTTTTTTTTTTTTTTTTCATTCTTTACTTATGGTACCTACCCCACACCAATTCGTATACCACTACCTACTATGTAAACATCAGTGACAGGAAATACACTCAGCGGCAGAAAATGTGGCCCAAAATGAAAAGATGATCTATTTTTTTTAATAATAAAATATGGTTGTTATTTTTATTACACGTAATGCTTTAACGGTTTACAACGTAAGTTTAGTTAAAATTAAGACTTTAAAGGTAAAGTTTTCATAAGAATTTAGGAAAACAGTAAAAATGAAGATTTTTAAAGATTTTTTTATTAATATTTTCACAAAATTTCTTGGAATTACAAAAAAAACACACTTAAATTAATACCGCGTATTACCCCCTCTTGCTTGGATGACTGCTTGCATGCGTTCTGGCATGGTTTGCAGTATGTTTTAGATGTCCACTTGAGGAATTTCCTCCCACGCTCTGATTAGAGCCACTTTTAGCTCACGGAGCGTCTCTGGCGAGTTCGGCAGTGCTCGGATCCATCTTTTAAGCATGTCCCAGACATGTTCAACGGAATTCATGTCTGGGCTGCGAGCTGGCCAAGGAAGTTTCAGAATGCCGACCTCAGCTAAATAAGCCTCAACAATGCCCGCAGTATGAGCTCTTGCTTTATCCTGCATGAGCAGAAAATCTTCTCGACCAATAAAGTCCACAAATGGCACAACATGATCTTGGAGGATTTCTTCAATGTACCTGACTGCTGTTAGTCGCTGATCCACGATCACAAGCTCAGTACGCGCTTCGTAACAAACGCCTCCCCACACCGTGACAGACCCACCTTGGTAACTTACCGTCTGGCGTGTGGTGATGGGAAGGAAACGTTCTCCACGGCGCCTATACACTCTCTCACGACCATCTGGTGCTCTCAAGGCTACTCTGCACTCATCAGTAAACAAGACCTTGCTCCATTGGTCCAAAGTCCAATTCACGTGTTCTCGGGCAAATCGTAAGCGTGCAACTCGGTGGTGTCTCTCAAGTTCTGGCCCTCGTGCTGGTCTCCTGGCACGTAAATCACGTTCCTCCATCCTTCGCCTTATGGTTCGTTCACTAACAATGATACCCCTTGCCGCTTGAAGCCGCCGCCTGATTTCAACAGCGGTAAGGAAGCGATTTCTCAGCACTTCCAGTATCACAAATCGGTCATCGCTGGCAGAAGTACATCTTACTCTGCCGCTACCTGGTCGCCGTGTATAGAGTCCAGTCTCACGATACCTCTTAAGTGCATATCGTAGGATGGTACGCGGCACATTGAGAGTTGCAGCCACCTCACGTTGAGTTCGTCCTTGGTCGGTTAACAAAACCGCCTGAGCAACTTGAGCAGCAGTAAGTGGCATCTTCTAATTTTTTCTGGAATCGAAATGAACCCGTAATCAATAAAAAAATCCATAAAAAACAATTTTACAGACCCATGACAAAAAATTGAATTTTAACTTACCTCCCGGATTAACGTTTAAAACAGTTGTGGCATAAGTTTTTAGACAGCGTCAATCAGAACACAAGTTAATTTCAAATTACCCACTTAAACAAACTAAACAGGTCACTTGAAACCTACCGTCATCAAAACATCTCATAAATAACACTTAGTTTGTTTATAAGCTTCCTTTATGTACTTGGGCCACTTTTTCTGCCGCTGAGTGTATTAGAACATCATCAAGATACACATTATCGGTATCTATCTTTGATAAATACGTATTATCGAAGCTAACTCAAAAACGACCGAAGTAAAGTTACTAAAATTTACATGAAACCACCGCGCAAGCTTCCTAGCTACCAAATGAAAAAAAAAACTTCAAAATCGGTCCACAATTATTGACGAAAATATCGATGAACAAACATAAAATAAAATACATATATACATACAGACGAACATAATAACTCCTCATTTTTTTAAGTCGGTTAAAAAGTCAATAGGCCCCTTGCTAAATGGGATTTTTTTGTCACATAGCTATTCTAGAACTTCCAAATATTAAAATCGAAAATGGTTCCATAACATTTGCACGATAATTATGCTACACTGAGGAAAACTTTGAAAAACAACATTCAAAAACATACGCCACCCAATTTCTGGCTGCAGCGGCCGACGATTCCCAAGAATTGTGTCAAGTGGATACATGGAAGCACTAATAGAAATTATACTGAGAATTTCCGTTGAAAGGTCGGGATTCAGTCAGTCTATGTAAACAGAGTAAATTCTAGGTACTTCATAATTATCAGATCATAATTAACTTTACCTAGTGAACATACAGCATTTAAAATCAGCTAAAACCGTTAAATCGGACTCAAATAACAATACCAAAAACTTCACGAGCGGGTAGTCAAAATCCCAAATCTGATAACCAGTCTTACCAAACGGTATCGTGTTACCCAGTAACTGGGTTGCAGAGGTCAGATAGGCAGTCGCTCCATGTAAAATACTGGTATTCAGCTGCATCCGGTTAGACTGGACCGACCCCTCCATAATTGGGAAAAGACTAGGCTGATTGATAAACAACAGTGTCAAGGAAAAAATATTATGAAACAAGATTAGAAGTAAGTACAGTTTGACCCTCGTATGGCCAAGGCATAAACTTAAAACCAATTTTCTAACTCAGCATGAAAATCTCTAAAACAAACACAAATTCTGTTGAAGTGATTTAGACTTATTACAATTTACAATGTTCAGATTTAAAACCAGAAAAAAATGTAAGTAAACCAACGCATCGCGTGCTAACATCCTATAAGGTGGGCAACACTGACTAATAGTGTTACCAACTCACAAGCAACCGATCCATTTCCGCTTTTACCATTTCGAAGTGCCTTCCGGTCGTTTTTAATACAAATAGTTTGTGGGAAAGGGATTTAAAGTGCTGTAAATTAAGGTTACATTAACATTCCTGACATTGTTCAGAAACAAGGTTTTTTGAAGAAACCGCATTAAAAAATTATTAAGGCAATACTAAGGAAACCAGCATGTTCTAGAATAAAAAAGCGAACACATGATAAGGGCACAATATTGAGGTTTTAGGCTAAATATTGAGGTTTTGAGTTTTGTGTTAGATGGGCTCAATATCAACTGCTCTACCACGGAGAGGGTGGTGTGAAAGAGACACAATTAAAGTATTCGCTTTAATATCGTCTTTTTGTCTTTCTGTGAAAGCCAAGTGGTAGAACAGTTGATATTGAGCCCATCTAAATCAAACCTCAATATTTCGAGTTGTGCCCTTATATTACTAAGGGTGCGACATATGACATCTACCAACACGCACTGGGCCCGCGTGGTGGAATACGGCGCGGTCGCTCTCACCAAGTGGAGCTCAGTGTCCCAGCAGTGGGAACATTGTAGGCTAATTATGCTTAGTATGCATAGGCTAAGACTAGGAAAGCCTTTTGAAACACAGGCTCGATGCCATTTAGAACTTTATTCTGACCTGACCGCCTAAACAAATGACAATCGCTTTCAGAGCGTTACGTATTTCTACAACAACTTTCAACTGGATTGACGTAACTTTTTCGGCAACTTATGTCAGTCCCATTCCCATACATTTTCGACTTTTCCATCATCGTTATCGTTGATATAAAGTTTGTCTATATAGGCTCTAGTCTCACACATGTAGTTGAGCTCATTATGTCTTTGGTTTTTCTTTTTTCTTCTCTTAATGCTTTTCTAGCCTTTTTAGATAAAGTATTGTAGTAATTTTTCTAAAACAGGTGGGATAAAAAATGTCAAATTAGTACCGCGTAGATGTTACTTTCATTCAATGGTTTTGTTGCCAATGGACTACCATGCTGAAAATTTTGCCGCGAGATGGCGCTAAGTGTTCTGTCTTGTCGCGGATTGGTGGGTTTTCATTCAAGATATCTTTGACAAGTGAGAAACAGTCAGTGCTCTCTCGCGGCGAGGTTTCCAGCAAACGACCCCATTTAAAGAACTTCAAACTAATGTCTAAGACATTATCAATAATCATTTTCATTTATCTTCTTCACTACATCTAATAGTTCTTGTACATACTTTAGTTTTTTGTTTATCCTATCCATTTTAGAATATTCGTTTTATTTGTTTTCTTATCTTTTTTTATGTTTAACAATTTAATTTGTTAACCACCTACGATAACAATAATAGTAGAGTTTTATACCAGGGGCTAAAAAAACCCATTCTATCGAGGTAGTTTAGGAACCGAGTTATAATGGGTTTTAGCGCCGTGTGTTACACTCTAATTTTTACTACGATTGCGAGAAAATAAAATAATCCAATACGATATTAAATAGTTTATTTTATTCAAAAAAATATACGTTTCCATGGGATTTTTTCCGACTTCCACGCGAGTGAAGTCGCGGGAAAAATCTAGTTTTACATAAGAATAAAAACTTTTTCGTTTTTTTATGCTCGTTGGTTACAGACAAAAAAAAAATACCTACTTTTTCCCCTAGAGCAAGATATGCAATTTTCCCGCTCTAGTATGCTACAATGACGGACTTTTTGAGCAAGCTGGGTGAAAAAAAAATGTTATATATATTTGATTCTAGGTACAGTCATTTTTCGATGTAATTCATTTAATTGTCTACAATCTTCTTTCTTGTTATATGAATGTGTATCCACAAAACATATGGATATAGACATGGGGACCCTAACTGCTGCTATAGCTATGAGGCTGACTGCAGTAGGTAACTGTTAACAGGCTTCCCCAAATCCACAGTTGATGACAAAACTGACTTAAATATTCCGAGAAAGGGCTAGCGACTTTGCACTACAATATCTAATCAATCGCCTAACAAAATATTTACACACTATTTCCATGCAACCATACTATTTTCCCATAGAACATTTACTCAAAACATTAAATATTGAATACCATAAAACTGTATTAGCGGTATCTTTAAAATAAGTAAAATACAAGTTTCTGAACACGCCGCTAAGCTATAGGTAATGGTGTATTCACACACGCCGCTAACTATGTAAGGTAAGGCAATTATTCAAAAATCTTTGAAAGCAAATATTGAGATAGTGTGGTCGTGTGAAGACTGCATATCAGTGGCCGTAGAAGGTACGTTGTCGAAAGTGGAGCGATAGTTCGATGGAAGAAATTTCGAAAGGTCGTAAGTTTTATGCACTCGTTAATATGATTTAAGGTATGATTCGAAACCCCGCTGCAGGCGGCAGTGCTCGGCGTTGTTGCCACGGCAGTGCCGTGCGGCAGTGTTACCTGATTCAGAGCACCTGCTCTTCGTAATGTCTCACTGTTTTGGCATCAGTTGTTTCACGTGTTATCGACGTTTATCGTGGTATCAATAACACGTACGGCACGGCACTGTCCTGACATTGCTGCCATGCTCGGAATGTAATCTCATATAAACCTACAAAAAAATATATGGGAACCAGTAGTGACGCGACAGCACTGCTTCGACAGTACTGCCGCATTCAGCGGAATTCGGAATCATACCTTTACATAGCAAGATGCCTGCTTTAGCACTTTGGTAGTTGCTTTTTTAATATTTTCAAGTAGTTGGTAGTACAATTTCTACATTTTGAATATAAATATATATAATATTGTTTGAATTGACACGAAGGATAACCTCGATAAGAGTTTACCTCATAATTATCATCAAGAAAACATGCGATGTAAATAAAATAGCACAGGTTTTTTATTAGAAAAGAACATGTCTGGTGGGGCAATGGACGATTGCCTTGGTAGTCAAAACCAATGTTCTGTAATTATTGTTATATTATTATAATCTTTGTATTTTATAGTTTATCAATTAATAAGTTTCAGGTGTCAGGAACTTGCGAAAACTGGTCAACATATGGTTCATCCACCGGAGATATTATCTTATTTTTATTATAACGCCATCTGTGAGAAAAGATTCTTAGTTAAAGCTAGCATACATAGCGTTAGCAAAAGAACATTGCAGACACTAATCCATATGGTCCTCATATGGCCTGACCAAGATTATGTCTGGACTTTAAAAGAGACTTTGACCCTTGAGTTTGCTTCGCCATTTCTTCTCAGGGATAGTCAGATAGGAAATGTCGACTCCATCTAGCTTATTTTAATTTTTTTTTTAATACAACGTGTAAAAGTGATTCCGATATCCTGTTTACGGAATAAACAATTTCATTTAATTTAGGGGATGGTTTATAAATTCGTAGTAAGGTTAAGATCAATACGACATGTAAAAAAACCCTGTCCGAACCGTGAGGGGGTTGTTAAATATCATAGGTACTGAGAGTCTATTTATGTGGTAGTTTTCAGGAAAAAAGAACAAAAAAAAAGAAAACACTTTTTTTTTCAATGGCGAATTGTAAAGCTTTTATTACATTGGGTGCGAGCGGCCTTTATTTAGCGGTTGTCTACAAATCATAACTTATGACCCCTGTTGAAAATTTGCACATTTTTAATGAATTGGAGGTAATTTTGGTACCAAAAATGTGAATTTTAAATAGAAATAAGTTTATTGTTTTCAATAATAATAATAAGATTATTTATTACTATTTGGTAACGTTAATGCAGTACTTATGTGTCCCTTATGGATCGAACAGGCTTTTTTTTATATAGTGTATATTATCAGTTTCTTTTGTTATGGCTTAATAATAAAAGATTTAGATGCAACGTGATTTGCTAAGGTTCATAAACACCCAAATTAAAATGCAAAGCGAAACAAAACAAAAGAAACGGAATCGAAAGTCGAAAGCCCACAAACACCTCTTCCCTCACTCACAAATAGGCAAGTTCCATCCAACTTGTGACTTGTAGTGTAACTGACACTTCTTGACATAAATAGCCACTTGAAGTTATCAACAACACAGGAATTATCATAAATCGCTGCGCTTGCACACTTATCCGTGTTTATTTGATAGTACTTTTAAAATGTCAATGGAAACTATATTTTAAATTGTTAAGTTTACAGAGTGGATGAATTTGATTACCACATTTTGGTTGATAGCAGAATGGTTACCACACCTAAGTAGGTAAAGCTCTCTAGATAGGACAAATAGTCTAACATATTAAAGTAGAAAATATTATATAAAATGAAAAACAAAAATACTGTATCCCGAACCACAGTCAGCCCGACAGACAGTTCGGCCCGAGTCAACTCAACCCGAATAATAATACCAGATATTTCTCTCCCGATTACGATGATTTGTGTAGTCAGGCAAAAAATCGATATTTTTTAATAAATCATTACGAATTTAATTTTATTTTCTGAAAACTGTGGCCGAAGGGTCTAATTTAATTTCACCATCGGAATTCAGACGAGTGTAACTCTGCTCAAAACAACTTTATTACATGAAGATAGTTCAGCTGTATATTTAGGAGAAACCCCTCGGATACTCGTGTATTCTATAGCATAAGCATAATGAATGAGCCTATCGAGTTCCCACTGCTGGGACACAGGCCTCCTCTCTGTGAGAGGAACTGGGCCGTAATCGACCACGCGGGCTAGTGCGTGTTGGTGGATGTCACATCATGTCTTCGAATTTTCGGCTCTAAGACATGCCGGTTTCGCTCACGATGTTTTCCTAAACCGTTTTGCGAGCAGTTGTGATGAAATAAATTTCTCAAAATAAAGCGCCTGCTGGGGTTCGAACCCACGACCTCATAACTCGTAAGTCCGGGCCGATACCACTGGGCCACTACCTGCTGGAAATCCGTTAAAGGAATGTAGGGGAGGTCATTTGCAACCAAATTACCCCTTTCGACTAATATGTCAACAATTTTCGAGTCATTTGACATTTTTTTATTTATATTTCATACATTTTAAATTATAAAATGTCAAATTACTCGACAATGGTTGACATTGGCATAGGGGTCATGAGGGGTCATTTGGTTGCAAATGACCTCTCCTAAATCCTTTTAATGCATTGCCCACATATAACCAATAACCTTGTATAATAGTTGTTTTTTTTTTTAGGTGCTCAACATATTTCTAAAACCACCGAAGAATTCCTGAAAACATGTCTGGAAAGACACTGTTTACTTAACAGATAAACCGAAGCCATTCAATCATACTTCATTCTCTATTATAAAATCCAACAACCCGACAAACCAAACTGTCTTCGACAAAGTCCCACTCACATAATTCTCACTACCAACTTACTGGTATGCTATAACAATCAGCACTTGGCAGGTAAGACCGATTTCACGCTTCGCCTCGTCTTAATAGAGTTTCTGTCTCAGTCAGGCATTAGTTCCAGTGCGATACTTTTGAAATTATGAAAAGAGGATTTTTAGGGTTCCGTACCCCAAGGGTGCCCACAGGACCCTATTACTAAGGCTCCGCTGTCCGTCCGTCTGTCATAGGGCTGTATCTTTTAAATCGTAATAGGTAGATACTTGAAATTTTTACAGAGTGTGTATTACAATATTATGACTGCTATCGGTATTTTTTTTTTACGAATGTACGTATATTTAAAAAAATGCTAGTGATTAATATTATAGGGTGGTATCTGCGGAACCCTTCATGTGTGAGTCCGACGCGTACTTAACTGGTTTTTATAACCGATTAAAATTGAGGGAGGTTTTCGAAGGTATATTCCATTGGAGAACTGATAAATGAGACTTAGGTACCTGGTTTTAGAGGGATTTGTTTTATAGTGAACGTGAAGGTTTTAAAACTTTAGGCAGGTTTATAGGAGCCCAGTAATTTGTAACAGTACAGTATGTCAGTCCAGCGTTGACTTGCAACTGGGCTTGTGTAGACACTAGGTTCAACCCAGTCCAGTGCTGACTTCGCGCCCTCAAGTCAGCCCAGTTGACTAACCTACCCGTCTACTTTTGGGTCCAGTAGTCTCCCCCGCCGACTTACTGACTTACTGTTGGTCTCGTCTAGATGAACCCACTGACTGGGTCCAGTCACTTGACATCGTATAAACCAGGCATAAGAGACAAAGGTAGTTAAAAATGCAATAACCTCTATTTTCGGACCCAATAGATTACCCCGCCTGAATTACTGCTGATCTCAGCTAGATAAACCCATTGAATGGGTCCGAAATTCCGAATTACTGGGTCCAGTCATTTAACATTATATAAACCAGACATAAGAGACAAAGATAATTAAAAATGCAAGTGGGTTAAGTGTAAGTTTACCGTTATTATTTTCTTGCAAGATCATTATATTACGAAGACTTTATTTAAAAAGTGTGCTTTTAAAATGATACTATTTGTGAGCTTTTTTTTTTAAATAACAAATAAATTCTAATATTTTTCCCTAAAAATATTTTATATTTTTGAACACACACAAATAACAACACTTAGATGCTCCTTTACCTACAATAAAGTAACACAAATCGCACTGTAAAATCAAAATTCCTACACACCGAAACTTATTTCAATTGGCAACGTTCTTCTAAGAACGCAGTAAGGAAACACACGTTCATTTTGATACAAAATGCCTTAGCAAATCTCTTTGAATACCAATAGCCAAAAGATCATAGGAATTCCTAGAAATTTTACTAACTGTATACCTAGCTTCCTGTTAGCCCTTTGTGTCATTTACAATACATGGACTGAAGACTGAAGTGAAAATATTCCCAGAATGCTTTGATGATTATAGTACTAACATATATTTACTTAGGCTTCGGTACTTTATTGATATTAAAGTGTTTTTTAAATACCTGGAAAATCTGTAAAAACTATATATTGGTTGTCAGTGTGTACAGTCCGGTAATCGAGAGAATGTCTTCTTGACACCTGTCAGTTTTGACACCTGTCAGTTTGGACTAAGGAATGTGTTTTGCTAATTTGATCCTTATTACTACTAGACATTGTCCAACTGACAGGTATCAGGAACGCATTCTCTCGATGGCTGGACTGCAGTAATTGTTTTGTAAATATGTTGTTTGGCAGTTTCACATTTTTAGAAAGGTACAATAAATGACTGTGTGCTTAATTGTTAAAATCAAAAAAGAAATATCGTGCCAATTATTAAATTGCAGACGTGTAGAAAAAAAAAACTTGTACATTAATATAATTGAGCTAAAATATGAACACAAAAATATATTAAATTGCATACCTGAGACCATAATAGATAAGCTGTTGATATCATAAAAATTACTCATAATTTCAATTCACACATCTCTTTTATATTACGACCGCGTATTAAATGTGTCGGACATCTATGCATCTTATGTATTTGCCTATTAGCCTCTCAATAGATACCAGTTTAAGCTTCGACTACTCCCAATTAATCAACTTTGTACCCTATTACTCACAACCTAAACCAGAATTTTCAAGTTACAGGGAAACTCGTAAAGAAGTTTTCTCACTGACTTGCGAAATGGTCAACAAACAAGCAGTTTTGAATGAAAACTCAGTAAGTCAGCGGCTTTGCATTCAGTACTAATATGAATGCATTGAACATCTTACTTGAGCTTTTCAAGGTATAAAAAGAAGTATAATATTTAATCCTTCATTAGAACCTTAAGCCTGAAGAAGTGAGGCTGTTAACTGTTTCATACTTACTGTGCTTACGGGTCTAAAGTTTTTAATTTTCCGTGGTAAAAAACTATGTACAGCTTCCCAAAGAAAAGTATGCGCTTCGGAAATCATCGTCTATCTTCGGAAATACGAATAAGATAATGTGATCTAATATAGAGCTGTTATAACTGTTGTATCTCGTTTATACTCGTGGTAATAAATTAATACGCAAACAAATTAATTAATTATTATTTTATTCCAACTTGACCATAATCTAAATCAAACCATAGAGAGAGAGGAATGTTGCCCTCCAACAATAACCATGGAAGTTCTTGCCTATTTTGTGTTATAGATCAACAACACTATGCAATTTCAAGCAACTTCACAAAACTTTTGACTTAAAAAATGACGATCCGGAGTAGTTAACCCAAAATAGAGAAAAGTTCATACCAATGCGCAATGATAGGTGCACTACTAGAAAGCGCGGTAGTACAAAACTTAGAAGCATTGCCTGTGTCGAGGGTTACTCTTTGGCGCGACGTTCGTGCTAATTCGGAGACACGAAGATTACTGAAGCGCATAACTTTTCTGGTTTACCTGTACCTATGTATTTCTTTTGGTATCAAGCTGCCTTTTCAAGACATGTTCTTGAACTAACGTAATGGCATAGTAAACTGATAGCAAACTGTACTTTGGTCTTTTCAATCGGCAGTTTACCAAAAGACAAAGAGACCAACGTATTTTGGGCCCTAATATCTAATTTTAATCAAGTCAAAATAAAATTATTTCTTTCTTTGCGTAACTTGGATAATTGGTCATTTTCTTTTTCTGTTTCAATTTAACTTCCTTTTCTTGTTTTTCTTTCTTCTTTTATATTTATTTCTTTTTTTTTTTGGTTTTCTTTTTTGTATTTTTTTTTAGAATTTTAGTACAAATTTAAGTAAATTCTGCTTGACTATAATTTAAAACTCCGGTAAATAAAAGGGTTATAAAGAATTTTTAATACGAAAATAATTTGTAATAAAATGTAAACAGTCATAAACTAAATGAAAAATCATTAACACGCAAGTTTGTTAACAAAATTATTATGTTACGAACAGTCAACGAGTGTCATCGTATTTCAGTTTGACAAACGATGCAGAATTTGACATGTCAAAATGAAATAATGTCATAAATTATTATCATGTCAGATTCATTACCTAACTTCAAATTATAAATTATTATGATATTAAATTAAGATTATTTATTATCACATCAAATTAAATTAACTAATTTTATAATGGTCATAAATAAAATTATATTATGGCATTAAATTCAATTTACTAATATCAAATCGTCATATTATAAATTATTTCAATGTCAAATTCAATCACAAATATCAGATGTCATAAATTAAAATTTCCAAATTGTCATCGATTGTTAAAATATCAATTATGAACAATTAATAAACTATTCAAAAGAAAAAATACTTATTTCGTACGGAATTTGACTGCAATTACAACAAAAAAATCTGTTAACTGTAACACTTTACCGGTAATTAGCCTGGATACCGTTATCACAACAGGAAGGCAATTGTTGACTTGCGTCCGGTGTCGAAACGTCACCCGTTTCCCAAATTCTATGCAACCTCCACCAACTCTATTTCCATTACCAGTAAGGTCACTTTCCTTTGTTTCAAGTGAGATGTTAAAATGGTTAACGCGTGTAGACACGTTTGGGTAATAAATAAATGTTGCGTTAGAAAAAATCTGTATGTAGGCGGTATTTGAAAGGTTTAGTGAAAAATTAAGTGATTAATTTATCATTTAATATCGTCAGCAGTTATTTTGTTCAATGAAGTTGTTTTTATTATTTTGTCCCTTCTGCTGTTTTTCTTTTGAGAAACATGTAGTGGCACATTTTGATAGTCAGAACAAGAGAAGTGCTTATATTAAAGTTTTTACTAGCTCAATTACAGAAGATAGAAAAGAAAGAAGGAAAGAAAAATATTTTATTTGGGACATGCACAGGAAATACAAACAGTAATAAAAACTAAAAAGGAGCATCTAAAACTAACATTTTTTTTTAACGTATAATTATGGTAAATTGATAAAAAAAACTAGTAGGTATTCTTTGCATTCGTTTGAAATCAGATATAGTTGAAAAAATACAGATAATGATGGTCACGAAAATTTTATCATGACTAATACAAAAATAGTACTAAAGAAAACTTAAAAAACACTGGACAAACATGAATAAAACTGGTTTTAAGGATTGAAATTAAAATAATCCTAGAATGCGAACAATCGAAAACCGCAATTTCTAAACAGATTAAGATTTAGACCAATCTTTATCTGTAATCTAATAAACTCAAATCTAATTAATATACACTAGACAAAAGAATCAGTAACCATTGCAGTTGCTGTACCATAAACTAGTTCAGTTAGTCGCAAATAAAACCAAAAAGTGAGCCAGCCAATTGAAATGATATGACAGCCGTTAAAATAGGATTGCTTCTGTCTATTCTGTCATTTTATAGAACAAGATTTAATTTCGACAATAGTGTGGGGCCGGCAAAACACAGACCATCTCATTAAGTACTCGGATGTGGAATTATAAGATGTTAAAGGTATGTTTCAAGAAGATGAGCATCTAGTCATAACTGCCCCATCCAAAGACACTGGGTAAAAATAGCATTAGGTTTGTGCTAACTAATTAATTATATTAATAACAACACTAACATAGCATGTAAGCACAATCTGTTACTAACCACTAACAACTTATGGACTAATTTCGGTCTGAAATAAAGATATTTTATTTTATTTATATTTATTATTTTAATAATATAACGTAAAGATCAGTACAGTTAGCAACTATTATCTTCTAAAAATTGTTAATTGTTTCTTTTTTTTTTTTTGCTGTGCTTGGTTTCTAATTGTACATTAATAACCTTGTAACATCTTATAGAATGCAAATAGAGATAATTATGAATATGAATGGGAATTGGGATGTGCAATGTGCAATATTTTCTTTACAGCAAGTCTTTAATAAATTTTGAGTATCAAAAGATGATATGTTAATGATATTATTATATTAAAGTCCCAAACAATCATACAAAACCCAATAATATTCATCAATCGCATACTTCCCACTTCTAACACGTGATACCCAAAACCTTCCATGTAAAGTGTCGATCAAAAACTCAATAAAATTCAACCTAATCGTCTTCACTCATTCATTAAACGGTTATCCATCAAAATTCCCCTGTATTCACAACATTTAGAATGAGTCACCACAACATGGTGGAGGTACCCTCCCATTGATTATGCGTAATACAAAGTTTACTGCTAACGAATTCCGTGATGAGAACATTGTGGTCAATAAATTTTGTAATTGAGTTAGAGTTATTCGTGATTTTATTGCTTTAATATGGTAAGACAAAGCAGTCAATATTTCTTTCGATTTTTATTAAATTTGGTGGAGTTGTGGGTGCAAGAGATATTTTAATTTCAAATGCGTCAATAAAGACAGTAACCGACATTTTGAAGAAATTAATCTTGGCTTGACTAGATTTCAGTATCAATCAATCTGCCTAGCCTTTTCCCAAATATGTTGGGGTCGGCTTCCATTCTAACCGAACACAACTGAATACTAGTATTTTACATGGAGCTCCTGCATATCTGACTTCCACTACTCAGTTACTGGGTAACACGATACCTTTTGGTAAGACTAGATTACAGTATGATTGTATGGAATCGAATTGAATTCCAACTTTGACCGTCATCTTTCAAAAAAAAAGTTTAAGGTTGACAAAGGAATGAAAGTGTCGGACGTAACTAAAGCTGACCTTTATTGTAACAAAACTACCATATTAAAAAAAAAAAAACGATAAGTATATGTAATTGAATTGTTACTTCTTTCAAAATGTAACGGAATCGATTGCATCATCCACATAAACTTAAACGTTTCATCAAGTTTGTTTCATAAAGACCAAACTATCGATTCAAGTCCCGCCATCGTTAAACTTCTATCAACCGGTACAATATACTCAAAATCTAACGTTACAACTGCAATAAAGTGGAAAGCCAATAAACACTTTATTGAAAAAAGTAAAATGCCCATCAAAAGTGTTTACGATTTAATAAAAGGCGATGGAAATGACTTGTTTTAGAGTCGCTACTGCGATAGGTGATGAAACCTTATGTACTGGTTATGTGGTTTAGTTACATGCTGAGGTTTGAGCATTAAATTCATCCGTAAAAAAATTGTTTGACAGGATATTTGGGTCATTAAGAGGCTCAGAGACAGTATTTAAGAAAATCTTTTGTTTTATCATGCTGCATAACAATCATGCTATCCGAATTCAATAATATTATTAAAAGAATAACCCGTGCTGCATCATATCTCTTTTAGAACAATAATGCTGATCATTAATAATAGTTATTAACCTAATATTATTTATCAGGAATTTAAAAGATTCTAAAGTGAGATAAAAAAAAATATTTCAAAACAGACTCTCTAACTCCACCTCCACTTAACACGCCTAAAAACCATAACGGCACATAAGCAACATTAAACACTATGATTAACAATTAAACTTAAACAATATTAATAAATAACAGGTCGTATTGTGCCCGATGTCTTCAAGCCCACGCCTTGGAAGGTAATAAAGCTAATGAATGGTTTTGATACAACGTAAAGCGTCATAACTATCAATAATATTATGTGCGTGCCGAAAGTTATGCTAAAGATGAAGGTGCACGATACATTTGAAGTTTATTAGCTATTTTGTAGTAGCATGACTGAACTTCGTATGGGTGGTTTAGTGGTGGAATGCCACAGGGGACTATGTTAGGTCTCGTTTTGATTTGGAATAGTTTTAATACAGATTTTAAGGAAAAAATACAATGATGTTTAACATTTTCTAAGATGCATACATTTTATTTCGTAAAATTAATTAATTTAGACCAACACCTTAATCTTATTTATCCATTCAAAAACGTATATGTAGACCAAATAGCTACTTAAGACCGATTTACATGAATTTGAATAAGTAAGTCGCCTTAACTCACTCACGTGTTCATTCTATTGCCTAATCCGACGACTCGATCGTAAATCAACATACGAACAATATATTGTTCTTGTTCAAAATGTTCTTGTAATCGTCAAATGTGTCGATCGATTGACTATGTCTTAAACATGCGTAAGGCATACCGTTAGAAATGTTAATTAACTGTTAGAAAATATTTTGGAAACTTAATTTGTTACTGACCATAATTAGTATAAGATATGATTAATGAAAATTGATTCATCGATGCTTGTTAAAATTAGCATAATATTTCGTCATTTTTAGTTTTACAAGAAGCTCGTGTCATAATAACTTTAAATAAAAGCAATATAATTCGTTATTTATGGTTTTATTTCGATATTTTTCATCAATGAGCCGTCTTTATTATTATTACCATATTAGCCCTACAACCTTACCATATTACCGCTGGATTGGCAATATCAGTAATAAAATATTAATACAATGTTGCCCTACTATGATAATATCTAACTAAACTATTTCACTTATGGGATCATGTGTAACCAGAAACCACACACTGAGTGTCAGGTTTAATTATGTAATTATTGTGTTGATATAATTTATCGGTACATTAGCTGCTCTGCATTCTCAGATTTTATCGTCGAGAAGATTTTGATAGTTCATTGAGAACTACATAGTCCGAAGAACTTCGCCCAAAATGCTAAGTTCTTTTAATTCACGTAGACAATGGCGTACGATAATTCCGTAATTTTCATTTCTTTTATTATAATTATTATCATTGACCGCTCAAAAAAAAACTGCTGTGTTCCTTGTTTGCATGGAATGTAAATACACGCAAAATTTTGAACTTGCCAATATGTCCATAGATCTATTACTTGGACCCCATAAATAATTATTATATCCCCGACTCTTAGCAATATGTTTTTTTTTTTTACTTACTGCAGTGTAATAATTTCTTTATTTATACTTCAAAGTCACAAACATCTGTGTAGCCCTGGCTCTTGTACTAGGAGTTCCTGTAATGTATGCATGTAAATCCTATGATTACTCATATAATCTTGATCGTTTGTCCATTTACTAACACCACATTTATGAAAGACAAAACAAGCGAAGTAAACAACAAACCCGACGACACCGGCGCCGAAATATTAGACGGCCCGGAATCTAAATCATCTGTAACTGACCAACCCTATAATTTAAGTGTTAAACACAAATTGATATTTATGACTCAACGTATGCGAAAATTACATACTCTCCGGTATGCTCAGTATATTACATCCGTTGAAATTTTTATGGATTATGAAATTATTTTGAGATCTAAGATGATAATTTTGATGGTTGGGTTTCAATTGGAAAGATTTTTATTGATTGAGCTTTTTAAATTTGCCCAATTAAGAACTGGATAGTGCATGATTATGCAGACCCTCGTCAATATGACAATTTGAGAATTACTTGGAGATAATATATTCCAAGAAGTAAAAGGTAAATTTAATGGTTCACAGGAAGCACTTAAATACTCACAAGGTAACAAAGAAAATTTCAACTATGAATACAACACAAAATAAGATACCACTAAATACGCTTGAGCAGTTTTCGAGAGGACAACAAATATACAAATTGAAAAATTATTTGTTTATTCCAAGTTTAAACGGCTTAAAAATATAGACGCTCACTACATTTTGTACACAGAGGAGTACAAAAAGATAAAAATGAATAAAAAAATAAGACTTTTTCTTCATCTGTCAGAATTTTGATGGATCGCTTTGTGTAGGGATCGGATTTCATAATTTGTTTAGTGAGCATTCAGTTTTTGATTTCGATTGTATTCCTTGATTAAATAGTTCTGCTTATTTTAGTAAAGTTCGGTTTTTTGTTTTTGGATTCTTTTTGGTTATGCTTTATTTTCCCATTGGTACTATAAGATTGAAATAGCTACTTTTTCTCTAATCATGATGACTACATAGAATACATAAGAGGATTATTCCTAATTAATCACATGTTACTAATTCTAAATGATAACAAAAAGTAAGCAATCGATATAACACAGATTTCCTGAGACAGTGTTTACGTTAAATTATAGTTTTGCCAATTCCGCAAAAGGGGTTTCCTTTCCAAAGTTAGGAGGGCGGATGATATTCGTGTTTGTTATTAGAAACAATTATGGGACTGCTTATAACAAAATATTGTTAGCGTTCAAATGTTTTTTCCAAACCTGAACATGAAAGTATCTCGAATTCACGGAAATATATATATCTGTACTTCTATACTAATATTATAAAGAGGAAAGATTAGTATTTTTGTATGTAACGAATAAACTTAAAAACTACTGAACCGATTTGAAAAATTCTTTCAGCAATGGGTAGCTACATTATCAGCGAGTAACATAGGCGAGTAATATATTTTATCCCCGTATTCCCAAGGGAACGGGTGAAACCGCGTGACGTCCGCTAGTATGTTATATAGATATTGTTGAATTCTAATAACATACATAACATCACGCCTGTAATCCCCGAAAGATTAGGCAGAGGTGTACCTATTAGTACACCCACATGTCGCCAGTTATGTTTAAGTCCCAAGTATTTAAGGGGTGAGCCTTTTGCCAACAACCGGGCTCAAATCCAGACTCCGGGCTACTACTAAGAAATTCCAGATGGAATAACCCAATAACAATTTGCCTGACCCGGGAATCGAAGCCAGGACCTCGTGCTTAGCAGTAGCGCTTGCGACCACTAGATCAATGAGGCTGTTCTCATAGATCTGTCCAGATACATAAGTTCAAAATTGAGTCAAGTATGCAACTAACTACGAATCCTATTAGGATTAGGGCCTTTAGTACCTACAGTACCTGGACGACCGAGCTCTGCTCTGATGAAAATAGAGAATGCTCATTTAATAGTATAGAATAGTTTATACCATTAGGTCAATAAAGGATATACTTACTTACAAGTATCTGTATAATTATGAAGTTACTAACTTCAAACACGTATTTAGTCAATTCTCTCAGTACCCAAGGCCGGCCACAAAGGCTCTCTGATTTTACAGCCAAATTAAAACGTGGTTCATTTAATGCCTCCATAAAATCTATAGCGTGTTATTAAACTGCCTCGGCGAACGTTTTTATTGTAGTGTCGAAAGCATCCTGTATAACATCATTATTATACAATATGATGGCATTTAATTTTATATTTTTTAAGATGGAGATTATGGTAAATTAGAATTTGAAGGGAGTTGGAGGAATTAGGGAGGATTATGAGTTTGCAATAATTATGCTGATTTGAACATCACATTGCATAAAGTCACGCACGTTTTCCCCGAAGGATTAGGCAGAGATTTAGTTACCTTTAGTAACACTCACATTTCGCCGAGACTGGGACGAGTAAATTGCCATCAACCGGGCACGAATCTAGACTACGAGCTGCTACTGAGAAATTGCTGTTGGAAAGACCCAATAACACTTTGCCTGACCAGTACCCTAATTGCGTAATACAACACAATCACAATCTGTTTCAGTTTGAAACCGATTGCTAATCCATTGCTTCATAAGTTGGAAAAAACTCTGCTCAACAACGTAAATACCGCAATGAATGTTGTTGAACTGTCAAAATGAAACAAATTAGGCATAATTGTTTACGAAAATAAGTTACGCAATTAGGGTACTGGTCATCGAACCCAGAACCTCATGCTTAGCAATAGTGCTCGTAGCAGCAGTAGTCTAGTGGATGTAAGTGCTATTGCTAAACTTAACTAACCTGCCTCGTTGATCTAGTGACGAGATCAACGAGGCAGGTTAGTCAAATATAGTTGTTATATAATAGTTAGTACAGTATAATATAACAGGCGATCGGTGGCGGTGATCTCTCGCATCCGGCCCTGGTTCAGGCCATGGTACGTAGTGAGAGGAAATGGGAGGCCGTCACCTCCTTCTGCGAAGCGGTAATGCTCGCAAAAGAGGAGGTGGAACGCGTGAGCGACAGGCAAATTTCACTCCCTCACGCCCCTAACCGCCGCAGAAGGAGACGCCCTGGGTATCAGGAATCGCAGACCGATTTGAGGCCAGCGTAGGCGCGTACTTGCGGACGGTGAGCAATGGGTAGCTCGCCGTCCGATAAGGACCAGGCCCGGGTCGACGGCGCGTTGTTTCACGCGCGCCTCAAAGAGATGTCAGCAGAATCGATAGTCAGTAACAGTCTGATACGCCCTCCCGCTCCGCCCAGAACGGGAGAAGTTATTTGATAATTTCCCAGCCAAAAAAAAAAAAGGTTTGTCAAATAAGTTTGATATAAATTGCCTTCAGTCGGTATAGGAATCTATACTAATAAGAAGAAGAAGAGTTTGTTTTGTTTGTTTGTTGTATCTCTGGAACTACCAGACTAGGGTTGCTAGGTGTCCGGCTTTTTACAATCGTGTCCGGCTTTTTACTATCGTGTCCGGCCAAATGTATACGAGCCCGGCCTGTCCGGCTTTTAGTCAACCCCGCCCCACCAAGAGATGCCGAACGGAAGCGAGCGAGCGACTCACGCGAACACGCATGACTCGCGATAGTAAGAAAAAAATGTGATTTATATAATTAAAAGTTTAAACAACATTTAAAAACTAGTGTGTCAGGGTTTCAGGGTAAAATGCCTGGCTAAATATGAATCTGTGTTCCGCTTTTCTATTTTTAGGCCTGGCAACCCAGACGGATTTCATACGGACGGACGAGGCCAAGGGAGATTTACAAAAATGTAACTGTTATTTTAGTAGGTATATTGTGTATCTTACGACTTCCACGCGAACGAAGCCGCGGGAAAAACCTAGTCCAAACATAAAATAAGAAACAGTAGAACCATCCTTTTAATTCCCAGTTCCCAGGCTTCTAATATAAAATTCTCTTCATACATATTTGTGTATGAATCAATCATTTTGAATATTCGATGTGGAAAGGAAGCGGTTACGTAATCTCATTCAAATGTCAAAGATCAACAATCGGTGCGGTCGGTAGTAACCTTTATACAGTCGAGGACAGAAGTGGTTGAATATAATTTTAGGGACGACGTATTTTTTACAATATAGTTGGTAGAGCTACAACAATATAAATTATAATTTTCTTTTAAACTCGCGTGGGACCACCGGAGCCACGACAGAAACTATACCTGCTGCATATTGTATGCTCATTTACATGCTGCATGTATGGTGTATGCTTGTTTGCATGTTTGAAAAATATTACGTCAACAAATGCTGTATTGATTTTTCGGAATTTTCAGTATTTTATTCGATCGTTTCTTTATTTGTATTCGCATATAAGCTGTCGGAAAATTAGTATTTATAGCAGTAAATTTTATATTTTGAATATGCTGATATTAAAAAAAAAATCGGAGCTTTTATTACCACCCAATTAATATTAACAAAATTTTAAAAATGTGATTCAAATACGCTTTCTTCACAAGTGTACAATTGTCATCAATCTCAAACGTCATTACATAGTATTTGATTTTTTGTTTAAATATTTGGTTTTGTTGAAAGCCTCGCAGGCAGGTGGCCTGCCACTATGTTATATTGTCCTTTTTTTCGAGTATTGATGTCATAAACAAACTATTTTAATTGATGGATCTTGATATTATAGAAAGGGATGCGTCACGCGAGGTTTTATAAAGGAAGTTGTGTTCATTTTTCTTTCAAATTTAGAATCAGAACTATATCATGAGCCACACACACACCACAATATTATTAAGTTATTATTTTACAGCGTGACTGTACATTTTCTGGCACTGATTAAAAACATCAGATTGTCTAGAACAAAAACTATGAGACGGATCTTGTTCAGACAAATGAATTGTCTAAACTATTTCGTTTTATTTTTTAATTATAATAGTGCAGATCTTAATATACACATTTCTGATTGGAATTCCTTCCAAGTTTGTCTGGGAATTGAAAAAATACTCAAGATATCTTTTCTCTAAAAATAAAAGCTTCAAAGACTCAGAAATATTTAAAAACATTTGCAAGCAAAACCATACATTTAACTATTTAATTCATATCCTTGTTAATCCAACACTTTGACTTCAGCCGTGAACTTTAGCACCTCGTAATACGGTTCATTATTGCTCGTAACTTTGACTGCGTATGAGTATGTCACCTCGTAAACTTACGTCGAATATTTTCATACAAAGGAGGTACAAAATAAAATGTAGTGTTTTATGATTCTCACATAAGCTTGTTCATAGTCGTTGTAATTTGCGATTTGCTTTAAAAGTTCAAAGAGGTGCTGGCATTCAAATAAATTAAGATTTTCATATTTTCGTTCCAGTCCTCGGTGACTTTTGAGGTAACTGAAGACTGAATGATGCTCAACATTGCAGTATAACAGTAGAGGGTACAGCAATTGATTACTTACCTGATTATTGGGAATAAATGTCAAGATATAAAGTAATTTGTTATAAATTCTGGAAAGTTGTTTCCAGAATTTATATCAAATTTTGATATTATTTTTGATATTATCAGATTTATCAGTCAGCAAAAAGGTATATGGTATAAGAGCATACGAGGCGAGCCCCTTTGTGTGCCTTCGTTCGATGTCGATCAACTTAGTATGAATTATGTTGAATTTATTTTTAAGACTTCGCTCTGGACACTATTCCTAAGCGAAGTTTGCATTCCTTTTGAAAAAAACTGATTCACCGAATTGCAGAAATTGTAATCGGATTGAGGACGTGCAGCATTTGCTGATGGACTGTGTCCGCAACACGCTGCGGAGGGAGTCAGTTTTGAGAGAATTAGACTTAAATAGGCTTAACGTGGGATTGATACAATCAATTTTATCCCAACAAACTTCAGAAGCTGCCAAAAAGTTATTTCATTTAATAACAGTCCTTCATCGGTCTTCTATCTTTATCACAAAGTCTTTCATATATTTTTTAATTGTTTAGTATAGTTTATGTGTTAATTATAAGTGAAAATGTTACAATGGTAAAAGACACGATAGGGTTGACATATCTATTAAGATAAAACCTCAAAACAAATTAAGAAAAAAAAATTGCAATATGACACATTATTAGGGTCAAAAAAAATCTGCTATTCGGGATACCTACTATTACTGCAATGTTATAGACAAGACTTGAGAACTATCAGAACTAATAACACTAGGCAAAATAACAAGAAGTTAATCAAAAGGCAATCTATTGATCAAAAGAAATAAAATCAATTGCAACACCGGGGGTAACTGCATCTGCCGGGATCGCGAAGAAGTCCGAAAGGGATATCATGGCACCCGGTAACATGGCAACTATAGGAACACGAGTGGATTTTAGTCAGTAAGAGTCTGACATACCCGCGCGCTCCGCCCAGAGCGGGAGAAGTTATTTGATAATTTCCCAAACAAAAAAGAGACCTTACAGTAGCAAAGGCTTTCATTTTGACAGTTCAACAACATTCATTGCGTTGTTTACATTATTGGCAGACAAATTTTTCGAATACCTATATGGAGCAATGGATTAGCAATATCCTTCAAAATCATTCAGATTGTAATTGAAAGTGTGTTACGCAATTAAGGTGCTGTTTGTCAGTTAGTATTCCAATAAAAAGCATAATAGAATTTAAAATATTCATTATCAGATTTAAAAAAAAACGACCTAAATGACAGATCAAAGAATAAATTTTAATAATAAAGTTCGCAGATAATGTTTATCCTTGCAACAATACAGAAAAACATAAATGAAGAAGACATAAATAAACTAGTAACTGACGGGTTCCGAAGTCCTTAACGAAAGTAGTTACATAAACACAAACTGCAACTGACTGTAGCAAAATAAGTACATGTAGACAGGTAGGACATTCATTCACAATAGTGTTGGTCCCGTAAAACACTTCCTTAGAGCCTCGGGCTCAAAATGTTTCTTTTCCATTCTTGTTTTTATTGGTATGTCTAAAGAATATCTTAGGTGTTTCAATAAATTAACAAATATACTACCGTGCCTGGGTCTTAAGAAAATTTCAATAATATCGCACCGTTGCGTCTTCTGTATTTTTTATTTAACATGATAGTATACATAACACCTTTCTTATGTTTTCAATTATTACCTCATTGTTTGATATCAGTCCCGTGATTTTGTTTTTCATCGACTGCATTGTTTTATATAATCTCACATATCTTAGTTACTCTCTCTCACTTTAATTATTCCCTATTTCATAATATCTTCCAACAGTCACAATTTCTGCCATTCTTTCCAAATTTCTCCAAATATACCCGTTTTTTGTACCGACTCTTCCATACTCACAACATCCTCAATAAGGTGTGTACGAGTGCTCAGATCAGACAGTAACCATAACCTGCGACCTAGCAGTGTATTTTTTTTATCTAATAAATATATATAATTTATTTCCTGTCTCTCCACACTACCTAATCTTTAACGGCCTACGCAGTCTCGGCAAAGCGATAGCCGTTATGCCCAAATTCCTACAGCTTAACCTTGCATTTTTCAAAAACTACTGTACACATCGCACCTGAGTTAAGTCCCACATCCACAACACTACGTCATTCTATCCACACTAGTGGTGGACTCGTAAAACGTGGTGCTATCAGGAGGGCGTCAATTTCCAATTTATTTTTTCCCCACCGTTGCAGGGCCGGTGCAGTAAACTTGGAATCGTAAAGTTACGACGTCTGGCCCCTGCGATGCCCTTACCATGTGATAGTGGAGTTTGTGGGGTATAATTCAGGATTGTGGTGGAGCAAAAGCGAATTGCAGGGAGCTTAGTTGAAGAATTTTTGATGTGAGATCATTGGAATTTTTCTACGTCATCAGAGTCAATGCTGTTATTAATATTTACATTATTAGGTTTAGTATGAAACCCAACAATATTTTTATCAAGTATAAAAATAATAACTCAATTTTATTTCCCTGTACACTTTACAGAACTCAATGTTATTTTACGTAATTCTACCATTACTTCTTTAGCTATTCCATTTTCTTGAAATATATTAAGATTCTAATTTTGTCTGTTTTATATATTTATGTATGTTCAAAAATCAAGAAATCCCTATACCTACCTACTTTCCAAAAATCTTACTTTACGGACATTATTTCTATTGAAATCAAAAATCGAATGCAATAATTTAAACTTCGACTATCATATCCATCGCATCGCCATCGCCACCAGTTTCATAGTACAGGGTGGTCCTACTATAATTTAGTAAGGATAATAGACATTCATTTTTCACTAGTTCAAATTGGACACGGTGGCTGCCGGCTTTTTTGTTGCATATCTTGTCTCGGAGGGGACCGGTAAATTACACCTTGGCTCATATCCCCTTTGATGACGGGGAATAAAATTTTTAGTGTTTCTTGAATTTGATATGAAGGCTATAAGATTGTTGGTAGCATGTGTACTTGGTATGAATTTTAAAAATAGTACTACATTTAATTATATCTACGAACTAGCTGCGTCCCGTGGTTTTACCCGCATAAGTCTCGATCTCGTCGAAATATTGGGATATAGTATCAAGTATCCTATGTTCTAACCCAAGTCATGGTCTAACCATGTGCCAAATTTCATTCAAATCCGTTCAGCGGTTTCAGCGTCAAAGCGTAACAAACAAACATACAAACATACAAAAAATCAAAGCTTTTCTCTTTATATTAGTTCAAATTATGATTAATCATCGATCGGTGTTTTAATGAGACCTTTGCCTGTCTTTTCCCTAGAGCATTAGTATTTTTTGGAATCGAATGTTAACAGTGTTATTCATGATAGGTAACCGAAAATTAAAGATTTCTAACTCTGTTCTGTCTTGGCAATATTTTTATTGCAATAACAATAATGTCTCCTTAACAAAAATCAGAAATCATACCGTAATTTTATGTTAGCCTATTGCACGAAAAAACAAAATTACAAAACACGATAGAAACATCACTCCACGCAGTTGCCTAATAATGCAAGAAAACCGACTCTTGAAGTGACGAAATCTTACCCTCAGCTAATAAAGATGGCAATATTATGAAACCCGATGTTCAGGGGGCAGAATTATGTGTAGGGGATGTTTTACGAGCAATTCCATTTTTACAGTTCGCGCCTACAACAATGAATCAAACTGGAGTATGATGTGCATCAACAGAAATTGTTACGGGTAAATATTCCTGTGTTTTGGTTGTTAAATGTGGATTTGTGCTGTGATGGGAGCTCGTATGTGCTGTGGTGGGAGCTCGTATGTGCTGTGGTGGGAGCCAGACAAAACACTGAATATTCTTGTAGGTATAATGATAATTATGCTTTAGGAATATTCTTGTAGATATAATGATAATTATGCTAAGCGTCACCGTGCTTGCATAAAAAATGTACCCAACATTTTTTATGCAAGCACGGTGACGCTTGCGGGTATTTTTTTTATGTTATTTAATAATAATTATATTTATTCATAAAATTGCTTGTATTTTATTCTAAGTACTGTTTATTTTATTTTGTTATCTATTTATATATAATTCATTAAAGGTAACTTGGTTTCCGTACGTCTTTTTCGGGTGACCACTGAAAATCAGCGCTGTGCTGTGGCTCCCCATCATGCTGAGTGGAAGCCTTCGTGTCACAGTCATGACCTGCCAGCAGCTGCCGACTATTTCCGTTTTCGTGGTTATATTTAAATCTATTGTGTTTTATTTTTCTACCAGAGTAATTATCTTTTTTTATGCACGTTTCTCTGTGACAAATAAATTTATTTTTCTTTTCTTTCTTTCTTTCTGTGCATTATTTTTTCCTATACTTGAGCTAAAGTTCAAGTAACATGCTATCGCTTAAATATCGATCTGAACATCCAATTGCACCCCACTTCACTAATAACTCCTTGGAAGCTCCACAACAAATTACACCATTTAACCTGCCAATAACGCCACAATATTTTAAGTCGTGGACATTGATACAGATAGTCGAATGTCAAGGATCAACAAACACGGTTTTACTTTCAACGGAGTCTTGACCACAAAAAAAGTAGATACAGAAGGTTGTGCCCATATAACGAGCAACCCGCACGCACACATAGACACGCTTCGAGTACAGCGAGTGCAAGCGCACTCACGACTGACATTCGTTTGAAATCGTGCGTACGCGTCTACGTGTGCGTGCGCCTGTTTTCTCTCCTTTGTATGGAGCTGGCCTTCTGTACCTATCTCTTCTGTAATCTTGACGCCTACATCGTGTAGTACAGGCTTAACCTATAAGTTATTTAGTACTTGAGGTGTTTCATACTGGTGGAGGAGCAATTTAAAACGATTTAGCCTAGCTGTTGGAGGAATTGTTACTGATGCACCGTTGGTTCCATCAACGGTGATAGGAGTCTATAATGTTAAAAAGACTCCAAAGAGGTTTTTATAAGGAGGTTAAACTAAAAGAAGATAAAATAGGTTTTAAAAAATGTACGCAAATTCACTACCAACTTAAATTGTCTGTGAATTCAAATCACAACTGTCATTCTTTAACAGTCAAATGAAATGATTATAACACTGCAAATTGACGTAGAGTGTCATTTTCCTTAACAATTAATTTCCCTGACTGTATAATATCATGTGATACCTGTCTCATTTCTCTTTCTCTCGAATATAAATATGTATCACCTAACATTCCCAAATATTTTCGGAAACACCTCTTCATGCCGTGTGTGTGAAACAGCCCTCAGATCACTTACGCTCAGAAGGCGTGGCTCAGTGCAATCATTCTTAACTTTTATTTCTTCAGACTTATTTGCAATGGAACTCGTGGCTTTCCTGTAATTACAAGCCATTTAAATTCTTAAGTCTTTAAGTGATTTTGTACATTTTTCTTGCGTTTTGGTGAGCGGTTCATTATTTATGTTGTGACTGAGAATTTGTACTTGTCTGTTTATTACTGTGATGTGTGCATAACTTTTAAAGGCTGTCTCCTGCATACTTTAATATTTTGTATAACACCAAAGAACAATATTAGATCAAAATGTTCAACACCTCAGTTTTCCACCAACAACAAAGAACGAAAAGTTTTGTATCGCACGTATTCTAAAATCTCTTCTGGTTCCGTTTCATAAATGATTAGCAAATAATCGAAGTCCCATTTAATATCATGTAACTCCTATTCGCTAGAAATCATTATTCTATATAGCATACTCAGCATTCTGCAGCTTATTCTGCAGCATGAGAAATAATCGCACTGATTTGAGTTGAAGCACTCTCTGTAATTCTTTGTCCAGGGAAGTTTCTTTAAGTAAAACTCTTTTCTCACTCAGTTGTCGCATTATCACTAAGAGTCAACCAGCTAATTGATAATCTGCTGAAAGCAACTGCCTGGAATATAATGATTACGACAGAGCTTTTAACATTTTCGTAACAACCCATTAAAGCTTTGTTTTAATACTTTCACTAAGACTTAAGCTTTGAAAGAGTAAACGAAGAAAAGAATTTCGTAATATGGTTCCTGAATAATAAAAAAAAGAAAATAAGTAAATGAGAGAAGAAAAAAACAAGAATAAGCAAGATACTAAGCATCCAATTGAAAACGTTAAAGAACCAACAGAATAAGTAGCAAGTCAAAATGATAAAAAGCATTGACGACAAAATTAAAATGAAACGAATCTTTTCCACAACAAGAACTAACTGAATTCAAAAATAATAAATGACAACCCAATCAAGTTAAACATCGTTATAAAACACTTAGCACTCCAAATAAATAACCCGAAACTATCAAAGACCACTACACTGTTGAGAGTAATAAATCAATTTTATCAATAGTTGGAACAAGCACAGAATAGATATGTACAGAAGGTTGACTCAAGACAACGAGAAAAAGCACGCACACATAGACACGCTTCACGTACAGCGAGTGGGTTTTTGTCTGAAATCGCCGCACGTACGCATCTATATGTCCGTGCTCCTGTTTTCGCTCATTTTATGGAGCCGGTCTTCTGTACCTATCTATTCTGTGTTACAAGCATTGCTGTGTAACCTGTTTGGAAACCAATTAGTAGATATCAGAGAGTAGTTAATTAGGACGCTCGCATCAATTACTATTCGTATGCCTTCTGGATTTATTGAGAGTTCGTTATCATTGAATTTGAAACTTGGTTTATATTCCACATTGGCTTCATTTCGTGTAAGAGCTTTAGTTGATTTTAGGTCATGTATTTCCTGGGTAGTAGGATGAAGTTTATTTATATCGTGGTTGGTTTTAGTTAAAGTAAGCACAAGTGCTCACGTGAAGAGTTCCTTGTCTTATTTTATTATATAATTATTTTACTTTAACAGATTTCAATTTAAAGACCAAATTTTAAGAACCAAATTAAGTATTGGTACCTACACCTATACTTATTTTTAACGGTGACGAATCATCGTGAGGAAAATCCTGGGATATATTTCTCGACGGCATGTGATGCCAAGTCATAGGCCCATGGGCGGCTTTAAAACTCTGACACCAGGTTAGTCACTAACCACACGAAAAGAACAAGATTTATTTTTTAATGTCGATATGACAAGCAAATTCTGACTTGAGTTTGAATTTATTCCACAAGATTTATTTGCATAATACATTAATATTAAACTTATACACATAATATAATAAAGGAATCTCCATATTTTCTTAAGTTGTAAAAACCATGCAAAGCAGGGACGGGTTACTAGTAAGTAATCTTATATAGCAGTATCAACTTGTTTTTCTCTTTGCACAGTAATCGAGTAGCATAATCGACCTATAAAGTTCCCACTGCTGGGACACTGGCCTCTTCTCTGGGAGAGGTAGTGGGCCGTAATCCACCACGCGGGCTCAGTGCGAGTAGATGGATACGAGAGTAAACGAGTAACAGTATCTTATACAAAGATTACACCACTATCGCGAAAGTGAGCTTTGAGGAAAGTATCGCAGTTTATCATGAATAAATAAAACCTAGATGCATTTGCTTACAGCAATCAGTTCCTTGATGCAAAGCAGAGTAAGCCGCACTAAGGGCTCCTACACAAAACTGCGAATTCGCATCGCATTGCAAAAATCTGCGAGATCGCATGCAAAAATATGCGTGCTCGGCCTAGGCCGCGCGCACTGCGAGCTCGCAGATTTTTGCAATGCGATGCGAATTCGCAGTTTTATGTGGGAGCCCTTAAAGAGATTCAACAAGTGACGATTCTTCCTGGACAGTCAGTAATGCTTGCTGGCGACAAGAGATATTCTCATAATAGTTCCTGCCGATTTGGAAGACGAAAAGCACGATAAAAAGGAAAAGACCACACGAAAAAAAAATGGGATACCTTACACAACCTTACCTTAATTAACTTTCTATATTTTGGAAACATTAAACATTATCAGTCTAGGATAATTTAGAATGGTAGGTCTTTAGGTACCTAGTTCCAAGCGCTCCAAATCGTAGTAAAACAAGTGAAGGAATAAAAGTTCCAGTCACATGATGGTTGGTACCTATTATTCAAAGGAAAATATGTACTCGTATAACGATTTGGGATGGAAAAAACTGATTTTGAAAGGCTAAACTTTGTATAAAAATGACTATTTTGTAAGTATGAGCTACAGCAAGAACTGCAAGTGCATTTAAGACTGTCCTCATAAATTGCACACTGCATCAAAATCAGAATTTATTAGTCCCAAACACAATCTTTGACGTGCAACACAATTTGCGTTTTCTATACATAAGCTTGACACTTTAACCTTTCCAAAATGGCTGTTAACGCACCATTATGCCGTATCAAATCTAAGCGCAGTTTGCACGCAAAACGTAAATCTTGACAATCGACGCTTAAATCATAATGCCAATTGGCCGTTTATTTGAATATTCTGAATTTAAGCATAGATCCTCTGAGATAGATGGGAATTATTCTCCTATTAACTTACAGAGAATTACAGGTTGTACTAAGATTTCTACACTCTGTCCAATCATGGCGCTTGAGCAAAATTTCGATGAGAGCTGTCATGATATTGAAATTCACACGATAGGTTGGGTTTCTTTTGATATGAGCGTCTCAGGAGGATATCAGTTGGATGTTTACCAAGAGCTTCTGAAATAAGTGTGGTTTAATATTGGGTATATAATATTGAGTAAACGTATGTTAATTTTTCGATGAGGGATATGTAAGTACAGTAAGATGCACATCAGTGGTAACAAAACCAGTATAAACTGGCCTCTTATTCCTTTGAATCTCCGTACTAAGCTAGGCCAGCTCAAGGTCAAAGTATTATCAGTATCACAGACGTGCGTGACGTCGACTGTTATGTACTAAAACAGTGTTTAAAGTTCCACTAGTCGTCGGCTCGAACTCGTTGGTGACGTGGCTAATATGCATGCTACTTATTTAGTACAGTTAATTAATTATTTTATTTTATTTATTTAGTATTTATTAATCGAGTTTTTATTTATTTATACACATAACATAACATATCATCACGCCTGTATTCCCCGAAGGATTAGGCAGAGGTGTGCCTCTAGTACACCCACATTTCGCCAGTTATGTTTAAGTCCCACGTAATAGGGGGCGAGCCTATTGCCATCAACCGGGCACAAATCCAGACTACGCTACTGAGAAATTCCAGATGGAAAAATCAAATATAATAATAAAACCTTATTTATTTATATGTTTAATAATTTATTTAGTGAAATAAACAACGATTTATAACGAAAACGAGCGCGTAAAATTTCGTGAACAGACCTTTGAGTATAGATATTATGGAAAAACTGCTGGATGTATCTAGTCAAAAAAAATTAAATAAATTATCTGTCCTTTTACGGTTTCTATTTTGGCATTTTCAATTTTCCCAAAGTGAGTTAAAATTTGTGTTGAAATATGGAAGTTTCGACGCTCATAACTTCCGAACCAATTTTTTTTTCTATTCTGCTTCCATACAGGGCTAGATAATAACAAGACAAATTGATATAATTTTTAGTTTTGAACGAACACCGTCAAACAGACGAGTAGGTAATCACCATTCTACGTTTGTACGGAAGAATGACCGACTAGCGTAAACTTAAATTTACCTTTCATAATTTGTAAGTGATCTTAACCATACCTAAATAAACCCTATTCAAAACAAAACGGCAAAATCTGAAATCCATCAATGAAGGAAAGAGACATGTGAAATAAATCAACGAAATGATAAAACTTCCATCCACGAAATTCCCTTCCCATTCAGCAAACAGCAAAAAACACGATTCCCACAACGGAATGCAAGCGGAAAATACAGATAATATGAAATTAATAATCAATTTAATTAATTTTCCATCAGCTCGATGTATAATGCGTCTACATTAATATTTATGTGCACCTTTCGTTGACACAGTGTTGCGATGCCCGACGTGTTGGACAAAAAATGCTTTTAAAATGTTTTCATTGTAACCGCAATACGCCGCCGTTTGGCTGTCATTTTAGGTCTTGATATTTGGACGAATAAAAGAAAAATGTTATTACGTGGAGTCTATGATTTCAGTAATAATTGTGCAATTTTAAAGACACTTTTATCTTTTTGGCTCTACTTATAATTAAATGGAAAAAAAAAGTTTTGTCTTTTTTATCAGATTCAATATTTTTAAACTCAATCAGCACTTTGACTTCGAAGAACAGCGTGTCCAAATATTATTATTTATCAAATCAAGAAATTTTATTTGTAATGTGTATTTTTAATAAACTAGTAAAAAAAATACCCATAAAATATGTACATAGCTCATTTAAAATTACTCAAAACTTTTAATGTTAGTTCTTGATTCCTGATTTAAATAAACTGTCAAACTATCTCAATCGTACTATACAAACCACTGGTCAACATATTCCATGATGCGCACAAAAAATCCCGGACAAAACCGCCGGCCGCCGACAAAGTGACGAACGCATAACTTTCGAGACCCTTACATTGTGGACCCGCGATTAACAGTTAATAATAGGGCGTCGAAAGTTTTCAATGACCGAATATTATTCACGTTTTTTGTCCACCACTTTGGTACAATGAGGTGCACTGTGCGAATTGTAGGGAAGTGCTAATCGAAATGTGTGACTGTTGAAAAAAATTTTTGCATATAACATTCTTTCGATATGCAAGAGCGATGTCGGTATGTCTTTGTCGGGACAAATCAGAGACGAAAGGTCTGGGAATTGTTATAAAACTTCCGACCAAATATGTTTTGTAGTTTTCGGTTTAAAGAAACTGGCAGCTATGTGGTAACCTCTTCATTGGTATTGAAATAAGCGATGAGGAACTTTGGATGCCAGTGCATCCAAATTAAATACTTTGGGGATTAAAACGAAATAGCTAAAAATGACAATATCCACCAATAGCGATTATGAAATTGTTTCCGCACTGCAGAAATATTAACGCGTAAAATATTATGATGTTATTTTGAATCAAATTGTAAATAGGAGGAGATAGGAGTGATTCTGAGAGGAGCCTTTTGGCCTCGTACAGGACTTTCTGTTATATTTTAATTTGTTTTTTAATTTTTTATTAATGTTTTAATAAGTTTGTTTTAGTTTAATTTGTGATTTCCTGTGCGAGTCTCAATAAATACTTTTTCTTTCTTTCTTTCTTAAATAGGTACATTTTTATGTACTCATATTTTTCAGAAAATGTAAAAAATTACAAAAGTATTTTTATGCTTAAAGTCGATAATAAACGAACCCACATACAATTCCGTCATTCACACTTTTATCACACAAAATATTTTGAATGCACATTTGAAAAGTAACACACCCAAAGTAAACACAAATTGAAATTTAAAATAAAATTCTAGCACAAACAAATTAATTAACGAACAAAATTATCATGATGGCGTTAACTAAAGGCAAGTCGGGAGCTTACGAAACTGTAAAGACGAGGTTTGGTCGCATTGCCAGCACTTGAAAATATATTTATCTCAAATTAAAGGAGATTTGACATAACATAAAACCTGAGTTCTATATCCGGCTCGAAGGACCGAAATTGTTGACAGTCAACAAGCAAAGTAGACAACGTAATCCAAGCCGGTAGCACGCTTGCATAAAAAAATTGTTCTTGGTTAATCTATTTTAACGCGCCCACTACCAACTTGATCTTGGATTTTTTATAATTATTTGCCTTGAAATCATTGGATTAACTTTGACACTAACAGAAAAGAGTAGAAAACACATCAGCGTTGTACAATGAACATGAAATAGTCCCAACTCATGATTGAAGAGTGATTTTACAATCGCTCAGCTTGGTCTTTGTAGTCGCAACCTTACCTGCATACTATTACATGTAGGCTCGCTAAACGAATCACAATAGGAAGTCACATCGACTTTTTTCGAGATTCAGCCCTTTTGGCAAGTTCCCTATAATTAAGATTTCTCCGAAGCTCACTTCTTTGATGCTTTGATAAAAAGTAAAATTAAACAATGCATTTTATGAGGGCTTGTCACTCAACTGTCTGAGTCAACAATCCATCCTTCCATGATCACGATCGATCTTCGCCGATAATTTTTATATTTTTATATAAGTACGTACGGGCTTTGGCTCGCGGATTTTACTACCGGGATAAAAAGTATATTTTATAGTTATGTCCTAATCCAGGTCATGGTCTATCCGTGTGCTAAATCCATTCAGCCGTTTAGGCCTGAAAAAGTACAGACAGACAGACAAACCGACAGACAGACAGAGTTATTTAGAAAATGAACATTTTAAATTAATTAAATTGAGGATATGACGAATGACGGGAAGTATTACCCTTCCCGTCATTTGTCATATCCTCAATTTTTCTGCATCTAGTGGTGTCTTTCCATGTTCATGAAAAGATGCCCAAATAATTCCATTACCAAAAAAGTGTAATCTCTAATCGTTTTCTGAATATCGTCCAATATCCATCTTAGCATTCCTATCCGTCCTTGAACGGTTAAGTGATAATTCTAGCTTTAGAATCTGCGTACTTCGTAAGAAGTTAAGACACCTATCTTCATCTTGCTTATTTTTGTCTCACTTTCAAAGCAAGGATATCAAATGCCCTACTTCAATCGAAAAAAGATGCTTCTTCAGCGAAAAAAACTGCAAACAAGACCACCTCGCAGTCACTTAACACTAAACCATATCGACTGGTCTAATTTACAGGCGGGGGGCGATAATAACGACACAATGACAACCTTTTAACATGTGAAGGAATGTGGTAAAGATGTTTGTCGAAGCTTGAAGCGTATTTACAATATAAGACTGAGTTGTAAGTTGGTGTAATATCGCGGGAACCGACCTAACCACCGTAAGGACCATTCCTGTGTGTTTAGCTTCAGAGGGATAGACGAATTTGTATTTTGAGCAGATTTTGATGATTTTGTTGTTTATTTATACATAACATTAACACATAAATTCAATCCATCTTTCCACGGGGTTAGGCAGAAATTATAGACCAAGGGGGGTCTATAATTTGCTTTAAACAAAATATTTTACAAAGGCGGACTAAATGCCTGAGGTGTTTTTTACCAGTCAACCTCAGTCTTGTGATCTTAATTAGGTTGTTGTTAAATGACAGCACCAATTTATTTTATTTTTCCGCCAAAATAAATCACTACCAATTCGCTTGGCAAACTTGTACCCTAATTGCGTAACTTATTTTCGTAAACGATTATGATAAAATTTGTTTCATTTTGAAAGTTCAACAATATTAATTGGAAAAAAAAATCTGCTCAACAACGTAAATAACTTGTTAATATTTGTTTCAATTTGTGATTGATCAATTTGTGATCGAAACGAATTGTGATTGATCATGCATTACGCAATTAGGGTACTGGTAATTCTAATAGGGATGACGACAATTTCTTTTTTTCTCTTTTTGTTAGATTTTTTTTTTATTTTTTACGTAATCAAAAGATTACGGCAATAAATTGAGTTAAAATATGCCATGCCATCACAAGTATGTAGATTTTATACTTACTTGTTGTGACGTAGCGACCCCCACTCCCCAACATTAATGCGTTTTATCTAAGTCCTTTTTTTATTAATATGATAAAGCAAAAAATATGTCTAATATTTTTTTTTTATTATCTGACTGACGGACTAAAAAGAATTTCTTTTTTTTTACCCAGTCATAGGGATTATGACTGGGTAAAAACTTGTTACTTTTCGTCTCTTATAACTAGAATAAGTAACGTCTTGTCCGTTCTTATTACAATAAAAATTTAAAAAGAACGTGTTTGTATTCATCCTAACGTTTGGCAAATGGATTGGTGATCGAATTGCAAGAGAAGAGGCTTATGAATTTTACTTAACATTACTAAAAATTTAATAATATTGTGGTAGTTATTTTCATACTCAAAAGCTCAGTTTTACTTGAAGGAGAGTTTGACTGGACGTCATAGCGGAAGGACGTCTCGAGCGCTCCGCGTCCCTTTTTTTTTTTTTGTTTAAATCCGCGTCTTAGTTTTTATTGTACGTTTGGCGCAGCTTGCTCCCGGGCCGCGTTAATGGCCAGTCAACGAAATCGAACAATATTTATTTTGTTTGATGTGGCTGTGAGTTTACGTGTCGACAAATAAATACATTCATATAGTGCAAAAGTGAGGTGTGTTAGGCCTACATGCGTTTCCGATCCCAGGCGCTCGCCTGGAGTGCAAGTGCCGGGGCATACGAGGGTCTAATCGTCTGCCGAAGGTTCCAGGGCAACTGAACATAGCCAGGATAATCCAGTGAGATCATTCCATATCTTTATCTTTCAGGGCGTTGCTTCTCTCTGCAAATACACACCTCGACCTGAGTAGGACTGCATCAACAGATGCACAGAGCTCACTATTTCACAAACTCAATACCTACCAATCATTCAGTAAATCAAATTCCCATATTTCAAACTCAAGGTTAACGTTAACTCCAACGATCGATCCAGATACCAAAACGATTTGCATTTTGAATTGTCTCTAGTAAGTGTAGCGACCAAGAGGACTGAGTTTAATTCTCGACTCTATTTCGATTACGTGACAATAATTCTGTGGTTCGGTATATTATTTGATAGATTAAGGTACAACATCGTGAGCGCGAATCTGTAGTAGCGTAGTGACTGGCAAAGTTGGGAGGTTTGATGTTATGTGCAGAATTAACTTTTACTTTTAAGCTATAGGTTTATGGGTATTTGAACAGTGTCGGTCCGTACTGATTTCGCACAAAAATATTTTCCATAAAACTTCCTAGCTTGACCTGAGCTATAACCTCTTGCTTGCTGATAATTATAACATCAATCTTAACTCCTACAAACTACTCTTACCATTGACATTTGACAATTTCTTTAGCCCTACAAAACAGTCGCGTCTGAGGCAACCTTTTTGTTTTTTTTATTTTTGTTGAAAAATTTACCCGAGTTTTTGTGCCGAAAGGCACATGAGTAATTAAGCTTAAGTCCATTCAACAAAAGAAAAAACTTCAGAACAAGATACATTTCTATAGAAAAACGAAGAGTGTAACTAATAAATTGCATCAAGCGCACGGCCCTGTCAAAATTGTGTATCTTTGTCTCGAAACGAAATCTGCACATGCGGCTGCAGTGCGGCGTTCTGACTCCCAAACAATAGTTTAACAATGGTAATAAATAGCGCCCATGAACAAAGAAGCCCACCAAATAAAAAATAATGGGCTAAATTTTGACCATGTGTCTGTCCGCCGAGACCTCACTACGCATGTTGCGGATAACTGCGGTGACGCCAGAATTTGCTTAGCACATAGGAATAAATTCAAGATTATATTCCTAACAGCAAGCTTTCTCAGAAACAAATGATTATACAATACATAATTAAAAATTCAAAATCATCCATCATCGATCTATAAAATAGACTGACGGTCACAAAATAATGACATTATGACTAGCTCTATTCTTAAGGTCCAGGATTGGTTTGCGGTAAATAATTTGGTACTAAATGAGAAAAAAAAAAACCAAATGCATAAGATTTAAATTAAGAAGAATGTAAGAAGTAATAAGAATGTGACATCATATTGAATGGAGAGAAGCTGGAATTTAATAATCAAACAGTTTTCCTAGGAATCGCGCTGGACGAGAGATTGTAATGGGGACCTCATATGGCACCTCTTGGGGGCGACAAAAAAAACATTTAATAAACCCATCATATCGATCCAATTGTATTGCGATATGATATATTGTTGGTCCATATATCATATCGCATCAAGAATCACAGGATGTGCTATCTCTCACACATTTACAGGCGGGGCAACCACACCTGTTACACGCAGCAATCAGTATAAGGCCAAATTCAAGAAAGTAGGCCGTCCTATTTACACATGGAACGACAACCTTAAACGGGACTTGACGTTTGACAAGGAATTCAACTTTTTGATGGACACGGCTGCAGACCGACATAAGATTATGAAGGCTGCTAGCAAGATCTACAAGAAACGTAAGCGATTAGGAAACACGACGACGAATCTGAAATGAAAAAATATGGATAGCTGCGAAGCTTCTGACGAAGACTTAGAAACAGCTAAATGTAACACAGCACAGCAGCAATATAGAAAAGAGCCGAGAAAGCAGCATAACCCCGTCAAAATACTCACCGGTGAAGATTGACCTGAACCAACATAGCGGTGACGTCGCAAAAAGATGCCCATCCATAGATAACACCCGTCTCTCCACTATTCCATTGCTTACTCAAGGATGCATATCCGGTAGGCTCGCAAATCCCTCCTTATCCTAAGGGCACGTCTTCCCTACCATTACCGCGCCACCCGGTCTACTCCTTGATATGCAATGGCCTCTGTAGTCCTATGAAACATGAGGCTTCAGGAGCTAGTGCAAATCTTGGGGTTCATTCGATTTATCGAGTCTGGTTAAACCACGCTGGGATCGGTGCATTTCATTCATTCATTCATTCAAAAGCTCAGTTTTACTTGAAACTTCTGGTTTGGACCCGTGAACTAAATATTCCTTTTTGTTTTGTTTTAAAAATCTTCTCAGTTAGTTCTAATTATGGTCTGACAGTTTGAGTAATTTATGTGGCCTACCCAAATGTCCTTTTTTTGGTATTGTTCGTCGAATCGTTGAGCTCCTTAAATTCTGAATTGAGCTGCACGATAACTGACAAATGCGTGCTCTGACTGGACAGGCCCTCTCAATCTGTGTGATGCGTTTCTCAAAAGACCACTTTAGATATCAATCTACATGGTCTTCACTTGATCTGACCAAGATTATGTCTGGACTGTAAAGGAGACTGTGACCTCTGAGTTTGTTTCGGCCTTTCTTCTCAGAGTAGTCAGATAGGAAACGCCGACCTCATCTAGTTTTAAAAATATGATTGACGTGTAAAAGTGTTTGTACAAACCTACTTACAGAAATAAAATCATTTATCATCATCTGCCTAGCCTTTTCCCAACTTTGTTGGGTCGGCTTTCTGTCTAATCGGATGCAGCTGAATACATTCATAATTTTACATGGAGCGACTGCCTATCTGAATTCCACAACCCACTTACTGGGTAAAATGCTCAGACCAAATAAAAACCAAGACAGAGCGTTGTCGACAGTGACGTGAAGCCGGTTTCGTAAACATGTGTGCACTTAATGAGGTGTAGTTTGATTGCAAATGGTTGTAAATGTGTGGATGGACAGAGAGGAGGAGTAGTTTTGGCATGCTTCACTTTATTTTTCGCAGCGCTACGTATTGGTATTTTTATTTGGTCTGAGGTAATACGATACTCCTTGGTGGACTAGTTGTCAGACTTTCGGGCTTCTGACGACCCGTAACGACTGTCAAACATCCACGAATGACAGCCGGGACTAACGGCTTAGCGTGCTTTCCACAGAGTACATTGGTGCTTTCCGAGGCACGGAGCGGTCTTGGTATGTAAAGGCGGTCACCCATCCACGGACCAACAGCGGTAAGCGTAGCTTAACCTAATCATTCGACCTTTCCGGCTGTTATTACTTAGCGAGAAGCCCTTCGTGTGAACTAGGTAACCTTTTAAAAAACCTCGTTTCTCTTATAATCTAAATGCTAAATCTTGCGACACCTCGGGAAAATATAGTTAAGTCCTTCCTGCCTTTAATATGACTACAATTTATATGAATTAATTGCTTTCCTTAATCATGTTTATATTTATGAATTGGGTTAAAACTTATCTACGTCAGTTTCGCGTCCGTCGCGGTTTTGCGCCATGATAGTATAATAAATAGGCTTTTCCATTTATAATTAACATTACATCACGCCTGTTTTTCTGAAGGGTTAGGCAGGGGTGTTACTATAGTACCTACGCATATTTCGCCAGTTATGTTTAAGTCTCGTGTTAATAGGGGAGTGCCTCGTTGATCTAGTGGTCGCAAGTGCTACCGTGAGCATGAGGTCCTTTTTTTTTGGACAAAATTTGTCAAGCTCTGTTAGTTTTGAATACTGAATACGAGGCTTTTGGCTAATTTTTAAATGCGTATTTTGTCATCTATTTGTAATATGCGTTTAATTTATGCAGAATAAACAATTTTTGTTTCTTTTTTTTTTTGGGTGGGTAATGATTAAATAACTTATCCCACTCTGGGCGGAGCGGGAGGGCGTGTCAGACTCTTACTGACTAAAACCCACCCGTGTTCCTTCAGTTGCCTGTATGTTGCCAGGGGCCACGGTATCCCTTCCGGACTTTCCCGCGACCCCCACAGGCATCGGCCCTAGCGAACCCCGTCAGTTATACTGACATCTATTTGAGTCGCGCGTGGAACACGCCGTCGCTGTCGACCCGGACCTGGTCCTTATCGGATGGCGAGCTACCCATTGCTCAACATCCGCAGAGCATGAGGTCCTGAGTTCGATTTCCGAGCCGGGCAAAGTATTATTGGGTTTTTGAATTTGGAATTTCTCAGAGCAGCCCGAAATCAACCAAGCACAAATGTGCTTGGTTGATGGAAATCATCATCGGTTTCCTCACGATGTTTTCCTTCGCCGTTTTTGAGAGCAGTGGTGATGAAATTATTTACACAAAGTAAAGCGCCTGTCTAGGTTCGAACCCACGACCCACCACGTAAGTCGGGGCAGTTACCAATGGGCCACCACTGCTCTGATGGCAATAGGCTCACAGAATAATTCAAAGCAAATTTCGACCTGCAAAGGAAAAAAATAAGACAAAACAATACTGGGTGAGTACCTAACGGAAAAGTGTTTAAAACACGGCCTTAATTATCAAAACACGTGTTCATTATAAACGGTGGTCCGTTAACACAATGACTAGTTCGAGTCTTTTGTAAGTGACACCGCGAAACGAGTATGGGTCAAGTTCGGATAAGTAACATACCATAACATCACGCCTGTAATCTCCGAAGGGTTAAGCAGAGGTGCACCTATATTACACCCACATATCGCCAGTTATATTTAAGTCCCATGTAATAGAAGGCGAGCCTATTGCCCTCAACCGGGCACAAATCCAGACTACCAGCTGCTGGTGACAAATTCCAGATGGAAAAACCCAATAACACTTTGCCCGATCCGGGAATCGAACCCAGGACTTCATGTTTAGCAGTAACGAAACGAACGAAACTGATTTTATTATCACCTACTGAAATGTCATAAATCATAAACCGTTTTATAAGTATCAGGCTTTTTAATAATGATATCAATTGGCTTTCTTTAAATGACAGACGATTTCGCAATAACCATTTCTTGCTTAAGAAATAATGGATATAGGTAACTTTTATGAGATAACATTATACAACTCGCTTGTATTCTGCGTAGAGGTATGCAGAGATGTGCGTAAATCGACATTTCGCCATTATGTTGTACGTTCCAAGTTGTGAGGGCGAGCCCGTTGTCACCCACCGGGAACAATTCCAGATTTTAGCCATCCCTATGTTCCTTTTCTTCGAACATGAGATAATTAAAACCCTAAAAATTAATAATAATAATATTCCAAGACTTGATTCTAAATTAGTCAGCTAATAAATCGCAGCCTCGTAAGTAAAGCATTACTCCCCTCAACATCGCTGTAATCATTTATTTAATAAGTGAGTTGCAAAACTAGGTAATTTTGCGTAACCTAACATTATAATTATTTCATAAGGTAATAGGAAAATTACAAACTTCCTGTTATATACACGCTGTCTTTAAAAGTAAGACACGAAAATTACTTGATGACTAAATAATAATTCACATAATATTTTTAACTATCGGGTTGGTCCGGTTGTAAGCCCGAAAGATTTTAGAACGAAGTTCGAGTCGTTCGAGGTGCAAGAAATATTTTGTTTTTTTTTTTCTGAAATAAACACTATCTTATTAATGCAGGTGAATCATTTTGGTGTAGACTACGGCTTATATCCCAGGACACCATGGTCGCACTGGCAGCAAAGTATACATAAAGAGAATTTGAAAAATAGGTATTTGAAGAAACTATTGCCGTAGTCTTACCTCAAGTCTGCCCCTGTAAAGTGTAATAGGAACAGCTACAACTCAGACCGATTATATCACAATTTTTTTGATGAGATCAACTTTTCGTATTCCCCTTTTTTCTCTTCTAAAAATGAGCCGATTCAATTATTATTTACATTACAATTTTTAAAAAGAATATGTCTATCTTCGTATCATTTTCTTTTATGTTAAAAACCTTTCGAATAGAAATTCGAAAAGTTACCTGAAAAATTACCAGAGAACTGGTAATCTCTTATCACGGCGGTGAAAATGGGGGATAAAATGATGATGTGGATATATGTAGTAACCTTTTCCGCTTAGCTATTTCTAAAGAGTCTTGAAAAGACCCTGGAAGAAATCGACACGTGTTTCACCTCTCAACGAGGCATCCTCAGGATGACGATTAACTTGTCGTGAACTCGAACACGGCGTGTTGCCACACCAAGCACCGAGCGCTCAAGTTAATCGTACATATATCCACATCATCATTTTATTATGGATTTCCGCGAGGTCACGCCTGAATCAATTAACTATCTTAAAATGGGGGATTTTTGTAATTTTTGGAGGATCATATTTTCTTTACCAATTAGTTGCTGAAAAAAAGGAAATAATAGGGACGTGTCTATAGCAGACCTTGATTTTATGAAAAAAAGACTCGAATGGGCTCATGAAAAAACAGTGGCACGCCAGGAGTGTCGACAGAAGTTAAAACTTGAAAAAAAATCGGCACTTCTGCGATAATCAACGCATTGATGTCTTTTACAGTGTCGGTAAATTTCGTTACAGTGTTGCGAAATCAATGGTTTAGTCCCATCTCAAAAATGCCCAACGCGCCTAAAGAAGTTTTCACTTTAAAAATGATTGCTCTAGAGGCATTATTCAGGAAGAAAAAAGGAAAATACATTTGTATGGAGAATTGCAGATATCTCACCAGGTCGTCCGATCGGTTGCGCGACCAACCACACATTTTGCGATAAAAAATCTGCGCCGCCACACTAGTGTACTAGTGAGATAGGGCCCTTCTTATGCCAGTAATGGGCTGCAATAGGTTTTGTTACCGATAACAAGATTAGATAAGGAGGACCTTAAGTTTATCACCATTTACCATTTCGACGAAAGCTAAAAGATTCGTAATAAAAAACTGATAAAATAAAGAAAAAATGAAATACGTTTAAAATGAAGATGAATACATTGATTAGTAACCTGATTCCATAACTTATAAAGATTATTTTTTAGACGAACGATATACAAGACATTTGCTTTAAATAACATTACTAACCAATCAATCTGACTAGCCTTCCATCTATGTTGGGGTCGGCTTCCAGTCTAACCGAAAGCAGCTGAATACCAGTATTTTACATAGAGCGATTGCATATATGACCTCTAGTTACTGGGTAACACGATACCCCTTGGAAAGACTGGTTGTCAGACTATTGGGTTTCTGACTACCCGTAACGACTATCAAAGATTTTCGAATGACAACCGGGACCAACAACTTAACGTGCTTTCCGAGGCACGGAGGAGTTTCGATATATAATGGATTGATGGTCACACATCAATGAACCAACCGCGGCAAGCATAACTTAACCTTCGAACCGTGCGACTGTTAACATTTTGCCACAAGCCCCTCTTTAAAAATGATAACCAAGAATTGTAAAACAGTAGAGAAGAAGAACAACACCATAAACACTAAACAACAGTATTTTCAAACTAAACAAATAAGGGTGCAACAATTCCACCTTCCATTTTCAAATTAAACAAATGAAGGTGCAACAATTCCACCTTCCATTTTCAAATTAAACAAATGAAGGTGCAACAATTCCACCTTCCATTTTCAAATTAAACAAATGAAGGTGCAACAATTCCACCTTCCATTTGCAAACTAAACAAATGAATGTGCAACAATTCCACCTTCCATTTTCAAAACACCTCTAAACAGAATTGAACAAGCCACGTATGACCCGCTAAGTGCCATTAAAACTAATCGCTAAGCATTAGTTGCATGTATTAAGGGCTTATAATTGCTGTAGGTACACCCATCAGTGCTTCCATCTACCTGGGTCGTAACATAAGGTCATAGTCCCCTTAATATCGCCGACGAGGTCGTAGAACGATGATGGTAATACACAATTTTACGGGCCACCCTAGGTTTATGGGGTAAAGGAGGGGATGTAGCGGTAGAGGGTGTATGAGCGGGCTGTTCAAAAGAATTTTTGGAAGTAGTTTGGTGAAAGACGCTGCAACAACTTTGGAGAAATACCAACGTTTTATTCGCCTGACAAGTATTGACTAAATTGAGTTTTACTTTTGAACGTTTATTGTTTTCAAAATCAAAATTAGAACCATTTTTTAAATATAACAATATTAATTAATTAACAATATTCATTAATAAATATTGCATTGTGCTCTAGAAAATGACGCCTGGAAGGATTTGGGGAGGTCAGCACTGGGTCAGTGTAGGCTAACTTAAAAAAAAAAAAACTATGTAATCTTTTGAAAGCTTTTTACAAAAAGTTGAAAAATATCCAAGAAATAAAAACTATTCAAAACAGCAACTCTTTTCATAGTAAGAAAAAAAAAACAGAATTGAAACGGATGAGTCTTACTTATCATTACACGCTTCCTAAACCACATCTAGTATCAAACCGCTCCCGCTCATAGTTTACGCCACATCCTGACGTATGCACCGTCACGACCCACCCGCTACCTCTAACATAAGTGTGTATTTTAAATAGCCCTAACGATACACTGTTGTTGTTAAAACCCTGGCGGCGAATAACAAGCGAACATACTACGAAACAAATGCGAATTATTCAAATGAATCTGAAGAATTCCCTTTAGAAATAACTAGCATAAAAACCATCTATAATCCGTTCCAAAACTTGTTGGTGAAAATGTAAATAATGTAATTAATGTTGAGGATAAATTCTTACGCAATCGCTCACTAAAGAGAATTTTTAACACATGCTTCTGTATTAGAAGGTTTCAACTTTATATATCATCACTTTTTCCAACAAATTGCAGTTGAAAAATTGTCGACGAAAATTAAGGTTATACTTAAATCTTCAAGCTAATTAATTGAAATTAGAATTTTGGGTTTTAGTACTCTAATAATGAAATCAAAGTCACATCGAAACAGTCAATCAATTAATTTACCAAAATTGGTATGTTTTGCTTTTGATTGTTTTTTTTTTACTAGATTATGAGGCTTTTTAGTTACTTGAAACAATAGCTGGTCGGTGTCTATGTCATTTAAAATCAGGAGCAGTCCAGGACAAATGAAGATAACTAGCAGCATTAAGATTGTCGAAACCCCAGGTGTCTCAAGACCCCTCGCGCACATTTGGGAGTGGTGCGATGAGGCGAAACACCGGGGCTTAACTACGCTGTCGCGAGGAATCACGGCACAGCGGAATGAGCTCCGGTGGGATCTCATGGCGTCATGGAGAGCGCAATTGTCGCAACACAGCGCTGGGCACGCCACGATTGTGGCGATAAGTCCCTCTTTGAAGAGTGGCTAGAGAGGCGCCACGGCGTCCTCACCTTCCGCCTGATGCAGGTCTTCACCGGACACGGTTGTTTCGGGAGTTTCCTATTCAGGATAAGGCGGAAAGACGCCCTGGACGTTGGGAGTCGCAGGTTGATTCCCGGTCACCGTAGGCACGGGCTTGCGGACGGTGAGCAATGGGTAGCTCGCCGTCCGATAAGGAACAGGCCCGGGTGGACGACGCGTTGTGTTCCATGTGCGCCTCAATAAGATCAGATCTCGGGATCCGATAGGGCCCATGCCTGTCGGGATTGCGGTTTTGACCGAAAGGATTACCGTGGCCCCTGGCAATACAAGCAACTGAAGGAAAACGGGTAGGTTTTAGTCAGTAAGAATCACGCCCTCTCGCTCCATTCAGAGCGGGATAAGTTATTTGATAATTTCCCACCCAAAAAAAAGGTGTCTCAAGACCTAACCCACGTATTGAATAACCATTACTTAACGTTTTAGTCGTTTGCTGGGCAATGGTGTCTAAATATATCTGCATTTTCATTTTTGTACCAAAGGACCAGATTTTTTATCTAGCTATAATTTTTTAAAACATGGATCTTCCATCCAACTTAACTTATTGTAGACCTTTGGATATGTCCAGAACGCACCGTCTCTAAATATTATATTCTCAAAATATCATAATCTCCAAACACCATAATCGCAAATCATCACATTATCAAAACATCAAAATCTCACGGAACGGTCCAGAAGACTAAAGATAATAGCTAATTTCGGAACAGGCCTATAGGCCAGTATCCAGTTTTCCACAAACCCCGTCTAGTAAGCCAGTGACTAAAGTTTGCGGCTCGTAGGACCATTTTAATTACTTAGGTACTGCCTTCACCATTAAAATATCCATCTTTAAATCAACCTCATTGATATCGAATACCGTATTAAGCTCAATAATAATTATTATAATCACGAACACGTCTAGTCAGTAATTACCTGCAGTCTTCCAGCTCGATCATTTCTCTTCGGAATATCTATTAACTCACTCCTATCACTAAATGATAGTCAATTACTGAACTGTGCTACAAGTAATTAAAGAAAGTGTTGGAGAAAATGAAGTAGATAGTAATTAATAACTTGTGATTGCTCTAGAGTAAGGTGAGTCAATTAATATTATGGTTTAATCAAATAACTTCTATGCAGAGACACTTGGCAGCCCCATTAGCAACCTTGCAGATTAGCTCTTCTTAAGCTATTTTTTCTACGTTCACATAAAGCGATGATTAACATAATAAATGAAGATCTCCCGCCTGGACATGAGTTGCCTTGGAGATTCCGGACCCAGGTTGGCCGAAGTAAGGAAAATCTGTTTAGGTGGAGATTCATAGACGACTCCGCCTTGGAGTGTAAATGAGGTGCTGTTCCACTAACGATGGGACACTGTCTTAATGTCGTGTCCTGTCAGCTGCATGTTACAGAATCTGGTGGACACTACTGACGGCGCCAAACACATGGCCGAATTCTGGCCCGAGTCTATTTAGATTGCCATCGACACGCTAAGAGATGCCTGGGTAAAAAAAAAGAAATTCTATTTAGTCCATCAGTCAGATAATAAAAAAATAATAGACACGTATTATTTGCTTTAACATAAATCAATAAGATAAAACGCATTTAAGTTAGGGTGTGGAGGCTCGCTACGTCACAACTAAGCATAAAATGTACATGGTCGTGACGTCATGCTACATTTTAACTCAATATATTGATTACGTAAAAAAAAGAAAAAATACGTGTCCTATATTTTTTATTTAATACGCGTCGGACAAAAAGAAAATTGTCGTCATCCCTATTATCCTACAATTTCTTTATCAATAATTTGATTGTATCCACTACTGAAGTAACTGCTTGACTTCTTTATAAAACAATTTTTTTTGAGTCAGATATCTTCGATAGTATTTTTTATACTTTTAGTAAAATATTTAAACATTAACATGAATATAATAATCAGAAAAATATACACAAAATAGTTACGATCCATCAAAAACGAATACATCCAGTCTTCGAACAGGTTCAGAAATGATGTCCAATATTGATCCAATGTTTTGTCAAACATTTCCTAACAAGTCGATATGTTTGGTAAAGAACTTCTCGGTACCAATCACCTATTTTAAATTGAACTGCATACTCTAATGACGTGTTCGTTGACAGAGGTCAATCAAAATTGGGCATTTAAATGACAGTATACCACTGTCATTTAAATGGTTTTAAAGTTTATACAGATAAAAGGTTGGGTTTTAAGTTAGTGTAAGATGTTTTAAAGCTATTTATCGTTAGATAAACGATAGGTCAACAAATGGAATAGCACTTTTACTTTTAAATAGGCTCAATTTATTATAGTTTTTTGAGGCACTTTGGTCACACCTTTTTTGTTTCCGATATCTTTGTAAATTACTTCCACTCTTTCAACAGTGTCATGATATCTTTTAAGTGTTTTGTTTTCTTGACAAATAAATTAAAGAGCCTCTTTTTAGGCAATGTTCTTTTGATTGATGTAGTTTAGTTACTACTGAAAGGGTTAATTCAGAAAACAACCACCTCTATCCCTATAACTGCCACTAAAATGGTAAAACTTTCTCGAACGACCTATTTCACCAAGAACTCATCTCGATTTATTTTAATAGAGAAAACGAAACGCTACAGACACTAGCCAAGTCAGGACAGCATTATCTACAATGCTAATCACTTTCCATCAGACGGCCTGATAGTCACATAGCCAACCGATGTCATAAGTTACCTGCAGAATCGAAAGAATCAACAATCATTCATCGTTTTGCAAGCGACAGCTTAGCAAATGTAAAGCGATATAAAACATTTTATTTCTGTCGTCGCCATGGTTACAGCAATGCGACTGCAGCCTCAAACTAACCTATCACGACTACATGGAATGACGTACTTACCTCTATACTCTGAGATATTGCAAAATATTAGGAAATATGAACGTTTTTGTTACGAATGAAGTGGACGATCGCTACCTGCTTTGGAACGTAAATTAGGTACGATGTAGGACAAAACTACAATGTACGAAAGAAAGCGATCATGTTTGTTATGTTTTTGACTTTCAAATCTACCTGTGTCAGTTTTGAATCTATATCATAAAGTCTTCTAAATGAAATCTACTTTATGAAAATCATTGACGTGTCCACGTACTTGTGGAACCAAGGGTTTGTCGCATTTTCTTTGTTCGACATCCTCTTGCACCAGTATTGACATTAGCACAACATGATGTCGAGTTGGTCCAAAAGTGGTTTATAATCAGCCTGGTGCTTAGCAAGAATGCCAATAAATTCAAAGCCAGTCGGTACAATCGTAAACGCATAACATTTATCTCGTCAATAAAATTAACACACCTATCATTGAAACATACAGATATAATAAGCACATTGGGTCAACATTCCCAGAGCAGAGCAACGAGACGTTTGCAGCCAAAACAATCGACGAACGTCCGTCAGTACCGGTTTATAGTCAAACTGTACACCTGACGACATTTCAAGTAGTACTTTTCCAGTATATGCTGACCTGTCATTGTATTGGCTTTGCATAGAAAAGAGGTCAGACTATACCTGAATGTATTGCTGGATATGTAGTCGTGAATACACGCGACTTTGTCAAGATTTATTGCTTACGTATTTGACGACCTAAATGGCGGTGGTAATGCCCGTCGTCAGTTGTTTTGGGTTTTAGTAGCTACTTATAGTTTGGTGTTTCATGAGGCAGGTACGGTTCTCAACCAAAACGTTTGATAAACGTGATTAGTTCTGCAACAACTCTTCGGGTCTGTTCTTTTTAGTGGCCTAACAAGCCTATATGAAGGTCCATGTTCAACAGTGGCCATTAATTTACGATGTTGACAATATTAATGGAGGGGAAGAGAATGATAAAAGAAGGATGGACGAATGCTGTGATATGGATGATATGAATAAAAATGGCGGTAAAAGATAACATGACGACTGATAGAATAATGATAATTATTTATTACCTATATTTTTTTCTAAGAGGAATATTTTGCACCTATCCCAAGTATAAAAAGAAACAAAAATAAACAACAGAAGATTACATTTATTTCATCGCATTTGAATGGAGTATTTTTTATGCACTCTGTAACTGATCAGTCCACAGCAGTACACTGATGATTATTGAATATCCAACTTCAAATATGCGTTTGTCACGATGCTACTAGAGCATTTCTTACGTCGTGAATTTAATGTACAATGGTGGCAATTGCCATCACAAATGTCTCTAAACTAGACTAAAAATCACCAAAATTTAGTTTATTTCTGTCAAACAACGATTTCCCATTCTTAAAGTGACTTATCATATCTATATTTCAGTTTGACAGCACTAAGATGGCATTGAGATATTAATTTAGTGAAAATGGTAGTTTTGCTATTCTGAATTTGACTTTTTCACCTAAAATTTTGATTGTATGGCTAAATCTGACTATTTATAATCACGATTAAAAAGGTGTGGAATAAAATATGAACTAAAATTCATACGAACACCTCCACTTCAGGTGTAAAAATAGTACTGTTGTACTTTTGTTTTTTTCTTTTTTTTTTTTGCTAATATCTCGAAAATGGTGTGTCCTATCGCAAAAATAATAAAAATTTCGACCCCTTTTGAAAGACCCATAAACCCTTAAAACTCAACATGTATGTAGGTAATAATTGTTTATATTTTCCAAACAAAAAGTGAAAAGTTCCATATAAAACACGTCGAGGCTGCCCCCTGCGCGCCTCCGGCCGGTAGGGCAAACAAGTACCACGTGGAGTGCGATTGTCAAATTCGATTTTAGTTGTGTATTTTTTGTTGCAGAATAACTTTAAGATTCTCATAGCCAAATGTAAGGAATTTTTGTGATAGTTTAGTTAATTTAGTTCGGTGTACAAGAGAATCGGCACCCATGTCATATCAATCAAAACAACATAAGCTTCAATGTCAGATGGCAAATGTCATGTAAAATGTACGAACATATCAGATCATTAGTTAAGGAGAAAGTACTCTATGGGTCTGCAATCTTGAAGCCATTGCAGTACATCATCGGATTTAAAGATCAGAATCGTGTTTAGCCTTTAATCTAGTCAGTGTTCGAGTGTTGAAATAAATAAAGAAGCTAAACGAGTGAGGTCATAATTAGTGTCTCTAAGATCTAATATATTTAATTGTATATCCCAATTTATGGCTGTAAGGACCAAATAGATGTATTTTGCATGATTTTCTATATTCAGAGTCTAACAGCGGTTACGCACTTCGTCCGATCCGAATCCAAGAAATGTTGGTCCGAATAGCCGTATATTTGTATGAGAGATTGCGCACTAGATCCGAACTCTGTCCGTCAAAATTTAGAACATTCCCAATTCGCATTGAATTCGGAACTGGAATTCGGATTCGGATCGGATGTAGTGCGTAACTACTCTAAGGACCAGAAAGAAGACTCTGTACACATTGATTCTATTCATTCATTCATGCAGTCGGTTATCACTAAGACAATATAAAAGTCGCTAATTAAAGGGGTACAAAACTGTGGTTTCAACTCGACAGTTTTAGTTTTAATCCTGAACGGGAGATAGCTTAACATGATAGGTACGGTGAAGAACCGAAAATGTTGAGCAATTTTCTAACTCATTCCCTTCTTATACCTTTTCGAACTGATATTTTTATTTAAAATAGTGATAGTAAGTAGTCGGAAAAATAATAAAAAGCAAGTGAAAATTAACCTTAAGATGCTTAACATTAATTTTAACTCCATAACTGCAACCTATAACGTTATCGAATTTCTACTGAAATAAAAATATGCTATTTATTTAATAGACGAACTGTTTAATACGCTTCATAAAGACACACTGTCTAGTGTCTATTTCACAAACACTTAAGGCTGTTATAAATAGTCTAGCATTAAACTACATAGATAAGCGATGTCCTTCGCATCACATGCAGTAGACATGTGGGCACTAAAACATTGCAGTCATCACAGATTCATATGCACTTGTTATTGTCATGCGATAGCTCTATGACAGCTCCTATTGATAAAGAGCTAGTTTAGTTTGTGTATAAATGAGTCATAGTGCTAGAATAAAATGGGTTATCATTTTCTGTTTAGTCGGGTATGCAAAAAATATCTAAAAATTTAGCATGATAGACCCGTAACACAGATAATATAGCCCGTACCATAATTGTGTAACTTATTTTCGTAAACAATTATGCCTAATTTGTTTCATTTTGACAGTTCAACAACATTCATTGCGTTATTTACGTTGTTGAGCAGATTGTTTTTTTTTCCAACTTATGAAGCAATGGATTAGCAATCTCTTTAAAAACAGATTTTGACTGTGTTGTATTACGCAATTAGGGTACTGAAAAAATGTTTTTAGAAATTCTTGATTCGGGCAGAAAATCTTTCTGCTTCTTATAGCTTTTTACATAAACTACTTTCGCCCTCAAAAGCTATGAACGTTTGGATATCAAAAGTTTCTTAAAAGCAAATCGAGAGCAAAAGGACCAAACAGTTAATATTGTAGGTACATAATAATCACGTCGTTGGGTGTACAAGTATTACGCCTCCTGCCGGAGGCTCTACGCGGGGGTCGTGCGGTCCATGGCCCTTTACGGGGCACCGGTGTGGGCGCGTTCACTAAGGCTGCGGCCAGCCCGCCGGTTGAACGCGTCCCAGAGGGTCATGGCCATCCGGCTGGCCCGAGGATACCGCACGGTCTCCTGCGAGGCGGCGAGCCTCCTTGCCGGATTACCGCCATGGGATCTGGAGGCAAAGGTCCTCGTGCACATTTGGGAGTGGCGCGAGGAGGCGAAACGCCGGGGCTTAACTCCGCTGCCGCGAGAAATCGCGGCACAGCGGACAGAGCTCCGGCGGGATCTCATGGCGTCATGGAGAGTGCGATTGTCGCAACCCAGCGCTGGGCACGCCACAATTGCGGCGATAAGACCCCTCTTTGAGGAGTGGCTAGAGAGGCGCCACGGCGTCCTCACCTTCCGCCTGACGCAGGTCCTCACCGGACACGGCAGTTTCGGGAGGTTCCTGCACAGGATAAGGCGGGAGGAAACGCCCGGGTGTCACCATTGTGTGGATCGCCCGGAGGACACGGTGGAGCATACGGTTGAGGTCTGCCCAGCTTGGGCGGAGCATCGCCGTGTCCTCGTGGAGGCGATCGGCGGCGGTGATCACTCGCGTCCGGCCCTGGTTCAGGCCATGGTACGGAGCGAGAGGAAATGGGAGGCCGTCACCTCCTTCTGCGAAGCGGTAATGCTCGCGAAGGAGGAGGCGGAACGCGTGAGGGAAAGGCAAATTTCGCGCCCTCATGCCCCTAACCGCCGCAGGAGGAGACGCCCAGGGCGTCGGGAATCGCGAGGCGATTTCCGGCCACCGTAGTCGCGGGCTTGCGGACGGTAAGCAATGGGTGGCTCACCGTCCGATAAGGACCAGGCCCGGGTCGACGGCGCGTTGTGTTCCACGCGCGCCTCAAAGAGATGTCAGCAAATTCGAAGGGGTCCACTAGGGCCGATGCCTGCCGGGGTTGCGAAGAAAACCGAAAGGGAGATCGTGGCCCCCGGCAACAGGGCAGCCGAAGGAACACGGGTGGGTTTTAGTCAGTAAGAGTCTGACACGCCCTCCCGCTCCGCCCAGAGCGGGAGAAGTTATTTGATGATTTCCCACCCTCAAAAAAAAAAAAAAAAAGGGTGTACAAGTATTGGTCCTTTGGATAAAAGTACTACTTTGCAAAATACCGGAAACAGACCTAAAGGTGATGAATGTCAAAATTATAAAGCAGGCTTTAAATTACACAAAACCACTTTGAAAACTTACATTCTCCCTTTTTTTACTAAATCAACAAAGTATCACAGAACCTCCATTATGTAACCGATCTACTAATCCTCATTGAAATAACAAATGCTTGAACAAACTTCACTTCAATAACAAGAGCTTATACAATGAAGTAACAAAGGGCACATGAACCCTTTTGCTTTAAAGATGAATTGTATACTTATATTGAAGTTCAGTCAACAGTGTAATAAAGATGTATAGAAAGTTTTTGAGTTATTGAAAACCGGTTTAAGAGACCTTATTATGGAAGTTGATACTTGAGTCGGTGATGGAGTTATTTATCTTGAAGGGAGATTGTTTAATTATATTATAATCATATCAATGCCCCTTCACACTGGTCTGGCTGTTGATGACGCGGCTGCTGATCAAAGAGTTGAAGACTGAGGTTGATGTCTCTCTTGAGTCACTAAGTTCCAAAATTATAACAACTGCTAGATTTTTGGAGACACACGAGAGTTGAAAGTTGGCATTTCATTTATAATATTCAGTAGTAAACTGTAACCTGAAATAATTCCTTAGTCAGCTGTAACATACATATTTATATGGACAATAAACATAACCCACCTATAGTCTTTCCACTGCTGGGACACAGTCCTCCACACTCTGAAAGTGAGAGCGCCGTAACGCCCACCCCGTGGGTCCAGTGCGGGTTGGTGGAAGTTACAATGAGTTCGAATTTGTGGTTCTAGTACATGCCGGTTTCCTATCTCGGTTTCAGTTTTCCGTCACCCAAAAAAGGAACCGAAACGCCTTTCCTTTTCATAGCTAAGATACATTCATAAGTAAATCATAGCCTATTAAAATTATGTTTAGACATGTAGGCGTACTTTCCAATCAATATGATAAGAAATGTATCGAACACGACACAAAGTGGACGAAACGAGCAAAACATGACTAATCCTAGTAACATAACGCATTAACTAGCAATAGCAAAGTACTAATACTTTCATTTGAAGTAACGCAAATAAGCCTAGAGAACGACAATTTAGGAACAAGTTCTTAATGTACTAATATGCATAGAAACAAGTTTCTGTTATTAGCGGAGCGATAAATGAAAGTCGTGCTATATATGGCTACTGAAAAATCTAAGAGAGAAAATAACTTTTGCAGTGAAAACTTCTTTAGGCGCGTTGGGCATTTTTGAGATGGATCTAAACCATTGATTTCACGACACCGTGATGACACCAGTTTTTGACCATTAAAAAGACATCAACGCGTTGATTACCGCGGTGCCAATTTTTTTTTCAAGTTTTCACTTCTGTCGGCACTCCGGTCAGTGTTTTTTTTTTTTTGATCTTTAGATCCGACCGTAATGCTAGTCTTGGAAGGATATTTTTTTTATTTTTTATTTTAAACATATTCATTCTATTTAAGTTTTATTTGTCTTTCCAGTATGCTCTTTACTTTTAATCGTTCGTTAAATTTAATCTATACCAGGGCTCATTCAAGGTAGACATACATACATTAATTTTGGTTAACAATGGGACTTCACTGTTAACCAAAATAAATTTATTTTATTATATGACGAAAATTAATTTCGTCTTCATAACTTTAGGCGTCATTAAATTCAATAATATCAATTTCATAATTATTTAAAAAGCTCAAAGAAGGCTCGCTTGCAACACCACCTCGTAGCTACGAATTTCTAATTTGTGTCCAATGACAGACAATTTGTATTCTGCATAATTTCACCTCAATTCACACTTACCACCGTGCGCCATAAGGGAAATCTGAGATTAACCTCAAATAGCCAGTAATCTTACTAATCACTTAATAACACGGCTGCAAGTAAAACTCTTTGGAGGAAACAGCTGTCGAATGAGCTGTGCCGTTTTTTGGAGTCTGGAACATTACGTGAAATGAATTCGGCGCCACAGAAAGGTTTTTATTTAATTGTTGCAATTATTGTAAGGTAATTTGCCGAAGTGATAGTGTCTTGAATCCAGATAAAACTTCGTTTAGCAGAAATTTATCTCTTTAGCATTAAATATTTTCAAATGATGTAATGCTATTCAAATTGTTTGTAAAACTTGAATATAAGATAATAGGAAAATACTGTCGCAAACAATTACAAAAGTAGAGCAATAGTAGCACATTAACAACGTACATATTCAGATTTATACAAAAAAAAAATAACTCCAATTTAATCTCATAACAACTAATTACGTATCGCGACCCGTCACTCTATCGCACACAATCAAAGCTTCCCACTCGAAGGACCAAAAAATGCGATAGGACCAAAAAAGAGATGACGATCGAGCCCCCATAATTTTTACAAGCCATGCGTTTTATGGGAAAATCTTGCATCTCTCTCCAACAGTAGGCGGGGTCTCGTAAGCATTTAATCACATACATACATTATAATTACCGGTTGATGGTCTGACCTGGATGATTAAAGGTACGCGTCAACATTTCGAGTTTTTGGTTTTTTTTTTTTACTGATTTATACTAATTGTTTCCTTAGTAATTCTGAGGGTTTAAGTATGGTTCCAAGATATAAGTTACGTGAAGGAACTGATGTGTTTGAATTCTCAGAACGTTATTATTTTTCCTCTAGATTCTGTAGATTTACTTCTATTTCAGTCCAGTACCCTAATTGCGTAATACTCGATCAATCACAATTTGTTTCGATTTGAAACAGATTGCTAATCCATTGCTTCATAAGTTGGAAAAAAAAATCTGCTCAACAAAGTAAATAACGCAATGAATGTTGCTGAACTGTCAAAATGAAACAATATAGTCATAATCATTTACGAAAATAAGTTAGATACGCAATTAGGGTACAGATTCTCTAAATGACACTTGGATTTTTTGGTCCTTTCAATATGCGAGGACCACATTATTCTATAAATATCAGTGTAATACAAGCAAATGGCTCTTTGTAAGCCTCACGAATCCCAACAACAATTAATTAAATTAAATTACAATACACATTATCCTCAAAACAGCAGAAATCGAACAAAAGTGAATTGAAACACGACAGCGAATTTAGATGGCAGAAGAAAACAAAAGACAACGCTATCGAAACCCTCCAGCTCGTTTAATTATAGGTTAAATATAAATTCAGTATTAACGAGAGATTATCGAGGCGAGTTTGTGCCAACGCTGCGATGTTTTCTTGCCTTATCTGTCCTATTGTAAATCTGTGGTTGAGCTTGTAAGATTGTTTAAGAAGTAAGTTAATTAGCCGTTGGGAATATTGAGGAATATTCCTGATGTTGTATGAATTTTTGATGGCGGTCTTTTTTCTCTGATTTAAGGAGTTTAGTGACTGTGTTGGCGTCTTAAATCCGTACACATATATCTTGGTCTTATTAATGAGAGCTTACTCGAGTGTAGTTTCGATACCTATTCTCTTGTAAAGATAGTTTTATGTTGTCTAATTTAATGGTTAAAGTTCAGATTTGGCCAAAACGCTTATGGTCAAGTGCAAGTTGGACTTACACACGAAGGGTTTTGTACCGTATTAAGATCAAGCAAAAACCGCCGAAAAAATACGTTTCTTGTATGGGGAACCCCTTTAAATATTAACTTTATTTAATTTTTATTATTTATTTTGATATATATATAGAATATTCTTTAATAAGTACCATAAAAATTACAAATAACACGTAACATAAACATAACATCACGCCTGTAATCCCCGAAGGGTTAGACAGAGGTGTACCTACAGGACACCCATAGTTCGCAGGTTATGTTTAAGTCCCATGTAATAGGGGGCGAGCCTATTGCCATCAACCGGGCACAAATCCAGACTCCGGGCTGCTACTGAGAAAAAATTGCTGTTAAAATATAATTGTAGAAATTTTACATAGGGTGGCACCATGAGCATATGGTTATAACGGCAATAAAAATGCACAATCTGTGAAAATTTCAACATCTAACTATTACAGTTCATGAGATACAGCCCGCTGACAGACAGACGGGACAGACGGACAGCGGAGGCTTAATACGTTAGGAACCCCTTAAAACAAGTCTTCTTAGAAAGTGCCCCTGAGTATTATTTATAACGAAGACTTTATGTTTAGTTGCTACAAATCTTGGACTAGTGTCCATCATAATCTTGCAACCAATGAAAAGTAGTAATACTAAAACGAACCATAAAATATTTCTTGTGAGTTTCTCACTCTCTACCTCTAAATCTCTTCAAAAACTGTTATAGAATTTGTACTAGATATTTAAATAGCAGTGAAAATCGTAATTTTACAATTAACACTGCGGCTGCCGCATCGCCACTGCCTGTTGACGCGCGATAACCCGCCACAACCGCTCAAATGCACTATTCTTATGATTAGGGTTGCTACAGATTTTATTTGAAATTTGTGTTAAGGATTTTTTGGGTATTTTTGAATGAAATTGCTAATAGTTCTACTGCACCCCAATTGCGAAACACACTTTCAATCACAATTTGAATAATTTTGAAGGATACTGTTAATCCTTTGCTACATCAATATTTGAAAACTGTGTCTGCTCAATAACGTAAATAACGCAATGAATGTTCTTGAACTGTCAAAATGAAAGCAATTCCTATTGTTAGTGTATTACACAATTACCCCGCCGGACATCTTTGTTTCCAGAAGGTAAATATATTAATTTGAGTAACTTTTAGTAAGACATAATGAAAAAAAATTGTGCTTTAAAAAAAAATTGATTGAATTTTATAAAACAGGTAACCCTGTTTTATAAAATTCAATAAACTTATTATTTTTTTTACATATTTTCATAAATTATTTACTTGATATTGATGCAACGATTTTTTTGAGGTTATAGAAGTTGAATGAGGTAGTTACTTAAAATCTTACTTAGATAAAGCATTAAGATACTGTCTCGTTAGGCTTGTTTTCGCAAGCGGTACTGCTAAGCATGAGGCCCTTGGTTCGATTCCCGGGTCGGGTAAAATGTTATTGGATTTTTCCATCTGGAATTTCTCAGTAGCAGCCCGGAGTCTGGATTTGTGCCCGTTTGATGGCAATAGGCTCGTCTCCTATTTCATGGGACTTACATAACTGGCGAAATGTGGGCGTACTATAGGTGCACCTCTGTCTAACCCTTCGGGGAATACAGGCGTGATATTATGTTATGTTATGTTACACAGCATAAACAAGGACGGCAAAAAAACAATAAAAATTTTCATATCTTCCAAAAATTTTAAGAGTCAAATTCAAATCATAAGTTTGTCAAAATAACTCATCACCTGCCTAGCCTTTTCCCAAATATGTTGGGGTCAGCTTCCAGTCTAACCGAATGCAGCTGAATACTAGTATTTTATATAGAGCGACTGCCTATCTCACCTCCACAACCCAGTAACTAGGTAATACGATACCCCTTGCTAAGACTGGTTGTCAAACTTTCAGGTTTGTGACGACCTAGACGACTACCAAAGATCCATGAATATCAGCCGGGACCATCATATCAAAATAACTCCTACCTAATAAATCTAAAAACGTTACATCAAAAACAAAAAAATAAATCATAAAAATCTTCACCAACCCTGTTTTCTAACATCCAACACATCGAGCGTCTGCAGTCGCCTCAATAACCGTTTCTTTGTGTCCTCGGAATTTATACAGCATTGTCGCGAATCCGACATTCTTTGCACAATAATGTACTTAATATTTACCAGTGTAGGATAGCTTGAGAAGCAATTTGAGGAAGACATTACTTTCACTGAGTAGTGGAAGGTTAAATGCCTGTAGGATTTGTAAATAAACAAAGTCAAAGTTCTGAAAAAAATCTTGCATTATGTGGTCAAGTGTACCCTTTTTTGATATAACATTATAATTATGTATCATTTTAGACTGTAAAATGTAGTATTTATTAAAGCTTTTACTATTTAGTTTTATATTGTCCTGGAGCGGCGTCGAGTACATTTTGTAAGTGTACAATTTATTTATTCTTATAAATAAATTGTACAAGAGAATTGTAAGGGAGAATCAATTAAAATTTAGACTCGATAGAACCTATCGAGAGATAATTATCATCAGCAAAATATGAACTAGTCACTAATACAGGTAAGCCTATATCACAAAGCACAAACAAAAACATGCATTACCTCACTATCCATCTATCACTATATATCTATTATACCAGGAATTTTGAAATGCCCGTTTTATATAAAATAAAACAGGCATTTCAAAACTCATAACTTTTATATTAACTTCTTCCCATTAAAGACCCGACCAAGCCTAGAGATTCAATCTAGATGTTATCAAAACTTATAAGGGTATCCTAGGCATGCATAGGGATGACTAAATTAAAAGATAATTAATACAAACTCATAAAATTTTGCATAATAATTGCTAAAGTGTGTGGTCCTTCTGTCCGCGGAATTCAAGTACGATGTAAATATTTTTGCGAGGAATTTTCCTTTTTTGCGGAATGCTGAAGCTGCCTCCGCGGGTGACGATACTTATGAGTACGTCCGGTGCAACCTTTTGCAGTCTCCACCGCTACCAAAGGTTATTGACTAGCAAATCTTTTTGGCCCGCTTTCGCAAATAGCGTGACGATTGACAAGGGAGAATGGAAGATGAAAACGTGTTACGCAAAGCCCAAGTAACAAGGGAAAAGGACAAGAAGATGATGGTGAAGATGATTTTCGGCCCGTTGTGATGGGTTATTCGCATACAGCTCTTTCCCGCAAGAGTTAAAAGTAATAGATGGACTATGATGATCATCTACAATATGAAAAAAAAACCTGTCCGATCTAAAAGGGGCAGATAGGTATAAAAGTAATAAAAAATTAATTATTATTGAAAATAAAAAAGTTATTGCTATTTAAAAATCACATTTTTAGTACCAAAAATACCCCAAATTAATGAAAAATTAACAAATTTTCACCAGGAGTCGTAAGTTATGACTTGTAGCCCGCTAAACGACGGCCGCCCGCGCCCCATGTAATAATAACCATGTAAAATTCCCCATTCAAAAAAAAATAGATTTTTTTTTTTTTCGATTTTCCTGAACAATGTCTAAATTCAAAAATTCAATAGTCATTTATTCAAACTAGGCTGAGAAACAGCACTTTTCTAACGTCAAAATTATATAAGACAGTCCCCCAAAACTTCCACCCTCTACCACTTCCTAGTGCCTTTAGCTGGGAAGAAGAAGTGGCGCAACAAACTCCCCAGCAGCACAGCTGTCAGTTCAAGTCACATAAATAGACTCTCAGTACGATACGTAACAACACCCTCACAAATCGGACAGGGTTTTTTTACATGTTGTACAAGATTTGAAAAATCATATCGTTTCATACTTCTTAATATCTAATTTAGCTACTGTTCTTTGCAGCAACTAATTAAACGGAGGTTCCGTTTAATTCAGTAGAAAAAAACACTCACTTTTTTTCGATAAGAAGGCACGATGTACATAGTCATCATCATCAGAATGCCTTTTCCCAACTATTTTGGGATCGTATTTTGGTAACGACTGTCAAAGATCTACGAATGACAGCCAGGACTAACGGCTTGCCGAGGCACGGCCACGATGTAGATAACGAGTTAAAAGCAAAATCGCTCAAAATATGTATATAAGTTTGCATCTTCTTGAAGAAGCTAGTAACCAAAGCAATAAGATCGTAATATACTAGTGAAGAAGCAAATATATACCTAATAATTGTTTTTCTCATATTAAATCAGTTAACAGTGAACACACACTATCCGAAGTAATCGCAGCGTAAGAAATTATTATTTTATTTTCATATTTCAATAAAATTGATAAAGATTTTTACTATTGTTTTATTGGAATGTTGACATGAGTTTAAACATTTATTTGTGTTGTAAGACCGTTGTAACGAAAAGAATTTAAATGGGAAATGTTGCATATAAAGGGCCATTTAACTAGCTGACAAAACTATTGATAAACACAGCATTATTTTATCATTATAGCTTTTTGTAACATTGTAAGATCTTCATAAGAATCAAAAGACTGGTCTTTCGGTACCATGTATTCATATTAGGAAAGCAATTAAGTAGGTACTAAAAATAATACGTCATCTTAGGAATGTCTTTGCTAGCAACAAGTCAACAACCAGAGACTAGAACATTTCTCAGGAAAGCTAAAGAAGTCACATAATAGTCAGACCACTTGGCAAATGAATACTTATGCAAATGACGTTAACGAATGCCAGGCTCAAAGTTGCAGGACTAAAATAAATATGAGTGTGTCTATTAGAAAATTATAATCACAAAATATTATGGAAGGGCTTGTTAAAAGCTTTAGTTACAGCTGGACATGTAATTTAGTAGATAAAAATATTATTACGTTTTTATTATGAGCGGACGACCTGTATAATACAATATAATTATTATGTAAAAGAATAAGTTTCAAAAACTTTACAGGATACTTGCGAGAGAAATAAGAAAATGCATAAATGTTATTAATGTTTTCACAGACAGATTTACACCAATAATAAAATATTTAACTATATAAGTACCGTGTTATAAAAATCAACCATAAAAACATACAACCAATCAACAAATAATTACAACACTTAATTATTTACACAAAAAAAAAACAATTCGCAAATACCACACACAGTCGACGCACGTTCACACGGAATGTCTAAAACCCCTTTTACAAAACCTGTTGTATCACGTAAAGCTTCAATTTAAGTATTATCAGGCACCACGACGAGTCACTTAAGCCTTAATGGACTTATATACTGAACATAACGGGGTTCCAGTGGGGATTGAGAATAATTACTCCAATAAGTATCGGATGTCATTGATATTGATAGCAAGTTGATGTTTGTATGGAATTTTTTTAACAGTACCTCTGTGGCCTAGCGAAGATTCCAATCATCAAAAGGTTTTAATTAGTTGCAACATCGTTATCGGCCTATAACAGTCCATTGCTGCAACAAAGTTTATCAAATGCAGTTTAAATATCGAATGAGTTGGAATAAAAAAAATAGAAGTGTTGCCAGCACCAGAATTTTTTTAAGACAGTTTGAAATTGGAACGCAGTAGGTAGTACAAATATATTCATTTCATCCAAATATTAGCTCTGTGCGGCAATGAAATATTTATTTTCAATCAATTAAAGTTTTATTCAAAATGTCGTCAAAACTGCTCGCCGTTTGATTATCTCTCCGATAATTTTGGACCTTAAGACCAAACCTACCGTTACTTTAAAATAATCGTTTCTTATCGCAGCCTAAAAATGCGACACTTATCTTTTAATTACATGTACTGTCTCTCAAAAGCTGCCAATGTAATCGACACCAGGTAGCCTCGATGTTTAAAAACCACTTACATTGAAAGGATACCCTCCTAAATAATAAATATCGTATTAAAACCTTATATACGGCGCCGTAAAGACCACCTGTCTTAAATGTGCTGTTGATTTTATGATTTTGTTTGAAAATTATGGTTAAACTTACAATCTTATCTTTAATAGGGATGATATCATCGGCTTGTATAAGTATTAATACCTACATATCAAACGTCATTATCTGCCTTTAAAGGTTCGCCAACTGCTACGATGAAAGATTAAGGGCAAAACTGCCATCTTTTTCTTCCCGTAAATCGGCACGAAATACGTATATATAATTTATGAAAAATAGCTCACGCCGTAGTAAAATCTAAGCCAGTAAGTACCGAAACTTACTACAGGGAGTGCTTGACGTTTATTTAAGTATATTTTATGATACAACTGAAGACTGCACAGGGTCATCATTATCAGCCTACAGCAGTCCACTGCTGGACTTAGGCCTCTCCAATTGCACGTCATTCAGCTGGTACCAGCCAGTCTGCGAAGATCGTCGCTCCACCTAGCTTGAGGCGTCCTAACTTACATTAGTCGATTCGCGTCTCTACTCAAGAACACGTCTACCCCTACAATCATCGGTTCTACAGCTAATATGGCCGGCCCATTGCCACTTCAGTTTGCTTATTTAGTGAGCTATGTCGAACACTTTGCTTCTCTACTAGTTCACTGCGTTACGGATTCTATCCCTCAGACAGACTCCAAGTACAGCCTGTTCCGTAGCTTGCTTAGCGACCTTGAATTTATGGACCAGTTGTACCGAGACTAACTGTGAGAGTCCACGTTTTGACTCTGCACAAGACTGCACGATGTTATTCAAAGCACTTAAACGGAAAACTTAATAACACAATGCTCGACTCGAGAAAAAAAGTAGTACCTTAATCAGTACCTAAGCAACTAATCAATTAAAATCCAAATAATAATGTCAACACTATAAGCAAAATTACTTTTCAAAACTTTAAATAGAACTAAACTAACCTGGAGAAAGAATTTCAAGTAATCCAAACAAATCAAAGAATTATAAACCGTTATATGCAAATGATGTTGAAGATGCAATTCTAAGAAATAGTGAACTTCAAGAGTAATTGAATTTCTAAACTTACTTTGGACTAGCTAGAGTGAGCATTAACATTTTTGCTATAAATGCAAGTTCTATAATTGCACCAGTGGAATTCCATCTAGCCATGGATAAAGCGAGCGTAGATGTATGTGTAAAGTAAGTTCCAAAGAAAAAATATGAAAATGTTTTGTTGCTATGCAAAAAAAGGCTTATTCGAATCGGCAAAACAATTTCAATAGATTTTCAACTTCCTTTGAAAATATATGAAGAGAAATATGAATATGGAAGAGATATAGTGATCAATGAAATTAGACCAAAATCCCTAGCTGTTACAGCAAAAGGACCAATAATAATCAACCCGTACAAAAAGACCGAAAAGTTTTCATTCAAAATAAAAAGTCTTTCATCTAAAAGAGAAAGATCAAAGCTCTCTTACATAGATCTTATCGTTTTCCAATCATTTTCAAAAAGTCATGTATAAAATTATAATATTCATGACTTGTCGTAAATGGACATCATCATTATCAATGTGCATGTTATTAATTTCTCAACTAATTACACTCTAGATATTTCTTGTAGATAATTAAATTGTTCGATGCAATCGAAAACTCTTGGTCATTTCTGTGGTGCAATTTATAAGCGAAATATTATTGTCTTCAAATATATTTCCATTAGGCAAGGTCACCTTTTTTTTTTTTTTTTTTGGGTGGGAAATCATCAAATAACTTCTCCCGCTCTGGGCGGAGCGGGAGGGCGAGTCAGACTCTTACTGACTAAAACCCACCCGTGTTCCTTCGGTTGCCCTGTTGCCGGGGGCCACGATCTCCCTTTCGGTTTTCTTCGCACCCCCGGCAGGCATCGGCCCTAACGGACCCCGTCAATTCTGCTAACATCTCTTTGAGGCGCGCGTGGAACACAACGCGCCGTCGACCCGGACCTGGTCCTTATCGGACGGCGAGCTACCCATTGCTCACCGCCCGCAAGCCCGCGCCTACGGTGGCCGGAAATCGGCCTGCGATTCCCGACGCCCTGGGCGTCTCCTCCTGCGGCGGTTAGGGTTAGGGGCGTGAGGGCGCGAAATTTGCCTCTCCCTCACGCGTTCCGCCTCCTCCTTCGCGAGCATTACTGCTTCGCAGAAGGAGGTGACGGCCTCCCATTTCCTCTCGCTCCCTACCATGGCCCTAATCAGGGCCGGACGCGAGAGATCACCGCCGCCGATCGCCTCCACGAGGACACGGCGATGCTCCGCCCAAGCCGGGCAGACCTCCACCGTATGCTCCACCGTGTCCTCCGGGCGATCCACACAATGGTGACACCCGGGCGTTTCCCCCCGCCTTATCCTGAACAGGAACCTCCCGAAACAGCCATGTCCGGTGAGAACCTGTGTCAGGCGGAAGGTGAGGACGCCGTGGCGCCTCTCTAGCCACTCCTCAAAGAGGGGACTTATCGCCGCAATTGTGGCGTGCCCAGCACTGGGTTGCGACAATCGCACTCTCCATGACGCCATGAGATCCCGCCGGAGCTCCGTCCGCTGTGCCGCGATTTCTCGCGGCAGCGGAGTTAAGCCCCGGCGAGGCAAGGTCACCTAACATTATATTTTCCTAAACTAAATCTCTTCACTCTAATAAATCTGATCCTTTGGGTTTTCATTTCAATATTCCTTTTCATATATCTCTTCCTTGAATACATTTGAAAGTCTCCCGAAATTATCTTTTTAATCAACATCAACACTGTATTTAAATCGATTTTTATCACATTTCTTGTCGCTCCTAATAATTTGAAAAAAATAATTTAATATTCTTACATTTCACCCCAGTATTAACTCAGGTGACACTATCCATCCTCATTTTTACAGAAAAAAGTGAAACTGACAAATCTTTAGATAACTTTTAATTAGTGATGTACTTCAGGAAGGCCAGGTGCGTAGTCCTCGCAACCGGCGTGCATGTATAACCAAATGTATGAACGTAAAGGAAGCAAAAGGAGTATGTAAGGACTGAAGCATAAATGGCGTTCTGTAGTCAGACTGCAAAAAGGGTGTAAGAAGGCGTGGTTTATGTCTATAAGATAACTTTTAAAAAAAAGAACTCCGCATTCCACCTCTCTTTTGCACCACAAAACCTAAGCAGGGAGCTAAATTAAGTATTAAAATTCACAACAGGCCCAACGCTAATAGAGGATGGTCAGTAAATTGTTGAGAGCGATGTTATCACCTTAATAACTTCTTTGGTAGCAGTGTCTCGAGAAAAACGACACAAAAACATGATGAAAATGAAATTCTTGGACATTACGGTCTTGGGAACGCGACGGGAACATTATTCATGTTTGTTAAGTGTTAATGGGTCTCCGGGTTTACAAAAAAAGGTAATAAATATAAAGGATTTTTGTCAATTTTGGAATTGGTTGAGAGGAACGTGCTGTGGAATTCTTTGATGGTAGGTACTAATTAAGACTTAAGAAATTGAAAATCAAATAAATAACTGAATAATTTATGAGTATCGTACAATTCGAACACAAGTACGACCTCCGAGATACAGGCAAATGCCTAGTTTGGGGGTCAGCGTCCAATCTGTTTTTGTACAACCTGAATATTAATAAATTTTGAATGAATGTAGGTAATATTATAGATGAGCAAAAAAATATTTTGCTAATCAATTAATTTAGAAATTAAAGTTGAGTTCATTGATGAATCCAATAATAAATAAGAAAAGGAATAAAAGAAAAAAAACTTTGCCGCAATAGTAATAAATTATAACTTGGAAAAGAGGTTTACCTAAGTCTAATTAAAAACTTGATAAAAATAAAAGGCTACCTTATAAGCAAGGATTTAATAAAAAATACCTGAGTAACTCAGGTGACTCACTTCCTTTATTAAAAATGAAATGACGAATATAATGAAAAATAAAATGTATAAGGGACAAAAAACAGAACGGGTTAAGTGGTTAAGCCAAAGCAATAAACGTAATAAAAAGCTAATAACGAAACATGAAAAATAAATTAATACAAATTCAAGGAACACAATCAAAACACATAAATCGTGTAAAATTATTATCGAGAAAAAAAGACGTTGGCCCAACTGTTGACAACCACTGACATCAATTAAAATTAATGGCGGTCGTAAGTTAGTTGGCTACCAGAGTCAGGGGTGGTCCACCTTTTACACTTTTGGGTTAAAAAAAATATTTTGTAAAAAGTGCTCTTTTCGTGTGGGTTCCGTAAATACCATACTTGAATTGAGAGGTATAAATGATGTTACTTTGTCAAATCTTGATATTTACAAAAAAGGTCTTACATTTAAATATGCATCTTCTTATGGAATGCTTCATAATCGGAATAAGGACCGAAATCGGTATCACAGCCCCCACACTAATTAATAAGATTTACTTCTGAACTGAGTAGACACTTATCCAACGTATATTTCCTCCGTGTCAAGAGAAAGCAAAATCATAAGCATTGTCAATTAAAAAGGGCGTTTTAAACATTGTATTTTTTTTTTTTCAGAATTAACGGCCTTTTTTTGGGTGGGAAATTATCAAATAACTTCTCCCGCTCTGGGCGGAGCGGGAGGGCCTGTCAGACTCTTACTGACTCTTTGGATCTAATATGGTGAATAATAAAAACAAAACAGAATTAAGGGCCTGTACTACCTAAAATTGCTTAGCATTATCCTCTGCAATATCGAAAATACTGCAGCATTAATTTCGAAATAAATATATGTTAAAGTTGAGGATAAATTTTAAGTACTATGTTTGCCGAAAACACGAATCTATAAAATTATCTCGTTAAAAAAAAATACCTCCAAACCGAACAATAAACCGGTGGTATTCAAAGAATACTTCAAATTAGGCCATGAAACTTTGCATAATAACTGAACTAACTATAAAGCAGCGACTATATTTTTTTTTAATTTCCTTTGTTTTCGCCGTAAAAAGCAATTACCTAAACTATTGGCACCTTGGAGCCGATAACACCCTACTCCGTCTCGCTCTCACTCACTCCGCGAGCAATATGGTGGGAGCGAAATAAAGAGTGAATTTGAGCTGAGGTAGTATGGACTCTTAAACAGACACACAACACATCTCCAAAATTAAGCAGAGATAAGATTAATTTTGAATGCTCCAAATACCTTACTGTGTGAGATATTTCTGCCATTAACTCCAACGGTGACTTATTTGATTGATTTTTATTTAGATAACATATTTTTTTGTAAAAATAGTTCTTATACCAGCCGCGAGGAGTTCGTGGCTAAGGCGATTGGCACACTGCACCGCATCACGCAGCGTGGCGCGGGGCAGCAGATTTAACATAGTACCAGTTTGTATAGAAAACACAATCTGTTTGCGCGACGCGTTCCCGCGCGCAGATTATTTGCTATGGCTGCCCCGGACCACGCAGCGTGATGCGGTACAGTGTGCGAATCGCCTAAGTAATAACAGCCGCACGGATTGATCCACCAGGTTAAGCTACGCTTGCCAGGGTTGGTCCGTGGATGGGTGACCATCTTTACATACCGAGACTCCTCCGTGCCTACTACTAATTCTGGTATTCAGCTGCATCCCCAACATAGTTTGGAAAAGGCTAGGCAGATTCATTGAGAACTTATTCCTTAAGGCCTTGACACTACAAACCTTCACGCCTGTATACCCTGAAGGGAGAAGGCAGAAATGTAAAATATACTCATTTTTCGAACAATTAGATAACTATACTTTTTTTCTTCTTAGTATGTCTATAGCAATCTAAAATGATTCGCCCAGAATTCGGCTACGCGTTTGACACAATCACTATCATCCATCAGTTCCTATAATGTGCAGACGACAGGACACGCAGTGCACGACATTAAGTGTCCCATCGTTTGTAGAACAGCACCGCATTTGTACTCCAAGGCGGAGTCGTCTATGAATCTCCAACTGAACAGGTTTTCCTTGCTTCAGCCAACCTGGGTCCGGACTCTTTAAAGACTTCAAGGTTAGCTAAGGTAACTCGTGTCCAGGTGGGACATCGTGTTGTGACTAATATAACTTTACTAATATTTAAAGAGGCATATTTTTTATTAGAATGTAAGGTATTATCTTCGATCCGGTTCCAAAAATTCTTTCACTAATGGGATGCTACATTATCCCTGAGTATCATAGGACAGTTGAACACCTTCTACGTAAACGAAATCACGGGCAGTGTTGACATTCACTGTCAAATGTTTCGTCACTAAGTCTACTTCGTGGAGAGGTAAAGTTCCATAATAATAGGGGCGAGCCTATTGCTATCCAACGCGGGCCAGCATACCAGCCTTGCAAAATGTTGCTATCCTCTTGATTGAACAAGCTCTTTTCAAAAGCTCGTCTATCTTACAAAGCATGAGTAATTTTCATTTCTTTACATGCTCTTAATTTGAATTATAAACAAGAATACCGGTTAAAAGCTAACTACCTATTCCAAGCAAAGACTTTGAGAAGAACATTAAAAAAGAATGGTGTACTGCGTAATCCATAATAAGTTTTCTTCCAGATTGCATCCGAGAAAATTCCCTAAACAATCACCTCTAAAACATAAGAAAGCAACCATACAAACTGTTAAGTTCACCGACGTATCATCGTTACACAAAATGGTTCATCTGCTGTGGTTAACCAATAGCTCAGTCACAGAATAGTACAGAAGGTCAACTCCATACAACGAGCGAACACGCACGCACACATAGACATGCTGCACGTACAGCAAGTGCAAACGCACTCGTGATTGGCATTTGTTTGAGATCGCCGTGCGTACGCGTCTAGAGTGGTACAAGGATCTTAAGCCACAGGAGGGGGCGTTGTTGGTAAATACTTGTGAAACTTCTCATCATCATAATCAGCCTACAGCAGTCCACTGCTAGACATAGGCGTCTCAAACTGCACGCCATTCAGCTCGATTCTGGGCAACTCTCATCCAGCTGCTACCAGCCACCCTGTGAAGATCGTCGCTCTAGCTTACGTTTGCCGATTGGCGGCCGCCACTCAAGAACACGTCTACCCTAACTGTCAACGGTTTTACGGCTAATGTGGCCGGCCCATTACCATTTCAGCTTGCTTATTCTGTAAGCTATGTTCACAACTTTGATTCTCTGCCGGATCACCTTATTCCGGATTCTATCCCTCAGAGATATTCCAAGCTCGTTCCTTAGTTCGCTGAGCGACCTTAGATTTATGGACCAGCCGTACCGTGAGTGTCCACGTTTCGGTTCCGTAAGTCATAACGGAAAGGACGCACTGATAGAAGTATCAGTGCGTCCTTTCCGTTATGATTTCCGTTCCTCGTTATCCGTTGTTGTCCGTAGTTATCCGTTCCGAATTTCTGTTTCACAAAGACTAAAGTCTTCACTTTAGTCTTTGTGAAACAGAAATTGTATTGACAAAACAAAATGGCAGCGTTAGATCCAATTTTGGCCACGCGCGTAAAGAACGTTGCAGAGTTCTACAATATGGCCAATACTACAATGCTGCGCAATAACATATTTTAGGGACCAAATGGTGACATGATAATGATGGCAAGTATGAGTGAGAGAACATGCGCGAAAGTTCTCAGAGCCTATGTTCAGACCTGCCAAGTTATATCGGCCATATTGTTTGTGTGCGTGAGCCTGTTTTCGTTCGTTGTATGAAGTCGACCTTCTGTGGTTCAATTATTCGTGACTCTGTTGCGGTGCAGGCGGTCAATATCAACCACCCAGCTAAACAATATCCTGTTGTTTTTAAATCATAGTAATTGATTTATGGTAAAACCACAGCGCGAGGAATTTTAGTTTCGAAGTCGGTTTCAAGATTAGAAAATCTAGTTGAATGTTTATTTTATTCTGGCCCGAAACCGGTAAACTTCAAATATAAATGAATGCACCCTTGAAGGATCCACTCGTAATGGCAATAACTTTGTACACACTGCTCCATTAAGTAGTTACCCCGCCAAAAGATATGTACGCTCAAATCCACGATAGGCCCAAGTTGGTTTTAGTATTTTGCAAAAACATTTTATTACAATAATGTATTGTATTAGTGAATTTACGAAAAGTTAATCAATGTCTAAGTAGACCGTAGGTTTCAAGACCGCTTGCCGTACATAAGATAGGATGTTCAAATCCTAGGCAGGAAATGTGCTTTTTGTCATGCATTATATATTTTTAATATAAAGTATATTTCTGTTTTGTTTTAGTAATATTTCTTGAGAATTTAAAAATCAACAAGAATAAAATATATAATATAATAATCATTTAATAATATTTATTATTGCTATTATTTAACAAAACTTTGCTCTTATTTAACTACAAAGATTTATATTTCACTATTTGATTTGATAATAATTTACAGTTATCATAATATTCATATTTTGCCAACTGACACAAACGGGTCTCTAGACAAGTGACATCCTATTAACGTAAACGATAAAATAGGAAGCGCTAGAAATAACAATAATTTAAAGTATGTTGTAACAGTGTAACATTTTAAAACTTGAGGGGTTAGAACATACTGACGCTGTGTGTACGTACACGGGCGCTTGTACGTCAAATGCGGTAGTGGGGCGCGTCATTTCAGACCGGATAAGCTATAACAAGTTCTAATCGATGGATATTGACTATTGTTGAATTGTCAAAACGAAAGTTATTAAGAGTGGGTTTCAGACTGGACAAGCTATACCAAAGAACCAACTTTGCAAAATACCCCAGCCCGTCTCATCCTTGATGTCCTCCCTCCGGTTGACGCCCTAAGCCAAGGTTCGTACCCCACAGGGGGTGCCAGCGAGCGTTCACCTAGTTTTAATTAGCATAGTTGAATAACCCCTGGCTGGAGGTTTAAAGTGTAGTAGCTTAAGGCACCCACAGGAAAGCCCGGTTAAGTAGTATGATCTCAGAGGTCAACTACGAGATGCCCTACCTAAAAAAAAAAAATACCAAGAAATTATTCCTATTATTCCCAATACAAGCAGTTTCTACAAAAGATCTTAGTACCATTATCGGACCAAATAAAAAACCAAGACATAGCGCTGCGAACAATATAGTGAAGCATGCCAAAACTACACCTCCGCTCTGTGCATTCACGCTTACACGCACACATTTAAAACTATTTTCAATCAAACTACACCTCACTTTACGAAACCGTCCTCACGTCACTGTTAACAGCGCAACATCTTAATTTTTTATTTGGTCTGAGGTACCATAAATTAAACCTATATTTATTATGCCTGAGTTCGAGTAGACAGGTCAATTAATTACGTCATAGGAATTCTGCAAATCTCTTCATCACACGTTATCTTAAAGCAAAATATATGTGGAGCAGCAATATTGAGCTCTTTTTCCTCACAATCCCGATAGTTCTCGGTACATCGTGAGAACACAACCGGACACGTCCAAAGAATGTGCTGTAACACGTAGGTAAGAGGTACCTCTTGATTTCTATAGAAATTCACCTTCATAGAGTACTACAATATACAGTTTGTCGGTTATCAAACGGAGAAAGGCCTTAGCAACTTATATGACACAATATGACGACAAATAATAATGTCAAGTGGCCAACAAATGACAAAAAATGCAACTTAAATACTGCTGTGCGTATCGATACCGATATTTGAGCCGATCACCAACCATATAGTTTTTTTTTTTTTTTTTTTGGGGACTTCGCTGTCCCACTCTTGGGCATAGGCCTCCCTCCACTCCTTCCATCTTTCGAGAGCCTGGGCGTCCATCTTCCAGTTTTGTCGGAACCTGCTCGTCCCGCCACTCAGACATACTGTACGCTAAAGATTTTTAAAGGCCAAAACATTCGGGGATTACCCGCCTTTTTCCCAGAAGAAGGAAGCAAAGGGAACACACACATATGGAGGCCGGGAGGCACATTTCGCTAGTCAGTCCCAAGGTATAGAGGGCGAGCGTATTGACATCAACAGGATACAAATCCAGATTTTCAGACTCCAGGCTGCTACTAATAACTACGTTTCTCATCGATCGAATTCCTCCTCGAATTAAATTCAAGCCCTTTTCAACTCCTACGCACAAGATGACTGTATTAATTTAAAAGACACTCAATTTAATATGAAACATAACGGTATATCTTATATTGAATACCGTTACGTTTTATCAAAACTAGCTGTATTTAGAGAAATGTTATAATTTTATTATAATAATTAACACAATGTCATGATCAACAGACCAATAAAATTTTAACATAAATGAGAAGAACAATAAGCTTAAGCAAATTGTACACCCCCGTTGTAAAATTAATAATAAGTACAGCGTCGAGAGAATGCGTTCTTGACACCTGTAAGTTTCATACTAACAAATATGTGTTTTGTGAATTTGATCCTTATTACTACTAGCAAATGTACAACTGACAGGTGTGAGGAACGCATTCTCTCGACGGCCGGACTGTAGTTCTAAGTACGATATATAATTTAAGAATAAATAACTTTTATTTTTGATATTAGATATAATTTAAGAATAAATAACTTTTATTTTTGTTTTAAATATTTTTTCATACTTTTCATTTCTGTGTATTTAATTTTGTTTTTACTTCTTTAAAATCTTATTTTGTAGCACATCCTTCCTATGTTGACATTAGTACCTAAGTCAAACAATATGGCAGAGGGCGCTGACTCCTGACATACATGTTCACCTAGTTCGGTAGTCAGAGGCTTCAAACAATTTTGTGTAACTTATTATGTCAATAAAGAACTATTATTATTATTATTATTATTTCAGACGTATGGTTCCCTGAAAAACCATTCACCCGTAGTTGCTAAAAGGGATCCTAAGCTATTCATAAGTAGTTCTTCTTTCTCATATCATACCTATACCATCTTCTGTGTACAAATTATTCCAGGCCATGCCCATGGTAAGAATCTTGCGTTTTTTGTAAAAATATTGTCTGTATAAAGTTCACATACCTAGATTAAAAAAACATTCAGTAATTAGTATCCAGCCAGTATGAACGATACACAACAATTAATATTATACCGACAGCGCCGTACAATCGCTCAACTACAGTATTTCATGGCCACAAGTAACGGTCTTGAATGAAGCTAACAAAAACTAAACTCGTTAATCAAACGGTTCTTCTAAAACTGATCTTAATTTTTTTCGGTAGCTTGTAAAAAGTACTTGATGTTGCTGCTTGTCTCTTAACCTAGTTTTGAATGTTATTTAATTTGCTGACAGAAATAATAGTATTTTATCTCATGTTTACGAATATAACAGTTTTAAGGAGCTTTACTTACCCCATAACTTTGCCTAAAAATTACTTCGTATAGAAGTGAAGCAAATCTTGTAAAAGACTTGTTAATAACATGTCGCGTAAAAAACGTTTAAATGCGCTTTTGCAATATACTTTAATAATCAATTCGGAAGTCATATGTATTGTTTCAGACATGGCTTGTGAACTATTTTGTTCACATTTTTGACAAGTTTTGTATAAGCACTTGTTTGATAGTAACTTTTATTTACAGATTATATTTAAATGCAATATATTTATCGAAGAATCAGCATTGCCACCCAACTTGGCAACGCTGCCAGCCTTTTGGACATTTTTCCCACTGACAGCGACGCGCACGAATTTTTTTAAGCCCAATGAGCTCTTCCTTTTTTAATTTTAAAATTCCATTTTTTTATTAAATATAATTATTTTAGTGTTAGTAGTAACTTTTTACAATAAACGAAAACGGTAGATGCAACATGTAAGATACATGTTTGAAAAAAGATTGGTGTAAACGCGGGATAACAAGTTTAGACAGACACGGTTGCAGGATAACCCAGCCCAGGCCGCGCTAAGCATACTCATGTAGGTACCGTCACTTGTGAAATTCTTTTAATAAGTACACCCTTTAAGATAATGAAAGAAATTCAGACCAAACTAACTTTAACTGTAACTCATAAAACCCACATTTTATTCTCGAAAAGAATCAAATTATTTCAATCGACATTTCTGAACCCAGCTCTACGTATTTAACTTCAGAAACTTATTGTTATACTTTATTAAGTCAGCCATATTGAATAGAACGTTCCGTTTCACTCCGAGACGCCGTTTTAGAAGTCAAACAGAATGGTACAAACACCGCAAGTTATATGAAAAGTTTTGCAACGTGAAACGGAACTTTTCGTAGACTAATATTTTCAGATCGGTTGAATTTGAGTTCGTTAGTAAATAGATTTGAAACGGAGTTAGTGGAAAGTGCGGATTTCGTTGTGTTAGAACTTTTGTAAGAATAATAATAATGATTATGAAGGTAAAAATCATTATTAACTATAATTACCACCATTTTTAGAAAGACAAATAATGTCTTATTTAAGTCACCACCCTCCTCCTTATCCCAATTTATTTAGCTTCGTCGCAGCATGTCAGTAATTACCCTCATTCTAACCATTATATCATCGTTCACACAACCCATCCATTGTTTTTGTCGGTATTCCTTTACTCATATTACCATACACATAGACAAAAAAAAAACGTTTATTTGCGTTAAATATGACGCAAAGAACAAACACATGAACACACACGAAAATAAAAAAATTGGGAAAATATTCGTCACATCCACGCAAAACGGCCATCGCTCAGCATAATGCTGCGACCCTATGCAAGACAGAGCCCCACGACATATTCCTCATTCCTCCTCATCTTTATCCATACCATGGCAATAGGTTACCACATTCTGTTTAAAAATGAAAAACGATAACCAGCCGGTCATTCAGTAAAAATTTAGGTGAATTGAGTTGTCATTCCACCGATGCTAGGGATTGACACTATCGATAGCTCACTTCTTCTAAGTTTTTACGGTGAGATTTTTACACAACAGACCGATCTATTGTGTAAAAATCTCACCGTGAAAACCGAAATTAACTGGCTTTTTCTTTGATATAATTATTATATCTTCCAAACCAGCCGGTATATTCTGTAAAATCTCACTGTGAAAACTTAGGTGAATTGAGCTGTCATTCCACCGATGCTAGGAATTGACACTATCGACAGCTCACTTCTCCTAAGTTTTCACGGTGAGATTTTTACACAATAGATCGACTGCTCATTTTCAAACAGAAAATTACTTTGACAGATACTTTTATAATTAAGGAAATCCTTGTGTAACTAAGAGAACTTCGTTTCTATTTTACGATTCATTGTTCGGCAGTTGCGGTAGTCTAGGCAAGGAACTCTTAAAGTTAGGTATTAGTAGTTCTTAAGCTAATAACAGATGAGTTTGCAATATTGTATAATAATCATTCTAAAGGCGGATTTTTTCAACGTCAGATCCTTGAAATAAAGAGACTTCTGACAGTTTTTCTATAGAAAATTATTAGGTAAGTACTCGAATAAAGACATCTGAAGGCCAATTCTCGGACATAAAAAACATTCACATTCAAGTTGCAATATTTGACATATTGCAACTTGAATGTGAACCGAAATTAACTGGCTTTTTCTTTGATATAATTATTATATCTTCCAAACCAGCCGGTATATTCTGTAAAATCTCACTGTGAAAACTTAGGTGAATTGAGCTGTCATTCCACCGATGCTAGGAATTGACACTATCGACAGCTCACTTCTCCTAAGTTTTCACGGTGAGATTTTTACACAATAGATCGACTGCTCATTTTCAAACAGAAAATTACTTTGACAGATACTTTTATAATTAAGGAAATCCTTGTGTAACTAAGAGAACTTCGTTTCTATTTTACGATTCATTGTTCGGCAGTTGCGGTAGTCTAGGCAAGGAACTCTTAAAGTTAGGTATTAGTAGTTCTTAAGCTAATAACAGATGAGTTTGCAATATTGTATAATAATCATTCTAAAGGCGGATTTTTTCAACGTCAGATCCTTGAAATAAAGAGACTTCTGACAGTTTTTCTATAGAAAATTATTAGGTAAGTACTCGAATAAAGACATCTGAAGGCCAATTCTCGGACATAAAAAACATTCACATTCAAGTTGCAATATGTCAAACTTGTCAAAAAATGTTGATTACTTGATTGTATTTTTAACAGATTACGAATGAGATTAGAATGCGAACGGAATTGACACTCAGGTGTTCGAAAAATCAGAGTAAATCTACGTTTTTCTAGAAGAGCGGTTGCCACCCACTTTACCTGCAAATGACGTCACTTAAACGTTATTCATGAAAGTCTACCTCCACCGTCTCACCGCTCACATACCTCAGTCGGTGACTAGCAGTCGCGCGCGGACTATAGAGAGCGTTTTTTGACATGTAAAGTCAAACCCCGCTGCCATTATTTTCATGACAGCCGTCACTGTCACTTCTGGCCGTTATGTGGCTCTTCTAGGAAACCGTCGATGAATATAGTAGCCCATCGGCATCAGAAACAGGGTCCAATCAGTGGTCAGGGCTCTAGAGAGAGGAACCTCCTCACTATGTGTGGTGTCCAGCTGTACGTACTGCTTTCAGAATGAAGCCCTAATTGACCCAGCCGCGTAGTGAGAACCTCCCGAGGTGTAAGTAGAAGATATTAAGCTATAACCGTAATGATCATCGGTACAATGACTGTAAAGTCCACGTCGCACATGTCGACAACCTCGTGTGCTAAGTCATAATTAAGATAATAATACTAACAAGAAAAGTCGTAAGTAATGATCTCATCTATTTCTATTCATCTATGCATATTTTCCCCCAATTTGTTATTTACGTGTTTATTTTATTATCTTTCTTTGCGTCATGTTTACCGGAAATAAACGTATTTTTTGTTTCTTTCTTTCTTTCTTGCTTTCTTTCTTTCTTTCTTTCTATGTAGAAATTCAGGATGTCCTTGTATACAAGATAGTAAAAAGCCATGCGTGAAACAATACGTCGAAACCACTTTAGTCTTTCAAAAAATCATAGAACGCGAGTCTATTACCATTAACCGGACACATATCTAGACTTCTATCGACCGACTACCGCAAAATAGTTCAATAAGATGTACGGGCTGACACAAACACAACACACGATTCTCCGTATTCCCTGTCCAGACTGTGTCATTGTATCAATTTAGAAGTCTTTCCCACGATTACAAGAACTGTAGGTATGTACCATCTTCTTCTACTCTTGTATTGGCACAGTACCTACTATACAGGATGGCAGAGACAGCGACGCACAACCTGTTACCATATTCAATTCATGATTCTGGACACCCTTTTTTTGGGTGGGAAATTATCAAATAACTTCTCCCGCTCTGGGCGGAGCCGGAGGGCGTGACAGACTCTTACTGACTAAAACCCACCCGTGTTCCTTCGGTTGCCCTGTTGCCAGGGGCCGCGATCTCACTTTCGGTTTTCTTCGCGACCCCGCCAGGCATCGGCCCTAGCGGACCCCGTCAATTCTGCTGACATTTCTTTGAGGCGCGCGTGAAACACAACGCGCCGTCGTCCCGGGCCTGGTCTTTATCGGACGGCGAGCTACCCATAGCTCACCGTCCGCAAGCCCGCGCCTACGGTGGCCGGAAATCGGCCTGGGATTTCCGACGCCCAGGGCGTCTCCTCCTGCGGCGGTTAGCGGCGTGAGGGCGCGAAATTTGCCTCTCCCTCACGCGTTCCACCTCCTCCTTCGCGAGCGTTACCGCTTCGCAGAAGGAGGTGACCGCCTCCCATTTCCTCTCGCTGCGTACCATGGCTTGAACCAATGCCGAATGCAAGAGATCACCGCCGCCGATCGCCTCCACGAGGACACGGCGATGCTCTGCCCAAGTCTAGCAAATTCTGGACCCCCCTGAGTTGATATTTTTCGTCGGTTATTCAAAAAAGTTCTGCTGATTTCTACAAAACTACAATACTTACGCGGTCAAAATGTATAGAGCAAATGTTTTTTATTTTATTTTTAAAACTGAGTAAAATTTCAACGCAGGGTCCAGAATGATGTACGGAACATGACATAATACAAAATTTTTAAAAAATCTATATATTTTATTTCACATAAACCTACATGGGCACTTATGAAACGTCAGAAGCTAGGTGCACGGTTCCAAATGGGTCCTTTCCTATGGAGAAGAGCCGGCAAGAAACTCCACGGTTACTCTTTTAATAAAAATAATTGGCTTTTACAATATTTTCAAATAACAGTGATACGGGAAAACAGTGTAGGACTTTCAACAAATACCAGGTACTTAACGAAATAGAAAAATGCTCAACAAATCTACAGTCCACTAAGCCTACAGCGTTCTCAGATTCACAAAATAGAAAAGACTCTAAACAAAAGATAAATTAATTAATAAAAATAAAAACCTATTTTAATTAAACGCAATTACATGATTGCTATTAAACGCAATTACAACTGTAACAAATCTGAATAATTATCATGTCCACAAAAGCCACTAATAAAGAGTTGAAATTAATTGTAGGTAACAGGTTGTGCGTCGATGTCTCTACCACCCAGTATAGTGCCAATATATACGAGAGTAGAAGATGGTATGGAACTGTACGTTCTGTGCTTCCAGGGGGAGATTACTTGCCTCAAAGAGATGTCAGCAGAATTGACGGGGTCCGTTAGGGCCGATGCCTGCCGAAGTTGCGAAGAAAACCGAAAGGGAGATCGTGGCCCCCGGCAACAGGGCAAACGAAGGAACACGGGTGGGTTTTAGTCAGTCTGACACGCCCTCCCACTCCGCCCAGACCGGGAGAAGTTATTTGATAATTACCCACCCAAAAAAAACGGGGAGATAACTTATGAAGGCTATTTTAGAAACAAAAAATCGGCCATGTGCGTATCGGACTCACAAGGAAGGTTTCCGTAGTTGGGATGAATAAAATTTATCCCAAAGACAAACTTAACATTGTAGTTGAAATACACGTTCTCCCATACATTCCAACTGCATAATATGTAAGTTTGTACGCACAATATTGAGAAATTTACCATGTCATTTTAAGACCATATACTTCTTATAGGTTTTCCTGTAATCTATGAGTGAAGAACCATTCTCAGTATTTTTTTTTTTAATTTTAGGCTCAGTAGTTTAGAAGATAATGGGGAATGGTCAATTTTCATCTATTTTCTTAAATATATTTATATGTATTTACTTTAAAATTATAAAAAAAAAAGATATTTGATATCCTCGCAACAACCCCTTTCGTTTGATATTTCACTTGATACAGTTTGAAAAAGAACAAACTTTTGTTTTTAATTTTCTTATTTGCCCCAAAAGTGACCCCTATATTTGAAATTCATTTATTTACGTGTTTGGGACAGAAAATACATATGTATACCAAATTTCAACTTAATCGGTCCATTAGATTCGGAGCAAATTGGCTGTGACAGACGGACAGACAGACACACGAGTGATCCTATAAGGGTTCCGTTTTTTCCTTTTGAGGTACGGAACCCTAAAAATAAAAACAATTCAATTTTATAATAATAATACAAGTCTCCCGGAAGAAGTCTTATTCCTCACCTCTTTCTCTCTCGATTCGCAAGAGCAAACGTGCTCGGAGGAAGGAAGTATTCCAGTAAGATGCTGGTAAGGATCTTGACCGTACTTCCGGGATTGTCCTGATAGCCGCGGAATACCTCTCCACTCCTCATAAGCACCTCAGGACATGTTGCCCCCTTGCCGCTACGACACTTTGTGCTAGCGACCGTTTTCGGGGGCCCACTATTGAGTGTGCAAGTCACCCCTTGCCATTTTATCCGTGTAATAAACTTTAATAGTCCTTCTATAGCTCCAGGTAACCAGTCTACTTTAGCCACCCAAACCCGTAGTCCAATATCTTTATTTCCATATCCTGCAATAGTCCTATACCAACCGGGGGTTGTCCTTGGGTGGCATAGTTCGAACAGGGATAGCCGTCGGTTGGTGCCTCAATACTTAAAAATGTCTAAGGGGCCTCTGCGAGTTGGCTCCGGCCCCTCGTACGCCTTCCAAAGGTCCGGGACCCCAGGGTCTCGAGATATGTCAAATAAAAGTGACAAAATTACCATGGGGTTTTATCACTGTCTGAACAATAGTCTCATAATTTAGGCTAATTATTAGATTACCATATGGAACCAAGAATTTATCGACACTTGATTGTATTCCAGTCTTTCGGCCATAAATATTAGTCCAGAATAACATATAATTACCCAACCAATATTAATCAACTTCGAGCCACTAAATATTATTCATTAACCAATAAATAATTCAGAACTAAATGAAATATTGTCGCAGAACAGTGTACCAAATGTTCCCAAAATAAACAAATTATGGTTTATCCATACCGAACAATGTTTTGATAACAATCGCCGGTGTATCAATGGCTTTAAAACAATAAAAATAGTGATGTGAAATGCATGCAGTGCGCTACACGTCGACATCGACATATCGACCGCAGAAGGGTTTAGATAAATTAGTATTCCTAGATACGGCTTATCGATGTAGTTTATTAGTGGGGTACTAATATTTACTTGTTGCGGAGATAAAGTTAAATGCCAGAGCTATAGCGTTGGTGAGAAGGGATTTATGGTTCTTGCCTACTTATTCGTAGTCTAAAGTTTTAAAAAATTGTTTAATTGCTTTTTATAATTCGATCGGTCAAAGTTTTTTTTTTTTTATATAGGTGTTCGAAATACATGACCAACATATAGCATCGTTACTGTTCATAGACAATACTGACTCACCCTTTCTTTTTAAACAAATATTTTCGAAAATGGTTAAACTTATTTTAAATGGTTCCTACACGAAACAGCACACACTAACCAAACACAAGCCTAAATGAAAACTAAAATCCGTAAAATAAAAGTAGCAAAAACAAAATTTTCATAACATGACGTCATTCCCACCGTCACATCCAGTCACTTCTACATCCCGTCACTGTTATCTGCGTTTATTCATTGCAACAGAAGGCCAACCCCACAATAATTTGGACAGCGTACACACTAACGCGGTAACGCATGCAAATTCAACCCCGGCCCGTGAAATATACGACCAATAAATAAACACAGAAAGGGGTGAAATTAAATATTCATATACGGGTGATGGGTTGAATGGTGAAGAGTGAGAGTATCGATGTTTTGTTGAGTTTTTTGTCGACATTTTGAGGCAGTAAGCTTTTGTTTTATTTTGAGGAATTTTGCTTGATTATTTTGTCTTATTCTGTGTCAAAATTGAAAGATAGGCATTATAAGCTTATGGAATGACAATAAAGGATTGGATAGTTATAGAAAGGAAGCAAGGGAGAATAGTAGAATTTCAACATTGTAACAACATTGATTTCTGCGTTAGTTTATAAAAATATTTGTACCTATGGGAATGAGCTATCAGAATTAATATTTATTCTTTTGTAAGATGTCGCTTGGTCTCTGTTGATATCGCAGATCAAGTATTTTCATCAAATACAATAATATAGATGCCATAACAACACACAAAAATAAAATTGTTTTTCAATCTGTGTCATATAAATTCCAACAACAGAAAACTATCGATAACTGTTACATAAAAATGTACATCACTAAGACAGTCCAATATCGTAATAGGCAGACTAAAGAGTGAGGCGACTTGTATAACATCACCAAATTAGCCAAGCGATGTGCAATAGCCCTTAGGCGATAGGGTTGTCATTGTACTGTGCAATGTATTATTATTTAATTAAAAATGCATTGGCGTCATGGTGTTTTGTATTTGAGAAAAATAAATTGGAATGTTTGTAAATTATTTTTGTATTTTAGAAATTGATTTTTATACACCAAGAGGAAAGGCTTGTAATTTTTTTTATAAAATCCGAATGATCTGAGATTTGCTTATTTTTAGGGTTTCGTATCTCAAAAAGAAAAAATGGAACCTTTACAGAATCATTCGTGTGTCTGTCTGTCTGTCTGTCGGTCTGTCTGTCTCTCTGGTGGTCTGTCTGTCTGGTGGTCTGTCTGGCGGTCTGTCATCTGTCTGTCTGTCCGTCTGTCCGTCAGTCACAGCCAATTTTCTCCGAATCTAATAGATCGATTAAGTTGAAATTTGGTACACATATATATTTCTGAGACCCAAACACGGACGTGTAACGTAAATAAATTAATTTTTAATATGAGGGTCACTTTTGGGGGCAAAGAAGAAAATTAAAAACAAACGTTTTGCAAACAGTACCGCGAGACATATCAAACAAAAGGGCTTCTTGCAAGGATTTCAAATATATTTTTAACATAATTTTAAAATAAATGGTTTTAAAGATATTTCAGAAAATCGATGAAAATTGACCATTGAGATAAGGAGGGGGCTCCTTATCTCCGAATCTACTGGGACAAAATTATTGAAAAAAATACATAGTAAATCTATCAATATTGTGCGTACAAACTTACATTTGCAGTTGGAATGTATGGGAGAATAATATATGTATTTCAACTACAATGTTAAGTTTGTATTTGAGTTAAACTCATCCCAACTACGGAACCCTTCACTGTGTCTTCATCCAAATAAAACACGAATTCTTATTTATCACACATCAATTTCTTAAACGCTTTTAAGTAGTTGAAGTTTGAGAGTCCGTATTTTTGGAAGTGTGTTAAATTCTTCTATTGAATTTACTATTCAATAGATGAATTTGACACTTCACACACTTCCACAAATCATGAAAACTGTTTTGACAGTGACTGTCACAATAAATCAGAAAAAGGTTCCAATGCCATTCATAGCACTCAGGGCAGATTGACGGTTTGGTGCATTAGGAAGAATGTAATCTTGAAAGCGCAGAAAGTAATGACAGTAATCTTATTATATCGCCCTAGCTGTTACTGTGTCTGTCTATCCATACTTAAGAACAATAGGGTTTATTTTTAAAAAATGCTATAGTTAAGAGACGTTTAAACATCAAACAAATTATAGTTACGCAGGCGTTAATCTAGGGGTTTATTTATAAAGATTGCTTAAAGTTAAGTGACGTTGAATGTCAAAAATGTATGTTTAAACAGTCGCTAATCATAACTTAACTTGAAGCAACGTTTATAAATAAACCCCTTAATGATTAACGCTTGCTTAAATATATTTTGTTTAGTTCAGTTATAGTTAAGTTAAGCTAAAGCTTTTCTTCTGCTGTTTTCCCTTTGCAAGTGCTAATCAGTAACACAATAATTTTCCAGAAAATGTCCTAACAGAACCTTTGAGTTATCAAACCGAAGCTAACCTAAGTTTTACCCTCGGAACCAAAATTCCATGTAAGTCTATATTATTCAAATAACTTCGTATTTATATTAGAAAAAAACATCTGTGACAGGCAGACTCCGGTTAGAATCCACACGCGTTTTTTTAAATTTTACTTTACTAAAAATTTAACCATTTTTTTTTTGTAATCTAATACGCACAACCCTATCTAGGGTACGGGGACATGAATACATCGTACAAAATGCTTAGTGACGCCTTACAAATGATTGTATCTACCGAGTTTTGTTGATATATTGCACTCACAAATTGAATAGGACGCAATCTGGACGGGCGGTGGGGCACACATGGGCTCTTGCAATCCCCTGGGTAATACGATTTAGGATTAAATATATTAGTCCATTAAAAATGTAATAGTTGAGTTTTGTGAATAAAGGAGTCATGAAGATACTTTGAAAATATTATATCGTCATCCGCTCCTGCAGGAGCGCAGCGGAGCGGAAACTTTAGAAGACAGAAACAGTCTACCTATTCTATAACATCTCACCGTGAAAACTTATATTTTAGAACAAGCTCTTAGATTTTACCAACGCCGGATGTTTTATTCGAGTAATCATTTTCTATACAAAACTGTCAGACGTCTTTTTATTTCCAGCATCTGACGTTGAAAAAATCAGCCTTAGAACAGGGATTCCCAACCGGTGAGGCGCGCCCCCTCTGGGGCGTAGAATGGCCTTTGGGGGGGCGCGGTGGCTCTAATAATAAACTGTAGATTTATTAAAGTTTATGTTCGAGATTTAGAAAAGGTTAAGCCTATTTTTTAAAACCCGACCGTTTCAAAATATTGTAGATAGGTACTGTAAAATAAGCTTCAGCTATTGTGTATAAGTCGACAAATAAATTCCTTTTACTGTATGAATGTTTAAATGAAAAATGAAACGAATCCGAAATTGTAAAACATTTTTTGAGCTCACTTTGCTCGCTCCTACAGTACACACAGTACATACAGTTTTGCAGAAAATCTCAAGAGTCTCAGATATCTTGAGATTTTCTGCAAAACTCGACACAATAATTTCTACTTCTGCTTGAAGGATGAAAAGAAAATCTAACTTATCCAAGAGGGTGCATACATATTCGACCTCACTTTCAATCGGTTTACGTTCTTATGCTTTCTTGCTTATATCGACTAAGCAATCAATCAATCAATCAATCAAAAGTTTATTGTGGATCATAGGTATGTATAGATCATAGGTATCTTAAATATTTGAAAATTTTGATCAGCTATATCTCGCCCGTAGGGCATACAATAATAATAATTACATTTAAACAGGCTACTAATTAAATTAACATGGTTACAAATTATATTTTTTAAATTTAGCACAATAATTAACACGGGAACACATTAATGGAAATGTCAAATTCAAATTAGTATATAGCAAATAAAATTATTTGCATTTAAGGTTCAAAAAATTAAAAAGAATAAAGTCAAACATAACAAATTAAAATAGGTACGATGTCAAATTATACACATAAAATTAAAAAAATTAAATTAATCACAACAAACTAAAATGAGAAATTCCAAAATTATAACTCAAAGGCGTAGTCATTTTAAAAGAAAGTTTGGGGGGCGCGTTTGTTAAAAGGTTGGGAACCCCTGCCTTAGAATGATTATTACACAATGTTGCAAACTCATCTGTTATTAGCTTGAGAAGTAATCATAAATATATGAGTTCGTACCTTGCCTAGACTACCGCAACTGCCGAACAATGAATCGTAAAATAGAAACGAAGTTCTCTTAGTAACACAAGAATTTCCTTAGTTATAAAAGTATCTTTCAACGTAATTTTCTGTTTGAAAATGAGCAGTCGATCTATTGTGTAAAAATCTCACCGTGAAAACTTAGGAGAAGTAAGCTATCGATAGTGTCAATCCCTAGCATCGGTGGAATGACAGCTCAATTCACCTAAGATTTCACAGTGAGATTTTACAGAATATACCGGCTGGTTTGGAGGAAAAGAAGAAAGAAAAAGCCAGTTAAAAAACAAACAACAAATCAAATGATACGATTTTTTTACAACACTAACAACTTCAGGTAATTGTAGTCATCATTATGAACAATTTGTTCACTCCTCTTGCTCAAAAAGTCCGTCATTGTAGCGTACCAGGGCGGGGAAAAAATAGCATATCTTGCTCTAGGGGAAAAAGTCATTTCTTTTTAAATTTTGTCTGTAACCAACGAGCCTAAAAAAATGAAAAAGTCTTTATTCTTATGTCAAACTAGCTTTTTCCCGCGGCTTCCCTGGCGTTGAAGTCGGAAATTATCCCAAGGAAACGTACTACCGCATTCCGGGATAAAAAGTTTCCTTAAAAATTCCGATTGAAGAAATTGCATATTTTTTTAAATTAAATAAACTACGTATTTAATATTATATTGGATTATTTTATTTTTTCACAATCGTAGTGAAAAGTAGAGTGTAACACGCGGCGCTAAAAACCCATTATAAGTCGGTTTCTATTTATTCCCTTGCTACCTCGATAGAATGGGTTATTTTAGCCCCTCGTATAACAATCTACTATCACTACGGGACAAAAGCTGACATCGACAAAAAAAATCTGCTATTCCCTACAGTCATGTTCGCTTATCTCGTCAAAATGTAGGGAACAGCTGATTTTTTTTTTGCGATTTCAGGTTTGGTCCCATCGTAAAAGCTGTTCCTAATGATGAGTACAATGACCTCTTAAGAGGTTATTAGTGCTTTACTAATAACCTTGTATAAACACTGCAAACGGAGAATTGCAATTTCTATGCGAAAGAAGTTGCAGACAGATAGTCTAGTGAATACACTCATACTACAGTACTAGTAAATTCTACAACCACCGGCTTATCTACACAAAACAAATAAATATTAGAGTGACCTTTAGAAGCAAATAAAGTTGTTTACTTAATCACCTGATTGGTTTATTTCTTTTCTAGACTATCTTAGTTGACCATAACAAATTAGCCGGTACTAAATTATCCAATGGTAAATAAATAATATCTGGATGACCTTTTGAATGACGTTTTCTAAAATGATGATGTGGATATATTTAGTAACCTGTTCCGCTTAGCTATTTATAAAGAGTCTTAAAAAGACCCTGGAAGAAATCGACACGTGTTTCACCTCTCAACGAGGCATCCTCAGGATGACGATTGACTTGTCGCGAACTCGAACACGGCGTGCTACCAGTGTTACGCGGAACAGGTTACTAAATATATCCGCATCATCATTTTATAATGGATTCCCGCAAGGTCACGCCTGAATCAATTAACTATCTTGATGTTTTCTAAAAATGAAACCTAGCTAGATCGATTTATCAACCCCGAAATCCTCTGCATACTAAATTTCATGAAAATCGTTTGAGCCGTTTCCGAGATTCAGATTCCTAGATACATATATACAAGAATTACTCGTTTAAAGGTATTAGATAGACAGATATGACCGAGACAAAGTGGCAAAGAAGTTGTGGTGGAGTGGTGGTGGAAATTCTGACAACCAGTCTTACCAAGGGATAAGGTGTTACCCAGTAACCAGGTTGTGGAGGTCAGATAGGCAACAGCTCCATGTAAAATACTGGTATTTAGCTTCATCCGGTTAGACTGAAAGCCGACCCAACGTAGTTGGGAAAAGGCTAGGCCAATTCTTGAAGTGAAAACTTCTTTAGGCGCGTTGGGCATTTTTGAGATGTGAAAAAAGAATTGAGCTCGTGGCACCCTTACCGACACCTCATTTTTGTACACGCGATTGTGCTCTTTATTACTATTAATTTACGGATCTATGTTCTATGCAAATATTGTTACTTACTATAGTTTTTTTTTAGTTTTCACTTCTGTCGGCACTCCCGGAGTACAAATGTTTTTTGACGAAGTGGCTCCACAGGTTTAACAGCCCACTAATTAAGAACCGGGTTGCAGGTTTAAATACCTCTGACATGTACACCACACAATCTCTGACAGACACCATTCAATTATTGTCACCTCAGAAATCTTACCGACCGATGCGATGCTATGTAGGTACATATTATGTACTACTATCTTGTAATCTTGTAATACGAAGGAGACTATTCTCCACGACACGTGTCTGGAGGCTAGTGCCATTTGAATAATTATTTTCAAAGATATAAATATGTCAAAGATGTGTACTTGGCGAAAAAAATAGCGTCCAACTGTTGGCCGCTAAATGCACGCACGCTAGAAAAGCACAATGAAAGCAAGAAAAGCAGAATGTCGTGGCGCGAATGTAAGACGTAGCTGTCACGCACACCAGCATAAAAAAAAGTTGTCTTGTTTGTTTTAGTTCTTTTGCAGTGCGCCACTCTAGACATATAAATAATCGAAGATTATTTTATTAGCACTGGCTAATGGTGAAGGAAAACGTAGCTCGTAAGGAAACTTCAGGACCTAGAAAAGTGACATTCTATTAATGATAACGATAATGGAAAAATCAAAAATGTATTTGATTGAAGCTACCGAAAAGCTCATGTCAATCCTGTTCAAAGGCGTTGTAAAATACGAAACGCTTTGAAAGCGATTGCCACTTGTCTCTGCTCTCTGGAATGAATGGCCTAAATTGCCAAAACACTGTGAGTGACGTGAGTTTTATCATGATATTCTCGGTTCTTAAATAAGGATAGGGATTTGCCTTGCAGGAGGACAATAGGGATGATGACATTTTATTTTTATTTTAAAAATATTGTTGTCGATAGAGAATACCATATTATATAAAGTATAAAAGCTTAAACATTTCCAAGGTATAAACGTTTCAAAATAACTGCTAGACAAATACGGCACTATCACAGAAGTGACGTCACGACTATGTAACTTCATACTAGCGCCATTTAATGTCCGTACCGCTATATAAGGACGGTAACCCTTCCAAAAACGTTTAATAGATTTTTCTATATTTTCATCCATTTTGTATGCCTTCTTTGAAATTATATTATTAATTCGAACATTTCTAATATTAGTTATCATCCCTATTACAAGTTAAGCTAATATTTTTATCAAAACACACCTTTACAAGCCATTACGATGGTTAAAGATATTACTGTTATGGCCATCATCGCTGCTTGATATAATTGATATTCTATTGGAAATTGCCATTTGTAATATTATTTCTTTAGTTGCTTTTTAGGGTTCCGTGCCCCTATTACTAAGGGTCAGCTGTCCGTCCGTCCGTCTGTCAAAGGGCTGTATCTTTTGAACCGCTATTGGTAGCCATTTGAAATTTTTAGAGAGTGTGTAATTGCTATAACAATAAATAATAAAAATAACTTAAAAATTAAAAGGATTCAGAGAACATAAGAAACGTTTTTTTTCGGCGTTCTTTACTCGATCTCAAAAGGCATTTAAAAATATATACAGGGTGTCCAGTAAATAGCACGACATACTGCAGGGGGTGATAGCTAGGGTCACTACATATCAATACAACACAATATATGTTCAGCAAAATCTTACGAATTTACAGTTTTACAAAATTTTCCGAAATACCGAAAAATCTCTACCTTGAAACAAATTTTTAAGCATCTCGTAATGAAAAAATCCTTTTCTAGTACTTTTTTTTACATCAAATTATTCGTGAATAGTTACTGTACTCATTGATAAGTCTTTTTTCTATCAAAGACAAGAATGTTTTCAAGAAATACTATTTTTTGTTTAAATTTGCACAGAACTATTCTCTTATCACTTAAGTTTAACCTACAGTGGTGGAAAAAAAATCCGTAAGATTTTGCTGAACATATATTGTGTTGTATTAATAGGTAGTGACCCAAGCTATCACCCCCTGCAGTATGTCGTGCTATTTACTGGACACCCTGTATATTATTAAATATTTTACGGTGGCCACTTTTTTTAAATTTATCTGAAATAATGGGGTTGTCCTATCGTCTCCAATAAAATGTCCAAAATATTATTATACGTAATATGTAACTTAGTTGTTCAATATGTTCATGTTTGATAAATGCCCATTGTTATTATTTTCTTAATCTGCTCTAATTCACAAAATATTAATACAACATTTCGCATCACTACTTACTACTCAAAGGATTGTTTGATCAAACATTGGTCCAACATTTACAATGCAACTCTATGTAATGTTGACAGTTTACACTTTACATGTTATCGTACGCAACAATGTTGGTCACCATTGTTGAGTCTCGAACGACACATGTTTTATGTCAAATTACGGTCTAAATATTAAAACAACGTTTTGTGACATTTGATATTCGAATTTTAAATCACTTGGAATACTAAAATGCGAGCGTGTTTATTAATCTGTTGATGGAAATTAAATTGATGCTGTTGTTGAATACATACTTTGGTGAAGAGTTGCTAGAAGAAAAAAAAAATATATATTTGGATTTAAGAAAATGGTAAAGTGCATTTTAAAAAGAAACTTATCACTTTTTTCGTTACCATGTAAAACATGTTTATGTTTAAAAAATATTTGAGTTAAACATTATAATATTTTCAAGATGCTCAAAATACTTCGCCACATAGTTATTATTACAGGTACTCGTAAACCCTGATTAGTCGCGCTACTAAAATATCAAAACGTGTTAGTGTCGACTTTACCACAGTTATTATATCAAAGTAAGCACCTATTTTGATACTTAGTCTTACTTAATATAATGTACGTTGAAAAGTAAACACAAGTTATACAACTGGAAAACGACCCAACAATTTTAAATGATGAGTATAATAAGAACCGCATTTTGTATGCGTGTGGTTTGATATGCACTACTACAGTCCCGCCGTTGAGAGAATGCGTTCCTGACATCTGTCAGTTGGACAATTCCTAGTCGTAATAAGGAACAAATTCTCAAAACACACATTCGTAAGTATGAAACTGACAGGTGTCAAAAACGCACACACACTTGACGACCGGACTGTAAGTAAATTTCGCATCTGTAATGTGGCGAATTTCTGGCTATGTGTTGAGTCACTTTTGTTCGATCTTCGCAACGCAAAAGGTTCTCAGTACTACTTCATTTAATAATAATTTAGTGGTAATAAAGTTCCTTGTAAAAAACCCTACGAAGTGCTATCATCCAAAGCTTTTTTGTCCTCATCATCTGAATACAAAAATGCCAATGAGCATATTTTAACTTCATATCTAAAATTGATGACGCATCTGCAAGGGCTTGTCGCTATAAGAGGCAATTTCTTCAACTCTCCAACAGGTGGGGCCGTGGTCCTGTTTGCAAAACAGCATAACATAACATCACACATGCATTCCCTGAAGAAGTAGGAAGAGGTCATTTTTATAGTACACGTTTCCTGTTAACTTCCCACAATATACATCTATAAACCTCACAATTTAAACCTTCCAGAACCTTCTACAATTTCCTCCAAATTAGTCCCAGTTCCACCCAACCCTACGCGATATTAAGTAAATAATTAGTCATAATACTAGTAGGTGGGTCCCGTCAGTCGCAACAGCGTCATTTAGGGTTAAGAGGGGCTCTGCGGTTGATACGTCATAATGTAAATAATGGTTACTTTATTTGCTTGGGGGGTTGAAGGAAATGCGTTGTAGACGTTCGAAATTTAAAATGCATACGTATGCGATCATTTAATTTGGTTTTCCTGCGATTTGCTCCCGTTTCCTTAGAACCATAATTTTGATGTTGAACAGAAGACCGGTGCTCACCCACACGAACGTATCGTGGATATTAGGTAGATACCTACTTATTTTGTAAAAACCGTATTATTAACTTGTATAAATATTATTATTATATTATACTTTTGGTGAATTTAGTCTTAGCAGCTTCACAGTCACTGGTTTTCGACGCTCCGCTGACTTTGATTTCTGGTCGTCATTTATTAGACCTAATCCAGACAACATTTATAATAACACTGAAATAGCTAGCAATCTTTAAAAATAAATTCAACCTTTGATAATCGAATCCAGCCCAAAGCAACACCACAGATTAGTACAGATGGAAAACTTCGCAAAATCATTTAAATAAAAAGCGACTCTTGCTACGACACAATAAAGTGCAATTACCTGCAGTTATATCACTCACCTAGAAGTTACCTCTCTTTTTATCGCGTACCTCTTATATCTTCCTGGCTACTTTATGCTCACTGAATTTGACAAGACGAACCCGCAGCGTAACTACTTGTAGCTTCATACCTAAATTGCGAAGTGTCCCATCTGCAGCATTCATCTGTGATTCTACTTTAATCGATATGGTTTATCAATATCGACATTACGGACCATGCAAAATGTCGATGCCGATTTCATCTGTAACCACAATTCACCAATGAAACTGAACGCGATCACCACATCTAAACTGAGTTTAAGAGCTGTCAGTGTCAAAATTTCCCAAAAAATATGACAGCTCTTGATCGCAGTTTAGATATGCTGATCGTGTTCAGAAAATCGGAAATCGGGATTGAGCATTGATAGCCTAGTGTTGTGACCGTCGGACTGCCAAGTCATAGGTCTCGAGTTCGAACCTATGACTTGCGTGTCTTGACACGCACCTCTGACTTTTCGGATTCATGTACCTTTAGTCGTATGAGGAACAGGGTGTAAAGCTCACTCATCCACTTACAGAAAAGGGAGGATCCTCCGACCAGACAGGTGTTGTGTCTGGTGGGCAACTGCCCGACGGTTGAAGTCGGAATCTTGAAATATATATGTCGATCGCGCGGTAAACTCTAATTGCGCGATGCAGGACTTGTGTGACGTCATGACTTTGATGTTCGTATGTGGCAGTGTAACCGCTACATACATAATGTATAATTATCACTTGCTTCAAAAATGGTGAAGGAAAATATCGTGAGGAAACCGGCATGCCTGAGAGATATTTCTCGACGGCATGTGAAGCCAACTCAGAGCCCATGGGCAGCTTTATAACTGTGACACCAGGTTAGTCACTAACCACACGAGAAGAAGAAGATCTAAATTCGGACCTCTGGACCACATTCTGTTTGCCAAACAAACAGTACTAGTACCAACTAGTAATTTAAGAAGTTTATTACAACTGAGTCACAAGTTTCCCATAACCTTTGAAAACCAATATAATAAGGAGCACAATTTAAATAACTAAAATCAAATATAACGCTTATACAAATAGACAACGAGCAAAGATGACCATATTTTGTCAAATAAGATTCCGAACTCATCGGTACTTAAAATGGTCCTTCCATAAAGTTAGGAGACGAGACCTTTTGCACTGAAACTATTTTAACTACTATTAGTTAGGAGCTCGTGGCTATGTAATAACAGCCGGGTCGGCGCATCAGGTTAAGCTACGCTTGCCACGGTTTGTCCGTGGATGGGTGACCATCTTTACATACCGAGACTCCTCCGTGTCTCGGAAAAGCACGTTAAATTCAGTCCCGGCTGTCATTCGTGGATCTTTGATAGTCGTTACAGGTCGTCAAAAACCTAAAAATCTGATAACCAGTCTTACCAAGGGGATTGTTTTGCCCCATTTACTGGGCTATGGCGGTCAGATAGGCAGTCGCTCCACGTAAAATACTGGTATTCAGTTGCATCCGGTTAGACTGGAAGCTGACCCCTACATAGTTGAGAAAAGGATAGGCAGATTGATTGAGTTAGTATAAATAAAAGCCTCATTGATCCCTGCTAGAGTTTCATACATCCTTCACCTCACACTTCAGGTTCAGTTGAAAACCAGCGTCAGGCACTAGTTGTCTGGCATTTTTGTTGAACTGGGACTATTTGGCGCAGCCGCGAGGCACACTATCCTGTCAAATTATTATGTAACATTTTTTTTGGTTCTTTTTTGACTTTTGTTGTAATTATGTTGTGTTGTGTGCCCTTTTGTCTGTGCTAAATAAATGTATTTTCTTTCTTTCTCATAGTTGAAAATAGTATGAAACACGGTAGTTGAAAATATAGCACGTAGAAAGTTTTCTCTTGTAGTAAGAATAGGCTGATTCTTTCATGCATGGAGATTTAGGTACCTAAACTAAATATTTATAATTCAGTTCCAATTAAACAATAATAACATGAAGGATTTTCTCTAATCATTATTCAAATGTGGCAGAAAAAGTCACTTATGTAATAATACTTTTCAAAAAGTACACCGAATTTAATGTCTATTTGGTAGCGACTAGTCTCCGCATCACGAGATTGAACATTGAGCTATTTTTCATGCCGGAAAATTTAAAACTAAGCGATTGATGTCACAGGCCTTATTAATAAAATATAATACGCAATGACCTAAATCGCCAAACCCTAAAATGATATGCCCAAAGCATACAAACAAATATCAACTACTAACAACAAAAAAATGAACGGATTCTTAGTAAAATGTTAGTTGCGGTCCGTTTGAACTTAACGCCCCGTAACAACATGTGTGTGCGTCTGTCCTCTTGTTTATAGTTAAATATTCCCATTTATACTATTATTAGAGTCGTACAGGATGTAAGTACTGTGTATTGCCGTCCTGCCTATGCTAAATACGGGCACGAAAAACGGGAAAGGTGGGCAATTGTTTTTATTGTAATAGCTCGGCGTTTGAGGGTTGATGTAGTAATAATAATAGTGGAGTTATTAAAATGATTTTATTTGTTGTTGTGATTTTGTTAAGGTTGTGAAAATATTACTGTGGTTTTATGTTTTGGTTGGTAACTTAAGGATGTAGGAAAGGTCATTTGCAACCTAATGACCCTTTTTGACTCTGCATAGGAGTATAAATGGAAAAAAAAATCGAGTCATTTTATATTTCATTCATTTTAAAATATAAAACTACTCGAAAATGGTTGACATTGACATAGGGGTCATCAGGGCTATTTGGTTGCAAATGACCTCTCCTACATCCCCTTAACGGATTGCCGACTTATAGCCAATAACCCTGTATAAATATAGAAACAAAATTTGCATTATGTCGGTCGTTGAAATAAACATGAAAAAAAACTTTATTCTGTTGATGTATGCGGCATGAACTGGGAGATTGCACAAGAAAAGAGAGGCCTATGCCCAGCAGTGGGTCAAGTAGGGCTGTGGATTATGATGATGATGCAGTATGAAAGAGCATTCCCCGGATAGAGTTGTTATAGAAGGACAGCGGCAGTCCTGGCGTGGAGCGAAAGGAGCGGTCGCTCTAGGCGCCAGATGGTAAGGGGCGCCAAAAAATGTGATAAACAATTTCCAGCATCACTAAAATCATTAATACCAAATTCTAATTAAATTATATAGCAGTAAACGCTTTGTTAATGTTAAAGAAGCGAAGTATACTAATTAGAGCGACTTAATTTAAATTCAAAGTGTTGATATTTGCAATAAAAATAGATTTTTGAAAATTTCAGAATTTTTATTTATTTAACTTGAAACCGAAGTAGAATTTACGTGAAGTGAAAGTGTCGATCAAAGGGCTCTGAAAGATAATCTCGCTCTACCGTAATCAAGGGCTAGGGCCGGGACTGGAGGGACTAGAGTATTATCAAAGAACACCAATAGCAAAATTGAAACAGAAAAAATATTTATCGACATAAAACAATTTTTTAAAGCCAAATATTAGAATTCTCTGACTCCTGCGCTAGTAATAACTGTGTTGCCAGATTCAGGGTCCTCCCGTAATAAAAAAAACACAATTATTTTTTATGTTTCACCAATCTATTCTGCCAAGTTTGGTCTAAACAATAGAACCATTTAAAGAAAAATCGATAAAACAAGCGAAATCACACCAATCTAAAACATAAACATTCCCGTATAAGAAAATCTGTAATTTGGTATTATTGTCCTATTAGCCGAATTCGTTGATGAGAACGAACTAAAGGAAGATACTTTAAAATTAGAATTCGATTTTGGAAAATGCGCAGGCGTTCTTAAAAAGATATAATTGTATAACGTTATAGATTTGTGTTCTTAATTTGAACTTAAGGGGGATGCGCTAAGGTGAGCCGCGAAATTCCCTGCAAATTGCAAAAACCAAAGAAAGTTTTCTTTGGTTTTTTTTGCAATTTGCAGGTCAGTGTCGTCAGGTTTTATGTTGATTAAAATATGATTCGCCACCGTAACAAAAATGGCTTTATAGAATTATCATCATTAGAATCAGCAATACAATCCTTAAGTTAGCATAATCCTCTTATGATTTCATGAAATTGTCATTCAATAGGATTACATGAACTTAGAGAGGTATTGATAATTTCTGTAGATAAACATTTAATATGGCCGTAAATCATATTTAGATCAACATACGACCTGATACTGACCTGCAAATTTTAAAAAAACCTAAGAAAATTTGAATTTCGCAGGCTATCCTGACGCTTTCGCCTTAAATGCTTTGATTGGTAATCAATGTGATCATTCACGTTAATGGTCCATAGAGTTGGTTTCTGTTTGGTCTAAGTAGATAATTGGAGTAATAGTTTGTTCTATATTAGTCCTAGTTACGATAAAGTAAATTGGTCTTTAAAGTGTTATTGGTCATGTTCTTTGTTCTGTTAGACATGGTTAATACCAATTTAGTCTCGCCTTCCGTCTTATACCACATTTGGCAAAATTCATTAATCAGCCTCCTAGTATATTCAAATTTAAAACACTTTTTTCATACAGAGTTTTTCATGATTTTAAGCTATCCCTCCCCTTTTTTTTTTGTTCATGTTAAGGCATATTCTCGGCAAGTTTTCTAAATCTTTGGGTCTTCCATTTTATTTCACCCGATTCTTTTCTAAAACTATTTCTTTCATAATTATGTACATGGCGTGGGATTTCCGGTTGTTCATCCTTTAGGCCTCATTCCTTGTTCTATACCATAAAACTAAAAAAAAACTGCTTGTCCCGCTGCAAGGCAAAGGCATCTCTTTTCTTTTCCTTTCGAACCGACTTCAAAAAAGGAGGAGGTTATACATATGTTCGTCTGTATGTATTTTTTTTTAAATATTTGTTTATTGATATTTTCGTCAATTATTGTGGACCGATGTTGAAAATTCTTTTACCATTTGATAGAGGGCTTGCGCGGTGATAAAATTTTATTAACTTTGCTTGGGTAGTTTTTAGTGAGCTTCGATAATACGTATTTAATCCACTTTGTGTATATTGATGATGTTCTAATACTTCCTGTGACCATTGTTTACATATCAACTAGTGGTATACGAATTGGTGTAAGATAGGTACCATAACCGACTTTAAAAAAAAACACTCTACTGCAAAGTGAAAAATAACTTTAATTTTGGAAGTCGGTAGCAAAAAAATAAAACACAGATCCAAAGACACCCAGTTCCGAAATTAAATTTATTTTACATTTTGTTGTGTTTTGTTTTGAAAGTCGGTTTTTTAAAGGTTTTTCTTCGTCAATATTACTATAACATGAGTCTTAATGCGCATTAACTAAACTCATCGTACTATCTCTCAATACCGTAACCACAACTGCATTATCATAAACATGCATAACTCCATGTAGCTGCTTATCTATCGTAATTATGTTACTCTGTGTGGTGAGCTTTAGATTGTAATCTTATCATTGTTTTATTACTTCTTTATTAACTGTTTATTGCTTGTAACTACAATAGGTTTGATATCTGTATACAGTTGTATTATTAACTATTAGCTTTTGCCTGCAGTTTCACTAGTTTCCTAGGAAAACTGATTCATGTACCTGTACCGTAATTGCGTAATACACGATCAATTTGTTTCGATTTGAAACAGATTGCTAATCCATTGCTTCATAAGTTGGAAAAATATCGGCTCAACAACGTAAATAACGCAATGAATGTTGTTGAACTGTCAAAATGAATCAAAATTAGTCATAATCGTTTACGAAAATAAGTTACGCAATTAGGGTACTGGTCAAAAAGTATTCTAAGTGGTAATAGAAGAGTTTACAAATGGTAAAGTTTAGATTATTAAACTCTACCATTTGTGCGATATTGAGTAACAGACATTTTTATCAACTTTCATATTTATTTTTTATGTATATGTATTTAGTAGGAACGGAATGGTTGCCAAGAAACAGTAGAAGGAGCGTCTGTTCCATTTTGACAGTTCAACAACATTCATTGGGTTATTTATGTTACTGAGCAGACAAATTTTTCGAACATATGAAGCAATGTATTATCAATCATGCAATATCCTTTAAAATGATTCATATTTTGATTGATGGCACGTTACTTAATAAGGGTGCAGTCTAAATAGATGCGACTAAAATATTTATAATAGATCGAAATGACACGACTGGAGAATAAGAAGGATCATTTTCACTAGCCAGGGAGAAGATTTACTTTAAGTAACGTGTAATCGCTATATTTAATATTAATAAAACAAAATAAATAGGATGACCTAATCGTTGTTTTAAATCACCCGATACACAGTTCCCATAGTAATTCTCTGTGTCAATAATAACCCGTGGATGCAATTATTACATTAAATATTAAACTTATTACTTGCATTAGAATTAATTTAAATAAATAAAGCAATAGAACTACTAGTGTTTGTGTATTTAAAATGAAGGTTTTATGTGTTAAAGTTATCGTAATATCCATATTAAATAGTTTCCTACTGTATACATTTTACTATAAAGATGCACACGATCAATATTGAGTTTGATTTACATATTCTTATCCACATGATCATGTATTTCAAGCCGACCCCAATATAGTGGAGAAAAGTCCTTTTCTTCCTAGCCTGTAGTTGGCACTCTAAATTATGCCAACCCTAGCTTAGAAATTGTAAAGCATTATCATTTATCAGTAGCGTCCATTAGATCTTTTAACGTAAAGTAATGCGTCTTTCTCTTTACGAAACAGGTACTTATAAGTAGTTCACTATAGGAAGCAGCTCCTAACACATCCATTGACGGCTTTAAACATCGATCACCATTGTATCTGTCAAACATGGTGATCTAAGAAATTACCTTCTCAAGATTGTTTACTATATCAAACTAAAGGCTTACCTACTGTAGCAGTTTATACTTACAACTGGATCACCTGTGTAGGCACATCTTGCTACATGAATGATAAGTAGCTGTAAACTCGTTTTCTTACAAGCAAGTCTTAAACCATTTCATTTTCTCCATTGTCAGCTGTTTTACCTCCTACTTTTAGATCCTGAATCAGTTTTGTTCCAGATAATAAATTATTATCAAAACGAGACATGATACTTTTCCAAAAACTATGCTTATAAATATACTCGTAGGTGTACCTAGCTATACAGATTGGAAAAAGTATTGCTTCAATAAGAGAACTTTTATTATTATATAAAATATAATAATAAAATAAAATAAAAGTTTTATTAATCAAGAAATCACCTTCAAATTAGTGCTTATAAAAATATCTCTGGGAATTTTCAAGTAGAGATTGACTGCTTCTAGGTAGGCCTGTATCATCATCGTCTTCATCATCACTTACCAAAGTGAGATAGTGGTCAAACACAAGTATATCAATTACATTTTAAAAAATACAACAGTAGCACATTGTTTACAACTTTAAATATACTACCAAGTAAATACCTATGTCAAATTTTAAGCGGCCAGTCTCATTATTTCAAACAATCCCTATCCTCAATTAAAACCATTAATTTCTTGATCAATATATCCACGCTCTATATCTTCCTTAACCCTAACAAAGCCATCAAGTCCAATAACGACCTAAACCAAAAAAACAAAAGACAGTAACTTATCGCGCGTGTACCAAGGTATAAATAATTTGACTAAAGCCCCTTACTAGGACATGCATCGCGGACATCAAAGCATACTGTTTGTGTGTCGTCTGGTGCTTTAAGTTTATTAGGTCCCACGAATGGGCCATATTTAGATGCAAAAGCGGAATTAGCTTGTAAATATGCTGTAGTTTTTTAAGTGTAGAACTTTTTGGAGCATTAAGGAACTGCGATTATAAATAGGACTCTCAACTTAAATGCACGTATTCTTAAAAATGTAATGTAAATATTAACTCAAATTATGTATAATTAATTGAATTCGTTACGAATAATATAAGGAATATTAATTGAGAGGAATACGAAATGAAACGAAAATATATTGAAATTTGAGTTCAATAAAATTCATTGCTTTATTTACGTTGTCGAGCGGACGAATTTTCCAAACATAAATGAACCAATAAACTGACTGGTTGCTTTGTTTTATCGTGATACAGTGTATTTTCAATGATTATATTAAGAAGAAAGTGCTGTTTCTGAAGTGATATACCACGGTGAGGACACGACGCCAGTCCGTCGCTCAATTGGAATCGGTTACCAGGGCTGCGCCGAAATGCATCAGCGGCGCAACGCACTAGGCCGCCAGCGCGACTGCGTCGCTCGCACTACAGCTCCTGTTGCTGTCAACCGTAGACGGTGTCAGATAGACGTTTTATTTTGAGTGGTTTTTTTTCAGATTTATTTGTTATTATTTTTATCAACCTAGCATATAAGTAAAACAAATAAATGCTCAGTGGCAGCAGCGATGTGGTGAATGATAGTGATAGTGCACGTCAACCTTCGACAACACTGCAGAGCACCCTGGAGAGATGTCCGCTGTGTACCCAGGCACGGTTTTTTTAAAGGTAAGCGGGGTCTGAATGTGCATATCGGAAAGGTGCACAGACCTCCAAATGCACTCTCTTCAGACCCTGTCTCAACAGTCACACCAACCACACCTGCTACATCCAATTTTGACCCGTTTTGGAAAACCCTTTCTAAATTCAAAAACTCTGTACCTGTTTTGAAGCGAGTTCCCCGCGGTGCTAGACCTCTTGTGGCACAACACCTCGCAGGTTGCGTCCGTCTTGCCATCCGGGAGAACTCGCGAAGTGCTTGGGAACAGCTGCTCACCTTTCCTTACAGAATTCTACATGTACAAAAGAATTTGGCAACCAAAAAAACACTAACCGCACAAATTAAAGAAAACTGTAATATTTCGGCTCATAATTTGGATTCCAAATTACCGACACAGAGATATACCTCTTCAAGAAGTATATCCCATTTCGTAGAATCGAAGTTAGGGGAAGGTGACATTAGTGGAGCAGCCAGGATTCTCTTTAGTAGTGATGTGGTGGCACCGTGTTCTCCAGAAACTCTCGCAGCTCTGGAGAGCAAACACCCTGCCCCAGTGGATGGCATTTCTTTTCCCGACCCCCCTGATCCGGATAATCACTCCCTCACCATTACAGGTCGAGAGTTGATCACAGCCATTTGTTCCTTCCGGAGCGGCTCCGCTGGTGGCCTCGACGGCCTGAGTCCTCAGCACCTAAAGGATCTTATCTGTTCAGGCGCCGGGGAAGCTGGTGAGTTGCTCTTGAAGGAGCTTACGGCTCTGATTAACCTTATGCTCTCCGGCAAGGTGAACGAGGCCGTCATCGACGTTCTATACGGGGCCAATTTATGCGCCCTGCGCAAGAGGGATGGCGGCATTCGTCCTATTGCCGTGGGAACCACATACCGTCGTATGGCAGCAAAGATTTGTTGTAAATTTTATGGTGAGGCGGTTTCGAAAAAATTTCAGCCCCTGCAGCTAGGTTACGGCTCCAAAGGGGGCTGTGAGGCTGCCGTACACGCCTTGTCGACCTACCTAAATTCTTACCTAATTCGGTTTTTACCTTGGCCAGCGGCTAAGCATTGCCATACAACGTGGCAATGCGGCCAGTCTCTTGGGTACATTACCAGTCGACAGCGACGCGGAGGAATTTTTCGACGCCATATTTTAGTTTAATTTTAGTTTAGTTTTAGTCTAATAGTTTTAGTTAGGTTAGGATATTATATTTTTTTAGTTTTGTCATACTCTTGTACAAATATGTACTTAATTACATTATTGCTATTACAATAGTTTTAAATATTTGGAGACTTGCTTTAAAGGTGTTGAGCTAAAAATAGTTTGAAAAGGGTATTTAGCGCAGAATTGTGAATTTTGTACTTCTTAAAGTATTTGTTATGATAAATACGCACTAATAGTTGATAACAATGCTGTAATGATGTTTATGATGGGAAATTAGATAACATATATTTTTAAGATCTAAATGCAATCAAATGTGTTTTGTGTTACTCTTTGATACATAAGAGACAAACAAGACAAGAGGGATAATTTAATAAACTTAGACCATGTTGTGGATCATCAGGCCTTTGTATAACTGGATGTCAAGCCAAACTGAAGGTTTCCAGTTGCCAGTTGTAGGAAGGAGACCTTGCAAAAATTCGTCATCATCGTTTAGAGGGGTCCTGCTTAAGTGACAAAGGATGTTATTTTGATGTCATGCTACACCACATAGAAGTTTCTTCAGCCATGTTTAAACCATTTAGTTTTAATGGAATACATGTGTGAGGTCATAGTCTTTACACAAAGTAAAAACTTGTCAAAAAGTTGCAAGTATCCTTCCACCTTGAATTATCTTTGTCTCAAACAACACTTACTTCGCCATTACTAACTATATCTTCTCCAGTTTGTTCAGCTTACTCAAATCGTAAAATACAAACGAAGTGTAATTGTCTAATATTATCCGCTTCTTGTCTTTGACTTTAACGATTCGCTAACCTTAATAATATGCAGCTGTTGCAATATTTGTTTTATTTTTCTGCCCTTAAAACTTAAATACATAATGATTGTGCTCTTATATTTTAAGGGATGACTCGGTTGCCAGTTCTAACCTGGGAAGTATCCATGAAACTATTCAAAACTACATATATTATTTTGTAAGACTAATCTTAGATGTTATTGATTGACGACGGAGGAAAACATTTTGAGGAAACTAGATCTATTATCGTCATCTGCTCACAAAAAAGACGTCCACTGCTGGACTCAGACTCCCTCAAAAATTGCCACAGCGACCGATAGTTGTTATCTTATCCCCTCTGGATCTTTGATAGTGAGAAATCGCCAACCCATACTAAGCAAGCGTGGTGCCTTAAGAATTTCAATAGTTCTTCTCTCTAAGAGAAGAAGGCTTTGCCCTGTATAGTTGACCAATATGAACGGTAAAGTATGGTTTATATTTGAATTCATACTAAAATAAATAAAGACGATACCGTTTTAGAAATTGATACATTTCCAAGATCTTGCAACAGTGATTGACACGAAATTATAGCTCGTCAAACAAATCCCTTGCATTTATAATAAATCAAAATTATTCCAATAAATTATAATGCATTTGTAATAAATCAAAAACGTATTTATGCCAAAGTAAACCCTAGTGCGTTACATAAATCTGTTTTGTTTTTCAACCAAATGTCAAACATTGTTCATTGCAATGAGAAATGTAAACAGCAGTTATTATTTATGTTAGGGATGTGCTATTTATAGAGCGTTTCGTATATATTTGGAAATAAAACAAAACGGTTTTACTACTAACACATTTGCTATTGCGACATAAGTTACTGTTGTTTTACAAATAACTAGCGTTGTAACGGATAAATATTATTTTCCTTTATTACTTTACCGTTGACGTCTTCGTCTTTTATTCTAATTTTATTACCTTTACTGCTTCGGGTGTTAGTTTTTGCGTCTTCATTTTTATTAAAACATCATTCACCGAAAACCTTAGTGCGTACTTGGCGGTGTAACAATTTCAATCCTTCTCCATTTTTCTTTCTTCCTTATTTCTATAAGGTGCTTCTAAATATCATGTCTCTTAAAATTTTTCTTCGCTTGTGGTTCATGTACCTTTTTTCAGTCTAACTCTTTTTCTCTTCTTTAAAATTATTTTAACTAATATCATACGTATTTAGAACATTTTTATCCGCTCTTCTTTAGACGTTCGAAGATAGAAATCTTATGAACTTTTAAAATTTGAATTAAACACCAACAATCTATGAATTTTTATAAAACAATGTCTTTCCGAGATTGGTATAAAATAATTAACAAAAGCATTGCCTGAATCTCGCTCATACAAGATACCTGCTGGGACGTTCTCCGTGGGAACTCAAAAGCAAAATTATGAGATGACAATGACAATAGTTATTATTATATTTTATATTTCTGTCCACTAATTAATAACATACTGCGGTTACCGATTCACGCAAGTGTATTATGGCAATGTTCCCAGAGAATCGTTCTTTGTAGATTTATGATTATGAAGACATGAAATGAACTTTCTTGAAGTTATAGACATTTATCTTGGTGCAGTGTTTGGGATCACAGAAGAATACCTACCAGCGATAGCTACCAGCCTACTTAGGTATGAAGTTAGATATTTTTTGTAGATATTGAAATATTAGTTTGATTTAATTACGTTGATAGAGTTTGTGATTCATATCACCGTTGACTATAAGTTGCAATTCTATCTCAGTACAAAATAGGTGCATTGTTCATTGAAAATTTACCTGTTTCAAATTTCACGTAGTTTGCGCTGATTTTTTTATGTAAGTAATAATATATTTAATGTGTACTTTAATTATAAAAAAAAAACATTCTATTCAGTTTTGTAAATTTCAATTTTAAACAATGATAAACTTTACGCTGTTAATACCGGTAACAACAGAAAATCGTTTGTTTTTTTTTTTTCTTAAATAATTAATAAGTAGTTTTTAATATTATGAATGTTAGATGACTTACCACCAGTTCCCCAGAACAGCTTGCACTAGAAGAAGCAAGGAGCACAAAACTTTCCAAATAAACTTCATAGTGCCAAATAACTATACAAAGTCACTTTACAAACATCCTATTTTAGTAATACACTCGTACAAAAGTTTAACTCTGAACACTTCACATTAACACCGCAAAATTTTAAACAAACTAAAACTTTAATTTTAACCGCAAAACTCAAAAATAAACCAAAACAACCACTCAAACAAAAACCACAAAATAACAATGTTATCACTGTAATGCAAACAGAAATAATATACGAAAAAGAAATATAAACTTTTTAAACAAACTTTTGCGAAAGTTTACTTTTGCCGGGCACTCTTTTAAAAAACAAAGCTGTCAACCCAAGATTCCATAGAGCGTTTATTAAAATTCGAACTGTTTGAAATATCGAAAAAAGATTTTGTGTGCAGTCGTTTCCGTTTAGACCCGACGCGCTTACGATCCGCGCGCATTGAAACACAAAACCAGACTGGCTTGCTTTAAGCCGTTTGTAAGTATTCCATAGGATTCTCAGTAAGGGGAAGGGTCGAATCGGAGGGCGTGTAGATGCAGTATAGTGCTGCACGAATTCATCCTTCCAAGCCCTTACTACGATCCACGTAAACTTTAGAGACCGGAATGCCGGTGTCTCGCGAAATGTCAACGTACGTTTACGCAAAATAATCATCGAGTTATATAGAGTTGCGACAACATGTAGTAACATTGTGTGCTGCAGAAAAATGTCTGCGACCATCAATTGTGAGCTTATCCTCAACTCATGAATTTGATACCGTGAGTTATCATCATTTTTCAAATTGATTTGCTGATCGAAAGATAGGATTTAAATGCGTAAATGCCAAACAAATTATATTTATTACGAAAATTATGAGAACCTTTTGAGATTTAAGAGCCACATATATTTTGGTTAAGGCTTTTAGAAGTTTATGTTTAACGCGCTGATTGTCCTAGATAATCTTCTCACTAAGTTTCTAACAATGTCTTAGAGATATAAATTCATTATTGAATGAAATAAATATTACAATCACTTTACGTTTATCGTGGTATCCTTGAATTAATTTGCTACAAACATCTTCATAGTGCACTGTTCAATTCAAGCGTCAGTGTTTCGCAAGGCAGCATTGCAGGTCCTTAGCTGTCACTTAGAAAAACATTCACGTTCTTGTACAGATAAACAATAATCATCTATCAAATAACAGATAATAAATAGAAAATTAGCATTTTACGCGATTCTAATTAAGCATTGGACCTAATTTAGTTATCTAAATCTTGGTATTTAAATCTAATCATAGATCGTCGAAGCTGGGTAATTAAATTACCCTATTTAGGCAAAGTAAAAGGTATTTAGAAACCTTTCGTTTATCAAAAAATAAAACCTTCTATATTTCCTTCCTATTAAATGTGGCTACAAATAAGTATTGGGATGATTCAACGAAGAAGGTAAGCAAAACGCTCCTACGCACGTATTATAGTATTGCTGAGTGCAGACATTTAAAACGTAGCATTTGAGCCAAATCTAGTCGACTAGCTGGCATAAAAAGTCTCACAAACAATTAGGTATTTATATTAACGTGACTCGGCAATTTTTATTTTTCAAGCATCAGAGTTTATAAGAATACAAATATTAACAGTAACTTTACAAATTAAAAAAAACTAAGTAGTGAGCCTTATTTAAACCATCCTTATAATCATAATGCTCACCTTTATAAAACGTATTACATGTTCTAAAAACTTCACACATCGCTTTATCAGTCAAAGCTTTTAGCAGACAAAAACTATTAGCAGATGTCTTCAGTAACATACCTTCACAAGTTCAACCCATAACTAATTTTAGAGAGTCGTTCTAAAAAACCCATGGAGGGTAAAAAACGATAACAATAGGGCTTACCTGCAGCCATTTTGTTTCCCGTGTTTACGATCGCAGTAAAACTGTAATTGCAGCAGATCAAACGGACCGACAGGCTGACTTAACTGTATAGAATATTGTAACAACCATTCTGCGGTCTGAATTCCATAAAGAACACAATAATGAACTTAACGGCGAATGCAATAAGGAAAATAAAATTTCTACTAATACGAAAAATAAAGATGGTGTTATAGATGCAACTGGTGCATTGTTAGAGGATTTTAAACTTAAAACTGTTAGTATTAAAATCAGTTGTGCAGATGATACAATTTGATGATTTTTGCAACATGATCGCAAAGACGTCAATTCAGATTTAGATTTACGTTTATCAGTGATAAATTCAATTGTATCTGATGGTGTTAAAGTTGATAATTGGATGACGAATTTGGATCAAGCTGAAAGGAATGTAACTCGATTTTCTCAACAATTTTAAGTATTTGGAGACAATCATTTAAGTTGGAAGTACGACATGCGATAGGAAATAAATAACTAATTCGGACTAAGCGAAGGGTGTCGTCACACTATTGAATTTACTTTTTGCATTCAAAGGTTTTTTGCTAAGCGACGTTGACAAGTGGAGATAAATAAAAGCAAATAAAAACAGTGTTATAGCAGTATTACTTAGCAAGGATCAATTATTTTGACCCTTTTTTTATTTACCTTCAGAGAAGGGATGGAATGAATAATATGCTAAGTACAATGATGATAATATTATAAATATATTTATACCTAATTGACTAATGTAAACCGATAGTAGCATAGTAGATGAATTATATTATTTTACAAACACTAAAACTATGTACTTCGTGCATTGTTCTTTCAAATATAGACTCGTCTGTTGTAGTGAATGTTAATTCATTGAATGTTTCAATGATCAAATGAATGAACGTGAACGAATTGAACATATTTTTTATATAAATTTAAAATAAATACTTTTAAATATATTTAGAAAATTCGATGTAAATTGACCATTCCCCCCCTTATCTCCGAAACTACTGGACCTAAAATGTTGAAAAAAAATACATAGTATGGCTCTTTACTCAAAGATTACAGGAAAACTTATAAGATGTCTATGGTCTTAAAATAATTATGGATTTACCATGTGGTAAATCTCTCAATATTGTGCGTACAAACTTACATTTGCAGTTGCAATGTATCGGAGAACATGTTTTTCAATTACAATGTTAAGTTTGTTCTTGGGATAAATAAATTTATATCAACTATGAAACCCTTCATTGTGCGTAGTCCGACACGCACTTGGTCGGTTTTTTTTTATTTATAAAACTGATCCAAAGTTTGTCTAGAATAGCTGCAAACGAGCAATAGTCGCCAATTGTTTCCAATCTACGTTAAAAGTTACAAGAATTGTTCTGCACCATTATTTCATTAAAGCGTGCTAGAAATATTTCTGAGTCGATGTCATGTCATGTAGAGTAGGTAAAGATTGTCTTTGTTTCATTATGTGGTATACAATGCTATAGACTTTGATGCAGTGGAAAGAATAACTGTGTTGTCATTGGGTTGTGTGTCTTATGAATTGACCCATTTAATTTAATTTGAGTTACTTTTAGCTATTCTTTCACAAAGGTGTAAGCCTAACGAGTCCAGTATCGAGTATATATAGGGCAAAAAATCTGCTTACTTTTAGCGCTAACGTCCCCGAATCTGAACCCAACTCAGAATTTGTATTTGGAACTAGAAATCTTGGAACACCTACTGATGCTTGGATCAATGATAATTTGATAAATAACCCATCAAAAAAGAAACAACGCCGTAATTAGAAGATGGCAATTAAGTTTCTCTTCATAACGATAAATGCTAAAACTGAACAAGCAAAGAACAAGCTCATCTCAATAAGACACAAAACACATCGACTTCCATGAAAGCGAACAAAATCTAATAGCTACAAACTGGCATAAGTCAATACATTAAACTTGTTAGAAGAAAAGTCACTGAAACATCTGCCAATATCCTTTGCAGCTCATAAAACAAGAATCGTTCAGAAAGTATTAAAGATAAGGGTGGATGTGACAGCAAATATAAGTTTGTCATACGGTAACTGCCAATTACGTCTGATATCTGTGTAGTAGACGGAACGACGGCAAAACAATAACATAAAAGAATCGATATTGCGAGATACAAATGAATAATCTATAAATGCCTTTAAGACATTGATTGGAAGAATTCGGAATGTTGTAGAGAAGGATGAATAAGATTTTATGACCAAAATGAGTACCATAGCATTGTTAAATACCAGCAGAGTGAGAGTGTGAGTGAGTGTGGGAGTCAGTTATAATAATATATCAGTGGCTTAGGACTAAAGTAATAGTACATTCATAGTTATAACCTCTTTCTTGCTTGAAGCAGCTATTTAATAGAATTATAGTGGAGAAGATATTTCGTTGTTCACATTGCAATCCCTTAAAACTATAGTACTTAAGTTCAAAGTGATAATACGTACTCAAGCTTAGACTACAATATTTAACAATCTCAATTTATATACATGTACATTTATCATAAGACTGTTAGCGTATTTATGTTACTTAAATATTATCTTGTTTAAAAAATAAAAATATCGAATTGTAAAAAAAAGCTGAATTTAAATAACTGAAACTTAACATAATTTTACACATCCAGAATTTGATTCTTCACTACGAATACTTTCTCCTGCTTATTTCCATTGCTGTCTACTGCCACCTCTATCCATCTTTAACTCTATGCACCAAAGTTAATACGATCCAGTTATTAGCCGAATAATAACTCGACATATTCCATAGTCAGCCAGTTTTCTTCGATATCATCTCTTACTATTTTTATTTTATTCATAGGGATTGTCTCTTTATTCTTTTGTTTACTTCGAACAGGATCTTCTGTCTACTTTTAGTAATATGTGTGTTTTTGTTTTTTGTAAGAAACTTTCGTCAGCAAACTGAAGGTTAGAAGGTAAATCATTGGATGAATATGGATTAGTTGTCCTATTTTCGGTTGTCTCCAGGAGGAATTGGGTCAAGTAAGGAAATTGTAGTGGCTGAACAATAAATATTATCTGATCTATCTTTATAGTGATGATGATTAGTGATTGTTACGTTATATTTACTGGCATGTATTAAAAGAGCCTTTTCAATAAAGGACACTTCAGTAGCTAAGTCCGGTACACCTTTATCAGTTAGCCCCGTTACCGACCTTGCTGTTACGCTATTTATTTCACGACACAAGACAGGAAATTATGCTTGCAATTATGTATTAGGTTCTCCTCATGGATACCCTCCGTCTGGGGAGAATGGAGGGTTATGTCGGACTCCTACTGACTAAAACCTCACTGATCCTACAACTACCATGAGTCGGGGGCCCGGGAGATACTTGTACATTGGCCGCGCCCCCAGGTTCCACTACCCTCAGAAGCATCTACTTAGATTTGTGTAAAACATCCTAAATATTTCATAATGATTGTCCTGATAGTAGAACAGAAATAATTGTTTATTTCAGAATGCGGACACATCCAATAGGTTGGCTGGATACTAGAAACCTTGCACTTCTCACTACTTAATACTATGCCATGTAGGTTAAGGTTTTCTTTGAACCGTTTGCGCATAAGGACTGATAACAAGGGACGGGAAAGTGATGGCTTAAAGGAAAAACCTTCAACTAGTGACATGGTTTGATTAATACTTGGATATTTTGTATGAGCAGTTGGGTTTTTACACCGAGATTTTCAACTTAGACAGCGTGTATCAGAAAATTTCACACCTTTCTGATATATTGCTGTTTACTACCGGCGACGCGACTCTGCTTTTTTTTATACCCGTGACATTCTAGTCGTCTTACAAAAGCAGCCCACTTCATGTACCCAATGACTACTAAACATTTATTTAAAAAAAGATATATTGTAATTAATTTTTTATTGCTCCTAGAGGTATTTTATGTCGGGTAAATTATGTGGCCCTTTGTAAGACGACTAAAATGTCAAACAAAATTTAAAAAAAAAAACTGTTAATTGATAATGTATTTTATAATCTGTATGAGTTTTTTGAGAAAAAAATGTGTTCTTACCTTTGTAATTTATTTGCAATTTGTTTGTAATTTAATCAATTTGTAATTTATTTGAAATTTTGTTGCCTTGTAATACTATTGCATATCCGACATGGGTAGACTGTTGAGCCTATAAATATTTACGTTTATGTACACAGTTCTGCAATAAATATATATTTATCTTTTGTCACGGTGTATATTATGTACTTTAATATTAATGAATTACACAAATAAACTTTCCTGAATAAATCTGCTAAATGATGGTGAAAACTGTCTCAAAATCTGTTGGGCAGTTTAGAAGAACAACGCGGTCACACAGACAAACACGAAAAGCGATTTTAATTCGTAATATGTATCGATACAGATTTTTAGAAAGGTATTAGATTAGCAAATAAGCTGATGATCCTCTGAATATAATGACCACCCCTATACCTAAAAATACCTCCAACTCCTGGATTTGTAGAATTTTGCGAATATGAAGACAAAATTGATTTGTCTCATGTGCCCGCGTGGTTGATTACAGCCCTCTCCGTCTCGAAGTGCGAAGGTCTGTTTCCCAGCAGTGGGAACATTATATACTGATTATAATATGTGCCTGTATATCACTAGCCTTTGTAAATCGGAACAGGGCAATGTTGCTTGGGAGCAAAAATAGGGAGGGTGGTAGAAAGTGAAAACGACTAATTACAAAAGAATCCTTCCATAAGATTGTATGTTAAGCAATCTAATATTGAAGAGGTCAAAATAGTTTCCAACAAAAAAAAATCTAATTGATAAATGTACTAGGCTGCAATGCAGCACAGGAGGTTTCATCTAGACAAAGTAGGCGTTAAAATTCTTCCAAACTACCATTCTTCATCCCCTGACTCACTAATCTTATTCAAAATAGAATCTCATCACATACATATGACTATCCATCCGGACTACGGATGGTAAGTAATACGAGCGGTTTTACGGCGGCCTGGCGCGTAAGTATGGCCCGAATAATAACATGCTGTTCAGGTGAACGGGCGTCGTTTACACTGAACTGATTTTTTATGCAGGGAAGGGACGGTGTCGATAGTTTTTGGGAGAACGATGTCGATGCTTTCGAGGGTTTAGTAACTGCTCTACAATGGCAAAAAATAATTGTTAAATATGACTTCACTATATAATAAGTGTAATGATATAATCATCACATGAGGTGCTGTAGGTAATTGACCATCACATTATTTATAACGATATTCAAGCATCAGGTAGACGTTGCTGCTCCTATTACTAATTTGAACTAGAGTCATATCTCATTGGCATTGTCTGCATTATAATAGGCAGTTAAAAAGACCACCCATACTTCTAACTTATAGTTACTTGTCTGCAGTAGTTATTTTAATATACGGGTTATCTTGACTAAAGTACATAACCCATTAATGAAATGTTTTACGGTAACAAATAGTACCTACGTTATATAAAATTTCAATTTCCTTCTTTTACCGTTCATAACAAACTGCAATAATTTCATAATACGAATTGTAAGCAGCGAACATTCTATATAGTCCGTACTTATGAGATTATGCAAAACCTAGCCATAATGTTTATCGATATTTTATTACACCTAGTTACTTCATTCCTGTGCGGAATTAACTCATAACGTTTATATTTATATTTTGTAAAATTATATGAATGAGAAACATTTAAGCATTGATTTAAAATTTAATTTAAGTGCATATAATTTTGTAAATGGTTAAAGTAATTTGTAAGCATAGCCGTGTAAAGACGGCTATGGTTAGAAGTTACGACTTGTAGTGAATTCCCATCTATTTATTAAAGACTCGACATTTATTTTCGCCCTATAATGACAGCATTCTATAGATACAAGTATAAAATATTGATTAATGCAACGACCACAAAAAAATATGCTGTCCTCTTCAAACTCCAAAAAAACATCGATAAAATCCTTATCCTCGTCTTTCCCAACCCTACTCCTCTATTTATTTATCAAAATACTGGCTTGTATCTGCGGTCAATCATCGCAATGTTTTCCTATCAATCACCACCTTAGACCAGACCCATCCGTCTTTATAAAACACGCGGGTAAACTTTAGAGTGTATATTGTACGTTTTAACTACCAATTAATATGTTTATCTCTATAAAACTATACTAATTTACTGCCATAATAAAAGTCGCAGTGAATTTCGTTTGCGGAATTTTAAGTTTTTCTATTTTTTGTAAGCGTTGATTGGTATGACCTTATTACTGGCATCTTTTTAGAAATAACGTGGAGTGACGTCGTTTTTCGGTTTTGCGAGGTTAGAATTTTGTGCGGGTATTTTATTACATTTTCTTAGTTTTTTTTTTACTTTAAAGTAAATTGTAAAGTGATTTATGAACAGAAAACTATTCTATTAGCTTCCAGGGATATATAGAAAATTTAACAGCCGGTTTTTAAATCATGATAAGAAATCATCTGTTAGATAAGAAAGTTTGTGATAAAACAGACCATATATATAACAAATTATCATACTAGCTGACCCGACGGACGTTGTGCTGTTCAAATGTCAATACTTCATACAAAAATCCCATAAAAAAGGACGATCAGTTGTTCCCGAATTAGAAGAATTTCCGGGAAGCTATTTTTTTTTTTTTCATAAAAAGTAAATTCGGAAAACAAAAAAAATAACAAATTGCCAAATCGGTCCAACCAGCCGTTCTCATGTGATGCGCTTACCAACGAACAGCATAATTTTTTTTTTAATTTTAATTATTATAGAACACAAGAAGCCCCCAAGCTGTACTGTTATGACTGTGATTCTGATTACATCATTCGAATCTAAAATTATTTATAAATAATTTGAAATACCCTGGTTTTCGTCACTCCATCACTCAAATAAAACAATGTAAGTTTCTATTAATAGTAAATACACAATCAAACTGTGATTTTAACGTCAAGAGCTCATTGTTTACGTAATGAAAAGATGGAGTATAGACTAAACAATATTGATGTGTAGAGGATTGAATGAAGTGTGTTTACTTACTAACTCAAATCTATACTCATTATCAGGCTATGATTTTGAATAGTGACGACTTCTGGGTGAAGAGAGAAAAATAATGATGTTTTGGGTATGGTTCATCATTCATCTTTCTGCACCCATCCCAATTTATTACGACTTCGTCTTTCATCTTAACTCTAGCAACCGTCATCACGGGCTCACCCTCTTCTTGGCCATTGCATCCTAACTATAATAATATTACGCTTTCACGCTAAAACAGTAGAACAGATTTGAATAAAATTAGGCACATGGGTAGACCATGACCTGGATTAAGGCATAGGATACTTTTCATGCCGATATTCTTACTTATGCGAGTGCGACCTCCTCCGACCTCTATCAGACTTTCTCTTAAGCAGGTAGCTATATGATTATCTGAGGAAGAACCAGCTGCTGGGGTGATTCTTCTACTCGAGCTTGTCGAAAATGTCCAAAGATACACGACAGCATACCCTGTACTGTCCTCAGCTTCGTTTTCCAACGGGCAATGTATTTTATAAACTTGTTAGTGGAAATCAGTATAACTTTCAATTTTGATGCCACTTTCTGAGCTCCCTGGGCCATCAGTCCAACTACCAATCTTGGCGTCTGCCGAAAAAGGTTGGTCAATTACATAAACGCGAGAAAGGGAGAAAAATATATTCAATAAATTCAGGCAAGACCAAGAACATAGTTAACCAAAATAGGCGTATCCGACTAATACTACAATCATTCACTAACGTTACCCCTCAATACCCATTATAATGTTCTACGTTCAAACAATAACCGTTCAGTCGGCCATGTTGTTCCGATGACGTTTCGACGGCCGCCATCTTGCATCGGGTTGCATTTGAAATGAGAACAAAGCACTTCGAGTTTCCGCACAATAGAATGTAAGTGATATGGCGAACGCTAATTCGAGGTTTAATTCGAGACCACACAAGAGGATGGATGTCAATCATTTTATGATAGGTAGGTATTGGTAGGTTTGTGTGAATCGTGTCATGTGATAGAGTATTTTTTTGTTTTGTCTATTGAGGTGATAGTTCATTGTTTCAATAGTTATGACTTGGGAAAACTTCGGCGACAAAAAAGCGCGAATTCCTCATGCAACTTGCACTAAAGCAAGTAGCATGCTTCGATCCAAACGTTCTGAGTTAGAAAATTTATCAAGCACAGAACGACTAACAGAGCAATTATTATGACTTACCTACTTGCCCATCCTGTCCTACTTCCTACTATATATATACGTATATACAGGGTGACAGGGACATCGACGCGAATACCATGGATTGAGTAGGTACATGATTCTGAACCTCGCAGAGTTAATTTTTTTTTCGATTATTAAAAAAAATAGCTTTTCCATACATTTTGACCGCGTAGGTATTGCATTTTTCTATGAAACGGCAGATATTTTTTTAAATAAAATTTCAACGCTGGTGGTTCAGAATCATGTAGAATCAATGGTAACAGTTTTAGCGTCGATGTCCCTGCCACCCTGTATATATATAATTAATATTAAAAACGCGAATCTTTGTGAGGATGGATGGATGTTTGTTACTCTTTCACGCAAAACCTACTAAACATATTTTGATGAAATTTGGCACATAGATAGTTTGTAACCTGGATTAACACATAAGATACTTTTATCCCGATATTCCCACGGGATCGATACTAATGTGGGTGAAACCGCGGGACGCTGCTAGTTATATATAATTTCGACTAAAAGTGGATACTTAAAAATTGTACACAAATCTTCGAAAAATCGGTGAAAATGAGTTTTGAGAAGAAGAAAAAGAGTTTGCATTAGGCAACAAGTAAGTACCTACCTAATTTTTATTACTACGGAACTTTTTCCATTAGGTATTATAAAAATATCCGGATTATTAAAATTGGCCCCATTTTCAGATTAGGATTTACAATGTTCAGTTTTGTTCAAAGATACAGATAAATTGCATCAATAAATAATGCTAAGTGATGCCCCAGTGTGGGTTAGTAACTTAGTAGGTACAAAATAAATATCACGAGTGACGTCTTAAAGGTACTGCTAAACGTAACTAATGTAAATAGTGTTGTCAATGTGTCGATAGGTTTATGGTCTCGATCAGATTAACTTGTTTAATTCTGTGAGAAGGGCGCCTGGTGGGACCACCGCCGATAGGTCTAATTAATTGTAAAGCGTACAATAACGATAGAAAGGCTACACGAATATCGGAATTATTAGACTTGTAACTTTAAGTCGAAGTCAGAGGAGGGTTATGAACAAGCTATGTATGTAAGTATGTTCATCTATTCCCGCATAACTACTAAACTGCGCGTCGTATTTTGACAAACGAGGTATTTGATAGCGTCATGCTGTTCCGCAAAATCCGTGACCGTGGCCTGCAGTTAAAACTATTGATTTATTGAGAGAAGCGAAAAATCTGTTTAGAAGAGAAGGTCGTTTTATGCCTCAGGTTTTCTACCAAAATTATCTTACACCACTTTTCTGAGAAAAATTTTGCAACTAAGTCATTGTCATTCTCGTATCTAACCCAATTTATTTAGGGTCATATCATCTTTCACAGAATTCATCAATCGTTTATTTGGTCTTCCCTACTCTTATAGCCATCCACATTTATACTCAAAAACTTTCCTCACGACATTTTCCTCTTGTGCAATTAAGTAGCTAAAAAAATCCCAGTATACTTACGTTGTATAACAGACTCATTTCATATGAAAATTATCTACCATTTTTCGTTTCATACCCCGAAGGGCTCTTAGAAAAACATCGTCTAAAGAAATAAAAACTTTCTAAGTACCATTCACAAAAAAACCATAATCTATGCAAGTAAATTGGCAACTTCCTCTATTCTCCATGTCTGAGTCCTAGACAACGCGCAACGCTATCAGGATCTAACAAAAGTTGGGTCGCATCACTAAAATCCGCAGGTTATTGTGGCACATCCCTATCTGCGGTCACCGGCGGACATTATCCGCGCACCGGTGCGATATCGCCGCGACCGCCGTAATAAGAAGTCAATATTAGTTGGGTGGGCGGATTTGTATAGAGTGTTAAGTGTGGAGAGGGACTTATTTCAGAGAATTAAGGCGACGATAACCGACTTTTAATGATTTTATACTGAAGATGACGTCTAAACGAGCAGTGTTTATGATTTAGAAAAAATATATGTAAAACTAGAGCATTTTCTTAATATTTTAATATAGCCATATTTTGGATTATATTTATATTACATAGTGAAATTAATTTGTAAAATAATGTCTAACGCGGATAAAAAACTGAAAATCACGGAAACAACTAAGAATCACAAAATCTATCAAGCGTATTTTTCTGAAACTTTCACCATTTTAAAGATAATTTAAATTAGCGATTTTTTTTTGTACACTGGATTTTCAACGCTCTTCTTAGCGCCGAGAGTTGAAAATTCAACAGTGTGTTTTTTTAAGGCGCTAGGCTAAGAGTGCGTCCCAGCGCGTTGAATTCTCAACGCTCGGCTTAACACCGAGAGTTGAAATCCAGTGGGCGATAAAATACCGCCGCGATTTTATTACGTCCGTACGAGCCTGAGCTTAGAAAGAACGTTGGAAACGTTGTGGAACAAAACATACAGCTGTTGGAAAACAGTTGAAAGTTAGAGAAGAGCATTAGCGCACCTTGTTATCAACCTTGTTGACTGGCTAATCTTTTTTACCTTATGAACCTTGTGACCTTGAATACCTAGTGTAGCTGGGAAAAGGCCATATGTTTTTCCTTACAATCCTACTATCCTACTTCCTTCCTACTAATATTATAAATGTGAAAGTTTGTGAGGATGGATGGATGTTTGTTACTCTTTCACGCAAAAACTACCGAACGGATTTAGATGAAACTTGGCACACAGATATTTTATAACCTGGATTAATATATAGAATACTTTTTATTCCGATATTCTTACGGGAACGAAACTTATGCTGGTGAAACCACGGGGCGTTGCTAATATTTTCTATTTTGTATCTACGTGTTTTCTGTCCAAATCCGCCTTCTAGATCATCACACCTACGCCACTCTTGAACACACTGACGATTTTTTTTTAAACCACCAGACAACCGAACCATTTTTATGCTGCAGAAATAAACTGTTCACTTAACAAAAGCCCGTTCCACACAACCCACACCCCGGTGAAGCTCGAGGCACCCCGATAACAGGGCGAGTTTACACAGCGCCAATTAGACTGGCCCCGCGGCATCCTCCGCTGTTTTCACTGGCTAATTGTATCTACGCTGCCGTGTGCACCGTACCTAGTCTGTTTACAACGCCATGTGTATATAGCCTTATGATTTTGTGTACGGTTTGTTTAACATACACATTATTAGTCCTTAATTAATAAATCTGTGGGGAGATGGTAAGATTTTGTGCCTTGTTTAGGGTTGTCCCGTTCTCAAGTCAAATCGCAATTTAATTTTTGGCAGAATAAAATATCTTCAACACATTTTAATCTGTCTAATACATAGTGGTCAACCGAGCTCGAAATAAACATATCATCCAGGTATACCAAAGTTGTATCACATTCCCGAGGCTGTAAAAATAGAGAAAACGATTTTTCCCAGATATGAGACCTAGCTAGATCGATTTTTCGCCCCCGTAAGCCTGTATATTGCAACTTTCATCGAAATCGTTAGAGCCGATTTCGAGAACGTGAGTACAAATATATATACAAATATTGCTCGTTTAATAGTATAGGATAGGATTACAGGGCACTACAAGCCATTGTCTTGTAGTGCTTAGTAATGGGACCAGATATTTCAGGATTTACGAAAAATTACACGGATTATTTTTGGCTTAGCTAAATCACACTTTTTTTTTCTAAGCATGCTAGTATAGCAATAAGGGTATTCGTATTAACACCGCTTATTTTTATTTTTCCCGCACATCGGCATCACTTTTTTTTTTAATCACTTTAGCAGCTTAACCTATCAGGATACTCCAGTTTTCTAGCTCGCTTCACTCGCCTAAGCATAAAAATCACAATGACATCTTAAACTTCTGTCTGATTCAGAAAAAAACAAAACCTACCCTCCTTTAGAAGTAAGGCTCGTGCATACTGGCACGATATCGCGGGCGCTACAGGCAACGCGACCCTTGTAGTGCCCGCGATATCGCGCTGGTCTGCACAAGCCTTAATCGGGTAAAAAGGGGACCCAATTATTATTTTTTTTACTGTAGAATCCTGACTTGGATAAGTTAAGCTGTTATTGTGATCTTACTAAGAAATTGCAAGAGCGAGCTCGAAAATTGGAGCATCCGGACACGGATAAGTTACATTTTCTGTGTGATTTTGCTAAATGAATGCAAGAACTTGAGAATTAGACTGCGCCTGTTATAGCTTGAAGCCTTTGTAAGCCATAAACTAGGTTTTTTGAAGTGAAAACTTCTTTAGGCGCGTTGGGCATTTTTAAGATGGGACTAAACCATTGATTTCGCGACAACATAACGACACCTCATTTTTGTAAACGCGATTGTGCTCTTTATTTAGATAAGGTTACGGACCAATGTTCTATACAAGTATTTTTCTTCCACCAAGACGATCTTGTTCAAGTTTTCACTTCTGTCGGCACTCCGGATTGCCACCACTTTTTTTCATATTTTCTTTAGATATTGATTAATTAAGGGCCTTTCATCAATAAGAATTTGAGGTTGTGGATAACATTTTACGAATTTTCGTTCAAGGGCCCCTGTAGCCCGGGGGCCCCATATCATTGATACGGCTGATACGGCGGTAGCTACGGCCCAGCTTGGGGTTTTGGACCTTTAAAAGGCATTTGAGCCTTTAATTCATTTTCATTTTATTGAGTGAATCTCGAATAAACAATATTTTTTTATCACAATTTACAAGGTTTCACATTCTTCTGGATTCAACTGAATAGGCAGATATTTATAAAGCCTAATGTCCGATATTACTGCATTCTAATAGACGACACATCTTTTTGAAGCCGATGCAGCATCCCATATTTTGGCGTCGCATTTCTCGTCAAATAGTTTTGGTGTTCCTTCGATATTAAGTCACTATTGTGCTGCCAGTGTAAATGCCTCACACAAATGAACACAACTATTTGCCGCCATCTTGACGTCAGATATTAAGCGATGAATCATGAAATCAGATATTATTGCCGAGCTGTCCATAGTAATATGTATATTTATGCCCGTGACTTTACCAGTCTTATAGTCTATAGAAGTGGTCTTTCTACAACTAGATCACGGTCATACTATCGGTCGTACTATCTTCATGTTTTATAGACTGTCGAAAGCCTTCAAAGGTAATCATGATAGTTTTATAACAAAAAATAGTTAAAGCAGGTGAGGGAACAACACTGGCGTCTACATTATCAACAATACAAACAGACAAGCGGAGTCATACGCTAGTTTAAGTAAAGGCGCGTTTATTCTATAACATCAAGCTTATTTTGCCCCCAAGGGGTACGCAGAGGTGTCGTTGGCACCCATTTTTCGCTAGATAAGAATCCTATGTCCGTTTTCACCTTAACTAAGTGACACTTATATGAATCCCTAAATAAAAGTGGACTGTTGGACTTTCAACGCTAGGCTCAGCGCTGTAAGTTGAAAATCCAACAATGCATTTTTATTTAGGGATTCATTAAGTGTTACTTAGTTGTCGGTGAAAACAGGCATAAGTCTCAGGTAATAATACTTGTGACTAAAAGAAGAACAGCCGCCACGCAACCATCGATTCGACGCTCTGCTAGAGTAACTGTCACCAGCCAGTGTTACTCTTATCCGACCTTGTCGATGATTCCAATAACTTCGTAACAAAACTAGGCGGCGCCACTTGCTTCACGATAAAAAAAAAATGTAAAAGGATTAGCAGTAGGTAACGTACCTATTATTTTCGTTAATTATTTTACGGGACTTAATTATTTTTATAATTAGTACCTACTAGGGACGCCTCATCAAACTGTTTCAAATAAATTATTTCAATGTGTACTTTAACATTTGGCCTGTATCATGTCACGTAGGAATTAGGATTCTCAATCACTTTATCCAACAAATACCAAGGTACACTAACCTTTGCCACTCAAAGTGCATTATATTTGTCATAGTTTAGTACCTGCAGGCGGCACTTTTACACTTTATCGGTACGACAATATTTGCTTGTTCGCCCTTACTGTACACAAGGCATACCTTGGTATAGTGGTGCTCAACCTGCGGTTCGGTTAAAAGAGAACCTAAATACATACATAAACTCATGCCTTGTCCCCATCGGGGTAGGCAGAAACTACAGAACACCACCTGCTACGATCCTTACATACTCTTTTTGCCTCGTTTACGTTCTTACATCTGGTCATACACGCACGCTGGTTGCGAGTACTACGCACCTGATCTTTCTGAAGAACATCACCACTAAGGTCAGTACATGTATTATGTCCTCTAACAAGACCTTTCACGGAGCTGTCATCTACGCATTCTGTACATCAAACTAAGAAACTTTGTGCAAAAATAACAGGGTTAAAAATTACCACTTGCTCACTTCAGATAGCGCTGATATTCAGTCTTATAATTTAACAGCTAGCCATACATTTTTTGTAAACAAGCGACTTCTTTTATGCATAATTAATCATTGAGCCCCGTTGCGCAGCTGTTTACTGCAAAAATATGGGACCCTATGTATTTGCCAAAGATGTTATAAGAAGAAAACTGTGGGAGAACGCTCTCCAAAAAAAATTGGAATCCGATATTTCGTCGAGACAATGTGCTATCCTTTAAGCCTTTTATGGGAGAAAGTGGTTTATAGGTGATGCTCCCAAGAGAACTAAGTCTGTTTTCATTACATACAGCACTTGTGATGTGATATTGTGTAAATTATAGGAAAATGTGTGTGTTTATATTATCATATTAGATCAGTGTTAGAAGTGCTATCTCTGAGTTTTTCAGTGAGGAAGACCAAACCCGAGTTTGTTTTCAACTCTGATCAGGTTAGTTCTATCGTACGCCTCCAGTCTTTAACAAAATACGAACTTAAACTCAACAAACACAAAATAACCAATAAATTATAAAACGTTCATAATTTATTGACTTTTCCACTAAAGCTGCACTTTTACCAGTGGTAGACGCTTCCCCTGTCCTTACCTCGTCTATTAATAGTGCTACATTCCAAGTCTCATACATATTTATCTAGTTTTCGTATAATTCGCGATTGACACAAAAGTAAACAAACACAACAATGGCGGTTTATTAAGACGTACAACTGTGCTGCCATCTGCTATGAGCTTTCAGTTTTTAACCTCATTGCTGGGAAACGACTTTTATTTTTGATGTGAAAATTCACTGTAGTGTACGGTAACGGTAAGTACAGAGATTGTGAGAGTAATATTTAAAGATAATGTACATTAAAAACTTATTTTCGTAAAAAAACATTTAAAAAGTTGTGAGGTAATTTCAGCTTTGATAGCAACCTTGAAAAGCTGGCAAAACCGAAGGAAAGAGAGCACGAGGCCGGTCGCCAACACGATGGTCCAACCATGTAAAAAAAGCTACGTCCTAAAGCAAATTTCAGCAGGTGGTGATGACAACTTTGGACCGGAGTCGATGGAGGCAGATTGTCCGTTTAAAGGGATCCAGTGACCACGACCCTCAGTAATGACGGACCAATTGAAGAAGAGAGAGGTAATTTAAGTAAATACCTAGATACCTGCATCTTAAAAAAATCAGTGGCACTCCGGGAGTGCCGACAGAAGTGAAAACTTGAAAAGAAATCGTCACCGCGGTAATCAACGCGTTGATGTCTTTTTAATGGTCAAAAGGAGGTGTTTTCATAGTGTCGCGAAATCAATGGTTTAGACCCATCTCAAAAATTCCAAACGCGTCTAAAGAGGTTTTTACTTCAAAAATCTCAACTTAAGCATTTTGAATGTATTTGAGCTTACCTACAATATCGGTCCTAGTAAATGTTGAGAACCTCTGCCCCAATGCTTTCTATCATTGCCGTCATTATGACTAGTAAATTGTTAGCTCTTTATGGTTCCCGGTAAAGAATATCTATTGCAGGGGCTTTCCACCTGTCAGTATTGTAAAGATTATGCTTGCTATAGGTACCTGTATTAATTGATAGAAGACTGATATAAAGTACAATGACATTATTACTGCAAGCATTAGTCCACAGGACCTTTTATTGTGATTGGGATGATGGACTAATCAGGTACGCACGCATTCACGTAGTGTGGGATACCCCCAGCTAAATGGAATGACGACCTTAAATTGGTGGCTGTGGCAGACTGGATGCGGAGGACAGGGTGTTGTGGACTGCGATAGACTGCGTTGACTAATCAGACTGCCAGGCATGATGGTTATACAATTCCAATAAAATTATCATTGTTTTCCGGAACCTGTTCATTGTATAGTCTTTTTTTAAATGACGCGCTCCATACCCGCATTTACGCTATGGGTAATACGGTAGTGGGACGCGTCATTATGAGTGGACAAGCTATAGTGGCCGTTAGCAAATAGCGGAATGTCGGAAAAGCCCTAACTTGTGTTCCATCATCGTTATCGGCGAAAAGAAACCTTTGAATATAATCTTTCTTTTCGCCCATGGAATATAATAATATATTAACGATTGATACCTTTGGGCCGGATGGTTGGTTGCATTGTTTAATCCACAGAGTACTTTTATTATAAATGCATTAGCTTTACAACGACATCTATCCGCAACATTGAACACTAGATTAGTACTTCATTATCATGGCTAGATGGCGCTTGCTTATATATTTAGGTTTTTTTAGTTAGTCTTATTCAATATTAAGAATGTAGGTAATAATTCGGAGAAGTACAATTTCTCTGGTATATTTACTAAGTGTGCGTCTTTGTAATGTTGTACGTTTGTATACTTGTCGCACCTCATTATGTGTAAAAGGTTCTAATCTCTAAAAATTAAAACAAAAAATAATTCTCACTCACTTTAATTATCACAAAACAACAGCAAATAACAACAATTCTTACTCACCCCACAATGTACTTAAATACGTACTTAAGTTAGCTAACAACGTAACACAATAACTTTTGTACATTTATTTACATTGGCAACCTTCTTGGAGAAACTATAAAGCCAAAAAGAAATTAGAAAAAGATAGACGTAGTAGATCTCAGAACAATTACTAAAGCATAGAAGGAAGCTAAAAACTAATATAGTAGTCTCTGTTTTCTTATACCCTCATAACAAGCATTAGAGAGAGACAGATGTAGGTTGCTCAAAATGCAAATCATCACAAAGTAAACGTCAATTTAGATACCTTGGCTACCTATATAGTACTAATTTTAAAAGCTACTTAACGTCTCAGGTTTTTATCTATGATTTTGTTCATCGCATTTTTCGTATAATGCTTATAGGCGCATGCCAGTTGAAGTGCTTCGTTGGTTTTACGTGTTTTTGTAAAAATAGTACAAAAATAACAGTGATTTAGTGTAAATCGCAAAGCTTAAAGATTAAATAATGTCCTGCATTATAGTGGGATATAAATCTCATTCATCCCGCAAAGAAAATGATGCGGAAATCATAAGCTTCCATCGGCAAGTAATCAAATATGGTCATTATATGGAATAATTATATGGCATCATAATATGGTCGATTATATGGAAATTATAAATTTTAAATCGGCATAAAAAAAATTGCAATAGTGCTTGCAATAACAAACTATCGATACAATATCGATAAACTAGCGTCATCTAAATTATTACATTATTTTTCTTTAGACGTAGTTTTGGGAAGGATTAAATATTTAAGAGTTAAATAAATACCTACGGTCTTGTGAGCGAATCGTACGTATGAGTAATGAAATGACAGTGTCAAAAATCCGTGTGGCTCTTGTGTGGTGTAATAATTTAAACTCATGTGTGGCTATAATATTTTTTGTCACTTTCAGATTTCCGTCCGATGTTGATATGAGGCAAAAATGGATCAACGCTACTGCACGTAACAACTGGGAAAGGAAAAAACAACATCGTATTTGTTCCAAACATTTCAGCGATGACTGCTTTATTAACATTGGCCATAAATGGCGCAGGTTATTTTAATACTGCTTAGTCCCATCCTTTCCGGGGCCAATCGCTCTTTTAAAATTATTTAAGCGTTTTCTTGGTAATTTCAATGTTTTAATAATTTATGCTGTTTATAAATAAATATGTTGGTCAGACAGAAGTGAGTTCTTTATTTCACCTTAGCATATTAAATGTATTGCCATGGAGCAATACCATAAACTAAGAAGTCGATATCGGTATTTATTTTATGCATAGTCACATCACTAGCCAATACTCTTTTGTCTATGACAGCGTACACTTCAAATGTCGTAAAGCGCCTTCTATGCTTTAGTTATTGTTCTGAGTAGTAGACGCACAAGAAAGAATGGGATAGACTATTTGCATCATGCATTACCAGTCATTTTACGACTGCAACTGTCATTTTGACAGTTCAGTGTATATCTCTCCGTAGAGGGATTTTCTGTCTCGCTTCCTTCATGTTGATAGCTTTTCTCTTACATTGAACACATTAGGATTATTTACACAACAATTGACTCTTATTCGAACTTCGAATCGTTGAATCTACTGTCAATAAGCAGCTGGCTATGTGATTAAGTTATCGGTCTTTTAGTCAACCAGAGGTCCCTATCCCGAATACTAATGACATAAAATTGGCTCGTAGAGTGCGTTTCATCAAATAGTTCCTATGCCGTAATGTTGGCTGCACTGTTGTAGGACGAACACGAGTACGGCGCGGCGCTACGTAATTGGTCCGTTGTTAAAGTTTAACATTGGAGCCAACATTACGGCAAAGGAACTATTTGATGAAACGCACTCTATTTCTCCTTTATCATCAATCTTTCTTTTTTTTTCATGCATTACACGATACTGCCTTGTTAAAGCTGTTGTTGACAATCATACAAGTTCCACATTTATTCATTTGAGGAGCAATGGCGCTAGTGTAGTGTGAGGTAATTTTGTGTGGCCCATAAAAAAGATATGACATTCTAAGTTTCACAAATAAGTAATTAAAATATGAATATCATATAAATTGGTAATACTCTAGTAGAAAAAAAAATCAAACCAAATAAACCTGGGGCATATTCAGGTACATAGAGCAAACAGATGAATTTATACTCCATCAATTATAACGATAAACATAAAATTGCCTAACAACAGACAAATATATTTTAAACTATTTCTTTAAGCGCAGTTTCAGTTTATCTCAATTGACAAATAAGGTTTATAAAACCATAATACTGTGTGGAATTCCTATAGGAGGCAAAAACGAAGTTTATTTCCTTTCTAAAATGGGTCTTATTTTGTCTTTTGCTATAATTTATATTGCCTAATTAAAAAACGATTTCTAACTTTAGTCCAAGTTTAAACCTGCGAGTCAGGTTTTGTATTTCCAACCTTGTTCTAACCAAGGTAAAGTCCTTATTACAAAATTGTCAACTTAGGCTCGGTTTTAAAGTCATTTATTTGTAATTTCGGAATAAAGGTGGAAGTTAAACAACGGCTCGTTCGTTTAAACCTGGGTCTAAAGAAAAAACCTCGTTTTATAATAAAGCCTATAGAGTATAGTCTTACACCATTAGCGCCATCTATCTTCCTCAATCTAGTACTATAACAGTATCGGCACTAAACGCGTCTGGTCAGCTAGTATGATACAGGCCAGCTAGCGCATCCTGAAGTGCGCGTAGGCATGGTAACGTTGATTTGTAGCCACCTGCCTTCTCTGTCTCAGTCTCTGCTCTGTGGACGTAAGAAGATAATATTTAATGTGGATAAAAATAGCATATCGAAGTTATTGATTCGAAAGTAACTCTGGAAACCCAAAATCTTGTTGAAAGACGATATTATGTCAGTAAATATGATTGAGACGTCAGTTTCGAAGGGATTACTAACCAGGGTTTAAAAATTGCAAGCGACGATCCAGAATAGGTAATGCAAGTCCCGAAATCAGCAAACGATTAAGTCCAACCACATGCCAGTAAAAATTGTACTTTTATTTCTCCTTCTTTTTCACTTTCTTGGAAAAAAAAAATTTAATTACCTAACGTGTTGCAAATAACCGCATCTCACAATATCCTCAATAGAAGGTGCATCTGGTCCACAACGGTCCGGTACAACCGGTGCTTCATACTTATATAGTGGTCCTTCTTCTATGAGCGGTAATGTTGGTTGTGTTGACACTCGCGTGAACTTTACACCCGTTGAGAACTGAGTTACCTGGAAAAGCATGGCAAAAATATTATTTAAAGGAAATTGTGAAATTCTTTACACTCTAAAGCCTAAGAGGCCACAGAGCCACACGATACGTTGCGGCGCCGAACCAAAAACATTTCGCCGCATTGGTGGGCGCTGCGACGCCGCGCCGCAAAGCGCATAAATTGTCATCTGTCAAATATCTGTGTTTGACAACACAAACAACTGAGCAGTGCCGCTCCGGGGCGCCGTGTCGCAACACGTACGCCCCTCCCCGCCTCGTCTTGCGGGCTGCAAGTCCGGTGTACGTGCGATGCGACGCTGGAACGGTGGAACTACTGTAAACTATGATTTTGCTCACTTTGCTTAATATTTGGTCAGCAAAACCTTTGTAAATGTGATTAAAAATAAAGCCTATACATACCTTTGGAGCTACAGGCAACACTTCCTCCTGCTTACTTGCTTTATTCTGCGCGAATGTGTGGAGTATTTCTTTGGCATCGCCCTCAGCAAACATGAGCTCATCAATTAGAGCCTCCTTTTCTCTAATCTTCTGCTTCTTTGCTTCTTGTTCTAAACGGTTCATTTCCTGTCTACGAAGTTCTTCCATTTGCTTCTCTATTTCTAGTATTTCTTCTAACTCTACTTCTTCTCTACCTGTAATGAGTATAGTTAATTTTTTATTAGGAACTGTTTATGTGGCTTTATTACTTTCTGGATGACTATTGCTTGGTTCCTATAAACAAAAACAAGTCATTTTGCATACCAATGGTAGCATTTTTTATTGGCAAACTGGGCATATAGATTCCTAAGCTAATTTTACATGTGATAGCGACTTCCATATGGGCCCTCCCATATGGAAGTCTCTATCTGTAAAATTCTTTTATGCAAAGCTATGAGGTCTTTGCTTCATTATTAGTACAGATACAAGAATCTTAATTTTAACCAATAACAGTCCATAAATTATAGGAATGGGCCATTAGCTGCCTCAAAGGGTCAAACATATATGATGTTACATCAGGTGCAGACACGCGGACTTACACGCAGTACTTCTTTTTTTTTTTTTAAGTATTTCACACATCTATTTTTTATTTTATTTTATTTAATCCATGACATCACTGCGGGCCCTATCAGAATACCAGCGCTGCGACATTATTATTTTTTTAAATGTCGCAGCAAATGCTGAGATATTTTATTTTTATTTTTTATAAAGGTTTTAATGAGAGTGTTTTAGTTTAACTTGTGAATTCCCGTGCAAGTCTCAATAAATACTTTTTCTCTTTCTTTCTTTCATATCATAGCACAAATAATAACATGCAGCCAGCATACTGCCAACTGCACCATATTAGCACCCGCTCACTTCTATTTTGATCTACTTTTACTAATATTTTCCTTTTCTACCTCAGATACTATCAAAAAAAATCCTTTTCAAAGAAAGAAATTCCTTTCTTACTTACATAGTTTCAGGAAATAATAAACTTGCACTATTCACGCAAATGTTGTTTTAGTATTGGTGAATTGAAACTTACAATAATAACTAACAAAACCTTGTGTGTTCCAAAGAAAGTAAGTATGTTACTCCAGGAAACCTTGGCCAACTAAAGCAAAAATAATAAATCAAGTTGGTCAATATTTCAAAAGTTTATTATTTTGTACTTATCTAATCATGTTGATTTTATTGATTTCAAGATGTTATTCAAGCCATGAAATATTTGAAAGGGTTTCATATCAATTTTATTTTTCAGTAAATGCATACAGATTTATATTATTACATAGTGTATTTTAAAACAAACGGCCTTGTATTTACAACCTCAAGTATCAATTGTCGTTGAGTGACTTACCTATTTTAACTTTGTTCTTCATAATAAGTTCCTTATTATCTTTTTTGTACTGTTCTATCCGTTTGTTAGTGCCAACAATATCAATATTATTTGTTAAATTGTAAACTATTGTCTCTATTTCTTCTAAATAGTCATTGTATTCCCGTAGTGAAGCAAAATCTTCTTCTTTCTTGTTATAATCTTTGAGTACCCGTTTTCTGATATCTATTTCTTTCTCTACCATGGGGTCTTCGAATAATTGGACCCTGAAGTTACTGCGACGTAGTGGTACATTACAGTCCGGACAGGAACCAGACCCTAGAAAATAGTTAAAGTTGGTATGTAATAAAAAACATTATATTTTTCCACACTCAACATTTAAGTTAACTTTCTTTTGTTCCTGATAATACCCACAGTATTGTGGTAAAGATCTTACGGCTATTTATTCAGACTTTTACTGGTGCCTACTAGTTTACAGCGACAAAGAAAAAAATGAGGTAAAGATATTTGAAGAAACACAATTTCGGAGACTCATTTAACTTTTGATAGACCTATATTATGCACTAAATTGTAGGAGAAAGGATTTTTTACAAAATAAATAGTGTTTACCTTTCAAAAACAGTAAATCAACACAGCTTTCACATAAAGCATGGCCACATACGTTTACCATCAACTTCAGAGACGGATTTCTGTATTTTGTGGTTTTACAACGAGGACAAGCTTGGTCATCCATGTTTGTGTTATATTCAGTTTTCTAATTTGTGTAAACAATAAGTCGTTTGTAAGATAAACTACAGCAGAATAACTTTAACTTTTCCGCCGCAAATAATAAGACAAGCCGATTTTTTACAGTTTGACACAAATTTGACAGTCAGTAATATTGTCGTAGTCATTGTCATTTGGGTGGCCAGTTCTGAAACAATTAAAAGTAGGTCTAATGTTTTTGATCATTAGTTTATTCAATAATCTAATTAGATAATCAGGTGGTAGCCGTTTATTCATATACCTATTAACATAAGTTAGTTTCTGGGATTTTCTTATGTATTTTGTCAATATTTATTTCAAGTAACATTCATGTTTGTCTAATATAAACATATTTCAAAACGTACGTAGTGTGCGTTCTTATCGGTTGAATTTTCAGCCAATAATAATATTCGAATCCATGGGGGATAATGTTATCCAATGAAATCGGAGAAAAGTAAAAAATAAGTGGCAGCTCCAACTCTCCATGAAGTGTGAAAGTAAAACAAATAGTTTTTGTGTTCATCGAAAAGTTGTATTTGAATTGAATGTTTTACTTTTCATTTTCACGAAGTGGTTAAATAGCATAATTTTGTCACCAAAACATAATAAGAAATATGAATTTAGCTATAAGACAATTGACGAGGCAACCTTTTAGACTATGTGACAGATTGGCGTATAAAAGTTTACCCAAACAGATAACCTCAACATGTCCTGTTATACAATTACAACGAAATTATTGCGAGGAAAGGCTGGAGAATCGAAAACTGCCGCAGCTTATGGAATTCCCGCCTATCGTGTGGCCTTCTTTCCTCAAATTTATAAAAAATTGGATGTTTGCGAATTTTATCATCAGACCGTATTTTGATTCGGAATTCAACTTAAACGAGTTCATCGAAGCATCAAAACATGCCGTTCAGGTATTTATATTTGCGTCTACTTTCAAAACATTGCTTGAATAATCAATAATAAGTACCTATTTTTTTTTAATACTTCCAAGTGTTGGCTATTTTTAATAATAAATGTGCATTTATACAAGATTTTTTTTAAACAAAAGGTAAAAGTTTGCATTAAATTTAAAAAATTGAATTAAAAACATTGTTATTATACAGACCTATACCAACATAGGTAGTGAAATACTATCTGTGCCAAAAAGAACCAACTAAAAATAACTATTTAGAATGTTTTCCATGGAAAGGTTCAATATACAAAGCAACTATCTTAGTCATAACAAAACACATCCTTGTTTGTTAGTTGTTCATCATAATATTTTTTGTCATACATATCATATCTTATACTTAGTACTCTTATGTCTAGAATGGCTCATCCATAGTAGTCAAATGTGAGCCTAGCATTAAAAAACCCGTCAATCTTTGCTTTCTGTCAGCCCTTTTGAGCTTTCTGTTAGTCTATGCCAACTTCTCCCTCGTTCTGACAAAAAGCCAGACATTAGAAAAATGTCTGGGCATTTTACTTCAATCTTTCTTTTGTACCTATTCATTTAATAAATTAAATCTTTGAAAATAATAATTTCCATGAGTTTGAATTATAGAAACTAAAATATACAACCCTAAAGGGTTTTTTATTTCCTAATAAAAATCTACTTAAGTTGAAAAGTCCCAACAAATGACAAGGCTGGACAAAATCCAGACAAGAGGAAAAAAATTGGACATGTCCAAACAAATCCAGTTGGATGGTAACCCTATTTTCCCCCATTTTTAGGGTTCCATACCCAAAGGGTAAAACGGGTCCCTATTACTGAAACTTAGCTGTCCGTCCGTCTGTCACCAGGCTGTTTCTCATGAACGGTGATAGTTAAACATTTGAAATTTTCACAAATGATGTATTTCTGTTACCCCTATAACAACAAATACTAAAAACAGTATAAAATAAATAAAATATTTATTTTAAGGGCCCCATACAACAAACGTGTTTTTTTTTTTTAACATGGCAACTCGCAGTTTTGACCACTAAGGTCTGGGCTGCTTAACCGGACTTTGAACAAACGTGATTTTTTTGCTTGTTTTTATAGATAATAATGGTACGGAGCCCTTCGTGCGCAAGTCCGACTCGCACTTGGCCGATTTTTTTTCCATGTCCTATTGCCATTAACGTCTACCGTCAGGTTGTTTCAGATGGCTTACAAAGGAGTGATTTCAAGTCTCTTGACGGTCTGGTTGACAAGGAAGCTGCTGCCGTGTTAAAGTCTGCCATCTCGAAGCTGTCTGTGACACAAAGACAGCTGTTATCTATTGAAAAAGAAGATATCTTTTATGCTTTTCCTTACCAGGTATGTTTATAATTCAGGAGCTACTTAGGCCTAAGGTTTTTGCCTGCCCTAAATTCAAACATGACAAAAAAAAGTGGCACTACGGGTGTGCCGACAGTAATGAAAATACTTGCATAGAACATTGATCCGTAATGAAATATAAATAAAGAGCACAATCGCGTTTACAACAATGAGGTGTCGGTAACGGTGTCGCGAGTTCAATTGTTTTTCCCATCAAAAATGCCCAACGCGCCTAAAGTAGTTTTCACTTCAAAAAAACTGGATATAACTGCACATAATTCACAAATTCAGCTAGTGTTTCTGTTTAGGTACTTAAGGCACCTGTCCCACCGCCACCACCGACGAGTAAGCGCACGGATTTAAAAATATCGCGGCGGGATTTAATCGCGCACTGGATTTTCAACGCTCGGTGTTAAGCCAAGCGTTGAGAATTCAACAGAGTACATCCCAGCCCGTCGACAAAAACACTAACACATTGTTGGATTTTCAACTCTCGGTGCTAAGTAGAGCGTTGAAAATCCCACCGCGATATTTTTAAATCCGTGTGAACGTGGGCTTAGAGTAATCAACAATTTGCTTGCTCAAGAAATGTACAAAAGATTGTAGGTTCCGTAAGTACACACAGCTACACATCAAGCTTTACATTTCCAGTTTATGCTGATCTCGCATTGTATAGGATTTTCGTACAATGCGAGGTCAGCTTATACTGGAAATGTATAGATGCGGTGGGCTGCATAAATTGGGTAACCCAGTTGTATTAAAATTTAAATACAATTTAGAATTACAATGTATAGATATATATAATTGTTGACTGTTCATACCGGCCGCCGGCGATTACTTGTTTGTCGCAGCGACAAGAGCTAACAAAAACTATAAAAAAGAAGTAGGTACAGCTTGGCAAAAGAGTGTGGAAAAAATGAGGGCGCCACTATCGCAGTTAGGTCATTTCGAATAGGAAAAAAATGTGCAACAAAAAACGCTGCTTGTGGGTGATTCAAATCAAAACCTACTAGCATTTGACAGCAAAGTAGTGCCATCATCATATTAAGTTTCATTTGTCACCACGTCAGACTCTTTATGTCGACATGTACTTGGTTGCCTGGCCTACTTCCCTGGCTTGGGGGCAGAACACTCGCCGAGAGACTCACGCTTGGTAATCGGTCGTCGTCACATACTCGCTGCTCGTTGTTCGCCAACTCGTTCAGTTGCTAGCTCTCCTTGCTTCTCGTTAATCGCGGGCACGGCGCGGCGCGGCGGTGGGACAGGTGCCTAAATCTTAATATCTATCTTATTTTTATTTACCCATTGATAATACAAGTTCACAATAAATTAGCCAGCGAAACTTCGCAGACGTGATGGATATGGATATCAAAACACGATAAAACGAAAACCTTTTCTTTTACTGGGGTCAACGACCGCTGGTAAGTAATTACTTGACGTATGAGTTGAGTTGAGAAAAACTAAAGCCTCCAAAAAAAAATCATCAAATCATTTTTTTTTTTTTACCAAGTACCATCGTGGTCACGCATATCTAACCACTTTGAAAACAAAATCCCGTGCACACGATGACCACCTTTTTTGGGTTCCGTACCTCAAAAGGAAAAAACGGAACCCTTATAGGATCACTTGTGTGTCTGTCTGTCTTTCACAGCCAATTTGCTCTGAATCTAATAGACCGATTAAGTTGAAATTTGGTACAAATATGTATTTCTGTGACTTAAACATGGACGTGTGAGCACTGTAACCATGTACATTCCATAAAGCTACCTTTACTGGGTACGTCTTTCATTGACTTGAATGTGCCCTGGCGGCTGAGAGAATGTCACGCTCACTCAAATGTCTCGCTGATGGCGTGTGTGTTGGATCATTAAGTTCCCTTTAAAATGGTTGAGCTAAATGGTGCTGATCCATGCGTCCTGTTCGTGAACAGGCGCCGTCAGTAGGGACTGGTCATCGCTTAGCTGCCACGGTTTATTTTAATTTTTGAATTGTTGTATAATTGGGAATCAAACGAGCTTACCTGTTAAGCGAAGTCTTGATTCTAATTTTACGAACGGCGATCTGAAATATAATTCGTTAAACAAAGTAGTAATTCTTATGCACAGCGTAGACATCGCGTTCGTTTAGATATAAAATATTATAAATTAATAGAATTATCGTCCTTGGTGGCAACACACGCAGGAATGTCACTAATTTTAGAGATCCTTATGATGGAGAACAAGCTCTGTTTTCTGTACAGAGTAGTTCCGCATACTTACATTCACTAGGTTTTCCTGGAAAAATAAGTGAATTAAGTAGACTAATTATTGCAGCTTTGGGGATATTAGGTAGTGACGGGTGGGTAATTATATTTCAGATCGCCGTTCGTAAAATTAGAATCAAGACTTCGCTTAACAGGTAAGCTCGTTTGATTCCCAATTTTACTTCACGGCGATCTGAAATATAATTCGTTAAACAAAGTAGATGTTCAGAGTTGTCTGCAATAATTTAGTTAGTTAATAAGTTACGGCATATTCTGATTTATTAGGTACTTTTATCATTCTTTCTGAATACAATATTTTAATTTTATGTAATTTAAGAAGGTTGCTTTGTTTTATGTGAATGTCATGTACATCTGTTATTGGTATGTATATAAGTCCATAACTGTTAACATTTAATATTTAATGTACAATATATATGCCTTTGGCGTATCCATTTTAAATAAATTCTTAATAACGTTGCTTAATTAATAGTGTTTAACTATTTTTCATCAGTAATGAGGTATAATCATCAACACAATGTTGGTTGGCACTGTGTCTATTTCAATTGATGCCAGCACTAAGTTGAGCTACTGTATGTTTTGTGCTGTGGGAGGTGAATTATTAGTATCACTTTCACTTCCTACCACATTTAACCCAGCTTGTGTTTATACAAATTTTATAAAGTTGTTCTGAATTAATATACCAGGAGGATATTATGATATGAATACTTTAAAAGTGTAAAACTGGGTGAACCTGCTACAGGGACACCTTGCCCAACCATTCGGGGAAACAAGGCGTAATGTTATGATGTTACTTTAAAAGTTTCCATGATTGAGAATAGCATTCTCAGATCTGTCTGTAAATAGTTAATTATTTGGGATACTGTTGTACTTAATGAGTGAGTATTGAGTTGCACATTACATCTTGCTGTCAAGGTAAGTGTCGAGCTCAGTGAGTCTAGAAGATGAATTGTAAAGATTATCATTAGGGTATTTTAAAGAATGTCAGTTATCTAGTGATCTGAATAAGAGGCACCATGGCTGTGAAGTCCTTAGTAGTTAAACTTTCATAGGGTGTAACAGGATCTTTTAGCCCCTGAATGTTGTAAGCAGGGAGGTATTTTTGGTAAGCATTTGTGGAATTATATTGTACCTAAATTGTACTGACAGGAACTTAGTTTTTTTTTTTTTTTTTTGAAAAATGTAGGAGGATTTTTTGGTCAAATTCTTGTGATCAGTTGATGTTATTTCCGTTTAGGTAAGTATATACTTTATGATATGGTTTCATTTCATTTTTGGATGGACTAGTTTTCCATAACTTTAGTTATTAAAGGTATTTTGGAAACTGAATTTCAAATACGGAATAGGCTTTTAACTTGTAAGCACCAATTAATAAGGGCAGTATATTATGCCCTGGATAGGAGAGAGGTTTGGACAAATTTGAGGTGAAAGGGTCTATTTCAGATGCTTAGGGTTTTTCCTCAACGATACTAATTTCCATATGAGTTTCACATATTCTGCTAGCAGTAATTACTTGACGAGTTTAGAGCTAATCGAAACTAGATTCATTTTAGAAGTATAAAGATATGAACTCTTTTCCTTGACCTCATAATATGTGCAAAATTGGGATTGTGTAATGAGTTGCATTTTTAAGTGAGGGAGTTGTATAATTGAACTTGTTATGATGTGCACTTGGTGAGCAGATGGAGAGTTTTAGAGTAAAGCAATTTGTAGATAATTCATTCATAGTACCTACATTTATTGTATTATACCTTATCTTGTTCATGTTCTACTCACAATCCATCAATACCTACGTTGTCCTCACAATGTTCTCCCCCCCTCCTTTTTTTTTTTGTTTCCTTGATAATTTCACTTTAGTGCTGCAATTATCATTTAAATCTACTGTTAAATATGTAGACTAGTAGTTGGCAATCAAATGATTAATTAGGTATTTTGATTTTATAAGCTTTGAATAAGATCACCCATTTCTGCCCAGCCCTTCGGGAAGTCCGGGCGTAATGTTAAATAATGCGACTAAGTTTACTAGCACTTTTTTTTTTTTTTTTGTCCTTGTGTTTCAAGGTTTGTTTAAAGTAAAAAAAAAAAAAAAACTTAATCAAGCCTAAAAAATAGCATTATTAGTTTTCAAACCCAAACATTTAAACACACTTATAGTGGTATTTATTGGTATGTCTTATCGCAGTCTCGATATTTTACCAAATAAACAGTCAAGTTAGATTGTAAGAAAACCTTGTTTTCTGTAAGTGGCACTCACTACTGGTAATTTAGTAGGTAAAACAGAGATAAGAGACTATTCAAGTATGAAAAGTATTAGTAAATGTGTATGTAATTAACCCTTTATTGGTTATTTGGTAGGTAATGTTATCTTCCAGATAGTCCTAAGTGATACCCCTGTACCTATAGGATGAAATCATAATATGATTTCATAAAGGTAATATGGTATATTATACCTATCTATTTTGATATGCTAAGCTATAATTGATTAGTGTACAAGTTGTCAGTTTGTAACATACTTGTAGTTATTACTGGGATTTTTATTTTCCTTCAGTATGATATTAGACAGTCTTGATGAATTTTTTTTTTTTTATTCATCATGAAACTGAATTTTCTATTTTGTTTGGGACTGACTGAAATGTATTTTTCAGATAAATTCTTTGTAGATCTATCTATTGTATTGTTTGTAAATGCATCTCAATATTTAATAAGTTCTTTGATGGTATTGAGAGGATCATCATCTACCCGGCCTTCTCCCAACTATGTTGGGGTCAGCTTCCAGAGAATGGCTTTGAGAGGTTAAGATATTGAATTTGGTAGGTATCAAATATTTTCTTATCTATGTCCATAGCCAATAGCAGAATCAGAGGAATATAACTGCTTTGCCAGCATTTATTCCAGTATTGGTCTTCTTGAATTGTTATTTTGGAATATAAGCCGGGTTGTTGTTGAGGTCCACCATATATATTGATTTTTATTTTCAGTGACAAAAATAGTTCATTTATTTTTCAGACATAGTCCATTCCAACCGATTAGATTAAACCAAAACATCATAAGATATTTTGGTGGTGGTTTTCAATGGTGTGATTCCTGTTATTAACCCGGTAGAAGGATGTTTTATTTTGTTATTTACAAAAGTAAGTAAATCAACTAATGATGTGCTTGTTTTACATTTTCACCATAGAACTGGTAAGTTTCACTATTATCATGAGAATTTCTTGTGGTTTTAATATTTATTGAATAGTTGTTATTGTTTTTGTTTGTAGCTAAAACATTGTGTACTCAAGTTTGTGATTGTTTCGGTTTGTTTATCAAATAGGATGAATTAAAGTTAATGTCAATTAGAGATTATATAACTTTTGTTCTGGTTTTAGTTTGGTGGCAGTGGGCATTGCCAGCTGGTTTTGCTGCATCAGCCAAGTTAATCAACAATTTGTGTTTGTCTTATGTTCTTCATAAGCATAGGGTCAGTCACTGCTTTCCCTATGATAGGGGTAATAACCAGTACGGCTTGTTTCTGGAATATCTCAATCCCTTGTTTCCTCAGTTTAGAGGAATCTAAATGGGGTGAATAAGTATGGGAGCATGGAATAATACTTTGTATTATTCCAATTATGGTTTAGTCCATTGCACTTGTATCTGAAATCAAGAGTTTCCAGAGGTAGCATTTGTCGTCAGCCATTGTATCACAGAATCATGTTTACAAAGTATCTTGTGTATTTAAGTGTATGCCTGTAAAAATTGCACAATTTTGCATTATTGTTTTAGTTTACAAAAAAGATATCATTTATCAGTTTTTGGCAGGATAATTAAGGCACCTAGAGCTAGATAAGTCACTGAGTATCTCGTACACAGTGATATCTTTTAATTAGCTATATTTTGTTTGTTAAAAATGGCAATCCTCGATATGAAAGCTAGATCACATAGTATTGAGATAACATGCTATAAGCATCTCGCGCTAAGCATGTGCACATCATGTCAGATATGTGCCAGTTAGCAACATAGAATCAATGTTGTTGAGATTTTGTTTGTTAAAAATGGCAATCCTCGATATGAGAGCTAGATCACATAGTATTGAGATAACATGCTATAAGCATCTCGTGCTAAGCATGTGCACACCATGTCAGATATGTGCCAGTTAGCAACATAGAATCAATGTTGTTGAGAGTACCTTGTACTCGTTGATAACAATCTAGTTATCGAGGCAGAATGCCACACTCACTATAGGAAGTATAATGCTTTTGCAAGTTTATAACACACAGACAGTGTGCAGGGTTAAGTAAGGCTGTCTCGCAACCTTCATGTTTGTAAATTAAAAGTATATAGAACCACTTTTGACAATTCCTTAGCCAAGATCATAGAAATGTGACTTACCCCTGGTGACGAGTACATACCAGCGTTAGCTATGTAGAATAACATCGCTAAGTGCATCACGTGCTACATTGGTAGTTTCATATTCAGCTGGTAACGTAGAATTAGCGTTACTGAGAGCATCTCGTGCTTACTGAAGGGGTAATGCTGACAAGCGCGTACCAGCTAGCTATGTACAGTTACATCGCTAAGGGCATCACGTGCCTCTCTGGTAGCTTCTCATCCAGCTAGTAACGTGGAGATAACGTTACTAAAGACATCTCGTGTCCACTGGAGAGATAGGTAATGCTTTAACAAGTTGTGTTATGTTAATGTCCACCATAGTGCTTGTAAAACACTGTCAGTATCACGTACAAAGTGGTCAGTTAAAGCCAGGCATTCTCGCACATTAGGATTGTGGGAGGCCTCCGGATCTAAGTACATCTAATATGGGTCAGGAACTCAAGACTAAAGCTGCTTCTAGTTAGTTCTGATGTAGGTAATTTATCAGCTTTCCTGTTAATATCGTTGATGGACGCCTTGTCCGTCTCAGGTTTTCACTAACGATGCACTTATTGCACTTTCTATCACTTAACATAATTAACATTTGTTATTCTAGTAAAAAGTTCCGTAAACTTATTTTAAATGAATAATTTTAAGAGAGCAAATTTTTTCGTGCGATGAAAAAACGCGCGCGAAAGAAAAGTGACATTCCTGCGTGTGTTGCCACCAAGGACGATAATTCTATTAATTTATAATATTTTATATCTAAACGAACGCGATGTCTACGCTGTGCATAAGAATTACTACTTTGTTTAACGAATTATATTTCAGATCGCCGTGAAGTAAAATTTCAACATAAATGATGTAACCAATTTTTTGTAACAATATTCTGGTTTAAAAGAGTGTCCGTGGAGTTTCTTACCCGTTCTTCTCCATAGGTACCTACTACGCTTTGGAATGGGCAACTAACTTCATCTTTCTGACTAACCGACCCCTTGACAATTTAAAAGTACCTTTAATTGGTTTATTTGAAATAAGTGCTTTGAATTTGACTTTTTTAATATGCGGGTCACTCTTAGGGGGCAAATAAGAAAATTAAAAAAAATGTTTTGCAAACTATACCGTGTAACATATCAAATGAAATGGCTAGTCGCGAGGATCTCAAATATTATTTTAAAATAATTTTAAAGTAAATACTTTTAAAGATACTTAAGAAAATAGAAGAAAATTCTCTCAAAATTAAATCTTCGTTCCACCAATAATCGTCTTCTACGATGTCCTTCTTACCGCTCTGGTTTCATTCACTCTTCTTTCTTCGTCCAGGCTGTCTTTCTTTGGAATGCGCTCCCTCTGAACATCAGGACGGCAACCAGTCGGTTATCTTTTAAAGTGAAGGTGTGATTGTCTGCCATTTGCTCCTATTTAATAACAAAATATTATATTTATTTTAAAATCGGCACATGGTTAAGGCTTCTCAGAAACACATTAAATCTATATTTTATGTTCTGACAGTTTGACACGTTACCCTAATTAATAACAAAATATCCTTTTACTTTAAAATTGAAAAAAAATATTTAACCTCTTAGAAACCTCTTCATTTATATTTTATGGGTAACAAACCTGCTAATTCTAAGAACTGAGACCAAGGCAGGGGTACACAACACGCGGTTCTCAAACTACGTGCGAGCAAGCGTGGTCTTGCATAAATATAATAAAAAGTAAGGAATGGAAATCAACTAACAAATAGAAATCTAGAGTCATACTTGATATTTAAAACAACAACTTATGAGTCAGATTCAAAGAAACTTTCAAAAGGCATAATAAATTGATAAGCCATTAATGCTACTATTTAATATCCGATAACTGTAGTTATATTATTAGATTAATTATTTTATTATTCTAGCGGCTAGCTAGAATCATAGCTACTCTAATCGATTTTGTGCTAAGACATAATTGAATGTTTTATAATAAAATATATATAAATTGTAACTCTTGGCTATACCGTCTCAAAGGTTGGCAATCCTTGGACTCAAGGCAGCGGACATTATTGCAGCCACATCTGCTAATCATAAGTGTCCTCGAGACCCAATCTATGCAGGCCATTAAGGAACAAAGCAAGCAAAAAGCGTTTTAAGTCTTTGTGAGAAACACTCAGAAAAGGGGCTGAGATAAACGTGGTGTTTTAAGGAATTTAGAAGGATTGGTAAATACCAAGGGCAATGAGGTTTAGACCACGAAAGGATACGGACGTCCGAGTCTAGGCTAGTTAAGTTAGTAGGCTTGGTGAATACCAAGAGGCCATGTCCGAGTGGGCTGTCGCGAGATAACGAGTATTAGTTATTAAGTTAAATATAGTTGGGTTAAAGCCCAGGTTATCAGATTATTGAATACCTAATGTAATATGTGTGAGTGTGTGTTTGTTGGTGCGACTGGTGGTAAGAGAGCGGGAGCTGAGTCTGAGGCAAAACTGGTAATGTGTGCTGTATTTTGTAAGTGAGTTGTAATCTAATTCTGTCACCATTATAATTATTCTTGCAAGTTGATTGCATTGTTATTATAGGTAACAGTTACGTGATATCGCTGACCAGCTGTTAATAATACTTTATTCCAGAATGACGAGCTAACTCTTATTTAGTATCATATTTTATAATTAACGCTACACATTCCCGTGTATTACGTGTCCATATCCTGATCCGTACCTTGGCAGATTATGGTCACTTGCATTTGGCTATAGGGAAATGGTGAAGGCCTTCCACCATACTTGACTTTGAGCACTAATGCTCCTGACCTTGACGACTGTTGACCTTGAACTTGACGAACTATATTTGGAAGGCAGAACCATAAATACTCACAGCTCATTTAAAGCTGAACTAGGCTATAAAGCCAATGCGTAATTGCATTATAAAACAACCAAACGTTAGTGATGATTTCTGTATCCAAAAAGGTCTCGCCACAGAATACTTTGCGTGAGGCTTGTTGACGCACATTCCCAGGGAGCGGGGGCAGGCTTCACCAAGTACCCCAAACTGAATTGGTAGACGTTCAAGGAACGCTAGGGACCGTGTCTCGATAAAAAACCCCGTCCGTTCTGTAGGACTATTACTAAATCGTCACTGTTTATCGAGACACGCTATTGGGACGCAAAGCCGCTAAAAGCCGCACCGCATCCTCTAAATGGGCAGATTAAGGGAGTGAGAAGTGACGAACCACCACTTCGGCGTTCACCAGGTACGATCGTAATGTATTCTGCTAGAGACTGAGTCTACGGTGCGCTTGAGCTAGTTTTGTATTATTTTAATAAAAGGGGGCTAGGCCGCCGCAAGGGTGTCTTTCACATAAGTACGCGATTAATGCCACTCAATACTAACTTGCCTTCCTCAATAACAGTGACTTCGCAGTACTCTGTCTTAGGATTGAGTAAGACATTTATTTAATGCTTAGGGAACGTGTTCCGTTAAATCGTATCGTCCCTCAGAGGTTCTATGCGTTAGGTCTAGCAGAACACGTACAATGAGACAAAACGTTGTAAAACGGTTCCCGGTCTCACTGCAGTGGGTACATCGTAAACAGACAAATAAGTTTGTTCTTGGGACAAATTCATCTCAATTCTTCATTGTGCGTGGTCCGACACGCACTTATTTGTTGTTTTCACCTTCGTTTTTTTGCATAGTCGACAAATTTTAATAAAAATGTTAGTTAATGCGATAAAATAACTCAAGCTGTTAGAAATAATAAACAGAATCCAAATTGAGCCAATAACATCGGAGATATGGCAGACGCTACACAAAACATAAAAAAAAAGTATTATGAAAAATATTAAAATTAGACCCCCCTTTTAAATTTATTTATCGATAATTTTTCATGAATAATACCACTACCTGCTATATAAATAACAGTGACATGAACTTATCATATCATACACATATGAAGTTGGAAAATAATACGTATTATTGAAGCCAACTCAAAAACTATCCAAGCAAAGTTAATAAAATTTATATGGAACCAACTTGAGAGCATACCCTTTCAAACAAAAATATATTTTTCAAAATCGGTCTATAATTGACGGAGAAATCGGTGCGCTACGAACATATTTATAACCTCCTCCTTTTTGGCCCAGCCCGTCCCATCCTTGATGTCTTCCCTCCGGTTGACGCCCTAAGCCGAGGTTCGTACCCCACAGGGGGTGCCCTTACCGAGCGTTCACCTAGTTTTAATTAGCATAATTGCATAACCCCTGGCTGGAGGTTTTAAGTGTAGTAGCTTAAGGCACCCACAGGAAAGCCCGGTTAAGTGGTCATGATCTCAGAGGTCAACTACGAGATGACCTTCCTAAAAAAAAACTTCCTTTTTGGAAGTCTGTTAAAAATACGGGCGGGCACAAGCCGATGGGCGACATAGTATAATGCAGACTAAAAATATTTTATTTAAATTACAAGTATTGGTGTTTTTAGTAACTATATTTTCAGATTGGTGTAATGTTTGACGATGCTGACAAACGTTGGGTGGAGATAACAATGTGCTACCACGTATTCAGAGGACTCAGAAATTTAAAAGAAACCGGTGATCTTCCTGCTCTTACTGTTGGGTAGGTTTACGTTTGATATTACGCCCTAGACATCCACGACAATTATAGCAATCGGCCCCCAAATAATAAGCAGATTGATTCATTAGCTTAGCAAATAATAGGGATGGTGCCTGGGTAAAAAAAAAGAAATTCTATGTAGTCAGTCAGTCAGATAATAAAAAAATAATAGACACGTATTTGTTTGCTTTATCATATAAATAAATCGCATTAAAGTTGGGAATGTGGGTCGCTACGTCATAAGTATAAAATCTACATACTCGTGACATCATGGTTCATTTTAACATAAACGTCTGCCAACCGCGTCCCGACAGAGGTGACCTTGGTTGGCGACAGGCAGAGCTGTTTGAAATTTGGTCGTAAACCACCATCTATACGGTTTTAAACACCAAGATCACCTCTGTCGGGACGCGGTTGGCAGCCGTGTAGCAGGCACTATAATGTATCGTCATAATCTTTCGATATGGTACTCATGAAGCTAAGTATGATAACGTCTAAACCATCAAACTGAAAAATCTTTCTCCATGTAACCAACATAGTAATCCCGAAAAAATAACACATTTGGGTCGACCAGGTATCGAAGTTTTGTATGGGATAGTTGATAATTTTTTCCCGATTATGATGTTTGTCTCAGGAACTCGTGGCTAAATAATAATAATAGCCACACGGGTCGATCCATCAGGTTAAGCAACGCTTGCCGGGATTGGTCCGTGGATGGGTGATCATCTTTACACTCGGTATGTACTGTCTCCTCCGTGCCTCGGAAAGCACATTAAGCCTTTGGTCCCGGCTGTCATTCGTAAACATTAGACAGTCTATACGGGACGTCAGAAGCCCGAAAGTCTGACAACCAGTCTTACCAAGGGGTATCGTATTATCCAGTTACTGAATTGAGGTCAGATAGGCAATCGCTCCATGTATAATACTGATGTCGCCGCGTCGCCCCGCCGTGCCGCGCCATCCGCGGAACCCGGGACGAACGAGCTGGCCAGGCTCGCTGTCCCGTTCCCAGACGGCGGCGGCGCGGCGCAACGCAGCGACGCGGCGGCGAGAATTTATTTAGGGGTTTAGTGGATAGATTTATGTTTGTGGGATTATTTGTACCTGGGGCTTGTTCCGAGAAGAATCTTCAATGTGTTGGGAGGTTTGCTTCGCATTAATCAGCTTTAGTTCTTACTAGCTCGCATCACGATTCAGCTCGCCATCTGTGGTTAAAATTAAATTGATTCCCACCATTCTATACATTGTGATTGTAATATACATACATAAACGTTTCTGGTGTCTTAGGTATGAGAGTCCATAGCACAGAGATGTTATACACGTACATATCTTGCTAGGATTATTTCAGTTACATGCTCTACGAGATCCTAGTCATCGTAGTATGTTGGGTATAAAGAGGAGACCGCAGCAAAGTCTGCTAAATCGACCTCTTGCCTGATCCGTTTCTATCACAGATCATTTCTCATAATATACGAGGAAACCGCGGCCAAGCTTGCCTTTAACCTCTTGCCAGACCCGTTTCTATCACAGATCCTTCTCATATTTAACTCTGTTGTATGTACCACCCTCTTAGTACATACAACACTTTACAACAATACGCTTGGGTATTGAGGAGGAATCGCACAGCCCAAGTCTGCCAATTAACCTCCTAATGTAACCGACTTCCAAGAGCATCAGAAACCTTTAGAAAGATAGGAAATTTAGAATCTAGGCATTTAGGTGGGGAACCTCTACGCTATTGTCTTAGCGCTACCACTTAGCTTATATTCTCTCAGATGAGTCGCCACCATGCTGGACGCCTCCATCACAACACCAATCACTTTACTTTGCACTAAATAGTATACTTATTGAATTAAATACTTCACATTTGGTGTAGGTAGTTCAAAAGTACCGGCAAACGCCACAGACTACTAAAACGTCATAACCATAAACTATAAATACTCTTTATCTGCGGTGATCCCTCTATGTGTTCGGTGTTGTCAGCAGATTACCTCAAGCTGTCTTAAATGAATAGTTTGTTACACGTTTCGCTTTAACAATATTAATTTGACTCTGTTACCTGTCTACTTCGAGAACCACACGTCGCGACAACTGATATTCAGCTGCATCCGGTTGTACTGGAAGCCGACCCCAAGAGTTGGGAAAAGGCTAGAAAGATTGATATTTGATGTTTGTCCCATGGAGAAACTTGCTCAGTTGATGGTCTGTCTGTACCACACTCTTTAATGACCACACCTTTCTGATAGATGCAGATATATGCTGTATACTCATGTTATCTTAACTTCATCTTTATAAACTTAGCCCACTTTACATCCAAGAATTCCACAATCTAATAGTTATAACTGAATTATTTTTACTTACAGTGTACAGCCAGAATATCAAGACAAGATATTCATACTAAACTACAGATTTATAAGAGAGTTCACCAAAGGCGTAGAAGACAGTTGGTGGGTTAATATTGTGAATCACTTCCAGCCGCACTCGTTAATAAAGAAATAATGTTTTTGATGTTTTAATGATATATGAAGCTTCAGACAGTGTAAAATAAACGCAGTTGAATTGTTTTTAATGTTCTTTTATTTGTGAAATACAGATAAAGTTATCGCCATAAAGATTTAGCCGCGAATGTCAAAAATGTGCCCAAAAAAAGAAAGTGTGAAACGCAAAAGGCAACGTCCGCTACCTAGCTGACTATGTTTTTTTTTGTAAGTTTAATACAGTAAATAAGTAATTAGAGGTTTTTAATGAACAAGTCAGCTAGGTAGCGGACGTTGCCTTTTGCGTTTCACACTTTCTTTTTTTGGGCACATTTTTGACATTCGTGGCTAAATCGATAACTGTTTATTATTGTCTCTTTTGGTAAGGTCAGATAAGCAAATGTATGTATCTCGCTCGCACAGAGGCTGTGACCTCGACTGCGCGAGTAAGACAACCATACACGCTTTAGCATACCTAAAAACAATGCTTACGACTACTATTTTAAGGCTAAATGCAAGCCCTTTCGCGCATATATTAGAGGAAACTTTATAAAAATTACATAACACCACATTTTCTTAAATGTACTTCTTCAACTTAAAATACTACGCAGTATTCCTTGTAATCTTGTATTGCTTCTCGCAAGTTATTCAATAGCGTCTCTGTATCGCCTGAAAAAGAAAGATGAATAATTATTAACATAACTGGCGAACAGGCGAAATGTGGGTGTAGGTACTTACGTACACTTCTGCCTAACCCATCGGGGAAATAAGTCGTAAAATTATGTCAGTAATTATTAGCACCATTCAAAAGATTGCCTGATAGAATAGATGAGGTCTGAATAGGTCAAATTCGATTTGTGTCAATGCTGTGTTCGCGATTTAGTTTCTAAACATATATGCGAATATGAGTTTTTGGAAAAACAACTTTAAATTCCATATATAAAACTCGGTTTCCAATACAACTTCAAACATTTTTGTATGACCTGGTAATGCTGTAATCAATTTAATTTACACTAATATAAAGTTGATATTCGGTTGTGAAAATAACAAGGATTTGAATAGAATTTAGTATATGAATTAGCCTTCCTTGGCGCCAAACCATTTTTTGAACAATTAAAATTTACCAACCTGTAGTAGGATCATAGAGAGATCTCTTCTCGACACCACACTGGACTTTGATGGGTCTTTGCTTCTTGAGCGAGTTTTCGACATCTGAAACACAAGTTTATTCAAGTACAGTAACAATTTCGCACATTATTTCTAGTAATTATATTAGTTGGACCTAAACAAACAATTGGCCTAGCCTATTTCTAGTAGAATTAGCCTAGCTTTTTTCTAGTAGAATTAGTCAAGCCTTTATCCAGTAGAATTAGTCCAGCCATTTTCCAGTAGAACTAGCCTAACTAACTATTATTTTACTATTAGCTATTTCAAACACAATTCCTCACCTTCATGAACCTTATCCAACAAACTGCTAACATCCAAATCATCATCCAACCTCGAACACAATGCATTAACGTACTGGCTGGCTCCCGGCACAATCTTGTCTGTATCTCCAGTCTTCAATTCATAAGTCTCATCCGTATTGATGGTGGTAGAGCATTCTATCTGTAGTACTTCGTACGCAGCTTGCGAAGACTGAGTTGAGTATATGATGAGTAAGTTTTTGTGGGCTCTATAGTCTTCTACGGTATGGATTGCTGCATAGATTTGGGGGTTTGCTTGCCTGTAAAGTTGAATTAGATAAGTAATATCAGACTCACTGACTCAGTGCAATAAGTATATTCTTGAAAACAACGTCATGAGTTGGGTACCACTCATGAATAAAATGACTGCAGGAGACCATACACGCATGGTACTGGGCTTGGCAATGTGTGTGTAAAAAGACAACGAGATCATGTCTATTCAATTTCAAGTCTTGGGAAGAGGTAAGGTGCCTTATTGAAGATCTAGCCAATTACTAAAGTACAATTTTACACCGATAATTATTCTGCTTCAGCAGTCTGCACCCAATGAGGTCAAGCCGAGTCATGAAATTATTACCTGTCTAAATGAACCCTGCACATATCCATAATAAGTATTCCCAGTTCAGGTTTAAATCTCGCCATTTCATTTAGTACAAAGTTTTCAGTAACACAGTGGTCTAAATTGATGTTTTCTGCAGGGCAGTCTATTCCTAACATGCATTTCGTGTTGCATAGCTGGCAACCATGACCAGCATAGAAGAAAAAGCCTGGAAAAATAGTAGTTTATGGTGAACTTTAAACATTTAGGTATAGCATTCAGTTCATTAAACAGTAACCTTATATGAAGATTGAATTTCATATGGTTGCTGTTATTATAATGAACTGCAAAAAAAAAGATTGCTGATATAAATATCTTTTAACATAATGACTAATCAACGAATACTACTTCCACAGCATGGGCGTACCCAGTATTTTTTTAAATCTGGGGCAGGATTAAATAAACGGTGGGGCAAGGTGGGGTAGATGCCCTACCTTGCCCCGCCGTGGGTACGCCCATGCCCCACAGTAAGTACCTTCAGGTGTGTAAATAATATTCTGTGCTCATATTTTTAATATAATGTAAAAATGCTGATAAAGAAAGTACAGAATAAGGTAGTATAAATTTGAATAAGTAGGTAGGTACTTACAATAAGAGTTTTCTTCCAGCAACCCAAAAATCTTAGACAGAATAGTTTTCAAAGTCGCGCTTGTACTGTTCTTTATTTTTATAGCAATAAAGCCTATATTCTTCAAATGTGACGCTAATGAATCACAGTCTATGGATGGAGTGGCTAACTTCGATAAATGTGTGTATTTTTCATTGGCCACTAGAATAGCCACTTTGGACTGTGGTTTGTAGAAAGTGGTAATAGTTTTAACATTGTAGGACTCTGACACAAGTTGCTGGTAATGTTTAACTGAGAGGCCAAAGCGGTCTAATGCTTTTATTAAGCTTTCACCTGGTTTCATGGAGTCGCTAAATGATATCCTGAAAATTTTAAAAATGTTTCTTTCAGTAAAGTTGAGCATAATACAAATGTTATCTTTTGTAGATATGTACTGAAAACAAGAACTCACAATTCAATTTTGTAATTAATCTTCGCTAGTTTTGCTATAATTTCGCACTGATGCAAACCTAATTCTAAAGCCTTTTGGTATTCTCTATATGACAAATTCTGTAGTAAAGTCATTTTTGAGATTATTTACAAGGAAAAAGATGGAAAAAGTAAACAAAAACTGACATTGCAATGAAACCATAGACATTTAATCTCAATTAATGAAACTTGTTTTTGACATTTTTGTCATCATTATTCATGAATCAATATTTCAATCCTTTCAACGTTAAACATACTACGCGAATAGGTTTCTATAGTTTAGTAAAAACTGAACCATAGAAACCTATTCTTGCATAGTGTAAGAATTTATTATATTTTGACTGACAAAGAAAATAAATCCAGTTTTCGTGTTAATTAAAATGATATATCAGCTATTTACGTGTCATTCGATCAACTTGTTCATAGCGAACAAGAACAGAACTCCGAAACGGAACGAAAAACTTTAAAATGGCGATCGGTGTGGATACGTCAAAGTGGAAGCCTAGAAAAATAATAGGAACACCAGCCTCAAAATTCAGAAATATACTTGGTGTAACCTTATTAAGTGTTGGATTAATAACCGGAGTGTTTTTCCAGTATGTATATTGAGTAATTAACTATTCATAAAATGTTAATTTTTGAGGTTACAAATTGCATTTGAGTCCAGTTCACAACAACAGCTACTTATCTCAAAATATTATTATTATGATGACTTAAAGGCCGTTACAGACGTAGCTATAATATATATATATATATATATATACTTATTTTGCTTAGTTTTTGGTGACTTACTAGAAATATATATTAAAGCTGCGTCTGTGACGGACTTATTAATGTAGCAGCCTTTGTTGGACTTATTATGCCCCTGCCACACTATGCTCCTCGCGCTGCCGCGATGTTGCACTCTCTGCCCACACACTGTTCTAATCGCGCAATTAATCACGACACTTCGCACTACGTCCTTTGACTCGCGCCCAAAAACCAACAAAAGAGGGACCAGTGGGCATTACGTGTCTGCCTACTTTCCTCGCTATTTCTCGTGCCACTTAACAAGTGTGTGGCAGGGGCATTATTGACTTATGGAAAATAATATCGCTCCAGTTCCTATTTAAGTTACTACATGTCATGTCAGTGTTAAAGCAATGGCTTGTAAAATTTTATCAGAGAGGCAACCGAATGGCGAGTCTGGGTATTGAAGTGATACCGAACCCCCCGTCCAATTGGACGGGGATGGAGATATGGGGGATGGGAGCAAAACATTTTTTTTTGACTTGGCATTCAAAATTTAAGCTTTCACAAAAATTCCTTACACATAATAGGTAAGGAATTTGTGTGTATCAATGCCATCCAGTTGCCACCCCCCAACATCATTATAATTGCAATAATGTATATAATTCTTGAAACTTCTTACCAATGATTTATCACCAAAAATGAGGGTTAATTTTATCAAAACCAGACGGCATTGATACACACAAACTCCTCGCACATAATAGAGCTTAAATTTTGAATGCCATGTCCAAAAAAAAAATGTTAGGCCCCCATCCCTCATATATCCGCCCCCGTCCATTTGGGGTCCATTCGGACGGTTCAGGGGGTTCGGTATCACTTCGAAACCCAGATTACCAATTGCCATCTGGTTGCCTCTCTGATAAAATTTTACGTGCCATTGCCTTGAATAAACCTTTTTATTATCATTGTCCTACTGCACTCATCTGAAAGATGTGATGATATTTGTAAAATCGACCCTCAGACCCATTTATTATTTAGATCACTCAAATTCGCGATTTACGGCCCAATAATAATCTTGTCTGCTTATATTTTTAGTTTAAGCCCAGTGACGAAAAATATACGGGCAAAAGTGGAAGGATTATATGAAGACCCGATAGAGGAGGTAGAAAGAAGACTCATGATCGCCAGCGGGCTGCCAAACCGTTCCGGAGACGCAATCAGAAAATACATGGAGGAAAGCCAAAGGCCAGATCAACCAGACAAATAGATATTATGAGCATACATAGCAATAGGTAATATTTCTATTTAAATTGTTATTTATCATGTAGTTAATAAAATAGTTCAATATAATATAATTTGTTTTATTTTTATTCCATTTCAGTGAATGTATTACAAGCAAATATTTTACTGGCCTGACTGATATGGATGAAAGTCTTTCCGATTTTCAAGAAGCAAAGAAAAGTTGTAAAGGTCCGAAACCTGCTCAAAAACCTGTGAAACCTAAGGCTAAAAAGGTGACTAAACGCATCAAGGGCCAGAAAGATATAAGAACAGCTTTGAAAGGAAAGAAAAATGAATTAGTATCATATAGCAAGGAGTTTGATACTGTCTGTAAAAAGTCTGGCTTAGATGTTGATTCAGAAGAACTGCAGTTAGCTATTGCGTTGTCCAAATCACTTCAAAGTAATTCGAATAACCCTGAAACCACACAGGCATTATCATCTCAACAAAGAGTAGCAAAAATACGTAAAACTTTACAAGAATACGGTTTCAAAGTACCTGAAGCTAAAATAACTGCTGGTAAAAAAAATAAAAAGCATAGAAAGACATATAAACTTCTTACTGTTACAGAGGAAGAGAAACATCAGAATATTACTGACAAATATACAAGAATATTATTTGAGAATCTTAATCACTCAAAAGTAGAGCAAAACAGCTCTAATAATCAAGAATCAGAATGCAGAGTTTTCTATATTGCTTCAGGTATTCCATATGAATGCATGAAAGATAATAACATATTCTATGTAGATAATTTAGTAGAAAAATCTACAACCAATGGTTCTTTATTAAGAGATTGGTCAGAAATTCCCGGTAGACCTGAAAGTCCTACGCTTATTGATACATACACAATGAATTTCAAAGACATTGATTGCTCACAGGATGAGCTGGATATCATACTAAGTGGACCAATCAAATCTGTTAAAGATATCTTTGCTTCTAAAGAAATTGTATATAGGAAGAAATATAAAGAATGTGATGTACCAAAAATAGTAGCTAGTGACGATGATGATAATGATCATAAAGTTGGTGTAGCTGAGAACAAATCAGCATCCCAAAAAGCATTTAATATGGAGTCACCAGTAAAAATGTTTGATATAAGGTCACCAGTAATGAGTTTATTTGAAGATAAAACACTGGTAAGTGAAGAAGAGATTAAAATTATATCTCCTATCAAGCCAGCAATAAGTAGTAGTCCTTCTAAAGAAATAATAAATGTAGAAACCAGTAACAAGCTAAAATTTACTCAACAGTGCAGAAGTTGTTCTCCAGATATTTTTGATGATGAACTATCATCCATAATAGAAACTACAAAACCTATAATTGTTTTATCACAAGATCATAAAACAAAAGTGTTTTCTCAAGAAATCATGGATTTAACTCAGTGTGCTAATATTATACCATCACAAAATTCTGAGAAAGGCATTCAGCTGTCCCAGAATGTAACGAAAAGGAGGTCGAATGATTTTATGGAAATCACTGACTGTATTGTAAGTTCCTCACAACCTATACGTGAGGAATTGAAAGAGATAGATTTGACACAAAGTCCTGAAGACAAAGGTGCAATAATAGAAGGAGATTGTATTAACGTAGATAATAATGTAGAAAATGTGAGTAAAAACTTATATAAAGAAACTGAACAATATGCTACGGACAGTATTAGTCAAAATATCACAGATGAGCAACAAATTACAGTACTTTTAAACCATCCAAATACAGATTCACATCAAACTGCAAAAGAAAACATTGATTTGACTCAAAGTTCCAATGAAGATGATACAGGAATACCAATAGAAGAAAATATCCAAACTCCAATTAAAAAATCAGTAAAAAGTATGGATCTGACTCAATCTTCAAATTCCACTGACATCAGTCTACCTTTAGTTGATGTAGCCAAATTGCAATCACAAGCATCTTTGGATGATACAATTATAGTTGACAAAGAAGAATATATTGCCAATGGTAAAGTTAGAGAATCCATAATATTTAATAATGAAGTACCCAGTCAAGTTTTTGATTTAACTCAAGCTCAAGATACTTCTATAGAATATAATCCTAGCCCTGTGAAGATAGGCAATACAGAATCATGCAGTAACAGTTTTTATGAAGATTTTGTGCATGATCATTCAGAAAACACTGAAAATAGTAAAGAAATTGAACAACAAAATACTGATATGTCTAAAGAACAAAGTAATAGTTCACTTAATGAAAGTGAAGAATCCAAAGATGATATAGATTTAACCCAAAGTTCAAGTAATTCTGAAGAAATATTTTCGTCTCAAAGACCACTCCCAGTACTTGAAAATATTCCAAACAATAGTAGTTTGGGAAAACAGGATGACATGTCAATAGATTATGATGAAATTATAATAGAAGACAATATTTGTGAGAACAAGAGCTTCCAAAAAATTGCAAAGGATAATAGCTCACCTCCAAAATACGATTCATCTAAATCTCAAGTTTACAATGATGTAGAAATTGTAGATGACAATAATGAAAATGATATAAATTTAAGTCAAAACTCTGAAGTATTTCAAATCTCAGATAAGGAATTGGACTATTCTCTTTACAAATCGAGATGTGATTTTTCAAGGGACAATTTCGATTTCGTCAAAGCAAGTGTGAAAGATAAAAGTGTTGACTTAAATTACGATTCGTCCAAATGTGAGGTTCATAATGAAATAGAAATTGTAGATGACAATAATGATATTGATATCAATTCGAGTCAGAACTCCGAAGTATTTCAAATCTCTGATAAGGAATTGGATTATTCTCTGCATAAATCTAAATGTGATTTTCAAAGAGACAATTTTGATTTCGGTGGTATATCTGTTTTGGATAATGTGACTAAACTTGGAAGTTACAGAAAATCTTTGAGTGAAGGATGTCAACCATATTTTACTGAAAATAAAAATGATACTGTGGAGGACAGTTTTCTTCCTGAAGTTTATATAAAAAAGACTGAAACGAAAATTATAGAAACAACACAATTAGAAATAGATAAAGCTGAAGGAATTAGTCCGATAAAAGTTCAGGAAATACTTAAAAGTAATAATGGTATAATTAATATAAAAACGCCAAAAAATAGTGAGTATATTATTAAGACTGTTGATGTTACACCGATGGCGGATTACGCATCTATGTCTACGCCGCAACGGAATAGAGAATTGGATAGACATGGATTGAAACCTTTCAAAAGAAAAAGAGGTAAGATACTTTTTTGATAAAACTAAAGATCTTTCGAAATCATTTGCGTTATAGTTTGACCGAGACCGCTGTACCGCGCCTTGGGTATGTGCGCGGCGAGACGGGGGGCAGTGCAGGCCGCTCATTCGTCAACGCTCACGGCGTCCCGCCGCTGATTCGTCAACGCTGCCCCCCGCCTCACCGCGCATTCCTAATGCACGGTACAGTGGTCTTGGTTAAACTTTAGTCTTCACCATCCTCTGCCTTAATGCTTATTTATTTGGGGTTGGCACAGCGTGTCGTCTTCCTTAAATCTTTTTGATGTGTAATATCTGTATAGACATTACACATCAAAAAGATTTAAGGATTAATTAAAATTGATTTTGATTTAAATTGTAGGAACGAAATCTAAATAATTAAATCTGTGGGAGTGATTTAGTGAAAAGGGACGGAAGTGTGTAACAGGAAGCCGGGGAAGCGTGCGCTATTTGATTTGACCAATGAGCGCGCGCGGTGCTAGAGTTAGTCTAAAACGACCTTGACTACGCCCCGTCCCATAATGTTGCTTATTACCATGATGAAATGTCAAATGTTACACGCGACTACTGTAAGGCCCGCTAGTTTTTTTGTTTTTTTTGTTTTCCGGTCTTTTGGCAATATCGCCTTTTAGTTTGGGACTCTGTTTAGATTGATTGTCGTGTAAACTCAGGAGCCCGTTGATTTTTTTTTAAAACTCCTTTTATAATGCAACACTGAAACATTTGTTGAAATTCCTTCTATATCAGTAACATTGATAATTTCCAGCCATACAAATCCTCACGCATCTTTACAACCAAACTCATCCAACAATACAACAGCTGGTAGACGAGGATCAACCATCGCCTTCTAAGAAACCAAGGACAAATGCATACACACAAGAATCACCAGAGAAACTGATCACATCACCAGTAAATTCACCTTTGCCAAAAAGTCCAGTGAAATCTCCAAGAAAATTCATTTATAAGAAGCCCACGCTTGAAACAAGACTACATGCTTCGCCTAAAAAGACTGTTGAGTTAGAAAGAGATAGAAATATTTTGTCTGCACCATCTCCTAAAAGAAAAGCACATTCAAAAACACCAGTGAAATCTCCAAGAAAATTCATTTATAAGAAGCCAACACATGAAACAAGGCTACAAGCTTCACCTATAAAACCTGATGACATAGAAAGAGATAGCGATAGGTTTACTGGAACATCTTGTACAAAGACTAATAAATTAGAAAAAGATAGAGATATTTTGTCTGCACCATCTTCTTCAAAGACTGATGAAATAAAAGGAGTTACAGATGTGTGCGGATATGAAGTGACTACTAAAGTTGCAGTTGTAAAAAGTGTTGATTGCAGTCCTGATGATTGGGTGTTTCAGAAGAGAGAGAAAGCTAAGGTAAATATTAACGGTGGATTTAACTGTAAAGCTTTGTAAGACAGAAAGGAGATCAGACGATTTTTATAATGAAATTGAAAAATTAACTCTATTCTCAGTAGCATAAAGCGCAAATGCGTCGATGTTCGTGCAGTTTTGCACTTTGTCATAGAAAACGAAGTTAATTATTCAATATCGAAAATCTGTAGCTCTCTGTTCATCTCGGGCTACACGCCTAAGGGGTTAAACGTTTTTTTAGATCTGTTATCCATTTCCCCCACATTTCGCTAATTATGTTTTAAGTCCCACCCCCATGTAATAGGCAGGCACAAACCTAGATCCTGCCGGGGGTGCGAAGAAAACCGAAAGGGAGATCGTGGCCCCCGGCAACAGGGCAACCGAAGGAACACGGGTGGGTTTTAGTCAGTAAGAGTCTGACACGGCCTCCCACTCCGCCCAGAGCGGGAGAAGTTATTTGATAATTAATAAAAAAAACAAAAAAAAAAAAAAAAAAAAAAAACTTTTCATATAAATTAATGAAATATTAATTTTAAAAGAAAAGGAGGAGCTCGTGGCTAAGTAATAACAGCCGCACAGGTCGATCCACCAGGTTAAGTTACGCTTGCCTGGGTGGGTCCGTGGATGGATGACCATCTTTACATACCGAGACTTCTCCGTGCCTCGGAAAGCAAGTTAAGCCGTTGGTCCCAGATGTCATTCGTGGATCTTTGACAGTCGTTACGGGTCGTCAGAAGCCAGAAAGCACAATCAGTCTTACCAAGGGGTATCGTATTATCCAGTTACTGAATTGAGGTCAGATAGGCAATCGCTCCATGTATAATACTGATATTCAGCTGCATCCGGTTAGACTGGAAGCCGACCCCAACCTAGTTGGGAAAAGGCTAGAAAGATTGATATTTGATGTTTGTCCCATGGAGAAACTTGTTCAGTTGATGGTCTGTCTGTACCACACTCTTTAAACATAACCACACCTTTCTGATAGATGCAGATATATGCTGTATACTCATGTTATCTTAACTTCATCTGTATAAACTTAGCCCACTTTACATCCAAGAATTCCGCAACCTAATAGTTATAACTGAATTATTTTTACTTACAGTGTACAGCCAGAATATCAAGACAAGATATTCATACTAAACTACAGATTTATAAGAGAGTTCACTAAAGGCGTAGAAGACAGTTGGTGGGTTAATATCGTATTACCCAGTTACTGAGTTGTGACAGTCAAATCGATAGTATACCAGATGCAGCTGAATACCAGTATTTTACATGGCGCTCCATCTAAAATACTGGTATTCAGCTGCATCCGGTTAGACTGGAAACCGACCCCAACATAGTTGTAGAAAAGACTAGAGAGGTTTTTTTTAAATTGATTTCTTTTAAAATATTTACTTAAAATCGGTATAAAATTCAACAGGTACACTCATGTCGCGTACCGCTGCACATAGCCTTCCATAACTACGTACTAAGTCGACGCTCTTTGAGAGAAGCGATACTCAAGTACGAGCCAGTCAACATTGATGTTATACACAAAGATTTGGTGGAGTATGGACATCGGTATGATCCTAAGGTAAGCCTAAATCATTGAAATATTTCGGATTGGCATGCCCTTTACCTCAGGCACAATAAGCCTTTTCGTTTGCCGACTAAGCGGCGTTTAAAATAGGCCGCGTCCCAAACGCCGCTGTTGGCTTTACCTCGCTTCCTAAATGAAAGAGACTCGCGCGAGTATGCGATTGTCACGCTCTTTTAAGTTGTATCCAAACATTGAGCGGCAATCATGCGCGGCTGCCGCGCTGTTTTGTTGACTGCCGCGCACAAACATTTTTAGGAAACATTCGTCACTAATTGTGTCTGGACGTATTAAAGGCTAGGCAGATTGATATTTCCAACTGAAGTGCGCGGCGTGACTCGGATGTGCCGCGCAGTACTGCCGCGCAAGCATTCGCTGGTTTGGTCCTAACTAGAGCGCGGCAGAATGTGTCCTGTGAACGCCGCGTGTTGCTGCCGCGCTCTTGCCGCTCAATGTTTGGACACACCTTTATATGAATACGGCTGCGTCCCATTCAATAGCGATCGTCGCGTTCATGTCACTTTTTGTTCAGTGAACCCGAACGCGTGGTCGCGCCGACAGAGGACACTTTCCGGTTATCCGAACAAAAACATGAACGCGACAATCGCGTATTCGCACGACGCTCGCTTTTAAATAGAACGAAGGATCAGACCATGGTATAATAATTTACTTCGCCTATTATTATACCATGGGTCAGACCTCGCGCGATCCATCGTTTATACGTCATAATTCGTATAAACGATCGCGTATTCGCGCGATAATTGCTTTCGGTTAGGAAGCGGGGTAAAGCCCCCAGCGGCGTTCAAAATATGCACTCGAATCTTTTGCTTAGCTGCTAAGTTATTGATTACCCACACACTAAAGAAATACGCATAAATGTATTTGTTGCTGACCCCCAAACTATTATTTCACGTTTTCTTTTTCATAAAAGCCCAGAGAATGAAGCCTCGTGCAGACTGGCGCGACGCGACACCGGTAAGTTGTTCTATCGTGAATTTTTTTGTTAGAATCGCGTCGCGCCAGTCTGCACGAGACTTAATATGGACAACTAATGAAGTTTCTGTCCTTTTCTTGTCTCTTTATTTTGCCTTTATGCAACTCAGTGTAACACGTATACCTTTTTCTGTAAATCCCCTATTAGCATAATGTAGCTAATCCAATTTTTATCTCATAAATACCCCAAGTCAGGACAGTTGTCGACTCTTGGAGTAATTTATCGGGTGTATCGTGAAATAAATTAAAAGGAGTTTTTAAAACAAAATTGTTTAATATCATCTGTCTAATATCAATTCATTTGTTTACAGGATCTCCTGAAATTCTTAGACAAGAAATGCATAACAGTAAAAACAACAGATAACAATGCAAGGAACAATAAAAGATAGCACGAACATAATCCTGAAAAATATTTTGTAAATATTTGTAATATAAAGTACAAAGTTTTAAACAAATGATTTTTCTTTAAACATATTTATCTTCAGACATTTCCGAGTTCTGAATCGAATCGCATTTGATTCGATACAATTTTATTATGGTACACTTATTCAAATCAAAATCGATCCGATTCTAACTCGGTGTCGTGAGGTAACCAGTTTGACATAACGTGTGAAGTGGCAAAATAATGTATAAAACTTTTTAGTCCATGGCGGCGCTATACCCCTTTATTTTCTTAGAGTTCATAGACTTTTAAGCCAAGCTCACGTTATGGCAACAACAGACCGCAACGCAACATATTTTCATACAAAGAAATTCGGCGCAGCCCGCATACTACGCCAGCCTCCAGTCGTCAAAAAATGTGTGGGTAAGCAGACGTTAATAATCACTTAACTTTAACAACGTTTACGAATAAAATGGATATCATCAGGAAATTGAATGTCAAAACCAGTGTAAAATTCAGTACTTACAATTTATTCTCAAAGTGGGTCACTTTAGAGATATGAGATTGATTTAGAGATATCTCTGCAGTGGACCAGTTCTGTGGTTTATTTTGAATTGGAATAATTCAAAATACATAACTTAAACATAACCTAGAGATCTAATAAAATCACAAAGCGGATTAGGCTTTAAAAAATATAATATCGAGTTCAAACTCAAAGCATTTATTTGAATTAACCGTTTATAGGCACTTCTGAATTTTCAAAGAGTCGGTCTGTTAGTCGGAAAGTTGGAAGCTAGTTCATAAACAATTATAGATAATTCTCTTACGAAATAATATTAAGTTGCTCGTAAACACAAAATCTCTCTTAAGAGAAGAATCTTTAAAAAGATTTTTCAAAATTTACAATCAAATGTGATTTTCAAATATTTTTAGAGTCATAAAGAAAACTATAAGGCCGCGGACTCGAACTCAGCGGGCAGCGGGGCGGCGGCGGCGGCGGCGGCGGCGCGGCAACGCATAGTTTTATATGGAACCGCTCGCTCTCCGCGCCGCTGCTTTCGAGGCCAGTTGCATATAAATCTATGCATTTGAACGCGCCGCTGCCGCCGCCGCCCCGCTGCCCGCAAGATTCGAGGCCGAAGCCTTATAGCCCCTCAGTCTCAGAACGCAAGCTGATTGAGTTCGATAACAATAAAAATTCATGTCCGTTTCAACCGCGCGGCCACCTCATAGTATTTGATGAAACTTTGCCAGGAATTAGTGTTAATTTGTTACTTTACACACTTCTTTTCGTGAATTTGTTACAAAAAAAACTAAGACGCTATGACAAAAAATAGTTGGCCGCTAGAACCGCCACTTGCCGTAATCATCGCCCGTGATTACACAGAAACTATATAATGCAGATAGACGAATGATGGATCAAAAGAAAGGCCATAATTTGTTCAATTTGTTACAAAAATAAAAAACGTCAAAACGTAAATAAACAAAAAGTTATGCAATATTTAGTTTTCAGGTTATGAGTAGGTAGTTATGTCACCATAAATATCAAATTAATAGAGGCTAATGTGTATGGACAATTAGTTACTAATTTGTTACAGCGAATAAACAGAAAAAATATATTAGAAAGTAGGTTCAATAATTTGTTAGAGTCGATTTTAGTTGGCCGCTCGGACGGCAATATGCCTAAAATACAATGGCGTTTATCTCGTTATTAAAAGTAGGTTTAAGCTTAGTTAAAGTACTAAGCGACGGGTAACGTAACCTAGTTTGGATAAATACGGCGAATATAACTGCAGCATTCATATTTTAAAAGATATTTACAAAAAACAGTAGTATGAAACCGTATGAGAGTAGGGTGACCATGCATTTTCACAATGAAGTGAGACTGAATAGTGACTGTTGTAATGTTCGATATTTATATCTTATTTTTATAGGGCGAGTGCTTATATAAATACATTTTAAGTTAAGGCATCCTGTAGCATACTTCATAAAAGTAAAAGTCAGTTATCGATTAAAATTTCTTTATTCAAAATCAACACAAAGGCAAAACAATCAAGTAATTAAAGTCAACAAGATAAATATAAAAACTTTATAAACTAACATAATATTTATAAATTAACTGACTCGAATATATGACACAGAATGTAGACAAATTTTCTTAGAGGTACTTATGTCGATTTTAAAAGAATTGTCGTCGTAACAAAAATATGTATTGTTATTTAAAAAATGACATTTATAGTGGCCTATTTTTGTGCCTGGTATAAATTCTATAGTACCAACTAAGAAATAGTAATTATCCTTAATGTTAATAGTAATCGGCAGCTCAGTGAGTAAGACTGAGTCTGCAGCTCCGTTTAAATCAAATGTTATGATCTCGCCTAACTTAAGTTCTCCTTTCAACTGTGTGTCACATTTCTGACACATTGTGTTAATTTTTTCATCGAAACAAATTGCTTCTTCTAAACTTGATATTCCAAATAACTTTAAAATATCAAGGTTAATTAAAATAAATACATGGTCTCTTTTCAATTGTATGTAATTACAATTTGTACAGGTTTTCAAGTATTGAGCACTTGTAAAATATTTTATAAATATTTTTTCAAATATGTAAGCCACATTGCAACTGCAGTCTTTATTTTGGAAAAAAGTTTTTGTTATTTCTGATCTACAATTGTAAATTTGCTCTATATCATGTGCTCCGTTCAAAAGCATAAAAATGTAATTAATAACACAATCTCCTTTTAATTCACTCAAAAAGCTTTTGAAAGCAGAACTTCTAATACAGGCTTGACCTATTAAATAAAATGCCGAATCGAAGGCACATGTATTGAAATAACCCGAGCTTTCCTTCAAAGCTAAATTCCCGTTTCTTATAATTACTATTTCATCATCTTTTTTCAGGCGATTATGTGTATTCGATTCTCCTCGCCAGTTCTCCAAATAGGATGGTCTATCACTAAATATAGAATGAATCACTGGAAAAATATAATTCTTTTTGTTTTTGTTGGATTTGTTTTTTAGGATTTACCTTTTCTTTTTTATAAATATTTTTAGTCATGGCACGCCTAGTTCGGCGTGATTTAGATTTTAGTAAAGTAGTGGAACCTAAGTTTTTTAATTGATTTAATGCTAAATGCAATTCTCCTTTGATATAATCGTAATGATGCTGCAAATATTCGTCAATTCGTTGTCTCGCTATTTTTGTTTTAAAAACTAACTGTTTTAAAGTGCGAAAATAGCTTTCTACACATGAAGACGATGCGTTTAAGGTTTCCGATTTGAAATAAGAGCACATTACGTTGCTCCACAAAGGAAGTTTTATAAATAATCTTTTTAAAGTAGGGATGAAAAGTGGTAAATAATATGAACTACTTTTACCAACATAGGAATTTGCAGGGTTACTTTTTTTTTCATTATCTACCAACAGATCGAACCATGCGACAATGTCTCGAACGCCGGCATCATCAATGACAATTTGATCATATTCAAATTCTTCATTTTGATCCACATTTTTAAAATCAGCATACTTATGACTGTTTAACAAATTGTCAAGGTTTTTCAAACCTGAATCATCGTTTTCAAAATCATTTTGATGTAGGCAAAGTTTTATCATTTTTGTAATGATTTCCTTTACAAGTGCAAAGTCTTGACATTCTTTAATGTAGCGGATACAATGAATATAATACATTTTAATTTTTGTGTCAACATTTTCGAAGCAATTCAAATTATACAGAGTCTTTATAAAATGACTGGTATCTAATCTAATAAATGTTTTTGGTAGTTCTTCTTTATTTCCATTCAAAATACTAAAACAACGAAGTAAATAGTCTTTCACACATGTAAAATCACTGAATGTTCTAACATTTGCTGCTACTAACGCAGAAGAATCGTCTGTTATAACTTCGTCAGGATGACAACGAACATTTTTCAACCACTGTAATAACCATGCAGAAACAGACGCAGTGTCATGTGAATCGGTTATCATCTGACATAAAGGTACACACACATCGAATTGATTTATTAATATTATTACGTATAAGAAAAGTCTCTTACTCAATTCATAACCATTTGGTAATTTAAGAGGTTGAAAGATTGAACCTGTAGCATCCAATGTGATAGTTAATCTTTGAAAACAAGATTGATATTCACGGCAGTATTGTTGTTGTTCATCAGTCCAGTAATAAATGTGAATTCGAGGAAAAAAGTGTATATCACGTAAAAAAATTGGTTTGGTCACAGCCATCGTAAGAATGCTCAGAATAACGTTATTGTGTAACCACATTCCTTTTCGTTCTTCGTACTTAATTTTTCGCAATGCATTGAGTGTTGGGATTACTGGTGCTGTATCTGTAATTCCTTGTTTAGACATTTTTGCTGCCAGTTGTTTATGAACCAAAGAAGCTGAATCGTGTTTGAGCTTTTTAGCTAATTTTCGTCTGACCAATGCATTCATTCTATATTTTTTTCTCGGATCATGTTTTTTATTTTTTTCTCCGACTGTGATTTGGCATTGTCCTTCAATAATATTATCTGTTATTTTTTGACACGCTATTTTTGTAAAAGCGCTACATTGACTGCATTGACCTTTTACTAAAATATGATGCTCAGACTCCACTTTGTAACTTTTGAAATTCCATGTGCATGGTAATCTAGAAATAAGCCAAATCTTTTCTCTTAAAATATCCACCCATTTGTACTTAGGCAGTATTTTATATTTTTTAAATGGAGTACATGTTCTCAAGTCATTTCTTTTATACAAGACATTTAATGGTTGCAGTTTTTTCCAGTCATAGATATCTAATTCAAACTTGAAGTTCTTTGTGTCGTTTTCACTATGATGCTGGTTGGACTCGACATGAGAATGTGATATTTTGGATGAGGTTCTCGGGCTATTGCTTGAGGATGATGATAAAGATGACGAGGACAGACATACAGTTTGCTGCTTACATTCAGTGTTTAGAAACTCCCTGAAATTCCTTTTCAGTGACATGTAAAGGGCTGCCGGTGTCATAAGATTATCCAAATCACTTGCAATTGTATCAAATATAGGGTCTCTCAATTTAACATCCAGTAGTTTGTCGGCATATTTCATAAAAACTTCTCTCTGTTTTGATTTCTCAACAATAGGTTTTCGTCCAGCTTTACCCATTTTTGCTGCAATAAAACAATTGATAATATGAATACAAAGGTCAAACATCCGTTGACTGCATCACACACAAAATATACATAGGTACTACCAATTACTGCTATGTAAGTACATACTAAGGGCAAGAACTTTCTATAATTAAGAAAAGTCGACGTTACTGATGCAGCGAGTTATTTTAAAAAGATTTCTTTGATGTTTGTAAATATTAACGATATCATTTTTTTTTATTCCCCATAGTCATTTAACAGCGACAATACATTAATAAAAATTTTAAAAGGAGATTTTTTTCATTTGGGAGCAGCCACCGGATTGTAGAGACCAGTTATAGCGCTTAAGAATCTGTCCCTAAGACAGAAATCCTTACATTGGATATTACGCTCGTCACTAGGGGTTGCCTGGATCTAGGTCTCAAGATTCAAGATGCACGTTGATGCACTTTCACACAGAATGTTCACAGTTAAGTGAATTATCAGTTAATTCTTCCCTAGGGAATCACTATAGCAGTTAATAAGTTTGTTAATTTAAATTTTACGTATTCACTGTTTGAAAACACGAAACGTGGGTGGGCTGAATTGTCACTCTTTTACTATACCTAGACAATTGGCGGGAAACGCATATATAAAAGCAGGCTTGCGATTGGACAGAACTTAAGAGCCCTTTAAATAGAGCTCTGCCATTGGTTTAAAAAAAAGAATACTTAAAAGCCGTGATTTATCCTGTTCTATATTATCCGATTTGAAATTGGCGCCGAATATTACTTTTTAAATAACGAAAGGAGTGTGGTTACCACAATTATATTATACAGGTAAATTAATGTAAGTTATTAAGCTAAGAATATTTTTAAGACTTCTTCGTGATCTCATCATAAAATTGTAAAAATTAAACTTACCGCAGTCGATTTCGATCCCTCTGAGTCTGCAATACACTTTTTGGTGGTGAGTTCTACATTAACAAATCCAATATATAAGTGGGCACAACTCATAGCTAAGCAGTTTTAGACACTTCTGAATTTAGTTTTAATTGTCTCAGTAACTTAGTAGTATGAAAATCACGGGAATTAAATACGTACGAGCACACACTTCAAAATTCAGCACAGTAATGACAATATTCACAACAAAAAATTATGGCTTTTTAAACCCCGTGCGACAAATATTTTTAACAATAGTTTGGGAACAAAAGAGATCCTTTTTCTGGAATCGTTCCCATCATAAAACACCTGCGGAAAGTCAATGAAACGAAAATCTTATCAGTAAATACTTCAAAGAATTAAGAACAATAGACATCAATATGGCCGCAAAACGTACCGCATATTCGTTCAAACAGAGTACAACATTAAAAACATGCCTTTGTACTAATGTGATCATGGTCACCCTACTCTCATACGGTTTCATACTACTGTTTTTTGTAAATATCTTTTAAAATATGAATGCTGCAGTTATATTCGCCGTATTTATCCAAACTAGGTTACGTTACCCGTCGCTTAGTACTTTAACTAAGCTTAAACCTACTTTTAATAACGAGATAAACGCCATTGTATTTTAGGCATATTGCCGTCCGAGCGGCCAACTAAAATCGACTCTAACAAATTATTGAACCTACTTTCTAATATATTTTTTCTGTTTATTCGCTGTAACAAATTAGTAACTAATTGTCCATACACATTAGCCTCTATTAATTTGATATTTATGGTGACATAACTACCTACTCATAACCTGAAAACTAAATATTGCATAACTTTTTGTTTATTTACGTTTTGACGTTTTTTATTTTTGTAACAAATTGAACAAATTATGGCCTTTCTTTTGATCCATCATTCGTCTATCTGCATTATATAGTTTCTGTGTAATCACGGGCGATGATTACGGCAAGTGGCGGTTCTAGCGGCCAACTATTTTTTGTCATAGCGTCTTAGTTTTTTTTGTAACAAATTCACGAAAAGAAGTGTGTAAAGTAACAAATTAACACTAATTCCTGGCAAAGTTTCATCAAATACTATGAGGTGGCCGCGCGGTTGAAACGGACATAAAAATTCAACTGTGTATCATCAGTGACAGTTAAGTACATAGTAAACTCTTATTTACCTGTATCTTTTTTTCCAAGTAACATATGAGTGCAGCACTCAAAACTGTTTCTACAATCTACACCTTATATTTAACAAGTCATTTATATATAAATATTTAATATGTCTGAGTGAAAAATAAGTCGTATTGCAAAGACACTCTATGCCGTACATTAACTAAGAAATACAGTCTATACAAAATAGATGCACTCGAAGACTAGCTTTGTAGATTAATCAGCAATTATCCTTCATATTGGTTCGCACAACAAAGCTGAAATCAATAGAGCGAACTTAGACTTAACTCAAGCTAAGTATAGTCGCGTTTCAAACGAATACAAACCTTATTTGTGTGAAGTTTATGTGCAGATTCTATATCTATAAGCTACTGTGGTCAAGCTTTTCATACGAATATGGACATTAATGTAATACAAATGAGGTTAATTTTAGTATGAAACGCTACTGTACTTAGCTTGAGTAAAGTCAAAGTTCACTATTAACCCTGTATGAGGATTATTGGTTACATTTTATATTTTTGTTTCATAAATTTTATAATATAAAATGTCAAATTAATTGAAAATGTTTGACATTGGCATAGGGATCATCAGGGGTAATTTGGTTGCAAATTACCTCTCCTACGTCCCCTTAACGGAATGCCGAGGTATAACCAATATATAGTATAGATCATAACCTTAGTCTTTCTGTAACGTATCCTAGACGACACACAATAACAAAGTGGTTCATCTCAACAAAGGAGGCAAAACAGTAGCCGGTCATAGGACGTCGGACGTGGGAGACGGCGGCGCGTTTACAGTAACATTGTACTGTCAAAAAGTTTACAAACGCCCCTTTCCTTACTGGCGTCACTGGCCCGTTTTCACTATCACTGTGAACTGTTGAATTTTCGACGCTCGGCTTAGCGCGGTAAGTCGAAAATCCAACAGTGTGCTTTTATTATGGCATTAAGTGTCACCTAATGTCAGTGAGACCGGCTATATGACATTTGAAACATTGCCAAAACTACACAGTATAGTTATCAAAATCCCATAACATCCCACAAAGCTGTCTTCAATGCAGTAAGTATTAATATTCGCACCTTACATCTAAGTTATCTGCTAAATGTCATTTCTTTAATAAGCCTGCTTGCTGTATGACCTGTCTCGTCGCGTTGTTGATGTGTCTAAATCTGTCGGGGCCTAGCTGTATGCCGCCGTACCTGTATAAATAGAAAAGTGAAGATAAATTATGTAATGTGAGTGAATTACTAGGAAGCGGTAAAGGGGGACGTTTTTCGTATGACGTTGTAGGGCGCCGATTTTCGTGGAATTGTAAATAAATACGACAGGCTTACGTGCAATTGTAAATAAATACAATTATTAGGCAAAATAAAAAGTGGTTTCTTAGATTTCAGTCGAAATTTAATCCTGGCATCAAGAAACTTTATGATAATAAAATTGCTGTAAAATCGATTCGCTCATCTTCTGTATGAAATCTTCCAACTAGGCCGCTCAAAGGTAAGCTTACTGTAGTTTGCAGTGGATCACTATTTGAATTTTGCTGATATACATCTGGTAGTTAATTGATTCAGGCGTGACCTTGCGGAAATCCATCAGAAAATACAATGTGCTGAGTGCAGAGCTTGGTGTGGCAACACGCCGTGTTCCAGTTCGCGACAAGTCAATCGTCATCCTGAGGATGCCTCATTGAGAGGTGAAACACGTGTCGATTTCTTTCAGATTTTTTTTAAGACTTTAGAAATAGCTAAGCGGAACAGGTTACTAAATATATCCACTTCTATTGTATTTGATATACATCTATTTACAACTCAACCTTTTCAAAAATGCTTTGTTGGCTACACATTGCCATCAATAATTTGGTCACATTGAAAAATGGAATGCAGACTACAAAAACCTACTGGACTGCAAATCTGGCAAGTGTAACCTTCGCTCTCATATAAACACTATTTACCTGATTAAGCGATGATACGGTCCAAAATAGTTCATGCTTGCCTAGAAGTAACCGATTAACTTGAAGAGTCCTAGAACTATGAATGTAGCTTACCATCTCGACACAACGACGATGGTATTCTTCTGGTCCAGTATCTGCAGTAGATGCAGCATCCTGCCCCCGGCGTGCGCCTCGCCATCATCGTCGCAATCCTGCAGTATGCTCGCGCCCTTAGCTGTCTTACGTTCTATCCGGTATGCATACATGTTGTGTGTCGCGTTCATTATCTTCTTGTTTAGTTTTAATTTTGTTAGGACGGCACTGGAACATGTTTTTAAAGAGTTAAAGTTTACATGTTCTATCTATTATAATTTATGCTAAATGTGGCAGTTATGGTCATAAAACTGGCACGTAGGACTGAATATTTACTATTACTGGATTTCTAAAACTGTACATGATTAGTGTTGTCTATCTCCCTCGTTTTATAACCGCGATTGCCAAAACTTTGGCGTTTAGTGTAAGCTCCTGCGCGTAGCCGAAGCTTTTATAAAACACAGTCTGTGAACCTTACATTTTTTTTTTAAGGGCTTTATTTGTTTTATCTGTAAAAGTTCTCTATAAAAGTTGCTGAAACAGTTAGCTTATTGCCAACATTAAAACAGCCAGTGTCTTAGTAACCATAATATCATCCAAACGAGTGTTATAATGTTGTACTAAAGAAGATCATTCATTTAAGGCTAAATTATGAAAGAAATTATAAACACTATTTTTCAAACTCGTATAACAGCGTAAGGATTGGCCTTACAGATTTGGTCCCATAGTGAAAAGTGAACCGAATATAACATACTTTTTGTTTGGCCGGCACTTCCATACATTTAGCCCAAAAATGTATGGACGGTGAATGTTCTCCTTTCAGTATATGCAACTCGAATTAATAATCTTAAAGGTTATTCGAATTCACGTCGTATCCCGCCATTTTTGTTCAATATTAGTATTGTAAAAATATATTACTTTGTTGTTTACAAAAATGAGTGATACAAGCTTTGATAACACACCACCAGATATTTCTAATGCAGCAAAGGACATTTCTAACCAATTATTACCAGAAAAGTCAAGAAAACAATATTATACAACACCCTATGGTTTTACAACCTTTTATAGAGGATTCACATCATGGGTGTAGATAAAGTCTTGTATGCAACTGCACATAATTAGGTATTAAAACACTAATATGATAAACCCACATTCGTATTTTAATACCCCTTATTATACAACAGTTGCATAAATAACTGTTATAGCATCACATTCTCTCTCTTGGACTGCCTCGTTGGTCTAGTGGTCGCAAGCGCTATTGCTGAGCATGAGGTCCTGGGTTCGATTCCCAGGTCGGGTAAAGTGTTGCTGGGTTTTTCTATCTGAAATTTCTCAGCAGCAGCCTGGAGTCTGGATTTGTGCCCGGTTGATGGCAATAGGCTCGCCCCCTATTACATGGGACTTAAAACATAACTGGGGAAATGTGGGTGAACCTGTTACAGGGACACCTCTGCCCAACCCTTCGGGGAAAGGGCGTTATGTTTATGTTTTTCTCTCTTTTCCAAACCCGTCGAAGATTACAGGCGTGATATTATGTTATTTCACCTCTCAATATTTTTTTCGTATACTCTAGTAAAGGGTTTGCTAAAAATTTACTTCATATAATAATGATACTTACTTAACATCTTCCATACAGTGTACTTCAGCCGCATGGCCTTGGAAGGAACTCTTTCTATCTATGATCACTTCACCGTGCGTTATGTCGGGGCAGTTTATATCTAACTGAAAATTACATAAAAATGTTATGAGATATTAGAGGTCAGTAGTGTTATCTTGGTTTCGTAATAACAGATAATACTTGAGATGGAAAAAAAAATTAAGGGAGATGTTCATTTGTAGGTTTTATGTTATTTTAATGATGGCCTGATATGTCTTGAAGGTTGTCCAGTTTGGATCTTCCTAGGCTTTTCCCAATTATGTAACGGTATTGGGGTTGGTTTCAAGTCTAAACGGGTGCAGCTGAATACCAGTATTTTACATGGAGCAACTGCCTATCTGCCTATCTACCTCCACAACCCAGTTCCTGGGAAATACGATACCCTTAGTAAGGCTAGTATCTGATGACTAGTATCTATCTATTGTAATAAATTACAAAAGAGAGAAGAGACTAAGGGCAGAGGATGATGAAGAAAAGACACGTGGTCAGGGGTGTCAAAAATATGGTCCCTAAAGAAAATCTTAGTTTTAGTAACTTTTGATATAAAAACATGGATCAGTGGTCGACAAGCCACAGGTAGGGTTGCAAAATTACATCATTTTATTGAAAACGCTGGTAAAATACGGGTATTTTACGGTCATTTATATAAATTACGATAAAATTACCGGCGACTTATGAAGTTTTAAATTTTAATTTGTGCTGTCCTCTGCTCTGCCTTTGCACATAGATGATATTATTATAATCCATGACATGGTGTGATTCATATTTATCTTGAATTCTTGACTTGAGAATTAAGTTTTAGAGATTTTTAGTACCTACACATGAGACGCACAAGCCCAGTTTCCTGTTTCTTTTTCAAGTTCCAATACTGCTTATATCTCTTGTAAATTTCATTCAAATCCATTTATCCGATAATTGTGAAGTAGTGACATACATGATACACACAAACATACTTAATTCCGTATTTGTAGTATTTTAATGGGTATGACTGTATGAGTACGTTCAATACGTTTTTTACCGATAATTACCATAGTTTACCGTAAAATACCGTATTGTACCCGGGTAATTTTACTGTTTTACATCCCTAGCCACAGGTGTCTTGAGCCACAGTTTTATATGGTTTGATTGAGTTTTGCGGATCTCAGACACTAAAGTTGACCGAAACAGCTGTACCGCGCCTTAGGCGCGGGCCATTCACAAACGACGAGTGGTGCGGGCGTGGTGACGGTATGGCGCGGGCATTACACCGACGACGTGGCGCGGAACACACAACGCCCGCGCCGCACTGTCGCGTCGCCTCGCCCGCGCCACGTCGTTCCTATACATTTTGTATGAAATATGAAACGGGCGGCGCAACGCCCGCGCCACATCGTAGCCACGCCCGCGCTCCTCGCCACTTGTGTTGTGTCCTGCGCCTTAGGAATGCACGGCGAGGCGAGGGGCGGAACGCCGCCATAAGCGTTGACGACGGACTGACGCGACGGAGCGGAGCGGCCAGCACTGCCTGCCGGCTCGCCGCACTCATACCTAAGGTGCGGTATAGCAGTTTTGATCAAACTATATATTGATTCTGAAAAATATTTCAACATAAGAAAGATATATAAGAAGACATTGCCTATGTTCAAATCAACAAAAAAAGAGGTGAGGAAAAGCAAGAGTATTTTGTCCCATAAGATAATATATTATGAACAAAACTCACCAGAGCCAAGTCTAATGATTCAACAGCAATTGGTTTAGCTTCGACTTTCTTCTCAGCAGGTTTTATTGCTTGCAGTACTTCTCTTATTTTCTCTACCCATTGGAATACCACATGTTCTCCTATGTTCTCTCTGAAATGTTGTACACAAAACATAATTGTCTTTCCTTATAATTTCTTACTTCTTGAACATAGTTTAGTTTCTGTGTAAGTATCCTATTCATGTTAGAGTAATCTTTTCATTTATTTTCTTATTATTGCTTGACCAACTTTATTTGTTAACCGGCTGCAGAAACTATAACCAATATTCTATAGAAAAAAAAAACGTGATCATTCTGCAAAACCATAGAATATTTATTTTGCTTGACTTGACTTAAAATATTAGTAAATTTTATATCTTCTAGCTGAGCACCAACCACCACATAGATGAATTGAAAAATAGTATCCATTTTGAATTAAAATATCTGCCTGATTATTTGATATTATCAACATCAAATAACATAATTGCTTTGAAACTGAAACTAAAACAATATCTATTCAACTGCCTTCTAAATCTTGTTTTCCAAATTAATTTGATTAGTAATAACAGTACGAACTGAACTTACCTCCTATATAAGTCATGCAAAACAAAAAAATGTCAATAAGATTACAAGTACTTAGTACAGATTGTTAAATACTATTAACAACTACATTACACTACATTTACTCATTACTGTTCATTATTATTATTTAAAGGGTCTTTGATGTTTCTCGGGATCCTGGGGTCTCGGACCTTTGGAAGGCTTACGAGGGACCGAAGCCAACTTGCAGAGGCCCGTTGAACATTTTTAATTAAATGAGGCACCAACTGACGATTATCCCTGTGTGCACTATGCAAGTGCACCCAGGGACAACCTCCGGTTGGTGTAAGACTATTGCAGGATATGGAAACAAATATATTATTGTTATTACTTTTATTCCCAGAGTCTGTATTTGTGCCCGGTTGATGGCAATAGGCTCACCCCCTATTACATGGAACTTAAAACCTAACTGGCGAAATGTGAGTGTGCTATAGGTACACCTCTGCCTAACCCTTTGGGTATTACAGGCGTGATGTTATGTTTTTTTTCTTATTTATATGTTTTAGATTAATTCTTTATTGCATAAAAATCAACTAATGTAATTGGGAGAAGACACGGGCTCCTGTAACATAGGTGCTAAACCTAGCACAGGAGTCAGGGCCTCACTATCTTTGTTAAAAATTATTTATGCCAATAAAGAATAAAATATTATTATATTATTACTGACTGGCAATGCACAGCCCCAAATATTATAGATAAAAATATTAAATTTGGAAAATGTGTATGTTCCTTATAAGCTTTTAAAACTGTGGAAGCTTTTACAATTGAGAAAGGAGTACCTATTTTAATATCACTATGCAGTACACAGTTCATTTAGGGGGTTAGAGGTTATTGGCAAATGCAGCAGCTAGCACCAAGTACAAGTATTTCTCAATGTATGTTTCGAAATTTAAATTTTAGCTTAATTTATTTACTGTTAAGTGTTGGAAGTCAATTCCTAGGCGACAAGGTTGTGTCTATGTAAGTTCTGCATCTGAAGAACCACTAACTCCCAAAATACAAACTTAACTTAGTTTGGGAGTTGGTATATCATTAATTATGTGCTGCTGTACAAACATCACACACCTTAAAAATTGTACTTCATAGATTAAGTTTGTGTTTTACTTTGAGGAGAGTGAAAATGTATTAATATATCAGAAGTACTCACAAATAAACTTCATCCAAGGTATGGTGCAGCTTTGTCTTAGCTTTTCTGTCCATCCATGGAGCAGACAACTCATATTTTGGAGGCGCCTGAGAAGGATAGTTATGAGGCATTGTCACATACAACCTAACTTCATTTTTATTCTCTTCTATTCTGATGCTATAAGACCTCGTTACTTCGCTCTCTGTGATCCAGTCGTCACCATAGATTGAGCTCAATGCTTCTACTTCCTCAGCCTGATAAATAAATTAAAAGAAAATAATACCACGGTACAAACTGGAAGGAATAAACTTTTATGGTATTGTGGCGTACCTGTTTAGTTAAATTGTCTGTTTCCATTTTTTGATTGTTTTGCAATTTGTTGTGGGGCAACGGAATTGTAGGCTGTTTATTATTTAATTCAGTAATTTTAACAATATTTCAAGTACTCTACTGAAATAATATTGACGAACACGATCACGATTGACGATAATTTAGCAATTTTAGCATCGAGATCGACGTTTGAGTTGAGTTTGACACACAGCTTGACATTTACTTTACTGGCATGTCGAATTCATTTCTTTAGGGATGAGATTTTTTTTTAGTAATAATTGTTATTCAACTAGTTCTGAAATTATATAACTTCTTTAAAAAAAAAAATAAGCACGCTAAGCTGTTGGTCCCGGCTGTCATTCGTGGATCTTTGACAGGAGTTACGGGTCGTCAGATGCCCGAAAATCTGACCACCAGTCTTACCAAGGGGTATCGTATTACCCAGTAACTGGATAGTTTTTTTTTTTTAGGTAGGCCATCTCGTAGTTGACCTCTTAGATCGTAACTACTTAACCGGACTTTCCTGTGGCTGCCTTTTTTTTTGGGTGGGAAATTATCAAATAACTTCTCCCGCTCTGGACGGAGCGGGAGGGCGTGTCAGACTCTTACTGACTAAAACCCACCCGTGTTCCTTCAGTTGCCATGTTGCCAGGCTTTCGGACTTTGGCTGCCTTAAGCTGCTAATCTCAAACCTCCTGCCAGGGGCATAAACTAAACTTGTATACTAGGCGATGCTCGCTAAGGGCACCCCTTGTGGTGTACGAACCTCGGCTCTCTCTCTCAGGGGAATTGAAAGCTACAGGCTTAGCTTCGAAGCGGGCTAGTGCATCGTTTTCGAGCAAGGGTCGGAGGAGAGTATTATTAATCGGGGTCGTGATCGCGGAGGACCTCGTCGGTGAGGTCGGAAAGTTGGACATTTGTATTTTTGCATTTTACTGGTGGCCCCACTGCTCTCCTGCGGGAGGGTTATGGGGTCATCTGGGTCGGAAAGAGTAACTGGATTGTCGAGGTCAGATAGGCAGTCGCTCCATTTAAAATACTGGTATTCAGCTGATTCCAGTTAGACTGGAAGCCGACCCCAATATAGTTGGGAAAAGGCTAGGCAGATGATGATGACATATTTTACGGTTTAGTTTAACATATTAAATCAGTTTACTAGTTGTGGTCACCTACTTTCGGCAGGTAGGCATTATACATTTTGATGAAAAGAGCAGTGGAATGGAGTTGAATACAATAGAATTTATTGTTTTAGTTAGTGGTTTCCAAAAATAGCTAACCAAAATTAAAATATATATATATATATATATATATATATATATCTGCAACATGATCATCTGCCTGACAAACAACACAACAATAATAACTGACAAAGATCTACAAATGACAGCCAGGACCAACGGCTTAACGAGCTTTCCAACGGCACGGAGCTCGGAGGAATCTTGGTATATAAAGATAGTCACCCATTCACGGACCAACTGCGGCAAGCGTAGCTTAACCTGATAGATCGACCCGTGCACCTGTGATTACTAAGCCACAAGCCCCTCTGCAACATACACAAGCTTAATTAAAATCATTCAAAAACCCTTTGATGTGTAACGGTTCATAATTTATTATTACAGGTCGAAATAAAAGAGTCTGACGTGGGGACATTTGGAACTAAATATTTTACTTATGCAGACCTATGATAATGGCACTACTTTGCCGACAAGTCTAAGTAGGTTTTGATTTGAGTCACCAACAAGCAGCGTTTTTTGTTCCACTTATTTTATTTTATCAATTTATTTCCCGTTCGAAGCGACCTAAGTGCGATAGAGGCACCCTCATTTTTTTCAAACTCTTTTTTGCCAAGCTGTACTTTGATAATGAGTTAACTACATCAATAAATAAAATGTGTACATCGTTGTCCACTATCGCTCAACACTACAACCGAGAACGCTCTTTAACATGGGGCATGTAAATGAGCAAAATTATTAGTTATTATTTCCAAAATGAAAAATATTCTATTCTATTCACGATTTAGTATTTACTTTTTCTCCCTCTTTGTAAGTCGACTATTGGCACTAAAAATAATCCGTTGTACATCACTATACTTACCTGTATTGAAATGTCAAATGCGTTTAGTTGTATCGTTTTTTTCTAAGTTGCGTTTAAATGTGAACAATAACATACTCGAATAAGAAAAAATATTTTTTCATTTCCAGATTAAAAGTATTACACTTTCTATAATCATAATCACTATTATAGAAAAGTGTGTGTAATCATTACACATACTTTTTTTATTTTTAATAATTGTTTGTAGTGGTTCTCATAGTGTATCAGACCTTATTTTTTTGTGTTTGACCCTTCGCAAATTGATTTTATTGCATGGTAAATATTAAAGATTGGTCATCAGCTTCGAATATTAATTCTTCTCGTAGTTTGTGAGGTGCCAACGCCAGCGCTGGGGCTCTGTCTCGCTTAGAGTCACAGCATTATGCTGAGCGGTAGTCAGTTTGCGTGGATGTGACGCATATTTTCCCCCAACTAGTTCTTTTTTGTATTTTTGTTTATTTATTTATTTATTTAACCATTTATGCACACACATATAAACAGACAAGAAGAAATGAAACAGAAAAATACGTACAAAGGCAATGCTTATTTCTAAAGAAATAAGCATTTCATTTTTTTCTTTCTTTGCGTCATGTTTACCGCAAATAATTGTATTTTCTTTCTTTTTTTTAGGTGGAAAAGCTCAGCTGCACTCATGAAACGTGAATGTCAGTGGCGGATTTTCCCTAATTCCAAAGAGGCCCAGGCCTAGGCCTATCTGTGCCTATGGCTACAGTACCTATACAAAGTGTTATTGAAATAAGCCTGAGACTCTTAAAATGTCATTGGATAACGCGAATACAAAAATCAGTCCCATTTTGACAGACACATTTTGTCGAGTTACGCGAATGTATGGAGCAGCAATTTTTTTCGCATGAACCGGTAGCTACGTATAACTTAGGTACCTACCTACTTAACTTATTTTTCTATTGTAGGTTTCTAGCCTAGGTACATTATCTATCAACTGATCTAAATTACCTGCCTGTGTGTGTTCAAATTCCTACTTATCAAGATAATTATTACTCATATGTGACTTAATAACTCGCTACTAAACTCTAAGCCCTTTATTACATTCAAATCACATTTGAAATTAAAATGGAATCTCACATTCGTAATGACCAAGTAAATTGTAATTCCTAAGAAATGTCGCGTGAAATGACCAATTCAGAATGGAGCAAAACAAAATCTATGAAATTACGAAGTTTCCGGTCGGTGGCGTATTTCCATAATACATCTATTACACACAATTTGCATATTGTAAGGGTCATTACGCATGGCATAATCTTAAGCCCTGAGATTATGAAAGGCGTAGATATGTACACTTACGACTTTTTCGATCAAATTTTTTATCAACGACGTTTTTGCTTTAGGTACTGGTTTAAAAAGCAAGTGTTGATTAGCGTATAACCTGCCAAACTATTCATAAATCAAGTTTTCACGGCGAAATTTTGGATAAATAGGCAGTTTGTATTGTAGCTGAATAGGTAGGGAAGAATTATGAATATAAATTTTGATGAATGGAGAGGGAGAGGAAGGCCAAAGAAAAGATGGATGGATCGTGTGAGGAATGATATAAAAGAGAAGGGAGTGAATGATAGCGTGACGGTTGACAGGGGAGAATGAAATGAGAAAACGTGTTGCGCCGACCCCAGGTACCATGGGATGGGGCAGGAAGATGATAAGGTAAGTAACGCCAGCCTAGGTAAGGCTTAAGTGCCTGCTAAACGGTCGCCAACCGCGTCCCAACAGATGTAACCTTGGTGGTTTACGACCAAATTTCAAACAGCTCTGCCTGACGCCAACCAAGATCAGCTCTGTCGGGGACGCGGTTGGCAGCCGTGTAGCAAGCCCTTTACTAGGCACAGTAGACTGCATATCGGTATTAACACTTTGACCTTGAGTGAGCTGGCCTGGGCTTGTCTAGCGTAGTACGGAGTTTCAGTAGAATGCGAGGCTAGCTTGTCGTTTGTATGGACAAACGACAAGCTAGCCTCGCATTCTACTGAAACTCCGTACTACGCTCTACGGTCCAATGGCCGGTGGAGCAGACGAGTCATCAGCAAGCGTAGTGTGGGACGCCCCTCATCTAGATGGACCGACGATCCAGACTAGATGCGGAAAGCGGCGAACAGGGTGTTGTGGAGCAGCCTGGGAGAGGCCTATGTCCAGCAGTGGACTGCGATAAGCTGAGTTGATTGATTGTGGATTCAGGGACGGGTATTATACCTATCCAATTTATTTATTTATACTTTATTGTACACCTGGAAAATAAATAGCAAAATATAAATTTAACACTGTAATACATACAATGAACGGAACCTGTGCTCTAATTTCGTAATACACGATCAATCACAATCTGTTTCGATTTGAAACAGATTGCTAATCCATTGCTTCATAAGTTGGAAAATAAACCTGCTCAACAACGTAAATAACGCAATGAATGTTGTTGAACTGTCAAAATTAAACAAATTAGTCAAAATCGTTTACGAGAATAAGTTACGCAATTAGGGTACAGATTGGGATGATTGTTACCTACCTAATGAAATAAAAACTGTAAAGTTATATTTAAGATTGCTTTATACCTTAAAAGTTTTGTAATTATTTAATTAAATCTCCTAATTTTGTAAAAAAAATGAATAAATGTATGATCATATAAAAAGAAAAATGAAATAAGTGGCATGGATGTTTAGTAATGAAATAAGTATACAAAGATTTAATTTGTATTTGGTTTATTGTGCCATTTCATAAATAAACAACTACTGTGATTACATTATGTACAATACGACTATCTTAACTATAACTAAGTACAATAAAAAATAACTATATATAACACTAAAAACATATGTTATCTAAAGGAATGATTATTTTCAAAGTGGATTATTGAACTAATTTACACATACTTCCTAGAATATCACAGAATTATAATTATAAATATAATTAATTACGTAATTATTGGGTGTTAAGGTGATTGTCTATTCTCCATACGAAGCTAAAAATGTAAGTACAGTCTGATGTAAAAATAAGTAGCAATTTTTCCAAATACCTATTGCGTAATTACAGTCGGAATCAAGATATTCATTTAATAGTCAAACGGTGTTGTTCAATGTTCTTCAACTTATAATTTTTTTTAAATATACAATCACCCTAATGTTATAATTTAATTAAAATATGTATTTAATTTCTAACTTCGAATAGGTACCAACAAAATAATTTATTACAACATTCTTACACATACTTATCTACAATCTATTTTTCGAATTTCTACTATAGTTTACTAAATAATATGGACACGTTACTCAAAATAAGTATCTATGATTGAATAATATGGCATTAATTATTTACAATATTATTATGCTCTATGTACACAAAATTAAAATGAAGCTACACAATTAGTTTTCTTCCGATAGATGGCGTTGTAGTACTTGTGGTGTGATTTCTACAAAAAAATCCAGCATAATTTTCTAGTGATCCAACTTTAATTATAGTTAAAGCAAGAATTTTTTTATTCACAATTATTTGTTACATTTATGTATGAAGGGAATTTTATAAAACAGTTGCAACTTTTCAAGATTTTTTTTTGACATTGACTGCACTACAGTAGAAATTGTATTCTACTGCGATTAATTGGTAAGTTGCTATACAATGAACTTGTTATTGAATTAATGTAGACAATAAAACAATCCTTAATCGAGCCACCCTGCATATTTTTATTTATAATTCTATATCTTTTTAAATGGTTGTAAATTCAAATTCGGAACAATTGCTGACACCTAAATAAGTAGGTATGTTGGCTTCAAACCTACGTAAAACATTTTATTGACTCATCATTATTTTGATGTTTTAGGACTTTTACCTTACGTGGAAATGCACGGTGGCTCAATTTACGAGCTTGGGAGTGTATTTACAGCTAGTATTAAAACAAATCAATTCCCTGCCTTAATTTCCGAACCGGCAGATTCTGAAAAGCAATCATTCGAAACTCCACTCTGTACCGAACAGAAACTCGCTGGCGAACTTCTGTTACTCATATCCTGGCTACTTTCTATCATACTTCCACTAGGCTGCCGTAGAAAATTCTGGAACCCAATCGGATTTACATTCACCATTTTATCCGGTTTTTTCAAAAGTTCTTCTATGGAATAAGGATTCTTCTTTTTTTCTTTTTCATGGGATTTCTGGTCGTCGTCAACATCGGGTCTGTCCGTGCTATCGTCACTCGCCTCAACAGAGATGTGTTCCGAATTTTCTGACTTCACCTCATCTGGGTTTATTCGGTTTAGTAAATCGTTGTGTAAACTCAATGCGTATGGAGAAAAGTTTTTGGAGTCGTGGTATGGCAACATTATTCTCTGCCAAGGATTTATTGGGTAGGGTTTTAGGAGGCCTTGTGCTTGCACCTGATTTGCAAGAAGCCAGGATGTTGCCAATCGCCGGTCGTACAACTGGGTCGGGTCTGTGTGTTGTGGTGGTGGGACCCTGACTGCTGAGTGCGCGAAGTAGGGGGAGCTTTGTTGTGACGGCATCCCAGAGGGTAAAGAGTTCTTCATTGACATGTACTCCATCATGTTTGGCGGTATGTCCGGTTGGGGGTATGCTTCTGTAAAAAATAAGAGAAATGTTTTTAATGTCTATTTTTTACCGACTTCAAAAAAAGGAGGAGGTTCTCAATCCATCGAAATCTTTTTTTTAAGTTCCTCGATTACTTGAAGACGGCTGGACCGATTTGACAAATTCTCTTTTTGTTTGAAAGGGTATATTTTCTAGTTGGTCACATTGTCATTTGGTCACGATCTGATGATAAAAGAGAAAGAAAGATAATGATAGAGAAAGAAAAATTGGAGAAATCGAAGGAACTCTTCAAATATTATAGGCACACCTCTAGCGATTTTGGTATTTTTTATAATAATTCGTGCATTTGCTCTCGGAAAGCACCATTTGGTAAAGTGGAACTGATGATGAAGGACCCAGATGGCCACCGGAATGGATATGTAGGTATTTCACGGGGTTGCGATTCGATTACTTTAATATGGTTGGTAAGCAATTGATGCTCGTCACAATTCATATGGTGCAGTGAAGCTGATGGTGAAGTACCTGGAGAACTCCTCAACAATTAATGTGTCTGCATCGGCAAAAGTAATATTTTGTAAAAGGTAATGTTGACATTGAATATTGTAACTTAGATAAATTACAAACCAACCTACTAAAAAGTGATTGAAAAAAAAACTTTTTTTACAAAAAATACAAGCGATTTCCAAACTAAAAAAAAGTGATAAAATAACTTTAATTTTGGAATTCGGTGGCAAAAAACTAAAATACTGACACCAACTTCCGAAAAACACTTGTAAAAAGTTTGTAAAAGTAATATAGGTGGCTTAATAATCCTAATTGAATTCGAACAAATACTAGGTTATTTTGGGTCAATATGTTTAGCAAATAACACCATCAATGTTAGCCGATTAATGTACGAAAAAATCTAAATCGTAAGAGAGCAACAATGAATGGAACGCATGGTGCCTGAATAATTCATTACGACCTTTAATTTTTAATACCGGTCGAGTTTGATGTCCGAAAACTAGATTTCCGGTGATTTTAAACACTTTATATGAACAATATGCTAACTAGGATAGCCTAACATAACTCTTTCTTTTATTTTTCCTGTAGAACAACTAGAACGTTGTTATATGACCAACATAACTCAACAATGTCTCAGATAATACTCCTACGCATAGTCACACGGATTTAATGTCTTTTAAATATGTCCACCCAAGATTTAAGTGTAATTAAATAAAAAATAACATTTTATATTGCTAGAGACTTCCTGACACCTGTCTGTAAAACGCCGAGAATTTAAGCCCATAATGCCATTAATTAGTTAATTCCGTTTATTTTTAATGTTGTCTATTTAACGTTCTTTATTTGAATTTGATGTTTGAATAACGACTTTTTAAGGTGAAGGAGAGGTGTTAATGAAATAAAAACTTTTTGATGACGCGTCAAGTGTGTGACGATGATCTTGTTTAGGGTTATAAAACGGTATGACGATTACAGATCTGCTAGTTATGCGTTTTTGATGGTTACATCAAAAACGCATAACTAGCAGATCTCTAGATAAAATTTCTTTTTTTTCCCGACTAGCATTAACATGCTAGCCGGGAAAAAGAGGAATTTTATCTTTATAATATGTAGCTAGAGTCGTACGAATTTGAATTTATCGAAAAGCTACGGTTTGACTCAAGATATCATTTTACTATAAAATTTCGTAACCACTAGTATCGAATGGTTTACTCTCAGACCCATATAAAATTTCAATAACACTGACCGACCTGGAGATCGAATCCAGGACCCAATGTACTCGTGCTTTCGACCACTAAGTTCTTAGGAAGACAAAACAACGTCATGTGCTAGAATATCAATAAAAAAAAAAACAACTCCTCGATCCTTACCATGTGCACTCCTAGTATCATCATCGCTCCACGCCAGCCCACTGTTCCTCAGTATTCTGTTCACGCTGGACACTGAAGGTATAGAGTGGGGTTCACACACTCTTGCGCTCAGCAGTCTCTCCCGAATCTCCCACGCGAACATACCAGGGTTCTCTTGTTTTAGTCGCAGGATCTTCTTGACTACTGTCGGGGTTGCGACTTGCTGTGAAAAACAGGTTGCTGTTAGTGATTGGTCGAAACAGAAGAGGATTTTTGATTGATCTTTGCTGATTTCGTAAAGAGAGTTTTCAATTCGATGACATGTGAGCAAACATCTATGTCGCCTGTTTGTACGCAGTTGTTTATATGGTACATTGAACTTTAAAAAAAAAAAAAACAGCTTTGTGGACTTTGAAGAGCATTGTCTCTGTCATTCATAGCATTTGTGTAAGCTTCTTTTTCAAAATCTCGTTAAGTCGAAAACGGTCTGATGCTTCTTCGACGTTTTCTACGAAAGAACATTAATTAAAGTGAATTTCGGTGACTTTAATAAACTGTAAGACGTTGCGTTATTTAAAATGCCTTTTAAGGCAATTATTGAAGCAAGTATTTATATAAGACTTTAAATTATAATAGCAAGTACATTTACCTTATGCATTAAAAAAACACTTCATTCCCCCACCGTTACAGAAAAACGGTAACGAAACAAAATAAGAAACGAAACGGAACTACAGTACAACAGTTAAACCAGTAGATTGCATTCAGTCAAGGCAGCCTCGATAATGACGATATAATAACTACGCCTCATGATGCGCGACCAGTACTCAGAAATGTCATCATTTATGGTTTATATGTTTATGTGCAGCTTATAGTGTGAAAGTCACTGTTTTTGTCACACGTCGTTTTGTTATGGAAACTCTTTGGAGCTGTCTGTGCGTGTTTCTTGGGTTATGTCGGAAATACACACAATGCGATTTTGAAGGAAACTGCAAATCCGTTGCTGATATGCTGATCCCATCAAAAACATAACACGTAAAAAATGCAAGTCTAACAAATTCAAATTCAAATCATTTAACTCGAGTAACATAGACTCATATTAGAATAAGTATTTACAAATAAAATTAAAATATAATTTCAATAAAATAGTATAAAATTAAAATGTAATAAAAATAAGAGTAAAATTAAAAATACAATCAAAATTAAAATAAAAAACAAATAAGATTACATTAAATTCAAAGCAAAGCAATGCAGTTCTTCTACCGCAAAACGTTGTGAGATCCAATGTAAAACCAAGTCGGTTAATAATTGATTCAGTACCAATCTATGGGAGCATCTACCCAACAACTTTGTCATAAATTGTTACCTAATTAGTTAACTAACAACATTTTATAGTGACCGTATCAATATTAGACATCTTTATTTCTTTAATAAATAGAATGACTTGGCAATGAATGATAGGCTGAGGAATGATGTGATAAGACAGCGGTGTGATTTAAAAGAAGATGTACCTAGTGACAAAAATTGAAAAGGGCATGCTGAGATGGTTTGGGCATGTTGAGAGGATGAATGAAAAGCGACTAACAAAATGTATTTACAAGGCTGATGTGAAGGGAAAGGCCGGTCGGGGACGCCCTAGAAGGACATATACTGACCTTATTGGTGATGTTCTTCAGAAAGGCCTGGTGCTTAGTACTTGCAACCGGCGGGCGTGTATGACTAGATGTATGAACGTAAACGAGACAAAAGGAGTATGTAAGGTTCGTAGCAGGTGGCGTTCTGTAGTTTCTGCCTACCCCCATACGAAGAAGGTGTGAGTTTATGTATGTATGACTTGGCAATCGCACACGGCAATAGAATCATCAGACAAAATTGTGTGCTCGACGACGTAAATGACGCAATGAACGTTTTTGTATTGTCAAAATGAAAGACGCAAGGTGTGTCACGCAGTTACCCCACAGGGTTGATTGATATTAAAGCCATATTAGACTATCATAGAAATATGATCAGAGATATATAAGTAATTTTTATAAGAAGAACCTGTGACGGTTTAATAACTACGAGTACATATAATTATATTGTTTGTGATCATAGTTAAGGGATCCTATTTGACTGCAGGCGTACAAATATCATCATATCCATCTAACCACAAAAACGGCTAAACCAAACACGGCTAAATAGTTATCCATCTTGATTAGTATGATGTCTATATGATCATAAGTTGTATATGTAAAAATGAAGAATAGCATCATTTAGCTCTAATCATAGAATTTGACAGATATGAAATCATATTTGTATGATAAATATATGACAGTGTAATTGAAGCCTTGATCATCTTTTGATGAAGACGTTGGTGTTGGCCGCTCTTCAATTGTTTTGATAGTTTCAAAAAGGTAGAATGTAGTTTTCATTTTGCCAGTTACTTTATAATTATGTCATTGAAATGCAATTTAGGACAAGACACTGTCTCTATAAATTGAAAATACACACATCAAAAGTGTCTAGGGTTCAAGCATTTTTATGCGGATTTCTTGAGATTGAGATGTGGCTTTGTAATAAATTTATGATTATATAAATTTATATGGATCCTTTTTGGTGCATTTCATAATTTGAAACAGGAACTGTTAATCAAATTCGAGTAAAAGATTCGAGTAGAATCAGCTGTCAATATTTTCCCTATAAAAACATACAACGCATTGAAGACATTATTAGTGCTACTGTTTCCCTACTACTGATTAAAACCAACGTTATTATGGAGCGGCGACGTCATTTAAGCAGGGAAGAAATGCTCAGAGCCGTGGGAATGATAGAAGCTGGTTCCCGGCAACGTACTGTGGCTTTAGCTCTGAATACAAGTCAGAGTGTTATCAGTCGACTTTGGACACGTTACCGAAGCACTGGTACCGTGGCTGAGCGCCATGGAGGACGGTATCGCTGCACCACACGGAGACAAGACCGATACATTCAAATCTTAATTCGAAGAGCTCCAACAATAACCGCCATGATGTTAGCCGTGAGGCTTCATCACTCTTCAGGGAACTTAATTAGCGACCAAACAGTCAGAAACCGCTTGCATGAAGTGAACCTTCATTCCCGAAGACCGCTACGGGTACCACCTATAGCAATGCACAATCGTAGGATTCGATATCAATGGGCTCTTGAACACAGAAATTGGGCAGAAGAACAATGGCGTTTCGTGTGCTTTTCTGATGAGACTCGTTTTGGTATGAGACCGGATACAAGACGTATACGACACTGGAGAACCCCTGGACGCCAACAGCGATTAAAATCCTGCCAGGAAGTCCATCCTTATAGTGGTGGAACCATCATGGTATGGGCGGGTATTTGGATCGGCGGAAGAACTGAGTTGATTTGGATCAGAGGCAACCTCAACGCTCAAATTTATGCTGAGACGATTGTATCTGACGTCATCGTTCCTCTACAAGTGCAAATCGGTCCCTTATTTCAGTTAATGCATGATAATGCACGACCGCACACCGCAAGAGTTGTAAGACAGACTCTCGCCGCAGCTAACATCAATGTCCTGCTCTGGCCTGCTCAGTCGCCAGACTTGAACCCGATTGAGCATGCATGGGATATGCTACAGAGAAGAGCTCTGCCGAATATGGAGGGTATCCAGTTGCAAGAAGACCTTTTTTTGTTGTTGCAACGAACATGGGCGGCCATTCCACAGCGTGATTTGGATGAACTCATTTTGAGTATGCCAAACCGATGTTCTTGTGTTGTTAGTGTTCGCGGTAGAAACACGGATTATTAATTGTTTAAGTTACCCAATAAAATTTTAAAGAAAACTGTTATTTCAGTCTTTTTTTCGAACTTTAATGTTAGTGGTTCAAATGTCAAAAATCCCTTTATTAGGAAAATGGCAAATTTCTTTATTAATGCAAAGGTGACTTGGTTTATCGTTACTGTGACAAACGAAAACACTTTATTTGATGAATCCTTAAAGAAAATTTTAATTAATAATATCAATCAGGAGAAAAGTTATTGCAAAAATATATGTTGATCCCTAGACACTTTTGATGTGTGTATTAATAAGCGCATGCAATTCCCTGTGAGCGTATGCTTTGCAATCAACGCGTCACAAGGGCCGACACCGAAGGTGCTTCAGTTGTCCGTGTGAGAAACACCGAAGCTGTTTCTCACACGGACAACTGTACGTAGTTTGCCCCCGAGTCACCAGTCCTGACCCTCTGTATATTTTGACTGCTGAGAATAAAACTACAAACAGAGTATACAGGGAAGTTTTATAAAAATGTGGCTGTTATTGTAGTATATTGTGGTGTCTTACGACTTCCACGTGAACGAAGTCGCGGGCAGAAGCTAATTAAAAATATGAATCATCAACAATCCTGAAAAATAAATCAGTATCTCTAATCACAGCGATTTAATTGAAGTTTATATTATAAAACACGAATTAGGAGGCTTGCTCCATTGGCATCCCAAACAAAAATGTATTTAGTACACACGGCTACACATCAAGCTATACATTTCCAGTTTATGCTGATCTCACATTGTATAGGATTTCCGTACAATGCGAGGTCAGTTTATAGGTTTACAGGTCAGCTTGATATGTGGCCGTGTGTACAACGTAACTATTTTTCAGGAAAAAACATTATTCACAGGCATAACCTTACCCAAACCCGAAGCAATCATGTTCCACCTACAAAAACAAACAAAAAACCGATAGATATGCCAGTGTTTAATAATCTCGCTACCTCTCACGCCACTGCGAAGATTAAATCGATAGAGGACCCCCTTTACTCGAATCGAATCTGATATATTGACACTCTAGTCGACTAATGAGCAAAGCCAACGGACTAAGCTAAGTCATTACTGCCCACACATGGTTGTTCGCACGAACTTTCATTTTAATACTGATATAGTCGATAATTTGAGTAGACTACTTGTAGTGTTGTAATGAAAATTCCTACACTAATAATAAAGTTGTGTGTCGATGATAGGGAGATAAGGTTGGACATGACTTTGGTATTGCTTCTTCAGTTCTATTTGAAACTAGGTGTTTTCCATGGTTTCACTCGCATCCTAGGGCAATTAAGGTTCAGTACCTTGGGCGACCGAGTTCTGCTCTGGTGAAAATAGAGAATGCTCATTTAATAGTATAGGAAAGTTCATACTAATCCATGTATAGTGCCTACTTATTCCATGCTGCCAAGATAGTAGGTACTTACTAATTCCATGCTGCCATGTTTTTATTCTAATGTCATTATTCTCATGTCATTATTCATTATGTTTTTCTAAACTTTGGGCGACCGAGCTCTGCTCGCGTGAAAATACGGAGAAAACTCATTTTCCCAGATATGAGACCTAGCTAGATCGATTTTTCGCCCCCGTATATATCCCTATATTGCAACTTTAATCGAAATCGTTAGAGCCGTTTTCGAGAACGTAAGTACAAATATGTATACAAATATTGCTCGTTTAATAGTATATTGTTTAATAGTGTATTGTTATATTGACTAGCTTTTTTCGAAGTTTCCATAGCTTGCACCGTACCAGTTAAAAAGTCCTTACTCAGTGAGCTTCTCTACACGCGTCGTGGAATTGTTTGTCCAATTTATATTTTCTTTTCAATTTATATTTTTACAAGATGCGATTTAATTGCCTGTGGCCTACCATAAGTTGAAGCAGCAATAAAAGTAGCATCCTCTAAACTCTAAACAGTGTTTATACGGTACAAGTCATGGATTGCTTCAATTTTATTGTGTAGGTACCACAGGCAAGAAACTAGCATCGTGTATAGATAAAATGCTGTCAGTGTCTTCTACAAACATGTCGATCATGCCAAAACTCAGGAATGCTTGGCTGTAGGGTACGTTGTTGACTGTGGGCACTTCCCTTCACAAACTCTTAAAAAAGCTCAAGCGCAGGCGCTTAGTAATAATAAAATTATAGTCTTGCTCTACTGTATAGCTGACGGTATCATCACAATTGTATCGGTACTCTGATACGGATAATCGTAAGTATAGGAACATTAGTAACATGAAGTGCAGCTCATTGGAACTCCATAAACACTGTGTCCATCACGGTTACGTACGATTCGTCCCGGAAGGCAAGGTAGTGAAATGGTTTTTCTTTAGTTTGTTGCATGATGTAACATAGGTACTGTAAGGCATTTTTCTTCCTTGATGGCACGAGATGTACGAGAAATCATATTTACGTATACTATGTTGCAAAATAGGGAGATGTCGGCTGCCGAAAGTGATCGTCATTTCTTTGTCTTCATCTTTTCTGTTTCTTCCCAGCTAAAGCGAAGTGGTGAATGGCGGGCGTTTTTGAGGACTGTCATATGTAGTTTTGACGTTCAAAAAGTGCTGAGTCTAAGCCTGGTTTGATTTTGATTTTTTTGCGTTTCTATAGCTATCTACATTGTGTCAGTTCAGAACTTAGCTAAGAGTTAGAGTACTACTAATTCATCATCAAAAGCGTGCCAAAGTTTCACTACTGGAGAATCTTTGAATGCATCATGCATACATTCCTCATCGTAACGGTTACCGACGATTGAACTGGTTTTTGCTACTTTCGACTTGCCAATCCCAAATCTTTAGATTTGAGATTTTGTCTAAAGACAGCAATTAACTGCCCCACTTTACACTAGAGTCAAAATATTCGTACAATCAAGATGACTACCGATTTTTTAATATAATAACACCAATTTCCTCAACACCTCACGATCGATACATCTGTTGAAATCGAATCAATATTCCGACAATTATCTAAATTCGAACCACCGAAAATCCATTATACAAACTTTTTTTAGCAGAACCTCCACGCATGTGGTTTAAAAAAATAATTATAGGATTTTTAAGTAGGCTGTCAAAGTTAATGGGTAAATAGTAGGGTATGGAGTAGAGGTGTGGCGAAGAATCGGTGAACGCAAGGCGTCAATTTTGGAAGGTAACCGATTATTACGCCATTAGATGCACAATCGATATCCTATTGAGTGGTCGGTGCATCCGAATGTGGATGGTAAATGTTGCATGGGTAAAGACGATTAAAGGAAGCTTTTTAGAAATGCATTAAATGTTCAATTTCCTTTGAAAATATAACGGTTGTATAGGTGTCTTGAGTCAAAGGAATCAAGATCAGAAAGGTGGCATAGCTGATTTCGAGGAAAGAAAAAATATTGCTCCAGTTCGTGTCCGTTTCGTAGACACCACCATTAAAAAAGGTGTTTAAATTGCCAGTTGCACTATGCAATTATAACATGCGTTTCTTATGCTCCTGTCAAAATCACACTGTCCTTTTTTAAAAGGTTTAACATTAACATTAACTACCGTACTCAGAATTCTGCTGTCATGTCTGGTGTTTTGCTAAATTCTTTGTCTATTATACATAGTAGCAGTTTTTTTTTTTTTGGAGGGACAGCATCTCATAGCTGACTGCTGAGGTTATGACTGTTTAACTGGACTTTCCTGTGGCTGCCTTAAGCTTCTACACTCAAAGCCTCTAACCAGGGGCAAAAACTATGCTAATTAAAACTAGGCGAGCGCTCGCTAAGGGCACCCCCTGTGAAGTACGAACCCCTGTGAGGTACGAACCTCGGCTTAGGGCGTCGCTGGAGGGACCACATCAAAGATGGGACGGGCTGGTATAGTAGCAGTAGTTTTGACATTGCTTATAAGAGTCCTCTCAATTAACTCATCTAATCCAAAATCGGCCATTTTGGATTAGATGAGTTAATTGAGAGGACTTTTGGTAGTCTTCCTTCGTAGTCTTTTTCAACAATGTTGACGATGATTTTCAGCTTTGTCATGATTATGCCTTTTCCCAACTCTGTTCTGAGGTCAGTTTTTCTAAACTAATATTATAAAGAGAAGAGATTTGATTTTTTTTTGTACGTTTGTTTGTTTGTAACTGTTTCACGTTTCTTTCTTTTTTCGTGTGGTTAGAGACTAACCTAGTGTCAAAAAGCCGCTCATGGGCCTCTGACCTGACTTCACATGCCGTCGAAAAATATATCTCTTAGGCATGCCGGTTTCCTCACGATGTTTTCCTTCACCGTTTTTGAAGCAAGTGATAATTATACAATACGCACATGAATCCGAAAAATCAGAGGAGCGTGCCTTGGGTACAAACTCAAGATCTATGACTTGGCAGTCCGACAGTCACACGACTAGGTTATCACTGCTATTTGCTGCGTTTCACGCTAAAAGGGCTGAACGGATTTGGATGAAATTTGGCACATGATCTGGGCTAGGATATAGGACACTTTTTATTCCAATATTTCCATGGGATCGGGACTTATGCGGGTGAAACCGCGGGGCGCAGCTAGTAGTGTAATAAAATATAAAAATAAAATATAAGAATAAGCAGCATTTCAGGAGTAACTGCTATAGGTGTCCCTCAAGGTTCAAAAGGGATCCTTATGGGATACACACAATCAAACGCTTAAGCTTCGAACCCATTTATCTATACAAAAGACATAAAATTTACTACGCCATAAAAAAAATTTAATCCAGTTGGCGCCACTAGATGGCGTTACCTTCTCACGAGACAGTATCAACCGGCAGAACAAGAATATTTGATTGACAAGCACCCAGCGATGCACGACATCCAATTACACAGCTTCTCGTTTCTAAGAAAAAAATCGATGATACCTGGTTTATTACAAAATATTAGGTACTGACGATGTTGGTTCCCATGTTTCTGTTTACCTCTCCAACTAACTTTTGTTTTTATCGTGTAAAAACAAAACACACACACACACACGCCCACAACACTGTGGTTTGTTCCTTAAAACAAAAGATAGTTACGTTACAATAGATGTGGGTTCAGGACAAAAATGGAGCTTCTGTGTTTAGATTTTCAATCGCCAGTTCTGACCGCTGCGCTAGCTATATCCGGATTTTTAATATTTCCGAAGATATCTTTTAACTTGGCTGCATTAGTCAGAATTAGCAATGCGTGAGCATTACTCCTAGCGTAATTTCAAGTGCGATTTACACAGATCATCACTTAAGTAACGCTAGGAGTACCTCAAGGCAGAATTCTGAGCCCCTACTGGTGGTTCCCCCTTATAATTTTATATTGATGGCGTTCCAAATATATTGTTTAACAAAATATGGTTTAATTTACAGACTACTGCATTAAGGTCATGGCATTAATACGGTATCAACAATTGTTCCTTCTGAAGTTGCAACGGTCAAAGTTTGTCTTGCCGATACCTACACGTATCAATCAAAAGATACATTAAACGCGCGATCAAGACTATTAATTATATTGGAAATATTACTGACAATAAGCCTAACCTTGAAATAACCTTATAAAACAAGTCGGAAAGGAGCGACAAAACTAAATATCGATGTGTACGAATCTGGCTAACAAAGACATCAACGCCCACTATCGAAGCTCTTTGCAGTTAAAGACCAAAGTCTCACATCAAATCTAATCTAAACTGAAACAGCCAACGACTATCTAAGCTCGATATCAAACTATAAACTGTACCTCACGATCAAACGAACGTACATAACCGCTTCACATTCCCCGCGACGTCACGGCCCGTTCCGTTCAACACAACTTTTTGCCCACTCCCGCGCATCAATCATGCCTGACACATCCAATATATGTTTTTGCACGATGCCGCAACGCGCTAACTGTCTACGCGTGCGATTAGCCTTTCTTATTACGTACTATGGATTTCTATTAGACTTTCCACATTTGATGGGGTGAAAGATAATTCCGTGGGGCGTGAGACCCGTTGCTTTAATACCTTAATGGTAGATTGATTCGATATTAATTCCAAGGATACATTAACTGCAGGTGTCTAGGAGTTGACATGTGACTTTTTTTCTCGTGTAATAAATGGGTCAACGTTGTGCTCATTAAGCTTGCATCCTATCAGGAACTAGGGTGTAATTATATGGTTTACGGAAGCTATCAAGAGATAGTATTAAAGTAATCTATATATAATTAGCCGAGGTTTTTTGTAGAGTTTGATTGCGAATAATTAATGCTTGTGTTCATTTTGTGCGTAGTAATGACATGCATCAGCTTTAAATATAACTTGTAGTCTCAATGGTGCAGTAATAGCAAGTCTGAGGGCCTGGTTTCGATGCATACTACAAACAAAATAGTTATACACAGTACTAAACTGACATAATCTTCTTCTCGTGAGGTTAGTGACTAAGCTAGTGTCAGAGTTTTAAAGCCGCCCATGGGCCTCTGACTTGGCTTCAAATGCCGTCGAGAAATATCTCTCAGGCGGTTTCCTCACGATGTTTTCCTTCACCGTTTTTGCAGCAAGTGATAATTATACAATACGCGCATGAATCCGAAAAGTCAGACGTGCGTGTTCGAACTCGAGACATATGACTTGGCAGTCTGACGGTCACACCACTACGCTATCACTGCTGACACAACTTACATGATGACTCAAGCTGAAAAGAGATTTAAAACAAGGAGCTCCTCACGTAGCTAAATGAATCTTGAATCAAAAACGTGCAAATCTGTTCGCAGATCTATTTTGAAGCAAGTTCACAAATGACCATCTTTAAAGAATTTAGGGTCTTGCCCAGGTTCAGAATTATCTATGTTTCTAACTTTTTGTGTAAACTATTGCTTGGGTCTGCTAAGATTTGAAATGAGACAGGAAAATTGCTAAACAATCTTTGAAGATGACACGCCACGGTATCATTCACAATTGAAATTAGATTGACCAACAGCAATTGTAGAGTTTTTGCTCTCATTTCCGAAGTGATGCTACAGATCTGATCGGCTATTTTTACATAATATATTTTTAGAGATTTGGATATTAAACGACTGTCTCTCATACCCTTTGCTCTTTTGAAGGGTAACCTTCGTGGATGACAGGCGTGTCAGCAATGTATGAACACGCTTTAGCACACTTGAAAATGCTAAATCAACAGAGGGGAATGGATTTCTCCGGTGACCATAGCCAATGAGTCAACATTTATGCAAACACCATACACGCAAATTACAAAGAACTACGTAAAATATTGATAACTAGCTGTTACCCGCGACTTCGTCCGCGTGTAATTCTATACATCAATTTTATTTATTGGTATCACGGGACTTGCACTGGCAGCTCAGTGCAAGTCCCGTCAAAATCGGGCCAGCCGTTTCGGAGATGAGCCGGAACAAACAGACAAACAGAACGTAAGACAAAAATTTTAAAAAGCTGTTAGTTTGACATTACAAATAGACACTTCAATTTTATTTATGTGTATGTATGTATGTACATATACATTGTATTAACAACTAATTATCAAGCTCATAGTAAGGTCTTAGCCAAATTGATAAAAATGCAATGAAAAGTGACGAAAATCTAAGTCATCATAAAATTCATGTAAAAATAATCGTAAAGACTTTAATGTAAGTTTTACTGTTTTAAAACAATAATACTTTAAACAAAGTTGTCATGATTTCTCCGTAATTATAAGGTGAAAGGACCGTAATTGATCATAATGTGGCGAACTGGCGATTTAAGACCCTAAGTTCAGTTTTCCTCACGCAGTCACGGTTGTAGTAAATTGAAAAAAAAACATTGGACAATGAAAATGTCATGGAGCTACTAGTCAGATTTTGAACTGCAACCTAATGCTAAGAAAAAAAAAACTAAATGCATTCTTCCTATACTTAATTCCTTTAAACCCGCGAAAAGAATCAATTAAAGAAATCTCTCCTTCATATAATTCATCATCACTTTCTATAAAAGACGATGTCCTTTACCTGGAGACAGGTTATAGGTGTGATGATATTCTTATAATGAGCTCATCAACATATTTCTATGTAGTGTGTTCCATTCCTCAAATAGTTGAGCGGAAAAAAGCTATATCCATGAGGAGTTGGCAAAGGAATCCACGCTATTCCTAATGAAGGGTTTTTGTTTGTTATAGTTTCTAATTTAATTGTAAGCTGCAAATAATGAAATTATTTTGTGATGGATGTTTTTGTTAAAAACTTAACATCAATTATTCACAAGGTTTTTGTAACTTTGACACATTTTCTGCACCTAAGCATTTTTCGCAGCTTCATTATTATTATTTAATATTGGTTCAAAAAAATATATATAATTCACAATTTACTTAGTGGTGTTTTTTTTTTTTCTTTTTTTGTGTCGATAGTACTTTAATCTTATATGGTTTGGGCCCAGTAGATTGTCAGGTTGATTGCGGCATTAGTGGCATTCTTTAGGTGTGATATCCTGCTATTTCTTAGCTTGTCTTAAATTCAAAATCAAAACTCATTCATACTCGAGAGCCTGGGTAGACTTTAGGAAAGTTTTGAAGACATTCATTCGATAATTTCGATAAGTTATTCAAAAACTTAAAAATTCATCCACGCGCTGCAAAAAACCTGATCTACTCCCATTTTTGTGAATTCTCAATTTCAAAATTCTCATAAGGATACCTACATCTTAAAGCTGCTACAGTGCCAGAATCTCGGTGTTAATCTTCGCAAAAAATTGTGAATCGATCTGCCAAGCCCTTTTACTGAGGGTAACGTGCGTTCCAAGGCTTCAGAAGACAAGGCCGGACGAGACAGAGCCATTCCAAACGTACTTGATAATTATCAATTTAACGTGCCTTACCTCTTTTAACGGAAGAGGTCGGGTAATTAAAGTTTTTATGCCGTTTTAAGTGTTGTGATGTCCTTTGTGAATGAAGGAAGGTGATGTTTGGCGCCAGATGTAAGGTTTTGTTTTGAAAATAGAATAACGACTGGGCAGGGAATAATGTAGGTTAAGATTGGCCCTTGTGATGTTGCAGGATGTTTGTCTATGCTTTTATATCATTATTTCTATGTTGCTCTTACTACTGAAATGAATCGATTTCCAATTTACTATTATCTGCCTCCTAAAGCTCCGTAAAATAAATTCGATTTCATCATTTTTACTGCGGTGCGATATAAGTAGATATCTCTCGTAAAATTCGCGATTACATGAAACATGAATTTTCATTAATATACCAAAAGCGGCATTAGGTGCGTTCGTAATTTGTATAAATAGCCCAGTCAAGAAAAAAAGTTTCACACTCAAATAGGTAAGTATTTAAGTACTAATATCCTAAATAAGACGTCCTTACCACACAAAAGCAGCAATTTCCAATAGCATGATAAAGTGGACGTATCAAGCAATAATTTCCAATATGTTTTATGGAGCGGCTCAACGGTATTAAAAGGCGCGTAATAATATTGACAGCGTAATCCACGGGGCAACATAAACTGAACGATATCGCTGCAAATCCGACTTAAGTTGCGAAAAGCTGGGCGATCAATTGTGATAGTGATGTGTTTTAGCTTGTTTTAGGGAATGCGTGATTTAAAAAATTGTAGGATGACGCGTGATTTAAAAAAATGTCTATAATGATTGATATGCATGTCATTTTTAAAACATCTTTCTGATAGTGATGTGTTTTAGTGAGATTTTTTACGGTGACACCGTAAAAAATAATTAATGCCGACGACAAATTAGAGAACGCGTAGTTTTTTTAAAAATTGTCAGAGGTGCCTGATTTTAGAAAATATATATATTTTTTTGTTGTATTTCGTGATATTTTAACGTATGTACGAGTATGTTTAAAACAGCCTTCCGTATTCAGAGAGAGAGAATGCTTGATTTAAAAAAAAAACTTACATGCCTTTATTTGTTATTCAAGGCATTTTAACACATTTTTTTGAACATCCTTCCGTTGATCCCTCGCAACATAAATAACTAATTGTGTCTCATTATATAAAGCTTGATAGGTAACCGTCATTATGACCGGTTAGGATCTTAAATATTTATAGGTTTTAATTAATTTAACTAAACTTTAGAAGAAGCGATATTTGCCCGGGGCTTAAATTTTTTAATCATAATTTCCTGTTAAAACGATGCAAAAATAATTACAACAGATAGCTAAAAATATGTCAGCTAGGTACAGCTTTTTCTGCATACATTTTATTGAAACAAAATAACTTGCAAGATTTGTTGCCAAGTAAATCGAAAGTATTCGAGAATCTCGTTAGTAAATAACAAAAAAAAAAACACTAAAAGCACAACCCTTTAAAAACTGAAAACGATCAACAAAATCCATTCATATACAACCAAATTCCCGTGTCCTGTCCGTACGTCCGCGTGAGGTTATTAAGGCCTAACTGATAACACCCGCGATAGTTTGACACAGTGACAGGTGCCACCCGCTCCCATGACCCGCTTGACCAATCGCACCATTATTGTTACAAATTGCCCTCTGATCCGACCCCTGATTGTGTTCGGAAGACGTAATTACGTATTTCGAGTGTGTTTCCGAACGTCTTTTTTAGGGAGCTGTCATTTTGATAATCATAATCAGGTGTTTTTGACGTTTGTTTGAATTGAACTGATAAATATTTTATTTTGGAGCGAATTTCAGTTCTATAGTGGATTTTAATTTAGGTACTGGTTTACAGCTACTTTATATTGCTTGTTTCCAAAAAAATAAGGTAGACAATAAAAATAAAAATAAACTTAAAACTGAAGAAAAATACTACAAAAAAAATCGCCAATCGGTAGGAAAATATATATTTTTTTAAAATTATTTTCCTACCGATTGGCGATTTTTTTTTCTAATAGTTTGTTTGTCTTGACTCAGCTCTGTTATTTTTTCAACAACCTATATTGCTACTACAGGTAATACAGCCTGCATGCTTATCGCGGGAAGTGGTCATAATACTCATTTTGTTTACGCCGGTCGATTTTCCATGTAAAAGTTATCTGGTAAAGCCCGTAAGCTCTACTTATCGAGTATGAAAGAAGCGAGACAAACATTATTACTCGCATTTTAGATAGTAGTTGACATGATATTGTTGGTCTATTAGTTTACTGATGTAGCGGTGTACATTTAATGTACCATACATTTGAACGTTTTGGAATGAAACAACACGAAGTTAACAAAAAACGAATGAAGAAACAATCTTGTTCAGGTGAAACCAAAAATTTTGCACTAAGTAAAATGTAAGACTAAAAAATATGGACTTGTATCATTTTCAGTCTTGTTTAATTTCTTGTTGAATTTTTGAGGTAATTATTTAGCTTGATAAAGTCACTAATATAAAAAAAAAGATTAAGATTTTGATTGAAGATTTTGTTACGATATTATGATTTAAAAGAGTGTCCGTGGAGTTTCTTGCCCGTTCTTCTTCACAGGACAACCTACCTACTACGCTTTGGAATGGGCAACTAGCTTCATCTTTCTGACTGACCGACCCCTTTTTTTTTTTTTTGTCGGTGGGAAATCATCAAATAACTTCTCCCGCTCTGGGCGGAGCGGGAGGGCGTATCAGACTCTTACTGACTAAAACCCACCCGTGTTCCTTCGGTTGCCCTGTCGCCGGGGGCCACGATCTCCCTTTCGGTTTTCTTCGCAACCCCGGCAGGCATCGGCCCTAGTGGACCCCTTCAATTCTGCTGACATCTCTTTGAGGCGCGCGTGGAACACAACGCGCCGTCGACCCGGGCCTGGTCCTTATCGGACTGTGAGCCACCCATTGCTCACCGCCCGCAAGCCCGCGCCTACGGTGGCCGGAAATCGCCTCGCGATTCCCGACGCCCTGGGCGTCTCCTCCTGCGGCGGTTAGGGGCGTGAGGGCGCGAAATTTGCATCTCCCTCACGCGTTCCGCCTCCTCCTTCGCGAGCATTACCGCTTCGCAGAAGGAGGTGACGGCCTCCCATTTCCTCTCGCTCCGTACCATGGCCTGAACCAGGGCCGGACGCGAGAGATCACCGCCGCCGATCGCCTCCACGAGGACACGGCGATGCTCCGCCCAAGCTGGGCAGACCTCCACCGTATGCTCCACCGTGTCCTCCGGGCGATCCACACAATGATGACACCCGGGCGTTTCCTCCCGCCTTATCCTGTGCAGGAACCTCCCGAAACAGCCGTGTCCGGTGAGGACCTGCGTCAGGCGGAAGGTGAGGACGCCGTGGCGCCTCTCAAGCCACTCCTCAAAGAGGGGTCTTATCGCCGCAATTGTGGCGTGCCCAGACTGACCGACCCCTTGACAATTCAAAAGTGCCTGTAAATGGTATAATTGAAATAAATACTTTGAGTTTTTGAAACGAACACTCCAGTTGCGTAACACACCTAATCCAGTGCTTCATATGTTACTAACGTACGTAACGCAAAGAATGTTGTAGAACTATCAAAATAAAATTAATCCGTAGTTTTCCTATTGATTCAAAGATTTAGTATTATGTGGGTTTGATTGTTCTTCATTTTGTCCACAATTGAGCTGTAATTGTTTCACTAGCAAACGGAAACGGACTATTGTTGCGTTCGCTTCTTGCTGTCCAGTTGTCTTTCCATCGATAAAATTGTAACTCTCTTATCATCCAGAATATAAATGACAATTAAGTTTTTTTTAACTAAGGCCGATGTCTGTTTAAAAGAAATTCGTTTGTGACGTATCAGTAAGGGCCAGTATCTTTTAATTTATTAGGTTAGATTTTAAATGTTTCGTCTTTATCAAAAACTATTTTACAAAAAGCGATATCTCCATTTTAGTTGAGTTGGGTTAAAAAATTGTCGTATCCTGTACAAGAATGTGATTATTAAATTTAATGATTTACTTCAGACATTAACGGAATGAAAGATGAATGAATCCATCCAGATAAAGAAACCAATGTGATTGGTCACACATTTTTGGACACGACTTAATCATTTACTTATGCCTTATTTATAACTAGACCAACCATAATAGCTATTGGCTAATTAAAACTTTTCACTGAACTAAAAGTCTGTCTAATAACAGACATCTATCAAATCATCAGCATTTAACATTAAAACCGATAATTATCGCAGAAAAACATAAATTAAAATACACACGTAACATAATGTACGAGTTATACGAAACACCGCGCTTCGTTATTGCCAGATCAATTAAAAACACGTACAGGTAATGTGTTGCCAGTGTTGAATATTTAATATTGCCGCGTTATATTGTTTGACAATGCTGTTAATGTCAGTTTGGCATGTCATGGCGTTCAGGCGATGACTATCACTTTTTTTTTTCCAATAACTTTCGAAATTATTAAGCAATTTAAATTCATATAAATCGATAGGTTGGTGTTCTTGTTAATCAGTAATTGTTTTATAGGACCAGTAATTTTCCAGTTTAAACGTGGAACATAATAATGTGGTATTTTAATTATCTCTTTTACCAAGCGAATATGCAAACCTTTGGACAAGAAAAGAAAACATAAAACATCTTTATCTGTTTAAAAATAGAACTGCAAACTAAACCTTCTTGCATGAATCCCACAAAAATTGCCAGCATTAAAAAAGAAAAAAAAATCCCTCGTCCGATCAAATAGATACCGCAAATGAGCGAACACAAACCACACTCAGGTAAAAATTAACCCCTCGATCGCGACACTCGATGTTTTAACATGTTATTAAGATAAACGGGGTCGCCCCTACCCTCAACCACAGAATAGATAGGTGCAGGAGGTCGACTCCATACAACGAGCGAAAACGCACGCACACAGAGACACGGTTCACGTACAGCGAGTGCAAACGCACTGGCGACTGGCAATTGTTTGAGATCGCCACAAGTACGCGTCTAAGTGTAACACCAACATTTCTAAGGGGTTCTGCTAAAGAAGCTCTCCAGCTGGTAAATTTTAAATACGAGCTTTGTATTCTTCTCTGACCCAATATATGAGCTGTGTTGAGGTGAAGAAGGGAATGCGTTACGTTTGTGCGTAAACGTGTTTGGGCAGAAAAATTGTAATTACGAGCTACATATGCTTCTTTAGCTTAACACAATATGAGTTGTGTCAGCTTTGTATTCTGTTTGTACTTTACTTACTTCCAAACCTTTCTTTGAGTGAACAATAACACGCCTATGCGTTTGCGCGCCTGTTTTTTGTTCGTGGTATGGAGTCGACCTTTTGTACCTATCTGTTTTGCAGGCCAACCCCGGATATTAGGGTTGATCGGATGTATTGTATTTAATTGGTTCGTGTTGTTCGTATTTGTGTAATTGTGAACATAGTCCGCTTGTAACACACGACAGTTTTTTAATCGATATGAATTTGTTATAGGGATTTATTTATGTTTGGGAATTTTGGCGTTGATGTCTTTTGTTTAAAAGGAGGTTTTTAACTGTCGATAGTTTTGTTATGTTTATTATCTTCGTCGACTTGTTCTTTATTTCTGATTGGCTCCTAATTTAATCTCTGTTTTATATTTTAAAACAAACGACTCGCCCCTGCTTCGCACGGTTTTTACGACTTTACAAAATATCGAGATTTCTTTATTATAAGAAAATTTAATATTAATGTATAATACACATAAACCATAATAAGGAAATGGAATAAATTTTTGAACTAAATATTGGTGTAAACCTCATGATGAAAATGCTTTGCAAAACACACAAAACATTTCCACAAAGCAAAGCGGTGACACACAGACACAAAAACCGGCTTTAATCGTAACTAATATTATAAATGCGAAGGTGAGTTTGTTTGTTTGTTAAACTTTCACGCTAAAATGGCTGAACAGTTTGCGGTAAACATGACGCAAAAAAGAACAAAAAATAAAAAAAAGAACACAGAATTTGGCACATGGGTAGACCACGACCTGGATTGGAATAAAGAATACTTTTTATCCCGATATTTCTACGGGGTCGAGACTTATGCGGGTGAAACCGCGGGGCGCAGCTAGTTAATAATATTTATAGATACACTGTACTCAAATTTAATTTAAATCAAAATTATTATTACAATGATACCAAGTGTCTTAATAATATTTATGATTGCTGTATCGCGTCCACAAAATTATCGAATGCCTAATTAAATTCAAACAAATTTTCAGCTTCCCTAGCTCAGATGACCAGCCAAGCCTAGGTGGACCGACGACCTTAAGAAAGTGGCTGGGAAGACTGGATGCGGAAGGCGGAGGACAAGGTTTTATTGCGTAGCTTGGGAGAAGCTTATGCCCAGCAGTGGACTGACAGCAATAGGCTGAGTTGATTAATAGACTGCTTCCCTTCACCTTCATCTGCCACAGCCTAAAAAAATCCGCTTTCACCAGTGGGAAAATAAGCGTAAACAAAAGACCCTCCGCATCATACCTTTCATATATTAGAGCAACGGTAATGCAGTAAACGTCAAATGTTAACGAAGTTCGCAGAAGTGTGCAAAGTTCCTAATTGGTCATAAACAATGAATGACGCTCACACCTCAGACTGACGCTGAGATTGACACTGAAGGCGTATCTAGAGCTCTGAGTAATTTTAATAATGAAGTATGGAAAGGAAAGCATTACCATAGAGTTTTCCATAATTTTTCTTTACATCTTCAAAGATTTTTTGGCATCACATCTATTGGCGGACGATGTAAGAGATAAAGAGTAATTTTACTGCAGGTTCCATCTTTCAATTTCATGCCTACAATATTTTTTGTATTGTTGGTTATCGTATTAAAACAAAATTAAGTGTATCACGGCAAAAAGGTTTTTTTGCATTTTGAAACCCACAAACAGAGCATCATTGCAGATGGAAAATATGTCCTATTGATATACCAAATAGGAACTTGGTGATATCTAACCAAAGACATGAATAATATCTGCCGAGCCTTAATTTTTTTTTTTTTTTTTTTCTCTGTAAAAACTCGAATCAGGACTTCAGCCCGGTTGATGTTAATAAGCTCGCCCCCTGCTACATGGGATTTAAAACATAACTGGTGACATAAATGGAAATGTACTATGTACACCTCTGCCTACCCCTTCGGGAAATAGGCGTTATGTTATGTGTTATCTTTATTTAAAACCAATTTATCGAGTGTAAAACTAATTTACACTCGATAAATTGGTTTGCTCAACCGGTTTTACTAAAACAGGACAACTCTACTCAACCCTTCAAAGACGATCGTGTATATCAAACATGACATAACATAATATTGTTAAACTGTATCAACTTAATACTCTGTGACGAAACCGCTATATTCCCGCGTCTAATACCAGCACGTTAGCAGTAGTGACGGTAACAAATACTTCTGTCCGTATGAGCTTGCGCAAACACCATTCATTATGATCGGACGGATTTACATACGGTGTGTGGCAATCGTTTTAGTTACACTAGGTTAGCTGTGTGTGTTGCGATTTGTGGGATATGTCAGCTAATATCTTGTAAGTAAAAATGCAAGCGTAAACGGAAATTTAAGCCACGTATCGGTTATTATAAGTATCTAATTGATTGTAAATACTATAGAGATCAATGTGAGGATATATACATTGCCACCTCACCACACATACGCACACACACACACCCACACACGTCAACGCGTTCGCCACCCACACTCACAAGTACAACCTAATAGGTATGCTATATTATAATATTAATCTACGTCACGACATTCACGTTGACACGATGCCCCTGTAATGCTCCACGTTCTTCCAAAATACAAGCCCTGGCTTAGTTTGAGCATCAGTTTCAATACCTACCTAAAGCAAAAAAATAAATAATACTGTATCTATGCACCAAATTTTTGTGAATGCTCTCATTATTTTGTGACAATAAACTTTTTTCATTTTTCTACTTTTACATATAATACTGAGAAAAAAAACACCAACCTTTCATATCCATGTCGGTTGATGGATGAGAACGACAAGAAGATGGGCAGTATCATCTTCCTCCCTGTTACTAAAGACAGCGATCACTTATCCTTTTACCAAGCGTGATAGGTATGATAATTTCCTCTGTGGTCATGTAAATATGCAATCACTAGTAGCGCCCCGTGGTTTCACCCGCATAAGTCTCGATTCCGTGGGAATATCAAGATAAAAAGTATTTTATATATTAATCCAGATTATTAACTATCTGCGTGCCAAATTTCATCCAAATCCGTTCAGTAGTTTTTGCGTGAAAGAGTAACAAACATCCATCCATCCTCACAAATATTCACTTTTATAATATTATTATTAAATAAATAAATTATTAATAAATTATTATTATTAATTATTTAATTAATTATTTTTTTAATTAATTAATTAAGTATTTTTAAATTAATTAATTAATTATTTTTTAAATTAATTAATTAATTATTTTTAAATTAATATATTAGTATTAGTAGGAAGTAGGATCATTCATCATTCTCCTCCCCTTATCCCAATTTATTTGTGGTCGGCGCAACATGACCCTTTCTTCCGTACTTTTTTATTAGTCGTCATCTCAGTAGTCACCCCCTTTCTATCCATATCATCTTTCACACAGTCCACCCATCGCTTCTTTGGTCTTCCCCTATTCTTATAGCCATCGAGGTTCATATTCAAAACTTTCCCCACAACATTTTCCTCACTCCTTCGCATCCGATGCCCGCATGCCCATACCATGACAACCGGCTTCCGCACAACTTTTCTGTCACCGGCAATATTTTCACACAATTAAAATAATGTATGAATATAAGAAGCACTGTAGGTCGAGCCATTGTAACAGGGCCCAGGTCCATTTTATTTAACACCTAACACAGTAAGGTACAAAAATTAAACGAACACCCCCACAATAAATGTAAAACTCCTCTAAAACTACAATTAAACTGTACCGCTAATAAATATACAAAAATATCCGAGCAGAACAAATACAAATTCGAAACTTAACACTAAAATGCTGTGTGAAAGCTATGTTCAATCGCGGGCCGCCCAGCTATAAAGTCCAGTGGTACACGGCCCCACTAATTACGGTCATTTGGCCATAAATACTGGCCATCGATCATAAAGGCTATAACTCGCGGTCATAAAGCGGAGATAGGGATATATGTGAATGTTTTCATGCAAATATCTTGGTTAGTAGTTGGTTAGCCTATCGCATACGAAGGGTTGACCTTTTGTCAGTTTTTATGACGTTTCCGTAGTGAAGTCTAGATTTAGATGACAAATGCTGGGGCTTATAAATGGCGTGTGTCACATAAATGGTTTAATGTCTCTATTTGCTGGTTTAAAGCCGGGGTGGTTTATGGAATGTTTTAAAATCTTTTGGTACGCTTCCTCCTAGTATTTTTATGGAAATATGAATAATTTACAGTAACTTGAAGTCTTAATCTAGCTAGCCAGCAGCTTAATTGAATAATTTGTTAGGAGACCATAAATAGTCATATTTCTTACTTGTCCAGAGGCAATTTTTAAAGTGAAAACTTCTTTAGCGCGTTGGGTATTTTTGAGATGGGACTAAACGATTGATTTCGCGACACTGTGACGACACCATTTTTGACCATTAAAAGATATCGACGCGTTGAGACATTACCGCGGCGCAGATTTTTTTTTTCAAGTTTTCACTTTTATCGTCACTCCCGAAGTGTTTTTTTAATGTATTATATAACAGGTATGTAGTTTTCTCACATGACTGTGTTGAGAACTATACTGTATCGAAATATCAAAACGTAATTTTTTCAGTGGAGCAGTTTTCAGTATTCATTCACCCCATAAGTGTAAAGTTAAGGAAAACTTTACCATTTTTTTTTTACCGCTTAAAAAAGCTCATAACTCATTTCAGAAAGCTATTAGAATTCAACATGATAAAGCGCTCTATATTATTTTGTCAAAATAAATTTTATATTCCGTGGTTTTATGACGGATTATCATAATCCGACGATTAGTGGTGCGATCAGCCACAATTAGTATTGATCCCACCAAAAACAGTCACATCCTAATAAATCAATAAATATCTACATCGAACAACAACAATGTAGAAACTATTAGGGTTCCGTACCTCAAAGGAAAAAACGGAACCCTTATAGGATCACCAGTGTATCTATCTGCTCGTCTGTCCCAGCCCATTTTGCTCCGAATCTACTGGACCAATTTAGTTGAAATTTATTTAATGTACACGTATGAATTTCTGTGACTCAAACACGGACGTGTACACCATATGTAAATAAATGAATTTTGAATATAGGGGTCCTTTTCGGGACAAATTGAAAAAAAAATGCTTTCTGTACTGGTGTATTTAAGAAAATAGATGAAAATTGACCATTCCCCCCTTATCTCCGAAACTACTAAGTCTATATTTTTTATTAATTCAGAAAATAGTTATAAACTTATAAATTACAGGGAAACTTATAAGTCTATTGTCTTAAAATAACATGGTGAATATCCCAATTTTGTGCGTACAAACTTACATTTGCAAGTGGAATGTATGGGAGAAAATGTTTTTCAACCACAATGTTAAGTTTGTCCTTGAGATAAGTTCATCTCAACTACGGAACCCTCCATTGTGCGTGGACCGACACGCTCTTGGCCGGTTTTTTATGTTTTAAAACTGATTTGCGTTATAAATCATTGTAATTTTATTAATTTCCTCAACGCCACGTATCGAAAGACCAATTTGTGGTAGGACGGTTCTCCTAGACCTAAGCAATCTGCCTTGAGTTTAAATACGCGATCAATGTAGCAAGGGCCTCACTTGTTCTTTCTTTTTCGTGTGGATAATAACTAGTCTGGTGTCAAAGTTTTTATGCTGCCCATGGGCCTCTGACTTGGCTTTACATGCCGTCGAGAAATATCTCTCAGGCATGCCGGTTTCCTCACAATGTTTTCATTTACAGTTTTTTTTAAGTAAGTGATAAATGTACAATACGCACATGAATCCGAATAGTCAGAGGTGCGTGCCTTGGGTTTCAACTCGAGACCCATGACTTGGCAGTCCAACGGTCACACCACTAGGTATTCACTGCTTACGTCACTTGATATCTATGCTAGATTAACTTGCGGGTTTCCTATCTCTACAGACTCCAGTAATCTAAACTAAGTATCTAAACTAATATTAAAAAGAAAAAAAGATTAGATTTTTTGTATAATTGTTTGTTTGTAATGACTCAAAAACTACTGAACCGATTTAAAAAATTCTTTCACCAGTAGAATGCTATATTATCCCTGAGTAACATAAAGATATCACGCGGGCGAGACCGCTGGCTAAAGCTAGTTTTTAATAAAAAAAAACCGGCCAAATGCGTGTCGAACTACGCACAATGAAGGGTTCCGTAGTTAGAATGAATTTATCCCAAATACAAACTTAACATTGTAGTTGAAATACATGTTCTCACATTAATTCCAACTGCAAATGTAAGTTTGTACGCACAATATTGAGAAATTTACCATGTTATTTTAATACCATAGACTTCTATAGGTTTTCCTGTAATCTATGAGTAAAGAGCCATACTATATTTTTATTTTAAAATTTTAGGTCCAGTTGTTTCGGAGATAAGGGGGGGTAAATTTTCTTCGAATTTCTTAAATATCTTTAAAAGTATTTATTCTAAAATTATATTTAAAAAAAAAAATATGTTTAAGGTCCTCGCAACAAGTCCTTTCATTTGATATGTCACACGGTATTGTTAGCAAAACTTTTTTTTTTAATTTTCTTGTTTGCCCCCCAAAAGTGACCTCTATATTCAAAATTCATTTATTTACGTTACACGTTCGTGTTCGGGTCACAGAAATACATACGTGTACCAAATTTCAACTTAATTGGTCCATTAGATTTGGAGCAAACTAACTGTGACAGACGGACAGACAGACACACGAGTGATCCTATAAGGGATCCGTTTTTTTCCTTTTCAGGTACGGAACCCTAAAAAGTATCTTTCGATGATTTGAAGAACCTTATAATATATGACTTCAAGTGTAAAGAAATTCAACGAAATTGAGAGCAGCAGTAGCAGCCCGGAGTTTAGATTTGTGCCCGGTTGATGGCAATAGGCTCGCCCCCTCTTACATGGGACTTTAGCATAACTGGCGAAATGTGGGTGTACTATAGGGACAGCTCTGCTTAACCCTTCGAGGATTACAGGCGTGATGTTATATTATGTATTATGATGTTATTTTGGAAGTGAAAACTTCTTTAGGCGCGTTGGGCATTTTTGAGATGGGCTCAAACCATTGATTTCGCGACACTGCACTGCTACCGACACCTTATTTTTGCAAACGCAATTGTGCTCTTTATTTATATTTTGTTACGGATCAATGTTGTATGCAAATATTTTTACTCGCCAACAGACGATCTGTGGAATAAAAGACATCAACGCATTGATAACCGCGGTGCCGAAGCAGGTGATGTTATGATACCTACATAGGAACATGGTCAATTGTTTTGTGCTCTTTATTTATATTTTTTTTTAGTTTTCCCTTCTGTCGGCACTCCCGGAGTGCCACTTTTTTAAAATTTTATCCACAGTGGGGAAGCTTTTGGCTTGCATCTCACCCGATGGTAAGCGATGATCAGGCCGAAGGTGAAAGCGAGTTTCACCCGGAATCCTCAACCACAGAGGAACTGGCTATCTTACCTCTAAATGGCAAAAAATAACAATGCTGTCAACATTGTTGTTATGGCGACAGACGTAAGGATATTTTCCACCAAACTGCTCGCTTCGCAACGGATCGGAAAGGATACGAACGGATGCGGCAACAGTCGATCGTGTCCGTTTGTATCGACGCATACCGATATGCGAAGCTATCCGTTTCTGCGCCTAGTCAAATAGTTAATTCCTACCGTGTTGACGTGTTCTAATTTTTGCAAATGGTTAAAGTTGACGTAATTGTTAAGAAGAAAATAATCACAAAACAGCTAAAAGGATCCGATCAGATACGACGACAGGCGGACGGAACCGATCGCGCATCGCAGCATACTTTCGGCTACGATCGCGTATCGGCGTATCGCGGAAGACGTCCGCAGTCAAGCTGCTGTACGCGGCTTGGTAATATAGACTTGAAATACTATGTACACGATTTAATATCTTTTAAAGATTGTAAAATCCGTTCTGATCCGATACGATGCGAGCCGTTTGGTAGAAATTATCCTTTAGATAAGATGGCGGTAGCTAGCCAAGCGGACTTAGAATAAGCCCTAACACCAACCATTGTTTTAAATTGAGAGACTCTCAACACCAGAGGAAGACGTAATTATTCGGTAACTAGCAACCAACCCTACCCGCTCTAAAGTGTCAGACAATAAAATAACTAAACTCAAAAGCGATTCATTTGTTTACCGTTTAGTACCGACCGGCTATTACAGATGATAAAACTTTCGTGTACCACTACAGTTAACATTAACGAACGCTAGACGGCTCGTAACAACTTAAAAGTTTTAATTAAAAGTAGAAGCTCAACCGCCCGGTAAAACTATAGAAATATGCTTCTGAAGTGATCACCAATTAACTTAGAAAAAGCGTATCGTAATTTTATAATAGCTGCACGGTGTAATCGACCGTCTATCCCGAGTTTTCGCTATTCGTAAACTGAAGTAATAACGGTAAATATTTGTAAGAAAAAAGATTGTAAAAGATAGCGTGGTTTCCCACACTAGTAATTTGAATTGGTCAAATTATTTAAAATGTGTACGATTTTTATGTGTTTCACGTTTAGCTTTTTATGTTCTTGCGTTCGAAGCAATTTATAGATTTGTAGCGAGTGGTTTTGATATTTAGTTAAGGTATTTTGGAAATATGGACTGTTGAAGGTTTTTGTTGAAAGCTTTGAGAAAGGGGCTCGTGACTAAATAATAATAGCCACACGGGTCGGACTTCAAGGTTAAGCAACGTTTGTCAAGGTCCATGATGATGGGTGACCATGAGCATCCATTACAAGCCGAGATCCCTCCGTGCCTCGGAAACCACGTTGAGCCGTTGGTCCCGGCTGTCATTTGTAGACCTTTGACAGTCGTTACGGGTCAGAAGCCAAAAAGTTTGGCAACTTGTGGAGGTCCGATAGGCAGTCGCTCCATGTATAATACTGGTATTCAGCTGCATCCCCAACATAGCTGGGAAAAAGCTAAGCAGATGATTAAAATGAAGAGTTTGATGGGCCTGTCTAGTATTCCAGCATATTTTGTACTTCGATTTGTACCTTCCGTTACATACGGAAGGTACAAATCAAAGTACAACATTATGTAGCCAATAAAAAGGCCAGTCTTATTTTACAAACCTTTTGGCGTATTTTTTTTTTTCTTTTTCAGTAAAAGAAACAGAAAAGTGATTATTTCTAAATGATGCACCATTGCAATCAAACTTATTATATAAAAGGAAAATGGAATTAGTACTGCCGATTAACCTAAATAGGGTCATAAGACTTCAAGGTGCCTCAAACGATATTGTTTTAACCTTTTAGAACCTAAGGCTGGGCAAATTGTCCAATCAAACAATTTCACAGAGAAATCGTTACTGTTCGTTTATATCTTTGATTTTAATGTAGTGTTTAATTGATTGAGGTTATCGCACTGGCGTTATGGTGCCTGCATAATTTAAATTTGTATTATAATTTGTTTTGTATTATAATTTGTATTTTGTAAAAAAAGATAAAAAAATATATATTTATCTTTTTTTGATTTATAAAAATTAAAAAGAATAAGGAAATGTATCTTTTTCTGGTAGCATCTTAAGATTTGTCCGTACGTTTTATGTTATTTATTAATTTCACGTTTTATTAAGTTAAAGATTTTCTTTTTTTGATTTAGCATTTGACTAATTTAATTTCATCAAATTAGATTTCATTAAAAATTAAATTAAATGCTTAGTTTCAAATGTTTAAATTGATTTTGGAACGATAAAACATCGGAATGTATACTCCCACGCGAATTTTATTCGGTGGCGTCAGGCAATCCATTACTCGGTATTTTTAAAAAAATATTAAAACGCACCTAACTTTAGCACTGTCTAAAATAAGATCTAACCGTAAATAATAAAACTTGTGCATAATATTCGCTAATAAAAGATAAAAAATAAATTGTTTCATCTTCTTCTTTTAATTCTTTTTATTTTTTCCCATGCCTAATTAGCATCATCAATGATTCTAAAGATCTCTCCAGCGAGAAAGTATATTTTTTCACGAACAAATCAGTTAAAGTCAGGACAATCAATTTTATAGACAAAATGATGAGAATTTATAACTTTAGAACATTGTAATAAAAATATTAGCTGCATTTAGAAAGTAACAAAAACTGGCCAATTTTTTTATCCCACAGAATTATATGTCGAAAATATTGATGTAAAAGGCCACGCTATTATTTATTCAATCAGCATATAAAACAGTAATATATAACCATAAAATGATTTCAAGAAACGCGAAAATATAATTACAAAACGAAACGTTTTACATAATTCACAATTGGTTCCGTTTTTAGTGATGAGCTCACTGCCTCACTGTCATATCGATATAATTCTATGTATACCGATTATAATCGATACGTACGATGGATCGGGTTGTACGTGACGTTTGATCACCTTGATTAGTAGTCAATTAAGTGTTCCCATAACACCGTCAATAAAAGTATTCGGTGATTTCGGAGTATTTTGTTGTAATCAATTTTTTGATGTCGGCGTCCGTTTGAGGAAGAACAAATGGTTCTTTTATTGGCGTACCGAATTTAGTGAGGTCGAAGTCGAATACGCTTACCGGACTTTTTTGTGGGGTTCTATCGATTGATAGTGAAACGTTTATACGTTTTCAACGGTACTTACTTGGTCTATGCTTTTTTCTACGATTTTTACACATGTTTTCTAAGAAACGTGTTGATAATTTCTATTTTTATTTACACGTAAATTGAACTTTAGTGTTGCTAAAATAGCAGTTTTATGTTTATTTTAAACCTTAATATTTTTAGGTTTGTGACTAAGAATAGAAGCAAAGCAAGCAAGCAGATTACTAAAATATAAAAAGTTTAATAATTAACTAAAGTAATAATTATCTTCTTTTATAAAAACAATACTTAGTTATAATGAAGGTTAAAATGTGTAAAGTTGGAAGAATTATGGAATAAAAGGACTTTTGCTAAGAATTTCTATTAAAAACCACATACAGAACCACACTTAACCCTACCAATCGCGCGCCTTACGGGCGTGTCGAAAGGCCATCTCAAGAAGCCGAAAGTCGGTGCCGGTTAAATTTTTTATAGTTTATAATTACTAGTGATTGGCTGCGTGACCCGCTCGATTCGCCGGCTATCGACGGAAGATGAGCCGACAACACTGTTGATTTACATTTTTTTCCTTCCATCTTCTGACATTTGGTAACATAAAGCTTTTGAGAAAACTCAGCTGCAATTTTCTTCGTATTTTTTTTTAAATTACTTACCACTTTTCTTTTTCGGTAATCCGATTGCAGAAATAAAGATTTCAAATTGAAGTAAACTAGCATTTTTTAACATTAAAACTATGTTCCTTTTATTCATTTTAGAATGAAGTATCATTTGTTAAAAGATTTAAAAAACTTGTTTTTTTTTTACACATTTGCACAGTAACTTTTCTTTGCTGTTTTAAGAGCTGTGTGTAGGCAACAAAGTTTATCAGCCAATAAGGAAGTAAAAGGTTGATAACATATTAGTATGTTAAATAGTTTTTAATTACTAGTGACTGCCGGCCGGCGTGAGTCGCTCGATTCGCCAAGTATCGATAAACGGACAGACAACCCTGTTGATTGTTTTCTTGTCCTTCCTTCAAATTTTTACAGGATGATTTTTTTGGTTGTAAGATTTTTTTTTTAAATTGTAGTATCGGCAGGTACGACAGTTTGACTAGTTTGACTTTGGTCAAATTGTCGTATCGCTATCGCGTATCGCAAAAACCCCAAGTGATTTGATTGATTTTAAATTAGCTTTATCGAAACGTTACCAAGTTTATATCCTGATTTATTGTCTCAACATAATGTTTTGGCATATCTCTGATTAGATTGGCGGCTCCAAAACAACAACAAATTAAAAAGACCATTTTAATTACGCAGAAGAGGAAAAGGACCAGTCATTATTTATTTACGATGACTACTGATTGGCGTCACCTTGTCACGGTGACTCCAAGGAATAAAGCAATTCCACTCACATTTACATTACCTTTTTTACTTACAATTTTTTTTTAAAGATCCTGCGGATTTTTGGAAAAATGCTTGAGATTTTTGACAAATTTCGCATTCCTGCTTCGGTCGCGAGACTACTTGAATGCTTGAGTTTTCGATACTGTTAAATTTAAAGCATAGAGTCGTACGTTTGAGATTGAGTTTTAAAACGTGAGTTCATTCAAAATGAGTACATACAATGAGTTAATTATTAGGTAAATTTTTCAAGGTCAATTTCTTGAAATTATATCTACATGCCCTATGAAAACCATAACAAGACACAAAAGCTTCGTACACGAATACATCAATATACCTAAATAGGTACAGACATCGAATTAAAAACTCCCTTATTCTCATAATCACACAAAAAAGCCACTTATTACTAATACTTTAAACACAATACTAACACTCACCTTAGTCTTGCTGCCTCCAATAGACCCTGGTCGTATAGACCCAGTCTCGTAGAACCTCGTCAGGATCTTGGACACGCATCCATGTGACACAAGCAGCTGCCTGCTGATATCACAGGGTCGTACTCCCATGATGGCCAGCTCCACTATTCTCTTTCGGACCACATCGGGAAGGGGGCGGCCGTTTACGAACACGCCTCCCAGTTGGTTGACGCCGGCCTGACCTGTGGATGTAACCTCTTTGTGAATATGGGGGCTTGGATCTTAAAGTAGCGTGATAAGTTTATAAGGTCAGTAGAATATTTAATCCCTACTTACACAGTCGCTCACAATGGGCCTCATTGAAAGTCCCCAAAGGACTATGGAGAGGGCTATGCATGGAGTTTCTCTACGTGACCGAATCAGAAATGAAGAGATCTGTAGAAGAACCAAGATAACCGACATAGCCCGAAGAATTGCCAAACCTAAGTGGCAGTGGGCAGGGCAAATTGCTCGCAGAACAGATGGCCGATGGGACCGAAAGGTTCTGGAGTGGCGACCACGTACCGGAAGATGTAGCGTTGGAAGGCTCCCCACAAGGTGAACCGATAACCTGGTGAAGGCCGCAGGAATCCGATGCGAGAAGCACAGAACCGGTCGAAGCGGCGATGCTTAGGGAAGACCTTTGTCCAACAGTGGACATATTTCGACTGAAATGATGATGATGACACGGTGCGATGCCACTGGCAATTTAATTGCCAGTGGCATACCATAAGATAAAGCCACAATAAAATGTGTACCGTCTAAACAATTTGCAACAAATTGGTTCAATTTTATTGTATGCAACAGGCAAGAAATTTGCGTCATGTAAATTTGTTTTAATTTTGGTTGGAGTATCTCTTTTGCTATGAACAATTTGTCGTAGAAAAAAAAATTGTTATGTCTCTAAGTAGGCAATAGGCGACAAAATAATATAAAGACTATATTATATCCCTACAGTTTCTCAATAGTTTAGCATGCCAAGACTGGTCATACTACTTAGAAGATAAAAAAGCATGGGATTGAACTGCTCGCTCTGCTAAGCCTTGTGATAAAACTTAACATTTTAATTATTTTGTAAAATCATGAAAATATACCAGTTTTATATACACATTGACATTGTTGAAAATTATATTCAAAATGACATGATTACTTTGTAAAGTATTATATTATTTTATTTAATTATTGTGAATGTGAGGACTATGTGGATATCATTATTATTTTCATTTTTCAGTTAGTTTTAATTATGGTCTGGCAGTTTGAGTAGTTTATGCGGCCTACCCAATTGTCCTTTCTTTGGTATTGTTCGTAGAGTTGAGCTCCTTAAGTTCTGAGTTGAGCTCCACGATTACTGACAAATGCTTGCACTGACTGGACAGGTTCACTCAAATCTGTGTGGTTCTTTCCTCAAAAGACCATTTCAGACACTAATCTACATGGTCCTCATATGGCCTGACCAAGATTATGTCTGGACTTTAAAAGAGACTGTGAACTCTGAGTTTGTTTCGGCCTTTCTTCTCAGAGTAGTCAGATAGGAAACGCCGAACTCAACTAGCTTATTTTTTTTTTTTTAATATGACGTCTAAAAGTGATTCTGATATCCTATTTACAGAATAAACAATTTCATTTCATTTCATTTCATTTCATTTCTACAGATGAATATAAATGATTCACTCCGCATTTTAAGTTTGAAGCGACGCAGCGGGCTCGACTTGTCGGGCCAATTCAGTGAGTGTAACGTAGTCAGAGGATATAAGAGTTACGCGTTAGAAAGAGAGGCAGCTTCTAGGTGAATATAACTAGTAATACGCGCTATACGACCCGAATTGCACTTTATTGTGTCGTACAAGAGTCGCTTTTTATTTAAATGGTTTTGCGGAATGAACCATCTGTATTTATCTATGGTCTACAAGCTTTTTAGCAGAACAGAAATAAGCAATATTAGCCCAAAGAGTAGGTAAAGGTGTTTTTCTTAACTCTTGGGACCGAATCTATAATGAATCCGTCATCCGTGGTGGACCCATGAAGGATTCACCAGTCACCACTATGACTCATTGTGGTGAATCCTCCCATAACGTGTCACTTTTCTCATCAAAGGATACCGCCAATTTCAGTAGTTGTTTAAATCTTAACGGTAATAATGAGTCGTGAAGCGTGCATAAATGTCCATCGACAGCCACCACGGCAATATTACACGCACGACATGCGAGTAATATTGCACGCAACTGATTAACGCTTCACACTAGTAGCGATGACGGTAAGAATCTACGTGTGAATTCAAATAATTTTAAGTAAGATGAATCATTTCAATATTATGTGCGCTTTTATCCATTTCTAACGACACGATATTATCGTGTACGTCCCCGTCCACGTTCACAAAATGTATGGAAATACATGCACGTTATAACGTTATTGTGGATGGAAATTTAAAAGCTTCTTCATATATTTCCATACATTTTACTTCCGTATTATTGCAAAGCCGTGACGTGGACGTCCACGATAATATCGTCACGTTAAAAATTATAAAAGCGCAAAATGGCTGTTTGTAAAAACTGTGCGAATTGACGTGGTTGCAGACAATGGAGGAGAATACTGGTCCTTCGAACCAGAATAAGTCATCATATTTTTAAGTAACTCAGTACGAAACACTCAACCTTATTTGCTTTGTCAAATGACTCAATTCTTAAACCAAAACAAAAACCAAATTTAGCACATAAATTCATATCCAGAAACAGTTCAAAACATTCAAGTCAACCCCTCGCAGTTAATCAAGAAAGAACATTTATATCTCAATTACAAAGGGCGCACCACATACCCTAATTTCGGCACTCCACCTGTCCCAATTCCAGGCTAATATTTATTTGATTGCCAAATTCATATCATCTTGACTGCCCAATTACGATAAAAGGGAAAAAGAAGTCATTTCTTTGTAAAAGGTTTTAGATCTTCAGATATGTCGTCGGAATTTATCGTTAATGTCGTTAATTAAAAAATAATGCGGTTTCTTGTCTATTTTCTATTAATTATGAGTCGTATAAAATGGATTAATAGCTGTTTTGTAATTTGATATTGTTTGTTTTACGAGTATTAGTTTTGTATTTGATAAGAATCGTGGAGCTGTTTCTTTGGCAAAAGAAACCGACAAATGTTGAAATTAGGTAAAACTGCGCCGGAGTACTTCTTTTCGTGTGGTTAGAGACTAACCTGGTGTCAGAGTTTTAAAGCCGCCCATGGGCCTTTGCCTTGGCTTCACATGCCGTCGACAAATATCTCTCTATCTGGTGTTTTCCTTCACCGTTTTTTAAGCAAGTGATAATTATACAATACGCATGTGAATCCGAAAAGTCAGAGGTGCGTGCTTTGGGTTCGAACTCGAGAATGACTTGACAGTCTCACGGTCACACCACTAGGCTATCACTGCTCTAAAGCTCTCAGCTGCTCTTTGAGTACATTAAAGGCATCAGAAGACGTAAAATAAAAGACAATTTATGATAATTGCCTGATTGGTATAGTGGTTGCAAGCGCTATTGATGAGCGTAAGGTCCTGGAGTCGAGTAAAGTGTTCTTCGGTATTTCCATCAGGAATTTTTCAATAACAGCCTGGAGTCTAGATTTGTGCCCGGTTGATGGCAATAGGCTCGCCCCCTATTACATGTGACTTAAACATAACTGGCAAAATGTGGGTGTACTATATAGGTTACTTCTACGCAACCCTTCGGAGCACCCTTCGGTTGCTTAGCAGAATAGTTTTAAAACGTTGTCTAAAAAAGATAGATAGATATTGTAAATTTATTTTCAATCAAACTCATCATCTGCCTAGCCTTTACCCAACTATGTTGGGTTCGGCTTCTAGTCTAACCGGATGCAGCTGAATACCAGTATATTACATAGAGCGACTGCTTATCTGACCTCCACAATCTAGTTACTAGGTAACACGATACTTACTCCTTGGTAAGACTGGTTGTCAGACTTTTTGGGCTTCTAACTACCCGTAACAACTGTCAAAGATCTACAAATGACAGCCGGGACCAACGGCTTATGCTTTCCGAGGCACGGTGAGGTCTTGGTATGTAAAGATGGTCACCCATCCACGGACCCAACGCGGCAAGCGTAGCGTAACCTGTTCGATCGACCCGTGCGACTGTTATTACTTAGCCACAAGCCCCTCAATTTTCAATCAAACTATGTGGCTCTAGGTACACCGGCTACACAGGTTTCATAGTAATTAAAATAAAATAGTTTCCCTATAAAACCAATGACTTAACCACCTGTGAACGGTTCAAGAGCAATGTCCTTAAGTTCTAAAGATGACGTTATTATCAATCAAGGCGCATGACATAGAGAGCGAGGCTTTATTGCTACTTAGATACGCTGATTATAACAAATCTCATACTTATCACCATAAGGACCAGAAAATCACACCTTAAAAGATTGATTATAGCTATAAGCGTCGTGCTGAAGGACCAAATACCATTAACATCGACGAACATAGAGATTAATTAGACACGGAAACATAAATAATAAAAGCGTTTGCCAAAACATTCACACATCCTCAAAAGAAATAATCCGATTATAATAATAAAATCACAGTCTAATTTAGTAATAAACCAACCCACAATGCTCATACGTCATCAAAAAGAAAAATCAATCACTATTAATGCTCTCAAATCTCATTCTAGGCAACCTGATTTAAATCCTTGCACCTACGTTAACAGCTACTGCTAAGCCAGCCTATTATAAAGTAATAAAGCAATCGGTCGCTGCCAAGCGGTTTACAGCCTTAATTCTAATAAAATTAGCGTTCTAATATGTCTGCAGTAATTTGGGTTTATGATGTTTTTCTTTGAAGTAGAACCGCTCCCGCCTATACGCCATTTCACGGGTGTTGTCGCGTCTACCGCTCCGAGGAACTGATGCAAATTACTTCCCTTGCTTTACGATTCCTCTTTCAGACCGCTCGCTGTAATGATTATATAGTTTTTCAAGCTAATTTAGTCTTTAAAGCTAACTTTTAAAATTTAATTTAGTTTGACAGCTGCAATCGCGATGGCGTCCGCTTTATCGATAGGTGTTGGTCAATTCTACGAAGTTGGGCGAGTGTCATGTACATTGATTACTCGTCGATGTTTATGTTCTAACGTACATCTATTGTCTAATTTCATTATTTGATACGACCTCCCTGAGTGTCGAGGTTACATTTTATGTCCCCACCCTCGCCGCCTCCCTTATGTACTGTCTCAAATCTTCACATTGAATTCAATTTACTGTTTCTAACACTAAAATACATATATTATGTACCTATGTAAAGAAAAAATAAAGGGAAGAGATCATTGAGCATAAAAAAATTCGTCCACATCACCGTCTGTGAGGCCAAAGTGCCCAAAAGGCTGATTGCGTTGCCACGTTGGAAGGCAATGCTAATTCTTTGACCTAAAAATTGGCCAGCCTCTTGGTCACATGAAGAGTCGACCAACCGCTTGGTGATGTCCCGAAATACTCGACAGCAGTTGGGTAGTAGCAATAAAAATAGCAGTTGGTCTTTAAATCCATTTCCCAACAATATTTTCAGCGCGAAACTTTAATCGAACAAAAACCCAAAAACATTCCAAGCCAACTTTTTCACTATAAAACACAAGTAAGGACTCCGAGACGAAAGTTGGGGAAAAAGGACCAATAAAAAACGTGTGCTGATAAAATCTCATTTAGTAAAGCGATCGTAAATGTTCAAAGCGAGACTCGTACTGAACGAAATAGCTGCCAGTGTTACATCGCGGAGGTATAAAAGTATTTATTGATCTTTGATGAGATTAGAATTAAAAGGATGTAATTTTAAGTAACCGTGACTTGTAGCTGAGGATGTTAGGATGTTAAAGCTAGATGTATAGGAGACTCGATAGAACCTAGCCTACTTCTTTTCTTGTTTAATCTTAGCAATGGATAAAGGCACCCAGACTAAAGAATGGTCCTTCTTTTGACATTTGAAACCAAATAAAAAACATTATCAAAGACTCAAGATGATAATTTTGGGAATAAATTCTCCAATTTATCCAATTTATTTATTTTTAGTGATCTTAAAGAAAATTATTGGTCCTTAAAGCTTAAAAGCTTTCAGCACAAAGAACATGGTGTATCAAATATTAAAATTGGACAAGGGTTGCTGTAGCCTCAAAAGTTGGTACACAGAGTTGACAGAAAAAAACCACTCCGTGTCGTCAAAACAAGTAAAAAGCCTAACATCATTCTGGAGTCAGTGTCTTGCTTGCATGTTTTATAGCCAACGAGCGGCCCGTAGTCACCATGCGCGCACGCATTCAACCTCACAATACCGGTAGCTTTAATTTCGCGCCAATCCAGACCATGATATCGAGCCCTTCAATGGCTGCCTGTTCGAGATAGCACTCATCTTTGCAGCCCGTAAAAGGAATTTGAATTAGTTATAATACAGCGTGGCGCTTTAATGGTGACATTAATTTAGCACACGTATTAGCACGGATTAGCGTTTTCTTTTTATGGAGATATTTTAATTTCATTAAATGTTATGATTTATTTTCAATTTTCTAAAATAGCATCTTGGTGCAACCTGTACTTGACAACTGTAGTGCAGAGGTCATTTACCGGGGTCACGAATCATAACATCGCATCAATGAAAATAAAAGGAATAACATGCTAAGAGATGACTAATTGAAGGAAAGAGAGAGCCCTATGTCGGAGAGCGTTTGAAAATTTTAAATTTTCAGTTAACGAATCATTTTTTCTTATTATATTTTTATGATTACTGGCAATGATATTTTAAGTAAAAAGACGTAGATAGGTTACCTACCGTACATTCGTTCTTCAAAAACGGCACAATGTCACGCTATTAGATGACACGTGTAAGTAGGACAGCATGTCGTAATTATCGGGAGCGAAAAAGAGACAAGATGAAGAAAATGTGGCTAATTAGCCAAATTTTGACGTGCCTCTTGCGAAGCGTGTATAACCTATCTACCTCTTTTTTACTTATAATATCATTGATTACTGGCCACTAGCCCTACCCGTGTGTTAAATTAATGTCGTAGCAGCACGATGTATAAACACTTATTTTTGCGGTTATGATTATAAAGATATTGTATGGATGATATTGTTAATACAATATCATCCATACAAATAAGCTTTCTCTCCATTATAATTGTTTTTGTTAAGTTTAGCCACAGTTCCTACCGCTTTTACTTTATTTTTCCCTCTAAGCTCTTCTTTAGCAGCAACATAATTACTTAACATACGATCAATCATAATCGAATAATTTTGAACGATATTGCAAATCCATTGTTTCATAAACTCAAAAAATTTACTGCTTAGCAACGTAAATAACACAATGAATATTGTTAAACTGTCAAAATGAAACAGATTGTGATTGAGCGTGTGTTGCAGAATTAGGTTGGTTTTCTTTGCTAGCTCTTGATCTATCTTAGGCTCAGTAAATCAGCAAATTGAAACTATTGAAACTAGATACTTCATTAGGCGTTTTTTTTCCAATGATGAAGGCTTAGTTTCCCTTTCGACTTCCATTAACACAAAGTATGTTTTTATCATCTTCTGAGGAAGTATCTGACTTACTTGCTTAATTAATAAATACATTTTATGCTTCCCTAAGAAAATAATGGTAAGATAAACTATGCACGTTATGTATCGCCGTTAAGTGCTCATTCATACGCCACATCTTAGGCACCTGTCCTGCCGCTGATGTGGAAGCGGCTAGCTTTCAACTATTTTATCGCTCAAGAAACGTACAAAAAATTGTAGGTCCCGTGTAGGTAAAACCGACGTACATAAATATGAATAGTTGATCGCTGACAGTTCACGCAGCCGATTACTACCTATTCGTTTGTTGCACAGCGACAAGGTCTATCAAAGAAAGTACTAGCTCAGCGACGTCGCTCGCTTCACGGGCAGAACACTCGCCGAGAGACTCACGCTTGATACATACTCATACTAGAAGGCCAATAATGGACCTAAAAAACGTTCATATTCAAGTCGCAATCTGTCAAACTTGTCAAAAATGTTGATAAATTGATTGTATTTTTGACAGATTGCGAATGAGCTTATAATGCGAACGTTCTCAAAACTTACGGGAATTGCCCCTCAGAGAGTAATCGCTCGTCACCGTTGCGCACTCGCTGTTCGTTGCTCGCCAACTCATTTTTAGTTGCTAGCTCTACTCGGTTCTCGTTATTCGCGGTGGGACAGGTGCTTTACGCGCTCATCTCATGTTACACATAACGCGCACAGTGTTGAAATTATAGCCATCAATATTTCCTCTTTATGGCCCCGCACCCTTATCGCGATGCTACTGAACTGTCAAATTGCAATTAAGGTTGCATTCTTTACGCATTAGGGTTCGTCCTTGATAACCAGGTATGTACTCTAGATGAGGAACAGGGTATAAAATTCACTAATCCTCAATTAAAAAGGGAGGATCCTTCGACCAGACAGATGTTGTCTGATGGGCTACTGCCCGACAGTTGATGTCGGGACATTGTATATATTCTCGTCGCGCGATAAACTCTGTTTGCGCGATGCGTACTTCGCATGTGGCGTTGTAGAAGCCGCCACATACCAATGTACTAATGAAATATCATATGCACTTTGATATCATATGAAGTACTTAGAATGTTCTAAGTACTTCACTCGTGAGTACGGCATATTAAGGCACTGCTCTTATTTATTTTCAGGCGGTGCAGCGCATCTGTTCTTCCAATCATCTCTATCAACTGTCTTTCGGATGTAACCCACCTTTCTAGCTAGTGTCATACTCAAATATGATGGAAATCATCTCGAAGCCTTTTTTTTTGGGTGGGAAATTATCAAATAACTTCTCCCGCTCTGGGCGGAGCTGGAAGGCGTGTCGGACTCTTACTGACTAAAACCCACCCGTGTTCCTTCAGTTGCCATGTTGCCGGGGGCACGATCTCCCTTTCGGAATTCTTCGCAAACGCGGTAGAATCTCGAAGAAGCCTGCAGGGTAGTTTTATATCTCACGTACCATCTCAATTCAAAGGATTTTGTATGAAATTCCTAATCCATCCATTCATACGTTTGAAAAAAAAAAATGTTGACTTAACAAAATGAATAGCATTTCCATTGTAAGTGTGTAACGCAAGTACCCCGCTGGACTCATTTGTCCAAAATTTTGACCACTGAGAATACATAGCGATCAATATTCATATTTGCTACCAAGAAATACTTCAAGAAACGTAATATAATATTAAGCGTATAAACTACGAGCCATAAAAGCTGGTACTAGCGAAGAAATGACTTTATTTATACAGAGGAAAATATACTTATAATAATATTTTTACTGTATATCGCTAAGATTAGCCTGCATTAGTGTCAGTAAAGAAATCCTCGTAAAACTTAATAAAGTTATTATCAGACCAAAAGAATATATAGAAAATCGACTTATTTTACAACTTTAAAGGTGCTCTTATCCTTTCCTTCATGGTTGTATCTACAACCGCATAGTATTTCCTGCATTTTCTGGTCTTATACGTCAAGTAAGTAGTCTTTTCAATAGCAAATAGCATCTCCATCATGCTTTGTAAGGTTTTCCTTCCGAAAAAGATTTGTATTAACTTTTCAGCGGGGTAATTGCGTAACACACATAAAATTGCAATTAATTGCAGAGCCCATTTTGACTGTTCAGCCACATTCATTGCGTTATTAACGTTATTTAGCAGAGGTACCTATCAAACCTATGAAGCAATGTATTAGGAATTTTCTTCAAAACTCTCAAAATTGACGAAAGTGACGACATTAGGGTGCAGGACTGCATTCTGCATATCTTCCATTCAAAGATAGTTGAGAAATTACAATGGTGATCGGTCTTAAGGAGGAAACGAGTTGCGCCGGCCCCAAGTAACGTGGGAGGAGGACATCAAGATTGTGATCGGTCTTGAGACTGAACTGCAACATTGGCTGAATGTGGAAGCGAAAATTCGAATGTTCTGGGTCAACTACGGAGAGGCTCTTATGCAGCACTGGACTGACATAACTATGACGATTATTAACTTATACTTGTGGCCGTATTTAAATAAAGTTTTGAGAATTTAATGGAAATATTCGAAACAGTATTGAAGAACAACTGTTATTCTTTCAATTAATCGCAGAGTTTCTTTACAAAATAAATCCACATCCACACCGCGAAACAGTAACAACAACCCATCGCCCCACACAAACCTAGCGTAATGTAAATTCGTGGAACACATTTAAAGATACGAATTGCACGCGTCTCGATAGCCATAACGTTAATATGCTTCCAACTTTACAATCGGCCGGTTGTTAAATTCTTGTTTCTTTTCCTTTTTCCTTCCTTCGCCTCCAAGGTATATGGACAGTATATCGCAGAAGTTATTACGCGTTTTACAACTTGTGACTGATTTTACTACACCGCCGATTGCTCCGACATTAGGGATACGGGAGCAACGATTTTTCGTGCCATGCTTTAAACTTTGATGGGTATTTAGAAGTCGGGGTAGACCTTAAATATCAACTTTGACTACTATTACTTTGTAAGGCGACTTTGAATTGATTGTAGGATAGGTTAAAAGAGTTTTCTTTTTAATGTATTGATATATTTTTTGGACTTTTTGTGTTTGAAAAACGATACGATATTTATCCTATCCTACTAATATAATAAACGCGAAAGTTTGTGAGGATGGATGGATGTTTGTTACTCTTTCACGCAAAAACGACTGAATGGATTCGGATGAAATTTGGCACACAGATAGTTTATTATCTGGATTACCACATAGGATACTTTTTATCCTGATATTCTCACGGGATCAAGACTTATGCGGGTGAAACCGCGGGGCACAGCTAGTACAATATACAGGGTCAAATTAAATTAGCTAGCAAAACTCCACAGACGTGATGGGTATTGATATCTAAACATGATAAAACAAAAACGAAATTAATTTGATGTTTTTTTTTTCTGGGGTCATCAACCGCAGGTAGTGTAGTCACTTGAAATATCAGTTTAAAAGACTCATTTTTGGAGTTTATTAATTAAGAATCGATTTTCATTTATGGCCCCGAAATTTTATGAAGGGTGAAATTTATACAAGCGTTAACTACCTATGTTTTATCCGTAAACTAGCTGCGCCCCGCGGTTCCACCCGCATAAGTCTCGATCCCGTGGGAATATCGGGATAAAAAGTATCCTATGTCCTAATCCAGGTCAGGACTACCCATGTGTGCCAAATTTCATCAAAATCTGTTCAGCCATTTTAGCGTGAAAGTGAAACAAACTCACTTTCGCATTTATAATATTATTCGTAAATAACACGGACTAAAATGTTGAAGAAAAAAAAAACATATTACTTACACTTCGATCTAGATACACGAGTACTTGCACTTTACTGCATTCAATTGAATCGCAAAGGCAATCCTAAATTATGACCTAATAATTGTTTCATTTGAGTTATAATAGGGTGGGGGGGGTGTTTATATTTACTTTGTATATAGGGGGTTAAGAGATGCGTTTATTTACCCTCTTTGCCTATTGCATATTCAAAGGCAATCGTGTTCAGGAGTAAACTACAATCGTGCGTCGGCGCTAACACACACATACTTTTTTTGTTTTTAAACTACACCGAAGTGATCGGTTCCAATATCTAAACAAGAGAAACAAAAATAAAAACGATTTTCTCAACTCATACTTCAAGTAACATCACTAAAAGTGCCACTGACAACAAAAAAAAAAAAAACTTCAACTATATTTTTTTTAATCGTATTTAGATATCGGTCAATACCTATCACGTCTGCAGAGTTTCGCTGGCTTATTTTATTTGACACCTTTTTTTTGGGTGGGAAATTATCAAATAACTTCTCTCGCTCTGGGCGGAGCAGGAGGGCGTGTCAGACTCTTACTGACTAAAACTCGCCCGTGTTCCTTCGGTTGTCCTGTTGCCGGGGGCCACGATCTCCCACTCGGTTTTCTTCGCTACCCCGGCAGGCATCGGCCCTAGCAGACCTCTTCAATTCTGCTGACATCTCTTTGAGGCGCGCGTGGAACACCACGCGCCGTCGACCCAGGCCTGGTCCTTATCGGACGGTGAGCTACCCATTGCTCACCGTCCGCAAGCCCACGCCTACGGTGGCCGGAAATCTTCCCGACACCCAGGGCGTCTCCTCCTGCGGCGGTTAGGGGCGTGAGGGCGTGAAATTTGCCTCTCCCTCACGCGTTCCGCCTCCTCCTTCGCGAGCATTACCGCTTCGCAGAAGGAGGTGACGGCCTCCCATTTCCTCTCGCTCCGTACCATGGCCTGAACCAGGGCCGGACGCAACAGATCACCGCCGCCGATTGCCTCCACGAGGAAACAGCGATGCTCCGCCCAAGCAGGGCAGACCTCCACCGTATGCTCCACCGTGTCCTCCGGGCGATCCACACAATAGTGACACCCGGGCGTTTCCTCTCGCCTTATGCTGAACAGGAACCTCCCGAAACAGCTGTGTCCAGTGAGGTCCTACGTCAGGCGGAAGGTGAAAACGCCATGACTTTATTTGACCCTGTATGTAAGTGTAAAAATTCGATTTATGGAAATCAAAGGGCAAACTTGCGACTGCTTCAATTTAACATTTAATATTATGATGAAACCAATATTAGTTATTGCTAACTCAATGTTATTTGCTGCATTCGTATGGATATTTCTTGCAAGAAAAACTGAATTATCTAAATGAAGTTTCAATGATATCATTATACAGCAAATGAATCAGTGAATCACCGGATGATCAACCATTTCATACAAAAGTCGAAAGTTTAGGCACAAGACAGGACAGTGGTATATTATTATAATACATACTCTTTAGAGACAATAAAACGACTAATAAAACCTTACAAAAAGCCAAATTAAAAACAAAATGACCATAAATTTTTGACAATGACAGTTATAAACCAAAATTATTCGCCAAATTATTTTCGTAAAGTGGAGTTTGTGTAACAATCGTTGTGGCTCATGGACCGGTGTCGTTGCGCAGATTACGAAGCAGCTGTGAAGAAAATAAGGTTCTACACTCTTGGCACCCACCACCCGGATTTAATTGAAAATTATGATAGTAAGTATTGACTAAATATATGTCTTTAAGGCACAGCTGCTTGTGATGCAAAGACATTAAATTATTTACTTAACAATAGTCGGGAGATAGCAAACAAAATCATAATCCGATACATTTGTCCAAGTGGGCAAGAGTCGCGCTGTCTAGTGTGGTACGCCTGCATGTAAAGTCGCATTTGTGTCCACGAAATTATTATCGACCTATATTATGCCGAATTGTGCATTATATGATATTGCTAATCGCATATTGATAAAGCAACTAAACGTAACCACGGCTTATTTTCGTTAATACCGAGATTTTTTAGATAAATAATGGTTTGTAATCAAATTTTGGCGTCGGTAAAAGTGTATCGTGTCAAACTTGGCTACGATGTAATTTTGCATTATTATGCTAGATGGCGTCATTAAGGTGGAACTAGTTGATATTTTTTCCATACAAATTTCAGGGGGGTTTTACTCCACTGTATGACATGGTACATCCAAAGTTAAACATGATATCGTTTTGTTTCATTATTAATTTTGTCTGTGCGGAAACAGAAGAGTAAAATATTAAGCCGTTAAAAAATTAGGAGCCCACAAAGTTTCCTTTTTCTTGCTAATTTTAACGCAACTTTGGGGGTAAATAAGCAATAAAAGAAGTGTAAAATCTCCAAAACAAAGTCGGTACCGACAAAGCTCAATTGTCGAAGAGTTCAATAAACTTTATTTGTAATTGATTTATGCAGTGTTTTTTTCATAAAACCCCTTTTTTCAAAAGGACTTTTTGTAATTTTTTACGCACTCGTTTTACTAAAATAGTTCGGAACGGTGTTTGTGTGCGTGCAAACTAGACGTTGTGCATGTAGACCAGTGTCTTACTGCTCATCACTGATATCTCTGTCGGACACGATGCCAGGTGACACAGCGTGCTTTTCGGCCATGCCCACTAGTGAGTTCGAGCCCGCGACTAGTGTCACCTTAAGGCATTGGATCAGAGTTTTTGTATGACATTTCTTATGGTAGCCGTTCTATAGTATCTTAAATTTCTTTGTTGTGATGTCATTGCGGATGGGATAGAAAGGGAACCGAAATGGCTAAATACATATAAGAAAGGCATTTAAGAATAAAGAGCTCAAGTAGTGCTAGTGTAGTCACTAGCACTACTTGAGCTCTTTATTCTTACAGTTACAGTAGTTAAGGGACTGTAGTCAGTCCCTTAACTTTAGTCAAGCGAATTGAAGATATGTGTGATAGACGGCGATCAGTTCAAGAGGCCTATGTACATTAGTGTAATGCTATCGACTATTAATGATGATCTTGAAGAGTAACCTGTCATTATCTAGGAGAGAGAAATACTATTGCAACCTATAAAATATACAGTTTTGACGCCCGCCGTTCATAAAGTTTTCAGTATGGGTATGAAAGAAAATTTTAAAAATCTAAAGTATACGTGGACATCGTTGGTGGGTCTAGATGTACTGAATTTATGGTAACAGTTTGCGCGTCAATTTCATAATTAAAATTATGCTATCGGAACAATACATTTTCAATATCTCATGAAATTAAAAAATAAATATGATCATGATTCGTTCAGCACATTTCTCTTTCCAGGGGGCGAATACTACACGACATGGGTATGTAACAAGATAGATCACACTGACTTACGCTTCAGTAAGCCTAAAGCTCACAAACGATACAAACCAGAAGACTTGCCAGAGAACAAGCTGCCGTTACGCATTCAAAAAATAGAGAAGATGTGGTGTCCGTTCATGACTCCGGTCTTCAAATCTAAGGACTAGGGGGACTGAGAAATAAGGAATCTAAGAAAAAAAGGGGAGACAGGGTTGTGGCGAAGCCCAAAAGAAGCATATAGTGATTTAAATTACACACCATCAAAATCTCGGCGTTTTTTAAAAGCTAACGAAAAAAAATACTGCTAGTTCAATCTTATGAATTATTGGGATTTATGAAATTCGATCTTTTTAAGTAAGTTTTATAATAGAATTTATTTTGCTGTTGCATATCAATATTTGTTTAAATGTATTACAGATCTAACTGAACTCTTCTGTCTTTAATTATAATCTGCATAAATTTTTGGTAAGCAATCAACAAAATTAATTTTGTTATGATTATGCTGTTCGACTAGTTACATAGAAAATTAGACTGACTCAAAAAACTTATTAATTGCTCCCATATTTGTTTATCAAAACCGACATTTATTCCGCCATGAAATATAAAATCAACACTTCCAAACTAAAACTTGGAACGTGATTTGTTCCTAATTACAGATTCCTTAACATTTAGTGCTCATATACATATAGACACCGTTAATTCGTCGATAAACATCTTTATGAGCAACCCGATACAAGTTTTTTCAATAATTAATGAACAATAATAAAAGGAAATAAAGTTTATGATCTAAAATTGTAACAAAGTTGTAAACATCGAAGTAGAAAATCGAATCTGATGTTAGATTCATTTGATATAGACCGGAGTTATTATCAAAATTGTGGTTGAACTTAAGGTGGATGGTACTTGTCATGATGTGGACATTTTGATTTAGAAGAGTGGCCGTGGAGTATCTTGCCCGATCTTCTCCATAGGAACCTACTACGATTTGAAATGGGCAACTAGCTTCGTCTTTCTGACTCCTTGTTAAAATAAATGCTTTGAGTTCGAGTTGCATTGACTGCTGTTAATTAATTCATTAAATTGAAGCAGTCTTGACAGATTAATAATCGTGCTCATTCAGTTATACGTTCTAAACACTTTAATCGATTTTGTTGTCGAAAGTTGAAAATCTGAAATTCAGACTTATTCATTTAAAAAAGATATAAGACAAAAAATACTATGGAATAGCATACAGCATTCGCACCTTGGGTTTAAAGAAATCATGTTATTTAGCACTGATACGGATTTATCATATTCTAATCTTTTTAGATGAAACAAGCATCAAAAATCTTCAATAGACTGCATTATGGTTGCAATGATGATATATTGCAAGGAAAGCTAAATACTAATCAATTTCATTCCATTATAAGCTATTACAACGATGAACAGTATAATCTATAACGCACAGAAAATACATTCATTCTCATCTCGGCGCTAAATTCGACTGATTGAACTCGCCGAATTAATATTAAACTTAATTTAAATGTAAATATAATAGTGTCTTTAAATAGCAACATTTTAATGGCATTTGAGTTTTATTGGATTTCGCAAACTGTAGGTGTTCGTCTTGGGTGGCAAGGCTTAGCAACATTTTAGTCTACTGGTTGGTAAAGTTCCTAGGACACATGTATTTTACTCATAGGATAACTTTTAAACTCGTATTACTTAAGTATAACCTAGGTCAAATTATCCTACGTAATTTTATGTTAATCTTGCAGCATGATTATAATTTCGCCGATTATGGGTCTTAAAACATTTTTAGATCTTTCCAAAGCGTTTGATTTCCTACATCATCTTGATTTACGTGATACCAAGTTTAATATCAGTAACACATTTGTAGGCCTTGCCATCCTGTTTAAACGAAGAGTGACTGAGGCATTCATATTCTATTACATACATCAACTGTTTCAATTCCTTCTAAGTTAATCAAAAATTTTGTTGTTTTTAGTTCAGTTCATCAAAGCTCTAGATTGCAAACTTTGGGTAGATTCCTTTCTTTGCATTTTATAATAAAAAAATATAAAAAATGCCTTTTTAAAATCCAAATTAATATCAATCTCTAAGCTATATTGACTACTAATTAACGCTTAATTAAAAGGTGTATCCACACTACACCTTTCCATGATGACCCGTCGCTTTCCATCGCCCGCCCGTACGCGCTCAATAAGTTAATTTGGCGTCAAACCGACGCTCGACTTGTCGCGTTTAAATACCGTTTACAAAGCCTCTCGTCCGATCTGTTCAACCGATAGCGTAGGTGTTGCCTAATGTTCGATTTAGAAATTATAATCAGTTTTTTATTAGATGTAGAGGACGTTAGTGTAGCGGTACGTTATTGATTTGCGTTTTGTGATGGTAGGATGGTTTTTGCTATAGTATTTGTGATCTACAGACATTGTAATTAGAGCTTCAACTCTTCAAAGCTATTTTCTATACAATTCTTGACCGAAGATTTTAAGTATTACTAAAATCCTAAAAGAATTCTGAACTGGTAGATCCTGCTAGTGTCGTTTGAAACTACCGCGGGGACCATTTTATATTTGACCAAATCTTTTACACACAAATGGAATATTCCTACTCGGATTTTCTTGGCTTTTTGTAAATAGTTCTATATTAGCAGGACGGTCTCTTGTAATAAACTCAAACTTATCACGCATGTAAATGAACCTATTAAACCGTTACAATTTAAAACGTATTTCCGTCAAATCTCCATGTTGTCGACACAACTTCAATAACTTTTCTAACAATATACCAAACGGTTCTTAATTAGACGTCCACCAAATTATTAATCTTCACCAAAATTTACTAAATAGTTTATATTCAAATTAGAAAAAAAAATAACCCGGAAACGTCGTGTGTGATCTCCCAAAAACGTACGAAATCATTCAAAAATCTTTCTAAATATGCTCTGATATTATCACGTTTACCGAAAATTATTACTGTAGAAGAGATATGTATCATGAAAATGATATTTTATTGGTAATAATCAAGTCTCCCATTTCTATAACCCTTATTATCTTTCTCATAAAGTTGAAAGTATCACAGAAAGTTGTGTGTGACATTCTGAGCGGTCAATTCAGTGTGAGCAGATGTTAATAAGAAACTAATGTGGCCGGAGCATGTATAATGTATTAGAATCGAGTGAGTGTTGATGCGGGTGGGCCCGCTCGATACGGATCCGATTTTATCTCGATACGAGATTTGGACTCGATTGGTTTAATTACCGTTAATGGTTGTGGACGGTAGTAAGGTACCAGGGTTCATATGTTTTATGTTAAACGAAGACTTTCTGGTTACATTTAGAGTATTATGTTGGATTTTGTGCATGTTTTAGCTGTAAAGTAAGTTATAGAATGTCTGTAGTGGTGCATTTAAAGTTCAATTAAAACAGCACGGATGGTAATTTGGTTTTCCAAAAGTTTTAATAAAACAAGTCAAGAAAATATGCAATGAACTTAACAAATGGCAATAAAAAGCAATTTAACTACAGTGAAAACCGTTTATAACGATTTTGAAGGGACCTTCGGATTACGGTTGTTATAGCCAATAGTCGTTTTAACCAAAAACGATGTTAAGTAAACAAAAATATTGGGACCTCAAAATTTCGTCGTCAACGGTACGACGTTTTAAGCGAAGTCGTTATAAACGGTTTTCACTGTAGTTAAATTGCTTTTTATTGCAGATTTTTTTTTCTTTGTATGTCATAAATTAATTACTTGTTTTAGTGTTATGTTTCTAATTGGAGTAATAACTGTTTTACACTTAATTCAGTCTATAACTGTCGTTCAACAAAACTTTAACTTAAACCACGTTGCATCAGTGCTGAACTACATTTTATGAAACCATGACACAACTGTCTGTCAAAGACGATTTTCTCCGAAACTAATTGACGATTAGGATTTTTATTTGACATAGATACCTTACTATCACGTTCTTACCGGCTGAATTACATTCATGTAACCATAAAACAACTGTATGTCACAGACGATTTACTCCAAAAAAAATTTGAAGTTTTTTTTTAAACAGTAAAGTTATCGGCACCACTCCGTAACACCGCTGTCTGTCACAGGCAATTTTCTCCAAAACTATTTTGACGTTTCGTTTTTATTTTAACAGGACGTTCCAGAACCTCCCAAATTCATGGCAACCCTTACCAAAGGGTTCTTTGAAACGCTTATGATTTCAATGCGTGAGGTAAATTCCTGTTCAGCCGATAAGACAAGCTTCTTTTCGGTTTCTTTAAAGTTAAATACTCAAGTTAATTAAGATCTGAGCATTTTCGTATCCATACCGTCATTAGCTACCAGATTTTAGTCGTTGATATATGATTCTACTTAGCGGTCAGTGTATTTGAGCTTCGTTGATAAGAAAGTCAAGATTGTTGAGGCGAATTCGCTTTTTGCTACGTGTGAGTTCTTGGTTTTGGTGGTAATGTTTTGTTTCTTGTGGACTCCGAATTTGGTATGACGTTTGTCAATGAACTTTTTAAGTTCCTCGTTTACCCATTTTTACGACTTTCGCATATATAATTCGAATAATTTCGAATAATTGTTCTTTTAAGTTAAAATTCTGATGAAGAGTTCTAATCGGTCCTTATCGCACATTTTAGTCTGCACACTTGGCAAATGAGAGCTAGACCAAAAATAGTGACAAAAAAGAACAATTTTGTTACGTGCTTTTTTTTTCTGGATTTTTTTTTTTAGTTTCTTTCTCATACTTTGTGCCACTACTGATTTGTTAGTACGAGCCCTAGACTAGCTGCAAATTAAATGTGTAAAACACTTACCAATCAAAAACGTCCAAAATTTATCATTTTGAATTGTCATAAGCGCTTCCGACTGTATTACTTTCTACTCAATTAATTTAAAGACATGGTTATTTGTCTAAAACTATAATTAACTGTTTATCCACTCATTAATTCAGTTACATTCCCATTTATGACAAACTCCAAAAGAAGTGACATCCGAACATAGATGCAGAGTATAAAGAAATTAAAAATTAAATACAATTATTTACCTGTGTGTGGCATTCCGGCGCGAAAATATTCTGAAAGAAAAAGACGAAGCGATTAATATATACATGATGTAATTAATTAGGGAAGGAGAGAAAAAATTGCAGAATGTGTCAGCTGCCTGCTAAGGCCCCACAGGAGTTGAATGTCGCGGACGGGGGGTTAAGAGTCAAGTGTACAAGTGACAGTTGTTTTGCGATTTTTTGGCGTGCAGAATTAAAGAGTTAATTTAAGATAATGGGAGAATTATATAGAATGGGTCTCCGCAGATTTAGGTTGATTTTGAGAAATCCGTCGTGGGTTTAAATGTCGATTTTACTTTTCCTACCCTTGGGTATGTATTGTATTTACTGAAGTAAATAGCCCATGTTCAATTGAATTTCAAGTATAGGGAGGATGAGAATGTTTATCCGCAGATTTGGGTAGATTTTGGAAAATCTTTTGTGGTTTTATTTTTTGATAATATTTTTTTCTTTTTTAAGGGTATATCAGTATTTCCTGAAGTAAATAGCCTGTTTAGAATTTAAATGGTGTTTTAGTAGTCCAAAACGTAATTTATTATACTAAATTCATAGTTTCTTCCATGATGCCAAACATTAACCTTGTATTAAGCATCGGACTTTGATAACCCCTGTTACCATTAAATTCCATTAAAAACACCAACTTCTACAACTAAAAACATTTAAAAAACAACACGAGTCGTAAAAATTTACTACAAAGAGTATATAAAAATCACGATTTTATTACTGAAAAACGTCCCTCGAAATTTATACGCAAGAAATGTAGCAGTAATACAACTTTTGTCCCCTAAACAAGGTAATCTCACTGTTTAATCGCTCGCGAGTCGAAATTATAAGCCCTTGTGACATCTTTATCGGCTTTCTCGCAATAACTGTGCCAGAATAATGACGTGACCACGGTAAGGGTTAATAACTATTGACTTGAACTATTTTTTTTTTGATTTTATGCGGAAAGAAGAAGGAATATTTTAAAATTCTTTAAGACATCCGGGCCCTTATTGGTGATGTTCATAAGAAAGGTCGGGAGCGTAGTACTCGCAACCGGCGTGCGTGTATGACCAGATGTATGAACGTAAACGAAGCAAAAGGAGTATGTAAGGATCTTAGCAGGTGGCGTTCTTTATTTTCTGCATTTGTATGTATGTGTATATCTCGGCCAAATTTTTCCAATATTTCTATATGTATTGCTAGAGATCTATCCAGTGTAGGCATTTTTTTGTTTCATCCTCTATTAGAGGAATGAAATAGCTCATGGAGAAACAAAATAACAGCGGCCAATAAAATCACTCAACTTTAGATTTAACAACAGATAAGTTTTCAGAAACCTAGGGTAAATCTTATTAGCAATAAAGAAATCTTATTAGATTAGAATGAATCTCACTCAATTAAGGCTTGCATTCACAAAGAATAATAAGTAGGCTATGCCTCTCAGAAACAATAAAAACAAAAGGTACTTCTATTTCCTCACAAAAGCCGAGTCATGAAAACAAAACACAACTCGACCACAACACTAGCAAGGCGTGACGTAACGAAACTAACCACGGTTATGATTACAACCGCCCATTCCGTACGATAACACCCTTAAATCATAATTTATTCAAATTAAAAATACTTATCAAAATGTGATGCGGTCCTAAATCAAGAATTAAGTGAGTGGGTGCGTGTTACGCGAAAAATCGATACTATCAAGATGGCCGATCACCGTGAACATTCAAAAAGAATTACTTACAATGAGACGGTGGACGCACGCGAATATCAGTTTACAATGTTACTAAAATTGTGTAGTTTTGTTTCTAAATTAGCCCATTTATTGCGTGCGTGAATCGGCAAGGACACTTTTGGGGGAGGAGTTCTCGACAAGTTGCGAAAAAGTGGGCGATGCGATGCTATATGTACAATTAAATGATGATCACCCATAGTGTAATGGTTCTAGGTATTGACATACATTTACAGAGAACTTCCGTAAGCGTTGTAAGACGCAACTATTATGGGACTATGCAATTATCTCAACAGTATGGGATATAAACATCAAATTAGAAAAAACCTTCTTATGTGACCAGACATAATTACTGCTGACGCTTTCCAGATAGTAGAGATGGGTTGTAACAGGTTAAACACGATATTTGTTATCAATGTTACTGTTACACAAAAATAACAGATCCAAATATCTGTTATTAAATAACAGCCTGTTATTAAATAACAGCCTGTTATTCTTGTACGGATGATAAATACGTATTTAAATATCAATTAAATATCTTCTTTATTTCTATTCGTTTTAAGTTTGTTTTACAATGGTAACTGGTCAGTAACAGATAACACGACCTATTTTTTCCTATTTGAAGTCCATGTTCAGGATTGAAATCTTACAGGCTGATAAGATTTTCCAATAATCCCTCACTTATTTCCTAATCTGTCCTACGAGTAGGGTGGCCTATATAAACCCGGAGCTCAGTACCAATAACTTAGCAACTGATAAACCTTTCCGCTAATTGAGATACAATGCAACACCATAAAGTATTGACTTATCTATCATGATTTACGGTTCAGTATTTATTTACATATTTACGTAAGTTGAAGTGGCTATGGGCTGGCCATACTGAGATGCCGTAGAACTGAATAGGGCCGTAGGGTCAGAAAGTGTCCTCGAGTGGAGACGCAGACTTAGAGGGAGGGGACTTGGGGGGCAGGCTAGGTAGATTTAACCATTTTTGAAATGGGTTTTAAAAACGTGAGTTGAGCGTGTACGGATCCCTCTTTTGTAATTTTGACATACAAGAGTGCTGATTTTCAGCCTAATTTGAATAAGTGATTTCGAATTTTGATTTTGATAGGCCATAGGTTAGAGTGCAATAGAGGAGACCGAGTTTCAGCATTGTGGGGGCACGAGATTCTAAAACAGATGGAACAGGGTTGTGCTTGGAGTCATTTTGCTACGGATTAGGTTCTAACTTATAATCTTACTCCTGTCTGATAACTAATCAACTTTAAATGCCGCTAAAAGTAGAGCTGCGGTCTACTCTCTAATGGCCGAACCCAATAACTTATTTTCAGTTAAATACAGTTTGCTTTTGATGGTGTATCTGTATCTATCTGTCATTGAATGGCGCCCCACAATTCCGTAAGATTCCTTATTATCTGATAGATACTTGGGACGTTAAAACCATAGATAGATAGATAGGTTTTTTTATCTCCAGTATGTCAAAACTGGTGGTAGATAGGTTATTGGATTCGGCCGTTAGTCCGTCAAAGAAAATATGGGCGCACGCGAAAGTAGATGGCACGTCAAAACAAGCGTCAAATTACTTTTTTCGGGCGGGCAAAAACAGCGCGATTAGGGAAACTGTCAAATAATGTTGTTATTCATTATTAGTTTGGGCCCTAATCTTATGTCCGTAAGTGATGCGGAGTACGAGATTCTTGTAACTTCCGGCGAAACTACGGATATCGTGCTCAGTTAGTAGACCGCCTGGTTCGTACACATTAGACAAACTCTCTCACAAGGAGCTTTATAACCAAAATCAATTACAAACAACATGAAACGCTAATTACAAATCAAGTAAGAACTGCAACCGGTATCCGAGATACAGTAATTTATAATTATTTAGGGGCTAAATAAGTGTGGCCACGGTTAATGCGGTCACCGATCTGATAGTGTCCACTGTACGTACTGTTTTGCATAACAGCATTGTTTAGTGATGTGCTTGTCGATATCGATAGGACGTTTCTGATAAGCATTGGGAACGCTTTTAATTACTTAATAATAAACTGTTTTATTACAGGAAAATAGAAATAGTTATTTTGAGTTTGTTGATTGTTGATTTGCTTACAAAGTTACGACAATTGCCTACTTTTACTGCAATGGATAAACACATTAATGTCTTAAAATATACTCCATGTGTCAATTATACGTAGATAAATAGAAAAAAAAGACTTTTTTGAAATCATTTTTGTCGTATATATTCTGATTTATAAATCATAATGTATATAAACAATGTTCGGTATGTGCATTCTTGATTTGTGATCGAGTATGAAATTTTTTAATATGCAACACTATCGATAGTATTAATCGATATTGTCCCATCACTAAAACGCAGAGGTGTCACGCCAACCTACGAAAATGCGCGTTCACACATCTAGGGCCGGATTTTGAAATTTAAATTAAATTTTAAGTTTAATTTGTTTTATTATATTTGTTTAACAGATTTGTCATATTTTTATTCTCTATTAAACTGGAAATTAATTAATCTTGGCACCAGCTTTAATGTTGATATAATATCTACAAATTATAAATTCAATCTCAGAACCCGGCCTCGTGACAAAATGGTAGAAATAGACACGGATTTAATACAGCCAACTATAAACTGACTTACATTGTCAATAATTTATGTATCAATATAACAAAATTAAATACAATCAGTAGAAAAAAAGGCGAAACAATACTGGTTCAAATTAATTTAGCTAGCGAAACTTCACAGACGAAATGGGTATCGATATCGGAACACGATTAAATAACAAAGATTTCATGATTTTTTGTTTGGTGTTAACGACCACTGGAAGTGTAGTTATTTGAAGTAAGAGTTGAGATAAAAACATTTTTGCAAAAAAAAAACCCACCTCCAAAAATTTACTTTCAAAGTTTTTATTTTTCATCTTCCCCACACTAATTCGAATGCCTCTACCTGCTATGTAAATAACAGTGACAGGAAGTTATTCATCCATATAGTCTTAGTGGGAAAATTACGTATTTTTGAAGCTAACTCAAAAAGTAGATACCCAAGAAAATTAATAAAATTTATATGGGACCTCACTCTCAAATAAAAAAGAACTTTGCATATCCGTCTATATTATGACGGAGTTAGGCCCGAAAATACATAAAAAAAGACAAATTGAGACCCTCCTCCTTTTTTTTGAAATCGGTTAAAAATCAGTTCTTATTTTATTTCGTCGCGTTACGTCTGTGAAGTTTACACAAATAAAAAACTGTGGCGGATCCCAAAAAAAGAAAATCATCAAATAAATTTATTTTTTGTTTTATCTTGTAAAGTGTTAAGACTTAAGATATTAATACCCATCACGTTTGAAAAGTTTCTCTAGCTAATTTAATATAACCCTTTACAAAAAAGACGTCAAAAACAGAAATGTCTCTCTCCAGGGGAAAAGCTAACTTATTTTAGCAGAGAACACTACAGTAATGCTCTCTCAAAGAAAGGAGGCCTGTGTCCCAGCATTGAGAACAGTGAGACAGCAGTGGGAGTTAAAATGTTGTTAGCCCAATACTTCACCTTTTCTTTTCTTTCTTTCTTAGGTTATGTTTCTCCTGCCCTTATTCCAATTTATTTGTGGCCGGCGCAATAAGTATTTTTAAACCGACTTAAAAAAGAGGAGGTTCTCAGTTCGTCGGAATATTTTTTCTTCCATACTTCTCTAGAAGTCTTCATCTCGGTAGTCACCCCCTTTCTAGCCATATCATCTTTCACACAGTTCATCCACCGTTTCTTTGGTCTTCCCCTACTCTTATAGCCATCCACATTCATACTCAAAACTTTCTCTTGACATTTTCCTCATTCCTCCTAGACATAGATTTATGTATTAATTATTATTAATACCTTAGGTATTAACATAGTTAATTGATTCAGGCGTGACCTTGCGGAAATCCATTATAAAATACAATAGAAGTGGATATATTTAGTAACCTGTTCCGCTTAGCTATTTCTAAAGAGTCTTAAAAAAAAAACAAGAAATCAAATAATGACACACAATGAATGTATTTCTTTCAGGGTTTTTTTTAAGACTCTTTTAAATAGCAAAGCGGAACAGGTTACTAAATATATCCACTTCTATTGTATTTTTCCTTAGGTATTGATTACTTTTCTTAAACCCAAGTTTTATAACTGCCAGGTGTTAATATAATGGAAGGAGTGCCTATCAATAGTGAATGTTTCATGGAAAAACAGCCTTGGATACTACTTGATTGCATGTTTTTATAGTGTATATTTAAACCTTATGGATAACTTAAATGCTCATTGCAAGTTGATTTTTCTTAAGCTCTTCTTACTTATAAATAGCTACCTTGCTTTTCTAAACAACATGTCTAATAAGTTCTTTTTTTTTCGGGAGATCGTTTCGGAATTTTCGACAGTATTTGCATACCTAGTAAAGGTTTTTTTCTTAGGCCTTAAAATGTCAGTAATTATATTTTTCAAATCGTTCAGTACAACACTAATCATATGTAAAAAATAAAAGTAGGTACAGTCAATATCAAAATTCATAATATTAACAAGAACATAAAAATTCTAAATCCGTGCCTATGCCGTCTATAGGGAGGGGCGAGCGTATCAAAAAATATTATGAAATTATTAGCATAATGCCGTACGACAAAATGGTTAAATTACAAGGCACTGTTTGGTTCGACACGCTAAAGCAGGCCATAAACGAATGAAATCTGACCGATTAATAAAGGGACACTTTAAATATTATGTCAGGTACCTATACCCTTATAAGTAGAATGGTTGGAGAAGTCATTCAAAAGGAATTTGCTTTTAATAAAGAAAATAAGAGTAAGAAAGAAATTAGTGTGGCTAAAGATGGATTAATTTTATTTTGATAGGAGAAAAGTGGGAAATTCTGGTAAATGAAAATTAGAACAATATTGGTAAAATTATGTAGAAAATTATGATATTGATAAACATTATGAGTACGAACATTAATATAATAAAATGAATACGATAAAAGAGCATGTGAGTTAAAGTGACAATGACTTGGCTTAATTTCTTTGTTTTGTTTTAAAGTAAAACATGGAATTCACACTCAGTTTAAATTTATTTAAAACTACCTATTATTTAATTATTTTTTTTTCTAATGACGAAAACACACGAGCTTAAGCTTTCATTTCCCTAGCCAAGATACTTTAACCCTTAAAAACGCGTGACCACTGATTACATAAAGTATCCGTATCAACAAAAGTTTTGCGTGAAAACCGGCGCGTGCGTGTTATTAATAATTTGTGCATATTTTACACTTAAAACATTTTTTATCGCAACGGTACCAAAACGGGGGGCATAGAGTAAGAAAGCCGTATAGAAGGGACACTTTTCTACACAGGAAAGTGTCGCTTCTAAGACTGCATCGTTGGTCTAGTAGTCGCAAGCGCTACTGTTGTGCATAAGGATTCGATTCTTGGGTCGAGCAAAGTGTTATTGGGTTTTTCCATCTGAAATTTTTCAGTAGCAGTTTGGAATCTGGATTTGTCCCCGTTGATGGCAATAGGCTCGCCCCCTACTACATAGAACTTAAACATAACTGGCGAAATGTGGGTGTTCTATAGGTACACCTTTGCCCATCCCTTCGAAGAATAAAAGCGTGATGTTATGTTATACTTATCTGTATGTGTATGCTGATGCCGCTAAAATAATCACCTACTAAGACTAACCACTTCCCCACTACGATACAGACTGGTCTTCATCAAGCCTTCTTCAGCCTTTAGCAGTCCAAAGCTGGATATATGGCTCTCCAATCGTACACCATTTAAGTCTAACTCGGCTACTCTCCTCCAGCTGCTACCAGCCACCTTGCGAAGATCATTGCTTTACCTTACTACTTTCTTTTTCGTGTGGTACGTAACTAACCTGGTGTCTAGAGTTTTTTATGCCAACCCATGGGCCTCTGACTTGTCTTCACATGCTGTCGAGAAATATCTCTCAGGCGCCGGTTTCTTCACGTTTTCTATCACGGCTTTTGAAGGTAGTCAATAAGGTAAGATAGCTACAATACACCCATGAATCTGAAAAGTCAGAGGTGCGTGCCTTGGGTCCAAACTCGAGACTATAACTGGGCACTCCGACGGTCACATCACTATGCTACCTGCACCTTACTAAAACAGGGGTTATAAATTCTGGGTATGACAGACACTGAGCGTATCTTGCACAACAAGCGAAGTTACAATCCTGACTGTGTTGGACGTTTCTTACGCCCCGAAACTGTAGACATTTATAATGCGGCAAACGGTGCGCGTATTATAATCAGCCTATTACGTTTCCACTGCTGGGACACAGACCTCCTCTCGGTGAGAGGAAGTGGCCCGTAATCCACGACGCGGACTTATATCTTCGAGGTTCTAGGACATGCCGGTTTCCTCACGATGTTTCCCTTCACCGTTTTGAGAGCAATGGTGATGAAATAATTCACACGAAGTAAAGCGCCTGTTTGGGTTTGAACTTACGACCTACAACTCTTTAAGTCACGGCCGTTACCACTGGGCTAACACTGCTATCTAGAGATACTGGGGGATTTCCCATTAGCAAAAATCACAAAATTCCAAATAAACTTTTATTCCCTATTCAACCCCATTAGGTGATGAATTTTCTTAAATCCTTCCTTAGCGCTCACTTAAGTTATATAAGGAACTTTTGTAAAAAATGTCATTTAGACCCAGCGGTTCAGCTGCGTTATTTGTCATTGAGTGAAGAGAGTGAAAATTTTGGATTTTTAATAAGTAGAATCAGGAGTTTCCCCCCTCTGCATTTTTATTCTATGTCGGGGGTACGTTTGATCATACGGTTTAACGATTATTGTTCTTTAGTCAGTCAAGGTTTAGTTTCAGGGTTAATTGTGAAATTTTATGGGATGCAGTGATGATTCGAATTGGGTGATTATTTTTTATGTTTCGTAGATGTTCATTTAGGTCTAGTAGCTTTGCGACCTTCGTGGTGGAATAGTTTTTTTTTTCTCGCAAACAATCGACGCAAACTATGTTCTTATTCATTAAAGTTAAAAACTTCAGCCCTATCCCGTTACAAGCTAACAAAAGGAAAATGATCCCGATGGTCAGAAGGATATATGTACGATAATACAAATTTAGGTCCTATGCCATATGCCACAGAACCATTAATTATTTGAAACAAAAATACTGCAAAAAAATCCTATATTTCAACTAAACACAAAAGAAAACTAAACAAAGTCACCCATTACGATAAAAATCTTGAAAAAAGGTGACATAATTAACCGCAAAATATACACGTAAAGGATACTCCATTGCTTACCTGTTCCAGGAAAGATCTATGGTGTTTAGTGACAAACGTGGAACATAGAAACTTTGTAGATAGGATTATTTGAAGAACTGGCAATCATGTTATCGAAAAGATTTGCACTATAATTCTCACTAAAACCCGTATTCGAGAACGATGTCCAAGGTTGACTACGGACGGGACCATAATGTTTCTCACTAACTATGTGTCAGTTCCAGTAAGTGCAGCAAGATTATTTCAATAGTATGCAAGTAGTGACCGACGGCTAAATTCAGCTAAAGATCTGACAGTTCGTATTTAGGCAGTTTCTCCATGTAAAATACTGGTATTCAGCTGCAACCGGTTAGACTAAAAGCCGACCCTAACATAGTTGGGAAAAGGCTAGGCAGACGATGATGATCTGACAATTCTTGTTATTAACAAACACCCAATGTCTTAAGACCCCGAAACTTATAGCAGTTTGATTGAACTGATGAATTGAACTCATACCCAAAGACTGGCGCCAGACAGCGGTAGAACAAAGCAAGCAGAAAAGAAGAAATGAACGTTTCGGTTTGCAGTAACGCTATCGGCTATAAAAAGTATTCCATACAAGGTTATTGGCTATGTGTCGGCAATCCATTTACAACCAAGTGACCCCTTTTGACTCCTATGCAAATCTCAACATTTTATATTTCTATTTCGTACATTTTAAAATATAAAATGTCAAATTACTCGATTTTTTTTACATTGGCACAGGGGTCATCAGGGTCATTTGGTTGCATTTGCATGAATGATTAACGGATTGCCGACATATAACCAATAACCCTGTATATTCGAAGTCACTGTGTTCTTAACAAGGCATATCTATTTAATTTACTCGCTCCACGGCAACCGTCAGTAGCTAAAGACCACACGGCGATATCTTCACCCTTCCACGGAGCTAAATTATACGCTCCCACAAAACATTGTGCGTTCTGTTCATGGGTTCCGTAGGGGTTTTAGTTAAACAGTTTCAATAGATTTTATTTGAAATAAAAGAAGAATCTTGTCAACTTTTTGTTGGAACCTTACAAGTAATAATCAAATGAAGGAATAGTTATTAGAACAATCTTTATTGCTTTTGTAAAGCTGGATAATTGGTCTTTCGATACGAAAATATAATTTTCAGCTAATCTGGAAAATCTAAATCCTTCTTTCCTTTTAAGATTCATTAAAGATTTGCTCTCCAGATACGTGGTAGAATATGACGGAAAACTATGTATATTTGTCAACTTATTGTATTCGCATTATCGCAAATAAATAATATTGTTATTCATAATCACTACTTCAGTAGTCATCAAACAAAACGCCCTGTAAATGTGAATAATTTTGACAAAACTGCAGCTGAAAAAAAAAAAACATAATGCTTCACCCACACTTCACCATCCCAACAAAGTCCCAACTCTTTAAACCTTTAAATCAATCAACACTACCTTACTCAAACAAAATTAATACAGCCAACGACTAAGGCTAAAAAACAGACCTACCGATTGTGGCTTTATAAAACAAACTGGTGAATTGATTAGCATAACCCAACGCCTTTGGACCCCCCACAGGTCAGCTCTCAATTAAGCCACTTGTCTTTTCACTCGCACGGTGTGCTAACAGCCTTATCGTGATTGTGGGACTGACTTTATTTTCTGCTGAATTTTATACTAGACGCCTCGGATTGTGGTTCTTTTTCGATTTGCTTTTGTTTCTACTAATGGGTTGTTTTTTGATGTGACGTCGGTTTTTGCTAAGTAGATTTTTGTAGTTACATATGTTATGTGAACGGTGTCTATTGTTTTTGAATGTTTTAATTAGATTTGGTTTGGACAAGTTAGCTTAGAAGATACACCTACGTTTCGTATGTATAAATGTGATAATCATAAAAAATACAGATTAATGACTCCTCCATTAATCTGTCTTTTTAACAAGACGAAAGCGAAGGATATCAGAAACAAATTCAATGAACTCAAACTACTGAACTTGCCATTTAATGATGTACAGTTTCAATATAGGAAATTTTGCACTCCAATATAGGCTAATTTGTAATGAAAATTCTCGAAATGGCGTATGCTTTTTACTGGTCGAAAGCTGCTTGCGATGTCGCAAGAATGTCAGACATGCATTTGATAAAGCCAGTTTTCTGGAAACCAAACGAAATCCCGCAAGATTCCTTAAACTTAGAACCGTTTGTTAAGGGACTGTACACACTTGTTATAAGACACTACAGAGATCATAGGAAAGACAAAGGGAAAGAAACTCATTGACACTGTCATATTTTGTTAAAACAATTTTTGTGTGAGATTTTTTCTCACTTTGGTGAACAGTTTATTGTTTGTGGAAAAGCTTACTGCTACTATGTTCTATGTTATGGGGTTTGGTTTCCGCACTTATTCCGTCAAGTGGACCATTGTGCGTGGGCCATGGCGGCCATTTGGTGGCTTACTGCTTATAATACAATGAGCTGATATATATATAAGGGCTAAAGGAGATAATATTGAGTATCTAGGACTACAAAACATATCTACGAACTTATGGAGCATATAATTATGGATAAAGTTTCAAGGGAAAAGCACGTTGGCCGTGGTGAAACCATTAAAATCTTCATCATGAAAAGGGAAGAGAAGCATGTTACGAGAAAAATAAAAGAAAGAAAGAAATAAAGAATAAAAGCAAAACACAGATATGACGCCTGATAAAAATACTATGACATATAAGACACTCATTGAACCCAAATTTTCGTAGAATCAGCAGTAAAGATCCAAATGAGTAAAGCATCTTAGAGAATCGAACTAAGAATTTGAGCAAAAAGTATTCGCTTGCATTGCCGAACAAATGAATTTACGAAAACCTGATTGGGAATCAAGATTCGTGGTTTGTACGAAAAATATTTTTTAACTGTGGGCCGGGTTTTGGACTGTATAATTTATGGAAACTCCCACATCACACAACAGCCATGTTTGACGGTATGTCTTTTGGTTGATATCGTTATGGTAACTCCGCCTTTGAGGATGATATGTGTCATGAAATATGTGGTTTGCAGTAAAGTTTACATGTTATACGTGGATCTGTTTGACATTTGCGTAGTAACTCGTGGAAACAGTTCTTTGCACACTATCTGTCAAGTTGTAAATATTATGAAAGTGAGAAAGGGTCGTTCCGTTTTTGCTTTTACTTTACATTTGAAAGTTGTCGGTCAAAGATCTTATTTTTCTTGTCATCAGTAATCAAGTCTCCTCTTCCATCAAAGTGCTAAAAAGTCTGGTAATTTTCTTGACCTTTCCCTTGGAATCTTCATCATAATCAGGCTATAATATTCCCACTGCTGGGACACAGGCCTCATTCCTTCGAGAGGTAGTGGGCTGTAATCCTGTTATTCCCTTGGGAACTGCATAATTGTCGAAAAATCATAGTTATTTTAAATTTCCGTCCTCATGGAAATTATTCTTTGCATGACAGAATGATGAGAGCATATCTGGATTTAAAAGTAAGATTCAATCCAATTATTAATTAGAATACTTGTCCTATTTAATTTTAAATGGAAATCGAGTCTGTTCATTACAGTTTGCTCACTCCAATTTAATGTTTGTTTCAATTTGTTTACAAACTATTCTCCTCACACCTCGCTCCGCATTGTCTTAAACATTAATAACCCAACTATACTATCAACCGATTAAAACTCCACAAGGTCCGTTTCAAAGGACCAGAAAAAAGGACCAACACGGGAATAACAACCATCGAACTATTTTATCACCTTCTCGTTTAGACATTTTTCATCATTAACTTTTTGTTGGTAAGCAGCTTAATGAAACATGTACTAATAGGCATGTGCAGAGTTTAGCACAATGATCATTTACTAGTAACTGTTGAATATATCTTCATTACGGGCACTATGTCGCGCAGAGACCCTGCAAGGACTTGGGTGGCTGTTACACCGAAGTAGAATGTTTGATTGTACTGTGTTTGGCCGCTCGCAGCGCTTGTGATCTGTATCAATTAGTTTACGACGACTCAGTTGACCGATTATGTTACAGATCCTTTCTTTAAAGTTACCTTTTTTAAACCCACGACGAGTCCAGACGAGTCTGTCACGCAATTGGTCACACCCAAACAGGAAATTTATTGATAAATATAACATGGCAAACCAATCAAACAAAAGTTCATTTATCAGTAATCAAGCCTTCTTCAACAGTCAATCTGCCTAGCCTTTTCCCAACTATGTTAGAGTCGGCTTCCAGTCTAACCGTATGCAGCTGAATACCGTATTTCACATGGAGCGACTGCCTATCAGTCCTCCACAACCCACTGAACTGGGCCTTCTTCAACAGTATCTACTTATAATTAACTAAAAGTAAAAACACACGCACCTATATTTTTTTTATCGTTTTATTCTTATTAAACATTTTTTTTCTAAACGCTCAAACATTCTGGTCCTCACACCCACAAAATGATCAAACGCCATACGCCTTACACCTTTTCCGTTCCCCACATTACAGTACGGTGTGACACAATCCATGCTTATACCGGGTAAGATAAAGATAACGCGACACCGCCGGCGCCGGCGCATTTGCATATATATACCACACAGCGAGACCACCCTTAGCTTAGCTATCAGGCAATTTTCACCTCTTTTAGCACTTAGCTTAGTCTCGCTGATCAGAAAGTTTTTTCGGTCACCTTTCTTTAAGTATTTTATCATGGTAGTGTTTCATTGCACCAAGTAGGATTGGTGAAGGAGTTGGTATGTTTTAATGACTTTTATTGCTATTTTCACTGTTATCTAAACATCTATATCTATACATACATACAAATAAATAAAATTTAAGTGTCTGTTTATAATGTCAAAATAACAGCTTTTTACTAAATTAATATGAAAGTATATACAGTACGTAAAAAAAATTGTCTGTCTGTTTGTTCCGGCTAATCTCCTAAACGGCTAGATCGATTTTGACGCGACTTCACTGGCAGATAGCTGATATTATAAGGAGTAACTTAAGCTATTTATTTCTATTTTATTTTAGAAAAAGAATTAGGGTCCACATGGGTGAAGTCGCACACTTAGAATTTTCTGTTATAGTTATCAAAAAACTCTTTTTGACCATAGCCAATACTGGAAGTGTATTTGGAACGCATGCATAAAAAGGGAAAATAATCTTCTAGAAATAATTAAGTTTATGTTCCTACTAGTGTCAAGAAATTCAACAGCTAACTAAAACCATATTAATCCAAATAATTGTTTGTAAGAAAACGACATGTAACTCCTAATAGTGCATGAACGTCCCACCGATGTGACGGACAAATGAGGCTGAAGGAGCGACGGCGTTTGCAAATTATAATATAAAATGTCATACTGCTACATTATGTCGTGCTCCTTAGATAAGTAAACTCGTGTTTTTTTCAGCACAATTAAAAGACAGAAAAACCAATAAAATGTACTTCCCAAATCTGTTAATAATCTGTTTTCCAGTATGAAACAGAAGACAATCGGATTTTGTGACATAATCTAAACATAAGATATCTCTTCGTGTCAAACCTTCAAGCCACATATTTACCAGTAATTGACGTCACAACGTGCAACGCAAAACGTGTCACGCCAAACACGACAAAGAAAAATTTTAGCAACAAATATTATCAGACCTTCCATAAAACCCAAAGTTCTAATTAAGCGACTAACAGCGCCTTTAAAAAAGCCTCTCATTATTTAGTTTGACATAAGGAAAACTGTGGAAAATTTGCATTTTCGTGCGGCATGAAACAGGCTTGATACGGGTAGAGGTTTTAAAACACTAAATTTTTTAATGAATTCGCACTAAGATTTACATGCGCAAGCTTTAAGTAAGGCGCTCCAATTTCATAATTAATACAGTACTGGTGGTGAAAAAAGTGTTTGACGTTAGATTTTTGTTTGTTAACACTGTTAGTTGTGTTTTGTTTTTGGTGGAGTAGTTGTTTTAATTTTTTTGTTGGTACGGGGCGCGCGCGGCGTTAGGAATTTGCCTAAGCGCCACATTGCCTGTTTTCTGCATGTTTAATCTGTGCTTGTGTCAGTCATGTTTCTAGAATTGCGTGCAAAATTTAGCAAAAAGGGCCACTTATATATTTTAATTTTTACCAAAAATCTTATACACTTTCAAATAGATTCCATTTAATAAAACCAGGACCATTTTCATTTTCAAATGGTGTGGTAATATTTTTTTAAACTTTACTTTCCGTAAATAAATATCCTGTTATACCAAAACCACCAAGCACTCTTCACCGTCCCAAATCAAACACATTCTCATCAAATCATCTTTAAAATCATTGCCACCATTTATTGAACCAAAGGGACCAAACGTGCGTCGTGTGTTCGTCTCCAACGATGCGCTTGCGCCCCGTGGCGGTCATCATTACCTTCCAATTATTTAAACAAGACCAGGGAATGACCAACAATTTCGATTTGCCAGTAGCTAAAGTCAAGCTCATTACAATTTGAACTTGTTTTGAAATGGGGATGAGAATTTGGACTACTGCGCGATAACCTGTATTCTGAAGTAATCGTAGAAATATAGGCTACCTATGATAACTATTGCTTTCTTTCACTAAAAGTTAAAGACAAAAAGAGATAGAGGAGGTTTAGAGCTGTATGTTATTTCAACCGTAGATTCTCTAAAACTGTTAGTAGTAACTAATACTAACTAAGCTTAGAATCTTATAACATTAGGACTGAATCCCACGCCTAAGCTATGAGGTTATGTCCTACTTAACTTTTAAATCATTTTGGGCGTGGTCCATGTAAATCACTTAACAAATTAAAATTGTAAGTTGCAGAAGCTAGAAATCACTGATTGGAATTTTAGTATCCCTATTACGAAACAGTAGTTTGTTAAGAGACTTGCGTAACTTAGTGAACGGATAGATCTTTGTGCCATCAATTAAAATGAAGAATATATATCGTTAGCCTTTCTTCCGAATTCTGTCTTTCTTATCTTTTACTGCCGAGAAACCAGCGTAACCCTGTCAAAATATTCACCGGTGAACATGGACCTGAACCAACATAGCGGTGACATCGCAAAAAGATGCCCATCCATAGATAAATAACACCCATCTCTCCACTATTCCATTGCTTACTCTAGGATGCATAGCCGGTACGGCTCGCAAATCCTTCCATATCCTAAGGGCACGTCTTCCTTACCATTACCGCGCCCCCCGGTCTACCGGCTGCAATGGCCTCTGTAGTCCCATGAAATCTGAGGCTTTCAGGGGCTAGTGCAAATCTTGGGGTTCATTCGATTCATCGAGTCTGGTTAAACCACGCTGGGATCGGTGCATTTTATTCATTCATTTATTCATATCTTCTAAAAGTCTAAAAGATAAGAAAGAAATATTCTAGATTCTAGACCATTCATTATTCTCCTCACCTTATCCCAATTTATTTATGGTCGGCGCAATATGTCCCTTTTTTCCATACTTCTCTATTAGTCGTCATCTCGGTAGCCACCCCCATTCTCTCCATATCATCTTTCACACAGTCCATGCATCGTTTTTAGGGTTCCGTACCTAAAAAGGAAAAAAACGGAACCCTTATAGGATCACTCGTGTGTCTGTCTGTCTGTCTGTTCATCTGTCACAGCCAATTTTCTCTGAATCTAATGGACCGATTAAGAAATTTTGGTACACATATATATTTTTGTGACCCAAACACGGACATGAAACGTAAATAAAAAAAAATGAATATGGGGGTCACTTTTGGGGGTCAAATAAGAAAATTGAAAACAAAAGGTTTGCAAACAGTACTGTGTGACATATCAAATGAAAGGTCTTCTTACGAGAATCTCAAATATATTTTGTATATTAAATAAATACTTTTATAGATATTTAAGAAAATCGATAAAAATTGACCATTGCCCCCTTATCCGAAACTACTAGGCCAATTTAAAAAAAAAAATACTTCAAATGGTTCTTTACTCATGGATTACAGGAAAACCTATGAGTACTCTATGGTTTTAAAATAACATGGTAAATCTGTGCGTACACACTCACATTTGCAGTTGAAATGTTCTGGAGAACATGTATTCCAACTACAATGTTAAGTTTGTATTTGAGATAAATTATTCATCCCAACTACGGAACCCTTCATTGTGCGTAGTCCGACACGCACTTGGCCGGCTTTTTCTGGTCTTCCCCTACTCTTATAGCCATCGACATTCATACTTCTTATCTTCTAGAACAATTTTAATAAGAAAATCTTAATTTTTTGTGCGTTAAGCCCCGTTTATATGATGCGAGTTTCTTGTCTGTGGCATGCAATAAAATTGAAGCAACAAATGACTCTAACTCGCAACTTTTAGTATTACTTCAATTAATGGTAATGCCACAAGCAATTCAATCGCACCGTGTAACTGGTTTTAGTTTCATATTATAGCGCCTTAAGTAAAAGTTTAAAGCGATCATAAAAGATGATCATTCACTCTAATATTTTCACTGAAAGATCCTTTAGGCCGCGGACTCGAAGTCAGCGGGCAGCGGGGTGGTAGCGGCAGCGGCGCAACAGCGACGCGTTCAAATGCATAGATTTATATGTTACTGGCCTCGAAGGCAGCGGCACGGGGAGCGAGCAGTTCCATATAAAACAATGCGTTGCCGTGCTGCCGCCGCCTCGCTGCCCGCTAACTTAGAGACCGAGGACTTAACGAAAACCATTTTCCAACTAGTCACTTTCCCAGGATGCGTAGAAGAAAGTATAGCAAAAAACTCAATTATGCCAAAAAAAAAAGAAGCTAAATCTCAAATAGAACAGTTTAAAGTAGTTATGAGAACTTTTATGAAAGTTCCTTTGTTTAAAGGTTTTTCAACTACTTCATTTCTCAGGATTTTAACTAAAAAACTTCACATCAACAAACACTCAATCAATTCCTCCGAAAAAGACGCAACAGAAAAAAGTATTGACAGCCACGAACTCAATTCTAATTGGCAGAACAATTAATCCCAAATACAATCACACACAAAAGTCGAAAGAACATATCAATTAATGTAATGAGCGTGTGTGAACAAACGTCCACTTTCAGCATACCGGGTGCATCTCCTAAATAATACTACAATTTGGTCCTTTTATCCTTTATAATGACAGTGCAATTTTATCAGCGGCACTTAAGCTTTTTGGGAAACAATGCAAAAGAGTGCCTCTCATTGGTCAATAATGACAGATCTGACGGCTGTGTCGTATCTGTAATTGATGCTGAAGTAAACTAATTGGCTTGTTGCGTAATTTTTGGGTGTATTAAAGGAATTATTTTTGTAATTTGTAATAGTACGTGTATTGTTAGTTGGTGTTGTGGTAGGGTTAGTCTCCATGGATGTGTCAGGTGGTAGTCTGACGGTCTGACCACAAGATTTTGACGCGACGATGAAATTTTTGGGAAATAAAAATTGATAACTGGTTCGGATAAAACTAAAACGATATAATGTGACCGTAACTAGTTATGACACTAAAATAAATTTTTATTATTTTCTCACCAATATTTATTGATATTCTAGTACCGAAACATACAATTTAGACCAATTAGCTTTCACGGACAAATCCATATGAAGTTTGTGTGCCAAACATAACTTTTTTTTTTCTAGCAATGTGAGCAAAGCCACTAGCTATTAATTTAACGAGCACTACTTAATGCAACATTACACCTTTTACACCCATAAATCAGATGTGTATGTATGTTTGTGTTAATTAAATCAACCCCTAGACACAGTCCCCCATACACCGACAGCGAACGATTGTTACAAGGATAATGTCCTAATCAAATGTATTTAAGCGACATTTATATTTCACTCGTAAACGTTTTGTGCTCGAATGTACCTTACTCCTTTAAGTTATAGCCCGACGAATAATATTTTTTATTTAAATTTTAAAGTTGTGACGTCATATTTGGTTGAAAGGGTAAAAAAAACTGGTTGGGGAAATAATTTTGTTTGGGTAAGTAATTTCAGTTTGTCACACTATTATATATACTACACTATTTCACTATTTATTGTGATATATTTATAGATACCAAAATAAACGGGATAGTTTGTGGCACCGCGACAAATCCGTGTGTTAATATATTTTGTTGTTGTAAGTATTCATGAAATCAGTTTTATACATAGGCCACTGCTGGACATGACATGCCTCTCATAAGATACACAAAAAAAAATTACGACAATAGGCGTCGTTGTGAAAAGCCAGTCAGTAAGATTGACGAAGACATTTAGGTATAACTACCATTGCTAGTAGAAGCTCTTTTCATGAACCGCACTGTAGAGTTAACTTGCTAACTTGGGGGCTTGTGGCTAAGTAATAACAGCCGCACGGGTCGATCGATCAGGTTAAGCTACGCTTGCCGCAATTGGATGGGTGATCATCTTTACATACCAAGACCCCTCCGTGTCACAGAAAGCACGTTAAGCAGTTGGTTCCGGCTGTCATTTGTAGATCTTTGACAGTTGTTACGGGTCATCAGAAACCCGAAAGTCTAACAACCAATCGGGGTATAGAGTTATCCAGTAACTGGGTTGTGGAGATCAAATAGGCAGTCCCTCCATGTAAAATACTGGTATTCAGCTGCATCCGGTTAGACTGGAAGCCGACCCTAACATAGTTGGGAAAAGGCTAGGCAGATGATGACTGCAGAATTTACATGCTATTTAAAATTGTATATTTAATATTTTATCGTTCCCAATAGTTTCTATCCCTATATTTTTTGTATAAAACCTATAAAGCTTTTATTAATATTGCATCAAATTAAAAGTTCTAATTCTCATTTCCGTCACGGTTTTTCTTTGTAACGCGAGTAGATCTCCAAACACTAACGTATCGCTGTAACGAGTCCAAGTCACGAATGGTTATAAATCCCAGGAATTACAATCATACATTATGTTTTGTTATTATACTTTTATTATAACACAATTCCTTTACTTCGATAAGTAAGATTGAATAGTTTTAAATGCACGGATGACGGCATTTCAATTTGATTTATGTGGTAGGATAAGTCGATAGACTGTCTATGCTTATCCTTGTACCAAAGGACCAAATACCTCCTGGTACCTGGTAGTGAATTTGGAGACACAATGTTGTGTGTCAAACAAACATTAAATAAAATTATCACATCCAGAAAACATGATGCATAATTTTACACCTTGATTTTTAAATCAGATGTATTCCGTAAGCATCATTCAATACGTTGGAAATCGGAATTCGTACCCAAGGACCAAATGGTGTACCATTATCGTCAATCAATGAGGAAAATTTGTGAACCAGAACAAAAAAAAATCTAAGTCTTGAAAATACAAACTTAGGTTACTAGTGAAAATAAGTTAAGAGACTGCGTACAAGAGATAGTGCAACTTACCAATGGTCTAATTTCATTTTCTAACCGCTCAGCCCGTTTCCCAACTGTTTCAAACCTGTCTATTATTGATGGAATATGACCTACACAAACATATGGCTTCTTTGGAAAATATGAGCAGACGTGACAGCAAGTATGAATAATGTAGCAAAGGACATTTTCTATAAATACCATAATTATTTTCATACTTTGTCGAGCAGCTGCAGAGTTGAATCTCCAGTAACGAGCCTTTGTGTAACACTGCTCTCTCCAATACCAATTTTCTTACTCCCTATAGGTAGATAAGTACAAACGCTTTATTTTTGACCAGTTCTGACAAATAGCGTCAAATTAGAGCCCCAGTAATAACACTTCTCTAAGTGCGACGGCTACCGCGCAGCTGTCTTAATAACTGAAAGAAATGTAATTTTCTACCAGTAGCGTTGAAGCCTTCAGGCGTCCACAATTTGGTCCTAACACCTCACACTTGCAACACCTTAACACTGTGATTTGGACGCTTTTTGCAAATTTGACAATCACCGATGTTAGTTGACACCATACGCAATGCCGACGGCTTTTGCCGCAAGCGAAATTCTCGCAAAATTACTTTCACACCTCGTAATCTAAATATCACATTAAAACCGCAAGGAAAATTTATTTCAGTGACTGCAAAAATAAGTTTGCGAGAAACACAGTATCCTCTTACTTTCTTCAAATTTCGTACCATCTCCTCTTTAATGCCGATGAACGAAGAATCATTTAAGGTGTTTTACCTCATATTTGGCGCTAATTGCGCCGAATTACAGGGCAAGTGCGTACAAAAGTGCGAAAATTGGGTGCTAAAAGTGCGAGCCGGTGATTATAGGCTCGTTATGTTCGAACGAAGTGTGGAGAACACGCGACCGATGAAACCGACACCTTTGATTACAGTTGCTTACGGAAGCACGACTTAGTCCAGCTAAGAGTTGTTAAGAAAGGAGAATTTAATGTGATAAAAATATACAGACGCGCATTTCTGTACGATATTATAATTTTTATCACATAAAATTCTCCCTACATAGCAACTGTTCCACAACTTTAGGCTAAGTATATGGTTTATAGTAAGTACCATTACTTGAAATTAAACCAGCAGGACTGTAACACTTACAGTTAGTACTAATTCGGGATAAGAAGCATAAACATAGAAAAACTGACTGACTAGGGACTGACCAAATGACGGATAATTTAAGGTTTAGGTGATCACTAAAGATACAAACATAAAAATTAAAAGACATGTTCCGTAGACTAAGAAACTTGAGGTCTTTCAAATTGCCCCTATATCCTCTAAAGCTTAGAGGGCATTAAGTTGCAAGAAGAGAGAATCTTTCGAAAATCCATCCGTTCAACACAGAGAGTTTGTTCATGAAATCATGGATAACAGTATTATTTAATAGGATTACCTTTTCACGCTTCCACATCACACAAACTCCGCAAACGTGCAGTTTATGTTAAATGCCATATTTACTACATGTCTAGCCAAATAAACGATTTCGCCCAACCCCCGTTGATTTTAACGACGGCAACATACATAAAACTGAGTAAATACTTAATAAAAGTAACTAACTCAATTATTATAGAACTAGTATAGCACGTCGGCTTCACACGATGGTTTCTTTATGATAATTCATTTATTTTTTTCAACTGAGTGTTCAACTTATTCGCATTGACTAAGGACTGAAAACCCTTAGACTAAAACTTACTGAGAAACTTAACTAAACGTTACGAAAAAATTAATAAGCAACTCACTATGTTTTGTTTTTTTTTTTTGGATAACCAGATCAAAGTTCGACCATTACTGTTGAGTACCGCTTGTCGTGTTATCCAGTAACTGGGTTGTGGAGGTCAGATGAGCAGTCACTCCATTTAAAATACTGGTATGCTAGCTGCATACGGTTAGACCGGAAGCCGACCGCAACATAGTTAGGAAAACGCTAGGCACATTCACTGTTCAGTATAGCTTAGACAGACAGACAAAATCAGGAACTAAATTCCATACATAATAATGAAGTGATAGTGAAGTCATTCACATTGGGCCAATTATCAACGTTCTCTTTGGCGGTGGGAACATTCTGTGGGGTATCAAAGCATGCAAAGCTGTATGATTCGCGTATATCCACTGCGAATTAAGCAGCGGTTAGATCAAAGAGGACGCGATGCTTTGACGTGTGGTGTAAGTTAGAGATATTAGAGGTGACGGTGGGAATGGGGTGTGGTCTAAAAATATTTTTTGGTGTAGCGATTTAGCGCTGAACGAATAACACTTTTTTGGTTTGATCAGGTTAAAGATACCTAGTTACTATTTTGTTTTCTACTATTATTCATGTTTTGATTGAGAATGTGTTCATGATTAGAATAAATTTTCGTGAAAACTTTAGTTTTGCAGTTATAAAGGCAGCTGCATCATGAGGATCATCAGCCAGTTCCAAAAAATTACATCGTCTTTGGGAGATACATCATTTTGCTTAAGGTTTAAAGGCACTAGATTTATTTATGTAAATCTTAGCAATTGATCTGGAAAATGAAAACATCAATTTTTTATTTTTTTATTCATAATATGCTTTCTATTGGAACAGTTTTTTTTTTCAATATTGATAAAGATAAATCTATTCTTTTCCTGTTTAATAACCCGCAGTCGCTTCTTCTTTAAACCACAAAATAATTTAACCACAGATTAAAAAAGCGCACCTGACATAAGAGTGTAACAATAATTAGTGATAGACAACAGAGCTTCAGTCACACGATGTGACCCACCGTGACGGTAAATAGCTATACATAGTTATTATAATTGTCTATGTATCATACAAAAATGTATGTTTTGTCTACGGTTCGTGACTTAAGTAACTGATAAAGAGTTTTGGTTTTTTATAGTTTGTGTTGTAGTGTATGGAAATTATAATTAACTGTAACTTTAATAATTACCACAATTTAAGTATAATCTTTTTTCTTCTTTTTTCTTAATGTTTCGGCTCATGTTGAGCATTGGTACTAAGCTGGTACAGAGGCTTATAAATAAATAATAAAGTTTTTCTTTTTAGCGTGTTGATAAATTATATTATTATAGGTAGATAGAGTACAAGTATTTTAAGCTTTAGCAGAAGCTTCCATTAGCTCTCATAACGTGGTACATAGGTACCTACCGTGGTACCGAGGTGCAAAGTTCCAAAATGATTGAGAGACAGCACCACATTTACAGTCAACGTTGAATTCGTCTATGAATTTTCCTATTGATTTATGAAGTTTTCCCTTCTTCCGCTAACCTGAACCTGAAACTTCAGTCAGGTTAGCCAAGGCTAGCCCAGGCCTAAAAATTGTCTTGGTCATAAGGTTCTGGAGGTCAGATGACAGTTGCTTCATCTACTTAGACTGGTAACCGATCGCCGTATATGGAAAAAGGCTAGGTGTATTATAAAAGTGCCACCTACATACTAATTATGAAGAGTACTTGTGGTTATTTTAAACTAAATATTACTGAAACACTGAAAGCTAGTTAACAAAGTAGTACTTAACATCTGAGCAAGATTTTTATTCAGCTGAACGGCCTTTTACAACTATAAATATTTAGATATTTACAGTTGTTTTTTTTTTGACTAAGTTTAATTTGTTTTTCCCCATATATTTCAATTTGAATTCACATGATAACACCAGAGTGATCTTGATTCGATGGAGACTCTTAATTTCCAATCGACCATGTTAATTGTATTATTAAAATTCTATATGGAGGTGTTGAAACAGCCTTTTGACATGTTAAATCCTATCGGTGGAAATTGAGAAAAGCTTTATATTAAAAAAAAAAAAAATTCATCACCATCTTATTTAAAAGATGGCGGGATCATCTTCCTTTCAAACCAAGAGCTGCTCAAAAAAAAGTATAGCAGTAACTAACATTTGAAAAGCTGTTTCTGTAGCCTACTTTCAGTAGTTAACTAAGTAATTATTTTTTCCTGGTTCTAACTAGAGAAAAATAAATCTCGTCTTGGACTGGAGGACCAGAAACTTTTGTAAAACGAACCTCAAAAAATCAGTGTATTGATTTTTGAAGAAATAAGTAATTATTTAAAAAAAAAACCACCCAGAACACATTCAAAAACCTGTAACAAAAAATCATAAAACTTTTCTTGCATTTAAAATAGAAATGAAAAGTAAAATAATTTTCTTTATCTTATCGAAAGAACATCAAGCGCGCGTTGATGTCTTTTCTTGACGATAAAAGAGATGTTCAAAGACAAAGAATACAAAATCCGATTATTCCTAAATTACTGTTTATTTTTATTATATTTAGACCGTGTTTATTTATTTTTAGTTGTAACTAAGTGTATATGTTAGTAAGTGTGTAATGAATAATAAATTAAGAAACTTTTGCGACATTAAAGAATATTGGCCGTGCAGGAAAAGCTGACACATTTTCTTCAAAAGAAAACATTGTAATCGTTTTCTTATTAGAATAATATAATATAAAATCACAAATAACTATTCAATAACACCATCTTGTTAAAGATAAAAAGTACCTTAAACTTACAAAAAAAAGAAATAGCTAAAAACCATAGAACTCACCTTCTCACTTAAAAAAAAAACAGTTTAATTCTTCTAATTAAAACAACAGCAAGTCCATTATTCAGTCTAAAAATTACACTCTTAAAAAGTCCTTACTAAAAAGTTCCTACTCAAACTGAACTTCACTATAAAAAAAACATATTATTCAAAATTCAAATCACTCGAAAAAAACACTTGAAAAGCGACAGTTCCGAATTCAAAAAGCGTGCGTTCGGTTGTGCTTCACGCGTAAGCTCGACGCGATGCGTGGAGCGGTTGTAACGGACGGACCGTGTCCGTAGCCCCGCCTACCGCGACCGAACCGGAGGGGATACACCTCTTAGCTTCTTCACACTTCCCTCATACCTACTAGAAGGACCAGTTTTTCTTGATCCACCCCGCCCCGAAGGACCAGAATGAAAACAGACTTTTGAGACGGAATTGTAAACTTTTCACAGCTCTTTGTAGATCGGACGACGTTTGTAACGGATTAATAAGATGGTGCAAGGGATTTTAAACCCTACTTCTATTAAAATAAAAGCGATTTGGTTGATGTTTTGAGTCGGTTAGTGAATGTGTCTGGTATTCTCGGGGCGGAGAGCTAAAGACTGTTAAATAGATAACGTCGCATATAGATACGTAGATGTATAAGTAGGGAGCGAGGAAAATGTTAAGCTCAGGGAGAAGTTCGTGTTAAAATCTCGCTGCGAACTTTTAATATTTTTCTCGACATTTCTTTTGAAATGGCTTCATTTGACTGCGTTTGGAAAAACGCAGAGTATTTATTCGTATGTAGATATTGTTATCGTTGTAGCTATTAGAAAATGTATAACCAAAGAGATGACTACATTCAGCATACTTGTAAGTATGCTGAATGTAGTCATCTTTTTACTACCAAATATTGGAACAAACGCTAGTAATGGAGTATTTTATAAGGAACTGGTGTCCGCAACTTCAGGTCCACGCATATATTTTGCATTAGATATCGACTATAGATTTTCATATCTACTTATTATGAGGTAGTTTTAATTAAGTTATAATACAATACTTCGCAGAAGATGCACAAGTCAGAGTAAAATGAAGAAGATTTAGTTGGAGAATGGAAAATTTCATGCATTCCGGTAGATAGGTCAATAGGTTCTACTTTTCAATTCCGCTGAGAAAATAGATTAAGTGTAATCCAGTAAATAGTTATAACTAATAGTATTAGTTATCACTAATTATTGAGGTGTCGTGTATTCTGGACAGACAAAATATTTTAAAACATGTAATCATATTAGAATAAGAATATTGGAACGAAGTTCTTTAACCCGGCTTGCGGTAGGTGTTGACTGGTAGAAATCGTCACGTAACGAAAAAGCGTTATACCCCCTCCCTGCGACTTTCTCTCTCTCTGTCTCTGTGGCTTTTTATTAGATACGAATGTGTGCGTACGTGCGGAACTTCGTTCCTGACGGGGGTCCCCCGACCTTTTATAGTTATAACATGTGCACAGACAATATGTTAAATACCTTTCAATGTATTGGTTAGTAGGTACTTTTAGTATTAGTATTTTTGTATTAAATTTTTGTAAAGGAGGTCGTTCGGCTTATTGATCGATTCGCACGAATATTCTTATGGACTCATAAACATTTGCTGAATAAAATATAAACTTGTACAAAAATAATTGGTAAATGTAGTTTGTAGCGTATATTTTTCTTAACCTTATTGCTGCAACTTCAGATATTACCTACGTATTAGGCAATTGGCACATTTTTAATTTCATCAAAATTGCCAATTGCCTAATACGTATTTCTGGAGTTCTCGATTTGACCACAAATAAACTAACTACGTTCGAATCGCCATCAGAAAAAAATATCTTACTTAAAAGTGTCAATTCGCCCGGTTCGGGCGGGTAATTTCGTACGAATCGACCGATAAGCAGTTCGTTCAGGAAAGAAGGTAGGTATTACCACTACTTAGGTACCTTTTGGTTGATTATCGTGCCGGTGTGATCAAAGCTTTATCTCTGTTATGGTAACGCACTCGTTATGATAGAATTATGCCTACTAACTATAAGGTGAACTGCCTCGTCTGCATGCCACCCAATATACGAGGCAATGCCATTGTAATTAGAGATGGGTTGTAACAAATTAAACACGATATCTGTTATCACTGTTACTGTTACACAAAAATAACAGATCACAATATCTGTTATTAAATAACAGCCTATTATTTTTGTATAGACGATAAATACGTATTTCAATATCAATTGAATATCTTCTTTGTTTCTATTCGTTTTAACTTTGTACAATGGTAACTGGACAGTAACAGGTAATACGACCTAATTTAGCAGTCACTTTTTCGTAAGTGTGTAAGACCACCAACTGTATTTTAAGGGATAATAAATACTAAGTGCTTCTCTTTTTAGCGTAGTTTAATCGTCTTAGTAAGAGTGAGAAGTAAACATATTTCGAAGTAAATATAGGTGTTTCTCTATTGTGCAAGGGTCATTCCTTAATAAGGAAGAAAGAGAAATTGTTCACCTTGTAATATTTCTTCCTTTGTGTGAGTGTGTATGTAAGTAACAGACATAGTAGCAGTCTGTGTGAGATTGTTATAATGAATTAACAGTACTTAACAGCCGCGGTAACAGTCTTTGAGGGTCTGTTATTTTAAGTAACAGATATGTTATATTGTTAGCAACAATTGTTATTTGTTATTTTTAAATATCTGTTATTTCTACCTGTTACGATAAATACGCCTCACTCCTAATTGTAATAATTTTCTTTCTACATAACAATTTTCCCATATTAGTGTGTATGTAAGCACATTACATCGTACGATGTCACATTAGTATTATTTATCGAGCGCAGAGCTGTAACCGGCCGTCATGCGACACGTCCGTCGGTCTGGCTTATTATTTTGGTCTAAGATAGAAGTGGTACACGATAGATAGAATTTTCTCTTTATTTTTCACGATATAATTAGCAATAAGAACGATTTTTAACCCTGTACACATAGTATAAGATCACTGATAATTTTATTGTCGCCTGCGTTGTTCTCTATTCCCTTGATGAAGTCTAAGATAGAAGTGATACTCGATAGATAGAATACTCTCTTTATTTTTCATCATATAAATTGCAATAAGAACGATTTTGATAAAAATCGAAAGACAAAAACCCTGTAAAATAAGTATAAGATTCCTGATCAAGCGTACGGAATTGCAGGATAGTGTATCCACAATGTGTCGTTTAGAGTATACAGGAAGCCGATAATATGCTATACTTTAAATCAGCCATATCGTAAATGACTTAACAATTCTATATGTTCTATTGCATCACCATGACATGAAAAATGTATTGCTTTACTCTTTCTTGTACAGAAGGACCAATTTTTCTGAACTTATTGGTCCTTCAGTAACTTTACAGCAGTGATAGCCTAATGGTGTGATGGACTGCCAAGTCATAGGTCTTGATTTCGAATCCAAGGCACGCACCTCTGACGGTGAACAATGGCTAGCTCGCCGTCCGATAAGGACTAGACCCAGGTCGACGGCGCGTTGTGTTTCACGCGCGCCTCAAAATGATGTCAGCACAACTGAAGGGGTCCGCTAGGGCCGGTGCCTGCCGGGGTTGCGGGTTAGTCCGAAAGGGTTACCGTGGCCCCTGGCAACATACAGGCAACTGACGGACCAAGGGTGGGTTTTATTCAGTAAGAGTCTGACACACCCTCCCGCTCCGCCCAGAGTGGAAGAAGTAATTTGATCATTTCCAACTCAAAAAAAGGCACCTCTGACTTTTCGGATTCATGTGTGTATTGTATAATCATCACTTGCTTCAAAATCGGTGAAGGATAACATCGTAAGGAAACGAAATGCCTTAGAGATTTTTCTCGACGACATGTGAAGGCAAGTCAGAGGCCCATGGGTGGCATAAAAACTCTGACACCAGGTTAGTCACTAACCGACCACTAATCAACTACGTCCTGGAACCGCTATCGCTTATAACTTGGATGCCTTACACAGGACATAGCGACATACGATACGGTATTTAAACACGCTCCGATACGCGTCTGTGTCGGTCTGTCCGTCTCGCTTACTCGACGCTTATTACTCAGTTAATAGAACTGTAATAGCTGTTGTAATGTATTAACTAGATCATTTAGTTTGTAAGCTATGAATAGGAAAAGTGGCGTATAGGGACAAACTTATGATTGTCGAATTTTAGAGAGATTTAATTAAATTCGTGTGAAATGTCTTGCTTGTACGTGTATTTCATGCTTTTCTGTCAAATTTCAGTCTTGTTTTTCTTTTTTGATGCTCTAATTTCGATGGTAATATGTCTGTTACCGATTTCACGTTTCCCGCAAGCCCTGGAAAGTCTTAGTTTAGATATTTATAACTAACTAGCTGCGCCCCGCGGTTTCACCCGCATAAGTCTCGATCCCGTAAAAATATCGGGATAAAAAGTATCCTATGTCCTTCTCCGGGTCAAGGTCTATCCATATACCAAATTTCATCCAAATCCGTTCAGCCGTTTTAGCGTGATGTCGTGACCAAGGGAAATAGGGATTCATTTTTATTATATATATAGATTGAAGCAAAAGCTGTGTGTAGGAATCGTAGCAGATGGCGTTCTGTAGTTTCTGCCTACCCCCATGGAAAGAAGAACATCGTAAGTATATGCATGTATGTATGTATGCATCTCTTCCACCGTCCAATCGCAGCAAACTGCGTGGTATTTTGACAGTTCAACCCACACCAACTTCTTGTTCATCTGGCACAGGTTCATTGTGTTATAGAAAATACGTTATTAGCAGATGTCGTGATTAGCTAAGAAATTGACATGATTTCGAAGTAAGGACTCAAAGTGGTCAAAGTGAATCTTGGCCCAGAGTTATCGATCCTCCTGGTTGTTATTTCGCACGAGTCGCTTTTATATTAACAGAATAATTTGGCAAGCTGAATTTTGTGTTTTATTTTAGCAATTTGGTCGCGAAGTGTCATAAAACAAAACCCTGTGGTTTTCAAGCATTTAATAAGACATATGCAACAGAGAGATATGCGACAGAAAACCACCAAAAATGTAACCTATAATAAAAATTAAATATAATAAAGATGCTTTTCCAGGTGTAAGTAATTAGTGCACCAAAGTGTTTGTCGGAGTGCGTCGCTCTATCTCGAAAACAATCTGCGTTGTTGTGGCCACCCTCAAATTATAGGGGAATTACTGGACATTGCACTTGGGTGCTACCAAAAGTTTGGACTTAAGAATTTAATAATAACAATAAATAATAATAGAAACTTAATTAATTTATGTTTTTCTTGAATTTTTTGAGGTTCTCTTTGATTTCAATAATATATGAACTGAGAAAAGCTTTTCCAGTAATGGTCCTTGCAATTCGATGTTTTCCACGTCCCACGTAGATTCTTCGATAGAAGAGTCATTTCTAAAAAATATTAAAAAAAACAAATTGAAATAAATCATTTTAAATACCTTACCTTACACCAACTATCATAAAATTAACATTAGCTAATGTATTAGCTTCTGTTAATTTTTATGCAACGAAATCCTTCAGATTGTTTTCCAACTCCCTATCCACTGAACTCAAACCAACAGAAAACGTAAAATTTGAAACGTAGTCACACGCATCTGCCTTCCGTCTTCAAGTAGCAATTATGCTGAAATAACAAGAAAACTGCCATTTTAACAACTTTCTTTTTGCATTGACGTATTAATGTTTAAACTTACAGATTATTACACTAAATGAGTTATTTCTTTACGTCTCTGTTTTAAATGCAGACATTTTTATATGATGTAATAAATGGTATGAATTATGGGCTTAAATGGTGTTGTATAGGTTACCTTTTTTGCGGCTCGATCCCCGGGGTTGGAGACTTGGCCATTTTTTTCTGTTTTTTTTTTTTTGGTGGGGACTTTGCCTCGGATCTCAATTTGCGTTCAGTTAGTTAGTAGCAATAGGCTCGTCTCCACAACTATACCTACACTACTGCCAACCCCTTTTGAAAATAAGATTTATCAATTAATTTCAATTAAAAAAATGAATCTACTTAAAAGCTCTTAAACGGCTACCGACAATTGGAACAGTCTTTATTCATTATTACACCAATTGAATTCGATTAAGCCATTTTTCGAATAAAAATACACACATAGTCCACAAACACAATTTCTACCACCACAAAGTATACAATCACAAATCAAACTATCCAGTTACCACCTTATTCATTTCCATTCCAACTAGGTCGCGAGAAAGAGACCGAGTCCCCGAACTGCATACGTTAAAAGGAGACAGGTATATTTCTCGCATTGCGTTGTGTAAAAAGGCGTGTCTAAATAGATAAGTTGTGACGTAGGGATGGCATCCGAACTTGTTTTTATTTACATACGTTACGGTCGAATAGAAAAAGGTGGTTTATTAACTGTGTTGTTCTATTACAGTGAGTATTTTGATTGATTGCTGTTTACTTTTATTGATAGTTTGCTTATATCTGTTTCATTTGTTGTAGTTTGTGTAGGTAATGAATGTAGGTAATGGCACGTGTTTTCAGCCATTGTATATTTAAACATACGATTTCCAAGGCAGAAATTGGTCCTTTTAAAATTACCTTCATCGGATGCAAGGACCAAAATTTTACGTAGAATTTGTTTTGTGACGTGTTTTGAATCCTATAGTTAACGAATCGTAATTTTATTACGATCACAGGTTGCCAATAAGTAAAAAAGAGGGTGAAACATATTTATCCGCCCTCAACAATTCCACCAAGACTACTTTAAATATAGTTAGTTAGTCATACACTTAATCTATAACCATTCAAAACCAATAAGGCAATAAATAAATTTCCCAATAAACAGACAAAAAAAAACGTTTCATTACGAGCAGAAACTCTACAATTTACCAGACAGAACACGTCCATTATGCCGCCATTACTCTTCCAACGTTATTTTTTCTAGTAGACATCATAGTTTTTTTCCACTGTCCACGTGCTACGATAAAAGATCGCTCAACCGCACAATGTGCACCTTGATACCAGTGCTACTAATTGATTATAAATTACGGACTTTTGATAGTGTTACACAGTTTTTTGGAATATCCTCAGGCTTTAAATACGTTTCTTTTTGTAATTTGGGACTGCTTGGGGGTGAAAGGACCAGTTTTTTTTTTCTTTTTTGGAGTGACAGTTATTTTGCTATTGACCTTTTTTGGGGATTGTCTGTGAGTAGCTTGCAGTGGTAGGTATTTATGAATAACGCTGTAATTAATTAATTTAAAGTCATTAAAATAATTAATCAACTCGCCTATCGCAGTCCACTGTTGGACTACAATATAAAGTGCTACATAAATATAGTAATTCTATATTTTTTTTTGTAACCTCTGTCTCTAGGAATCATTTGACAGCTGTTGACTTTGGAAGAGACGAAACGAAAGCTATGAACGTTTAAAAGGATGTCCTCTCAGACTATTTTGAAAGGAAATTATTTTCTTCCAAGATGGAACGAGCCTATGCTTTACTTGTGAAGGAAGATACTGAGTATCGATATCTTTGTATAGCTTACAGCAGCCAAAAGCAGTCCCATTAACGAATGAAAAATGATGCTCAATCCAATCCCTCTGACTAACAAGGCTTACTAAATCCAGAACCGCCTTCCTAAACCCTTTAATCATAACTATAACAAGAAAATGTCCAATTTAACAGATTTTTTTCTTTCCAAATCATGCGCCCTTGTTAAGAATCCACGATCGATTCCGCAGCCTCTAAGCAAAAACCTCTCGCGATCATCTGTCAACGGTCACCTGTCAAATTAGCCTTCAAGACATTTTAATTTGAAGTTTTTAGCGTTTGCAAGCTTATAACTCTGGTATTTGGTATCTGTCGGGCCTTCAGCATATTTGTTTTATTGCTATATGATTGGTCAGATTTAAAAAGCCAATTAAAATTGTTAGAAGCAGATGTATGAGGTTACGTTGATCAAAGGTGCGTTTGTAGCAAATGTGACGATTGGTCACTTTGTTGAACTAAGATTAATGTCTGTCAAGTGTAAAAGAACAAGAAGTATGGGCCGTTGATCTGAAAGTAAAAGAAATGTTACAGCCCATGCAAGGAAATAATTCATGTCAGTTGAAGAAAAAGGCTCTAATATAATTGTCTAGTACAAGTAGCTATTATACTAAATACGACTAGATTTCCATACGCCTGAACTTAAAGAATTGAATACCTACCAACCAATTATAATAAAAATATAAAAACATATATAACGAACAAAACATAACATATAACATAAATATCATATTAATTTTGACTATGTTTTACTAATTTTTTTTTTTTTTTTAATCTACAATATCATGACATTTTTAAATAATTAGAGTCGGAGTGACATTATACCTTATTTTATTAATATTTGAATGTCATTTTTTAAGGTAAACGTGATGATCTGTTTTTATCTCTACTTTCAAAATCTCTTGAATGCTGACCATTTGTTACGTATCTTATCATATTTTTTTACAGAAATTCAGCAATCATATTCTTCAATTTCATAAATGTACCTATATGTAAGTACAGAGTTCCAATTTGAATTTGACAAACTTCTACTTTTTTCGTTTTACAAGAGCTATACGATGATCTCTAATAAAAATAATAATATCCTCATATTATTGTCCCACTGCAGGGCAAAGCTCTCTTCTCATATAGAGAAGGCACGAGCATTGATCACCACGCTTACTCAAGACGGGTTGGCGATTTCAGACTTACATTTACTATAAGTCCAGGTTTCCTCAAGATATTTTCATTCACCGATGTCAGTAATTTCCAAAATAAACTCAGAAAGTACATTTATGAATTAAAAAGGTTCATAGTACTCATGATCTCTAATGTCACGCTCAAATCATTAGCCAGTCAATAAAGTTCACTAAGCAGACTACCCAGATCGTGACTCCTGGGGGCTTTATTATATATGTATAATTAATTAATTTTGTATATTGTGTATGAGTCATTGTAACTCGAAATAATAAATGAATAATAATAATATATTACATAACTCACTTGCCTCGTCCCTTATTACCTAAATGATCGAATTTTGTTTTCTTAAAACGTTAATGCAAAATTCGTGCCTAAATTACAGTAAAGTAGACGCCAGCCCCCATATGCAAATACGTGCACTCAACAGGACAGTCGTGTACAAAATAACAGAGTGTGTAATAACACTGGGTGCGCGGCGCATGCGACTGCCACGCGCCTGCATTGCTTTTAGGGTTGCCAGACTTACTATACGGAAACTTGCTCGGATTATTATATTTGGAATAATATTTATAGTTCAGCCTGAGTATTACCCACCACTAACCACTAAAACATGGCTTCCATTTTCTATACTTATACAACATTGAACCATGATTATCTCGAGTCTGATAACCTCGAATGCACTGTGAAAAACGCAAAAAAGGGGATCCTATTTTCACAGAGCTGTCGAGGTTGTCATAGCATATAATATTGTTAGCTTTGACTTGTCCTATAATCACGTCAATTTCATACAGACAATTAGTGAATATTTTACTCTACGCCATCTTTTTTCCAACCTCCCAACTTTTACAATGTTTGAGAACCTTACAGTCCCATTAGACTTTACTTACCATCAACCAATCTTGCTTAACATACATACGAAATTAAATCTTCATCTAAAATGTCAAAATATCCAGCGAATATTTGTTCATCATTCTCTTCATAATTATGATGAGGTAACCCTGCCCTCATTGAATTAAGATTAATGCTACCTGCGGGATAATAAATTACCTGAATATAGTTTCTGCTTCACACATCCCTGTCGCATCTAATTATGTTGATAGATATTGCAAATTGTATTACATTGAGGTATAAGTATTTTTTATACCTAAACTGTTAAGTAGGTGATTACCGCGAAAGAAATATTACTTGTTTTCAAGCCCCAAAGTATTTGAAGTGCCTATGTTTTATGATAGAGAACTTTTTTCTATGTGTTGTAAGATTTCGAAAATCGATCAGCGAATAACTGAGCTTTCTTGAACCCAAAGGACCAATTTTTTTAGTGTGGTTCATAGAGTTGGTCCTTTGATGCTTTGAAATTTTGTTCTTCTAAGATATAAAACATTTTACAGTGTGACGTTATCAGTATGGACTACATACTACTGCTTTTAGTCCGTAACATTGGCTAGGGACTAAAAGCAGTATGCAACATAAATACTTAATTTTTTTTTTTTTTGTTTATTTTTGTACGTCTTCCTTAACCTTTCTAGGCAATAAAATATAATTAAACGTTAGTAGAAGTACCGAGTAATTGGAGCAGGTGCCGATAGGATTAATAGAAAATTATTTGAATATTTAATTCAATTAATATTAAGTGCATTATTATGCATCGATGAAAGGTGAATGGTAATTTGAGGAATTCAATACTATTGGCGTGTGGTCTTGGGTATGATATGATCACTTCAAAATAAAATTAAATGAACATTTTAATTTAATAAAGATTGGAATTGAGAATCCATGAAGTTTCAAATAATATCGATCTGCAATTTGATAGCAAAAAAACAGCCCGATTGAAAATCTGCAGCAAAAATGGGTAAAAAGTTTACAAAACAATAAAAAAACCAGATTTGTTTCAGGGAATCTTCATGATATTCCACTACTAACTGTTTATAGCAGGAATATGCATTTAAATGAAGTTAACACTTCGCATACAACTCTTTAGTAAGACTCAATCAATCGGTTAACCATCTCAATTGCATTTGTGAGTTTCCCAAGACAAGATCTATGTAATTTAAAAGTGCTCTATTTAAAAACTACGCTTCCCCATCTTCTAAACATACATATCTACATAATACATACATACATATACAAAACAATAAAATTGAAGTGTCTGTTTGTAATGCCAAAATTATTAAAGTATATACGGTACTTATAAAAAACACAATTCTCAATTTTTTTGTCTGTCTGTCCATCTGTTTGTTCCGTAGCTCCGAAATGGTTGGACAGATTTTGACGGGACTTTTACTAGCAGATTTTTAAGAAAAATAATTAGGGTCCACGCTAAGCCGCGGGCATCAGCAAATTTTCAAAATACGAACTAAGTCGATCGTCTCCTGTTTCCACACCTACTTACTAGAGTGACAACTCAAGACAACATGCTCCCTTGTACCATCAGTATTCAGTACAAAACGAGTTTACCACCAACCTGGTAAGAATTTACGAGTCTGTATTACGTCAAATTATTATTGGGGACCGGGTGAAGGCACAATTACTCGGCGACTCGGCCAAATTACTGGAAATATTTATTGTTTTATTATTGCGACGCGCACACACTCATTTGTTAATGAACGGAAGTTTGAAAGTGAGTTGGTTTATGTAGATAATGTTTTTTTGTATAAGAGTTAGACATTTTAATAAAATCTATTTTTTTTTTTAATTTAATTACAGTTTAACACACATATAAACAAAAAAAATACGTACAAAGGTGATGCTTATTTCTAAAGAAATCTCTTCCAGCATACCTGTACGTGTACTTGTTTTATCTGTACGTGGTACTTAGTTTTCTTGAATACAGATAGATTTATAAGTTAGTAGGTCGATATTGCGGTCTCTATGCTTCTGTCTATTTAATACGCCCCTGTCAATCCCATATACAATTCGTCAGTTAACATCTAAGTTGCAGCAGCAAATTGCAGCGCATTTAGGGTTGCCAGGCCCAAAAACAGAAAAACCGGACACAGATTCATATTTATCCGGACATTTTGCTCTGAAAGCCTGAAACAGCGTGCAGCTGTTAAAAAAAAAATACTTTTGTTTGTGTACTAGCTGCGCCTCGCGGTTTCACCCGCAGAAGTCTCGATTCCGTGGGAATATCGGAATAAAAAGTATCTTTTATCCTAATCCTGGTCACGGTCTACCCATGTGCCAAATTTCATTCAAAACTGTTTAGCCGTTTTAGCGTGAAAGCGTAACAAACAAACTAACTTTCGCATTCTACATATTATAAGTTAGTATAGTTAGGATTTACTACTGTTATTCATTTGAGATTACTCTACTGTAAATTACGAATCACATTTTGTTCTTACTAAAGTAATTTGTAACTTCTTTACATAAAAAAAGTAAAACAATCTTTAATCTCAGGCATCTTTCAAAGAGGAGGGGTTGTCTAAAAGCCTAACAAAAACTAGACAGGCCGGACTTGTGTATATTTGGCCGGACATGATTGTAAAAAGCCGGACACCTGGCAACCCTAAGCGCTTTGATCTCTTCCCCCAAAGTTGATGCTTGGCTGATAAGTCAATTTCCTCGTATCAGTGACGCTTTGCCTGATGCTCATCACCAGCCTAGGGTTTGCAGGCTGTCATCATAAATAGGGACCCGTTAAAGTATATTTTTTCACACCCTACTTAACTTTTATCGTCATTAAGAACCTAGGTACCTACTTATGCTAACGCACGTTAACATTCTCACCCTAAATAATATTATAAATGCTAAAGTGAGTTTGTTTGTTACGCTTTCACGCTAAAACGGCTGAACAGATATGGATGAAATTTGGCACATGGGTAGACCATAATCTGGATTAAGACATTGAATACTTTTATCACAATTTTCACACGGTATTCAGACGATTGATGAGCGCGGGGCGCTGCTAGTCGACTATAATTTACTTAATTTCTAATTGTACGGAAAATTTGTCATCAGGACATACAGGACACCCTTTGCCTCCTTCTTCCTCTACATACTTATTACAAAAAGCTGTTAGTCAACAAAAGTTGGACTGTATCATTAGCAGCCATAATTTCGATTGCTAACTCACGCGCACATAATCTTGGCACAAAGATAAACAGTTAGGTACTGGGCTCTACATACATTTGAAGTTTATTTTGCTAAATGATCAGAGTTTTTGATTAGTTCTGACATAGAATAGGATACCCATTTAATCAGCAAGCTCAAAATTCAGAAACGAGCGATCACTGAAAAAGCGTTTGTGATTTTAATTAATTTATTATTTTATTCTAAACACGTCAATATATACAATCCACCGCTAAATAGAAAAGCCAATAAAAAAAAACGTATTATTTCATATTATTTTTTAAATCTGTCTTCAAAATCAAATTAATTTAATTTACATTTTTAATAGGAATCAAATACCCGATTGAACCCAAAAGCGCCCAAAGCTCGCGCGCCTGCGGCCGCGCTGGGCGCACGTGTCGCACCTGCGCAGACGACACATGGCGACGATTTACGTTAATTGTGACACTATTAACATTAATATCAGTGATATTGGTGACGTACGACCGGGTTATAATGACGCTGTTGGCGTGTGTGGTCTTTTTATTTTATCATCGTTTAAACGTTTTAAATTTATCTTTTCTTGAGGTTGTTCACGGAGAAAGATCTAATTTGATAACTAAGCATCTGTTTTCGGTGACTTTCCTATTAGTAAAACTGAAATCTTGCAGTTTATTAACTTTTCCTTGAAAAACTTGCAACCTCCTCTCTCTCAAACATAATACCTATATAATATTCTCACTGCTGGGACACAGACCTCCTCTGTGTGAGAGGAAGCGGGCCGTTATCCACCACGCAGGTCCAGTGCATTTTGCTGGATGCCACATGTCTCAATTTTCTGTAGCAAATATGTAAGTAAATTTTCTACGTAATTCGTCGAAGGTTTGTCAGTCAGGTCCGTCCAATTTAACCAATGACTCAATTCCAGTCAGTCTAATTTCCCTCTTCTTTTAGATTTTGTGTTGCATTATACATCATATGCATGCAAGACACGTCCTTTATACCTGGCAGGAAGATTACAAGGTCCAGGAATATTAACAACGTAACCACCTAGTGTCACAATCAGCGACGGTGAAATTAGTGACAACTCAATTAATCTTGGAAATTCCCTCCTCCGTCATTATAATCCTGTGATATTGACCACCTTCGTACGTATTTGCTTTACGTGTCCCTTCTCAGAAGCTTAATTTAGAGTGTGCTGAAGTTATATAAGCATAATTTTCAAATTACTTGAAAGATATCTGATCATTTATTAGTATTGAATCAGCTGCTGTATTTTTGCCATATTATTCGTTCCTGGTCGAAGTAAACAATTTTCGTTCCGGGTGGGTGTGTATCGTTAAGAAACTTTTATTACTATAACATATTAATCATTAAACGAAAGAATTAAATTTTTGAACAAAAAAAAAACATTTTTATAATTTTAATTAATCGTAGTGTGGCCAGGATTTTTTTAACCACTCGCGATATATTTTCTAACATACTTACTAAATTAGATTTAAAATACTTTTCATCCATTATACAGATGGGTTAAAGTCGTTCTTCTGCGGATCCTCTACCATTAAGTACCTACCAAAATATTTATTATTTTTCTGTCACTCTCAATTTTTGCACTCAAATACACCAACAAACGGATTTGAGTGAGAGAGCGAAAATTGTTTAGTATAATTGTAAGAATCAAATCACTGTATTATTAATTAATTTCATCACCACACCACCAACAAATCTCTTAACTTGTGTAATCCTTATAGTGAAGAGCTCGTAAGGGTGGGTGTCAGCTATACCGATACAATTCACTGGGGAGTTTAGTGAAGGGTCTGAGATTGTAATCGGTGCAGTGGGAATGAGGGTTAGCACTGGGAAGTTCGGTTTAAACATGTTATGATGGTAGATTATTCGTAATTAGACCATCATCTTTTAGCAGACTTAAGGTAAATTTGATTTTTCGTCGAATAACAATATTTAGATGTATAGGAATCAGGGGTCAACTTCTGGGTGACCCCTAATTAGAGGGATAATAAGAGGGATTGTTCGATGGCCAAAAATTATTATTCTCTCTGAGTTTATATGATTTTGATGAAGATCATTCAAATAACTAAAACACCTAAAGCAGGCAGCAATTTATAGATGCAACTGAATGTAAAAGAGCTCTCTTCAAACATATATACCTTTTCGGGGAAACATTTCACTACTTCTGCTAATAGTAGATACTCAAAGTCTAAGTCAAATAATTTATTTCAAATAAGGAAAGAAAAGAAAGAAAGAAAAGAAAGAAAGCATATAGTGAAATAACAAATCAAAGATAAAATAAATACAATACTTAGGCCTAAATGTTTATATAAATATAATTTTTAAACGTCAAAATCGTTTTTACTTTCGTAGTCAAAATTTACAAAAAAAAAAATTGAATTGATTCTAGTCGCCCCTTCCAAAAGGTAGTTTTCGTATGGAGAAAAATGGGCAAGAAACTCCACCGTTACTCTTTTAAAATGTTTTACAATATTTTGTATAGGTACATTAGTTAAATAATTATATGTGAAGACGATGCACCTAGAATAAAATTACTATACCACAATAGGTAAAAGAAATAAAAATGAAGCAACGACAGATAATTTAATTATGTGATAGATACATGGTGCTCACACTCGTACTTCAAACTACACTCACTCCCTTGGGAAACAAGAACTACACGTCATACATATTGCACAGTTGAGAACCAGATAATGCCAAGTGCTACGAACCAGAAAATCTGTCAAGTTTCACACGTACTGCGTCCATCTGTGTTTATGTGATGCGTGAGACAGGGGGCGGGCGTTAATGTTAGGGGGTGTTAGCTAAACATGCACCGATTGAAGCAAGCACGACATATTTGCAACACCATATCAGCCTATAATCTTCCCACTGCTGAAATTCAGGCTTCCTCTCTGTGAGAGGGAGTCGCCGTAATACACCACGCGGGCCCAGTGCGGGTTGGTATAAGTCACATGTCTTAGAATTTTTTATTCTAGGACAGGCCGGTTTCCTCACGATATTTTCCTTCTTTTGAGAGCAGTGGTGGTGAAATTATTTACATAAAGTAAAGCGCCTGACTGGGTTCGAACCTACGGCCTACAAGTCGTATGTCGCGGCCGTTACCACTGGGCCACCACTGCTCATATTTAAAAGTTTCTCTAAATTTTGTTAAAACCTTTTGCAAAGGATATTGATCAGCCAAAAATTAAGTTTATTTAGAAAGACCTAAGAGAATGAAACCTTCATAGATACATTGAAAACGGTGACAGAAGAGTTAAGAAAGAAAAGACGAGAAATGCGGATTGCAATACACGGAAAACACAGATGAATACAGATGGGACACTCCGCATTTTAGGTATGAAGCTACAATTAGGTACGCGGCGGGCTCGACTTGTCAAATTCAGTGGGCGTAACGTAGTAAGAAGATATATAAGAGTTACGCAATACAAAGAGAGGCAACTTCTAGGCGAATATAACTGTCGGTAATTCAATCTGCCTAGCCTTTTCCCAGCTATATTGGTGACGGCTTCCAGTTTAACCGGATGCAGCTGAATACCAGTATTTTACATGGAGCGACTGCCTATCTGACCTTCACAACCCAGTAACTGGGTAATACGATACCCCTTGGTAAGACTGGCTGTCAGACTTTCGGGCTTCTGATGACCCGTAACGACTATCAAACCACGAATGACAGCCGGGACCAACGGCTTAACGTGCTTTCCGAGGCACGGAGGCGTCTGGGTATGTTAAGATGGTCACCCATCCACAGACCAACCTCAGCAACCTGATGGATCGAAAATTGCGGCTGTTATTACTTAACCACGAGCTCCTCCTCATAGAACTGTAGGTAATTAGGGTCGGATTTTATTTAAATCATTTTGCGGAGTGACCCATCTGTACTAATCTGAGAGAAATAAGAAAAAATATACTTAGAGAGTAAAAAAACCGGTACCTTTTTTTGGGTGGGAAATTATAAAATAAATTCTCCCGCTCTGGGCGGAGCGGAAGGGCATGTCAGACTCTTACTGACTAAAACCCACCCGTTTCCTTCGGTTGCCCTGTTGCCGGGAGCCAGGATCTCCCTTTCGGTTTTCTTCGCAACCTCGGCATGCATCGGCCCTAGCGGACCCCGTCAATTTCGCTGACATCTCTTTGAGGCGTGCGTGGAACACAACGCGCCGTCGACCCGGTCTGGTCCTTATCGGACGGCGAGCTACACATTGCTCACCGTCCGCAAGCCCGCGCCTGCGGTAGCTGGAAATCGGCCTGCGATTCCCGACGCCCAAGGCGTCTTCTCCTACGGCGGTTAGGGGAGTGAGGACGCGAAATTTGCCTCTCCTTTTGTGGTGACGGCCTCCCATTTCGTCTCGCTCCATACCATAGCCTGACCCAGGGCCGGACGCGAGAGATCACCGCCGCCGATCGCCTCCACGAGGACACGGCGATGCTCCGTCCAAGCCGGGCAGACCTCTACCGTATGCTCCACCATGTTTTCCGGGCGATCCACACAATAGTGACAGCCTTATCCTGAACAGGAACCTCCCGAAACAGCCGTGACCGGTTAGGACCTGCGTCAGGCGGAAGGTGAGGACGCCGTGGCACCTCTCTAGCCACTCCTCAAAGAGGGGTCTTATCGCCGCAATAGTGACGTGCCCAGTACTGGGTTGCGACAATCGCACTTTCCATGACGCCATGAGATCCCGCCGGAGTTCCATCCGCTGTGCCGTGATTTCTCGCGGCAGCGGAGTTAAGCCCCGGCGTTTCGCCTCTTCACGCCACTCCCAGATGAGCGCGTGGACCTTTGCCTCCAGATCCCATGACGGTAATCTGGCAAGGAGGCTCGAAGGAGACCGTGCGGTATCCTCTGGCCAACCAGATGGCTATGACTCTCTGGGACGCGTTCAAATGGCGGGCTGGCCGCAGCCTCAATGAACGCGCCCACACCGGCGCCCCGTAAAGGGTCATGGACCGCACGAACCTATACCTAAGGATCTGAAAATGTCGTAATTATTTTTATTGTCTAGAGTAAAAACATTAAGTTATCATGTACAAAAACTAATCAAACATACTCAAACGCCAATAACCAAAGGAAAGTGAAACAACCGAACACGAAACGGAATCAATCAATCATTCCTTGATCATGACCACAAAATGTTCCCGATATTTACGTTCAGTTGTAAGCAAAAACCTGCGAGCAACCGGTTACGTCACTCAGGAGAATATTTATGAGATGAACGTACGATATCAAATGTACAGATAACTCATGTTAGGACCGTGGTACTGTGGAGGCTAGAAAAGAGTTCGCGTTTGAAAAAGGAAACATGACGCTGTAATTTGATTAACTCTAATTACCGTAATAGTGATGCTAAACCTCGATAGATTTGCATGTAAAACGAATAACTAGAAATCTAAAGTGTGATGTTCATTCTATTTTTTAATTTTACTTAGATTTATGCGATTTTCTGCTAGAAATTATATCGAAGTCATCATAGAAAAACAACCTAAACAAGAACAAAACACACGAATTTAAGAAATAAAGTGTACAGAGGCACTACGCAGTAGTAATGTAAGGTCTATAAGGATTTGCAACCTAAAAATTATTTTGGCTCCCGAGTTTTTGTCTGCTTCGTAGTTCTACTTAAACAAAAGAAAGTAATAACACACAATAACTAAAACAAACAGACAATTTCTCACTAGCAATAATCGATCATCAACCACATTGATATTACATCGATATTATACACTGTGTACCATCGATAACCTGCAGGCATCATAATTTGAAACAAAATCGTATTAAAATTTGACATAATCGATTATTCGAGACATCGGCATCGCATCATTATTCGATTCAACGAGAGGTGATTTGTTTAACGCGCATACACGCTCCCTGTTTACTTATGTCATCAAATCGATTTTTATTTTGTAAACGATTATTAGAGGTATGGATGATTATGTTAAAATGCTGATCAAGTTATGAATGAAGTGTTTTGTGCTTTTATTATAAATCTAAATTCCTTGTGTAAGGTTTGCGGCCACGTTTTGAATTGAATAGAAAAATGTTTCCTCAAACTGAATTCCTTCACTGAATTTTCCGCGTTTTCCATTGCTCAAAGTTACATATGAGGCAATCTTATTTCTAAGATTTCCTATCTGTGGTTCCCTTTCGTGATGCAATTTTGAAACCAACAGTTTGGTGTCTTCGTGACGGATGTCACTGGCACCTGCATTCATTCAAGAAACAGCACCCAAAAAATGTTAACAAAATTACCATCCGCATTATTAGAACTCAGGAAATAATTTCGAAATATCTCGGAGGGAGCTGAAACAAGCGTTTAAGGCAAAATTATTCTAAAGAAGCAATTAAATTTCGGGAAAAAAACATCGGTCCGGTTGACCACCCTGTATGATTAGTTGATAATTTTTAAGTTGGCAACACTTGACGCCCGCGGCGGAGGCGAGCGCACGCGACTGGCGCGCGCCCATTACGCACATGCGATTGGTCGACTTCTGTCTTCGAATTTCGAACATCGGTGTTCGAAAAAAAATAATAGATGCTATTATTAATCTGTTCACACTTTTGGATGAAAGATTAGAGCAGATGGTATTTTTAGGCATAGGTAATAACATTATCGAAATGTAAAGATTTTCTTCTTAGAGTGTCGATGGTAATCTAAACTGAGTCGACCCTGAATTTGCCTACGAGTTTGGTGCCTTTCAATCTTTAATTGAATAGAATAGAATTTTTCTTTATTGGAGTAACCAAGACTTAACAAATAAAATATAAATAAAAAAATGCATAAATAATTTCCATAAACATTCCCAGAATTGCGTTTATAATCACCAAACTTCTATGCAGACTGAAATATAATTTATACGGACTTAAAAACGTATTTACACTATGTACTGAATTAAATGACTTACTAAAAAATAAATACAAAAACAAAAGAAACACTTAGGCAACGTATTTTGAATTTTATCTTAGGACATAAATAAAAAACCGGCCAAGTGCGTGTCGGACCACGCGCAATGAAGGGTCCCTAGTTGAGATGAATTTATCTCAACTAGGGACCCTTCATTGCGCGTACTTTGTAGTTGAAAAAAATTGTTCTCCCATACGGAATGTATCGGAGAACATGATTTTGCAACCGCAAATGTAAGATGGTCAATTATTACTTGTAAAGCCTACTTAGCTGTGATAGGTTTCCAACCATTTAGCTGGCAGAGGGGGGGGACACCTGACTCTAACAAAAATTAGCAGTTTAAAGCTTAATATTTCGAAAACGGATTCCTGAATCCATAAATGGTTTTAACAAACTCACAATATTTTTGAACTACCTTTCCAACGACATCCCACATTATAAGATAGATGAGGAAAAAAAAAATCATCCCCGCTTTACGTTTACGTCAAAAAAATATTTTATTTTAGCACTTTGGCGACCTGATTAATATGTATACCCAAACCAAATTACAGCTTTCTAGTACTAAGAGTATCTGAGTTAAGCCGCGGACAGACAGACAGACGAACATGGTGAAATTATAAGGGCTCCTTGTTTACTACGGAACCCTAAAAAAAAGCATTGATGTGAATATTCCGAATTGGGTACAAAACCCTGGTTATTAAAAATTAATTAAGAATTTAACTACTCAAGATGATCCTTGAAAGAATGATTTGGAAATATTTCTGAGGTCATAACTCAAAATTACAGAGTTCTCAGTTCTCAACTTTTGAAAACAAAAAAGAGGAGTCTTCACAATTAAATACTCTACATGCATACGTAATAAGCATTTGCTACCGTGTGGCAGACGCGTGCCACGTCACGGGACGAAACCGCAACTTTGCACTGTTCCAAATTAGAACCGGACTGCATTTTGTTGTAGCCATATTTGTAGAGAGACAGTAATTAAAAATGAAAGCATTGTGTTATTATAAGTATTCAAAAGGGATCCATATTTAGCAGAGTAATATTTTTGGCTCTACTCCTTATTATTAGAACTTTTTAGTCTTTGGCATTTCTCGGGACCCCCGGACCTTTGGAATACGTACGAGAGGCCGAAGCCAACTTGCAAAGGACGTTTTTAATTAAATGAGGTACCCACCGACGATTATGCCTGTATGCACTATACAAGTGCACCCAAGGACAACCCCCGGTTGGTTTATGACTATTGCAGGATATGGAAACAAATATATTTGATAATTTTCTTGTTGATCAATATTTTAAACAGGAGTTGATCTTCTAGCACTTGGGCATTATTTAATATACTGTATTCCGTTATTCTTTCCAATGAAATCTAAAACGGAAATTTAATCTGAAAATTGACAACCTCTTCAAATTAAAAAACGCGATCTTGAAATTTAATTCAAAAACGCGTCTCCGAAACCGCAGAGTTATGGCCACTCTTCTCGCATCTAGATAATCGGTCCAACCGAGAAATTTAGAGACAGCACCATCTGTGCAAAAAAATATGAACGTCCGACACGCGACCACAACTGACTCTTGTGTTTGCTAACAAATACACTATTAATATACGCAAATGGTTTTTTTTAGAACCACAAACTATTGTACTATAAGGGGCCGTGCACGAAATCGAGTGATTTTGATCAATTTTGTTCATTAGTTGTAAGTGAGAAAGGGATACAGAATTTAAGGCGACGATAACCGACTTTTGATGATTTTATACTGAAGATGACGTCTAAACGAGTAGTCTTAATGATTTGGAAAAAATACATATTAAATCAAAGCATTTTCTTAATATTTTAATATTATATTTGGATTATGTTTATATTACATAGTGAAATTAATTTGTACATTTATTTCCAATGCTGATAAAAAACTGAGAATGACGCAAAATCTATGAAGCGTATTTTCCTGAAACCTTCACCATTTTAAAGATAATTTAATTATTAATCTTTTAGTATACGCGTTTTATTAAAATACTGTTTGTTTTACGTATAATAAATTAATAATGCGTCTAATTTGGGACAGCGCTCCTTGATGGGCGAGTCCTATTACTGGCTGGACGTACGACGCGTTGCGTGAGCTCAATATAGAACACGCAAGCTAACCACTCAAGGTCACTGTCATATATCTGCGTCTTAAACAAAATTATTTGTGATTTGAAAAGTCGAATTATTTGTCTTGTACATAGCGGAAAAGGATTTTTCAAACAAATTAAGGATTCGTGGAAAATCACTAAAAGTCGCAACAAGTTTTCCAAAAATTGACACGAGATTGACGTTTGATCGTTTCGTTAGAAGAAACCACTTTTGATTTTGAAAATTAAATAATATCTTCAACATCATTATATGGTCTATTTGTACAAAGGGAACCACTTTTTTCAACTTCCATACAAAATATAGCAGAAAAAAACTGTTGAAATAAGCATTTTTTTTTAATATCAGTAATGTATTTTTAGGGGTCCGTACCTCAAAATAAAAAAAACGGAACCCTTATAGGATCACTCGTGTGTCTATCTTTCTGTCCGTCTATCACAGCCAATTTGCTCCGAATCTAATGGACCGATTAAGTTGAAATTTGGTACACATATGTATTTCTGTGACTCAAATAGGAACTTGTAACGTAAATTAATTAATTTTAAATAAAGGGTCACTTTTGGGGAGCAAACAAGAAAAAAAGTTTTGCTAACAGTACCGTGTGACATATTAAACGAAAGGACTTGTTGCGAGGATCTTCAACATATTTTTTATATAATTTTAAAATAAATACTTTTAAAGATATTTAAGAAATCCGATGAAAATTGACCATTACCTCCAAAACTACTGAACCCAAAATTTCGAAAAAAATACTTAGTATGGCTCTTTACTCATAGATTACAGAAAAGCTTATAAGAAGTCTATAGTCTTAAAATAACATGGTAAATCTCTCAATATTGTGCGTACAAACTTACATTTGCAGTTGGAATGTATGGAAGAACATGTTTTTCAACTACAATGTAACATTGTGCGTAGTCCGACAAGCAGTTGGCCGTTTTTTTTCCTATTATTTAGCAAACCATATCAAGAAATTTAAAAATCACATATTAGTCTTCAGCTATCCTTGAATTGAAATCAAAATTTTATTTTATGATTATACTATATCTTCGTTAAGTAAATCAAAGGCGAAATAAACCATATTTTCGAGAGCGCAAAAGTGATGCAACTGTTAACAGGTGCTGTGACTGACGAATGGTTTAGTACCACGAAAACTGTACTTTTATACTTACACAGACTGTTTCAATTATTTTAAGCTTTCTTGCAATTAGATAAGTTATTGACGAAAAAGGGCTTTTTTCGTGCACGGAGCCTTAAGCACAGATAAATCTAATCCTTCCTTTTTTAAAGTTTCAGTTGTAACACTATGAAGTTTACAATTATCTTTACCTAATTACATTTTGCAAACTTCTACTCATTGCGGCGGGTCTGTAAAAACTTCTTCCAATACAGTATCAAAAGCCTCTTCAAATTTCTAATTAAAATTCGCCCAGACCTAAGTCTGGAAATTACAACAGAATTTCGTTTAGGATGTAAAGATTTTACGAGAGCATCATCCTAAATGCGAAAATGAGTTTATGTGTTTGTTTGTTACGCTTTCACGCTAAAACCACTCAACAAATTTGGATGAAATTTTGCACACGGGTAGACTATAGCCTGGATTAAGAAATAGAATACTTTTTATTCCGATATTCCCATAGGATCGAGAATTATGTGGTAGAGTAAAATAACTATGACAAAACTGCAGCAACATTCTTTAGAAGTTTCCTATTAGAAGGATAACGTTTACTGGCTGTTTGAATAAGATGCCTACAATATCACTCCTTGCAATAAGTACGATTTATTTCTAACCATAGCAACTTTGTTTCATTGCCCATCGCTATTAATTCTGCCTTTTATAGAGTTCTGTCTAAATGAATTTACCGCTTATTAAAACACTTTGAATTTCACAAGTAACCATTCGACAAGCCCGTTTACATAGTGCGGATTTGTCATGGGAATTATAATATTTTATTGTTTGTGATGAAATCGTAGCGTGTTCACCGGTACCTACGATATTGTTTACTACAAACTTAGGTTTATGGTTACGTAATTTTTTGGTTGTTCAGATTAAACTATTGGTTCCAAAATCGGCTTTTTAAAGCAACGCAATAAAGATTACCGTACCGTAAGAAAATCTAGAACTGAAATCAATATTTGATACCGATAATTTTTCTCTCGAGCATTTTAACTTGAAAATCCTTTGAAATTTAAAAAGAGTTTGCAGATAATTTCGACACCTAATCGTGTGTGCCAGAACAGAGTACAAACATGGAAAAAGCCGTTCATAACACGCACAAATCAGTACTAAATCTACCTTGCAGACAGTATCAAGATTGATCTCAAAATCGTGGCGTGTGTGAACCACAATCCCGCGCCCTGTGAACTGACTTATATGAATCTGTATCCACACTTAACACCACGTTCCCTTCTCAATCGAACACGGCTCAGTTTTTACCGTTTAGCTCCACAATCGGTATCCACCAAACAAAAACCACCGAATCAAAATTCTTCGGCCGTATCTTTTATTTATGCCCTACGTTTCGACTAACAGGCGTAATTTTTTCCGGTAAACAATCAGTTTTGCCAGAAAAATGCGAGACGGGAAGAAGCTGTAAAAAGATCGGTTGTATTGTCGTCGAAATTTTTTCGCTTCTTGCGAATTCGGTCTCATAAATATCGAGATATGATTGGCGATGGGCTCGGTGGAATGACCGACGCGCGGGAGGGGGCCTACTAAGGGTACAAGATATTGTTGTATGTTTATTTTGTATTGTTTTCTCGCCAGTATGAACGAAAACGAGAATGATTAGCTTTTGTAAGGTTGAAAAGATTAGCCAGCCAACAAAAATGGTAAAAGGAAGAGACTGATTCAGGTGCGATGGATCTATATATCACATTTCATTCATAAGAAGTGGCTTGGTAGTCAAGAATGGTTACCTAGTCAACAGATGGTGAATTTACTTCTACTGGATGATCAGGACTGTCTCCAAACCACAAACTTCCAACGTCACCTTTCAACTACCAACACATCTTTCCAAAATTGGTTTTGAAGAGTCTTAGATATATCATCAGATTCAAAAAGCTATGACATTTTGAAGTCTTTCTTCCAACTCACATTCATCTCGAATCACTTCAATTTTTCACGCTCATAGTACCTCTCCCACCTCGACTCCTCAAGGTATTTTACTTACTTGGGTGTGTTAGAAAAAGTCTTCATCGATTGTCTTCAGTTTAGCCTCAAAGGCTCAAACATGGTGAGGAGAGTGTGGGAATGACCTGAGGTCTAGGCAAAAACAACGCCAAACAGTACTCGGAAAATGAAGTATATTTTGGAAATGTGCGTATTTTTGTAGACAACGTTTATTTACTGCTCGAAAAGGAAGTAAGGGGGAAAGAAGAAGTCGAAATACGGAGCAAGGAAATTCCGGGAATGTCCACTGGTCAAAAAGAGCCATACCTTTGCTCTAAAAATGATAACTAAGCAAAAAGTATGCCACGTGTATCCTTAAAAAGATCTAAATTACCATCGACATGAACTTTGGTATTCAAAAGAAAAATCTCAAGCTGAAAATGAATACTTAATTGGCAATAGAAGGATAGTCAGTAATCATAATGTTCTAGATACTTTTCCAAATTAAAAAAAGATGCTCGCCTTTCGCATTCAATGATATCAAAATCTATGAAGCATCCTTAACTACTTTAAACTCATCATAGTCTCTAATCAAGGAGTCAGTTGCTGCAATAGGCATATAGATTCTCGTGAAGGATGAACCCAGAAAACAAAAACAAACTATGAACAAGGAAAGTCCAGTTCCAACAAAAATTGGAACTGCTCCATAAAACATGATAAAATGTACATTTCAAAAGACGAAAAGCATCCCAAAAGAAAGCCCCATTATTCCCGCCTTTAAATAAAAGGCAAATGAAAAACCGCATATAAAGAAATCATAACACAATAAAACACTGCAAGTCTCATCAAAATACCAATCAAAATATCGCATACTGACGGACACGGGACACGGGTATACGTGAGTAAAGATCGGCACCGGTCCGTACAAGAACCGGCGTGGAATATTACCGTGCGCACTAATGAAGAACGTTTCTGCGCTTTAATTGTGATCGAACAGACAAACAAACATATATTCACAGAGGCATTAAATCTTATGACAATTGTTTAAGGTTGGGAATTGATTGAGAGAAGGGAGAGTTGATCGAACGGACAAACAAACGTACATTCACAGATGTAGAAGACCTTATGACAGTTACATAAGGTTTGGAATTCGTTGTGGTGAGGGCGAATTAAGGTTGTAGCCAATGTTTTGCGATCAACACGATATGAAAAATGTATGAACTCTCATCTTGGGGTATCAAGTAAAAACTCCCTTATTGAAGGCGATTTTGATCAGCGTAGCTTTCTGTGAAGGTGGATCATAACTGGGTAACCAGTCTTCAACAATGACACATAGATTGTTTTGGAGATACGTGTTGAAAGAAATTACTTGTTAATGTATACTATTAGCGTTTTCTGATGTGTTCTTTTATAGTACCCAAATTTTAGAATCGTCACCGTGAGTGGACTTACCTATCTGTTGGATCATGATTGCTTCACTATCGCTAGTTGTTTGAGGACTACGATTCTGGGACATTATCAACGATTATCTATTTCTGTACAAGTATTTTCTAGCTGATAAAGCTTATTATATTATAATTTATATGAGAGATTTTGATCATGTTCGCTAATTTATAATTTTTAATGTTATCTTGTTTTTTTTTTATTTATTTAATTCATTATTATTATAACATTTTTTAATGATTAATTCGGAGTGACATTATACTATATTTTAATAATATTTGCATGGCCATTGTTTAAGGCAAACAGAATGTGTTTTTTTTTTTAATCTTTACTTTTAACATGTTTTGAATGCTGACCATTTCTGTTGTATGTACTGTACTCTTGTTGAGAAAATAAATGATTATCTTATTAGTACTAAGATATTGATTGTTTGTTCAGTAAATAGGATATCGGAAACACTTTGACACGCCTTAAGACATTTCCTATCTAAAAAAAAACAGGGGTCAAAGTCTCTTTTTTTGTGTCAAAAATATCGTGTAATAAATGAAGGGTGGCAACAGGACTGGCCTTTCTTAAACTTCTTATATAAGAGTTCGTCCACGAACATTGCGTTAATAGTAAAGTCTGGCCACGCTAAGGGCTCCCACTCAAAACTGCGAATTCGCATCGCATTGCAAAAATATGCGAGCTCGGCCTAGGCTGCGCGCACTGGCCAGAACGCAGAATTTTCCAATGCGATGCGAATTCGCAGTTTTGAGTGGGAGCCCTTAATCTGCATAAGTAAAAAAACGGTGGAATTTGAAAATCTTTAGACGGCAACACCATCCTATCCTTCGAAAAAAGAATTTGATAGTTTGTTTGTCTTTTTGTTTTTGATAGATTATTTTGTTTATATTCTGATTTGTTCCTGGTAAAGAATAGTCGCTTTAGCAATATGCAGTGTAGATTTGATACAGTTTTGTCATCGTATGGAGGTAGAGCATAGGTACGACATAGGTAGACACACAAAAGGCAAAATATCAAAATCATTAGATCTACCTACATAAACCCGAAATTGACCTAACTGACTGATGTAAAAGTATACCATATAAAAATCTTTTGGGGTTGCCCATTTATTCCATTGCAGACTTAGCGTGGCCAGACTCTACTGGTGCCGATCAAATTGAAAACTTTTCATAAAGTTTTCGAAATGATTGTGTTATGAGTGAGGCTCTAAGGTTGTGAAAGTGATATGTAAAAAAATAACTGTGATCCTAACCTATCTTCTTCTTTTCGTGTGGTTAGTGACTAACCTGATGTCAGAGTTTTAAAGCCGCCAATGGGCCTCTAACTTGGCTTCACATGCTGTCGAGAAGTATCTCTCAAGCATAGTTTCCTACCTGCCGGAGTTGCGAAGAAGTCCGAAAGGGAGATCGTAGCCCTCGGCAACATGGCAACTGAAGGAACACGGGTGGGTTTTAGTCAGTAAGAGTCTGACACGCCCTCCCGCTCCGCCCAGAGCGGGAGAAGTTATTTGATAATTTCCCACCAAAAACAAAAAAAGCATGGTTTCCTCTCGATGTTTTCCTTCACCGTTTCTAAAGCAAGTGATAATTATACAATACGCAAATGAATCCGAAAAGTCAGAGGTGCGTGCCTTGGGAACTCGAGACCTGTGACTTGGCGGTCTGACGGTCACACCACTAGGCTATCACTGCTATTCTAACCTCAATGTCTGAATAGGTACTTTACGAATAAGTTCTGTTAGTGTAGAAATAAACTTAGGCGGCAACTTACAAAGCTTTCTTTACACAGTAGAATTAGACAGATTCTTCTAACATAGGACCAATGATCGAATCATCGTTCTAAAGCTATTATGAAAAATCAAAATGCATTATAATTGCAAAACACCCAATCTTCAACTTTAATAACGTTGTCACTAAGTTAATTTTACAATGGCAAAAGCTTAAGAAAAAAGTTGTAAAACTTTTCAAATTTCAATTGGAACTATACCGTAGTTAATTTAGTTAAGGTTTATTTTGGCGTAGCAATAAAATTCGACATTTATAGTGGCTGATGCAAAGTGGTACTTCCATCATTTATTGACTCCAGGAAGTGTTAATTCTAATGAGTATCGAGACATTCGATTATCGCTTGTGTGGTCCTGTGGAGAGCAGTGGTGGCCCAATGGTAACGACTTGTAAGTCGTAGGGTCGAACCCAGAAATGCGCTTTACTTTGTGTAAATTATTTCATCACCATTGCTCTCAAAACGATAGTAAAGGAAAACATCGTGAGGAAACCGGCATGTCCTAGAACCAAAAATTCGAAGACATGTGACATCTACCAACCCACACTGGGCCCGCGTGGTGGATTACGGCCCATTCTCTCTCACAGAGAGGAGGCCTATGTCCCAGCAGTGGGAACATTATAGGCTGATGATTACGCATGTATGGTCCTCAGAATTCGTTGTCGCATACATCTAGAAAATTGTAGGTAGGTATAATCGCCATGGTCGTGTGTTCCCCAAAATCATTATTCATCTGAATAAGTATATTTCCATATGAATTAATTATGTAATCAATCAATTCAATTTAATTTATTTACTTATGTCAGCATTGTCAATGTAAATGAATGTTGTTCCATATATTTTTAATTCTAAACTGGTATTTTAATATTTGCACACCATGACAATATGGTAAACATGTTAGCATAACTCCATGTACTTATAACACCTTGCATGCATTGAATTATATGTGCACCCATGTTTGAGCAAATAAAGTTATCTGAATCTGAATGTACTATGTTCCAAAACAACTTGACAAAAATGTCAACAAATGTGTTAGAAAACGTAAGTACCCGTGAATGGAAAATTGTAGTGCCACTTAGAAATTGAGTGATTTGATTATTTGAATACTTTGCGTAGGGCAATAAGTATTCTAATTATAAACCACCTTAAAGATATTTTTCATTTGTGACTTAGGGTATTTTTTTTTATAAAGCCTCAGTTTTCGTCGTCGATGTTTCAATTACAATTTAATAATGTTTTTCGAACAATAATTATTTGAAAATGTGGTGGGATATACCTAAAACTGAAACCATCGATATATAGATCAATGTGTTACTAAGTCCATTTAACCGACGTTCACACGGGCGTAATAAAATCGCGGCGATTTTTTTTCGTGCACTGGATTTTCAACGCACTACTAAGCGTCGAGAGTTGAAAATCCAACAGTGTGTTTTTTCAACGCTCGGCTTAAGACACCAAGAGTTGAAAATCCAGTGCGCGATAAAATCCCGCCGCGATATTTTTACGTCCGTGCGAACGTCGGCTTAGTGAGTGATTAGATTACATAATAATTTATGCAAAACAGTCGAATTATCTCTATCACTGTCATACTCGTATCATCAAACTTAGGTGAAGTGAGCTTGTCAATAGTGTCAATCCCGAAGAATACATTCTTCTTGCGCAAATCTTTTGCATTTCTTGGGGCATATCTCTAGTCAAAATACCACTCCCACAATAGAACTATACTCAACTTAACGTACACCAGCTATAAAAATACTATATTTAACTGGTTGCATCCCAAAAATTATGACCAAAGAGAAGACCTTCTGCACATACAGTCGTAATATCTGACATATCACGCAATCCACTGTCACCACTTACACCCTCACCCACCCCAAACATATTCCACACTTCACACACACTAACACCCAAGAGCACCTGAACTACTTGTAATCCAACCGTCTTCTTACAACATAATAAATTTAGTTACAAATTACTTTGTGCTTAAGTTTTTTTAATTACTTAAACATTTTTTTTTTCTTTTAAATATTATTTCTTCAGTTTTTTTTCCAAATTAGTTTCCAGTTAGTTCACCCAAATAAATAATTGTTTGCCTTACTTGGGAAGAGACTGGACCCCACGACACAGGGAATCCTAGTGCGGGGTCCAGGGAATTTGTAAAAATCTAGCCCCTAAGGCTCCTATGTAATCTGTTACTCGTTTTTTTTTTTTATATTGTACCGTGTTTTTGTGAACTGAATAAAGCTTTTTTACTTTACTAAAGACTTTTTAAATTCTGTTAAAAAGTTTTGGAACAGAATTTGCTCTTCAGAATTTGGCGATGGTGTGGGAAAAAACAAGCATCGATCCAAGGAGTAAACTGTAACGGCCCGTTGATCCATATGTTCGTGCTTGGGTTATATTATCATACTTTTGCTCGTGCTTGGGTTATATTATCACGGCAAAATGTTCATTTTTAAATTAATCAGTACATTCTGATAGCGTATTTTTTTCGTTTGTCATTAATTATGGATTGGTTCCATTCACGTGCGGACGCGGTCGCCGCTAGCGACTTGTGCAGTTGTGCACTGTTTTTGACCATTAGTATGGAAAGCATATTTTGCAAGAGTACTGAAAAGTGCTATAGTTTCAAAAGGAGACCGACGGCCTTTCTGATAGTTTACGAATACTTTCTTTCGGAGTTTCCTGTCTTTATTCGACCGTCTATATATCCTAGGTATAGTCGAACTCGTATTTCCTGTTGACAAAAACTCACAGTTAATTTAAAATTCACGAATAAGGCTAGGCAAAAACGAGCCACCGGCTACAACCACCGGTGGCTATCACCTCTTGCTGCGGTGTTGAATACTGCTTTGGCGGGTGGCCGCCACCGCCCACGTGTACGACGAGTCCATACAAAACGTAAGAAAAAGTATGTGAACTGCTTGTCACTGGGCTACCGGTGGCTGCTGCTGGTGGCTCGTTTGCTATCTGTCACATTGGTTTTGATTTTTTAAACGAATTATTCACTGACTTTTTAAAACGTGCAAGTGACAAAGGGTGGCAATCACAAAGTCGACTATACCAACTACAAACCGTTCACTATAACTTGTCCCTTGCACTCATATTGGCACCATTGCTTGTTAGGCTTAGTTTCAATAATATTAGAGTTCAAAATGGTGACTGACAGAACAGTACTACCAATTGCGTCACAAGACAAGTTATAATGAACGCACTCTAATTTACCAAATGTATAACAGCGAATGGTCTGATAAATAAAGTTTAGATTAAAGCCGTTTCCTCACTCCACAACCCACCACCGAAAGCCACCCAAACCATACTCATCATTGTCTCCTTCCACCCATAGTTTCCTCATTAATCAACACACTAACCCTGCGGCTGCCACATTACGGTCCCTTTGACCAACCGTTTACCGACACTGCCATTTTGTGCTAATTGTATGGAAGTAGTGGTGTGCCCTGTTCTTATTCAGGTACCGCGGTAAATAGAGGGTTGGGTTACTTGTTAAATTATAAGGCTTTAACGCGGGAGGTTTTAGCTTCAGGTTGAATGTGATTGAAAGCAAGAGTGGGGACCAGAAACCAGAATCTTATTACTGGAAAACCAACTATATGATACGGCTTGTAGCTAATGCTAACTGAAAATCATCATGGACTTGTTTTTCAGAATTAGGTAGGTACTCTTCTTTGCTAAATAATGTGTCTACATATGTTGTAGTTATTTCTAAGTTAATCAGATGCGTCTGTAAACTTTTGAAGAGAACCATAGAGAAAGACTCGCCTGTCAAATAACTATTTTTTTTGTAACTAACTCAAGAAAAGTTTTGAACAGTGCACACAATTTATGTACTAGGCCTAGCCCCACGCCAATCTACTAATAGAACCATTAAACCCCAACCCCCTTATTAATAACCGCATAAAAAAGTTATAACAAAGTTAAACCTCGAAAACCTTTTTACAAAAAAAAAGTAACTTTATTTCGGAAGTCCGTGGCAAAAAACGAAAATTAAAAAACTAAAGACACCGACTTTCGAAATAAAGTTATTTTTCACTTTGTAGTGTTTTCTTTTGGAAGTCGGTTGATTATTTTTAGAAAAAAAAAAACACTTTTGAGTTGTGGTACTAAGCTCCAAACAAATTCAAATATAACTACCTCCCATGTAAATAACAGTGACAGGAAGTTATTATTTTAACATTATCCATAAAGACTAAGTGAAATAAAATACGTATTATTGAAGCTAACTCAAAAAGGACCCAAGCAAAGTTAATAAAATTTATATGAGACCACTTGGAGCGCATACCCTTTCAAAAAAAGAATTTTGCAAATCCGTCTATATATGACGGAGTTATGCCCGAACCATACATAAAAAATACGAAAATCCGAATTGAGAACCTCTTCAAAAAAAAGTTAAAAAATTTATGGTTACTCTGAAGGCGGTTGTCAGTTTACGTTTACTAAGGGGTAAGAGTCGTCTAAAACTAGCGCCAATTTCAAAGGCAGCGATACAAATGATATCCAGCCATACACAAAAAACAAACGAAACCAGCCATAACCACACATAAGAGTCATTGAACAAATCTGAACACCCGAAATGTCCAAAACCTTCGAAGACAGTAAAATAATGACAGGGCGGCGCGTAATGACGTAATCGTTCATTACCAATTCCCAAGATGGACAGGAATGAGTACAGGAGCCAGCATATCGATTCAATGATAAATTTCGATCAAGCAAGTGATAAAAATCGAGCGAATTCGATGCAAAAAGTCGAGTTGCAATAATTTTAATGATGTACAATATTGTGGCTCGCGATATGGAATGCTTTTGAAATGATATTTTGATTGACGATAATAGAATGGCATGTATGGTGTAAAAAGTATTCGTTCGTTATACCGTCGCGGTTTTGATGGGATGTGATTAGGTGGAACAAGAGTTTTTGGAATGATTTAGCCATTCACAAAGTATGTCTCACTGTTTGAAAGTTTAGTACGATTTAGTGGATATGCAACCCAACCGATTTTGATGAATATATAACACGATACCCCTTAGTAAGACTAGTTTTCTGACTTTTGGACTTCTAATTACCCGTAACGACTGTCAAAGATCACAAATGACAGTCGGGACCTTAACTTAACTTAAGCTTAACGTGCTTTGTATGTAAAGATGCTCACCCATCCATGGACCGACCTCAGCAAGCGTTGCTTAACCTTAAAGATCGACCGTGCGGCTGTTATTATTTAGCCACGCGCTCCTCATCATTTGCAAATTCTAGAATATTAACGGGTTATTAATTCATAGATTACCTATTACTGCAGGAAACAAAGCGATTGGTTTCCTCTTTCCTCGCCTTTTTATTCTGAAATCCGATCACGTAAATTATGCGTATTTGTTTTTCTTCAATGTCAACAAAAACTATCATCTCGTCAAATTAAAAACTATTGACCGCTGGAATATTAAGATTACTAAAATTGCAAAAAGAAATTATATTAATATAATATATATATATATACAAATAATATAAGAAAACTGTATCAGAATTTTATTATTTATTTATTTATTATTTAACCATTTATGCACACACATATAAACAGACAAGAAGAAAGGAACAGAAAAATACGTACAAAGACAAAGCATATTTCTAAAGAAATCTCTTCCAGCATACCTGCGACAGGAAATTATAGTAGACAACGTGTGTAACCGTAGAAGATAAAACAAAAACATAAACCAAAGAAGAAAAAAAAAATAAGACTGAAAATAATATTTTTGTCAATTTAAGATCCTGACTCCCGTACTTTTTCCGTTATACCGACGCAAAAACCACAATTATTAAATAAAAACATTTCAGTAATTTTACACAATATAATAAACATTCGTTTACTGCTATCAATAGTACCAATAACTGAAATGCTCGTACATACAATGTTGTCAAAACTTCAGTACATTTTGTGAAGATAATGACTGTCATTGCGAATTTTCTTCTGGCTTTGAATTAATACGAAATCCCAATATTAATGAGTGTTATTATGACTTTAAAATGCAATAATTATGTCCATATGACCAGCATAACAAATGCGATGCGCGTGCGCCGATGGTTTCAAACAGGCAGATTTTTGAACCTCTGAAACTTGGGCGATGCGATGGTGGAAATAAGATATTTTTGGCGTTTCAGCACTATCACTATTAAGGTAAAAATCAACATTTAGATTCTGTTTTTTAGTTCTATTATAATTTTATTTAAATTCAACGATAAAGTTTGTTTGTCTGTATTTCGATTTTGTACAAATGATTATCGATCTTTTTTACGACGCTGCCAAATTCATCATTTGTTCCGCATAATTTACGTGTGAAAACAAACAAATTCACTTTTTTAATATGATTAGTAGCGTAGAAAAAAATAATCGAATGACGCCAAATTAACTCTCTCTTGACTCTTACCAGCTAAAATAGCCGTGAGAACCAGTAAAATAATCCATACTTCTAAAAATAAATCCTTGAAATCAATCTACCACTCATAAAAGAATTATACAAATATTATCATTGCGCTAACATTAAATCTAAACTCGATAGCGTTGACCCTAAAACATCCCTTCAACTTGTCATCGGCGCAATGGGGTGCAACCCTCTGCCACCGCGCGGGTCGTTTCGACCACCCAAGGGACCCGGACTGGGACATTATCTAATCCGAATTAAACTATTATAAAAAGTTTGATTCGTTAGCGAATGCGTCCGTAGATAACGGTAACTATCAATGATAGGGATTACACTGAGTTAATTTGGTCGCGTGGCGGATTTCAACCCTAATCTGCTGCGTTTCTGTTTATGAACGACGTTGTCAATCAGGGTTTGGTTGAGCGGAAGAATTTTTGTGTAGGCAGATGGGAAATGCAGTTTTTTAGGAACTGTACTTAATTCATTTGTTTGATTAGGGTGACTTTATATTTTATTTTAATTTTAATTGCTGCTCGACGGTTCAGTACTAATCTGGGAAAGTACGATTTAGGAAAAGTAGACTTGAGTTTTGGTACCTATGTTTACACAGAAATTCCAGCTTTTGAAAAAAAAAAAACATAAACCGAAGCAAAAGAAAAGGATTCGCCATGCAGTTTCTTTTAGTATAGGATAGCGTACTCGCTAATCACTTAAAATACATGGCAGCCAGGCATCCGAAAAAGGAAACAAAAGAATTTGAGTTAATTTTGTCAGACGATATTGGATTTATACAACAATTTATTCATGACCTCAAAACAACCACATGCCCGGACCACAACTGTAACAAAATAAATCATGGTCATCTAACATACCGTCAGCTCATTATCCGCACATTTGCGAAACTCGTAAATAGATAAACACATTAACAGCAATAGAAAACAGTGCATCTACTTGTCACCACATCTGTTAACACAGTATAACAACAACCAGTAAAAGATGACCCCTATCTCCCTTTCAATAGTTCCCAATAAAATTGCAGCGGGAACTGGGGTTGAAAATTGAGGGGTCAAAAGGACCGGTGGCATTTCAAGTGTTGAAAGTGAACAGGGTTGTCACACATAAATAATCACGTAATTGGGAGTTCAATGATAATGTGGTTTGTGGTCACCCTTATTGTAAATATTTGGGGTCACGGTTACAATAGGGAGTTCGAGCATATGTAGCTGCTATTTTTGTAAGTGTAAACTAGCTGATTATTTTGAAAAATAAGTATTATGAATTAACACTCCGGGAGTGCCGACAGAAGTGAAAACTTGAAAAAAATCGGCACGCGGTAATCAACGCGTTGATGTCTTTTTAATGGCCAAAAGGTGGTGTCATCACGGTGTCGCGAAATCAATGGTTTAGTCCCATCTCAAAAATGCCCAACGCGCCTAAAGAAGTTTTCACTTCAAAAATATACAAGTAAGTAGGTAGTAACGACAACCTTTTCTTCTTCTGCTTCCTAACGTGCTCATTCCTTAGGTATACATTTATTTATAGGCTATCTTTCAGACCGTGAAAGTACCTACTCATAGGAACAACATTTACTAAAAAACCAGCTCTGAAAAGCGTCTTTTTTAAACATTTTCATTGGGTGTTGTTTTGATGGAACAGCAGATATTTATTCCGATATTTTAAGATTATCAGAATTGGTACCAGACTTCAGGAAGACCGCCAAATTCGTAGCCAAACCATGGAACAGATTCCTTTAATCTTCGATGCGTTTTATGGCACGTACCCATCAGTGCTCAGTCTCAATTTAAACCCGAAAAAAATTTTTTTTTTTTTTTTTGTTTCATTCGCGTTTGTTTTACCGTTCGACATAATAAAGAAATGTCATAAATCTATGGAGAACAAAAGCCTCACTAAACTGAGACGTTTAGATGAGCGTGTAACTAAATTATTTGGTCGTTATCTTAGCAGTAGCGCCCCCTGGTGAGAGGGTGAGTTTTGTTTTTGTTAGCTTTTTACACAGTTGAAGATCTGCATTTAATTTCACGTTTTATTTTCCGTTTTGTTAAGAAGATTTATAATATTTATGTTATTAAGTGGACAAAGTTTTCAATGGACAGTGGTAGAAGCAACTGAATTTCCGAACTATTTTTGCTTTCTCCAATATGAATTTCAATAAAGGCTTTGACCAATTTGTATGTTTTTTTTTTTTTGTCTTCATGTTGCTTGGGTGCCAAACTTGTAGATATTTTATGCGCAGCCACTAAAACAAAAAGCGAGGTTCCAATTTTCTATACACATTTCAAGTCAATCTTTCGTGATGTTCCATTTTTTATAATTATACTTAGGTCGGTACCGGTAGGTATAAATACGAATCGATACCATTATTCGATTACCCATCATGACTTATGCGGGTGCCGTCTTTGCTCATGCAAAACCCCATCATATCCATAGGTTGCAAACGCTCCAAAACCGATTCCTCCGCAGGGCCACAGGCTCCCCCTGGTATGTTAGGAACGAGAGCCTCCATCTCGACCTTAGAATTCCCACGATCCACCAATTTCTAAAACGCCTTGCAAAGCGTTACTTCGATTCCGCGGTCAAACATCGCAACCCTCTGGTTGTCGATGCCGCCAGTTATGTCCCAAGTAGGATTAGCCGTACCCGCCGACCTAGGCACATTCTCACCGACCCTGATGACCCCATAACCCTCCTCCAGGAGAGCAATAGGGCCACTAGTACTATACACAGACACAGACGCCTCCCGTCATTCCGACCTCGCCGTCGAGGTCCTTTGCGATCGCGACCGCGCCCCCGAGTAAATGATACTCCTCCCCGACCCTTGCTCGATAACGAGGTGCCAGCAGTGGTTTCAGCTGTGCACGTAGCTTTAAATTCCCCGATTAATAATAATGATCAAAACTTTGATCCAGCCCGTCCCATCTTTGATGTCCTCCCTCCGGTGACGCCCTAAGCCGAGGCTCGTACCCTACAGGGGGTGCCCTTAGCGAGCGTTCACCTAGCTTTTTAGCTTAGTTTTGTATGCCCCTGGCTGGAGGCTTTGAGTGTAGCAGCTTAAGGCAACCACAGGATTGACCGGTTAAGTAGTCATGACCTCAGAGGTCAGCTACGAGACGCCCTACAGAAAAAAAAAAAAAATTATTCGATTATTCACCCGCCGCAATTCTATGCCAACCAACATTCCTATTCTTTTTTCAAACGGGGACCAATTGCCACATACCTTGTGGGGCTTACCTAGATAATTATCTAAATAACCTTCGGCACTCAAAAACCAAAGCAATCGGCAACATCACCGATGATCACCTTACTAATATATTTTTTTAACGTCTGACCCAAACTATAAAACGGCAAGTATCTGCCATAAAATAAAGAAAAGAATAAAACAATGTAACTTGACATGTGGCGAATATTGGAACTAATTTTAAAAATGTACTGCATTTTGACGTTTGCCTTGACGCGCAGCGCCACCCTGAAATGTCAAGATAAACCGGTCGAGTGACAACCCCAGATACTAGGGTGGTTGCACAGCTAACTAGAGGTGCACAGCGGGGTATAGTCGGTAACAGTAGGGACAATCATCGATCTTTAGTTATGTTAATTTTGATGGCTCTATTGGCTACTTAGTGTGTTCTTTATAGAGTTGTTCAGTTTTATTATTTTTTATTATGTCTCGTTTACAGTTGTAAGTTTATGAGCACACAATACTTTGAATGAGATAATAAACTTTGAATTCACTAGTAGTAGGCGCCATTTAAATGGTAAATATTTCATAAATTAACGAATTGTTAACTGTACCTACATACTTTTTGCTAAGTGTTAATAGAAAATACCATGGCCACTCAAGAAAAACTTCAAAAGACCTATGTGCGATATAGTTACCAAATTCTTGTGCGAACAAATATAACGCCTTGCAAAACATTATATGCAATAAGTTTCATATGCAACCATTGCATCACATAAAGTATGGATACTATTTTGAAGGCAGTAACTTTTACTTTTTCTAGAACTTTAAAAAGATGAAAGCTATTATTTTATACCTTGAATATCCATGATCGATAACAAAAGATAGAAAGTAAGGACAATAAAATTTAATTCCAAAAAAAAAAAAAAACAGAATTTATCGGCCAAAGATAAAGGACAACTGAGCCAATTTAGTAAAAAAACTGACAAACCAAAGAATTCTCTCATAATCTAAGAGATTACTACCATCTAACATTTCCGACTCGAAAAATAAGTGTCGTCCGGTGGAGCAAAGGGTCGAGCGAGCACAACCGGCAGTGCCCCAGGAAAAAAAAGATGTCGCCAAACGTTATCTATCTCATATCAACACGTTTAATTTAAAAGGTACCGACGACAGGTTATATTACCATTAAGATTTACGCACCATTTAATTTGCAAAAAATACTAAATTAATAAAGAAAACGAAATGGCTGGGTCGCGAATGTATTTTTTTTTTTTGTGGTTACTTTTTTATGGCCTCTTGGGAGTTAGAAGCGCGGATGGATTTATTGTTAGGTAATATGTATATGCTCATTGGCCAGTACCTACTATAAGATTACCTTTTGCAGCTTAGAATATTCAGTATAAGTTGACATCAATTTTAGCCCGGGCTTATGATGTATGGTTAATGTCCAAGTGAGAAGAAAATTAAAATTGCCAGAGCCTGATTGTCCAGAGAGTTGGTCTTAATCAACACATCCTAATCTCTTAAAAAGTCACACAGTCATAGTCTTAAAATTACTATTGAGTATTTGAGTAACTAATACGGATGCAGGAATCTTCTGGATGCGGGAAGCACAGAACCGGTCGAAGTGGCGGTGTTTAGGTGCCTATGTCCAGATTTGAGTAACTAATCTCATAATTTTCTTGTAGGGGACATCTCAGAGATCCACTAAAGTAAACGAACCATGCTGGAAAGCATTAGTAAACACTAGTATTTCTGTTTTTAGTCCCCTAAAACTTGTTCTGGCAATCAAGACACCATGAGATTAAGGAAGACGATTATCCATTTAATTCAAGCATCTGCTAAGCGCTTATTTTGTCTGAGTCTCATACAAAGCCAAAAAAAAACAAATGGACATCCATTTAAACCTAACTTTAAAAACCAAAAACGTATTCCACGGCATTTAAATCAGTCCTCAAGTTATTCCCACTCACAAAATCGGGTGATAATAATCAAAACAGTAGCTAAAAAAATACGAAATCGACCATCACAAAGTTATGGGACCGAGACATTCTTAAAATACTTACTGACGAAGAACCAAACAGATTTTATCGATGTCTTTAACTGGACAGTTCAAGCGTGAATGAAGTAAAAATGCGGCCAGTTAGGACGTTTATTGATGGCTAATTAGAAGTAAAAGGGTGACATTTTTATATGGCCTCAGCTACCTTGTTATGGTGTGAGCAGGTATTTTGAGAGGTGCATCTATAATGTGTTTAGTTATAGTAGTTATAATGTTATAGTAAACACTTAATTTTAGTACACAGGACATTAAAAGTTTCATTTTTGACTCTTTTATAGTCATACCCATGAAATTAGTAGTATGACGTACTGACGTATGACCATTGTAATACATGCCAAATATCACAATAAAATGGGCCCGAAAGAAAACAACACCACATTACCGCCTAAAAAATAACAAAAGCAACAAAACGTAACAAAAATATTGCAGCAATAATTGCACAAGGCGCTGGTTGCCAGTTCCTTGTTTACCAAATTACAAATACCTCAAAAACAACACGCCAAAAACACATCCAACTAATTTACAAATGATTTACAGCATAATTGAAAGTTTTTATGCAGTGTTTATGAGCAATATAAACTAATAGGGACAGAGTAATGAAATAATACGAGTCGGGAATTCTTTGAGCTCTGAGTTTTGATAAGATCTCGATACAATTCCATCTAATTCTGTTGAATATACAGAAATGTGGTCATGTGAAACATTCATGATTGTTGTAGAGTTATAAATTGGATCGAAAGGGCAGATTTTTGTAAAACCATTTGAAACGCTAATACGCTACCTACTGCTTTATCAAAAGTTTCAAGCAAACTTTTGAGTGCGCATTATTGATTGCCAATCAAAATATTAGAAGGCAACCCACGTTTTTTAAATAATATTCTTTTATTTTGGCACTACCATGTCTGAAAATCTTCCAGCCTTTTATGCATGTCTTCAAGAGCGCACCAGTTTTGGATGAAATATTAAAACTAGGTAGGTAGGTACCTACTTATGAATGTTCAAATATTTGAATACCTTTTACGCAAGATTTTATCTATTTCTTTGCATATTTTCGAAACTTGAATTGAAGCTGTTCTTTGCTTTATCACTGCTAGAATGAAGAACTTTCAAAGGAAAACTGCTGCTCTAGATGACAATCCAGGATAAATTTAATCCAAATCCCTTCAGCCATTAGTGCGACCTATGAATAAGATTAAACCCTCTCTGTAAATATCCAAGCTTTCGAAGTGATGATAATGCCATTTTGCCACTTCTAACCATTCCGAACCCCAAATGAACCACAACAGGTGTTGTTTATCAACAACATCAAGATTAGTTCTTTATGCGGCCGTAGGTGGCACTGCACGTCACAACGCGGTCATTACATAACTTGCAATCGCGATGATTCGGCGATAATCGTGCAATTATCGTGCGCAAGTATTTGGGTGATGAGGCGCAATTATATGTAAACATTCTTGTATGTTATTAGCAAATATAGTTGGCCTATGGAAACTGGTTACGGCCTAGATATCTGTTTAAACAATCAGTATATAATGTTAGTACTGCTGGATATCAGCCTCTCCCAAGTCGCACGTCGCAGTCCGACGCAGCCGTCTTTCAGTCGTCTGTCAGTCCATTTTGCTAACGGTGTCCAATAATGCGCTTGCACTACTCGAAGCATCGTGTTTCAACAACCATGGGTCGTTTGACAGATATGGCTTTTTTTTTAGGGTCGGAAATTATCAAATAACTTTTCCCGCTCTCGGCGGAGCGGGAGGGCGTGTCAGATTCTTACCGACTAAAACCCATCCGTGTTCCTTCAGTTGCCTATATTGCCAGGGGCCACGTTAACCCTTTCGGACATCCCCGCAACCCCGACAGTCGACAGACATAGCTGGTTCACGATCAGTTTAGAAAAATCGGGGCCCGATCATTAATCAAGCAGGATCTTTCGTGGCTTAAATAGCCAGGATAAGGTTAAAGAGTTACTTTTCCTCTCACCGTATCTTGACTAGCCCAGTTTCATTATCTACCTAATCACTTAACACTTAAACTACTTCCCTTATTTAACCCTTACAAATTGTGGGAGCCTAAGCAGCTGATATACTCCAAACGATCCTTCCGCTAAAAAGGGTTGAAAATTACAAATTAAGCAATCATTCACCAAATTACTAAGCCAAATAATCGTTCAGAAATAACTCAATCTTGTTTTCGACCAGGTGAATCTAAAGAGGTTGTAAACCTTTTATTTTTACATCCCCTTTCCGCTTTTTTAAATACCTCGTTTGACGTTCCAACCCCTGGATAATCTGTCTGATTAAATATGGTAGATAAGGGGTGAAATATATTGTATTGTTGATTTTTGATAGATTATGTAAGTAGGACCTATCTAACATTTGTGATAGTTTTTTAAGTGAGATAGATTTAGTTGTATGCACTAAAGATAACCAGTGCCGTTAATTAAAAGTAAGTATTAGAACGGTAAGAGACGGAGGTGTTCCCGACTTGGGCGGAGCACCGTGTCCTCGTGGAGGCGATCGCCGACGGTGATCTCTAGAGAGGGCATGGGAGGCCGTCACCTCCTTGTGCGAAGCAGTAATGCTCGCAAAGGAGGAGGCGGAACGTGTGAGGGACAGGCAAATTTCGCGCCCTCAAGCCCGTAACCGCCGCAGGAGACGCCCTGGGCGTCGGGAATCGCAGGCCGATTCCCTCTCTTCTCCTTCTCCTCTCTGACGTTTCATAAGTGCCCATGTAGGTTTAAGTGATATAAAATATTTTGAATTTTGAATTAAATGAAAACCACTGACAAACAAACAACAACCCAGTAAATTACTTATAGCTTCCGCCAGCGGTTTCACCCGCGTGATATCTTTAAAGGTTGACTGGTAGAAAATGGCTATGGCATTAAGTCCGCCTCTATACATTTCTGTGCTTGAAGTATTATATAAATAAATATCTTTAAAAATTACTAGCTGCGCCTCACGGTTTGACCCGCATAGCATAAGTGTCTATCCCGTGGGAAGGTAGGGATAAAAAGTATCCTATGTCCAAACTCATGTACCAAATTTCATCCAAATTTGTTCAGCCGTTTTAGCGTGAAAGCATAACAAACAAACAAACTAACTCTCTTTCTCTTCTCACTCGCATTTATAATATTATATTATTAGTTAGATTAGCCTATGTACTCAGTGATAATATAGCATTCTACCGTTGAAAGAATTTTTAAAATCGGTCCAGTAGTTTTTGAGATTACTTATTACAAAAAAAAAAATCTTAACTAACTTCGTAACAAACAGACAAAGATACTTTCGCATTTAAAATATTAGTATGGATTTAAGTTAAGTATGTGTAGAGGAAATCCCCATTTTCATTTTCTCTCGAGTTCGAGCAATGCGGATATCGCTCATAACTCGACGCGCGCCGGCCCCGTAGCGAAATTATTCGAGTCAGCAATGTTATAGCATGTCTGGCTATCTCCAAATTATGGCCAGTCATAGATCTTCTAGTACTTAATCAAAATCTTAAATTCATTTATTCACTGGCAGACTACGCACATCCTTAACCACTGGGTCTAGAAGCATGAAATTTTTGCATAAAACTTCCATAAATAACAAAACTGAGATCTAGGGACGGATTTTCGAAAATTCATCCCCTGTAGGGGTTAAATAGGGGATGAAAGTTTGTATAGTAGTTCGTCATTTTTGCCGATGAGAAACCCCATGGACCACATGGTTTGTTGTTCATAAATTATCCTATACTATGTAACGAGCAATATTTGTATATTTGTTTGTATATATATTTGTACTCACGTTCTCGAAATCGGCTCTAACGATTTCGATGAAAGTTGCAATATAGGGGTTTACGGGGGCGAAAAATCGATCTAGCGTGCTTGCTATGAGACCTATCTCATATTCGGGATAATTCCTTTTCTCTATTTTCACAACCTCGGAAAGTGATACAACGTCGGTATACCTGGATGATGTGTTTATTTCTATTTTCACCCGACCAGACCTCGGTCGACCAACTTAGATAAAAAGTAGGTATTTCAAATAATGACAATTTGCACTACCTTTGCGTCGAAAATAGTAAAATATATTCTACGTATCTGTAGGAATTTCGAAAAAACTCAGATGTTTATTATTCAACCAAAAGTTTACCTCATTTTTAGAGCAAACCTTTAGAAGTTCTGTCACGCAAGACCACCGCGAAGAGCTTAGAATAAGTAAGTAGATACTTAGCTACTTAACCATTACATAAACCCTCTTAAACATGGCGAATACATAATAAAATATATACAAATTACTCACTTTTACTTCCTTTCATGTCAATTTGCCTTTTCCAGCTATTAAACTTTTTTTCACGTTCGTTACAATTCTTCCAATCAATTGTTACAAACAACACTAAACTTAAGATTCAAGAGCTAAAGTCCAATTTCCAATACGATTAGAAATCCAAATTTTAGAATACATTTCACTGAAATATTAACCTTATCGTCATTGAAGAAGGTCGGTTATCACTTTATATTCATCTTGATTAACCTTAATATAAAATGAGACGTGTGTCTTTTGTTTTATTTAGATTTCTAAACAAATCTTAAAAGTAAGTTAGTTATGTAATATGTAGCTCTGTTTGCATGGCATGCGTGTATCTGCTTTTAGTACAAACATGGTTCCGCATATTATGCATGGAGAGCAAGAGTTGTAACATCGACTTAGATTACAGAGACAGTACCCTAAATCTAAAGACTATTAAGGGTTGTTTCTTTAGATTTCACAAGTTAGCATTATTTAAGTAATTTAATAAGTATGGATGAAGGAATTTTGATACACAACGTTCAAAAGCTAAACGAAATTTGCATAATTTTATGTACTACCCTCATTCTTTATGGTATTCGTGCAAAATGCTGCTAAAAGTCCTAAGACGTAGCAAGAAGGCATTGGCGGATACAAGCGGGCATGGTGACCATGGCCCTCCCAAAACACTGAGGAATTTCATACTTTCGACTCAATTTTTCCACATTGGGCTAGAGATGTGTCCCTCACTCATGACTCGATGAGTGAAGAAAAATACTTAAACATAGATTACGCATCACAAGTATAGTTTTCAAAGGTCTAATATGACATACAATAATAATAGGCACTTATATTGTAAAATCAAAAGGAGACAGAAACGATTACATACACTCTTGGGCCTGAATGTAACGAGATCAAAATGGTGTGAATTAATAAATTCATAGATATATGAATCTATTTTAGTGACTAGTTGCTATCCCACAGTGCACACAGCGATCCATAGTTTCAACAATATCCAATCTACAAAGCGGCGGTAAAATCCAAAATAAAAATTCAAAGTCAAACGTATGAGTGATCTTCGGTGTCCAGTGCTTGGCAAGGGTCGAACAAGGTAGACAGGGTCAGAATCTGTAGAAGCAGTGGTCGTTGAAAATGAAAAATAATCGGGAAAGCACTCAAAACGCATCGGAAAACACGAAACAGGTGGCAACTGTCTAGTAGGGGTGGGCGTTGCGACGACGAACCGTTTACAAATACCGTTTCGTATTTTGCGACGATGAAACCGTTTTACGTCCTGCGTTCAAACAGTCTTCATTGCATAAACTAGTTTTCGAATTACTTGGTGCGATTTTTTATTCTACACCTAAGAAAATATAGTCGAGTTCAAAATAATTCAACTATTATCACACTCGTCACGTCGTCGTCCTTTAATGTTCCGCGTTCGTATACAAAAGAGTCCTTACAGTAAAAAGTGAACTCTTTGTCAAAGAAATACAGTCAATAATGTATTACCAGGTGTCTGTGCTGTCGTTCGTGATGCGAAAAAAACATTTCATACATTTGAAATCGATAGTTATTCGAAACTACACTCGACGAAAACAGAATTCTATTCCATATTGGATAGGTTTCGTCCTTTAACCGTTTTCTCGTCTCGTTTTTTTTTGTCGTCAGGAAAACGGTTTCGTCCGTCAAAAATTCGACAACGACCCACCACTACTGTCTTGTGTCAATGTCAGTGAGCTCTTACCAGTGCAGAACATAGACTGCCAGTGACATAGACTAAAAATATAAGATTGATTTTAATCGATAATTGATTTTAAAAATATAAAATCGATAATCATTATTTTGGTTTTTCAGTAATTAATCGATGTTTTATTTATTAATATGACTGTAATTAAATGCACTGTATTGTATCTATGTATATATATATAATACATTACCTTTATTTAATTACCTATTTTAGTGCTACCTAGTACGAAGGTTTTCTTTTTGTAATTGTGTAATCGATTACTCGATTAATCGATAATCTCACGAAAACTATCTTTATCATATTTCTTCGTTTCCAGATTGAGAATTGAGCAGATTTTTTGTTTTGATTCAAGGATTAAAAAATATGACAATTTTTTTAGATCATAATACCTATATCTCAACTTATTATATTTTGGCCCACCGTTTTCCATCTCCTCTATACACTCTTGGGTTGAGTTTCTAAAAAAGCTAAAAACGTAATTTTATAAAAATTTAAAATTCAAGCGAATAAAAACTAGATTTTTTGTTTACTTGTGATTTTAACCCAAGCTCCAAACCTTATCAAAATGCCCCCCAAATGAAATCCTGGATCGACCCCTGCAAGAAGGTTAATATTGTATTATCCTTTACAATGGACCATACAAAATGTTAGATTTCCATCAGCTAGAGAGGATTTTACCAACGAAGAAAGGCCACTATCGAACTTACCTAAGATCATTTTCCAAAAAAGTTGAAATTCATTACCATACCTACTTGACTTCTAATTTACGCACTGTAGCCTCTAGAAAACGAGAATTATCAGTTTCAGTATTAATTAACAAATAAAACGGAAAGTACTAGTAAATCATGAAATCAATCAGCTGATTCGATTATGAAAAGCTTGTTGGCATATTACACACTGCTTAGGAACAGTCGATTTGTTCAACTTGCACAATATTCACGTAATACCAACGTGGAAGTGGATGTTACTCGTGATTTTTAATAGGTAAGTGTGAGGCCTCATTAGTGCGTTGCGTTGCGTTGCGTCGTCACAGTGTCAACGCTGCGTCGTTTTACATTCAGGGTAAGTTTTTTACCGGAACCTAAACTTAAAAACGTGACTTTACTCATCATTATGAACATCATTTACTATGGAACCAAACCTGACATGACGAAAAAAAAATCAGCTGTTCCCTACATTTATGTTCGCATAACTAGTCAAAATGTATGGGACAGCAAATTTTTTTTTTTCATGATTTCAGGTTTGGTCCCATAGTAAAAGTTGTTCATAATGATGAGTAAAGTCATGTGTTTAAGTTTACGCACTGTTTAATAATTTTTTCCTGTATATTTTTAGTGCCATGCCACATTATACGTTCCCGTCGAAGCGGGGGAAGGATGATATGTTGCGCTGTTGGAGCTCCGCTTCGCCGTGCCAGTGCGACGACGGACAAAGTTCCACTGCTAGAGAGGCAAACTAGACCATGCGACGTCGTACGTTGCCCTCTTGCGTCGTCGCAACGCAGGTGTGGTACACAATGCGTTGATCCGTTGCGACGACGCAACGCAACGCACTAATGAAGCCTCACTCTAACGTGAAGATTTGTCGAGCGTGGATATACGACTTACGAGATCATTAGAAGCCTGCAACAGTCAACTACTGCCAAGAGGTATCGTGTTACACAGTTACTGGGTTGCGGAGGTCAGATCTAGGCAGTCGCTCCATATGAAATACTGGTATTCGGCATGCGGTTAGACAGGAAGCAAAAAGCTGGGCATCTACCAAGCCTTAGATGATGATAAACAGTCAACTAGGTATTAGACATCTATAAGTCTCTCCCAGCTCTCTCATCCATTTATCACTAACTACCAACACCAAGAACACTGCTAAGATCACTGCTTCCACCTGGCCTAGTGGCGAAAGCATGGTGATAAATGCTACAAGCGCAGTTATAGCCGTCGACCGTCGGACTGCCAAGTCATAGGTCTAGAGTTCAAACCTAAGGCATGCACCTCTGACTTTTCGGATTCATGTGCGTATTGTATAATTATCACTTGCCTTAAAAACTGTGCAGGAAAACAGGCATGCCTTTTTTTTTTTTTTTGAGGGTGGGAAGTCATCAAATAACTTCTCCCGCTCTGGGCGGAGCGGGAGGGCGTGTCAGACTCTTACCCACCCGTGTTCCTTCGGTTGCCCTGTTGCCGGGGGCCACGATCTCCCTTTCGGTTTTCTTCGCAACCCCGGAAAACAGGCATGCCTGAGAGATATTTCTCGACGGTATTTGAAGCCAACTCTGACTTGGCCCATGAGAATTCTGACACCAGCACCGTAATTGCGTAATACACGATCAATCACAATTTGTTTCGATTTGAAACAGATGGCTAGTTTAGGCAGATTGGTCATGCTAGGCGTATTGTACTTCTTATGGCCGATTCCTATAATTTACAGACCGTTATTATTTAAAATTAAACCGTTATTATGTATCTTTAGCAATAATGAAGCAAAGACATGAGATCTTTGCATATGACAGCTATCACAGGTAAAATTAGCTTACGTTACGAATTTATTTGGGTCGTTTTGCTAATAGGACCATTTGTTTTTCTGACGTTTTGATACGGAGGGAAATAATGCTACCCTTGGTGTACGCAAAACGATTCGTTTTTGTCTACAGGAACCGGGAACTGAGCATTATAAGTACCTAATTCGTACTGAAACGAGAGAAGAAATACATAACGTCAATACCTCATTGAATGTCCGTGTTGTCCGTGTTACTGCACATCGCATCGCCTCAGGTAAGCCGTTGCCTCACTTCCTCGTATTTATACTGCAATACTGAGTTACGTTTGAAACTGAGTCTTGTTTACGGGGTTATTTATGAGACTTTAATAATCACCCATTATTGAAATCTCACACATAAGTTTAGATGATTGTCTCATTATTCATGAGACAAGTAATAAACTGATGTGTTAATGACGAAAAATTCAGAGGTTACAACTACGTATACCGCAAATTTCCACATAAATACGGATTAAGCAACTGACTGTACAAAAAAAATTAGTTATTTTGTTTATTGTTTACGTGATGAGTCATTTTCTTTTGTTTCGTATTTAGAACAGAGCTACGCTCTCTTTAGGATGAAAAGTGGCTCAAAATGTCGGTCAGTAGGTATATACAGTAGCACCTATTCGGTCTACGAGTAAAAACCGCACCGGCCGAGTGCGTGTCGGACCTCGCACAATGAAGGAATTTATCCCAAGAAGATAATTATCAATAAAATAATTAACATTGTAGTTAAAAAAAATGTTCTCCCATACATTCCAACTGCAAATGTTAGTTTGTACACACAATATTGAGAGATTTACCATGTTATTTTAAGACCATAGACTTCTTATAGATTTTCTTGTAATCTATGAGTAAAGAATCATTGTATGTTGTAATTTTTGGCTGAATGAAATGAATGGTCAATTTTCATCGATTTTCTTAAATATCTTCAAAACTATTTATTTTAATATAAAAAAATAAAATTGAGATCCTCGCAACAAGCCTTTTCATTTGATGAATATGGTATAACGGTTCTGTTTGCAAAACTTTTTATTTTATTTTCTCATTTGCTCCCCAAAACTGACCCCCATATTCAAAATTTATTTATTTACATTACACATCCATATTTCGGTCACAGAAATACGTATGTGTACCAAATTTCAACTTAATAGGTCTATTAGATTCGGAACAAATTGGCTGTGATAGACGGACACACAGACAGACAGACACACGAGTGATCTATGACATTCAAATATTAATAAAAAAGGTATAATGTCACTACGAGTCTAATTATTTTAAATTATCATGATAATATAGATCTTTAAAAATAATAAATTAGTAAAACGTGGTAAAAATTTCTCTTCTAAAAACTTTTTAAAAGAAGCCCTATGATTATTTCTATTTTATATACTTGTACATAAATTATTATTATTATTTTAAGTCTGTTAGTTTTCAAATCATGTAAATACGTGTGTGTAAATAAATTTTATATCTTAATGTTGTTGTCTAAAAACTTATTTAAATTATAATAAGCTTTATCTGTTAGAAAATGTATAACTTTCTTTTTAAACGCTACATCACTTAACTGCTTCCAGCTTTTAGGCAGTTTATTATAAATTTTTGGAGCCATGCAAAATACGCTTTTTCCGTATAAGTGCCGTTCTATATTGACGTAGACAAATTTGACTATTGTCACGTCTGTTACGAGGAAATCGATCTGGCATGCGAAAAAAGAGTTGAGGGTGAACATGCAACAACTATATTCTTCAAACGATCGACCCTGCTGAGCATTGATCTCGATAATTTTCCGCTGCTGTTAAGACTATCCAAAGCCTTAGAACTATTACTTCTTGGGTACTCAATATCTGCTCTTATATTAAGATATTTGTTCCACCACCATCACAGTTGCAAATCGTTTAATTACACACATAACTATATAGTGCGTAAAGATAACATACACTTTGTGCGTTTACCACACGGTGAACTTGAAACTGTTTCGACACTGCATTTTAACGTTGAGAAATAAAAATACCATAATACAGATTTTAAAAACCTGCATTTTTAAGGCAGCTGGGCAGGTGTATTAACCTTACACGGGTATGATAATATTCGACCTATAATGTTCCCACTGCCAGGACACAGGCCTCGTCTATGTGAGAGGGACTGGGACACCCCAAATACGCGAGTCCAGTGTGGTTAGGATGTCACATGTTATTGAATTTTATATTCAAATTTTTTACCTCTACCAGAGCTGATAATTGAATGCTATAGTCTGTCTTGCTACCACCACTACCGCCTACCCACCTTACTGACTATCTAATATTTTTTCGACGGCATAAAATATTCTCATCCAAACTTTAATACTATATATAAAATTTCACCCGCATAAGTCTCGATCCCGTGGGAATATCGGGGTAAAAAGTACCCTATGTCCTAATCCACGTAATGGTGTACCCATGGGTCAAATCTGTTCAGCCATTTTAGCGTGATAAACAAACAAACTCACTTCCGCATTTATAATATTAGTTAGGATTATAAATGCGAAAGTAAGTCTGTCCGTCATCAACATCGATGTTTTGTTTCAAAATCACCCTTGGTACCCTTCATTGATTGGTAGAAAAACCATAATAAAACTTAAAACTAACAAAACATCGATGTATTTAAAACTTTTTTTTTTGCGTCATGTTTACCGCAAATAAACGTTTTTTCTTTCTTTTCTTTGTTTCTATAATATAGTTTCATACTTAATTTATACATATACGTAACATACAGGGTGAAATTGAATTCATGGGCATCGTCTTAAGAAAGAAAAGAAAGAAAGGAAGAAAGTAAGATTTATTTGTCACAGAAACACGGTCATTGTACTCATCATTATGAACAACTGTCACTATGGAACCAACCCTGAAATTGCGAAAGAAAATATCAGCAATATACATTTTGGCGAGCTATGCGAACATAAATGCAGGGAACAGCAGATTTTTTTGTCGCAATTTCAGGGTTAGTCCCATAGTGAAAGTTGTTCATAATGATGAATACAATGACCCCTGAAGACGATGCCCATGAATTCAATTTTACCCTGTATAATATCTCTATATCTCTATCTCTCTTTCTGTCTGTCTGCTTGTTACCTCTTCACGCCTAAACGCCTAACGATTTTCGATAAATATTGGCACACAGGTAGACCGTTACCTGGATAAGGGCATATAATACTTTTTATCCCGGTCGCACGTTCCCGTGGGATAATTTCCGAAATCCACGCGGGCAAAGCCGCGGTCAAAAGGTAGTAGCTTATAAATTCGTGCCGAGAGGAGAGATGGCAGCTATGAGGCTCACTTTGGATTACGAAGAAAAAAAGGTTCTAAACAATGTATAATGGCAGTATAATTTCTAACTCGCCAGCAAATTACTTTAACAGCACGCTTCAACATGAAATATAACAGTTACATAACAACTAAAAGCATTTTAAATCAAAACAACAATTAATTTGTCTACAATTACCGTTTTCACCTCTTAAACACACACTCAATTATTTTAAAATACGTATAGTAGAGAGTTGCATACATAAGTATTGTATTTATTTTATTTTTAATTTGCTATTTCACTATATGCTGCACCGGTTGACGTCATCATGTCAGCGCCGGCTGTCACTGAAAATCAGTGCTGGGGCTCTGTCTCGCATGGGGTCGCAGCATTTATGCTGAGCGATGGCCGTTTTGCGTGGATGTGACGCATATTTTCCCCCAATTTGTTATTTACGTGTTTTTTATTATCTTTCTTTGCGCCATGTTTACCGCAAATAAACGTATTTTCTTTCTTTCTTTTCTTTTAAGTATAATGTTATTGGAAATCAAGACGATTATAATCGAAGTATATATTTATTGCATAGCGTTAAAATGAATTGTCCACTAACATTATCAAAAACGCAGCTGGCACTAAAATTTTCGGAAAGATGGCATTCATATAAGCTGACTTTCTTTTGAAACCAAAACCAGTAGGAAAACTAAAGTTAGGAGACACTGTAAGCTATAGCTATAATGTGCCTAAACATTCACAGCAAGCCAATTCTCGTACTTACAAAACGATCACATTCAAGTCGCTCACAATGTGTCAAACTTGTCAAAAATATTGGTAAATTGATTGTATTTTTGACAGATTGCGAATGAGATTAGAATGCGAACGTTCTTAAAAATTACGGGAATTACCCCTCAAATATGTGAACAGATCAATCAAATGCACTGCCACCTCACAGTTGCTTCACTGACCCGTGACACACGGTTCTCCATCTAGTCCTTTCGAGCAGTTGCTTTTTTATGGTCGTTGCTACATATTCGACTTAAACATGTTGGATTCGTCTAGAAGGTTCTGCAGATCTGCGAATTCATTGTCTTCATTAACATATGCCGTACTCTAGGTAGTTCGCCCCTTGTCAGCCCTTCCGCATGGCTGATATTTTTATCATGGCTTGATTTATTCTCATCTCTTATAGTTGTTTTGCAAACACGAGGCAAATTCAAATGTCATCGACATTTTGGCCTTCAAAACTAAGTACCACACTTTTAAAATTGCAATTTCTCCTAAACTATAGAAGTCAGAGTTTCGAAATAAAAAACGTTTTATAACAAATTTCATCAATTTTCTTTGGAATCATAGTTTATCATACATTAGTAACGTTTTTAACTTAAAAAAAAAGATAAAACCGTAAAAAAAATGCCATTTTTAACTTAATGGCAAAAACCCAAATAGCATTTATAAGTATGTTTTACGCATTATTTACATTTTAATAACTAGTATTGCCTCCTCCGGCTCTGATTACAGCTTCGAACCGGTTTGGCATACTGAAGATGAGGTTTCGGAGGCGATGTTGGGGAATATCCTCCCGTTATTGTCCCAGTGATAAGAGGTGATCTATGGCTTCTGATCAGCCTCTCGAGCTCATCCCAGGCATGCTCAATCGGGTTGAGATCAGGACTTCTTGATGGCCAAGCCATCAAGATACCAACCTCCTGAATGTACTCTTGTAGGACCGAGCTGTGTGTGGTCGGGCGTTATCATGCATCAGTATCGATCCATATTTACTAAATATGGCCCTGCATACTCATTAAGGATCTCTTGAGCATATCGTTCCCCAGTCAGGGTTCCATTTTCTATGGCCACTAGCTCTGTGCGACCTTCTGAAGAGATGCCAGCCCATACGTGTACAGAGCCTCCACCGTATTGAACTAGCTGTGAAGCAGGCTCGCTCACAAGGTCGCCTGTACACTCTTCGCCTTCCATGGGAAGTTAATAGTGAGAATCGGGACTCATCAGTGAACTTTAAATATTTTGCGTACTTTAAAAGTTATTGCAAATTCAAAAGTGTGTTAAGTACTTAGTTTTGTAAGCCAATGTATATTTATGTCGGATCTTTCATGAGTATGCTCTTAAAATGAGACAAACGCCTTTGTTTAGCGTTGTGCGGAGTCAAGGATTGAGTGTCTGATATGGACCATGGAGTGATCGTTGAGACGTGGTCGCGACACATACTGATCTAGAAACTGCTCAGTGTTTCCTTTTAAGTCCAGAGTATTAATTAGTACAGTAGTGTTTTGACTCTGTAACTGTGTAGAAGTTATAGGAACTATTTCTCTAGTTTACCCGCATCCCAATTCTGCACCCACAACTGTAATTCTGACACTATGTATGTCACTATTCACTAAGAGTATATCTGATCACGATCCTATGTTACATGGATTCGACAAAAATTTTAACTTTGTTACCTTTTTTTTAGGTGGGAAATTATCAAATATCTTTTCCCGCTCTGGGCGGAACAGGAGGGCGTGTCAAACTCTTACTGACTAAAATCCACCCGTGTTCCTTCAGTTGCTATGTTGCCGGGGGCCACGATCTCCCTTTCGTTACCTTAGTTGTTAACTTTATTGTGCACGCTGTGGTCTCCTATAAGTGAAGTAGTACACCCACTTAATTCCTGATGTTGCCCTTTATTTATGTGTCATTTATTGTGTATATATTTTGTTGGAGATCATACATAAATAAACTATTTAATTAATAAACATATACTTACCTTACCTTAGTAACGTGCTAAGAAACCGCAGCCATTCAACTAGCAAGCTTGAACTTTTAAGTGAATTGCAAGTCACCGTACAATGTGTAATATTGTTTCTTAATAGCAAATCGATCAAGTGTTCATTGGCTATCAGTCAGTATGCGACCTCGATAGACTGTCAGAATTTGAGATTCACCGTCTGATGAAACTGTTGTATTGTGAAGACTAATCTTGAAATTTCTAGCTGGCTATACAATATCTGAATACATGAGTAATTGTGACACAGTTCCATTTTTCTTTTCCTTTATTTCCCTAAATACTAACTCACTACCTTGGCCTTCTGATCGTTTACTTACCCAATCTGTTTGAAGTTCTTAACTCACTCACTCTGTCTGTCTATACCTCTAGCTTGGGTATAATCGATAACTTATGTAGATAATAAATCAATTTGAATTCACCCATCATTTCATTCAATTAATAGAACATAATAACCGTAAGATTCTTAAATTTATTCATGAAAGAGGTACACACCAGTAACACCAGTTCTATTATCTAATAAGCATCAGCTTTCTACTCATAATAATTACTTCTTACTTACCTATAATGCAAGTTAGTAATAAATATATTTATTGTGCTAAGTTTTGCAATGCAGAACAAGTAGGATGGATAGTACGTAACTCTTATCTTGGATCTAAGAACAATGTTGAAGTAAGCGCGTTATGAGATATAGATACTTTAAATAACATCGAGTAGGCTAAACTCGTCTAGCCTTTGCCTTTAAAAAATAAATTTGCCTCGTTGGTGTCGTCACATATTCATATTCTCAGATATTATTTTCATTCGTTTCTAATCGACCACCATTAAACGTGACTAAACTAAGTGACATAGCGGACACGATATTTTTAGCATCGCATCGGTGATTAGCGATTTGACGACTGCTTCACTGCTGCATCGCGTTTTGGCGACTCTTTGGTCATTCCATCGATGCTAAAAGTATAGTGGCAGCTATGATGGCTATAACTGCTACATGATTTATCTCTACACTGTCATTTGATTTATCGATATGTCTCCATTTATTGTCATCGTCAACGCGAACGCAATTACCAGTAAAAGCAGTTTCACAATTACACATTAAAACTTAATAAACCGAGGCGCCATTATCGTCATTACAACCTTTTACTATACAATAAATGAATTGAGCAAGATTGTCGCAATGTGTTCGCTTACATTAGTCAATATTGTGGAGTATGTTTTAACGTTAAACATTGCTTACACGATGCAATGGTGGCCGATATTGATATTTGTTAGTGCAACAGCGACATTTTGAACCTAAAACTTCGTATGGAAAATGAACTGGGTATCGCAAAGTTCACCCTTGAGGTAACCAGTTCACATACAGGGTGAACAAGAACACCGCTAAAGCTGAAAAGCTCACAAGATAACCGACTTCTCAAATCTTTTCTGCTGACTCGATTAACTCTAAACCGAAGTTTGGATCCGCCAATGTGTAACATACTTCTTGAGTAGTCACTACAGAATAACAGGACAGGTAACCGGTTAATTGCAGTAATTTAGTCTGTGACGGATGTTGTCGAACCTAATATTAGTATTTAATTAAGTAATATTTATTGTTCTCAAGTAAGTGACATGTTATGTTTTTATTGAGAATAAAGTTTCTTTAAACCTAAACCTAAATTGAAAACAAGAACAGAAACATTAAATCTCACTGTGAAAGAGTTATCGAATAAATAACAAAACTTCTCTTCAAAACAAGCCTTACACCTAAACGTTCAACTAAATCATCGGATGCGATTACACTTCGTTATGTGTCTGTAAATTCAGACAATGTTAATTAATATCCGTATCCGAAACCGTTCACTGTTAAATATGCATATCGATATAAATATTAGAAGCACGCAAGCTGATCTACGTTCTCGAGACAATATCAACGAAACTCAAAACTAGCGATTTTAAAATGCACTAAGTAATGAAGATTCTAGAAATGCTCAATGCTATAGACCTATAGATTGTAAAGCTCAGTCATATATGGCCAGAGCTATTCGTGAAAGGAGACGGACTGGCTGCAAGCCTTCGGACTATGTAGGTAATGTAGACTTAAATAAAGATGAATATAAATGTCTGAGAAAATTAATGAAACTAAAATGATGAATGCGGTAATAACTTTGAAGATACCGCTGGATAATTAAGATATATACAGTTTTGAATTTAATTATATTAGACGCAGAGTAATCTGTCATACTTGTTTGTCTCTGTTCTTATAGGTTAAGATCCAGAAGGAAAATAGGAAAATATGGGTTGATTGCAATCTATAACATTCACTTACTCAGTCTAGAAAAAAAAAAAGGTACAATTTATAATACAGAAGAACATTCTAAAATAAATTATCACTGAATTGCTTTGAATGAAATCTGCAAACCTGTACTCATAGCGTGAGATACCTTATAGGTACATTCGAATAATAGAATAGATGTCGATTTAAATGAACAAATTATAGCCAATGATGCAACTTTATTCACCGCGACAATTGACTTAATAAACAGAAAACCTAGAACCCACACATTAATCGAAGCATTCAATCAATCTAGCGGCAACACCAGTCTTCATCTATTAACCCAATTGTTCCAGTAATCTTCACTTAACTTCACTTAGTCTGACGTTACGTCCATCAGACCATCGGTGAAGAAATCCATATCAGATCTTGTAATGCACCAATTACCATAAGAGTACTTTGCAAGGTTTTTCGCAATCCTGTCCATGTAGAACGGATTTTTTATTGCGAATTAAATAACTATAAAATTATTGTTTTTTATTGGAGTTTCGGTTAGCTTTATAGAGCGGCAAATGTGTTGGAGGACTTAAACTTTTGTAAATGTTTTTGTATAATATTATAATATGTAAATTCTGTATTTGTATCATCAACTGATGAAACTGCTAGATCGGGTCAATCGGTTAGTTTCTTTGGAAAAATGAACGTTCATTACCACCGTTTAAGCCAAGTAAGATCTTTTTTAGCTTACGTTAGATTTGTTTTCTTATTTCAAATTGATTTATTAAGATCTATTCAGTTAGATCCCTGCAAATCAGGACTTTGGGTAACAACAATGAAGCTCTCAGTAAAAAGCTAAATTAACACTTTCGGGCATCTCAATGTTGTCAGAGCTTTGTCGTAAGACTTAGTGGCCACTAAGATATGCAAGAGATTGTAACTGGATACAACTTAACTGATACTTCGCAAATCGTCAATTACATTTCTTAGCTCGTCGATGATGAAACTATGCTTAGACCAGTCACTGTAGTAAACTATTGCAGACTCAGAGTCTCTTGTTAAACGGGAATTCTTAACCGGATTATATACGTGGGTGTATGTTGTAATCAAAATATCAGATTTACAATTAGCTGTAAGCTGCAAATCGTAATTTACTAGATAATCTAATCTTAGATCTTGGGAAGCTATATATTTTGGGTCTTTCCAAATACCTACTACGTCTGAATTATCTTCTGAGTTAGTTTTTAGGTCCTATCAACAATTTCTCTTGAAAACTTGTAGTGGAGACTTCTATTAAAATAGTAGACACTTTATCTCAGTTGATAATTTAATCAATCTGGTGGCAACTGTTGAAATAAAGCTACACTGGAGTGTTTCTGTTTAGCAGTATCTAGAATTGTTTTAAACAATATGATGATTTTGTTATCACTCTCAATTAGTGACCTTAGTCAATTTCTAGTATGTTCAGTTAACAGTCACATATTGACGGTTTTATTACTATTTATGTTTCGAAATCATTGATATTGTTTCGTAAACCACTTTCATCATATTTTCTACATTGTAGGTTGTTATTATCTGGAAATATAATTCTAGAAACAATTGGATTTGTGACTTTGTTCCAATTTCGTTGAATGAGTATTGTTCTAGTTCTAATTTGATTTATTATATCGTTCCAAGATCATATAGTGTGTTGTAAAATATAATGTAGTTACCAAATGATGTTATTGTTTTTCTGTTTGTTTCGTAAGAGTGAAACCTGCTTGTGTATGTTGTTTTATATTTTTTAAATCAAGTGGTTTTCCTAAGTCAAACTACCATAAATTGTTGTTCGCCATTTGAATCATTATTTTTTTAAGACCTATGATGACACCTATGTTCTTGCCAAAAGAGATGATACTAACATTATTATCTTAGTGCCAAACGATGGTAAATCAATCATTAGTATTGTTGCTTTTGATAATTGCATTAGTTAATGCAATTATTTATATATATATATATATTTACTCATAAAATAAAAGAAATATAAACATTCCACACATTTTTATTAAATCAGCCTCAACTCAAAGTACATGTACTTTGTCAAGTTACATTATAACAAAGCATATAAAAGCTAAACAAGTAATAACAGGTAATTATCTACAACTGTGAACCGCGCATCGAATAAAATGCTATGCGGTCATCCTAATATTTGTCAACTGCAAAACTACGATATATTTTTTTCTATTTAAGTTTTTTTTGGTCAGTTCTCGTTCAAAATGATAACAATAAAGAAATCGATTTGACTCGACTGTTTAAGTTAGAGCAAAATTCGTAAATTCGTTCAGCAACTCATCGCGTCACGGCTACCATCGCAGCATCAGATCAACACTGTGAGCGAACAGCACCAACATTCATAAAATTTAGCAAAAATATATATACACTAAAAATACTAATTGATCACATTTCTGAACTTAACCTACAAGGTACAAGGTGAGACCTAGCCTAACGTCACTCAATGCCAACCGTGTTGTTGCTGTTGTGGTTGATGATGTTCATGGTGCTCGTGGTGTTCCTCCTCCTTCTTGATGTAGAAAGGAACATGGACGTTCACGGGGTAAGGCACCTCCTTTACCAATGGGAAGTGCACGTCTTTGTAGACGGGGTAAGGCTTGTCAATAGGAACTTTCACTTCATAAGGAACCTTCTTTTCAACGGTGTACGGGACCTTCTTGTACACGTCATAAGGCTTAGGCACTGGGACCTTGATGTGCACTGGGTAGGGCTTCTCAACTTCCACCTTGTAGGGTTTGTCGACTGGGACCTTTACTTCGTAGGGCACATGCTTGTGAACAGTAACGGGGTAAGGCTTCTCAACAGTGACTGGGTAAGGTTTGGGCACGTAGACATTGTAGGGTTTGTCGACGGGAACTTTCACTTCATAAGGCACCTTCTTGACGACTTCGTACGGCTGGGGTACTTTGACTTCGTATTTCACGGGGACGGGGTACTTCTTCTCAACAGTGTAGGGCTGGGGAACGTGAACCTTGACTTCATAAGGTACCTTCTTTTCAACAGTGTAAGGAGTGGGTACTTTGACTTTCACTTCGTATGGTTTGTCGACGTGCACCTTGACTTCATAAGGTACTTTCTTCTCTACGGTGTAGGGTTCAGGGACGTACACGGGGTATTTGACGTATTCCTTAACGGTGACGGGGACTTTCTTTTCAACGGTGTAGGGCTGGGGAACGTGGACCTTAACTTCGTAAGGTACTTTCTTCTCTACGGTGTAAGGAACATGTTTCTCAACGGTGTATGGGACAGGGACCTTCTTGATAACTTCGATGGTCTTAACATGTTCGTGATGCTGGTGGTGACCGTGTTCTTCTGAGGCGATGGGTTTCCATCCACCGCTTGAACCTCCAAATTCACCGCCACCGTGTCCATAGCTTTGGCCACCTCCCTGTCCATAGCTTTCGCCACCACCATGTCCGTAGCTTTCGCCGCCACCGAAGCTCTGGCCACCTCCATGGCCGAAGCTCTGGCCACCTCCATGGCCGAAGCTCTGGCCACCGCCATGGCCGAAGTTCTGTCCACCTCCATGGCCGAAGCTCTGGCCACCTCCATGGCCGAAGCTCTGGCCACCTCCTTGGCCGAAGCTCTGACCACCTCCGTGGCCAAAGCTGTCACCACCACTGTGGCCAAAACTTATGCTCTCTCCACCACCGTGTCCTCCGTAGCCACCTTCACCGCCACCACCGCCGCCGCCTCCGTAATGTCCGATGTCATAGATGCCTCTCTTCTCTTGTTTCTTGTCTTCGGATGCTGCCGCCTGTTTCGGTGCGCCTTTCTCCTCACTGGCAAAGGCCACCACGGCCAGCGATGCCACCAGTACAACCTGAAGACAAAGATAGTAGAGTTAAGTAATTGTTAAGTTTATCATCAAAGTGGGTTATTGAAATTGAGTTCCGAGTTTTGTTTGCCAAAAAAGACTATGCAGCAGAAGTTGAAACTAAATACCAAGTTGACTACGTAACTATAAAGAATGACGCGAAACTTCCTTAAACGTTGAATAACAATGATATAAGTGGATTAAAATCCTAAGCTGCAACCCTCGAATACGCAACAAAGTAAAAGTTGCATCGAACCAGTTAAACTCATGTCGAGACAGAATACAAAATTCACACTTTCTCTCGATATAATCTCGATTCTTGATTCCCAACAGCATTGTTAAACTAAGTTAATAAAAAGTTTAATAGTTTGTTTCACTTCCTCTGCTATCTGTCTTCGCATCAATTAGGCATGAATTGTTTTATTAAGCCTGTTATAAATCATGTTAATTAGGAACGTGTTCAATAAATTTTACATTATAGTGATGTTACCGAAGCAAGAGTGAAACAGTTTTGATTTATACCATTCGGAAACAATGTATGCAGTTTAGGAAACCATTTTAAGACAAAATAAAATTTCAAACAAATATATGCAGTTTAGGAAACCATTTTAAGACAAAATAAAATTTCTAAATGATTCATACGACAATTAAGTAAGTAACAAACTATACTGCAGACAGCAATTACTCCTATTGCGTATTTATGTCAGGGAACAATTTAGTTTCCAAGCGTTTATATGGGCGTTTTAATTACGTGTATAAACACTTTAGCTAAACTTTCTACATATTTATTATTATGTATATTAATAATTAACAGGCTAGAGATATGTATAGCCATTGCGTTGCCTTTGTACTAGTAAGAAACGGTTGCAAGTTGTGCAATGCTCAACAATTAGGAGATATAATCAGTAAAACTGTAGGTCGATTGTCTTTTTTTGGGCTGTCACTATCTGTAAATCTCTGGAATTAATTTCATAACTTTTATCATAATAGGAGCAGTGAGATTCGGATAAAGTTCTTTGATGAACTTTTATCTTTTGTTGAATATCTAAATCATAAAATGTATCTAAAATGGTCAGTACAGATAGAAAATGTTTCGCACTTAAGCACGATAAAAACAATGAAAAATTAACAAACTTTCATACGACCTTCAAAATGAAACTGGTTTAGAGTGTTTTTGTTTCATACATTCTGACCCAGATATTCAAGACATTAACGGTCCATAAAATTTCGTAATCAGAAGCTACCGAACTGACCTAACTCAACAAAGATGACGAATGCAATGATAATTATACCCAAGAAGGATTGTTATTTAAGATATCAGATAAATATGATGGGGATTTAGAAATGAAGCTAAAACTAATCTTAAATTTTATGACTTCATCACTATTTACATAGGTAAACCCATTTAGATGCATTTTAAACAAACCAATTACCATAATAGAGATGGATAGTAACATATTATGAAACAAAAAGCGCGTGAGTCTTGAATTCATTATTAGTAGGCTGTTTTAACATTACGTAGTAGAAATGCATGTTAAAATTACTTTAACGTTGAGAGCAGGAAACGATTATGTTGTTATGAATGACCGAAAGCAGGTACGTGGCGCCACTTGTCCTACAAGTGAATTACTGGCGCAACGAAAGATTAATTATCATTAACGTTTAATGCTAGAGTTGCTTAATTTCCTCTGTTTACAGATTTAATTGCAGGTTTCAATAATATCCAGTTTATTAGCCTATCAGTTAATTTATCTTTTGCTACTAATAAGCCCCAAACTGTTTAGATATTTCTGATAAGATGTTGCATTTTTCATTTCAAAAAGAAAACTTTCGCTCTTCAATATATTTTTACTGAGCTATGTATTTCTGTATATCTTCTCTTGTCTAACCCTTAATACATTACCTGTGATTTTTAAGTTTAATTACTTTTTGGGCTTTAGCCTGTTTTGATAGAGAAATTATAGTTCTTTCTACTTTGGCTCCTAAACAAGGTTCAAATAATAAATAAATAAATGCCAAGTCCCTATTTTTCAAACTACAGAAATTCTCATCCCACCATATCTATGTTTCAAAATAAATCTTCATCCCGACAGCTAATAATTAGTTAACTTACTCAACATTATGATTGTCTAACGAGCATTTAACCCAGTTAACCCGCCATTACAGCAACAATGTATCATCAAGGCAAATACGTTCTTGTTGTGCACCGTTCTATATTAATTACAACACACACCTCCAGTGAAAGTTGTATGGGGGATTTGCACGTGACGTGCTACTACCATGAGTTGTAGTTTTGATAGTAAGAAACGTGTTTCGTGCGAGCTTTAGTTTTTGGATGTGATACTGGAATTTGGTTGTAGTCCTTTGACAAGCCCAAGATGGATATTGAATTGCCTTCCAAATTTTTTACGGATGTGGATGAACTGTGCGCAGTTGAAGTGAGGACAAAATAGATCTATATTGCTTCTTTGGATAAACTGATATATTAGTTAGCTTGTGGTGATTAAGAGTTAATAATTTATTTCTATAATAACTCTGGCAAGTCAGTTATATCATTCATTAACTGCTCATTACTCCAACGTAGTTTATGCACAAGTTAGATAAATAAAGTTGCTTTAGCCTCAAGTAAATAAATAATTAACTCACACTTTCGCTATAATTACTTCCTACAAACTTAACTTTCCAAGCGAAATCACAGCGAGTATCACTAGTACACCGTATCCGTGGCTCATGCGGATCGGATATCCAGTGTCAATGCTCTCGCTAAACCTGTTTGTGTGAACAGAATTCACGTACGCGTGAGATTTGCCGCGAAACAGCAAAAACAGGTACGGCGTACGATCATCCATACAAATTATATGCGGCCATGTAAACAAAACACTATAGTAACATTTCGTGGTCCTATTTGAAAGTAGAGAATCCGAAATTGTGTCTAAATTATTCCGTGTCTAAATCGTGTCTCAAATATTTTTGTTTTTTAATTAAATCTAACTTTAGTATGTCGTGAGATTTTTTACAACTTTTAAATTCGCATAAGTCTTAATTTTGCTTAACATTGTAATTAAGTTTCACTAGTTAAAAATCAACAGCAATCAAACAATACAAAAATTCAAATCATATGATTCATTGATCAAAATTAACATCTGCAATCGATACACAATACTATAAAATTCTGATGATATAACGATTATTTACTCGAATGAATCCACAAATATTACATTATTCCATTCAATTTACTCGATTATCGTTACGTTCTTAATTAAGTTTAGCGATTATGAATCAGATGCGTCCGCATGTGTCATAATACGCGGCTCGCGATGCGCGACTTTTGCGTCAATACCCAACTAGGCGATTATCTGTGTTATGCACTACAGTACTGTCATAAATGCATCTCATTGCATTAATTTCAGCTCTAGTACACAATAGAGCAATGGACCGATGACATGAAGAGGTATTCAATGCGGAAGGATGGCTATTGAGTTTTGTGGTGCAACTGGTTGTGGGCTTGGGTTGGCCGAGTTGAATACGCAATGACTAATTATGGTATTAAGCAGAGTCTCGTCTATCAGGTGCTTTCTGACTTCTACGATTAATGGACTACAAAATAAATCTTTTAGTTTTTAGAGACACCTGGATAATTTTATTTGTATCTATCTTAACTGTTTAGTTCTACAAGCAAGTAGCATGTTTGTATGTGATCATAAGTACCTACTGTACTGTCTTTTTGCTTTAGTAGGACAAAATTCGATGTTCAATAATTTTTGTTTCCTTCACTCTACCTGCTTAAAGATTATCTTTCTAACAGGATGCAAAGGGTTAAGCTGGGGCAATATGTCAGTGATGATGCAGAAGTGTTATACGGCGTGCCTCAGGGTAGTGTTTTGGGACCCACACTCTTTTTAATATATATTAACGACCTCTGTAATATGAAAATTAATAACGCCAAAGTCTTTTCCTATGCAGATGACACGGCTGTCGTTTTCTCGGGGAGTTCCTGGGATATCGTACAGCAAAGTGCGTCATGTGGTATGGCCCAAATTTCTACATGGCTAAATAATAATCTACTGACGTTGAACACCTCAAAAACGAATTATATATGCTTTAGTATATGTAATCGCACACAACCAGATAGGGAACTCACAATTAAAGTTCACAAATGTGGTGACACTCAAAGCGAAACCTGTGACTGCCCTTCCATCAATAAGGTCACCCAAACTAAATATTTGGGTGTCATGATTGACCAGAGATTATCTTGGTATCCTCACCTTGAGCAGGTCTCAAATAGGATTCGTAAACTCAGCTGGATTTTTAAAACACTGAGATATGTTGTTCCAAAAAATGCTACTGATACCGGAAACCCATTTGGAAATCTATTAAAGGATATTTATATTGCTTTAGTGCAGTCTGTTTTGGTGTACTGCATCCCGATTTGGGGAGGGGCAGCTAAATCCAAATTTATTACTGTGGAACGAGCTCAACGAGCCCTAATAAAAATCATGTTCTTTAAAAGGATTAGATTTCCCACCGAGAGTCTTTATCAGATAAGTGATTTGCTTTCGGTGAGAAAACTTTACATAGTTCAGACTATTTTGAAAAAACACAAAGAGCTGCCTTATGATACCGCTATCTTATCAAAAAGGAGGAAAGATGTTATAGCACCGATTCCTCAAACAAAAACCAGGTTTTGTAGCAGGCAATACGAGAAACGGTCATCTCAACTCTATAATAAAATAAATAAAGAAATATATGTCTACACCAAACAATTTCAAGAATGTAAAAAACTTGTAATCCAATGGATAAAACCACTATCATATGAGGACACTGAGGCCCTCTTGCAGCACACATCATAACTCACCCATTCATGCACACACTTACTCTCATGCACAACTTTTACAGTAACACACATAAAGGTCACACACACACACATCCTACACTAACATACATACCATAACACAGATCACATAATTATGCCCACCTCACCTCACATTACATACACAAAACGCAAACTAAGTTATATTTAATCTAAACTAATCTAATTCTTAAAATTGTAATTAATTATAAATGGTAAACAGTGGCATTTCTTGTATACATTATGTAAATTTAAGTTACGGAAGAGGGGAGTGTCCTAATACAGGCATTTACTTGCTTAAAGGGGCACTTCTATTATTAGTATGTAGTACAAGCTTGTTAAAGAAAATAAACTATTTGTATTTGTATTTGTATTTGTATTGTTTCCAAGAGTTTATGATTCGTTCCCGAGTTGTTTAAAAATTCGTTATGCATAAAAAATAGACAAATTATAGCGTGTGGAATTATAATTTCGTGACTAATGAAATTGATTAATGATAATCCTTTGAAAAAAACGGTATTATTTAAATTATGAATTATTCTCAAACGGATTAGGTAGTGTTTATTAATAGCTTTTACTAATTTTACGACTAAAATAGTATGTGCATTCAAAGTCGTAACAAAATTAACGTGAATCGATTTTGACTTTTGATCTTTATTCAATTTCTTACACTCGAGCGCAGAGCTTTTATTATTCCCAATCAAATTGTGCCAAATGTCTCTTGATATTATAGCTGCAGTAAAACTATTGATTTATCGACTACAAAAAAGGTTTTTGCAATATCATTGGAAGAACGAGGTTTAATGTTTCTTTGACTAAATGAGACTCCTTTAGTCACAAGAGATGACCAAGCAACATTGGTCTTCCTTGTACTATTTAAAATCTTTTTTTTTTTCTTCTTTTCTCTCTTAGTTTTTATACCGTACGTAATAGTAAATGTTTCAATTGCAGTAGATAAACAACCTTAAAAAATGCTTTTTCTAATACTGCACTCAATCCAATACGGAAAACTATACCTATCGACGACGTTCTAATTTTAAAACTTAGTTAACAAACTAAAATTATTGAGAAAACTAGAATATTACTTAGTACAATTTGCATGTCTGCGCTAGACCTGCATCGAGAAACACGATTGCACTAATAAGGATTAATAAATAGATAATCGACTAAAAGGTATAGTTGACTATGGTATGCTCGTACCATCAAAAATATTTTTTTTTGTCATTTGGTTTATAAATGGGTTAGAAGAATTTACCTGTTTGAATTGGCGGATGGTTCTACAAGAAGATTTTATTTGGTCCTTGGTAACATCAAGGTACATTAATCCTTCATGATTTGTCTATTTCTTATTCATCTAATATCCAAGACTCAAACAATACAATCTGCTCCCCATATCAGCTCAATATCTACTTTCTGTACCATTGCAAGTTAAAACTAAAACTGGTCCTAAGTTCTGCACTCGAGTTATAATGATTATGCATGTAAGTAAGTAATTTGTATCTAAAGACCGTATCTCGAAGCGTACAATTTTCGATACTTTCTAGTTTTAGCAGGAAAGTGAAATGAAAATGATTGCAGAGCCGGTTCTTTGAGGAAGAAAACTGTTATATGATAGTAAAGTATGGTATTATAGACTAGTATTATATTATCTTCTTGTCCGTTATTTCTTGAGGAAGTACAGTGAACTACGGAGCGTTGAGATTTCTTTTTTATTTCTAATAATAGTGATGGAGGGATTTTTATATGTTCTTAAATAAATGCTAACATTTGCTAGGTGCATTGTTTTATTTTTATTTGTAATGATTACTCTTTGTATTACAGATGGGTTTTAGCTCTGTAAGGAAATTGTTTTGTTTTTTGAAACTGTGTTTTCTTTTTTTTTTAGTTTTCATTGAATATATTTTTACTAATTCAACTTGTCTAGAAAAAGCACTGACTATTAAGTTCTTTCATATTGAACTTTTTCCGTGAGAAAAATGTGTATCTTCGATGAGATAGACAAGGTATTAATTGATAGTTTTCATAAAGAAAACTTTTATATAAATTAACATCCATTGTTATTATGAGATTTTCTAGCCGACAATCAGGAGTTAACTGCTGTAACCGCTACGCTATTGTTACTAAGTAGTGAGAACCGCAAGCTTTTATAGCTATTATGCCTGAAAAAAAGTCTGTTATATTTTCAAATATTTAACTAAAGATTGATTTTAAATATCAAGAAGAAAATATTTTATAAAAAAAACCTGTACTTATTCAATTAGTAAGAGAATAATAGTTTATATAAAAAACAAAAACGCGTTTAGTCGATTATCACCCCTAAGCATTATAAGGCAAAACAATCAAAAACAAAAGATCGCGATAAAAAAGAATCATAAACCGCACTTATAAACTTTCTATTTTCAAAACTCGAATTCTAAAATGTTTTTTTTTTTCACTTTTGGCACCAACACTTGCACTGCACTATTTTGTATCAACTCACCAATAACTTCATGTTGCCGTGTGTCTTCGTTCGTTCGCCGAAGACTGGTTGTGTGTTGCGACCATGTTACCATCTTGTTATATAGCGTCCCTCCCACTTTTGGAACGGCTAAGATACGGCCGAAGAAGGGTGAACGCTTGGGCCCGATAATGACATGTATTAATTGTAACTTGCACTTATAATCTTGCATTTAAAGTTCCAAACTAGAGCAGTCGGATGTTCTATTAAAAATATAATCAATATCATAGACAATCAATTCTAATTAGTCGATTATTTGCGCTTAAATGTTTTGTTTAACATTGATCTAAATGATAAAAATTGGTTTGAAGTAATTAAAGAAATATTTGTACATAAAAAAAATACAAATCATACAAATATGATCTGTGATGTTCCACTTCATTTTAATATTATAAACATTCCTATCCTTCATAATTATGCATAGCCTTCTAGAGAGAAGCTGAAAATATCAATATAGTCGATTCAAGTATCTGTTTATTCAAGGATTTTCAAAAGTGTGCCGTACAAGTGCATACTTGAACCGGTCGTTTCATCTGTCAGGCAGTCATTAATAACATCTTTGGTATTTACAGTAATAATAGAATTAATGTAAGTGTAATGTTTCGCCAGTTAATTCAACAGTTACTTACAAAATTGTGAAGTTCTTCAGCAATTCTTTTGCTACTAACCTACTTATTCTACTTATAGCAGTGCGGTAGGATGCATAATTTAATGAGAAATATAAAAGGTAATATCAAGATTATCAACCCTACACAAACTATACCCGTAAAAGCCTATACAGACTCTGTTAATTCAAGTGGCAATACTAAGCCCCAAAGGACCAATAAACATTGATACAGACCAATTCTTGAATAGAGACCGTGAATCAGCAACAAACACATGACATACTGGATGCAGATGGCGAAAAACCGGGTGATATGTGACGAGCAATGTACGGAGATAGAACTAAGCTTTTCGAATTGTTTCATTGCGACTTGAAGAACATTTCAATGGTGGACATAAGAATGCTGCCAAGCTGCTGCATCTCCACGAAATTATTCATGACATTCATGGAAAGACCTGGGGCCGATTCTTTTCGAGAAACTACTAGAAACTCTTCCTTATTCGTACATAGTGCCAGAGACATACGATAATGAGAATAAGTTTATTTGAAAGTAAACACAGTGAAACCATTTAACTAAATGAATTCGTTTGCTGGTTTTTAAATTACACGATTAGACTAATGACCAGCGATTAGAATTCGCGAGATTTTACATTGTGCATGAAAACTGTTTAATATGTGAAAATTGGATGGAAAAAATGTTGCTGTAAATGATGCTTTGTGTAGGTTCTAGTTGATAATCTGATTGGAGAAATGGTTACTCCATTTCTCCAATCAGATTATCTGATCAAGTTCAAGGAGTACTTTCAGAAGTAGTTGACTCCGTATCTGTTTCTGCCAACAGCCATCGTTCATTGATTACAATAATGTTTTAAGGCGACGATAACCGACTTTTAATGATTTTATACTGAAGATCACGTCTAAACGAGTAGTGTTAATATGATTTGGAAAAAAATAGGTATGTTAAAATAGAGCATTTTCGTAATAACTTATTATATGAATATTTTAGATTATGTTTATATCAACAAATAAAATAAAATAAAAGTTAGTGACTAACCTGGTTTCAGAGAGTATATGCCGCCCGTGGGCCTTGGCAAATTTCTCGATGGCATGTGAAGCCAAGTCAGAGCGTTACTCTGTTCCGGTGACCATTATCATACGTGTGGTTGTCAGCTTTTAAATGTAGTTGCCACATAAAAAATATATACAATATCTGCTTTCTACGTCCCCATAAAGATGTAAACATTGTTTCTATAGCACAATAACATTAAACACGTAACGATTTAGATGCAATGATGCACACTAAGCAGGCAATTTGTATTTTAAATATGCATCTTTATTGCATTTTTTGCAACACTTATGAACCGACTTAAATATCGTTATGCTAAATTGTGATTAATTAGACAAGTTCATTGATTGCACTATCAACAGACTTGTCTAATTAATTAAATACTTAATTATTTCACCAAAATAGATATTAAATTCACCCTATGTGTTACAAAAATTCGAATTAATCTACTTCATCCTTGTCATCATTGGCAGCCTTATTCCACTAACTGCTGAATTTAGGTCTCCTCCCTTTCGTGCCATGCTTCCCTGGTCTTGGCGAGTCTCAACCAGCGGGGTAATCGCGTAACAGACTAGTTATTGCAATGCCTTTCATTTTGACAAATCAATAACATTCATTGCGTTATGTACGTTTTCGAGCAGACAATTTTTTTAAATATATTAATTAGCAACTAGCAGCGCCCCGCCATTTCACCCGCATAAGTCTCGATCCCGTAAGAATATCGGAATAAAAAGTATTTTAAATATTAATCTAGGTTATACACTACCTTTGTGCCAAATTTCAACATAATACGTTCAGTAGTTTTTGCGTGAAAGAGTAACAAACATCCATCCATCCTCACAAACTTTCGCGTTTATAATATTATTTATTTATATATTGTATATTTTATTATATTATATTATATTAAATATTAATAATATAAAAAATATAATAATAATAATAATAACCCCACCGCTGTATTTCTACGTTGACGTCGTGGTAGGGCTTGCGCGCTCCGAACTCTAGGTCTGTGCCGGTAGAGTTTACCTTGCCGGAATAGGTCTAGGATGAGGAACTAGACCAAGAGAGATACAGAAACCCGCAGGGCAACATGTGGCGAGCTGTTAGGCAGTAGCGACCCCACGGAAGAAGACTTGTTCCTCACCTCTGGCTTGCCTTTATTGGCCGGCTAAAGTGGTGAACACTGACGAGGAACAGAGCTCCCACCTCTTCCTTACTTTTATTGGCCGGCTTGAGTGGAGATTCGCAAGAGCAAACGTGCTCAGAGGAAGGAAGCATTCCAGTAAGTGCTGGTAGGGATCTTGACCATCTTTCGGGCTCTGGGATGGTTTTGATTGCCGTGGAATACCTCTCCACTCCTCAAGCACCTCAGGAAGTGTTGCCCCCTTGTTGCTACGTCAGTATGTGCTAGCGACCGTTTTTGGGGGCCCATTATTGAGTGTGCAAGTCACCCCCTGCCATTTTATCCGTGATACATTGCTGAGGCAGGGTACATAGTCCTTCCATAATTCTAGGTAACCAATCCACTATAGCCACCCATAGCCCAATATGTTTTGTTTCCATGTTCTGCAATAGTCTTGCACTTGTTGTCCTTGGGTGCACTTGCATAGTGCATACAGGGATATCGTTGGTTGGTGCCTCAATACTTAAAAATACCTAAGGTCGTTTTCCAAAGGTTTTCCGGGTCCCTAGGGTCCCGAGCGAAAGCGAAATATTTAAAAATGTAAATTATATATAAATAGATGAAATAATAATATTTAGATAAGTAGGATACTAGGAAATTGAAAGTGTGTTACGCAATTAGAGTGCAGGTCTTACCCGCGATCTTCTGAATGTCATCGACCCATCTGGCTGTTGGTCTGCCGACAGTCCCACCGTTTTTTTGGTAACCATTTAATAAGGACTTCACCAATCAATTCACCAAATCACCTCGTGGCAATTCACCTGCTAATATATCTATACTTATACCTACTTTAAGGAACATATGTGGAAGGTATTCCACCTGTCTCCTTTTACGCGTATTGGAGGTGAAGGGTAGTCAAAGAGCGGAAGAAAAACTTCAACTTGCAGAAATAATAATATAATTGTCACACGTATGAAAGTATAACGTTAGGTACACTATTAGTCTGGGCGTCGGAAATCGCAGACCGATTTCCGGCCACCGTAGGCGCCGTCCGATAAGGACTAGGCCCGGGTCGATGGCGCGTTGTGTTCCATGCGCGCCTCAAAGAGATGTCAGCAGAAATGTAGGGTTCCGTTAGGGCCGATGTCTGCCGGGGTTGCGAAGAAAACCGAAAGGGAGATCGTGGCCCCCGGCAACAGGGCAACCGAAGGAACACGGGTGGGTTTTAGTCAGTAAGAGTCTAACACGCCCTCCCGCTTCGTCCAGAGCGGGAGCAGTTATTTGATAATTTCCCACCCAAAAAAAGGTACACTATTAGTACTTATAACTAATTAGAATAGTAGGGACGAAATAAACTAATGATGTAATATCTAGTCTGTCCCGCGACGGTTTACAAGCAAGCGAGCGACGCTACTAAAAAGGCACGCTGTAGGTAACGTCCCGGATAATGGCTTCGTGTTGCCACTTACAAGGGTGCGTTCCTGATTACTTATAATTAACTAAACATAATACAGGCGACGCGACGCCACGTATACACTAATGTGCGTTCACAAATTTTGTAGAATCGGTTTTCTCATGAAACAGGTGTCCATGGCGGAGTAAACTAAGTACTACATTTACATACCACTAATACCAGCTAACAATTCAAACAAAGGCAGTTCACATTTACAAATAATTATTTACCGTTATAGTTGGCAAAGTTCTAAAACAATACAAGTCACGTGCTTAGCCACAGCATTTGTAAACTCGAAACATAACATTAGTAAACTGTAAGATTAATAATTAAGATCGCAAAGTAACAAAATACTCTGTGCTCACAATCTTACGTTAATCTTACATGTTCTGGAATATTGCGAAAAATTACTCTTATTGGCAAATTACGTCCCAACATTGTGTTGTGGTATTATACTTTTGAATTACATGTAATGCTTACATTGGATTTCGTTTTATACTGGCTTTGAAGCTGACATTGCTTGTAAACTGAATCAAATTATTATATCAATTGCCCGCGGCATCCGGATGAAAAGTGTCTAATAAGGTAACAAACATCTAAACTTACAAGCTTCCAATCAGTCACAAGGATTTAGCTTTGAACTTCAGTCTTCAAAAATAATAATCCGGCACTTTAATCACCTCCTGAGTGAGGCTATTTACGGTTAAATTCACAGAACTACCTTTGGGTAATTTAGTAGTGATTTTCAGCAAATAATGAATTCTTCAATCCACCAATAGGTACCATAATAGGTTAAGAAGGGATCAAAAGTATGCAAGACATAAGTATCTTCCTATCTTGCTTTCAGAAATCAGGCGAATTCCAATGTGTATATTGAGAAAACGAAACTTGGCAAACTGTATCATTAGGTACTCTGATGTAATAGATTTGTAGCTTCACGTAAAAATGATGTAAATATGAAATATTTGCTGGTGGTGTGACAGTTTTGTAATCTTGAAACACATTCAATTGCTTGCGCGGTAATGTGTTACTTTTTCATTTTTATAAAATTAAAATTGTTTCCACGTTTTTATGAATTTAAAAATGCAGGTCAATTTGAAATATGAAAAGAACATTAAAATTCATGGAGTAGACGCAATACCATTTTAATAGTACAAGTATTAGTTTGGCTGAAAACGGAGTAAAAACTTGTTAATGAATCTAATAATCGATTACGTTTTATAAATCGACTAAACGTTTTGTTCCCATTAGTCGATTACGAAATCAATATAATTGACGTTTGATAAGTTGATCGATTAAAATCGACAATAGTTACGATCATATTTTTTTCATTCATGAACCCTAATTCTGCCAATAATGACCGGGTAAGTAGAAGTGTTTACCAACCGTTATAAGTTACGTATAATAGAGAGCATTTTGTAAAAAATATTAATTATGCCTGATATCCGATAATCACCTATGATTCAATATTACATTGAGTAACATTCTCAATCAAGTGTTCTATTGATTTTCACTTTTCATCATCATCATTATTCAACCGAAAGACATTTCATTGCTGGAAATAGGCCTCCCCCAATGCATCGACCGGTCCTGTGCTTCTCACAACCAACGGATTCTCCCCACGTGTCGCGAGTTCGCGACCTTCGCCAACACGTGGTTGTTGTTAGTCATAGTTTGAGTGAAATCAGTGCATATAATATTAAATGATTTCATAGGAATCTGAAGAAGAAACAGCAATCTGCTGCATTAAGTGAAGGAGAAAACCACTGGTAGATCACCCAAAAAGTTTGACCTGATTTAGGTCTTGAATTGTCCGCATGCATCTGCAGCCTGCACAGCTATCGTCATGTCAATCAAAGAAGCAAAGAACATTTCTCGCTACTAATGAGGAATTACGTGTTTCCGAATTTTCCAGAGAGATCTCCAACCATTTAGTTCAGGGTCTCACGAACGTTTCGCGCCCGGATTTTGTCTCACAAGCTGGTTCTTTTTAGTGGGAAGCTTTATTCAAGATAACCTCTAAAAATGTTACATTAATGATACACAATTAAATGATGTAAGTAAACTGCTAAATAGAGTAATGATTTCCGCCACGTGTCAAGGCTGTGATGGTCGTTAATATTTCAGTGAAGAGACAAGAGAATGTTTGCAATCTCTCTAGTAGGTATGGGTACACTGAATTTAGTTGTAAGGAGGTCATAATTGTATTGCGTGGAATTCAATTTATGAGGTAAGTAGTTCATTAACTTCGATTAACATTTTTTATAACCCCTGGGGTCAGTTTGGGGCCATCTATTTTATTTTTATATCAAAATTTACTGGTCACAAACTAGCAGGATGGGTCAAGCCCATCTCAGGTTTAGGATGAATCATTTACTGATTTCTAAGGAATTTCGGGCCAATATTCAAATAGGAAATCCTTTTTCATTAGCAAATTAAATTCCACGCATTACAATTATGACCTTCTTACAACTAAATTCGGTGCATCCATACTAGAGAGATTGCAAACATTCTCCTGTCTCTTCACTGAAATATTAACGACCATCATAGCCTTGACATTTGGCGGACTTTCATTACTCTATTTAGCAGTATACTTACATCATTTAATTGTGTATCATTAATGTAACATTTTTAGAGGTTATCTGGAAGAAAGCTTCCCACTTAAAAGTACCTGCCTGTTGGATAAAATCCGGGAGCAAAATATTCGTGAACCCCTGAACTTAATGATTGGAGATCTCTCTGAAAAATTCGGAAACACGTAATGAGGAACAGTAGCGAGAAATATTCTTTGCTTCTTTGATTGAGACGACGGTAGCTCTGCAGGCTGCAGATGCATGCGGACAATTCACGACCTAAATCAGGTCAAACTTTTTGGGTGATATATCAGTGGTTCTCAGCTTCACTTAATGCAGCAAATTACTGTTTCTTCTTCAGATTCTGATGAAACCGTTTAAAATTATATGCACCGATTTCACTCAAACTATGACTAACTCCTCAGAAATCACGTTCCGTTGCATCCAACGACTAAGAATTTCGAAATCAATCAGAATATAATAATTCAATTATTTTTACACGCGTCCGTTCAAGTGCGAGCAAGATCCTTGAAAATGGCCAGTCACATTTTAAAAAGAATAAAATATCAAGTGTGTGGCAACACAGTCTTATATCTAGTTTTTTTTTTTTATATGACCCTCCAGCCATGATAAATCCACTGATGTTCTGAATTTGAATTTTGTATTTGACGTTGCGTAATGGACGCACGGAGGTTTCGAAGATAGTTGATTGTAACTTGTTGGTTTAAATGTCTCTGGTCTCTACTTAAAATCCAGTTTATTTAAGATTGAAGAGTAAATGTAAACTGAAATCGTAGAGGTCATATAGCAGCTCTTTTTATTAATCAAGTCGACCTATCGATCATTTTGCAATTGCATGAGTAGTAATTACTTACAACTCATGCAATTGCAAAATAATCGATACGAAAATGAATGATCGGTAAAAAATAAATGGCTAAGTACATACGTACTTACCCATTTATTTTGACATTTAAACACAGTACCTACTTAACATTGCACCGTACCTATATTTTCAAAATACGCTTCCAACGAACTTCATCAACGCAATGGAAACTGTTTTTCTGTCAAAATAAATGCGACAAGAAAAGAAAGACGAAGTTTTTTAAGGGGACTATAGGAGGACTAAAGGAGAAAAATATATGATCCACTGCAGTAAACAAAATCAGAAAATATATGATATATTTCAGGATATATTCTAGTTAGATAGTGTCTTGAAAACATAATACAACTAATTTAATACAATAGAAAAAATCACGAAGACACCTCTAAAAAATTTTTTTAACGATGGGAAACCATATGAATATACATCCAATCATTCTGATTTTTTATTAGATTATTCTACAACCAACATATTATCGTAATAGTGTTTTAAGTATCTAGTCCAATCAATAGATTTTTTTGTAAATAGATAATTGTTTCATATTTTGCAATAAATTACCAGCGTTGTGTGATCGTGTTTCTCTTTCTTTTCTATGCAGTCCGACAGTGACCGCGCTTTAGCTGTTGTCAGCCTCTTAACGCTGAAAGGATGTCGGTCCTAAAATAACCCCCTCTCTTATGATATAGCTTAGAAATAGGCCAATAATCGCTAGCTTCAAAAATAACTTTTAAAAAGTGAAAAATACCACCACTTGATAACCGGTCTCAATAGGACCTCCCCTCCCTTTTCTACTACAATAAATAAAAAAATAAAAATAATGCAAGCAGATGAACACATACATATATATTTTAATGTACTAATGTAGTCAACGCCCACGGAAGTTCGGCGGGAAAAAGGTTATTAAATCAAGTTGGTAGTAGTCAACTAACTATCAATATGTGACGATATAAGCCTGTTTACCCACCAGTTATGTACAGTATAAAGTTGCATCTAGACTACACAAGTTGCGACACAGACTGGCAGAAGACAGCGGTGTCGCAATTTGTTTTAATCCAACACAGTATTTTACTGCAAGGTAACTAAGCTAGGCTGTGGGTGATACACTTGAAAACGATTCAAACACTTTTGAAAATATGTACCCTAGCATTACCTAGACCACCCCTATACCCCTATACCTTTTAGCCTCGTACAGGACTTTCTGCTTTTATTTTAATTTTGCATTGTTTTTAGGGTTCCGTAGTAAACAAGGAACCCTTATAGTTTTGTCATATCCGTCTGTCTGTCTGTCCGCGGCTTAGCTCAGAGTCTCTTAGTATTAGAAAGTTGTAATTTGGTATGGGTATACATATTAATTACGCCAACAAAGTGTTAAAAAAAAATCTTGAAAAAAAAAAGAAGTACCTCCTCTCTACACGTAAAGTGAGGATGATTTTTTTTTTCTCATCTATCCCATAGTGTGGGATGTCATTGGAAAGGTCGTTCAAAAATATTGTGAGTTAGTATAACCATTTTTGGACTTAGGGATCCGTTTTCGAAATATTAAGCTTTAAAGTGCTAATTTTTGTTGGAGTAAGTGTCCCCCTCTGCCAGCTAAATGGATGGTATTGGGTGTGTGAAAAAAATCACAGCAGTAGTATATATAACGAAATTAAAAGAAAAACTATCACAGCTAGGTAGGCTTTACAAGTTTACGAATAATAATCGACCAACTTACATTTGCGGGTGCAAAAACATGAAAACATGTTTTTCAACTACAAAGTTAAGTTTTTTCTTGGGATAAATTCATCCCAACTACGGAACCCTTCATTTTGCGTGGTCCGACACGCACTTGGCCGTTTCTTTTTTAAATTTATGTTTTAATGAATGTGTTTTAGTTTAATTTGGGATTTCCTGTGCGAGTCTCAATAACAATTTTTTTTTTCAGCACCTAATTGCATATTAGAAAAATACATATTTGGTCCTTATCTCTATACCGACTCGTAGGACTACAATATTCTTTTTGTAAGACATAATGTTTTTTCCTCGTTCTATGCCTAAACTGCAAGATGATGAAAGCCATTTAACTTGGTAGACACTAGTGAGTCATTAAAACGAAGTATTTATTAGTTAGAGCCTTAAATAACTACAAGTACCTGGTCGACCGAGCTCTGCTCGAGTGAAAATAGAGAATGCTCACTTAATAGTATAGTTTATACTAATTCCATATATAGAACATACTAATTCCATGCTGCCATAATGGTAGGTACTTACTAATTCCATGCTGTCATTTTCATAAAGTAGCCATCTTTTTCTAAACTTTGGGCGACCGAGCTCCGATCGGGTAAAAATACGGAGAAAACGAATTTTCCCAGATATGAACCCTAGCTAGATCGATTTTTCGCTCCCGTAAACCCCTCTACATTACAACTTTCATCGAAATCGTTATAGCCGTTTTCGAGAACGTGATTATAAATATATTCAAATATTCGTTTAATAGTACAGGATTATAACATAAACCATTAATGCTCTTATAGAGGCACCTACAAATTGCATGAACGAAATAGAAAACGTACCAAATCACACATCTGTCACAACTGTCAAAACTCTAACTTCAGTGTAAGAAATTGCTTCAATCATCACTAGTTATTCTGTCATGGCATGGCGATTCAATAGTGGTCTTAGAGGACTTCCGAGTTCCGAGCTTAACGGGAAATCCGAATTAGTGGTGGAAAAATGTTCCCATGTCATCGAACTTCCTCTTATGGCGGAGAAACTAGTAGAGTTGTAACTTTAAGTATGGTGTTAGTTATGACAGCCGTAAAACTACATGAAAGCAGTGATTTTGTTTATGGTTTAATGCTATATTTATTAGGAAAGCTGCTGTTTTATAATTGAGCTTTTGTCTAAGTATGTTTAGAGCGTAAACTTTAGTATTGTTGAGAATTATGAGAGTCCCATTTATTGGATAACTGCTAAGATTAACTGATTTGGTGAATCTAGTTGATAATAATTTCTTCTACTCGCAATCCCACTGCTGGGCAAAGGTCTCCCCCAAATCCTTAAAACACTTTGCGGTATCTACATCGCCACATGCATACTACGCATCACACTGACGCCACGCAGAAGCCTGCATCGCGCAAGCAGAGTTTACAGCGCGATCAGTATATATATAACTTCCCGACATCAATCGTCGGGCAGTTGCCCACCAGACACGCCACCCGTCTGGTCGGAGTATCCTCCCTTTTCTATAGAGGATGAGTGAACTTTACACCCTGATCCTCATACTTCTTTAACTTAAACAATGAACACTTCATGCATTTTCTTCGGCTTGCATCCAACTTGACCGGGGTTTTCCTAGATCCTGACCCTCATTTTCTCATTTCGTTCTTTAATCGTGATCCTGATTCTTTTGCTGGAGGTATTCATCCTATTCCTTTATCTCACCAATCTCCACCAATCGTATCAAACTGGTAGGAAAAAACGCTATCTTCTAATAAATCTATGGTAACTAAAGTATGAATTTAGAGTACCAACGAGATTTTGCTTTCAATAGTTCAACTTGAAACCTCTGTTGCAGTAAACGAGTTATACTGGTAAAATCGTAGGCGATGACCTAATGTAATCACGATTATAAAAGTTCCTCCGCCCCGTTGCGTCTGTCTGTCTGAACGCGATAAACTCAAAAACTAACGAACGGATTTTCATACGGTTTTCACTTTTCACCAATTTTAGGTGTATAATTCATGAAGGTTTTGTGTAAATTGGCTGAATTATGATGATGATTGTTGAAGACATCTGAAAAAAAAAATCATGCCGATTCGGACCATTACTAGCGTGTGCTGGGCAAACCAATACCTACAATGTGAAAATAATGTATTAAAGAATTGGTACATTGTTTACCTGCATTAACACGTAGGGTACTTTTTATCGTAATAGTACGTTCCCGTGGGATATTCTGACAAATATGCAGGCGAGGTCGCAGGTAAAAGCTGCTATGATATATTTATATAATAGCTATAAGTGTAGGCAGTAGAACAATAGTCTCTCCGTCTTATGAAATAAATTGTCAGCTCAGAAGAGATTTACGTAAATAAACGGATTATCTGAGAACTGTCGACTATAAAACTGTTCGATAAGTTTATGCTTTGCGGTAGTGGTAGGCTCGATTTAGATAAACAACGAGGTGGATATCGTGGGATAAATTAACTCAATAGGTACGAAACTTAGTTAGACTGGCAGCCAACCCCAACATTAATCGGAACACTGTGTATTCGGAAATAGCCGAAGATGCAGTGGTTAAAAATAAGGTAGTCAGCAATTGGTAGGTCTACGATAACTCAAAACTGGCAAAGAAAGAAAGTACTTTTGGTTTAGATCAAAACAAAGAAGACCCAAATGGACATTCTTTGAACGACAACGTTAATGGGAAATCTAAAATGTATGGGACTGACATAATACTACTACTTTTTTTGCTAACCTATTTTGCTTCCCCCATACTTTTCCAGTCTTCCTCATGTTGTGCCTTCTCCGGCCGGTCAGTCAGGAATGAGTCCAGATCGTCACGCCAGCGCCTTTTAGGCCTACCCCGGTGCCGACGCCCGTCATCAGGCATCCACTGCATGGCGATGCTGGACCATCTGTTTTGAAGCATCCTATAGGTGTGACCCGCCCAGTCCCAATTTAGGCTCGCAGACTTATCGCCAACACCTGCCTTGGAGCGTATAATAAAATACTTCTACTACTGCTGACTGTTTTATGTGGTGCATTTCCACAAACAAAGGGGCCTTTAATATCATGTTCTGCGTGTCCTGTCAGCTGCACGCTACGGGAAGTAATAGACGCTAGTGATGGCGCCAAAGAAATCGCCCTTAGCCGATTTGGGCCGAGTCCATTTAAATTGCCATCGACACGCTAAGAAGATAAAGAATAAGCTACCGCAAAATCCTGTGTTAATCCTAATTTTTTTATAGAAATAAACGCTTTAAAAGCGATTACCACTTTATAACATTTCACAATCACTGAAACATCTAACACAGACAACATTGCTAACGCAATCGTGCGCAACATCAAATGAAGATGAGTGGCATCAATTGATCCCGCGATATCTTCTCTAGCGCTTCGCTCTAGATTCAATACTTGCTTCATGGCATAATAACAGCTTCACCTGTAGCATAATTGATATACAATGTTGTTTATGCAATTGTTAAGGTAAGGTTACTGTAAAAAGATGAAGCGGATAACGCGGCGGAGCTGCTAGAGATTGAGAATGTCCCATCAGATTAAGGTCGAAAACTTTTTTGAAGTGTCCAATAAATATCTTAGGATAATAAATATTAATTACGTAATAAATAAAAATAATAATAAGTAAATAAATAAATAAATGTATATAATTTATAAAACAATAACTATAATTCTTAAATTCAATTCTGTATTAATAAAACAGTATAACTTAGTAACTACTTAACTAATAATAAAATTTGTCGCATTAAACACCCAGTGCTCTTCCTCCTCTCTCCTACTTGATCTATGCTGTGCCCGACAGGGTCTATAATTGTGACTAATATAATTATTTCCCTACTAACTATATACATTATGGTACGTAATAGAGAATTGAGGAATTGTCTTGAAAGAAACCACTAAACAGAATAACCGAAGTAGACTGGATAGGGATTTAACAAAATCTAATACATGTTTGTTTACCGAAACAGGAGATGACAATGAAGTAATTTTACCTAAAAAGCCTTCTAAATGTGTTTTAACTTACAACTGACTTGTAACATGATACTACAGACCAGTTGAGAAAATTCTTAGAGCCAGTTGGCAATCGCTACTCACATCTGAGGAGACGGTAATGACCCTAGGCTTGGATTGACATTAAACCCATATAAGAAATATCGTCTCATTATCATTTTATTTTCTGCAAAAATGTCAGGGATTAAAATACCCAGCAAGAAAGTCTAGGTCATCTCTGATCCTAACTCATCATAACTATCGTCCAATCTCCATATAAGATTAAAAACCCTGACATTTGGCAAAAGGACCAGACAATAAGAATATGATTATAATAAAGAAATATCATACAGGTCTGTATAAAAATTCTATTCGTCAAATTGAAATAATGGCATAATCTTCATCAACCGAAAGACGTCCGCTGAAGAATATAGGCCTCCCTAAAGCAATAAAAACAACAATTGATCTGCCGCTGTTTGCATCGAGTGGATACCCGCGACCTTCACTGGTTCTCCTTTTAGGCAGAGGAGCAAAGGACTACCCACAAAACGCCTTAAAAAAAAATTTATTTTCACCCGCTAAATGTCATTCAATGTGGTGTAGCCCTGATGTCATCAATAAGTAGGTTTATTTGAACCAGTTTTTCGTTGTTCGATGGCAGATTTTAAGCCAAGTTCCCATTGCGAAATGTTCAAAGGAACCGTTCGCTTTAAGACGTAACTTTAGAGGTGATTACACTGTACTTGAATGTACTCGCGACTTTGTTCGTGAAAATAAAGTTGTTAACAGGGATTACTCAGTTGTAGTAAGTGTTACTGTTCGTTTACACTGGCAAAAAAATCACAACAAAACATGTTGAAATCTTTACTTTCTGTCAATGTTCCATACAATGTTTAAGAACTAGAGATTTCAACATGTTTTGTTACGAATATTTCGCCAGTGTAAGCGCACAGTTAGCCGCTTAATAGACTATTATGTATTACCCATATTTGCAAAATAAAATTCTATTCTATTCTATTCTGGAAACAATAATTTAATTTAAAAGTGGTTCGGTGGATTTTCTTGCCCGTTCTTCTCCATAGGATTCTACTACGGTTTAGAATGGATAACTTCATCTTTCTGACTGATCGCCTCCTTGACAATTCAAAAGTGCCTCTAATTATTTTTTATTGGAATAAATGCTTTGAGTTTGTATTCGAGTTTGAAACCATTAATGTGTAGAAGAGTTTCTTAAAAAAGAATTCTTCCGAAGAGAAAGACCATCGCAACATACGAATGTCTTTCATAAATTTTTCGTAGAATAATATACAGGTGCTGTAGCATTTCACTGCAGACTGTCGCGATCTAAGACAGCTTAAATAACTCCACTGTTATTACAGTTATTTAATCTATCAGTAGTATGTATATGTACTATCATGTGTATGAAGTAACAGTTACTGTAAAAGTTCTGCAAATTGTGATTGCACACGACCCAATTCTTTTACCAAAGCAGACCTAGATCAAATATTACAAAAAAATGAAAAGATCCAACCGCAGATAAACACATCAATCAGAATCTGAACCGTTTTGAAACAGATTGTTAATCCACATAAGTTCAAAAAAAAAATGTGCTCAACAACGTAAATAGCGCAATTAATGTTATTAATCGTAATCGTTTACAAAAAATGTGGTACGCAATTAGATAGCAGATTTCAATGCCACTTGTATTTCTAGGTCTATCAAGACTGAAAAGGGTGTGAAATACTAATAATAACAGACTAACAGAAAAAATTTCCATACACTTGTTGTGTTCATTTAACTAAAACATAATTATTCGACAATATAGCAGTCTAAAGAAAACAATCTTACGACAAAGCGACCAAGACATACAGACAAACATACTTCAACTTACAATATGTCGCGAAATTTTTGAATTTCTGATCATAATTTCGAGTTCAACTTTTAATTAAATTTAATTGTTTGCTGTTATCGTTTCTTTGGCAAGGAGGAAGTGCTTATTAAAAACTGACCAGACTTGTTTACAGGTTAACGCATGTTTATACACACAGTACCGATTAAGACAATTATAAATATTACGGAATGTCCGAAGTGTTACAAGAAGAAATGAATATTAAGTAGCTGTGCATAGAGAAGAAATTCATTCATTATCATATAACTCAGCCTAGCGCAATCTAAGGCCTCTCCCAAGTTTCTGCACGACTGCACTTATTTTTTCACTTACCGCAGTATCCAGTCTATAAAAAAGGGATTTCAGTGAACTGATGGAACACGAGTAGATTTTAGTCAGTAAGAGTCTGGCACGCCCTCCCACCCAAAGCGGGAGAAGTTGTTTGATAATTTTCCACCTAATCCTGTTCGCTGATGTATTGACCTACATTAGCTACCTGATTGTCATCTGCATGAAAAACTTCCATAAAAGTATTCTTTCGAGACTCTGCAGGACCACTGTCAAACGAAAGACTCTTAGCTTCTAATAGTCTTAAGTTCTTCTTCATCGTTATGTTTTGTTACTAAAGTCTCGCTTATTATTTGTTAATCGTATTCTCCACAATCTTCACCTAACAACTCATCAAGCATACATACATTAGAAACCTCATTTATACACTGTAGGTTACTAGCGCCACAAAAAATAATAATAACACTACCCGTGCCCACATTAATTGCAATCACTTTCGCAACATGATTATCATTACATACTGCATAGTTTTTATCTTTTTCTTATAGCAACCTACCTACTCCTAATTACGTTTATGTAACTATGATTTATATAACTCGCACATATATTATAGACATACCATTGGTAAGTAGAAGTGGGATTGGTATTTTTAAATTATATTTCTTTCATATGCAATGATAGAGATTGGAACAGTTTTGCGAAATTAGGGGCGTTTATTAAGGCATGGACTTGGTAGCCTTATCAGTTTTATTAGCCTACTTTATGCCAGGTCTTACAAAAGATTTAAATATCTGATTGCCAAATAACCCAAATACATCTAGCAAAAATGTATCATCATCGTCATTCTCCGGGGGAGGGGCGAGGAACACAAAGTGCTCTTCGAAGGACCAATCGTCCATGATTAGCCCAAGATACATTATTTATCGGCCTATCCGGAGTCGCTGGTCTTCGGCATTTTATAGCATCGTATTGTCTTGTTTTTTTTTTTTAACTCTAGGCCCATCACCCGGGATGCCGTCATGAGGTTTGCCACCCTAGCTTGGTAAGCCAACAAGAGTGTCGCCTGCGTAACAAACGACGCAGACGGGGAGGTTGACATCCAGGACCGAGTGGTATTCGAAGATTTATACGAGAGGACATAAAACTGACCCTTGTTGAACCCCACTTATTTCTATTTGGCAAAGTACTTATTTTTGCGCTGAAACATTAATATCTTGATAAAACGGAGTACTCTCTTCAAAGCTGCCTTGATGTGTTTCATAAATCCCTACATAATATTGGTAGATATGTGTAGATGGTTCTAATCGCCTATCTAGTCGAGTAAGTTCATCTTGTGCAACTACATAATTGCAAGGTCTGACAACGCCTTTCATTCACCACTTTGAACCAACAATGTTATGAAATATTTTACTACGAATGAGTTTTAATTTATCTTCTGGCTAATTGGTATTTGGTATCCAATCTATTTAGTTAGTATTGGGACTCTTGACTGATTTCACCGAGAACATGCATTATTCACGATAAAACTACGCCCCAATCCACAAAATCAATCAACTAAATCGACTATTAGTGTAGAAGGTCAAATCTGAAATATCCGAACCACCGATGAAGAGCTGAGACAAATCAAAACTATTACGACAAATTAAAACAAAACTAGTTCTACTTGAAAGTGAAGACAAGAGCAAAGTGATATACTCTTTCTTTGTACCTATGTGAATATATGCTACGTCGCTACTTATCAGTTAATTTGCGTTGAAACAACTAAGTATAACGGATAATTAAGTGTTAGGTAATTATGTATAATGAATGGATTTGCTGATGCTTCCGTCACTTTACATCCAGGCGTAACATTTTGGACCATATTTAAATAAGTAGCGCAATCGGTGACAAGTGACAAGTCGGTAACCTACTAAGAACTAAAGCTTCTCGGTGCGCGAAAGTATTATAATTATGCAGGTTTATAGCATGTTGTAACAGACAGTGGAGGTATCGATATCCAAGATATTATTAAATGAGCAATATTTGTATATATATATTTTAAACACGTTCTCGAAAACGGCTCTAACAACTTCAATGAAAATTGCAATATAGGGGTTTATGGAAATGAAAAATTGATATAGCTAGGTCTCATATATGGGAAAATTCGTTTTCTCCGTATATTCACCCGAGCAGAGCTCAGTCACCCAAAGCTTTGAACAAGATGGCTACCTTAAAATATTGCCATGGCAGCATGGAAATAGCTTACTATTTCCATGCTGCCATGGCAATATTTTATGTACTATCATGGTAGCATGGAATTAGTAAGTACCTACTATCATGGCAGCATGGAATTAGTATGAACTATTCTATACTATTAAATGTGCATTCTCTATTTTCACCCGGAGGAGTAGAGCTCGGTCGACCAGGTACTTTACATAATATATGATATATATCACCAGAATTCTCATTGCTCTAACATCAGTATAAGCACTTTCGCAGGTTTAATTTCTTTATCAATTGTTACTTTTGTAGATTTTTATCATCCAAAACCCTTTGCGCTTAAGATAGGAAGGTTATTCTATGAAAAACCTAACGTTATTACTGTCTGAGACTACTGCATTTGTTCCATGACCAGTGATAGGTCAACCACATCGCCCAGAGATAAAACTGGAGCGACCTATTGAGAAAAATAAAAAACAGGAAGTGTAAAAGTTAAAACCCACCTACCTCTTTTAATTAACAATTCTGATGACATATGAACGCATAAAGAAAACTGATTAACTCTACTTAAGACTGTAACCTTTTAATCAAGTATTCACATTAACTAACAACTTAACTACTCAATTAACATGCTTTAAATTATTTATTCATATGATAATTATGAATATTTTGTGGCACTTTATGTAAACATAAATTATAACACATACGTCTCTTTCTTTTTGTCTCTTATGTCCAGCCATCATTTGTACGGGTCAGCGAAAATATGGTCGATGATAGTTCTCGCCTACCTAGTCAAACAAAGCAAGCATACTATTGCAGTAACCTATTCATTTAAAATTTGAAGACTCTTCGGGAAGGACGTCCTCCTCAACGTTGCTCTTGTTCTCTTTATGAGTAGAGGTGATGTTTTACTGCTAATCTTACCTTCAATAGGTCATTGCAGGTGGCAATGTCAATGTCAATGGCTGCCATTGACCTCAACTTTGTTCCTATAAATGGATTGGTAGGTATGTTCCTTGCAGATAACTTTGTTGTTAATGTAAGCACTTAGTCCCACATTTCTACCAGTCTTGTACCATAAATGCAATAGTATGTTACTTACAAATGTCTGTGCTGGCTCCATACATTACCAATTTTAATGTAGTCCCACTTTTTATCAGTCCGATTCAATCTTATTTCCGGTAAGAAACCGTTTCAGTTAATATTGTCATTATTAAGTTGTTTTATAAGTCTCTTGTTATGCATATGACGTTATTCAAGACTTTTTCTCGTTGAAATGTTGTGCTGGTATCGGATATGACAATATTAAATGCACTAATTAGGTTTTTAAAAGCTGCCATATCCATTGTTGAGATATATATACAAGTAAAGTGATGCAAGTTGGTTGCATTTCATTTTCAATTCTTTGCATGAGATATCCAAAGCAAGATAGGTTGAACTTGACAGTTTACTTCTTTTGAAGTATTAAAATTCCAGACGAACTAGCAGTCCAATGAAACATTTGACTAATTTCACACGTACTGTACTCCTCTTTATACAACATTGTCATGTTCAAATGTCTTTGTATTTACTTGTAGAACTTTCTGCTTGTATATACATAGTAATCTTTTTATAGGCGCTGTATTTCAGATTTATGCAAGTACATTGCACAACTGTCTACGGATTTCATTCGTTCTCTCTTTTCATGGTCAGCTTTTTACAATTTTCAGTTCTATGTTCATCATCATCATCATCATTCAGCCGAAAGATGTCCACTGCTGGACATAAGCCTCCCCCACGCACCGCCACTTCTGTACTTCTCGCATCCAGCGGATTCCCGCGGCCTTCACAAGGTCACCCGTCCACCTTGTGGGTGGCCTTCCAACGCTACGTCTTCTGTTACGCGGTCGCCACTCCAGCACCTATCAGCCCCATCAGCCATCTGTTCTGCGTGCAATGTGCTCTGCCCATTGCCACTTAAGTTTAGCAATTCTTCGGGCTATGTCGGTTCCCTTAGTTCTACTGCGAATCTCTTCATTTCTGATTCATTTTTAAGTCCTATATTATCAGAGACAAATAAAATTAAGAACTGCACTGCACAGTAATAGTAGATACCTATTAATTCAGCTTTTAATTAACTCCTACAATAAGGAATTAAAACAAATTAACGTTTAACATCGTCTGGCGTCATGAAATATAACAGATTAAGTAATTGCACAGATGGTGCTGCTCCGTAATAGTTACGAGCAACAAATATCTGTAACGTAACGTACAATAACTACACAAGTTTATGCATTATGCACTCGCTGGCTTGTAATCATTCATCATTGATTTAGTACAATTCTAGATCTTTTAAGTGGATAAATTGTTTGTAGGACTGTAACTTATGTAATGTCTAGCTTGCAATTAATTAGGTATTTCTTAAGAGTGTTCATTCGAAAAGTTGGCAACGTCGCAAATCAAATATTTCGCTGTTTTGATTAATTGCCAATATTACTGTATGGAATGAAATGTCGCTAACCAGTGAACTAGAATATTAATAATGAATTGCAAGTATAACACTGAATTTGATGTTGTAACCGGTTTAGGTGTAAAAAGGCATTTGGAAAGTTTCTAAATACTTTTTTTTACATCTAGAACAAATATTCGCTGTCTAGAGCTAAATATTGCCTAGTGCGAGCTGCGTTTTGAGAATAGCAGGACTCGATGTTATTATAACTATATTTTATCATGTGATTCGGCATTCAGAAAACAGTTGTTATCCGTCTAACTTTACCTAAATTATCGCCTGCCTGTAATCTGAATACCTAATAAACAAAAGTGCAGTTTAGTCAAAATAATTATTTTATACTAATTTTAGAATGTGAACTTGATAGTACCGGATACACCTATTTGTGAAAGATCTCGTCCAAAGAAGCACTGCCACCATACCATGTTTACCGCCAAACAGCATTGCCTTAAGCTTCGTGCAGACTGGCGCGACGTGACAGCGCGACGCGACTCTAACGAAACAATTTGTCTGCACGAGGCTTTATGCTAGTTTGAAGGGTATCTATACGTACACCAAAATCTCTCATCTTTTACAGTTTGGTAAACTTACGCCTATATGGCCTGATTTTGAACTGATGGTCCAAAAACCTTCGTGACCTAAATAACTCTACATGCGGAACGACCTTCGTCTTTTGTTTCCATCTACTCAAGATCATCTCCTTAAGCTATTTAAATAATAGTCAACATGATATTATCCAAAGCACTTATATCATTTTAGCTGCCTCCACAAGTAGGCGATATACGTGTACTGTGTCCGGCGCCCTCTGTGCAGTCAGCCTCACTACCACCATTATAATCGTAATCAGCCTACGTATATATTGTTCCCACTGCTGGGACACAGCCCTATGTCTATGATAGAGAGTGAGTCGTGGGCCCAGTGCCGAGGTAAATGTCACATGTCTTCGAATTTCTGGTTCAACATGCTGAGTAGCTATTATCATAATAGTGTATAGTTCGTACAGATGGGAGAAGAGAAATCAAGACAATAAACAAGATAGGTGGACACTGCTGTTATTCCTGTTGACATCCTTTGTTTGCCTTTTTTTTTTCATCCTCAACCAGAAGCTCTTGGCCTGCACCTCATCTGATGGTAAGTGATGATCAGGCCGAAGGTGGAAGCGAGCTTCACGCGGAATCCTCAACCACAGATGAGCTAGCTATATCGGAACACAACAAATGAATTGTTGTTATGGCGACAGACTTAGATAAGATGGTTGTAGCTAGCCAGGCGAACTTAGAACAAGCCCTACTTTCAACCAAGATGGCATAGCCTAGTCTCTTGCAGAGTCATCCCTAGCTTTCTGGCTATTATAACCGAATTAGTAGGTAAGCTTCTTGCTCTTTCTACTCGACTTCACTCTACATGAGATCATGCCACAGATTTTTGTTCGACTTATTACATAATCAAGGGTATTCCTAACTTAGGAATCCTAAATGAGAATAACACTTTTTGTCACTTCTTGCATCCCGCAAGAAGTGACAAAAAGTGTCGATATACATCGTATCGATATAAAAAACAAATTTAAAAAGTAATTGTTATCGATTACGAAATATCGAAAAAAAAAATATCGTTGAAATTTTCTAAAAATTTTTAGGTACTTTATGAAATTCTATTGTGTCTGTTTTTTATTCATATACCTACTAAGAACATCGCTTCTGATATAAAATTAATAAAACATTGATAAAAATCAGCCTACTTTTTTGCGGCTCTAAATTCCAGCGGTTTTAGTCAGTCGCGAGTTCGCGACAACAGTGTTGCCATTGGAAATATATCGTTTTTTATTCATTTTTGACACTTGATATTCTATATCGAAATAATATATATCGCCCAAAAAACATCGATATATGGAACAAAAAATATAGAAACGTCGTTATTTTTTCTACAAGCGTATACCGTTGCTCATTCGTAGAACGTTCCTCTGGGGTCTTAATCAGTACTACACTTTCACTACTGAACTAAAATCCTAAATATTATTGATGTCATAGATAATAATAGGTACGTACTAATAAGGTCCCACCTACAAGAGTCGTGCTTACTGCATTTACTTATAGGCGCGTAGAAAGTGCGCACGCGTCGATTCCGGCAGTCAACGCCAGCGCTGACGGAGAAGGCCAGAACTAACACTGATAGATGCGATCTTGAGTGTTTTATATGGCGTTATCATTGTTTATACTTTAATTTAAAATAGTTACGTATACCTACCTATTTATTTCATTGTAAGATACAAAAGCAAACCTCGTCCCGGCTAAAAAGTGGGTTTTGCATTAATAAAGCCCGGAAAACGTGGAAGGTCTAATGGAGAAACCATTGTTATCATGATAAATTCATGACCAATAATATTGATCGGGGGACCATCTCTTAATGCAGTATTATTTTAATTTTGCTTCACAGTGGGAAAGAGATGAAGCTATACCTCCTGTATAGCTTCATCTCTTTCTTACACTGAAAATGTAATATTAAAATAATACTTATCTATTCGATGGTGGTACACTCGGCTACACATCAAGTTATACATGTCCAGTATAAGCTGACCTCGCATTGTACGGAAATCTTATACAATGCGAGATGGGCATAAACTGGAAATGAGCTTAATGTGTAGGCGTGTATACATTCACAGAGCAATAGTAAGTACAGGGATGCTTTTTCAAAAAAAAGATTGGGTTCTCGACATCTCGATAAACTTGAAGCATTTTAAACAAAATAAAAAAATGCTGTTTTAATTTTCTCTAAAATAAATCACATAGTTCGACTACGGTGCTGTATTGATCATAATCTCAGTGCTCGTCCTGAAATCCCCTCTAGGAAAATCACCCGTATAAGACGAAATTGCTTAACACTAACCCGTCTTCACTAGCACTCTGAGGCTGCATCTGCGTCTATCGTGACAAAGCAATGCGTGCCGAAGCTTCGTATGTTTTGCGGGGGTCACATTAGCGGCTTCATAATTTTAACGAATTATCTTGCAATAATTCAAGATGGCTCTCCATTATTTTCTTATAACACCGTATATGCGTATATACGTATATTTTCATATGCATTTAGTAAAAAGCTATTATTTTAACAATACAAACAAACACTTATATTATATTTAGGGACCGTTCAAGTGTTACGTAAGCACTATAGGGGGGCGGGGGTCTATGCTTTGCTTATTTTTGATGACATGGGGGGTGGGGGGTCTAGATGGTGATTACGACAGCAGTAATTATTTACTTTTCCACACACATGGCAACCCACACATTGTCCATGCTTGAAAACGAAACGAATATATTTCTAGAACTATAACTGCTGTTCATGAATAAAAAAATAAAAACTGAATAATTACATTAAAAGAAAAATGCATATACCAATGTTTACGTAAGCATGGGAGGGGGTAAGAGATTTGCTTACTTTTGCTGACAAGGGGGAGGAGGGGTAATAATTGTATTAAATCTGCTTACGTAATACTTGAACGGCCTCTTATTTGTAGAAGTTATTTATTTACCACAAAAATACATAACAAAAAATAAATCAAACATTAGGTACAATCACTCACTTAATTCAATCACTTCAATACGTATGTATAGATTACATTTATGTCCCTCCCATTGTTAATGAAAACGGGTATAAACTACCAAAATATAGCTTGTAAAAAACCTTCATTTTAACGAGTTCTCGAGACTATAAAAGCTCTTGCATCATGTTTACAGCCTATTGCAACAATTATAAAATTAAAATAATTATCACCAAATCGAAAGTTTCATAAGACAAAGGTATTTTTACTCGCGCTCTAAATTCGGCGTTCATTTAAATAACACTTATGTACGTAGAAAGTTACTGCTATTTTTTAAACCTATGTATTATTTTTGTTATTTTATTTTATATATCATCACGCCTGTAATCCCCGAAGGGTTAGCCATAGGTGTGCCCATAGTACACCCACATTTCGCCAGTTATGTTTCAGTCCCATCTAATACGGGGTGAGCCTATTGTTATCAACCGGGCATAAATCCAGACTCCGAGCTGTTACTGAGAAATTTCTGACGAAAAAACCTAATAGGTAACACTGCTCGACCTGGGAATCAAACCCAAGACCTTAAATTCAGCAGTAGCGCTAGCGAACACTACACCAACGGGGCAGCTATTTAACATTTTATTTTTATTATTCAAATCATTCCAATTCAAATGCAACCACGGGAAATGCTGGTATGTAGTGTGTTTTCACCTTTATAACTATTTGAATTAGTAACACTGGATCACTCCCCTGTACTGCATCCGGGTCCGATGAGAACCCCGTGTAAAATTGTCATCTGTCATTGTGTCATTCCGAATTTCCGAATACATGCACCATTGGACGAAACTTGCGTTTCCTTATTTATCCCACAACCTGGCTTTCCAATATACTTTACTAATGTTATTGAAAATTAAGATTGAAAATCTTTTGTAGACTATACGATGCCGGTGAGCGTTATCACACTGATGATTTGCCAGCGTGTTTCCAGCGAAGCGATTTGTGAACGATGCGACGTGCTCTCAGCGAGTGCGAAGCAAAGTAGCCGCGACTACGCGATGTGTTCTCCGTGTTTTCATAATTTCATAAACTCGCTTCTCTCGCTTTCTCTTGTACACTCACGACAATCGCTAATCGCTCGTTACGCAAACTCGTTGCGCACACTTGGCGTGCTCGCTACGCACACGCAGCGCGCACGCCTCTGGAAACACACTTGCAAACCGCCAGTGTGATATGGCCCTAACACCAATTTTTGGTTCTTTGGTAATGTCATTCGTGTCACGCAATAAACGACAGTAAAAAGAAACCAACCTAATTATTTTCAGTCTAGTGAGGTATTATAATACTGATCATAATCATCAATTGTAGAACAAATTCCGAGTGGTTATGCGTAAGAGTGCGCTATCAGAATGCACTGCAGGCATTTAATTATCCGCACTTGTGCTTTTCTTAATAGCTAAGGTACGAACGTTACCATAAGCTAAGCGATGGATTCGATACTTCATTTTTTTATTGTTTGTCAATGATCTTGTAACTTCAGTGGTTTCTTTAGCTTGCCCCATATGCAGTTTTACATGGAAAACATCAGAGTGGGCCAAGTCAAGTCAACGAAGTTGATTATTAATAAAGCATAGATTAAATCCTTTCACGTCATTTTGTTTTGCCATTTAATTTGGTTGAATTAATCATTCCAAAACTATCAGAAAATCACATTACCATTTGTTTTTGAAGTGAAAACTTCTTTAGTAGCGTTTGGCATTTTCGAAATGGCAAAAAACAATTGAACTCGCGACACCGTTACCGACACCTCATTTTTGTAAACGCGATTGTGCTCTTTATTTATATAACGTTGCGGATCAATGTTTTATGCAAGTATTTTCTTGTTCAAGTTTTCAGTTCTGTCGGCACTCCCGGAGTGCTACTGTTTTTTTTTTTGAAGGATCTCATGTACTTGTAAGTTATAGTGGCCGCCATTATACTTGTAACTTTTCCTCACGTTAGTCGCTTACGTAATTAAGCAAAAAAACACTGTCTTGTAAGTACATAGCTTATCATAATTTCATCTTACATCTTACGCAGTTAGGTTTGCCAGGCCTAAAAATAGAAAAGCCGGATACCGATTCATATGTAGCCGGACATTTTGCCCTGAAAGCCTGACACACTATTTTTAAAAGAACTTTTATTTGCTTATTTATTACTGTTATTCATTAGAGACTTACTCTACTCTTAATTATGATTCGAACCACATTTTGTTCTTACCAAAGCAATTTGTAACTTCTTAACAATAATTAATTAGCCCTCTTCATTACATTGAAAGTAATTAAAACAATCAATAATCAGGCTTCTTTTGGCGGGGCGGGGTTGACAAAAAGCCTAACAAAAACCGGACAGGCCGGACTTGTGCATATTTAGCCGGATACGATTGTAAAAAGCCGGACACCTGGCAACCCTATACGCTGTCTTAAGTTACTTACATACATTTTACGGAAGCTACTTAAAAAGTATAATGGCGGCTGGCACTCTAAACTAAATGAGGCAGCAATGGAAGAATGGCGCTATATCCAAGCGATCAATCGCTCAGCTTTGACTGGATGCAAACTTAACAATATTTAAATGCTTAATTGGGTTATGAAACTCATTGGCGCGTACATGTTATTTACATGTTACGTGTTTAATTGATCCCGGTGTAATTATCATCGTAATTGGAACAATTGGGACGGACCGTTCAAATGTTAAGTTGTTTGACTTACTTTTTGCGAAGAATTTGCGAAAATACGCATGGAACCGGAGTTATACTGTAAGTTTTTCCGTCTTGCTTCATCATTTCTGAGGGGCAGAGGTTTAACGTGACATATTGGGTGCGTATTAGATTTAGAAAGCAGGTTTATTTAACTTGTACCCTAATTGCGTAATACACAATCAATCACATTCTGTTTCGATTTGAAACAGATTGCTCCATTGCTTCATAAGTTGGAAAAAAAATCTGCTGAACAACGTAAAAAACGCAATGAATGTTGTTGAACTGTCAAAATGAAACAAATTAGTTAGAAGTAATCGTTTACGAAAATAAGTTAGGTATGCAATTAAGGTACTGGTTTTCAGTAATTTTTTTTCAAAGTTTTTTTAAATTAATCTGTTAAACATATTAAGTAGGTAATTACCTACTATTTTAAATAATTATTTATGTTTTTTTCTTTTCATTTTTATTTTTTAATGTGTCATTATTTATTTTTTTATCTTCATTTCTTCTGCGTTTAAATGTTTCTGTTCTTCGATCCTGGTCCTTAAAAAACCATACCTAGAAATATTAAAGCACGATAAGCACATGTGCCCGGTCCTCATTCACAAAACTCAAACCATTTCTTTACGCACCCACAAACGCGTGACAGTCACAATGCTTTAGAAACAATGTCATTTCCCTTTCGAATTACCAACAAGGCCTCTTTGAAATAGTTTTATTATCTTACTGTACGCGTTACATTACTACTAATGCCCACTTCCGTCGGCCCAGTTCTTAGCAAAAGTGGAACCAACTTGGGATGGCATCATAGCCAACCTTGGACTATTGTTTTCTGTTACCAGACACATGCATCACCTCTTTTAGCTGTTGAAATAAAGTTCATAATTCAATGGAGAGTTGGTTGCCAATGGCAAATATAATTTTGTCATTATGCAATGCATTCTTCGTTACGCGTGATGATTAGTGTCCAAAGAAGGTTTGATTAAAATAATTATAATTAATAAAATACTTATTTTGTACGCCCCATAGTTTAATTAGAGCATGTCTTTTTTATTTTATTGCAGAAAATATTTTAACTGTAGATATAAGTTTATGTATTCATTGTAAATGAAACTATTGTACCTACCTGAGTTGTATGTAGGATAGCAAAATATTCACTTTCTTCGGCAACCAGTCTTGCATCTCATTAATGTAACCAATCCTAATTTCGTAGTTCATCGTCGAAGTTCTATGTACATAATCTGAACTAGACAACCTGAAAAGTTGTATACGAAAATCATTATTATTATTTTATGTATATTAAATTATCTTATGAAATAAATACCTACATTATTAAAATAAATCAAGCCAAACCACAAGCCATAGTTTTACATAACCAAACAATAGACAGGCCAACCATTCATGTACATCGTTTATACACAGCACAAGCCCTAGCTATGCGCTCGGGAACAATGTCTTTGAGCGGGTCGACGCTGCTCCAATCAGGGCGCTCGCCGGCCAGGGGTGGCAGCGTAAACTTTGCGAGGAAATTCAATTAAACTTGAGCGCCCGTCTCTTATCTGATTACTCCGTGGAGAGGCCTGCTACGTAACGAGATGAAACAGGGCTGTAACTTGCGACAGTTTGGAAAATTGTTGAAGAATGAAGATTGATAGAAGGATGGAAGAAGAAGATGGTGTGTTGAACCTAAATAAAAAAGGGTTTAGGAAATGCGATGATAAGAAAGTAAAGATGCATGGCAAGAATAGGTCTTGGTGTCGTAATTTTAAAGTCGAAGACATGACGCGAATGGTGGAAGGTCTTAAGCAGTACCCTAATTGCGTAACTTATTTTCGAAAACGATTATGACTTTATTTCATGTTGACAGTTCAACAACATTCATTGCGTTATTTACGTTGTTGAGCAGATTTTTTTTCCAACTTATAAAGCAATGGATCAGCAATCTGTTTCAAATCGAAACAAATTCTGATTGATCGTGTATTACGCAATTAATACTGGACACACACAAACACTTGTGAATCGTAGGTCTGTTTGTTTGCCCCTTTTTAATATTTTTTGGATTAGTAAATTTCCAGAGTAGGGGAGAAGTAAAAGCAGAAAAGTAGCTACAATAAAATTATTGTATCAGCAGGATGTAACTTCCTTAATTAAAAGGTGTTTGCAATTCTGATCCATCTGTGAAAGTTTTCGGAACTAATTATTGTGCTCGTAGGCATAGAACCTTTCCTGCCGGGGTTGCGAAGAAAACCGAAAGGGAGATCGTGGCCCCCGGCAAAAGAACAATCGAAGGAACACGGGTGGGTTTTATTCAGTAAGAGTCTGACACGCCCTCCCGCTCCACCCAGAGCGGGAGAAGTTATTTGATGATTTCCCACGCAAAAAAAAGGCATAGAACCTTTCTCTGCGCTTATAATATTATATTAGGTCTTTACCTATGAAATTGCCGTTTTTAATTAAATAAGTTAACGCCCTTGTTTCTCTATATTTTTAATTTTTATTAATCAAAGTAATTACCCATGCAATCAATGCATTTTTGCCAACGTAGTGGTAGCTTATTGATGCCCTTTTTGAAAAAGTCTGCTGGATGGGAGGCAACAAATTCTTCAAAGGCATTTTGAACTGAATCTCGGTTATTGAATTTTTTCCCCGCCACGAAGTTATCCAAATTCTACAAAAGTAGAAGTCTGTAGGGGCAAGGTCTGGTGAGTACGGCGGATGACGGAGAACTTCCAACCCCAGCTCTTGTAACTTGGAGACCGTCTGCTGTGCAGTATGAGGTCGCGCGTTGGCGCTAGACCACCAAACAGTGACCATCACTTTTTTTGGGGTCAGTTTTCGTTTGGGGCATTGTTTAGATGCTAAACCAGGATCTAACCAACTCGCTGAACGCTTGCGATTGTTGAACAGAATCCAACCATGCGAATCCAACCATCCAATCTAACAATGCGATTAAATATGCCTTCGTTTGTGTGCCTGTTGAGCAGTGCAAGGCTCAACACGACGCGTGCTTCGCGCTGGCGATCATTCAATTCGTGGGGCACCCATTTGTCAAGCTTTTTTACCTTGCCAATTCGACGCAAATGGACCAATATTGTTTTGATGCTAGGATCGAAAGCTGCTGCTAATTCAGCTGTAGATTGAGAATCATCAGCTTCCACAATCGCCTTTCATTCGTCATTGTCGACTAAAGTTTTCGGTCGACCACGGGGTTCATTTCTTAGGTCGAAATTTCCAGAACGGAAGCGGGCAAACTAATAACGGGTGGTGCAATCGTTAAGTAGTGTTCGCTCCGTATACGTCGTTGATGTTGCGTGCCGCTTCTACCGCTTCTCTGCCCCGACGGTACTCATACTCCATAATCACTCGAATTTTTAACGTATCCATGATGACGAAAAGCGTAAAAATGCGAAAACAGAACGCTAACCATTAAACAAATGACTAATTTTCAAAAAGGAGTTCCATATTTTAAAAATAGAAATAATTTGAACTTCGAATTCTTAGCGAAAAAAGAAAAAATTGGACTTGAAATAACCAGTACGGCAGAACGGCAATTACCGGGTAAAGACCTATTATATACGTATATATGGTTTTAAATAGATTGTAATATATTTCATAATCAACCCAGCATCAGCTTGAAATGTTTTCACTCGCAAACTATTACATCGTAAATTAAACACTAACTAATTTATAACTAGCTGCGGCGCACGGCTTTGCCCGTGTTGACCATAATTATTTTTCTAAAATAAAAAGAAGCCTAACTTACTCCTTATAACATCAGCTATTTACCAGTGTAAGTCCCTACAAAATTGGTGCAGCCGTTTCGGAAATTAACCGGAACAAACAGATAGACAGACAAAAATTTTAAAAATTGTTTTTTGGTATTTGTACCATAATATACTTTCATATTACGCATTTAGTTAAAAGTTGTTATTTAGACGCTTAAATTGTAATTATTTGTTTATATTCATATAAACTTTTGGCACTCAAAAAAGGTACAGAGGTAGATGAGAATGCCTTCGCTTTTTTTTTGGGTTGAGGCAAAGCAGGATTTTTTAAGTCAATTTAAATAAGTGTGGCTATAGTTCAATTTAAGTGCCTTAATAAAAGACACTGCTACCTATTAAAGAACATCATTTTTACAGTATATCCAAAAACTACGTAAGCAAAATTGCGTGTCATACCTCTCATTACACACTTTACCATAACTACAGATATTTTCCTACGCCTATTTAATTATTAAAAATGACGATGTAAACATAATGTACTTTACATAGCCATCTAAATTCCCACGACAAATACGACGATAGTCATTAGTTACGTGAACAGAACACCGCAATGCAAACGTGATGGTTTTATTTTAAGTATCACATAAAATAGCCATGTTTCTATCTCTAATCATCGAAGTTTAGAATTGGCTGTATGTTTGTTACACAAACAGGATGTAATGATGAATTGAAATTAAAATTCTAAGGGAACAAGGAATCTACAATGCACCCAGTAGAAACAAAATTGACAATATAAGTGCTACATTGGATGGCATTTTTGAATCCTGATCTTGAATCACGAAAGCAAAAGACAACTAAAGACCTACTGACTAGGTGCCTATAGGCCGATCGCTTAACTGAGTCCGTTCCTGAGGTTGCTGCGCGGTGCGGGAGGGGTGTAGTGTCGTGATGCGAGAGCTCAGTGATTCGTCAACTTGTGACAATTGTCACCCCTCCTTCCCCGCGCACGGACTCAGTTATGCGGTCGGCGTTTAATGTTCAAATTTTATTCAAGTTCCCGACATAGACCATCGGAATCGTGCACCAGATTTTCCCATTTTAATAAAGAAATTACACACCTCATTCGTTCACACTGATCCAACATTATTTTCCACAGACTTTTTAGAGTAGCACAGGAGAGACACAGGTAAAGCCCCGGTCAGCAACTAACTCCTTAGCTTTAAATACAGAGTAATACAGTCTTACGTATCTAGTGTTACGTGGATATCATCTTCCATATTATGGACGGAGAATCTTAAGTTACTTAGATGCGTAATGCGGTAGTTTAATAGCAGATCGATGAGGATAAGCCGACGAAAATACACGATCTTGTTTATACGGTCTTTTCTCCGAGGACGTGCGGAGAAGCCTTAAATGCTATTTTAATTCATTAAGAATGTATTTGAAGCGAAAACAAGTACTTAGACTAATCTAAAAGTTTCCTGAATTAATTCGAAGGAATATAACTATGCTGTAGCAATTTTTAATTCAATCCGCGTTTCTCATCAACCCAGCCTGTGATATCCACATTAAAAGAGGTTCTTTTAGATTTTATTTTAAACTCTCATCCGCGCCAACCCTACCCTGTGAGCCAATAACGTCTAAATCCCCATCCCTCTGAAGCGTACCGTCAAGCGCGACTCTAGTAACCGCTAAGCTCGACCTGTGACTTTATCGCACCCCACTTAAAACCTCCCCTTATACATCTTCCTTCCTTACATATACTACATTTTCACCCCCTGCCAGTTGAAACCCAACCTTAGAGTCTTCAAAATAAGAATCATTGTCAAATTGTGGGTTGTAAGAGTAAGTTTGTGGGACATAATCAAGGGTACGCTGTTACGTAACGATAAGTTTGTGAACGTTTAAGGTACGTTTGGAGGCGTCACGTTTGAGGGTATTGTGAGGAGTAATAGTGGATCGGTATTCATTAAAGGAGTATAGTATACATAGATAAAATATAGAGAGTTTGGCATGAACTAGGGAAAAAGAAGGAAGTTACTTCAGGGCTAATAAGGGGGGCTTCATTGCAACACCAGAATGACTGTCTCTCAGTCAGCAATCTTAGAAGATGGGTTGGATAGGCGAAATGGTCGTGTTATCATCAAACTAAATCAATTATGAATAATCAAGTGCTTCTGAAAAATTTGGGAAATCTTGATTATAACCACAGTATATTTTATTCCTTTAAGCAGGAGTTGTTGCCGCATTGAAATATACAGAACAACAATTTAATGGTACAAAGTATAATAAGACGTGGGCAGTGCGACCGGCCGATAACCGGGCCTGTCACCCTTTCACAGTGCCCTCCCATGAGACAACTGTATAGACAGAGATATAGTTTGAGTGACTGACACGCTTTTATGAGTACCTAGTTAATTGATTTAACTGAAACCAGGTAGATATAGGTACCTATAGCTAAGGATGTTTATGACCACGACGAAAATGCGTGTACGAAAGCGCCTAATGCAATGAAGACTATTTCATGAAGTTGAGGTTCCTAATACGAATGGAATATTTTGAATAACATGTATGCAAATGAACCAATTTAAGAAAAACTAATATTTATTAAGATGGTCGATTCGCCGGAATCGGGCGAGTCACCAATAAACCTAGGGTCCACTTCTCCCGGAATTCCGGGAGTCTCCCGGAGTTCAGCAATGAAAATTTTAATCCCTCGGCTCCGGAAGGGAATTTCAAATGAACAAAATTCTCCCGGAATTTATAATTCGTGCGTTGGCGAAATAAGTGACAGTGGCGAAAATTATACGACAGCGTGCGGTAGCGCGCTACTGGCCAATGTAGTAATGTAGTTGCAAACTCGAGACTTGAAAGTCAAAACTACGTTTTGTCCGTACCTGTAAACGCCGCCTTTTTTTTTTTTTTTTTTTTTTTTTTTTTGAGGGTGGGAAATCATCAAATAACTTCTCCCGCTCTGGGCGGAGCGGGAGGGCGTGTCAGACTCTTACTGACTAAAACCCACCCGTGTTCCTTCGGTTGCCCTGTCGCCGGGGGCCACGATCTCCCTTTCGGTTTTCTTCGCAACCCCGGCAGGCATCGGTCCTAGTGGACCCCTTCAATTATGCTGACATCTCTTTGAGGCGCGCGTGGAACACAACGCGCCGTCGACCCGGGCCTGGTCCTTATCGGACGGTGAGCCACCCATTGCTCACCGCCCGCAAGCCCGCGCCTACGGTGGCCGGAAATCGCCCCGCGATTCCCGACGCCCTGGGCGTCTCCTCCTGCGGCGGTTAGGGGCGTGAGGGCGCGAAATTTGCCTCTCCCTCACGCGTTCCGCCTCCTCCTTCGCGAGCATTACCGCTTCGCAGAAGGAGGTGACGGCCTCCCATTTCCTCTCGCTCCGTACCATAGCCTGAACCAGGGCCGGACGCGAGAGATCACCGCCGCCGATCGCCTCCACGAGGACACGGCGATGCTCCGCCCAAGCTGGGCAGACCTCCACCGTATGCTCCACCGTGTCCTCCGGGCGATCCACACAATGGTGACACCCGGGCGTTTCCTCCCGCCTTATCCTGTGCAGGAACCTCCCGAAACAGCCATGTCCGGTGAGGACCTGCGTCAGGCGGAAGGTGAGGACGCCGTGGCGCCTCTCAAGCCACTCCTCAAAGAGGGGTCTTATCGCCGCAATTGTGGCGTGCCCACTGTAAACGCCGCCTGCGAGCAAGTTTTTAGTAAGTAGTTATATGGAAGAAAGAAAGAAACTGCTTAAATGAATAAAGTGTCAAGGCAAAAATCCAAACGTTTTTCAGTTGTAAAAAGCAGGTTTTTTTTTTTAATTTGTTAGTTCAGACCAGATATTTTGAAGTCTCAACGTTCAAATGGAAAATATATAAGTTAAAATAAAATAAAAAGTTTTAAAAAATCACCGTTTTTTTTTTCTCCCGGATTTAGACTAAGAAGCGGTGGCAACCCTATTTTTGAGGCCCTATTTTTGAGGTAGTTCCAATGATGCTGCGAATGTGAAGTGTAGGTATTTCAATACCTATTATCTAGACACACTTCTCAGTCGCTTCCATAAGGAATGTTAGAGCTTTTTAAGCTATAATCTAACTGATAAATAACTATGACCAAGTAAGAATTTAAGCCCTCGACGATTGATAAAATTAAAAGTCCAACTTTCATAAAAATCATTTAATGTATCATTTAAAAGGCCCACAAAAACCTTCATTACATCCGTCATAAATAAGTACATAACAAATAAATATTAATCTTCATTATTATCTCATTTACACAGCACCCACAACTATCATCAACTGAACCGGTAACATTTCAATTAATTTAATATAATACATCGCTGAAAACCGATATTAAATTCACTTGTCAATTCCCCCAAAAGAGGTTTTCATTCGAAAAACCGCATCGCTAAGCTCTGAACTAGCCATGAACAACATAACTCCAATTACAACTGCAAACGATATTTAAATCAATTGGCCCACTTTTCGTTCCTTAAAGTTGTTTTTTGTATGAATGTAGACGGATTTAGTCTGTTTGTGAAGTTAGCAAGGGAGGGCGGGAAAAATGGGAAAATGGTGACAGGGCTGAGAGCCGTGATAGCGCTATGGAAGCGTGGTGGGTGTTGAACAGGGCTGCCACAGCATTACATTTTATTTAATTTGGCAATAATATTAATTTGCAAGTCTTTCCAATTCTCTATATTTTGTACCTATGTATTACTGGATGAGTACTGTCTTTTGTGCTCCTTCACATAGATTCTCCAGTGATCGCTTTTAGCGGAAAGACCGACCCATTGTGTAACCATAACCCCCCATCTAAGTTATATCTCTATTTTTTTTTATGGTGTACCTACGTAATAAAGAGTATTCTATTCTATTCTAGTGCTATCAGTGCAATTTTTTAATGCTTCTGAAAAAGTAAGCGTTGGGAATGATTGATGCAAAAATATTGAGAACTTATCGGATTCTTCTAATGAAGCTCGCTTCTTTCTTCAATTACCTTAGTTTTGTTTCCCTCAGAGTGGAAGTGTTGGTACGCTTCGTAGATCTGACTGAGTCTGTGGTTTCATCATTATTCTGCATTGGCCTCCCATCCCACGAAGACATAGCTAGGTTCTTTTGTAGGCACTAGAGATCTCATTGAAAATTATAATTTCCTATGACTGCTAGCACAGGCCAAATCAATTTCAGAAAAGCTGATATATACCTACTTTAACTGTAGAATCTTAAAATTAATTAAAATATCGCAATCAAAGCAATTAAATTGCGACAGCCCTACAATACTGTATCTAGCAGCGGTTGAATGAAAAAATAAAAATCCACCTACCATATTGGCCCCGCAAGTTCAATTAAAAGCGAGCCTTGCGGCCCCTATTGTGACAGCTCCCATTCATTCGGATTTATTTCGCATATTCGTTTCACACGTCAATGATTTCTTCATTATTTTCCTTAGTAATGTGTACCTGTACCTGCCATTATGATTATTTTATCACGATATGCTTGAGCATTTGAATTTGGAAGGCGCGTTTGTTCTTTTGTTTAAATGGTGGTTGTACTAGCTGTTGTTTTTTTTAATGCATGGCTAGTTGCATTGTTACAGTAATTACGGGTTTGAAAAATTTTTCATTGATTACAATTAGAATTTATGGCATGTAGCTCGTAAGCCTATGTAAATTAACTCAGTTGTAGCCTGGCCTGTAGATAGGTATCTAGGTCGGAGCCAGTTTTAGAATCGATCACCCTTTCTCTTCCTATGAGAGTGGTGACTTTCAAATATTTCCAATGCACATATAATTTAGGTATATCTACAATACAGATTTAGGCTGAAATTTTAAAACTTTGGAGTGCTACTGAAAATTTCGTATTGGAAAACACCAATAAATAACACACTTCCTATCTTGGGAATTAAACCTAGGAACCCACGCTCAGCAGTGGCGCTTGCGATCTATGTAAAGTAAGTACCTATGTACCTATTACATTAAGTAGAATAGAACAATGAGATACAATTGTAGCCTATTATATTTAGTCGAGCTTCTCGGTTACCTTCCACCTCTAATCACGCTTGACTCAATGACCTGCACCACTAACTTTAATTCTCCAAAGTCAAAGTATGTACTTTAAGAAACCTCCTAGGCCTACATATCTATCGTACATAACAACAAACAAAACAAATTGATGTCGCAAAAGATACCTAAGTGATTATGTCTCCTATTTACTCTTGGTTCAAAAGTGCCATACATGGGCCTATTTATTTATTTAAATAACATGGGAGACTTACAGCTGAAACATACAGATCAAGGACAGTACATCAGTCATCATAGTCATTAGTCATTAGTCGTTTCATTATTTGACTTTGACTTTTCTTAGACTTGACCATGACCTCGGATAATGAATATGCTCAGTCACGTTCATGTGTGTGTAATTAGCAGGAAAATTTTAAATCAGAATCTCGGTATTTTTAGCCAGAACAGCCCAAACCCTCAGGAAGAAGTGCTAGACTTTTTTAGAGATACGTAGTGCTGTCTAGTACTTATTTACACTTAGGCAGATTTTCATAGAAATAATACAATCGGTAACTCAAAAGTACGAAGCAATAACGAATTATGGAACTCAAATGGAGATGGGCAGGACTCCTGGCAAGGCGCAGTGATGACTGGTGCAGTAAGGCAGTGACTGAGTCTTCCCGTGTCGTTAGTGACTAACCTGGTGTCAGAGTTTTAAAGCAGCCCATGGGCCTCTGACTGGGCTTCACATGCCGTCGAGAAATATCTCTCATGCACGTTTCCTCACGATGTTTTCCTTCACCATTTTTGAAGAAAGTGAGACCGAGTAGCGAGTGGTGGTCGTGTGGTGAGTGACTGAGTGGCGTCCAAGGACTGGAAGACGAAGTGTCGGTCGTCCGGCGGCGTGATGGGTGGACGACATTGTTGCCATCGTGGGTAGAACCTGGATGAGGCTGGCACAGGAGCGTCGGGATAGGCACAAGAAAAGAGAGGCCTATGCCCAGCAGTTGGTGAAGTTGGGCTATGGATGATGACGATGATGAAATCGAAAGTTAAGAATAAAATGTGTGAAAGGGTTGTACGGAAGTCGAAATGAGATCACTTTTACATAGCCAAGTAGCCGAGTGAACGAGTTACTCAATATAACACACTCGACAAGTAATAGTGTTGTAATCAATATTGTTGAAGATCTAATAACATCTGTGCCGTAATCGGAAGCAATGGACTTTAGACACCGCTTTTTTTTATAGTACCTAGCAATTTTATTTTTGGTAGAATATACGCTTTCTGGCGTTTCTGGTATATTTTTTAAAACCCCAAAACAAGCAATACCCTAAAGCTACGGCTTCCTAGAAGAACGGGGACCATAACGTAACATTGAATGACGTCACTGAGACGTTGTCTATAGAAACGAGTGAAGGTACATACGTTGCAGCATTACGTTACGGTCACCGCTCTTCTAGGAAACCGTAGCTTTGGTGCCGAAAAAAAAATCGCCAACAGTTTATTTCGGGATTCGTGGGATAGTGGGAGTGTTTAGGGTGGGGTTCACGTAGCGGGTCTATATTGGTTTCCAAGCAACAATGAGGTCAATGACATCGTCAAGTCGACCACCAAAGAAGTCAAGGTCAAACTTAAATATACTCAAATATTGGAATTTTAGGTAGGTACCTTGTAACAATCTCTGAGGTCAAGGACAACATCTCGAAGGTCAAGGTTTATTTAAAAATTATTTTTATTTATTGTATTTAAAAAAATAGTAAGGGCGTTGAAGACGGAGCCCCGCGATGGGGCTCCTACTTCTATCTGCCGAGTTTAAAGGTACCTAACACGAAGGGGATGACGGGAGCTCGTTTGCTCGCTTTACTGGCTTACTTGAACCCCCGTCATCCCCTTTGAACATAATAACTTGTCCGAGTCGGGGTGCCCAAAGTCCCGAGCTCGCTTGGGTCACTCTTGCATCCTAAGTTCATGAGTACAAGGGTTAAGAGGGATAGAGACGACTCATTACAAAGGCCAAATTTTTCTACATGTTGATGAGCCAACTACAGCCGCGTCTACCCACTTGTATTATAACGAACGATGTCAACACATCATCATCAGTCTATAACGGTTCACTACTGAACCTCTCCAAAAGCACGCAAGCACCATATTTCACTTAACTTATTCATATAAGCCGTTTGCTAATTAACGGTCTTTAACCACGAATAAATCTACCCTAGTAAGTGGTTCTTACGGCATATATGGGTGGGCGACATAAAGCTACATACTTATTCAGCTGCTCATGGGATATCTCGCCCGCTATTACATGGAATCTAATTAACCGGAGAAAAATCGGTGTGCATACAATCATATTCTACTAAAATTTTGTGCTCATCGTTCAACGTGTTAATTTTCAACTTCGTAAACAGCGTGAGTATTTTTTATTCGATGTTATGTTTTAGCAGTAGGATTAGTATTCTCAAGAAATTTTGCAACCATGGAACAGAGTTCGATTAAATGTCAAAAGGCTGTCACTGCCAAATTTCAGAAAATCATTAATCTGTTATCAATTTACTGACCAAAGTTCGTATCAATGATTTAATTTTGGAAATTGAAATGGAAAAACAAACAAAAGCCATCTAAATAATACGCTAACTAAACGTGAAGTTAGATATTGTTATTGAAGTGAGTTGTCTACAAACGAGTTAAACAGTGTAAAATTATCATCTTAAAAGTGTTTAGATTCTAAACATTACCGGTCACCGGTTTTGTAATTTTATTCACGTTTTTTCTTTTAGAAACTTAACGGCCACACTATGAGTTCGAGAAAGCCGCTAACTAAAATTGAAAAAATTGCATATGATTTGAGAAATGAAGGACGCTACCCGGTGAGATTCAGTTTTCATTACCTTATTCTATTGTACCTCTCTTTTATTGCCTAGTTGTGCTTGTTGATCTAGTGATCGAAATACACTTTACATTTTTTTTTGTTTAGTATGTACCCAAGTTGCAGTCTTGGGTCAGAGGGTTATCATGACTTGGGCCGGATTGATGGCAGTAAGCTCGCCCCCCTATAGCATACGAATTACAAACCCCATACTGGTTTACAGATTCACCCCAATCTTTTTGTATTAAAAAATATATTTGTACTCACTTACTTTTGTTAATATTTGAAAATGTCATCAAATCAAAGGAAAGTTAATAATCTCTTTAATATATATCTTTACAGTGGCAAAAAAAAATCCTAATATTTTCCATCCTAATACTACTACTGTCTGTGGTAACATACTATTTGTTCGGAATATGGACGGCCCCTCCTGATGTACCAGATGCAGACCTGGAGCAGTACTGGGGAGCGTACCCCATTGATATGCAACGTGACACATCCATAAGACCGTATACTATTGAATTCTCAGATGTAGTAAGTATAAACAAATGTATTTGTTTTCTTATATTGTGTCATGATTTTCATGACACATAATTATTATGTTCAGTAAAACAGTAATAAACATTTATTTTACTGTCCTAAACTTGTTATTTATTCTCGTTAAGAATACAAGTAATATTGAATCTCATTGTGATTAAACTTAATTTTAAAAGAATATGCATTGAATAATCTGTTTAACAAATATAATTATGAATGTGTCAGCATTAACGTTAGTTAAATAAATATGTTAATATTTATTTATCAATCCCACAGATAAATAAATCTCCTGTGCATGCTAGTGTTTTAATGCCAAACGACAGATTAATACAGATGGGACACTCCATAAAATCTTTTAAATAAAAAGCGACTCTTGCTACGACACAATAAAGGGCAATTCAGGTCCCACAGCGCTTGGGCACGCCACAATTGCGGCGATAAGACCCCTCTTTGCAGAGAGGCGCCACGGCGTCCTCACCTTCCGCCTGACACAGGTCCTCACCGGACACGGCTGTTTCGGGAGGTTCCTGTTCAGGATAAGACGGGAGGAAACGCCCTGGTGACACCATTGTGTGGATCGCCCGGAGGTCACGGCAGAGCATCGCCGTGTCCTCGTGGAGGCGATCGGCGGCGGTGTTTTCTCGCGTCCGGCCCTAGTTCAGGCCATGGTACGGAGCGAAAGGAAATGGAAGGCCGTCACCTTCTTCTGCGAAGCCGTAATGCTCGCGAAGGAGGAGGCGGAACACGTGACGGATAGGCAAATTTCGCGCCCTCACGCCCCTAACCGCCGCAGGAGGAGACGCCCCAGGCGTCGGGAATCGCAGGCCGATTTCCCGCCACCGTAGGCGCAGGCTTGCGGACAGTGAGCAATGGGTAGCTCGCCGTCCGATAAGGACCAGGCCCGGATCAACGGCGCGTTGTGTTCTACGCGCGCCTCAAAGAGATGTCAGCAAATTGACGGGGTCCGCTAGGGCCGATGGCTTCAGGGGGTGTGAAGACAACCAAAAGGGAGATCGTGGCCCTCGGCAACAGGGCAACCGAAGGAGCACGGGTGGATTTTAGTCAGTAAGATTCTGACACGCCCTCCCGCTCCGCCCACAGCGGGAGAAATTATTTGATAATTTCCCTCCAAAAAATAAAAGTTCTTTGATAATTTCGCACCCATAAAAAAAGGTCGCACAGCGCTAATTGCCTACAGTTATATTCACCTAAAAGTTGCCCCCTCTTTTTCCTTCGCGTAACTCTTAGATCTTCTGACTATGTTACACTCACTGAATTGACCCAAAAAGTAGCAATGGATTAGCTATCTGTTTCAAATTGAAACAGATTGTGATTCTGGTGTATTATGCAATTAGGGTACTGGCTACCTCCCAAAATATCAATTCTCTTTATTGATTTTCATCAATAAAGAGAACTAATATTTCTTCAATCTCATAAAATATATTTGTGATCAATGACTTTTTTTTATGCAATTATTTCTTAAAAAAATAATTACTGTTTTCGAATTCCCTATTAACATTTCCTAGTATATTAATTCTTATTTCCTTTTTTAGATAGTCAATGATCTCAGAGAACGTCTGCTCCATCGACGTTCATTTACACCTCCACTAGAGAATGCTGGCTTCACATATGGCTTCAACACACACTTCCTGACTCAAGTATTGGATTTCTGGCAGAATAGCTACAACTTTAAAGACCGAGAACAGTTCTTGAACAAATATGAGCAGTATGTGACTAATATACAAGGCTTGGATGTACATTATATGCATGTGAAGCCTAAAGTGGAGCCGAATGTTATGGTAAGTTTTAATTTTAGTCCTAGAATTGAAATAATTTTTTTTTTTTTTTGTTTAACAATCTAGTATCCACTGAAGATCATAGACATGCATATACAGTATGTTAACTAACGAAGATAGTTCCCGTTAACTGGCAACAGTATAGCATCCATACATGCTAAAAAAATACCTTTAAAAAAAGGTTTTTTTTTTTATTTATTTTCTTTTTTTTTATTTTATTTTTTTTCTCTTCTCTACCAAATTCTGTTTGTGTAAACTGGGATAGGTCTATCGGGTTGGCCTTGATTTTCTTAACATTTTAGAATGGATTTACTCTTATCTATCTATTCAATTTAAAATTCAATTTAAATTATTTGTATATTTCTATCTGCCTGTAATTTCAAAATAACAGCTTTTTACTAAATGCAAACAATAACAAAAAAAAGTCTGTCTATATATCAGTTTGTTCCGGCTAATCTCCGAAACGGCTGGACCGATTTTGACAAAACTATCACTAGCAGATAGCTGATGCTTTAAGGAGTAACTTAGGCTGCTTTTATTTTTTTTAAAGACTTCTGGTTCACGCGGGTGAAGACGCGTACAGTAGCTAATCCACAATAAAATGTCAAGAAAAGAATGCATTTGCTCTAGTTCTGTTTATTTGATCTAAACCCGCCTTTACTAGAGAGCATTCAAAACTTAATTTTTTTAGGTAACTAAAAGATGGTACTAGCAATCTAGGCCCTTACCACTTCAACTTGCCTGAAAACTTTGATTCACTGTCCAATCCTTCTAAGGACCTCTGAGTGCCAAGGGCTAGCCTTGCGGCTGGTGAACATCAGGAACATCAAATAAAGTCCAAATTAAATACACCGGTCTACTTTGATGCACTTTCGGAGTATGGGAAGGTTATTTATTTTCGATTTCATTTTAAGAAGCACAATGTTACAAATTGATATTTGTTTAGAAGTGAAAACAGCGCTGCGCCTCGGCAGGTCGCTCTTATTAGGCACCTATATTTATCAGCTAGCTACATTTTTGCCTGAAACATACAATTTATTTTCTCAGGTGGTACCACTACTGCTTATCCACGGCTGGCCGGGCTCTATCCGTGAGTTCTACGAGTTGATACCCAAGCTGACGACATCTCGTCCCAACCAGGGCTTTGTCTTCGAAGTCATCGCTCCCAGCATTCCAGGCTTTGGATTTTCTCAGGTAACATTTTTTTAAACGATTTCTTCAGTCTAAAGAGTCCACCACAACTTTGCCAACATCCAACAGCAACAACAACATCCATGGTCTTGTCCAATCTTCACAAGACTAGTAGCTTGCCAAAACCGGACTTTAAAAGAGACTGTGACTTCTTGAGTTTGTTTTGGTCTTTTGTCTCAGAGTAGTTGGATACGCTTGCTCAAGACGGGTTGGCCATTTCAGATGTATAACTATAAGTCCAGGTTTCCTGACGATGTTTTCCTTCACCAATGTCAATAATGGCCGAGATAAACTCAAAACGTAGATATGAATTGAAAAATCACATTGGTACACAACCACGTGCAACTAAACTAAATATTTGATTATCATGGATTTCCGCAAAGTAACACCTGATTCCATAACTATATCGAATCCACCATTACAGGCCCCAGTTCGCGCCGGTATGGGCCCAATAGAAGTATCAGTCATATTCCGTAATCTCATGCAACGGATCGGTCATGACAAGTACTATGTGCAAGGAGGCGACTATGGTTCGGCGATCGGATCTGTCATGGCGACGATATTCCCTGATAAAATATTAGGATATCACACCAACATGCCAATGGTTGCAGTCAATACTTGGGTGTCTATTTATACGATGTTGGGTAAGTTTTTATACTTCCAAAGTATTCGGATGTACAGTATGTTAACTAACAGAAGGCGTTCCCGTTGACACGCAATAGTATAGTGTCCGAACATGCAAAAAAAAAAAAATGAACACCTAAAAAAATATTTTTTCATTTATAAAATATTCACAAAAAATATTAAAGAGTGTTTCTTTCGACGTTTATATTTTGCTATAATATTCCGGGTTAACGACTTAACGGGAACGCCCTCTGTTAGTTAACATATGTACTGTATTTATAAGTTGTAAGCATCTACTTTTGTCCCACGTTGCTTGAAGTTGGTTGGCATGAATGTTTTTCTCTTTCATTCTCTTTTGTCTGTCAGTGCTGTCATGTTATCATTTACTCCCTTTTCCTTCATAGCATCCCAAACTCCAATCCCTCACACAATCGATCGCGGAAAGCGATAAGGCCGCCCATTGTATATTTTGTAGTGTTTGATTTATTTTTTGTTATGTATTTTTGTGGTGTACAATAAAGTATATATAAATAAATAAATACAATCCATCCTTCCATAAATGATAAATCAATCTGCCTAGCCTTTTCCCAACTATGTTGGGGTCCAGTCTTAGGTACCGGATGCAGCTGAATACCAGTCTTTTACATGGACCTTTTCCACCATGGACCATTTCTTTATGACCTCCACAAACCAGTTGCTGGGTAGCCACGGATAAATGATTTCATTTTATTTGTGTAAGTAGGATTATTATTTCTTTGGTCTTCCCCTCCCCTATAGTTTTGAAAACCTATTCTATGTACACAAAAATATATAAAAGTTTAAGAAAATGTCCGGTATTCATAGTTTAAATACCAGGAGTAAACACAATCTTATGTACATCGCACACGTCTCCACAAAGTAGGCAACTCGTTCATGGGTCAATGTATACGCTTTTACAACAAACTTCCCATTGACATTCGAAACTTACCCATTAATAAATTTAAAATCTGTATTATATCCAAACTTTGTAAAAAAGGGTATTATAAAATTTCAGATTATTTAGAAGATAAAAGCTTGGGATTGAGCTGCTCGCTCTGGCTAAGCCTTGTGATAAAACCATAAAACTTGACATTTTAATTATTATGTAAAATCATAAAAATATACCAGTTTTATATACACATTGACATTGTTGAAAATTGTATTCAAAATGACATGATTACTTTGTAAAGTATTATATTTTTTAATTAATTATTGTGAATGTGAGGACTATGTGGATATCATTGTTATTTTCATTTCTCAATTAGTTTTAATTATGGTCTGGCAGTTTGAGTAGTTTATGCGGCCTACCTAAATGTCCTTTCTTTGGTATTGTTCGTCGAGTTGATGAGCTCCTTAAGTTCTGATTTGAGCTCCATGATTACTGAAAAATACTTGCACTAACTGGACAGGTCCACTCAAATCTGTGTGGTTCTTTCCTCAAAAGACCATTTAAGACGCTAATCAACATGGTCCTCATATGGCCTGACCAAGATTATTTCTAACTTTAAGAGACTGTGACCTCTGAGTTTGTTTCGGCCTTTCTTCTCAGAGTAGTCAGATAGGAAACGCCAAAGTCAACTAGCTTATTTTTAATATTTACGTGTAAAAGTGATTCCGATATCCTATTTACAGAATAAACAATTTCATTTAATTTCATTTTTACATTCATCAATATTTTATTCGCCTTTAAATTGTAATAAAATATTGCCAATCAGTCACCATACATTTTTTTTTTTTTGCGATAATAAAGGTTTTGTTGCCTCACTTATTTGATTTGTGAAAAGCAAGCGTGATCAAAATACTATCCTATAAAATACATTTGTTGTTTCTAGGAGCAATTTGGCCGAGCTTCATAGTGGAGCCTGGTCTGAAAGACCGCATGTACCCGCTGTCTAAGCATATCGGTAAGATTGTGGAAGAGAGCGGATATTTCCATATACAGGCGACTAAACCCGATACTGTTGGTAAGATTTTAGAACAGTTTTTTTTTTAATGTTACCAAACAAGTCAAAAATACCTAATGATAATTGGTTACCTCGGCATATAGGTGTCTACCTGATTTATGGGTAGTAACAATTTTTGTTCAGGCGGTAAAGTACTTATGAATACAAACTTTTTTACTTATGGGTACCAACTCGGAAATATAAAAAACTGCTATTAATTCATACAAAAATTTGCCTCACAAAATGTTAGAATTTTTTAAGTGAAAACTTCTTTAGGCGCGTTGGGCATTTTTGAGATGGGACTAAACCATTGATTTCCCGACACCGTGATGACACCAGCTTTTGACCATTAAAAAGACATCAACGCGTTGATTACCGCGGTGCGTGGAGTAAAAGACATCAACGCGTTGATTACCGCGGTGCCAATTTTTTTTTCAAATTTTCACTTCTGTCGGCACTCCCGGAGTGCCACTGTTTTTATTTATTCGCTATTAGTCTAGTATTTCTTTTTTTTCAAACATTTATTTTATTTTGCAAAGGAAACAAACAGTAGTGTATATTAAAAATAAACGGAATTAGCTTATAATCAAAACTTATCAATTATACTACCCACTACATTTCCCACATATAATTCTTTTTAGGGTTCCGTACATAAAAGGAAAAAACGGAACCCTTATAGAATCACTTGTCTGTCTGTCTGGCTGGCTGTCCATCTGTCACAGTCAATTTGCTCCGAATCTACTGGACCAAGTTAGTTGAAATTTGGTACACATGAATTTCTGTGAACCCAAACACGGACGTGTAACGAAAATAATTTTGAATATGGGAGTCACTGTTCGGGGCAAATAGGAAAATTAAAACAAAAGTTTTGCAAACTGTACCATATAGCATATCAAATGAAAGGACTTGTTGTGAGAATCAAAAATGTTTTTTTTATTTTACTACTATATGACAGATATCCAGGCTCACACACCCTTACAATTATTGTTGTAATTTTAAGGGTGTGAGCCTGGAGATCTGTCATACAGGTCCCGAACCCAGTAGACTCCAGCTCTCACAAAGGTTTGAATCTGCCTGTAACATAAATTTGCACCTTTTTGAGAGAAAATAAATAAATCAATAAATTACTAAATAAAATAAATTAGTAAATCTACTTACTTTCAGGCATCGCCCTCTCAGACTCCCCGGCTGGTTTAGCTGCATACATACTCGAAAAATTCTCAACTTGGACTAATCTTGAGAACAGAAAGGCTAGTGACGGTGCTTTACTACAGAAGTTCTCTTTGACCCACTTACTGGATAATGTTATGATATACTGGGCCTCTAACACTATTACTAGCAGCATGAGACATTATGTTGAGGGGTATAAGCAGCTGATGCTCACTGATCGGTAAGTTTTCTTTGATTTTTTATTTATTTTTTAGTGCGTCGTTGGTCTAGTGGGCGCAAGCGCTACTGCTGAGCATGAGGTCCTGGGTTCGATTCCCAGGTCGGGCAAAGTGATATTGGATTTTTCCATTAGGAATCTCTCAGTACCAGCCCGGAGTCTGGATTTGTGCCCGGTTGATGGCCATAGGCTCACCCCCTATTACATGGGACTTAAACATAACTTACGAAATGTGGGTGCACCTACTATGGGTACAGGTTCACCTAAAACTTCGGGGAAACAAGGCGCAGCCCCGGATCGAGGGGGGGGGACAAATCGGGGCACGTACCCCGGGCGCCAACTTCAGGCGGTGACAAATTCAAGCGTAGCAGACAGGTGCACAACCCAGCACACCGCAACTTTGTAATAAATGTGACGCGCAGCATTTTTTTTTTTTTTTTTTTTTTTTTTTCTGTAGGGCATCTCGTAGCTGACCTCTGAGGTCATGACTACTTAACCGGTCAATCCTGTGGTTGCCTTAAGCTGCTACACTCAAAGCCTCCAGCCAGGGGCATACAAAACTAAGCTAAAAAGCTAGGTGAACGCTCGCTAAGGGCACCCCCTGTGGGGTACGAGCCTCGGCTTAGGGCGTCACCGGAGGGAGGACATCAAAGATGGGACGGGCTGGATCAAAGTTTTGATCATTATTATTTATCGGGGAATTTAAAGCTACGTGCACAGCTGAAACCACTGCTGGCACCTCGTTATCGAGCAAGGGTCGGGGAGGAGTATCATTTACTCGGGGGCGCGGACGCGATCGCAAAGGACCTCGACGGCGAGGTCGGAATGACGGGAGGCGTCTGTATCTGTGTAGAGTACTAGTAGCCCTATTGCTCTCCTGAAGGAGGGTTATGGGGTCATCAGGGTCGGTGAGAATGTGCCTAGGTCGGCGGGTACGGCTAATCCTACTTGGGACATAGCTGGCGGCCTCGACAACCAGAGGGTTGCGATGTTTGACCGCGGAATCGAAGTAACGCTTTGCAAGGCGTTTTAGAAATTGGTGGATCGTGGGAATTCTAAGGTCGAGATGGAGACTCTCGTTCCTAACATACCAGGGGGAGCCTGTGGCCCTACGGAGGAATCGGTTTTGGAGCGTTTGCAACCTATGGATATGATGGGGTTTTGCATGAGCAAAGACGGCACCCGCATAGGTCATGATGGGACGAATACACGCTGTGTAGATTCGCAATTTGCACTTAAGTGACATCTTGCTGCGTGCGTTTAGGACGGAATGGAGCCTACCGAGAGCGAAAGCGGCTCGCGAACGAACCTTCTTTATTTGACGCGCAGCACTTATAATCTTCCTTTTTAACAGTTTTCGCGGGCTAACTGTCATCCCCGTAAAAGATTGGCGGGGGGCGCCAGACGGCAGTATATGCCCCGTCTCAAAAAAATCTAGATCTGGGGCTGACAAAGCGTGATGTGATGTTATATAATTGAGGACCTCCAACGGAAGAAAACGAACGGAGATGTATACAAAAAAATCGCAATCTACAGATTTTTGTCTAGTTAACTCCTTCAATTACAGGAGTCCACAGCATGCTTTACAATATCGTCTAAATTAACCTAAAACTAAAATGAAAACTCCACTTTATCCGTACTTAAGAAAACAAAATACTGCTCTTATCAGACAGGTTGGGGATCACAGATAATAGTCATTAGCAGACAAAAACATGCTGTTATACCTTTGCATATCTAAATCTCCCCTTTAAAAACACAAAAATAACCACCTCTTTCTTCCTCAGAATCCCAACAGAAGTACCGACATGGGGCATAAAGTTCAAACACGAGTTAAGCTTCCAACCGGACAGTATACTAAAGTTGAAGTACAAGAACTACCTACATAGCTCTGTGGTTGAAGATGGCGGACATTTTGCGGCCATGGAACTTCCCGATGTATTAGCTGATGATATCTTTGATGCTGTTGAAATGTTTAGGAAGTTTCATGCGAGAAATCAAAAGGAGCAGTAAGTGTTTAAATCTTTTGCCTTTTGCATTAAACTATTATGTTTCATGAAGGTGTTGACATCGTGACCTAATTAGAAAGAGAATTATGAAAGAGATTAAGATAATGAAAGAGTTGGTTCACATGGCGACACGAACATACTGGCTACTCGGCGTTTGTGCTTACTTTGCTTAGGCCCACTTGCGCGTTAACAGCTAACTCAGGGTTAATCCAAAGAGAATTAGTCCCACTTGCGCGTTCACGGGTTAGCTAAATAACTCGGAGTTAACAGCTAACTCAGGGTTAACCCAATAAAGCCCACTTGCGCGTTAACAGCTAACTTAGGGTTAATCCAATAATTCTCTTTAGATTAAGCCTGAGTTAGCTGTTAACTCCCGAGTTATTTAGCTAACCCATGAACGCGCAAGTGGGCCTTAGTGAGATTTCAAGTGCAATTTATTGCTTTTTTTTTTTTTTTTGTAAAATCGCCATTAAACCACTTCCATCACCGTGTTAGCGAAGACTTTCCTGTTTTTTAGTTTTTTACTTTTTATTACGGGTCCGCCAACCTTATTGGTCAGGGGCGCAATATCCCAGGTGGACCAAAACAAAAAGTCTGTCAATAAAAAAGTTCATGTTTTAATATAGGTAATAAACTTACCTTTACAGCACGAGCGCAGCAGCAAGCGAGCCAGCAGCCAAATCAGCAGCCGAGCCAAAAATAAACTACGAAACAGCAAAATCGGTCTACGAATTCACTGTCAAAGACATTAAAGGTCGCAAAGTCAAACTCGAAGAATATAAAGGAAAAGTACTCATAATAGTGAATGTGGCCTCTCAATGCGGCTATACCAATACACATTACAAAGAGCTAAACGAACTCTACGAAAAATACAACGATAAAGGTCTCCGTATACTCGCGTTCCCGTGCAATCAATTCGGTGGACAAGAACCAGGGACTCTGAAAGAAATCCTCCAATTCACCAAAGAAAGAAAAGTGAAATTCGACCTTTTTGAGAAGATAGAAGTTAACGGAGACGACGCTCATCCTCTATGGAAGTTTTTGAAGAAGTCTCAGGGAGGAACAATGGGCGATTTTATTAAATGGAACTTTTCCAAGTTTATTATTGACAGGAATGGAGTGCCCGTTGAAAGGTTCGGTCCTAATACCAGTCCATTGGAATTGGAACCTTATTTGAACAAACTTTGGGGTTAATTCGGAATAGCCTGGTGTTAAATACCGGAGATAATATTGTAGGTGACAGGCACAAGGTGCGTCAATAACTGTGGGGATACCCTTACTTACAGGGATATGAAATTAAGAATGATATTCTGTAAATGACTTATTTACTTCATGTGATTTTATCTTAGTCTTGATTCCATTGTCTTTTCCTGTCTGAATGGAATTTCTATAAAATAGTAGAATTTGTGTCTATATCCATATAATAAATGTACTCTCATGAAAATGTGTAGCCGTTTAGGAGTTATCAACAGTTACAAATAGTCAAACATACTTAGAATTTTTAATATTATATACGCAACCATATCAAATGATTGTTTTTTAAAAACATATAATTAGATTTATGCGTAACAATTTTGTTAATATATTTTTTATAATTTACAAAAATGTGCATTTAAGTACCTATTTGTGATATTGTTTTTTTTAATACCATTTTGATGTAGATTTATTTGTTGGTAAAATATAAGTCTTATTAAATAACTAAAAATACTTTTGCGTTTACATCTAACTTTATATTCACAGGATATTACCAAACAGGCGCCGGCAGTTCTTAAACTCTCTTAAAACAATAGATTATATGGATTATATGGTTCACTCAGCAAAATCATTTAAATAAAAAGCGACTCTTTCTACGACACAATAAAGTGCAATTCAGGTCGCACAGCGGTAATTACCTACAGTTGTATTCAACTAGAAGTTGCCTCTTTCTATCGCGTGAGTTTTATATCTTCTGACTACATTACGCTCACTGAATTCGCCAAGTCGAGCCCGCCGCGTACCTGCTTGTAGCTTCATACCTAAAATGCGGAGTGTCCATCTGTATTCATCTGTGGCATTTGCAGAACTGTCTATCAAATTCACGCACACTCATACGATTTCTGTATACAAACACTTCCTGAGTACAATACGACGAAATTATAAATCACGGTTTTTCCATGCATAAGGCTAGGGTCTCTAAAACTACAAACGTTACCGACAGCGTGCGGTGACGTCACAACGGACAACTGATACGCTGCCGGTTGCTAAAACGTTCGTAGCCGCCGCCGCCGTCGCACCATCCGTTGCGGGCGCCGTGCGAGCGAGACCATAGCGAACATAGCATTCGGCCGTCGTCGGTGACGGACGGCTACACGTCGTCTGTCGCGGTCGGAGTGTGGTCAGATAGACCGCAGCTTAAAGCATTTGTCCCACCGCCGCGTGGTGAGGAGGAAGCGACTAGCTATCAACTATTTTCTCGCCCAAGAAACGTACAAAAGATTTTTCGGGCCAGATTCCCAAACTAACTACAATACAATAAAACAGAAGTGAAATCGAAAAATGAATGTATTATTAGAACAAGCCCTTCGGCCTTCAGTTTCACACGAATGCCTTCACACAGTTTGTCTTCCAAGCCTTAGTTTGGACAGATCTTGGATGGTGTTCCGTGAGCTTGAAGAGTCGGTCCATTGGAGCTCCGGGATCGCCGCTATCAACTGTATTTAAATAACATGTTAGCAAAAAAATTATGATGTGGAAATATTTAGTAACCTGTTCCGCTTAGCTATTTCTAAAGTCTTGAAAAGACCCTGGAAGAAATCGACACGTGTTTCACCTCTCAACGAGGCATCCTCAGGATGACGATTAACTTGTCGCGAACTCGAACACGGCCTGTTGCCACACCAAGCAACACGGTGTGGCAACAACACTAGTAGATACCGAGTAGATGGGCGAGGCAGCAAAATGATACTAGTAGATACCGGGTAGATGGCCGAGACAGCAAAATGATACTAGTAGATACCGAGTAGATGGGCGAGACAGCAAAATGATACTAGTGGATACCGATTAGATGGACGAGGTGTTTACACATATTTTTTTACTTGGCACCGAGTCAGTCATACAATCACAAAAATCGCTGGATCACGGTAATGTGCTCCGAGTGCTGCGACCGACGTCGAGTCTGCGAGTATTTTTATTTTTATTTTTTTATGTAGGGTATCTCGTAGTTGATCTCCGATATTGTCACTACTTAATCGGGTTTTCTTGTGGCTGCCTTAAGCTGCTAACTCAAACCCTCCAGCGGAGTACCTAAGACAGGGAGCGCGTCTGTGCCAAGAGCACTGTCTCGCCCATCTACTCTGTACGTGCGTGTCATCAAGGCATAAAAATCTCTTATGATTTTTTATTGAGTCGAGACGGACGGGCGCCTTACTGTCGCGTCGTTCTCTAACAGACAGACTTAAGAAAAATGTAAACAGTTTTCAAAGTTCAACAATAGACGAACTTGATAACAAAGTCACGTCACCAGATGCTGTAAACTCCAAAGAAGTGAGTGACAAAAAGAAAATGTTTAATTAAAAACTACTGATACAAAAATTTAACTAAAACTCACAACAAAACTCAAATAAATACATTAACTAAGAACTAACTAATATAAAAGGTAGAATTATGAGGAGGATACACTAAATAAAATAAAGACATTAAAAATCGATGATGTTTTTATTTACTTATTGTAAGATTCAAAAATTCTTTCCGGCACCGCAGTTATATTTGAAATAAATTATATACATGTAATATTATTTAAAATACTTGTCAATACCAGCAACTAAAAATTACAAATACATAATGTAACCATCCATTGCGAAAGACAATCGACGCGTCGGGATCATAATACTCCCGAGTACGATAGAGAAACTCGGGATTATACATACAGGGCTGTCAAATTCGGTAATTTTTGCTCATGTTACTAAAATTATTTTGTAATGATTACATCAACTTTAGGCTACATACTCCAAATATGAAGATCCACCATTAGAATTCGCCACAGTTGAAGTTATTTTGCATTACATAAATGCCATAGAAATACTAGAATTTACTTCTAAAATTACGCGAAATAAATGTAATTTTGATGAATTTTGTCTATATCATGGTAGATTTTCGATTTAGGTTCTAAACTCAAATTAATTTAATGTTTTACATACAATACAATAGGCTACATTCCTTTAAAAAATAGATACAATTTACTTCAAATATTACTTTAATTTACATCCATGCGACAGTTTTACGCGTTCAGTGGTCGTAACTACATTATTTCGAGAAAATGATCCAATATTTTATAGATTTTTAGTATAAAATGATATAGTTACACCACTAAACTGCTCACGACTTTGTAAACTCAAGGAATATCTTTAATGACCTCAGCAAGCTGTTCCCGGGTGAACATATGGAACATAGAGCCAGGAGTCATGGTCACCACCTCCACATTGTTCTCCGAAAGTTTCTCCTCCATCACTTGCTTAAGGATTGTTAGCGCTGACTTGATAGCTTCCTTTAAAGTCATGGATTTGTGGTACACTTCCTGTTGGACAGAAATAAATGTTAGTTAGTTCATATTCAGGTAAATAATTTAATAAATTAAGATATGGGAGGCCATTGAATTGACAAGGGCACAGATTTAGTCTGCTTTATCGAGTAATGGCCTGGAATTGACCTAAATAAATATAATTTGAGAATTATGAGACATAAGCTTAAGAGGAGGAAACACCCCCTCCCCCTCCCTAAATTGTATGTTAATTTGCATTAATATTCTGAAACAGTCACGCATACAATCAAAATGGAACTTTACTATATGATTTATTAGATCTTTTTCTTTCCATGTACAAGACAGTTACTTAATTGTAAGATTTTCGGTCATTTCATTTTTTATTCGAAAATAATGTTTTTTTTAAAGATTATTTAAATAAAATGAAGATTACTGGGTTTTTATGTCTAAAATAAGTATTCACAGTAAGAAAATATAGTTTATTATCCATCCACAAGATACTTTTTCTCTAGACTAATTATTATTTTAGTTATAAACAAAATAAGAATTGAGACTTCCTCCATTTAGTTCCGTGCTCGAACACGATTAAAGAGTGCACGCGATATTCACCTTTATTACTGATGTGTTAGCGTTTAGTACATAGTGGAGTGGCGGGGTGCATGGGGGCGGAGCTTGCGTGGAAATTATCTTTAGAGTGCACTAGGTAAAAATATAACTTTATCTAATCTTTAGATTTGAACAGTGCTGAATCTCAACCTATAGAAGATACAATAATTTGCTGGAGATAGAACCTGAATACAGGGGTAGTATTATGAAGTATTAAGGCCATCATTATTCCACTGAGAAAACGGGATGGTGCTATCGGCCTTGTATAGCTTTGTGTCTCTCTCACATGGGAAAAATTGTAGCATTTATAATTCATAATACAGCACCAGATTCCTACTCTAACTTGTATGTAACGGTCCTCCTTTGCTTCCTTTATGGGTCAAAGTTACATTTACAAATATTAATCTGACCTTCAAGCTCTGCTGAGCCCCTTCACTGCCCGAGCCAATGGCTTTAGCCTCGTACTGCACAAATGTGCCACTGGGGTCCATGTGGAACAGCTGGGGCCCTTTCTCATCAATACCTGCAAACAGAAACAAGAATATAAGCTTGATTCATGGCAAACATTTAATAACAGGAATTGAAATCATGTTCTTATGGTGATGTTGATATAACTGGGCTGTGAAGGTCACATAGGCAGGGTCTCCATGTAAAATGGTGGTATTCAGCTGCATCTGGTTGGACTGGAAACCTACCCCAACATGGTTTAAAAAAGGATAGGCAGATGATCATACTAGTTCAGTCTATTATGTTTATATTCTTCTCGGAGATTGCAAATGAATGGCAAACGCCAATGGAGTTCTTCGCAACTAAGAAATCTGACTGCCAGTCCCAAATGTAATGTGTTTGCAGATGAATGGAGTAATATTAATACGTCTGGTGTTCTGTGAAAGAAAGTATGCAAGAGAGTCCACTGTTCCATGCTACTTTTGATTAAATTATATACAACAAAAGTGTCAATACATTTTTTTATTTAAATTCTACATTAATCAATGTAATTGGTGTTGTACCGTTGTAATTAACTATAAATAAATGTCAAAGCCATCTAAGAAGATACTAATCCCTTAGTAAGTAACTAGTTAAACAAAACTCTACTTTCGCTTGCTGCGCTGCTGTGCCTGCTGCGCTTTCGTAATGTTTGTAACATGAACACTAACTTTTATATTACATTTAAAAAAATTGATATGTAACATTAAAATACATTTTTTACTACGAAAGCAAGAAATGTAGCTGTAACCTTACAATTATTTCACAGTAATTAATATCTATTTGAACGACATACCTGCAAACATAACAGCAACACCAAATGGCCTAGACATGGCAGTGCCACTGTCATCGTCACTGTCTCCAAACTGAATAGCCAAGTTGGACACAGCCTGAGCACAGGACTCAACGCTCATGCGCTCGTTGTACACAAACCAGTGGTTCTGGCATTCTACGCGAGCACGCTCCACCAGAGTTCTATAAGAGGAAGACTTGGTCATCAAGTGCCAGGTTTTTATACATGTTATGGCTAGGAAGAATGTTAACACTGAGATGATGGCTTATAGTGATATATGGATGAAGAAATGAGTTGTGTCAAGCCCAAATAAATTGGGATAGGGCAAATGGAGATGATTCTAATATGATCATGCACAAGATGAATTTGATTTACTTATATATAGAAATACAATCTGTATTATGCATGTAAGACATAATACTCTCACATCCCATTCTTTTGGGTTATTAAGCCAGTTTATGTTTTGTTATGTACCTAGCATAAGTCAATGATTGAGCATTATTAAGCAAACGTTAGAACCAGAATATTGTCAGAGTATTTTGATGAGTTTACAAGAATTATGTGTGTTTAGAGCAGGCAAAATCATTAAAAGTAAGTATTGTAATTCTTTGGTGGAACCAAATTGTGTGCTTCCATGTTCCCAAGTTACTAATAACATTGTCTTACCTAGAATCAGCCATCAATCCAGAGACAGCACAAGCGATGTGTCTATCGACCTCCACAATCTTTTCAATCGTAGTAGGCTCCATGAGCGGCGAAGTAATCCTCTTTTCTACAGCCAATACTACACCTTCAGAAGTGCAGATGCCGATCGCTGTCGAACCAAGTTTGATCGCTTCAATCGCATATTCCACTTGGAACAGCCTTCCCTCAGGGCTGAATGTGTTCACACCGCGGTCATACTCAGAACGTGTTAGAAACATCTGAAAAAAGAAAATAATTTTACTCACCGGGATAGGTTATGAACCATGACAAAGCGTTTTGATAAATTTCGCATAGTTTAACTAACTGCACTGAGTAAATATATTAATTTATATGTACCTTGGATAGTTCTCTTTTGGTTTGACGTGAATTTAGTTTAAGTTTTATAGGTTCTTGTATTAAATGAGTAATCAAATTTTTCGCTGAGTCCGGCCGTCAAACAACCAAACAAATTCTTTGAAATGTCAAACAAGCCAAAACGAAACGTCAGCGTCATAGAGTTTTTAATAGTAAGTTAGTCGATTAATTTATTTTTAGGCTTAGTTAAATATATAGATTTAGTAATTTTTAAATAATAAACAATATTGATCGTATTATTATTTCAAATCGTATTTTATTCAAAATTCACTCAGTGGCAGTGAGATTATTTTTTTGTTTTTCTGCTGACCCCTCTGGTCATTAATCACCAAGAAGAATATAATCTCATTTAAAATTAAACTCTGACATATTGTCAAAAAGGCTATTCTAGGTTAAAAATTATTTTTGTTGTTTTGTATACATATTTATAGAGATGTATTGATTCCACCTACATTTACTGTTATTGTTATCATCAGTGTACTTTGTAACTTATTGTTTTCTCAAATTTATTGTTGTACTATTTGTTTTAAATGTAAATAACATTCTTTTGTGTCTGACGAGGTCGTACTAGTACATAATAACTATATAATAACGAACTAAGTACGTAGCTACTCATTATCATTGTGCCGGTGTTGTTTTGTCCACGTAAGTAAAAAATGTAAGCATTTTTTATTGATATTATACTTTTTGAGTGATTTACTTATATGGGATGGGATAGAGGATAAGCTTATACACACGGCTACACATCAAGCTATACATTTCCAGTATAAGCTGACCTGTCATTGTACGGAAATCCTATAAAATGCGAGATCAGCTTATACTGGAAATGTATAGCTTGATATGTAGCCGTGTGTACGAGTTAAACCTATCGTATACTAAGAAAGTATGGATGTAGAAGTAATCTGTGATGGAAGTTACATTTAGAGGATACTTACGTCAGAAAACCACCCTTTTAGGTATCTACTCCTCGCACTGATTAGGTATATACACGATTATCTACGTAGTGGGCAGTCAGCGGCTTATTATCCATAACGCCGTTTCCGTTTCCTTTTCTGCTGCTCCTGCTATAATAGATACGCGTGATTGTTGGTTACTTATAGTTGTGCTATTTTTAACCGACTTCAAAAAAGGAGAAAGTTCTATGTTTTATGTGTCTGTATGATCGATATTTCCGTCAATTGAGAATCGATTTTGAAAATTCTTTCTTCATTTCGAATTCTTATACGAAATGAAAAATAATTATAAATTTGATTAACTTGGATTCGGTAGTTTTTGAGTTAGCTTCAATGATTTCTACGTATTTTCCCCACTTAGTCTATGTGGATGATGTAAAAATAATATCCTGTCACTGTTATTTACATAGCAAGTGGTATTCGAATTTGTGTGGGGTAGGTGGGTATCATAACAGAACCATAAATGTGAAAATAAAAACTTGTTACAAAAAAAAAAAAAACAGTGGCACCCCGGGAATGCCGACATAATTGAAAACTTGGAAAAAAATTGGCACCGCGATAATCAACGCGTTGATGTTTTTTACTCCACGCACCGCGATAATCAACGCGTTGATGTCTTTTTAATGGTCAAAAGCTGGTGTTGTCACAGTGTCACGAAATCAATGGTTAAGTCCCATCTCAAAAATGCCCAACGAAAAAAGTTTTCACTTAAAAAAAATAACAGGATTTCGGTTGTTTCTTTTGTATTTTTTTTAAATATTATCTCGTGTAAAATTTATTCTAGATAATTACTGTAGGTACCTTTATGTACCGTAGTTAATTCACTTTTGAGTAATCAAATGTTATTTTATTTCAGGTAGGTACTACTACTACGCCTATTTAAAACTAATCCGCATCAACACATAAATATGGGAACTCTAGGAGGAATAACAGCGATTGTTAAACATAAAACATACTTCCAAATAGAATACAATACTGGTGAACTGGCTAGACTTTATATTTTAAACAGCCATGTTTTCAAATATTACATGTCACCAACCGGAACTTTTCTAGACTACCCAGTACCTAACGACGCTAAGGATGACGCTAAAATAAACATTAAAAAAATCACAGATTACGATTCGAAGTCGTTTGAGTATTCTGTTCTCGAAACTACAGAACAATGCTACAATGTTTACACAAATAAAATTACGTTACGGTTTGATAAGAAACAAGGGACTATGGAGGTGCGTGACATTAGAACTAACAAAGAGGTTTTGAAAGAAGCGTCGCCATTGTCCTACGCTGATAAAGAATTCACGCAGACATTGCATCAACGTGAGGACGAGTATTTCTTCGGAGGAGGAATGCAGAACGGAAGATTCACTCACAAAGGAGAACAAATAGATATTGTTAATTCAAATAATTGGGTAGATGGAGGAGTAACGTCACCTAATCCTTTCTACTGGTCGACTTACGGCTACGGAGTTTTGAGAAATACTTGGCAACCAGGCGCCTACGATTTTGGTGCAAAACATTCCGATATAGTCCAAACTACTCATTACGGAGAGGAATTTGATGCGTTCTTCTTTATAAACGCCAATCCAAAAGATATCTTGAACGACTATTACGAATTGACGGGGCAACCTATATTTATGCCCGAATACGCGTTTTACGAGGCACATCTAAATGCATTTAATCGCGATTACTGGGTCAAAGTAACACCAGATACACAAGGCGCGATTTTATATGAAGACGGTTTCTATTACAAATGCTATCAACCTAAAGACTTGAATGGTAAAGATGGTGTATTGGAATCTTTAAATGGAGAAAAAAAAAATTATCAGTTTTCGGCAAGAGCCATGATTGGTAGATACCAAAGACACGATATGCCGTTGGGTTGGTTCGTTCCAAACGATGGTTATGGATGCGGCTACGGACAAACTGACTCTTTAGAAGGCGATATCGAAAATTTGAAACAGTTCGCAGATTATGCAAGAGGAAAAGGAGTTGAAGTTGCGCTTTGGACAGAGTCAAACTTAGAACCTGTAAATCCAAAAAATCCAAAAAAAGGAGAACGAGATTTAAACAAAGAAGTTGGTGTAGCTGGGGTAGTTGCTCTTAAGTGTGATGTTGCCTGGATTGGATCCGGGTATTCCTTTGGACTGAGTGCCGTCGAGAAGGCAGCTAACATATTTGTCAAGGGAGCAAAAGATAAGACTCGAACAATGATTATTACGGTCGATGGCTGGGCCGGGACACAAAGACACGCGGCTGTTTGGACTGGAGACCAAACTGGGGGACAATGGGAATACATACGCTTCCATATACCGACGTATATTGGCGCTGGCCTCTCCGGCATACCGATCGTTGGTTCCGATATGGATGGTATTTACGGAGGTTTCAGTAAATCGGTAAACATAAGAGACTATCAATGGAAGGCTTTCACACCACTTCAGCTAAACATGGACGGTTGGGGCAAGATACCAAAAACTCCTTTCGGTTTTGATAAAGAAGCCAAATGTATTAACAGAGCGTACTTGAAATTAAAATCTATGCTAATGCCTTACAACTACACGATAGCCCATGAATCGATACACGGACTCCCGATGATCAGGGCAATGTTCCTAGAATTTCCTAAAGAGATCTGCGCGTATACAAAGGATTCTCAATACCAGTTTCTGTGGGGGCCTTACTTATTAGTTGCTCCCGTGTACCAAGAAAAAGGAGCTGAAGATGATTGGGTACGTAATGGTGTTTACCTACCGAATAAAGATCAAGTGTGGATTGATTTTTTTACGGGAGAAAAATATCAAGGAGGTAAAATCTGGAACCATTTAAAAACACCGCTGTGGAAGATTCCAATCTTTATAAAAGATGGTGCTATTGTCCCTATGGCTAATCAAAACAACAACCCTAATGAAATAATGAGGGATTTGAGGGTATACAACATTTATCCTAATGGCGAAACCTATCTAGAAGTTTATGAAGATGATGGTATTACATCTGATTATTTAGACGGCCACTATGCCAAAACGAACATAAAAGTTATTGGCCCTCCATCAAATGAGAAAGGCGATTTGCTGATTCATATTCCGAAAACGATAGGAAAATATCAAAATATTGTGCAACAGAGAGTAACTCTTGTAAGAGTAATGGCCTCCAAAACTGTAGAACACGTGAAAGTTGCTATAAATAATGAATCTGTCAAAATGACAAGAGTAAATACTGAAGAAGAATTCAATAAAGCAGACGACGCATATTTCTTCATGGAAAATCTATTGATAAACCCGTATCTCATTAATTACGGTGGTGAGGAGCTGGAACAAAAGTTTTTACTACTCAAAATACAAAAAACAGATGTTACTACCAGCGATGTTCATATAAAACTCAAAGGCTTTCAGAATAACGACATAGTATTCGGAAGTAACACAACTATTAGTACTGCATTACGTGTGCCATCTGGTTTTACAGCTTTAGATGAAGAAGTAACTGCTACATCCATCACTTTACGCTGGGGGCCGGTAAAAGGTGTTTACTACGAAATAGAAAGAGATGGAACAGTGTTCACTAACATTACAAATACCAAATTTACATTTGAAGGCTACCCATTTGATTCTGAACATAAATTCAGGATTCGATCCGCGAGTTCGATAGGCGTTTCAAAGTGGAGTTACTACATAGTGATATCAACGAAAGAGGATCCTCAAAAAAATGCAGTTAAAAATGTCAAAGTTACTTGTAGTATTCCGTGCCAGCCATCTCAAGAAGTGTGCAAACTGACTGATGGGGACGCGGCGTCACTGTGGCACACACATTGGGGGAAACCAAATCAAGCTGACCCTCAGAAAGGAAAAATTATCTCCTTAATGTTCGATTTAGACAATATCTTTGAAATTGATCGATTAGAATACACGCCACGTGAAGATGCGGGTAATGGAACAATTTTACAGATTCAATATAGATTTTCTACCGACGGCAAAGTTTGGAGTTCAATGTCTGACAAAGTGAACTGGGAACATGACGAAACTGTAAAGAAGATTCCCATGCGCGGTATTAAAGTGAGATTTATAGAACTTAATATTTTGAAGTCTATCGGCGGCTTCGGCTCCGGCAAAAACATTTTGTTTTTTAAGAAAGATTAAAATGTAACATTTAGTATGCCGTTGAAAATTATTCTTATTTTTGATATTACGTTTAAAGCATTTTATAAGAATTTTTGTATTCAATGTAATTTTTGAGACTGTTATAGTAATTAATTATTAAGATTTTTTTTATAACTACGTCAGAATAAACCATCCTAAATATTCTAATTCTGAATACGTACTTTTTGAAAGAAAATAATATTACCAAATGGAACCTACCGAATTAGTCGATTATTTATTCGGCAGCACTATTTATTTTCGCCATGTTTATCTATAGGGTACTAATAATTCCGGTACCTACGTTCGTTTCCTATTCAAATATTCATGTTTGTAAATTTTAACAAAAAGCAATGTAATTTTTAACAAATACATTCCTTATTAAAAAAAAAAGTGTATCCATATTGTTATTGTAAGATGTATAATAATTATTTTTGTACCCACTGTTACATGAAATTAAAAACTTTATTTTTGCTATGTTCAATTGATTTATAATATTTTCATTCACATTAATAAAATTTATAACAAAACGTGCTGATGACTTATTTCTTGTGCTTTAATAAATTATATATTAGGCAATATCATTTGATTATGTTTGTAAATCTTCAGCATTTCTTATAGCTATAATCGTGCAGACCGATGACCTGGCATCGAATATGCAACTTATTGATAAATCTTCTAGTACACAGCTGTACTCATGATCAGAGTACCTATTCCTCACATATTGAGATCTTGGGTCTTCAGAAAGCAAGCATTCTATATTTGATTTGAACGCTTGTGCTCTTTCACCTATCAATTCATTAAGCCTGGCAAGGGCATCGTCAGTAAACCTGACGTCATAAGTCTGTGACGGTGGGTTTGAAATCCATGGAGCCACTCTAATACCATCATGAGTTATATTCGTTAGATGGGCCGATTGTGGGGGAGTATATCTTTCTTGACCATCTGGCGCCCCTCTTTCAGTATCAGGCCTTGAATTCGGGGGTGTTCGGTAATTTCCGTCAACTAGATCGGCGCTTGATGGCGATTCGGACGATAGCGATATCGGAGTATTGACATTGCTTGGCTGCTCCGGAGATGGTTCTCCTTCGAAAGGTGAACGGCTTGACGGGCTGGATGTGTTTATTCCGATTGGGTTTGTTATCCGTGGACTGATACTGAAAAGTATAAAAGTAAGGATATATTTTAACGACAAACATAGTGTCTGTTCCAAAAGTATCTAAAGAAAATATAAACAAACCTGTACCCTAATTGCGTAATACACGATCAGACACAATCTGAATCGTTTTGAAACAGTTCGCTAATCCATCGCTTGATAGGTTCGAAAAAAAATCTGCTCAACAAAGTAAATAACGCAATTGTCTTAATCATTTACAAAAATGTGTTACGCAATTAGATAGCTGTTCAGGTTAAATTATTATGCAATCCCTAAACTACTAAAGGGGAGTAGTAACATTCATTTGTACTTGAAAGGTTTTAACTTTATATCTCACTACTTTTTCCAACAATTATTGTTTGAATAATTTTAATTGAAAAATCGGTAACGTAAATTGTTAATGAAAAACTTCCATTAGAATTTCGGGTTGAAGTATTCAAATAACCAAATCATAGCTTTGTAAGTGGCTCTACAAATTTGCATCCACAGGTACCTACTCTTGAGGTTTTCTGATCTATTGGTTTATCCCTAATTTATTTTTTTCTTTCTGTCTTTACATTTTCGTGAGATACTTTTGGAACAGAGCATAGTAAAGAGTTCACTACGTGGGTTTTTCATTGAAATAAATGTGAAGTACCTACTTATTCAGAATGCTACATTTATCTAGTATAGTATAGTATATACTTAAGCTCGCTTAAGTATCGAGCTCCTTAAGTTCTGAGTTGAGCTCCACGATTACTGACAAATGCTTGCACTGACTGGACAGGTCCACTCAAATCTGTGTGGTTCTTTCCTCAAAAGACGATTTCTGACACTAATCTACATGGTCCTCATATAGCCTGACTAAGATTATGTCTGGACTTTAAAAGAGACTTTCTGAGTTTGTTTCGGCTTTTCTTCTCAGAGTAGTCAGATAGGAAACGCCGAACTCATCCAGCAAATGTTTTTATTTTTTATTTGACGTGTAAAAGTGATTCCGATATCCTATTTACAGAATAAACAATTTCATTTAATTTCTACATAATGAATTATGAAAATGTTGTGTGACTGACACTGGCTTGGCCACCATCAGGGATTTTAATTTGAATAATACTAAAAATTAGTCGTTTGTCGCCAAATATCAGAATTTGTTGGTTACTGGTTCAAAAATTTAAAGGGTTTATAGGTGGCCGATCTGGGGAGCATCTCCCCAGCTTGGCACAATTTGTATCTCAAAAGCTAGGGCACCTAGCGGAGACCTGTTTTCTCCCAAATTTTGTCACTAATTAGTCGGAATCAGTCCCCAAATATCAGAATCTGTCGGTCACTTTCACACTTCAAAAGTTATAAGCGTGTCTAGGTGGCCGACCTGGGGAGAATCTCCCCAGGTCGCTCATCTAGAAAGACTAATTAGCGACTAATTTTGTATCCTATCAAAATTAAAATCCCTGATGGTGGCCATACCAGTGTCAGTCACATGAAAATGCTAAACTTACTGATGGTACATTTGAAAATTGAATTGTTTTTTTCTGAAATGCTGACATGCCAAAGTAAGACAGAGAATCAAATCAGTAATAATGGAGATATTGATGTGTTGGTTTGGCTAGCGTGACTCGCTTTTTGTCAATCAGGTTGCGTGTTAATATGTACAGTATTTATATTCTCTTAATGTCCCTCGGGTATCATCGGATTTCCGAATACAAACGAATGCTAATGTCCATGTCCATCAATTATTAGATAATATCGTGTATAATAATTTGAATTTAGAACTAAGTATTTTATTGTTGTTTCTTTTTTATTTCCGTGTGAACTATATAGAGCTGCGAAACTATTTTCCTATCTGTCGTGCCTGCAACTTTAGCGGCTTTCCTCCCATTTTTTAAATAAATAACATTAAGTTAAAAGAGTATTAACAACTCTATATACTTCCAAGTCGATTGAGAGCGTCCGGTCTGTACCAAGTGCAAAGGGCAACTGATAGAAATCCGACAACTGAAGAAACACGAGGTTTGCCGAGGGACATTAAGAACATAGTTTGTCTGTACTTAGAACGAAACTTAAGTCGAATTTTGTAAGCAATATAACAAAATTCAGTGTTCAGGCGTTAATATAACACATTAAGCTTTAGAAAGAGACTGTCACATAGTTGAGTTGAGTGGCAGAGAGACGACGCTCTAAAAAACGGAGCTATTTCTGAAACTCGATGTGTCATACTAAATGCTCATATACACACGCCGCACGTTACCAACGGCAGAGGCAACTGCAGCTATCGACGCGTCTTCGGCAGCCGTAGCCGAGTCGACGGTAGTTAGCAACGTCCCGTCTAGCGTTACGTTGTCGACGGCTCCAATTGCCTCTGTTGGCGACTGCCGTCGACGCGTCTATGGCTGCCGCCGACGAGCGTCGACGGCTGTAGTTCCCTCTGCCGATGGCAACGTGCCGCATGCATAGTGCTAGAAGAATCTTTCGGCGCTCTATTGACATTGACATGGGGTCTGTTGGTTAACACTAATGAAATGTATTGAACAAACGAAGATGGCGGCGTTAGTTCAAATTTGAGGCACGCGCCATAAGATCTTTTTATAGCTGTATTTTGTGTTAAGACTATACAGTATACCTACATGATATTAAAAAGAAAAGTTCCGCAACCAACCTCCTTGCATCATAAGAATCATCATCAATAGGCAGACTAGCAAGCGTTGCCGTAGCATCACTGATGCCTTCTGTGGGTGGCCGCACCAGTGCGGACATGTTCTCTGCGAAGGCTGGCGCTGGGTAGTCATACTGTGGTATATATGGCTTTACATCCAAGACTGGGGTTCCGTTCACCATGTCCACACCCAAGAAGTGTATCTTATTGCCTGTGTGTTTGTGAAGAGACAACCAAGTTAATACAAATGTCATTTATATGGAATAGAAAAGCTTGCTTTGATTACAATGACTCTTTTTTCATGGCTTTGAAATGTTTGGCATTTCGGTAGGTAATTGTGTCAATGTTGTCTTAAATTTTGAGCATAAATAAAAGCTTATCGTAGCCTGCAAACCAATTTTTTTTTTTTTAATTATGTCACATACAACCTAAATTTTTTTGCTGTGCGTACTTTCAAACAAAAACGAACTTATATTTTTGAAAAGCTTTTAACATTCGAAAATAAGAACTGTTTTACGATGACAAGGCACATACCTTCGATACTCTCTATCTTGACAAGAGAAAGACCAATAGGACACGGTCGATGAGGCGACCTAGTTGAAAATACGCCTCGCCTCTCGCCACGGAGCCGTGGGGGCGCCACTTTCGCTGGAGAATTTGTGCTCTCCGTCATATGAAAGTGGAATAATATCCTGAAAGAATTTTAAAAGCTATTAGATAACTGGGATATTTACGCAATTTATTACTGGGTGAGAGTACCTGAGGATCGAGTTTAATGGCTTAAGATTGGAGAGTTCTACAGGCATGGAACTAACGCCCAATCTCTGGAACGAAAGTTATCAATCAATTGCCTAGATTTTTCCTGACTATATTGGGGTCGACTTCCAGTCTAGTTGGATATAGCTGAATACCAGTATTTTAGTATTTTACATGGAGCAACTGCCTATTTGACATCCACAACCCAGTTACTGGGTAAGACAATACCCCTTGGTAAGATTGGTTGTCAGACTTTTACGCTTTAACTACCCGAAATGACTGTCAAAAATCATGTTTTTTTTTTTAAACTTCGCCCCACACTAGGAATTTCTCCTGTATCGTGGGTGCGTTTCACAAACACTTAAACTCACATACACAAACAGCCAGACCCGGAACAACTACTTGTAAGTCATACAAATATTTGTTCCGTGCGGGGATCGAACCCGCGACACGCAGCGCAGCAGTCAATCGCTTAACCACTGCGCCAACCGAGGCATGGAGTGGTCTCAATATGAAATTCATCCATCCACGAACCAACCATGGCAATCGTAGCTTAGCCCTTCTATCTTCATATGCGCCTGGTATCATTTAGCCACGAGCCCCTTCATTTCAACCAATCACAGCCGTTTTTCGCACACTTTACAATTTGTTAGGTACTTTTTGCATTGAGTTTCATTCAAGAAACTGGGCCTAAGTCTACTTAGTTCACTAAAAAAACACATTTTAATATTATAAAAAGCTGCATTGATAAAGTTACAATACTGACCATATATGCGAAAACTCCTCCAACCCAATCAATGCATGGTCCGGATTATTAAACACACAGTTATTAATAATAACAGTCCCCTTTGCGTTGGCCATCACAGTAGGCTGGCGTGGAACTCCCCTTTTATTATGAAATGCGGTCTCAATCACTCCAATAGGTTTGTACTGAAGAGCTTCTGCATCCAATGGGTGAATTTCTACACCATTGTGGTTTGATGCTACTGTTGTTGCTGGAAGATTGAAAGTAAATGTTACAGTATGAGAAGTTAAGACAAGATACAATCCAGTATATGACTTGTGTGCTGTAAATAAGATACACTTCTCCGTAAAGTATTTAGATGGTTGAAATCGGTCTTCAGCCTGCTCTTCGGGCATCTGCAAATTATATCATCCCATAACATCCAGTTAGACAATCAACACACTCTTATCCCGTCAAACGATTCCCTGCATGTAAGCACTTTTCGCAATTATTTTAATTTTATTTATTGTTGTTTCAAGTGTGTTTTTCTTATGAACAATCACTGTTTCATATGACATTTGTCAGGTTAATGCTTATGCTTTTGCAGTGGGACACCAATCTTAACATAATTATGACAAACTAAAATTTTGCCAACTTTAATTAATGAGAATAATAGAATAAAAGATAACCTAATGTCTATTGAGGCAGCCACATTGTATAACCTTGAGATTTTTTATTAACATAAAACTAATAATTATGATCATTTTATGTAAATTTTAAGAAGTTGTTGTGTGGGAACACTGATGAATGAAACATTGAAAAACTATTCATTTAATCACAACAAACTACTGTGGTAAAGTCGTGCTTAGAGACACTAATTGAATCAATGTCAAAATTATTACCAGGAAAGACTACAACTAAGATTTCTACAGTGAAAAGGCAATTAATCAGACAGAGACTAAAATCATTTACATTCCAAGAAATAATTACGTTCTATAAATGCATGCAGGCGTAAAATTGTATTGTGTTAGTGTCTGAAATCAAGAAAAAGTTTTTATTATTTTGAGTAAATTACCTATATCTCCACAATTTGCGCACCGAAGCACACTCAGATGGCTTTTTATGTACCTGATTTCCTTTGTATGCTCCTGTTTCAATGATGATACTTGCTGCCTAGAATAAAATAATGATTTTACATAATTACGAAGTTGATCCATGATATTAACAATGTATATTACTGCCTTACCGTAAGTTTTTGATTTCCGTTCTTGCTATAGCGATTTGATTTCGATAGTACTCAATATTGTCCGTCATTTTATACAGTAAATCGTAAATATTCACTAGAAAACGGTTCCCATTTATTTATTACAAATAGTAGCAAGTGGTGGCTGAAGGAAATGAAATTACATTGACACTTGGGCAATGTGACATTGACATGAAGACGCTGAATGGTGACACTGTTGAAACCACTGGTGGAATTATTAGTATATACTTGTAAACCAACTGTACGATTTTTTTATTTAGATTTTTGTTGGGTAAGATTTATACACACTTACCATTTTTTTAATTATGGACATCACATGCGCATTAGACTATCTGATATAGAAATCGTCAAAATATGTGTGAAAGCCGTTTGACCAGTAATAATCCTATTGGACCATTAAGACGGGGCCCATCTCCGAGACAATCCATTAAGCCAATCTAATAATAGCCTCGTGTAAATAGAGATAGTCCATTGCATTGGACTGTCCTCAACCTTTGTGCTTCTTCATTTAACTGGCTTATATTTTTCATGAGCTCGTATAAATGATCTATTCGACGAGTCCAATCCCCGAGACAATCCAATAAGCCAATCCATTAAGCCAGTATAATGAAAAGGCAAAATGGCTTGAGGTCAAGCCAATGCAGTGGACTGTCTCTATTTACATAAGGCTATTATTGTATTGGCTTAGTGAATTGTCTCGGGGTTTGACCCATTGAGATAGTAAAAACACGGAGGCGCCGCGATATTCTATACATAAGTTTGCTTATACAAATATGGGTGAAAAACGAACTAGAATGTGAAATATCGTGTTATTTCACTCTTTCGAATGTGGTAATCGTATTTGATAAAAGAGACAACAATATTTCAGTTGTTCCTCATAATGGCAACATTTTGTTGAGACGTAGTAACAGTTGTAGGTAAGTGCCATATCCGCCATAATATGCGACAAGTTCATGGTAGTTCTGCTGTCAAGTGGTTGTTTACTTTTTGTTTTATTGAGATTTGTGAGAAAATTACGTGGAGTTTTCCTTTAAAACTACATATATACGTTGGAAAACACCAATTCAACATGCCTGTGTGTTGTATTGTGAAGTGTGGTGCAAGAAAGAAGGAAAATCAACCTCAATTATCTTTGCACAGGTTAGTAGCCGGTTTTCATGCAATAGTACATAAAGTGATAAACTTTCGATGAAAAAATTGCTAGGTGATCATTAAATACGGCTTAAATTTTAATATATGGCTTAATTTCCGTCCAACAGACCTTTTTATTATTTCATAATTTCATTCGTTTGTTTAGAATGATATGTCATGGTGGAATAGTGTTGTACCGTTTCCGTAATAGTTTCTGATACTAGTTCCTTCGCTGCGCTGAAATGATATTGCTAGGTCCGGCCCGTGGTTTACAGCAAACTGTACTCTTTGATTCATAGCACCGAGAGACCGTTCCGCAGAGTTTTATGTAGTGTATACGATTTTTTTGTTGAAGTTTTTAAGATTAAAAATACTGTAGTACATACATTTTATGTAACTTTTATGATTTCCGCGGCTCACGCTAATAAAGATCCCAGTCCGCATGATTTTATCTGACATCTTCAACAATAATCGTCAAATTTCAGCCAATTTACACAAAACTTTAATGAATTATACACTAAAACCTTCCGCATGAATCACTCCGTCCATTAGTGAAAATTGATTGAAAATCCGTTTAGTAGTTTTTGAATTTTTCGCGTTCAGACAGACAGAAAAACAGACAGACGCGGCGGTGTACTTTGTTTTATAATATGTAAGGATGTGTATTATTCCGAATGTTCATTTATGATAAAATTGTTAAAAATTTAATTCACTAATGCCCGTTTTCACCGACAGCTAAGTGACACTTAAATGAATACCTAAATAAAACTGCACTGTTTTTCAACTCTCAGCGCTGAGTCTACCGTTGAAAATCCAACAGTTAACTTTCATTAGGGATTCATTTAAATGTCACTTAGTGAAGGTGAAAACAGGCATAAGACTTGCATGCTCACTCGATACTAAATATTTGGCTTTGTTTAAACGTTCACTTGCCAAACATTAGGTTTGCGTTACAAATATTTGTGAAAACTTTATTTGCTAAGTAATAATTCTATAAATGAAATTATAATTATGCGGAAAATTGTTTGGGAAGTGATAAATTGTCAATACTCGTTTTTTTCTGTTACAACGGACTATTAGCTAATATTTTTTTAAATATGATTCAACCGTGATATCTAGTAAGATTCGTTATACTATTACGTACTAGTATCGATACTCGAAATAGTAACACCATGTTCCCTGAATGACACAACCCTAGCATTGGCAGCCATTTTATGCGACATTTTGAGTTGTAGGTATGCACCTTTTTTTTGTAGGTATTTCCAGTCCATACTTATTAAATGTCTATGGTTTGACCCCATCTAAATGGTCCATTAGTGTAATGGTTTTATATTGTATCTGTGGTGATGTGTGATCTGTGCGGGCCCCGCCCAAGATAGACAATAAAAAAGATGTCGGTTTAAGAGTAGCTTGTTTTATTTAAAATAACATAATATAATATGGCGCAGTCGAGTAACTAATAAAATAAAGAAAAAAGTGAACAGTAACGTACTAAATACTTAAAATGGAAATGTTAAAACAGCCACCACCGCTATCTTTAGTAGGCGATCTGTGTCTCAACTTTAAAAGATGGGAGCAAAGATTTTTGCTCTATTTGAAAGCATCGGGGGCTGAAGAACGATTGGACAGACAAAGTCAAAATGCATTACTTCTGCACATAATTGGTGAGGATGCTTTAGAAGTATATAACACTTTAGACATACCAGAAGACGTCGACATAAAAGGAATATTAAATAGATTTCGTGAATATTGTTCACCGACAAAAAATGAAACCATGCAGCGTCACCTTTTTTTCACACGCGAAAAAAAAGAGGCAGAGACCTTCGATGAGTTTGTTACGTCTCTCAAAATACTTAGTGCAGACTGCAACTTCGATAAACTAAAAGACAGTTTAATTAAAAGCCAAATAATAAGAGGCATTGGAGATTCTCACCTTCAAGAAGCACTATTAAAAGAACCTGACTTAAATCTGGATAAATGCTTAAAAATTTGCAAGGCATCTGAAGTTGCTTCAAAAAATGTTATAAAGATGACAGCAGAGTCCCAAGTGTGTGGAATAAATAAAATGGTAAGGTTAAATTATAGAAAAGACACAAAGGAGCAAAACAGTCGAAGGGAATGGAGACAGGACAGTCAAGGTGAAAGAAGACAAGACAATCGCAGCAATAGAGAGCAAGATGGCCAAAATGAAAGACAGCAGAACAGTGGGAGTGACAGGAAGCAGTGTACTAGATGTGGCTATTATCATGGCTTCAAGTGTCCAGCATTTGGACACAGTTGCAAGAAATGTCACAAGTTCGGTCACTATGCTAAGATGTGTAGGACTCCTTGGCAGGTACAAGCAGTAAAACAGAATATGTCAAATGATAGTGATGTCTCGGATATTGTTCTAGGTATGGTCAAATGTAACAATACTTTGGATAAATGTTTGTATGAGTCCGTAGAAATAAATAACAAAATTATAGATTTGAAATTAGATACTGGTAGTGATTGTGATGTTATGCCATTGCATATTGTGAAAAAGCTGTCCTTAGAACATAAAATAAACAAAAATATGTTGAGACTCAGGAATTATGATGGTTCAAAAATTAATTGTGTTGGACAAATATGGTTAAAATGTAAACTTGTAAATGGAAAAAATATTACATTATTGTTTCAGGTGATTGATGGCAGTGAGAAGTCACCGCCTGTTTTAGGTTATACTACCATATTCACTCTAAAATTATTAAAACGTGAGTATTTGAATCAGATAACTATTGATAAAAACTATAATTATAAGCAGATTGTAAAAGAGAATGTAGATTTATTTGATGATCAGCTAGGATTGTTAAAGAATGTTGAATATGATATAAAGTTAAAAGAAAGTTATCAAGCTAAAGTTGTGCCATGTAGGGGTGTACCTATGGCATTGCATGAGTCACTTAAAAGGGAACTAGACAAAATGGAAAACCTAAATGTTATAAAAAAAAAATTCTGAACCTACAGATTTTGTAAGTAATATTGTAATTGTTAAAAAGCCAGATGGCAAACTGAGAGTATGTCTTGACCCCAGTAACCTTAACGACTGTATAAAAAGAGAACATTTTAAATTACCAACATTTGATGAAGTATCAGCCAAAATGGCAGGGGCCACCGTGTTTAGCAAGTTAGATGCGTCAACTGCATTTTATTTAATCAAACTCAGTGAAAACAGTTCAAAACTATGCACTTTTACCACTCCATTTGGCAGATACTGCTTTTTGAGATTACCATATGGACTAGCATCTGCTCCTGAAATCTTTCATAGACAATATAGTCAAATATTTGAAAAAGTATCTGGTTGTGAGGCATTTATTGACGATTTAATAGTTTATGGAAAAACCAAGGAAGAACATGACAAACGGTTGTTAGAGGTACTAAAAATTGCTAGAGAAAATGGTATTAAATTTAATTTAAAAAAATGTGAATTTGGAGTTTCTGAAATAACATATTTAGGCCACATTTTGGGAAAAGATGGCATCAAACCAGATCCAAGAAAAGTACAGGCTATATTGAACCTTGAAAAACCAAAAAATGTAGTAGAATTACAGCGTGCTATAGGTATGATTACATATGTTGCTAAGTTTATTCCATCATTATCAGAAGTTTGTCACCCATTAAGAAAGTTAGTAAGAAAAGGGGTGGATTTTTCTTGGACCAAAGAACAAGATGATTCATTTCAACAATTAAAAGATATTCTGTGTTCACAACCTGTATTACAGTTTTATGATCCCAATAAACCCTGCAAATTATCGGTAGATGCTTCAAAAAACTCACTAGGCGCAGTATTGCTGCAAAATGATCTTCCAGTCGCATATGCTTCAAAAGCTATGACTCCCACCCAACAGATGTATGCACAAATTGAAAAAGAAATGCTGGCTATAGTTTATGGGTGCATCAGATTTCATCAATATATTTATGGCAAAACAATTCAAGTTGAGTCGGATCATAAGCCACTTGAAGTTATATTTAAAAAACCGCTGTGTGATGTTCCTCTAAGGTTACAGCGAATGAGATTACAGTTACAAAAATATGATGTAATAGTAAAGTATAAAGCAGGTAAGGAATTACTTTTGGCAGATTCTTTGTCACGTAACTTCAATAATTCTAAAGATGATGATACGGTACTGGAAGATCTTGTTGAACCGCATGTTAGCATGATAAGGTATAATTTAAAGATGTCATCAAACAAATATGATTGGATCAAACAAAAAACAGCAGAAGATAAAGAGCTGACTCAGCTTACAGAATTTATTAAAAATGGATGGCCAGATTTGCATAAAGTACCTGAATATTTAAAGCCCTATCATACATTTAAGGAGGAATTGTATATATTTGACAATTTAGTGTACAAAAATAATTGTCTTGTTGTCCCAGTATCATTAAGGCTAGAAATGCTTGACAAAATTCATTATAATCATTTAGGCATTGAAAAATGTAAGTCCAGAGCCCGAAAATGCCTATTTTGGCCACGAATGTCTGTAGATATAGAAAATAAAGTAGCTGCTTGTAATACCTGTAACAGATTTAGAAAAAGTAATTGTAAAGAACCAATGACAATACGGGAGATGCCAGAAAACCCATGGTCAATGTTAGGTTGTGATGTATTTTGTTATGATAATGAGAACTATCTTATTGTAGTGGACTATTTTAGTAAATATGTAGAAATAGGTAAATTAGAAAATTTGTCAGCAGAGTGTACTATTAACATGTTAAAAAGTATTTTCAGTAGATTTGGTATACCAGATGTGTTAATGTCGGACAACGGAACAAATTTTTCATGTTATAAATTTAAAGATTTTGCTAGTGATTGGAATTTTGAACATAGAACAAGTAGTCCCCTGTATCCTCAGTCAAATGGCCTTGCAGAGCGCTTCATACAAACAGTAAAGAATATATTTAGAAAAGCTGATTATGAACATAAAGACAAATATCTAGCATTGTTAGAATTCAGAAATACACCAATATCGCAAGATATGAACCTCAAAACCCCATCAGAATTACTAATGGGCAGACAAATTAGGGGATTATTACCTATAATGGAAAATAACAAAGAAAATATAGACATTCAAAGTAAGTTGTACCATAACGCACAAAAGCAAAAATATTATTATGATAGGAACACTAAAGAACTACCAGAGCTTGTAGAGGGTCAAAATGTTATCATTAAAGAAAATTCGAATAGGAAACCTAGTGCATATGGTCAAGTGGTATGTAAAGATAAAAGACCTAACTCATACAAGGTCATAACTGAAAAGGGTAATGTTATACAGAGAAATAGGCGATATTTAATAAAAAATGAATCTGGTGTGGTCATTCCTCAAACTCCTCAAAACGGTAGAACATACGTAACAACGGACAGCTCACCAATTGAACCAATTGGGTACAGTGATGGAAGGGGTAATGAGGAAGGAAGAGAGTTAGCAGAGGAGGCTTTGCATTGTAATTTGGCTGGTTCAGGCGAAGTGACGAGTAATGTGGATGCGTCATTGTCAAGTAATGGTGATACTGATGTTTCCAACCCATTACCTTCGTATAGAACAAGGACCGGTAGAAGTGTCCGAAAACCGGCCTATCTATCAGAGTACCTAACTGATATGTAAGTGCTGTTAGTTACAAGATGTTAATTTTATTTAAGGAAAAGGAGATGTAATGGTTTTATATTGTATCTGTGGTGATGTGTGATCTGTGCGGGCCCCGCCCAAGATAGACAATAAAAAAGATGTCGGTTTAAGAGTAGCTTGTTTTATTTAAAATAACATAATATAATAATTAGGGATTAACAAAGAGAAAAGTCTCAGGATTAACAAAGATAGCCCATAGTATTATGTGCTATCTTTGTTAATCCTGAAGACTTTTATGGGAGAAATTCGTTTACAGGAGATGTTCCTAAGATAACTAAGTCTGTTTTCATTACCTACGGACACTTGTGGTGTATTATTATGTAAATTATATCAAGGGTGTGTGTGTTTATTATATTATCATATTAGATCAGTGCTAGAACCAACAGCTCTGAAGTTTTCCAAACAGGATGTCAGGAAGACCATCCTCGATTTGATCTTCAACTCCGATCAGATTATTTCTGTCATACGCCTCCATTCTTCAAGAAAAATTAAAAGTTAACAAACACAAAACAACCTGTAAATTATAAAATATTTATTCTATTTACCTTTCCACTAACACTGCTTTTTACTAGTGGTAGAAGCTTCCCTTTTGCTTAACTTGTAGTATCGGGTTAGTTTGACTATTGAAACCATATAAGTTCTGAGAAGTATGGCCCAACGACGCACCATTTCCGAGTTAGGAGGTTTCTTTTTTTATAACAAAAGAATTTCAGTTTCTGGACTAACAGCAGTGCTGCCACCTATCACAAGCTTTTGGTTTTTAAACCCATTCTATACACTAGACGCAGCCACACTGAGATAAATTAAAATGTATGAATTTTTTGCTTCAGTTTTTTTTTTTTTTTTTGTTGATGGTAAATCATCAAATAACTTCTCCCGCTCTGGGTGGAGCGGGAGGGCGTGTCAGACTCTTACTGACTAAGGGCGACTTGCAGCTTTTACTTAAATCTCGATTTAAACTCGACTTAGGCTTAAACTTAATTTAACGGTTTGCATGTCATCGATTTAGCTTAAATCTCGATTTAAATAAACGTCAAAGTTAAACTGGCATCTGGGTCGGTTTAAGTTTGTTAAATCTCGATTTTGTATACAGACGTCATTACAGTTTTATAAATTTCTCTGTTTATTTGCAAAAATGAATTTCTTTTCATTTGACCATCATGATTTTTTATCGGATGATGACGAGGAGATCGTACAATATTTGGAGACTCCGTTTTTCTCTAGTAGAGTGTACGAAGAAGAAGCGATTTGTTTAGTACATTACGTGATGACGAATTTTTGAAACGGTTCCGGTTAAGTAAACATAGTACAAAGCTCCTTTATGATAAAATTATTCCTTTATGATAAGTTTCCAAGTGATTTCAACAGGTAAGCATTCAGTTATAATTTATATTAAAACCCACATACATAACCTAACAAAGCGCCAATGACAATTATTTTAACCAACACTGACTAAACTGACTTTTGAAGTTTTAACATTGACATTATTGATAAATCAAATTCATTTTTCTCCATACGCAGAACTGAGTTGCCATCACTTTTTATTTGGGAACGGAACGCATAGAATGAATGGCGAATGAAATATAGACCTAATCTCAGTTTAGTTAAATCGAATGTGAAATGTGACTGTGCAAGACATGCCTAATGAGATTTAAGTTAAGTCGAGCTTAGGGCAAAATCGAGATTTAATTAAACCAAGCTTTGTATCATTTTGCTGCAAGTCGCCCTAAAACCCACCCGTGTTCCTTCGGTTGCCCTGTTTCCGGGGGCCACGATCTCCCTTTCGGTTTTCTTCGCAACACCGGCAGTTTGCTTCAGTCTTACGGTCTTACCTACACGATCAATTTGACATCAGTCTAGCCCAAAACCTAGCCAAATTAAAGGAGGAAACGGATGTCAGATTTCTGGAATGTTCAGACAGAACCGTCTGCAGTGACAGGTGTAGTGGCGAACAGTTTTAATATAGCGGATTTGAAGCTATACAAATTTAAACATCTCCGATTACAATTTACCACCACCGTGGCCGCTACCACCACACTGCCTTTGCCTGAACAACGTACTACGGCCCCCTGAGCGAAATGAAAGCCTGCAACATACAGTAACCTAATTGCGTAACTTATTTTCGTAAACGATATTGACTAATTTGTTTCGTTTTGACAGTTCAAAAACATTCATTGCATTAGTTTACGTTGCTGAGCAGTTTTTTTTCTAACCTATGAAGCAAAAACTGCCACCTGCTCACTTCAGATGGCCCTGATCTCCAGCGTATAATAATTTGACAGCTAGGCATACATTTTTTGTAACCAAGCGACTTCTTTTACGCATAATTAATTATTGAGCCCAGTTGCGCAGTTGCTTACTGCAAAAATACGGGGACCCATATATTTGCCAAAGATGTTGTGAGAAGAAAACTGTGGCAGAAAGCTCTCTGAAAAAAATTGGAATCCGATATTTCGTCGAGACGATGTGCTATTTTTTTATTTTCCAAATTTCACTACGAATTTTAATATTTACGTTTCTTTATGGGCACGCCCACATAAAGATTTAATCGACTATAACTACTTGTTCAGTGTTTTAAAAGAGAATAGTTCTGTACAACTATGTAATAGTTCCGAATCAAGTTTAATTGCCTGGTGTCGTCGATTTTGCTACCGCATTTTGCAAAATAGACACAATCTGGAAGAAGCACGGATAAGTTCCGTAATAAATATGAAAAGTAGCTGCAAAATGCAATTCAGTGACCAGAATTTCCAACGAAACAAAATGAAAACGTAGACCCTTCTATAGAAAATGTAAGGGAAAATATCGAGCATATGATTTCCCTGGTTAAATCAGATTCTTCAACCTGTACAACTCCTAGTCTTCGTAAATGCTTTGAGGATCTTGGTAACCGGTAAAAAAGAAGACGCACTGAAATAGCAATTGGATGCAGTGGTAGCAGCAGCAGCCCTGAATACAAACAATGAAATAAGTTTGTAAAAGAATCTTCTTTTACGGAATTTTATGACTTAACGGATTCCGAAAAGAATGACACCGAATTTGCTGATGTCAATGATTTAGCAAACATAGATTCTGAATCTGAATCGAACAATGAATCGAATAATGATGACGAAGATGATGAATAAAATTTGATGTTTAAATGTTTTTCGTTTGTGGTTATTGCAATATTTCTATGTGTGTATTATGATAGTAAAAACCATAACTTAAAACAGAACCAGATTCAAGAGGCAGACCTCGAATCAGTAAAAAAAACATGATGCATAGGATATCAGAAGGTGCACGTTTGGCGCACCATGTGTCTAAGCACTAAATGCAGCTCTTGGCATGTATATTATAATAGTAAAGACCATAACTTAAAACAGGACCAGATTCAGGAGGCAGAGAGTTGCATTCACTAATTTTCAAAGTAAAATTTCACATTTTCCCAATTAACTCCTGAAATACGAGAGATAAAAAGAAAGTCAGTAAGTGTTTTAAAGGCACTTGAGAACTTAATATGATGGCATTATTTGTTTTTGAAAATGAGACTTTTCTTTCTTGGAAATGCCTATGTTCAACCTCTCCCATACATCACCCTATATGTCATTATGCTAGTAAATACCACAGCTTGAAATAGGATCAGATTCAGGAGGCAGAGAGCTCGATTCAGTAATAAAATACATCGCCCTATATTTCAGAAGGTGCATGTTTGGCGCACCATGGGTCTTAGCATTAAATGTACCTTTTGCTATGTGTAATACGATAGTAAAGCCCAAAACTTGAAACGAAGCTGGAATCAGGCGGCAGAGAGCTTGATACAGTCATTTTCATAGAGAAATTTCACATTTTTTCAATTAACTCTTGAAATACGAGAGATAGAAGAAAATATATCGGTACAAGTTTTGAAGGCATTTAATAACTGAATACGATGGCATTATTTGTTTTTTAAAATTAGATGTTGTTTTCTCAGAAATGCCTGAGTCCAGCCTCTCCCATACACTCGTTCCACTGTGCGACTTATAAGAGTCTGACGTGGTGACATTTGTAACTAAATATTTTACTTACACTATTTGCGCTGTAGCATGGTGCGGGTGACAGTTTCAGTAACATTTCGTTTCACTCTTGAAAGTTGCCGCGATTTACAATTTATGACTTAATATTTCAGTTGTACCACATTCGTAATATATTAAATAATTAATAACTGTAGTAAATTAAATTAAACCCAACCAGAATGTTCTAATCAAGAAATAAAATCAAATTGAATGAAAAATTAAGCAAAGTGTTATGCGTATAACGTAACGCCATAGACGTATTTAGTGATGGGATGTACTGCTACGATGGATAGTCGATATTTTTTATAATAAAAAACGTATATTGTGCGTAGGTCAATTTTTATTTTTAAAAGGTCTAATTATACAACAGAACATTTATAGGGTAAGGTTGCTTAAAAGGTTGCTAAAAAAAAATACATGTTATTCGTCTAAACTCATATCAGAGTCAGGAACATCTGAATTGTCACTCAATTCATCATCTGAATCTGTGACGGATATTATTAACGATGACTCAATTATGTTGTCAATATGTATGTCACGATCCCAATCAGACATAATGTCCCTTTTTGTTTTATTCACGACCTTCGACCAGTCTTCAGGTTGAACATTGTTGATGGCCTCTTGTAATAGGGCCAACATCTTATTTGCCGTAAATGGCGGCGAAGTATTATTTCTTGCGGCGTAACCTAAAAATAAACGAACTTATAAAAAAAAGTATTCAAATAATCATCAATCAGCCTAATCTAGTATCTGGTAATGTTTTTAAACTAGGTACATGCTACGATCGGAAAGCTGATTTTTTTATAAAGCTTCAAAATGGGAATTGAAATTAAAAGCATACCTTTTATTTGGGCCCAAATCAGCTCAATAGCGTTATACTGGCAATGGTAGGGTGGTAGTCGAAGGACCTGGTGGCCTTTTTCTTTTGCCATCTCGTCCAGAGCATAGGTAGGAGTTGGTGGCTTATGGCGTCGGACTAAGGCAATAAGCTCCGTCTTTAACATTTTTATATCTGCTGTAACTCCGTTTTCACTCAGCCACTTCACCAACTCGCTTTTGCGGTTGGATTGGTTTGGGGGTTTATTAACTTGCACCGAATGGTAGGGTGCGTTGTCCATTATTATGGTCATAGGCTCTTTTAAATTGTTTAATAGACCTATGAACCAATCTTTAAATTTTTCGTAATTCATCTCCTCATGATACTCCGTAGTTTTTTTTGACTTAAAAGCCAGCAAACAATCAGGGACGAATCCACTTGCTGTACCTGCGTGACAAATAATAAGGCGTTCGCCTTTGCCTTCCGGCACTTTGGTACACGATTGTGCCGTATCGTCGGTCCAACTTTTACCCACTGTGTGGTTGGCGTTTAGCCACGTTTCATCCAAAAAGACAACTTTGCTCCAATCACTTATGTTTTTGGCCTTCCTTAAAAATCTACATCTTGCTAGGGCAATGTCAGTCCTATCCATAATAATCTTTCTTTTGTTAACTTTTTTGTAAACAAAGCCAATATCTTTTATAACTTGCCGTAGCGAAGTAATACCTCCTTTGAACAAGTCAGCTTCTTTTAATGATTTTAGAAGCTTGAGCAATGTGGGTAGCTCCATTCTTCTATAATAATCATAAATATGATTTCTAATAGCAACCTTAGCAAAATCATCCAAATCTGTGATTGGCTTCACCTTGGTCCGCTTTTTGTTGGGTGTCGATAATTTATTTTCAAACATCCCATCTTGGCCAATTTTCTCACGTGTTATACGCGAAACAGTATTGCGGCCAATATCAAGAGCTTCGGCTACTCGTTCTACAATATGATTCAATGGTAACAACGGTCCATTATTTTGTTGTTCTCTTTCAAAGTAGTCTCGGAGGCGAACAACAAGCTCCCTGGCCTGACTACCCAAAACAGTTTTTTTTGTATGCTTAGGCATGGTAATAACAACAAACTCAACAAACTTATAACAAATAACAATTTAACAAAAATGAAAACAAACAATGAAATCGTAATACGTGTCACATTAAGTCACAATATAACGCGCTTGCACTCGTACTCGCACTCACAGCATCGCACGGGTAAACAACATGGCCGCCGCGCCGATGCACCATAGAGCAAAAATGTTGTCACGAAAAAAAAAACATAAACCCGATTTTGATTATTTTATATAAGTACAAAGATAATTATGTAGCCATAAAACATTTATATTGACAAGTTTATACACGTAGCACACACGTAGTTACACTGCACAACTGAATAATACACTAATTTTCATAACAATATTAAAGAGAACTAGATTCACGCTGCGAGTATCGTTGGCGATAAAAATGAATTGCATAACCTCACATCCCTACGTGGTACTGACAAATGTCAACGTCATACGGGCAACTGTCACCCGCACCATGCTACAGCGCAAATAGTGTAAGTAATGCAAACCTATGATGATGGCACTACTTTACCGACAAGTGCTAATAGGTTTTGAGTCACCCACAAGCAGTGAATTTTTTCTCATTTCCCATTCGAAGTAACGAAAGTGCGATAGTGGCGCCCTCATTTTCATTTTACTCTTTTTGCCAAGCTGTACAACAAACAGTAGTTGTTATAATTGTTATTTTATTTACATTAGTTTATTAACATAATTTATCACAACACGTTTTTCCTAAAATATAAAAAAGAATTCTGCTCTTAGTTTGTATTGTAACCTTCTTGTTGTTCATTTTCGAACGTGTCAATATTTTTTCTGAGTTTTTTCCCGATTTGTAGAGGCTTCCTAGTGTTGTTCTCTGGTTGGATTGTCGAAACATAATATCGATTCAAGCTTAATTACGTTGTAAGACAAAATTATTTTGGATTTAGATTAATTTGTTTTATTTTACTGAGAATTTTATTACATAAAAACGCTGCATTTCAAAATTCTAAATGGTATTATATTTTTACGTAATTTCAGTTAATGTTGGTAGCATACTGCAGACTGACAATTTACATTGGTTTATGATTTAATTAATTATTTTAAGCAAAAGTTTACTGTTTTAAAAGCTAAAAAATAACAATTATATGTCACACACAAATTAACTGCATTCGATTCAATCGAACTTTTGTCGATAAACATAAATAATTTCATTCACCTCACTTACTATTGCGGTTTGCCATTTGCCGCACACGTGCTTAGATTTTGTGATATTTTTACCAAATTATTTTACTTTGCAGCGTTAGCGGGACATCACAAAAGATCTCCTGTAAACAGATATTGTTTGGACTCATCCAATCATCACTGCATTTAGGTTGTGAGTATCACATTGAAATTATTTTGACGTGCTGGGGTGGGGCAAAATGTCTGTAGAAAAAGACCGCCACGTGTCCTATATTTTAAATTCCCTTTATTTTATGTCTTTATTAAGTCTAATCTAGGATTAGGAAATTGTATGTAAGGGTTAGTGAACATTGGGTGTATATTTTATATTTTTTTGTTGTGGGAGTGGTAGTCTGTGTTCGGCGTAATTATTTTGTTTTCACATAATAGATTATTTTTGGGCGCCGGTTCTGTAGCTTCGCCGCAATACATAATACTTGCCGCTGTCTCTAACTATGACAGACAATGTTTTAGATTCCATCATCAAGTTTTCATTTTTCATTGAGATTATTAAACTTTCCTTAACGCCAATGGTTCTCTATTACCTATAACCCTCAAATGTGTGCTTAGAGCACCATTTTCCCGTGTCTTTACTCTATCATCATCTAATAAAATGTTATTTTTACTCTAATTACAGTTTATTTTTAATTAGACACATAAATAAATACCTACTTATTCAAACATTATTAAGGAACAAAAATTATCAGTAGGTAGGTAGGCAAAACAGATAATATTAGTAGTGTAAATGCTGATTAATGTTTTTCACAGCTCAGTTATCAGTTCTTTTATGACCTATAATATTAATAACAAAAAACCTTTCAAAAACTCAAATTCTAAATATTGAGGTTACAATGCATTGTAATTTTTTTTTGCTGTTTGAACACAAAGTCCACCATGGATTCTATTTATATTCTTGTTTTACTTGTTATTTGTTGTGTAAAGCAGTATTGTTTAACAACAGGTGATACAACAGTCAAAAACGTTCTGAAAAAAATCTAACAACAAATCATATCTGACTTTTTCCAAGATACCTCAGATTTCTTGATAAAATTTAATAAATCACTTCATCTTAAAGCCAAAGCATCAATTAAACAAGCAAACACAAAAAAAAACCTTCTATTTACATATAATTAAGTTTATTAACATTCAATGTGTCATCCATTTCGTAGCACATATTTATTTCAAATACAAAATCATAAGTTGTAATAATAGTCTGTGACTCAACTTATACTATCTAATATTGAGACAAAGTACAACATAGCATCTTTTTCACTATCTATTTGAATATGGTTATAGTTTTCCTGTTAACGTCAATTAGTGAACAAACATGATTAGAGACAAAGTAGTATGCATTGATAGTCAATGCATACTATTTTGTCTCGGGTTGTGAAGGTCAGATAGGCAGTGGCTCCATTTATGAGAGAACAGTGGTGGCCCAGTGGTAACAGCCGTGATTTATGAGTTGTAGGTCATAGGTTCGAACTCAGACAAGCGCGTTACTTTGTGTAAATTATATCATCACCACTGCTCTCAAAACAATGAGGGAAAACATCGTGAGGAAACTGGCATATCCTAGAACCAAAAATTCGGAGACGTGACATCTACCAACCCGGACTGGGCCCGTGTAGTGAATTTAGGCCCACTACCTCTAACCAAGAGGAGGCCTGTGTCCCAGCAGTGGGAACATTATAGGCCGATTATGTGAAGGTCAGATAGGCAGTGGCTTTATTTAAAATACTGGTATTCATACACATCCACTTAGACTGGAAGCTGACCCCAACATAGTTGGGAAAAGGGTAGGCAGATGATGATGGTATTATGCAGTCAGATGAACTAAATAGTAACTGCAATGATAGTGCAGTGACAAGTTGTTGCAGTGATAATGATAATGCAGTTGCATTTCTTTGCATATGAATTGCAGTCTGAATGCACATTGTATAGTATTCAGCTATAATTACTTGTATCATTTCATTGTTTTTATCAGTCAGGGTTTTTTTTTCATCATTGGTATTTTAAGTTATCTATTATTATACATATTTTATTATTACCTACCTACATACCTACCTACAAACCTTGTCCTGAGACTAAAGGGCTTGCTACACGGCAGTCAACCGTGTCCCGACACAGGTAACCTTGGTGTTTTACAACCGTGTAGATGGCGGTTTACGACCAAATTTCAAACAGCTTTGCCTGTCGCCAACCAAGGTCACCTCTGTCGGGGATGCGGTTTGCAGCCGTATAGCAGGCCCTTTACGGAGCACAAGAAAAAAAGAATGATCCAATTTGGTGTATTCAATATTGACCCATCAGAAGTTGCCGTGTCAAAATTACAATTTTGATTTTTCGGCTGTTCCTTTGGGTTTTTTTCCAATTTTTTTTTTCCTAAACCGCCCCTTTGTTGAGGCGATCAAAACAAAAAAAAAATATTCAAATCGGTAAGTCATCTTCGAGTTTTTGCGAGACTAATGCACGGCAATTGATTTTTATATAATCATATACAGGGTAAGTTTTTAACCAGTGCGCAAACTTAAACACATGATTTTACTCATCATTATGAACAACATTTACGATGGGACCAAACATGAAATAGCGAAAAACAAATCAGCTGTTCCCTACATTTATTCGCATAACTCGTCAAAATGTATGGAACAGCTGATTTCTTTTTCGCGATTTCAGGTTTTGTCCCATAGTAAAAGTTGTTCATAATGATGAGTTAAGTCACGTGTTTAAGTTTGCGCACTGGTTAAAAACTTACCCTGTATATAATAGTATAGATAGAAGATAGATTTATATTCTATTAGGTATACCAACAGCTGTTTACACTGGATACTGAATCATACTTAAAAATAAAAGTACAGTGCAACAATTACAGTGTAAACACCATATTATGCATTTATTACAATAAATCAGAAAACCGGCCAGTGCGAGTCGGACTGGCACACGAAGGGTTCCCATACCACCGTACAATATTTAGCAAAAACGCCTTGTAATCACGTTTCTTGTATGGGTAATTGGGAAAACCCCCTTTAATTTCTAACTTATTCAAAAACTGATTATTATTATATTATTATATTACACAAACTGTGAAAATTTCAGTTGTCTACCTATTACGATTCATGAGATACAGCCCGCTGACAGACAGACGGATGGACAGACGGACGGACAGCGGAGGCTTAGTAATAGGGTTCCGTTTGACACCCTTCGGGTACGGAACCTGTTTAGAAACTTGGCGCAAATACATATCTGGTATGTATTTTTGTGCCAAATTCCTAAACCAACGGATTCCGATTTTTCATACAGATTGTATTGTTGGGGTAAAAAGGTGGAATACAGACTATATTCCACCTTTACACGCCAACAAGGGATGATTTTTGAAAAATTGTTTGATATATTTAAATTTTTAGGGTTCCATACCCAAAGGGTGCTAATAAAGGGCTGTATCTCATGAACCCCCTTAGGGGTAGAATTTCCAAAAATCTTTTCGCCTACATTACAAAAAGAACCTACTGTCCAAATTTCGAATTTCAGTTGTGGTCAGGACACTACCCTCTAATAATAATATGTATAGATTTAAGACGCTTTCAAACAGGCGCGACACGCGACGCGACACAAAGACACCGCTCGTCGCGCGACGAGCGGTGTCTTTGTGTCGCGCCTGTTTGAAAGAGCCTTTATCCGCAAAACTAAGGCTTGAATTCCTCTTACGCTGATGGCGGTCGCGTACGTCGGTCGCGCGTGCTTATATACATTGTGTTCTATATAGCACCATACTGCGACGCTGACGTCAGCCGCGCGTAGGTACATACATTGCGTACGCGACCGACCGTACGCGGCCGACATCAGCGTAAGAGGAATTCAGGCCTTAATGCCACATATTCTTATTAACGTAATACGGACGAAGGTAACAAACCACCTCTCCATTTAGCGAATTAGAGATAAAATCAATTATTGCTTGCGTGGAATAAATGCGAACCAGAATAAGTAGTCAGGTATGCAATACAAGTAGGGAAATCGTAACACCCCAGCTCTTGATGCACTCGTTAGTGGGTGGGTGGGGTGGAAGCAGGTCGAAGGGTCTCCCTAGATAGGGGGGCTCGGAGGGCCCTTTTACGACGGACTGGGGAACACATTATAAATTCAGACTACCACCTCACGCCGGCACAGCCGCGCGAACCGGCACGGTGTACAAATGTGCCATAGAATGGAACGGTGTTCGCGAAACGCGGTGCGTATGGTGCCTTCAGCGCCAGCCGTAAACAAAAACGTCAAATGCTTTGTAAATTTGACAATGTACCTACCTCAAGTTTAGCACTTGATTTTGGGAGGTCAGGTGGCGAAAATAGGGTCCCAAACATTAATACGGACTATCACCTTGCTCTGGCACAGCTGCGCGAATCGGCACGGTCTCTAAAATGTTGGGTTTTTCCAAAGAGGGTTGTAGGATTATTCTTTAAGTACATCGAAATAAATACTAAAAACAGAGTCTTGACATTGCCGCACTAGCTGATGCGAAGTGCAGGCGCTCTTTAGAATGACGAAATCGCGTTTTAATGTACCTACTTAATCGATACTGGGAAGTTGTAGGGTGGTGTAGGGGTGACCAGTACCCCCCTTAGTGACGCCGTAAGGGCGGGCTACCAGGTCAGTCCGACGGTAGTGTAGACTGCATTTCGCATGAAAGTATTGATTGATGATCAGAATTCCATAATTTAGAGAATTTTCAGTACCTAATTAACCAAATTAATTCTATGAAACGTTCATAAATGGGATTTCCACAATAAATTCACATTTCTCAATTAAGAAGCCTAATTTGAGAAATTTTAATTAATTTTCAGTGATTCCAATTAACCAAATGGAATTCGATGATGCGTTCAAACGATATTACCACAGATTAATTCGATTTGAAAACTAACTGTTATGTACTGATTTTGTTGTCGATATTTTCAAAATTGGGATAATAAATGTGCTAATACTATACAACTGGATCTCTAATGACATCAAATTAATTAATCCGCGAACAGGTTCGATTTTTGCTTAACACGCGGTCAAGGTTAAGTAACAGGACCTCACTCCTTGCAATAATATAATCGCATCATTCGCTTTTACACATCCTTTGCGAATATTTGTTTACCCTGGAATTTGATTGTGGCGGTCAGTGGAGAAAAGACATGTTTTTGTGATATTATTATTTTAAAGTTATTCGTACTTTTAACCTGACATGATAATTTTGTTTGGGATTTGTTAGGTATCCACTGGTATTAGATCTATTTTTGCCTGGTTTAATAGGTCTAGAGCTATTTCATTGGCAGTTTGCACCGATTTTGAACCAACACGTTGGTTAAGTTCTCAATTGATGTAATATCTGTCGTGCACTACGTCCATTATGAAATACACCTTGTCGCTTTGGGATAGTTGTTTTGATCATTTTGAACCATCTGCTCCCCTATATTTTTGGCCTTGACTACAGACTAATTTTTTTACTGAACCTGAAAAAAGCGGAGTTTATATGCATTAATTAGTAATTTATTTAAAAGTATGTCCTTGGACTTTCTTGCCCTTTCTTTTCCATAGGAACCTACTACGATTTGGAATGGGCAGTAGCTTCACATTTCTGACTGAGCGACTCTTTTGCACAATTCACAAGTGCCTGTACATATTCTCTTGTCACCAGCCCGCCATAGTTTTACATGGCAATGGTGTCCGAAGCGAAGGCGAATGGCGGCGAGATGGAGGCAACCACTGAGTTGCCGCCAGCGCTGGCCGAGAAGCCAGCAGGTTTGCCGCCCGGCAAGTACGCTCTCGTCGGGTGGGACATGGATACCACTGGCAGGAGGCTCATTGATGAGGTAAGGGTTAAAAGGAATTATATTTTAGTATAGTAGAGCTCTTTATTAAGGTGGTTTCCGCGGGAATACTGCCACCATAACTTACTTCCGCATCCGTGTTCCAGTTAGAACAGTATGTTGTAATTACAAACATTATAATATGTAAGATACTCCAGCTTTGTTTTTTGGGATATCTTTGTATTTTATTTTTCTCCGATCTTATGGTGTACACAAGGTAGCGATAGGTGAAATCTTTTTTTTAAATCTATTTCGCTTCCTTCTGCACTTTTAGATGGAAGAACAGGTGAGTTGTAGTAATGTTTATGGGCTTCGTTCATACTCATCCCCAGTCCGAACTCTTCCGTTTCGTTTATATCTAACTACATGTATAGCTCAGTGCTGATGGTAAGAAAAGTGCTAGTATGATTTTTATTTACTTGGTCATAATATGCGGTATAAAATTAAGAGTAGGTAGGTAGGTACTATTAGTGCTTTTTCAACATCTATAAAGTAGAATCAACTTTAATACACAACATAGGTATTATAGGCTCGTTTAAAAGAACCATTCGTTTATCTAAACTCTTAAAGTCACAGTTCGTAAATGCAATAATTAAAACTTTGATTACATATTAAACACAGTTTGTACAATAATTAAAGCTCTCTGCAAAAAAATCAGTCTTTATCCTTACATATTATAAAACAACGTCCCCCGCCGCGTCTGTCTGTCTGTTTGAACGCGATAAACTCAAAAACTGCCGAACGGGTTTTCAAACAGTTTTCACCAATGGTCGGAGTGATTCATGCGGAAGGTTTTGGTGTATAATTCATTAAGGTTTTGTGTAAATTGGCTGAAATTTGACGATTATTGTTGAAGATGTCGGAAAAAATCATGCTGACTGGGAACTTTATTGGCGTGCGCCGCGAAAATCGTAAAAGTTACATCAAATTGATGTTCTACAGTATTGTTCATATTAAAAAGTTCAATAAAAAAGTCCGTGATGGCATATGTCTATCTTCTAAGGATGTCCCACAATAACCATTTTTATCTTTCAAAATTTGACAAAAATTTCATTGTTATTTCCGAAGTTATTTTGACCGGTATTATAATCGTTATCCAATAAACTATGTTACTTAAATTGAGCATTTAATTTAGATTAAAATATGCCTTGGCATCATTTCATTTAAATTAATGGTTTAAAAACTGTCACAGATTCAAAATTACGCGTAACAAAATAATTAATTATGGTTAACGGCAACGCGGACGCAGTGGTAGGAGTCAATGACCTTTTCCTCGGCTATTAGGTATGTAATCTCGGTATCGGTAGCACTTTCCCGTGGGATATTTTTCGACATCCACGCGGGCGAACCCGCGGGCAAAAGCTAGTATACAATAATTAAATTATTGTAAAATTTCTAGGAATGCAATATTTAATAATTAATCACTACTTATTTGCACGGAATCTAAGTAGTTCATTTTGTCAAAAAAATATATAGAAAAAGATCAAGACTGCTATTGTAAAATAATACGTGATTAGTATTTATTATTTAGACAAAGAGTAGTAGCACAAAATGTTTTGCTAACTATACCGTGTGACATGAAATGAAAAATTATATTTGAGATCCTCCCAATATTTGAGATCCTTGTTGCGAGGATCTCAAATATAATTTTCATTATTAATTCTCAAATATTAATAATATTAATATGTTTATAGATATTTAAGAAAATTGATGATAATTGACCACTCGGGGAGTGGTCAATTTTCATAAATTTTTCAATGTTGAAAAAAAAAATTACCGAGAATGGTTCTTTATCCATAGATTACAAGAAAACTTATACGAAATCTATAGCCTTAATATAAAACGAAAAATCTCTGAATATTGTGTGCACAAATTTACATTTGCAGTTGAAATGTATGGGAGAACATGTTTTTCAACTACAGTGTTAAGTTTGTATTTGGGATAAATTCATCCCAACTACGGAACCCTTCATTTTGCGTGGTCATGTCCGTCGCCCATTGATATCCGCAACAAGTAGCTGTTGTATTGCCGAATTTATTGAGGTTTACTGGTTTATTTTTTGTGTATCAGAATTCTGTCCTATAAATCGCCATAGGCCTTTCTTATTACTTACATACTTACGCATTTTTGAGCTTCAACATAAATGTTTCCAATTGTTTCAGATATGTCAAATTGCTGCATACACTCCACAGCAATCGTACTCCCAGTACATTATGCCCTACGGCGACCTCAACCCGGGCGCGCGCCGCCGTCATAATGTCCGTGTGGTCACTGTGGGCCGCTACCGTATGCTTAAAGACACTAATACTCATAAGGTATATTTTTTATAATTGTAAGAGAAAAAATAAGATCGCATGTCCGACGAAATCTGGACAGTCTGCCAAAACAATGTTTTTTTTTTTTTAAATATCCCCATGAGTTGTCGTATAGATCGTCTTGATAAAAAAAATCGGAGTATTTAACCGAGGGTGAGGCTTAATTATGTTTCTTTATCAATCAATCTGCCCAGCCTTTTCCCAACTATGTTGGGGTCTGCTTCCAGTGTAACCGGATGCAGCTGACCAGTATTATACATGGAGCGACTGCTTGTCTGACCTCCACGCTGGGTAATACATAAGATACCCCTTGGTAAGACTGGTGTCAGACTTTCGGGCTTCTGACGACTCGGTAACGACTGTCAAAGATCCGTGAATGACAGCCGGGATCAACGGTTTAACGTGCTTTCTGAGGCACGGAGTAGTCTTGGTATGTAAAAATGGTCACTCATCCACGGACCAACCCCGGCAAGCGTAACTTAACCTGGTGGATCGACTCATGCGGCTGTTATTACTTAAGCCACGACGACGATTTTTGAATAACCGAAGCTAGATGGCGGGACCTTCATTTAATCTGCCCATATACCTAAAGTCAAGTAAAGGGTGCGTAGGTACCCTACGCTGCGTATCTAAACGCACTGCGTATTCACAGAACAAAATAATCTGTGCCCAAATCGAAATGAGTGCAAAACTACAAACTCGACATCACCTTAAATTCGAACTTTTTCCTACAGATACTGAAAACAAAGTCGGAGATATCGGCCCTGTCGGATTTCCTGGACTGGCTGGAGAAAGAGAAGGGCGATGGCAGCGTGATCCTCATCTACCATGAGCCCCGCCGTCTTAGCCCCACCATGCTTCTGGAAGCACTGACTAGGTAAGATGAAAAATCTTGTGCATTCTAGAATATTCCGTTATGTATGTGACGTAGCCGTTCATGCAGAAAATTCCGCGTGCTAATGTTTTCCATGAAAATGATTGACATAATTTTTTTGCCGTTGTTTCATAGGTAATTTCAGCCCCGGATCTAGATGAATGCGCCCGCGAGTGTCAGCCCGCGAAATTCAAATTTTCTCAAAATGAAAATTTTGCTAGCAACATATTGATCAAATTTAATCGATCGATAATGCGCCAATCCAGTTTGCCTCCAGATCTAGAGCTGGGTAATTTGAAAAGCGTGACAGGCTTAATCGTCTCGTCGCGTAATTTCGGCACATATGTTGCTTCACTTTGCGGTAATTTAGCTTTCCGTCGCGTATTTTTTGTAGAAGTCTCGCGAGAACTTGGCTTGAGATTGTTTGATAACTCGAGATTAATGACAAAATGATCTTTGTTTATCAAAGCTCATAAACTAAATTGATTCTTGACGCTTCTTTTGTATTAAAATACTCTGAAAAGTAAGTTCGTATGTTTAATTACATAATTGTTTTGAGTTTGAGCTTCCAATTCTCATTCTGAATAAGTAGCTGTGCAACTACTGAATTCAGTTGCCGAAGTATTGTGCGATACTTACATGTACGCTCGGTGTACTCTGGCCAATCAACATCGCTATCATCTTGCGAACTGGCTAATATGTTTTACCATGACAAGAGTCACCATCATCGTCTGCCTAGCCTTTTCCCAACTATTTTAGGGTCTGACTTCCAGTCCAACCGGATGCAGCAGAATCTTTACATGGAATGAATGCCAATCCGACCTCCACAATCCACTTACTGGATAACACAACGACAGTATTCTTAAGTAATTCATGTATATACGAGAGAAAAGGGTCATGCTGATTACTTCAATTCTTTTTCACAGGTACAAGCTTCTTGACCGCTTCAAGTCAATAGTAGCCGGCTTTGCGGACAGCTATGCTCTCGCCGCAGACAAATGCAAGGCCACAGTAAAGTCTGTGTCCCTGCGTGTGTTGGCGCGAGTGTTGCTCGACGCAGACTCACTCTCTGTGGACAGCGCGCTCGAACGGGCCACTGCTGCCTACAGGATTGTTGAGCATCTCGCACAGGGTAAGAATAATCTTATCATCATATAGCAGACATTTAACTCACAAATGCAAGGCCAGAGTAATGTTTTATGTCCCTGCGTGTGTTGGCGCGAGTGTTGCTCGACGCAGACTCTCTGTGGATAACACGCTCGAACGGGCCACTGCCACCTACAGGATTGTTGACAGGACCTCTCATTTACGTCATGTAGCAGTCGTTTAACTCATAAATGCAAGATCACAGTAAATTCGGTTGGCACAGGTTAAGAGACCTCTCATTATGGTCATTATAACAATCTATAGGCCTCTCTTATCATAGGCCATTTAACTTTACAAGTATCATTTTAAGCCCCTTTACTTTTTAATCTTATCTCAAAATTCAAACTAAAACATCTTTATAAAGTTAGATTTCGAAAATAAATATAAAGTCCTTCAGTGCAATTTTAAAAGTTTCAGAGTGCATTAGAAGTTTGACCTTTTACTAGGATTCTATTACAAATCTGAAATCGACTTGTATAAGTCATAATAATTATGATCCTCAAAAAAATACTATGTTCCCTATAATTAACTCTATTGTTATTTTTCTTAACTTCTAAAAATAGAATATTACTTGTGGCAATGTCCCATTTTCCTTTTAATTTGGATGAATCTCGTTACATTTCGCTCACATCATAACTTAGCCTGTGAGAGCTGCTAGCAGTGATAATGGGCATGACAATGCCCTACTGGGAACAAAGTTTTGAGACATCATAACCTTGTTCCCAGTAGGGCTAGCGAAATTTATCCTTGCATTATCAGGTGTTTATTTATTTATTATCTTTGGAAGACGTACAGCTAAAGTGGTCGTAGTTCTAATACTATAAATAATTTGGCTTATTCTGCTTCTAGATTTGATATTTTCTCGACGAACTCGATCAAAGCACCTTATAGAATTTTTACACTTCTACTTGGCATGTTTGTTGCCAGTACCTAATGTATTTGTCACAAATGAGTTAATCACTTTAAACACTTGACTTCTTTTGTGATGAGAGACGCGGCATATTTTTCTTTCAAATAAAATTGATTGAATCTTTTGACCTGGCAGCAATCTTTTTTATTTATGTTTAACTAAATGAATAATCTCTGTTGTTTTGTGACCAGGCGAACAGCAAGAAGTAGGAGCGGGCGGCGAAGGCGCGTCCGCCAGTAAGGACATGGTGGAGACCGCGCGCGCGTGGGCGCGCCCCGTGCACACCGAGCTCGAGGCGCTCGCTAGCCTTAAGAAACTGCTGGAGAGGTGAGCTTACATCATTATTGTTTTAAGACCCATATTCATTGGAATGGGCAGGTCACACAAGATATAGACTAATGACATCACTGAAACGACAGGGAATTCATGGAGTAGTCAGAGACAGGATGGAGTGGAAACGAATAGAGCGGGTTTCACCGTTTAAGGCGGTCCTGTCCTTACATGAATAAATAACAATACTAACAAAACATTTTTTATTAAAGTACTAGCTGCACCGCCACTTTTTTTTTATAGTATTTTTGGGCCAGAAACCGTCGCGGGCGTACTCAGAACATCATACCAAATTTTTATCAAAATCGGCCCAGCCCTTTCGGAGTCCATAGAGGACAAACAAACAAACAAAATTGCTCAACATAGTTGCTCAAAATGTTTAATTGTTCCTGGGACCAAATTCACTGGGAAACAACATTATTTTCAGGAGCATTATTTTGATGTTGCGGAAACGAAGTTTAGTAAGGCTGGCCCGACATACATACTGAATTTTGTTTCGAAATATCGATTCGGAATTTCGAAGGCAGCAAATCATACAAAAGTCCGGCCACATACAGACGGAATTGCATTTCAAATGGAGAATTACTGTACGTGTGTGATAGATCCTTGACTTTGTATATATTTGTTAACTTTTGTCCCAATTCATACGGGGCTGTTATATAAGAATGATTACCAGAGCTAACATATTTCTTCTCAATCTTAGACAGAACACGTTCCGGCCTGTGTTCGCTCCACTGCTTCGCTCTGCGCGGCCTGAGCGCAAACGCGTCACACAGCTGCGACGTCTGTTGGCCGACGCCGGGCTACTGTACGACCAGCTGAGGGATGCTTGGATGGAACAGAAGCTTGTGGGTAAGTTATCTGATCAGCATTTTTCTTGACTATGTTGGGAGCTCCGCCTCCAATCTGACTAGATGCTGCTGGATCCTATGTGCTAACCCAGGTCGCGGTCTACCCAAGTGCGAAATTTCATCTAAATCCGTTTTAGCATTAAAGGAACAAATAAAACAGACAGAGTCAGCGCTTGACGGAGAGAGACCGTGCACCCTCCTCGATGGCCGGTGCGAGATTTGTATATCCGTTTTACAAAGTAAATAAATACTCTATTCATACAGTAATAAGGTTCGATATTGTACTAAAACATATTTCAATTCTCGCCTCGCACATCGTCGCGCATCTAGACCTTCTAGACCTTTTACACTAAAGATGGGCAGGGCAGGGCGAAGGACAGCCCTCTGTGCAGAGCGTGCATGGAGGCTGAGGAAACCGTAGCGCACGTGCTCTTTGAATGCACAGGCGTCACCCAGATTAGAACAGAAACCCTCGGGTCACCCAGACCCTACACAGATGTCCTGAACAGACCAGGAGACTTAATTAGCTTCTGGAGGGAGGTGGGCTGGTTGGAGTAACCATCTAACGGCCGCCATGGCCCACGCACAATGGGCCACTTCACGGACTAACTGCGGAAACCAAACCCTTTAACATAGAACATAGAACATGGGCAGGGCGTGGATAGCATTTTTCCTATACAAATTTAAATTCTCTCCCATCCCATCCACGCCTCGCCTCACCGGTGTAAAACCACCTTTAAGGTCAACGTCAACTCGCCGATCAGACACGTCAAAAAATATAGTTACATAGAAGTTGTAGGACATTGGCTACACATCAGTCACGTCAGTACCAAAACACAAAACATTTATATGAATTTCAAGACAGGATATGTACTAGCGTTAACTATGTGGCTTGATCCTGATTGACTCAAATTATTTCTTTAGGCTTGGAGAAGCAAATGTCATCGCTGACCGTGTCCGCTAAGGAGGAAGACATAAAAGAACTGATTGAGATATTTGACTGCCACTTCGACCCCACTAAGGAGCCGAAGGGACCAAAACCAAGAATTCCAAGGAATAAGAATAGGGTGAGTTATTTGCAATAAGTTAGTTTTATTTACATCAGGACAAAAGGAGGGTTGAGCAGAAAATAGTTTCTGCCTAGACCATGGGAAGGACGCATGAGTTTATGTATGTATGTTTAGAGGTATGAGGAACAGGGTGTAAAGTTTACTCATCCTCTATAGAAAAGGGAGGATCCTCCGACCAGATGGTTGTCCTGTCTGGCGGGCAACTGCCCAACGATTGATATCGGAAAATTATATATGTTGATCGCGCGGTAAACTGTGCTTGCGCGATGCAGGATTTGTGTGACGTCAGGTAAGACTGGTTGTCCGACTTTTGGACTTCTGACGACCCGTAACAACTATCGAAGATCTAGCTAACTATCACGGGGTCTTGGTATGTAGTCACTCATCCATAGACCAACCGCGGTCTGCACCAAGCATAGCTTAACCTGATGGGTCAACCCGTGCGGCTATTATTAAAAGGCATAATAATAATAATAGATAATTCACCGCTGGTTTGGTCAACCTCTGATCAGTCTGCTCTCTGTAACTCTGCTCAATATAACGAGAAAAGAAAAATCTGATACAAGTACTCTGACTTGCAAACTAGTGCGACATTATAATAATCCTTTTTTTTTTAATTCATCACAACCTGATTGTAAAAAAATACAAAGAAACTGGTCGAGTTTATAATTATTACAAATTACAATTAATTCCCAATATTGAGATTTCGATTGCATTTGGAAAACTGTGAGCTTTTGATAACAAAAAAAAAAACCATATTCATAATGCTCTAGATTACTTATATTATTTTCATCCTTCTCATGCCAGCAATGCGTGCCGAAGCTTCGTATGTTATGCTCGCTAAGTTATCGCGCTAATGCGGTGGTCACATTAACGGCTTCATAATTTTAACGAATTATCGTGCAATAATCCAAGTTGGCTCTCCATTATTTCGACAGAGCTTTTACGCAGTCCGGAACAACGGTCGAAATGACCAACGCTAGTCCGACCACACGACACGCTTATTATCTACCGTAACCCTTGGCGATAAGTGCTACGCAGCCCGTCATTGTCGGAAGCTTCGTCACGATAGACGCAAATGCGGCCCCAGCATAACACTATAACTCTCGTAATATACTGTCTTTATTTGATTAATAATCTGTACTGTATGTATTCCAGGCTGCATCGTCGGCCGGAGAGACCGGTGAGGCCGAGGGCAGCACCAGCGAGTCGCAGAACAGCTCGCCACACAACTCACCCAACAAGACTAGCAGTGGTCAGTATTAACTGTGTTATTACCTATCTAGCCCCTAAAGTCCCACTGCTTTCAAAACGGTGAAGGAAAACATCGTGAGGAATGCCGGTTTCCTCACGGTGTTTTCCTCCTGTCCTAGAAACAATAATTCTAAGACATCTACCAACCCGCACTGGGCCCGCGTGGTCGATTACAGCCCATTCCCTCTCATAGAGAGGAAGCCTGTGTCCCAGCAGTGGGAACATTATAGTCTCATTATGCTGTCCCACCACTGGGCAAAGGTCTCCCGTTCTCTTTTCCACACATGGCTGTCCATTGCCATTGCAGGTAATGCAGCCCATAACCTAATCTCCCAAAATCACACCATAACAATAATACCACTGGCATTGTTCACTTTCATAGAGAACCATAAATTTACGCTTCGATCTGTCAAAATCAGTGCGTTATTAGGGTCTACCACGTCCACGCCTGTATTACAGAGGCATAGTATCTCACACTCACAATGCCGTATGATAATTAGCTTCAGAAAAATAAGAAATGCTGTACCTTCTGAAATCTTCCACTGTAGTAACCCCAGAGTTATAACAATGTGTCTGAGTGGCTTATTATTTGACAGAAATCTTCCACTGTAGTAACCCTAGGGTTATAACAATGTGTCTGAGAGTGACTTGTTATTTTGACGGAAATCTTCCACTGTCGTAACCCCAGAGTTATAACAATGTGTGTGAGACTGACTTATTATTTTGACTGATAGCTTCCACTGTAGTAACCCCAGAGTTATAACAATGTGTGTGAGACTGACTTATTATTTTGACTGATAGCTTCCACTGTAGTAACCCCAGAGTTATAACAATGTGTGTGAGACTGACTTATTATTTGACTGAAATCTTCCACAGTAGTAACCCCAGAGTTATAACAATGTGTGTAAGACTGACTTATTATTTAGACTGAAATCTTCCACTCTGGGGTTACTACACTGGAAGATTTCATTCAAAAAATAAGTCACTCACACACACATTGTTATAACTCTGGGGTTACTCAGAATTATAACAATGTGTGTGACAACCTTATAGTGATCCTATAAGGGTGTCCCTTTTTGCCTTTTGAGGTACGGAACCCTAAAAAAACACATAACCCAACTATCAGTGATTAGTAAGCATACTATTTATATTTTTCATTCCACAGATGCAGCGGCGGTGGGTGATTCTAGTCAAAAAGTAGAAGCGGCGGCGTCCGACCTCGTGGCTGCCAACTAAATATGCGTTCAACTTCACAATTTACACTTATATTAAAGCTTAGTATTTTCTACCATAGCTGTCGTTAAGTATACTAAGCAGCTCTCGGGTTAGCGACGCCAACAGGACGTCTGTTCTTATCAAAATTTGTTAAAAAGGCCTCACATCAAAGTTGAATAAAATACTTTGTAATCAGATTCATTAAGTACAAAGTTTTACAATCAGTAGCTTTGTCTCTGTTACCTGTATGACTCATCATTATGTTCGATGTTACATATTTACGCCCGGGTACCATCGAAACAGCAAAAATACATCTCTTTGTTGAGTAAAAGTTCTCATAGATTACATTACACAAAATGTCCTGACGCAATGAATACTAAGGAATTTGCAGTAGCATGCACTCGAATTTTTCAAGTGTTTGCGCAGACACTAAGTATTTGCTTGTATGGCGTCAGCTTTGGTGTTAATCCTATTATATTGCGGATTAGAACAGAACATTAGAATTGGTTTTCTGAGGACGCATACAGCTGTCTTTCTTTGTAGACATTTGCCTAGGAATACAGCTTCAGACCAATTATATGTACGGTCGTGCGTCACATTATGGCACAGTCAAAACGAATTTCTAGAGATTAGTCTCCTAATCCGTGCAGATGTCAAGAGATGTCAATTCATACGACGCATCTTCGCTGATTATAATGCTGGCACTTCACTCCACGTATTTGTCAGAATATTCGCGTTACATCGTAAATACAAAATGAACTTTAATATTTAGTGTAAAGAAGGTGGATTTTGTATTACCTAAGTGACGCGAATATTCTGCCAAATACGCCAAGCGAAGTGCTAGCATTAAGATCGTGCAATTTTTTGTCAATTTAGGGTCATTTATGAAAAAGGCATCACATTTATATATGAACAATTTTTTTAACGGAAAAATTAACTACGTCTTCATCAATTTGTTCACTTGGAGTCGACGGGGTATATAGGACACCTATATTCGGAACTGCGTTGGTTTTATGGAACCATTTCGTCGCTAATTCGAAAGCTTAAACATCGGAGCCATAAAGATGTGACAAAACATTTATTCGTATTATACAACTAGTTTTAAGTCTCCTTTGGAATTGAGAGATATTTGTTTTGCATGTAACGTGATGGACATTTTTTTTCAAGCGCCCACTTTTTTTCCCTTTTGCTTACGCATAAAGATTTTTTTTTATATATAGATGGTAATGTAGATGAGTGCCTTAGCAACTCAGTGTAATAAGATAAAAATTATATCCCATAATAATATTTTGGCCTTACCTTTACATTGTTGTTCGCAATGTCATATACGCATATTTTATACGGTCGAGTTATTTTAAAATATTGCAGTTGTGTTACGCGGTAAAGACGAAAAAAAACTTTTATACATTTTTAAAATAATAAATAAATTAGCGGTTTTAACAAAGGCTTCGAACGAAGCAATATTTATTTTGAATAGTCCTTGCGAGTGCAATATTGTGGAATTTTGTACAATGCGGACTTATTGAGTACAATATAGTACTTGTTTTATTTATTCAAAGATACATTTTATTTATTTCGTGTGTGCAATCACAGGAACGGGTGGACTGATTTTTACATCCGATATTTAAAAAAAATATATTTATTTTTTGTTTCTTTCATTTTGCGTTAGTTATGCTGGCTATTGCTGTAACAATTTTTTGCTGACTCAATTACGTCACTTTTTCGTTTGCCATAGAACGTTTCGATAAATAAGTTTTTTTTTGTTCACCATACAATAAGCAAAGTAATGGAAAAAGTGTGTACCTATTAACTTACATCTAATTTAGTTAGTTTTAACATAGACTGTACATATAATTTAATTTCTTATTTTGTTCAGATCTCTAATAAATATGTAAGTCTATTTTAGTTGTTTTATTTTGTATATTATCGCACTGCAACGCGCTTCGACGCGTAGCGCGGGGCGGCTGATTTAACATTGTATCAATTTGTATAGAAAATACAATTTCCTGCGCTCCGATTTTTTGCTATAATCGCCGCCTTAGTTGTAAGCATTAAGGAGACGAGATGAGAGGAGAGATGTGTTTTAAAACCAACCAATAGAATTTCGTTATTCACACATCTCGTCTCCTCTGCTTCAGTGGAGGGAGACCACTGAACGGAGATGTGAGCTATACACCGCCAAGTGCTGGGCGGCGGTACAAAACGGACATGTGAGCTGTGCCTCGCAAGCTGATGACGGCGCGCATAGGAGACGAGAAGAGATGTGAGCGGCGCCGTAGCAGTTCCGCTCTAACCAGCACACAAACTTTTTTTTTTTTTTTTAAAACCCTAGCCATGGGGTCTCAACTCGAACAAATTATAATTAGTGCTGAAAAAATAATCATAGATGGCAGCATAGGGAACAATTATAAATTAACAATCACTAAAAACGAATAAACGGCAGAATTTGGCTGAAGTAAGATTAGTAAAAATCAAAACTTCCTTGTTTAATGCTGATTTATCCATTTAAACTCGTAAATCACGTATTTCCAACAAAAACGATAAGTGAAACCTTTTACTTGAATTCGAACCCATAGAATGATAAAGTTCTGAGTTGTTGAGCTCTTTGCAATAGATGGCGTTTTACTCAATTTGTCATGACATACTGTATAAGCGTTTTGTAGGAAAATCAAACAACATATTTTTATAATCTAATACCTACTTTACATAGAAATAAAGGAATTGAAAGAAAAGTTTCAACATGTTTTTGGCAAATACCTACCGACTTAATTTTTTTTTCATTTTACCAATACCTTTCTAAAAATTCTATAAAAAACTGGCCAAGTGCGAGTCGGACTCGCGCACTAAGGGTTCCGTACCATTATTATCTATAAAAACGAGCAAAAAGAAATCACTTTGTTGTATGAGAGCTCCCATAAATATTTATTTTATTCTGTTTTTTAGTATTTGTTGTTATAGCGGCAACAGAAATACATCATCTGTGAAAATTTAAACTATCTAACTATCACGGTTCATGAGATAGAGTCTGGTGACAGACGGACAGACAGACGGACAGTGGAATCTTAGTAATACGGTCCCGGTTTACCCTTTGGGTACGGAACCCTAAAAAGGATTTGTACGAAACGTTTTAATAGTACATAGGTAGCTAATGGTGACGATTTTTATTAGAGTCAAGTGTCCTCCCCCACCCTGCCAGCTAAATGGTTGGTTTATGTGAAAAAAGATCACAGGAGGAGTATTTATAATGAAATTAAAAGGAAAACTATCACAGCTAAGTAGGATCTATAAGTTAACGAGTAATAAATCAACCAACTTAAAGCGGTTGCAAAAACATGTTCTTCCGTATGTTCTCCCGTATACATTCCGTATGGGAGAACATGTTTTTCAACTACAAAGTTAAGTTTGTTCTTGGGATAAATTCATCCTAACTACGGAACCCTACATTATGCGTGGTCCAACACGTACTTGGCCGGTTTTATTTGATATTTTTAAAAACATTAAGCCGTCCTTCGCACGGATGTAATTAAATCGCGGCGGGATTTTATCGCGCACTGGATTTTCAACTCTCGGTGTTAAGCCGAGCGTTGAGAATCCAACGCGCTGGGACGTACTCTCGCCCCAGTGCGTTGAAAAAAACACCCTTGAATTTTCAACTCAAGACGCTAAGCAGAGCGTTGAAAATCAAGTGCACGAAAAAGTCGTCGCAATTGTATTACATCCGTGCGAACTTGGGCTTACTGTCAAAATTACTTCGGATGAAGAACGCGTGATTTCAGTTTTAGGGTTTTAGCAATAGTAGATTTGGTAACGAGGAGATAAAAATCTAGATTTAAGCATTGAAATACAAAAAAATACATAAAGAGGCATTCGCTGCCGCGTGAAAATTGCTAGCTCACTCACAAAAATGAAACTATTCCGTCAACTCGAGATATTTTTGTTGTATTGTTAATATACTTGTCCTTGAACGTACCGTGCGATGTGCGATGTAAAGAATCTATCTTAATGCCATAAGTATCTAAGTCGACTTCTAGATGGCGTTATAAAACTACAGTCTCTGGCAATTTGTGAGTCGCTGATGCTGCCATCTGTTGAAACAATGGAGGAAGGAAAATAGACAGACAGACTTCAGACATCTCCGCATATTTCCGCTTTGGTGTGGAGTCTGGGCCTAATACGTAATGATGATTTGAAGAGTAGAACACACTTAGTGCTGTGAGAGTTCAGATGTTGAAGGGGTTACATTTAAACACAAAAATTAAAAGAACTATATTTATTTTAAATAGTAACCACATCATCAGTTGACCTAGACCAGCCTTCAGCTAAATGCTCCCTTACTGCTTTGTCCAGAATTACCTGAAAATAAATTGACGTCAGAATGGTGTATGTTGAGATGAGACCACAAAGCCTAGTGGTGCTGCTTCATAATTCTAAAAAAAAAACACACTCCGGGAGTGCCTACAGAAGTGAATACTTGAACAATTTTATTGTGCAGGAAATACTTTTAATGAGGTGTCGGTAACGGTGTCGCGAGTTCAATTGTTTTTTCCCATCTCAAAAATGCCCAATGCACCTAAAGAAGTTTTCACTTCAATAAAATAAATATACTATGTAACCGGCCAAACAAAGGGGCTTATACCCTCTGACTCGCTCTGTATTGCATTCTTGAATGAGTGATATGGCATGGTAAGCGCCGTCATTTTAAATTAGTTTATTAGCGTGGGTTACAGACATAGGCGTACCCAGCCTTTTTATGGGTGGAGCAGATGTAAATAAACTCAATAATTAGTAGAAAATTCTCTCGATAAAACTATAACTACGTTTGCGCGCTCGATTCATCGATACTGCATTGTTTCGCGCGGTAATTTTTAATTTTACCAAATGAATGATTTATTTTGTTACTAAAACCAATTTTTTTGATTCGAGTCTGGAACCAGGGTGGGGCGGATGCCCCACCTTGCCCCACCGTGGGTACGCCCATGGTTACAGTATATTTTTTAAGTTTGCCCCTATCTGCGTATACGAGTGATCTTTCCACGTATGTGTATTGAATATACCGAGACAGTAGGGGAGGGTGAGTTTTCATTGATAACTTACTTCAATATCCTTACATCCCTGCATAGCTCTGCTCAAGACTGTATCAAAATAATCCATGTGAAGTCTGTGGGACATTTCTATCAATCCAATGGCTCCTGTAGCAAAATTAAATCAAATAAGAATGTTGAAGAGAGAACCACTTATGCAAAAACTGGATCAGACTGATCCAGTTTTTGCATAAGTGATTCTCCTTTTTATATAGCATATAAGTACCCCCTAGGTGCTTAACGAAATCCCTTTTAGCCTACGTATGGTAAGCAATGAAAAGTTTTTTTTTTTTTTTTTACATTTACTTATCGTATAAATTGACACAAACTTCGATCGAAATGCATATCGACTATTGACCGATACGTAACTACTTTTCATGTAATAAAAAGATCGAAGAGTTAAATCTATTGATTTCCTTCAGATATGATTAGAAACACAAGTATTGTTTCCTGTGACGAAACCTTATGTTGTCGAATGTACCATGCTTAGTTACAGATATGGGGGTAGTTTAAGAGCGCTGACCTTGAATGTGTAGAAGTCGATTTTTGGGTCTGTTTACCGGGGGAGTGGGGTGCGACGTGGGAAGCGGCCGGCGCCAGTGACTTGGGCTTAGAGCGCACTGCGGTGCGATGACTTGCGATGCGTTTTTCTCGGCGCAGCTAAATCATATTTGTTTTCGGATGCGTTTTTTTTTGCCTCATTGCGCGCGCTTTCACTGTGTTTTTTACTTTACAGATTTTGCGGTAGCAAAATGCACCGCGGTGCGCGCTTATCCTTATTGGTCAATTCAGTCGCCTTTCGCCTTCTCCCGTTATGAGTGGATGTACACAAGCGAGAATCTCCCCACCACTTTGGCCGAGCGCTCTAAAACCATGGCCGGTACATGCTAAGAAACAATGAGTTGTTTCTTTCAGTTACGAATTCTATTGTATCTCAACTTACCCGTACTAGGTAAACTAGCGACTGTCAACACGACCCCTCCAGCCGCTTCCTCCACATGGCTTACGTCCACTAAAGGCTCAGGTTCACCGTCTTTCCACGCCAAGGATGCACTACAAGCGATCACGTACGCCTTGATCGGTATGCCGGCGTCGATCAGTGCTAGAGTCGCCGCGTTCACGCTTGCACAGTACGCGCCGCCGTCTGCCTGATGATAGGGAAGAATTTGTTTTACATACTCCCACTGTTTACTTACTTCTCAAAAATCACAAAACTTCACTACCACCTTGATGAAACAATCCTGCTCATGCCTCCACATTAGTTGTCAAAAGCCGGCGTTTCCAGGTTTGAGGTAGGATTTTAAAATTAATGTATTGTGGAGCAAAATAGCGTTCCGTACCAAAATGGCAAAAAGGAACCGTTATGGTGCGAGTCAGTCTGTCTGTCACAGCTGGATATCTCAATAACTACTAATGTTATCAACTTGAAATTTGGAATAGGTCCAAATTTTGCAAATAAGAAAGAAATAAAATATTATTTTTTTGCAACTTGGACTGAAGAGGGTTTTAAAAATGCGAAGAGGGGCTACTAGGCATGTGAGATATCATATGAAAGACCATTATTTGCACATTCTCAAACATTATTCCTTTTTTTTAGGTCGCATAGTTTTCGGATTTTCGAAAAATGTACAAAAAAATCTGTTCCCCCCTTATTCTATGTGATAAAAGTTTACGTAAAGATTACAGGAAAAATAAAACGATGTCTCTAAAAAGCACACCTTTTCAGAAATCATCAACAAAATTTACATTACTTCCACCATCGGTCAAGAGATGGCGTTTATCTGAAACTGCAATAGTCTACACCGCAGTGTGCTGTGTTAAAATTCTCTAACGAATATAGGCCTCGCCGATGAAAATTTAAAATGGTACGGGCCCCTCGGTGCGTGAGTCCGACTCGCTCTTGACCGGTTTTTTGGTATGGAACACTAAAGAAAAATAATTTTTAATTCTCAAACCAAAGTAAAAGTTGGTGTTTTGTGACTGCTACTAAACTTGATTTCAGTTCATAGGAACTGTTACTGCTATAATCAATTACCATCTTTTAGCACATGGAATTTGGACATGCCAACTACATTAAGTACATAATTCTGCTATTCTTTTCTCCAATTTGGAAATCAACGGGAGAAGCGTTGGGCAGTGCGATTAAAGGCTAAAATAGAATAAACAAAGGAGTTCTCACCTGTAATACTTCAACATAGATGTCGATCTGTGAGCGAGGATACAGCTCTGTTTTGATAGCAGCCATGAGTGCTTGTCTCAAGTGCATGGACATCTCTTGTGACTTGCGATCGCCTCGCGGACGGTTTTTCCTTTCACCTGAAAGATATAGAAAAGGAAATAATCACAAAAATCTGACGGCAGTACTAAAAAAATTCATGGCGCTGAAAGTGCGTCGAGTTGAGCACACAACGTTTATCATCTATGCCATTCAAAGCCGTTTTTATACGGCATTAGTGTCGTAGTGCGAGACTGCGAGTAAACAGTGACACGGTTAATTTGTATGGAAAGTGTTCACAGTGCCTCCTTTAAAAGCCTGTGTGGAAATAATGTAGAAAATACCTAATCTGCATTCGCAATTTATTTGCCAAACATGTAAACAAACACGAGTTTTAGGTAAAACAACTGTAATGCCTACACATAAGCTTCAGTTTGCGCTACAACTTCATATTTTTTTTATAACTTTTTCAACAGTACTGGTCAGTCTAAATCAACTTTATTTAGACTTACATAAAATTGAAACAAGGATTTGAATAAAACCTTAGTTTGTATACAGGGTCAGGGATTCAGTACATGATTCTTAAAAAAATGTATGGAACAGTAGATTTTTTTTTTTAAGTAACTGACGAAAAATTTCAATGCAGGGGTTTCAGAATCTTGTACTGAATCCATAGTAACAGTTTTTGCGTCGATGTCCCTGCCACCCTGTGTATCTGAACGTGTTTAAAATATCGATACCTATCACATCTACGGAGTTTCGCTAAGTAATTTAATTTGACCCTGTAGAGGCGCAGTCATTCTGAGAAACATTTTGGCTTATGTGCCATTTGATTGCAACACCATACCTTAACATTCATCATTATTAGGTGAAAGGATATTATGGAGCAGCATCAAAGTCATCAGTCAGTTCTATTAAAAATATTCTATGATGACTGTTGAACTTTTATATTGATGTAATGTAATCATAAAATATTTCAATAAGATGCCAGTTTTTGGAAACCTATTGAATTCAGACAATGGATGAGTCAAAGGCTATGTCATAATGCATTCTGTTTTAATAAAAATTAAATCTTCTGATCATTGTTCTGTCAGTGTAAGACAAACTCTGTTGTGCATCTCGTAGGTATGTGTTAAACTCAGAGGTGACTATAAACTATTTTTTAATTCTGTAAATCAAATATGAACCTATACATAGTACGAAACAAAGTCACTTTTTGTGTCTATCTGTGTCAACTTAGGTCTTCTGAAGAACACAATGGATTTTAATGCGGTTCTCACCACCATATTTTAGAAAATTTCTTCTGGTAAGTTTATATGAATACATGATTAATTCAATCTAAACCCAGCAGATGTTTTGACATGTCGTCAATGCACTTATGCAAATCAGGGGTGGGTTGACGTGACGCCATCCACATCACGCTCCAGTTTAAAACATCCTACCGGCGCGGCCGCTGGGAACGCAACAGGGGGTCGTTTGAGTATGGCAGATGGTGTTGATACATGTGGTGTAACTGCAAAGTTGCAGTCTGGCACTATTAAGAAGAAGTCATTACGCCCTTGTATTCAATGATAAAAAACTTGAACCCACCCTGAGTTTAAGTTTTTTATGTTTTTATACCATTGTCTTCTACAGCTGATACATAGTTGACCCTACTAATCAACACAATCCCTGTCCTGTGACTTTTGATTTTTGTTAATTTTTAAGCTATTGTGTCTGATTCACAGACTAAAAGTGTTATTGTACCTGCAATACACAATTTTCTAGTGATATTTTGAAACAGCTGCACCCCACGGTTTCACCCGCATAAGTTTCGATCCCATGGGAATATCCAGATAAAAAGTATTATATGTGTTAATCCAGGTTATAAACTATCTGTTTGCCAAATTTCATGCAAATCTGTGCAGTAGTTTTTGCATGGAAGAGTAACAAATATTCATCCTCACAAACTTCCATGTTTATAATATTATTAAAAATAAAAATTAAATTAAGTAGGATTAGTAGGATGATGCTTAAAGTTGGCAATGTTGTTCAAAACGGTTAATGAGTTATTTCTAAACAAAAAGTTCACAAAACCTAATATAAAATAAGAAATAAGGTAAAAACAAGATTACCTGTGGAGAATGTGGCCATGCTGTACTGGCAGTTGACCACAACACTGTCTTGTAAACTCTTTGATTTTGAGGCCTAAAACAAAAGATTATTCTTAACGGATGGTGGACTCTTAAACAACTATAGCCATTTATAATAAACTTGTGCTGTTTGGCGCCTGCAAAGATGTTAATCAGTGGATTAGTTACAGTTACATAGACACATTGTAGATCCAGTTAATTATTATAGCAGATTTTTCTTTCAGAGAATGGACCAAAGTAATACGTAATATAGTATTTAGATGCTCTCGGATGGAAATGATGTATCCAGATTCAACGTTCGGCAGTATGAGAAGCTATTTGAACATACATTTTCTGCTCTCTTTAAACGTGCGAGCTATGTTTTGACAGCACTTTGTAAACAAATAAACTCTGGCCCAAATAGGGCCTATTAAGTATGGTGTTCGACATTAAAGGAGCTTAGTAAAAATACTTGAACTTACCTGGTGAGGACCGTAAACAGCAGCTAAGACTTTGGTGTTTCCTTGTTCTAAATAGGCGCTTCCATCGGGCTGAGTAAAAACACCGAGTTTGCACTGAATACGACGAAGTTCGTTCGGCCTTCGGCCGTCGAGGCGAAGCCCTTGACTTGATAACAAGTCTGGCCCTGGCATTTTGTTGATAAAATACAATACCGGAACAATTCACGTGTGCTCGCTGATTTTGTAAACACAGAGGCATGCTAATCAGAAATGACAGAATTGTCAAATTCAATTTGGCATTAGTGTTACCAACTCCAAAAGTTCAAATTATCGAGTTCTCACGTCGAAATTATAGTTTTTTTGTAAAAAATACAGTAGAAAAAAAAAAACTAAATCAAATCTTAACAAAATAGCATATTAATTCAACTATGCTAATTAAAACTAGGTGAACGCTCGCTAAGGGCACCCCCTGTGGGGTACGAACCTTGGCTTAGGGCGACAACCGGAGGGGGGACATCAAGGGTCCCATCCTTGATGTCCTCCCTCCGGGCTGGATACGTCGATATGCTATCATGGGAGACAGTGGTGTATATGTGATGCTCCCAAGAGAACTAAGTCTGTTTTCATTAGATACAGGCACTTGTGATGTGATATTATATAAATTATAGTAAAGTATGTGTGTGTTTAAATTATCCTATTAGATCAGTGCTAGAAGTGCTATATCTTAGGTTAGGTTTTTCAGTCAGGAAGATCATGCCCGAGTTGATTTTCAACTCTGATTAGGTTATTTCTATCGTGCGCCTCCAGTCCATAACAAAAAACGAACTTAAAGTCAACAAACACAAAATAACCTGTAAATTAAAAAACGTTCAAATTCATCGACTTTTCCAGTAAAGCTGCTTTTTTACTAGTGGTAGACGCTTCCCCTGTCATTAGCTCGTCTTTTAATGCTGCACTCCAAGCCTCTTACATATTTATCTAGTTTTCGTATAATTTGTAATCGATACAAAAGTAAACATAAACAACAATGGCGGTTCAAAGACTTACAACTGTGCTGCCACCTGTTACGAGCTTTCAGTTTTTAACCTCATTTATCTGTCCATAATTTTATTTTCTGTATTATCTGTTGTCAATGGCTGCGAATGGAATTCTGTTGTGACTGCTAGAGTGCAAATTGTAATTCGTTTAACTCGCGGAAAACATTCAAATAGCAATTTATTTACACAGAAAATATGTGACTAGTGCCTGGTGTTAAAAATTAGGTATATTTTATTAAAATTAACCTTGGATCTTGAGACTCGCGCCCATTGACCGTTGTCTTGTCAATTGTCATCCCGGTGATGCGTGCGTGTGCATTACATTTGGATAAAAAATCGATCAAAATGATTACCAATTCATTGTAATGTCGACATAATCAATTGCTAAACATATTGTTCAAACTTTTGTCGAATCAAAACGGTGATTGTGCACGTTAGAGTGTAAAATATGTATTGTTTATATTGATTGATGTCCTAAATAATTTGTGTATAATTGTGATACGTAATTGTTACAGAAGTGACTAAACTACAATGGACGTAGACGATTCGGCGGTCGACCTGAGCGTCAGGTGATATTATTATTGTATTTTGTATTTTTGTTTACATTTTGTAATATTGTGGAATTATGTAATTTTTTTTATGATGCAGGGCATTGCCACCTGAGCTGAGTGAGCTTAGAGCTTTGACGGCCAGTGGGCTTACTATAACACCTGCTCAGCCTCCACCACATGTGAGTAAAATTACAAATATCTAATTTAAAAATCATTAGTACTTAAGCAAGCCAGCAATCACTGAAAAACTAAAGAAAATTGTCACTGGTACACTTTCTCTTGTTGCCTATTGTAAGCCTGTCTTACCTTTGTTAATATCTCATACATAGCTCTCTGCTGGAGGTCAAATCAAAGATAATTTTAGTTATGTTTTGCATAAGGAAGAGTTGTTACCAGCATTGTAGTTTATTTTTATTAATGACCGGTGATTTTTCATTATAAGGAAGTAATGATTAGAAAATGAATAATGTTTTAATTACATACTTGAATAAGCACCTTGTTTAAAATGTACATTACATACAATAGCTTAATTTTATTTTATACACATAATCTGATACTATGAAATATTGAACTGACCATCTTTATTTTCTCTTTGCTTTCCACAAAAAGATTGACCGGGTAAGTACTAACTTGTAACAAAACTTACAATGATATAAAATCAAAGTTTCCATTAAATCATCTGTTATAAATCAAATCAAAGCATTCCAATTAAAATTGATGTTAATGATGTGACTAATTCCTTAATCACATGATCTGTATCTAATCTACTTTAAGATTAAACTCATTATAAAACAAATTCATTGTTTTACTGAGTAATTAGAGAATTATAGTGACTTAAGATGTTTGTATTTTATAAGACAGTTAATATTAATTAATACTATGCAGCCAGGCTCACTACTTACTGTATTTATAAGCTTAGATTTTGTGATCATCACCTTTCTAGCCTTTTAATACTAAATGAGGTTATACTTCCAATATAAATATTTGTAGTAAAACACCAATTTGCGGGGCAACCATTTAAATCGATTACCAGGTATTTTTATGTGTGAGAGGTAGTTAGTTTATTGTCTTACCTCTTACAGCAATCTATTGTGTATCAGAATATTTCACTGTAAAACGCAGGCCACACTGCGAACAAAGCAAGGTTCATTAGGCTTTGCTCATGAAGCTACCGCATCTATTCATACTTCAATTCATAGTTCTCAGTGAGAACTAGTAGTGTGTAGTAAGTATGCAAACGCGAGGCAGCTTCATGAGCAAAGCTAAACGAACTTAGCTTCATTCCCAGTGTGGCCTGTGCTTATTACATAGTACAAGATTAACTAAAATCTATGAAATGGTCCCAGAAAAATAGTAACTATAAACAAGATTTCTTGATAATTTCTGATGCAGGGTTTCAATATAAGCCATCCATTGTATCTATTAATAAATTCACTTCAAAATAATTTAGAGCTCAAATAATTTAATTTAATAATATGCCATGATGGTTATTATTTGCCTTATCTTACCAAGAGGATATTATATTTCCCAGTAATTGGGTTGTGGAGGTCAGATAAGCAGGTGCTCCATGTAAAATACTGGTATTCAGCTGGTTAGACTGGAAGCCGACCCCAACATAGTAGGAAAAAGGCTAGGCAGATGATGAATGATGATGCATCATTGCTCTATGTGAATTACTGGTATTCAGTTGCATCTGGTTAGACTGGAAGCTGACCCCAAAATGTTTAGGAAAGGGCTAGGCAGATGATGATGATGATCACACTCGTGTAATAAAAAGCCTGGCTGTTTAGCATGTGACATTTAAGGAGTAAACTCAAATTATAATGATGTTACTCAGGTACAACAACTCCGGATTGTGAGTAGATTGCTTGATACATTATTAGTTAAACCTAGTTTATGTATATCTTTACTACCTACATCAGTACATCACACTGTTTTGCTACAAAGAATGGTAGTTTTCATAATAACCACTTTTGGCCAATGTATTGGGTGATTAGACCATAGAAGGATTCCTCTACCCATTGTTTCGATGTACCTATGACCCATTGTGTGATCATGTTTGATTCGAAACCGATTTATGATTTTTAAATCTCATTTTTAATCGAAGTAACGCCTGTAGTTATTTATTTATTTAATTACTCAAAACAAAATGTATGATTTATTTGTTTAATTCATTAGTATTTCATGCACCTTTTCTAACTATTCAAAGAAAATTAAATAATACACAGTTTTTCTTTCTTTTGTACTTCAAATTGTTACATGTGTAATGTGTAGGGCTCCAGTGGCAAGCGGGTGCTTCGCCCTCGATCTGAACAGCGTAGCTATGCGGAGAGTCCGGATATTGTGTTGTTACCGGCCGCGCCGCCGCACCGCAAGCCATCTATGCCGACACCTGCGCCCTTTACTGGTAAGTCAACTTTTAACTAAAGTCGATATCAGACGTCGTATCAATTAACTTTTTGTTAATTTTTGCCTTTCATTTAGCATCTTTCACTCAAATTGAAACGTCTAAACACAAAATGAATCTTACTATCTTGGATTTTGGCACTCAACATCTTTCACTCGCCTGACAAATGGAAATGAACGGAGCATAATTATGAACAGTTATTTCTATGTAGTTTTTGCGGTGTCATTTGAACATAGATTGTAACAAAATGAACCTTTAGTCAAATAAACTATTCACTCCAGTAAAGCGTCTGATATCGGCATAAGCATTCACAGGCGTAGCTAGAATATACTTTCAGAAAAGGTAAAAGAAACCCTGCCTCTGGCTCGATTGCTTTGTTGGATTAAGATCCGCGCAAACTTGGCGAAGCGCGGTTATCCCTGCCAAACCAATATCGACCTTGAGCTGTTGAAATAAAGTTGAAAATAAATAAATTTCCTTAGCCCAAGACAGCATCAAAGCGGACAGGTGCGTTCTGATTCTGAAGTGTGCTCCATGTAGATTATTTATTTTCGTTTTTATTTTAAGGAATACAAAGTTGATTTATTTTCGTTTTTATTTTAAGGAATACAAAGTTGATATTTGTTTGGTAGTGACATAGGTGCTTCGCCAGGTCTGCCCCCTTATTATAATGTTATACTAAACGCAAATTGTTTAGTCAATGGTCCTTCGGTCTTGAGGCCTTTCTAAAACAATATTCAAATATGAATCTTTTTTCAAAAATGACAGGTTTTAAAGAACTTCTTCTTAATATGCGTCGCGACCAGACACTACACGAAGCGAAGTTATCTGGAGGCGGTGTTCCGAAGTGTGTTCCTCTCGGTACGTGCTGCCGTGACAGCCTTCCTTACCTTTTTAAATCAAAATCAAGGCAAATCTGTCAAAATTTCACAATGAGTGTTTTAGCTGAGAAGAAGAAGTGGCGCTTATTCCCACTTAATCACTTGGATTTAAAACAGTTCGTTTTAGGTCCTATTTAAGGGTCTGTGCACGAAAAAAAACCCTTTTTCGTCAATAACTTACTAATTGTAAGAAAGCTTGAAATAATTGAAACATTAAGTCAGTGTAAGTATAAAAGTACATTTTTCGTGGTGCTAAACCATTCGTCATTACCTGTTAATCAGTACCTGTTAATAGTTGCATCACTTTTGCGCTCTCGAAAATATCGTTTATTTCGCCTTTGATTTACTTAACGAAAATATAGTATAATCATAAAATAAAATTTTAATTTTATTTCAAGGATAGCTGAAGACTCATGTGTGATTTTTACATTTCTTGATATGGTTTGCTATATAATAGGAAAAAATACATTACTGACAGGGTTTGAAAAAAAAAGTTATTTTAACATTTCTGCTAAAATATAGCAGATGCAAGTTGAAAAAAGTAGTTCTATCCGGCTCAGTATCATTAGTCTTTCCAGACCATTCGTAGGTGAACGCATAATAATATCCAAAAGGGCACGCCTCTAAGCTTATGTTAAGCGACTGCTTGGTGATGTCGAGATCCTTCATGGTATAGATTCATTACTAATGAATCGCCATAACATAGAACGAATGAATCACTAGTTCTTATGTTACGACGATCCATGGTATTCGAAACAGTGTCCATCAACACCACATCTTGAAAGCATCGATGTTACTGCGACTTTTAAGGCACTAAGTTTCCGCGACATATGAAAAGATTCAGAAAACCTATAGACCAACGACTTAAGGTATAAAATACGGTCTTTAATATGGTACATCAACTTATACGAAAAGTTCAGTTTTGTAAAGCAGTGATTCCTAAAGTGGGTTCTGCGGAACTCAAGGGTTCCGTAGTAAACTCACAAGGGTTCCACGAATCCAAAATTTAAAATAATGAATACAGGGTGGCAGGGACATTGACGCGAAAACTATTACCATGGATTCAGTACAAGATTTTCAACGCAGGGGGCGTTGAAACTTTTAGTCGGTTATTAAAAAAAAAAAATCTGCTGTTCCATACATTTTGACCGCGTAGGTATTGCACTTTTCTAAGAAACAGCAGATTTTTTTAAAATAACAGACGAAAAATTGCAACGCAAGGGGTTTCAGAATCATGTAACAGTTTCCACGTCGATGTCCCTGCCACCCTGTATAAAAAAAGCTGAAAAGTTTGTTTATTTGTTTGAACGCGCTAATCTCTGGAACTACTAGTCGGATTTGAGAAATTCTTTTTGCATTTGTTACCCCCAATTCTTGAGGAAGATTATAGGCTATTTAACATCACGCTATGGCTCTTAAGAGCCGAGTAAAAAGCGCAAGGTGAAAACGAAGTAAAAGCTCAGGGGGCAAGGCGATGCGGTGGGGAAATGAGAAATTTCACGCTGACGAAGTCGTGGGCAGAAACTAGAATGAAAATAAAGAGCATGAAGATATTATATTGACCTAGTTTTTGCAATAACTCTTGCCTAATATGAGTAATGGTTTATTACTATATAAGTCACGTTATAAAACAAATATGTGCTGAGCTAATCAAAGAGTATCACACATGTTATCAATGAACAAACAGATTCCTAAACAATACAAGCTTGTACTTTAGCAGTCTAATTAATGGCGGTTTATTTGATACTAGTAAAACGTCAGTCATATGCTCATCAATGTTTCTTTCATCAATTAACAACTATGGTATTACGTACAGGAAAACGCCAAATAAATATAACTCCAGTGAACCAAAATTAGCAAAGGTTAGAAGGTTTCATTAGAAAAAGGGTTCAATTAATTGATCAAAAATTGACGTACCCAATCGATTGTTTCATAGTTTAGGCCCTAGCTAGACTGAGAAATTGTCTATGAAAACTGAAAACGGTGATTAAAAACTGGTGTACCCTAGAGTCTTAGGGTACACCAGTTTTCAATCACCGTTTATTGAAAAAGAAGCTGAACGGTTGTGCTACAGCTAGAGAACAGATGTCCCCTTTTACAACTACTAGCCAGTCTTATTTAGATAATCTCCATAAAATTATCTTTAAAGTTTTTCAGTGTACCTATAGACATCTATGATAATAATTATCTAATATCTTAACAGATGTTAGCAGTAAACTAAACTCGGGCGGTGTGAACGTGTCAATAACGCCGAGCACGATGCCGGCGCCGGCGCCAGAGTCGCCGCGCGACCCGCGAGACGATGAGGACTCTGAAGAGGACGAGAATGAACCGCCGCTGCCTATAGCGGGGCACAGAGTGAGTACAAGTAAAATCATAATAATATGAGATCTTATATCAAATAAGGACCAAATCTGCTTGAGTAAAATTTCAAACGACGCAGAACTTTGAGACGATATTAGATGTATTTCAGTCTCTACCCTTATTGGATATGTCTTGTTGGAAACAGCAGCAGACCTAATAGGGCCTTTAGAGGCATAAAAATGAGTTGCGTTTAAGAATTCGGTCGTTATAGTTTGACCGAAACCGCTGTACGACGTCTTTGGTATGTGTCCCGCCTGGCCTCGAATTCTTAAGGCGCGGTACAGCGGTCTCGATCAAACTATAGTCTACCATAGTGCAATGTTGAGTTTGTTAATCATACGACTTAGCTAATTAAATGCCTTGTCTTGTTTGCATGGTACCTAGCTTAGTATGGTGCGAGACGAACTTAATTTGTGACGATATATTGTAAGAAATTAATGTATCGCAACTCAATTTGAATGCCATAAATAACGCAGGATTACTCATTATCTGTGTTTAAAAGAAGAGGCGTCAGGCCATAATCCTGTTAATAGTCAGTTCATATGACACCTCTGACATCCACATTTCTTGTACAGGAACTATCAAGCGCTGAGATATGGGAGCGCGAGCGTCGTCTGCGCACACTTAGAGAAAAACTACGCGCCGAAGAAACACGGCTTGTGCTGTTGAGGAAACTGCGGCAGTCACAGCAGGCGACTGGCTTGCCACCTGCTAAGGTAATTGTACGTTTAAAAGTCATGTAGTTAAATAAATAAGTTCATTTTAAAAAAGTGTCAACATTGTTACAGACATACATTTACAACATACAGAAGTACAGTATTTCTATTTTCTTAATGTCCCTCGGGTATCATCGGATTTGTGAATACAAACGAATGCTAATTTCCATGTCCATCAATTTATCGTATATAATAATTTGATTCAGAACTAAGTACTTTATTGTTGTATTGTTTTGATTTCCGTGTGAACTATATAGAGCTAAAGAGTAAAACTATTTTTCTATCTGTCGTGCCTGCGACTAGCGGCTTTTGTCCCATTTTTAAAATAAATTACATTAAGTTAAAAGAGTATTAACAACTCTATATACTTCCAAGTCGATTGAGAGCGTCTGGTCTGCACCAGGTGCAAAGGGCAACTGATAAAAATCCGACGACTGACGAAACACGAAGTTTGCCGAGGGACTTTAAGAACATAGTTTGTCTGTAGCGTCTTAACCATAGGCCCCTGGCTCCAAAAGGTTTATTACCTGTGACTTGGGAGTCTGTTCCTCCTTTATAAAAGTCACTACATTGTCGTTGATTATTACAAAATATAGTGAAAAAGAAAACAAAAGCCGTATTTAAAGATTAAGTACAAAAACAACAATAACGAAATTTGTGTGATGGTGTATTGTGAGAGAGGGTGTGTGTGTGTTTGAGGAATGCCAAGTGTACCTATGTATGAAGAGTGCATTTATGCAATTTGGGGCCGCTAAATAGCTATTTTTGCATGTTGCTTGCCAATGAAGTTAGGTCGACCAATAAAATAGTCTGTCAATTATTACGACATTTCTTAGCAAAAGCAAATTCAAGGTTTAAAATGAGACTTTTATGTTTTACTTACTCAGGCTCATCTAATATCTGTGTACGTTTGTCTCAGGACTCGACAACGGGTACGGCATTGGCTGGTAGTGGATGCGTAGTACCTCCCGGAGTTACTGTCACACCTGCACCGCCGCCCGCGCATCAACAGAGCAAGGTGAGCTTCTCCTCTCGTACCTTGGGAAATTTTATTCCATATGATTTGACCAATTGTCAGAATTTTGGGCTGTACGACGTGTCGGACGAAATCGATAAGGAAGAAATTGATGTTGCCAGATCATTTTTGTACACGGCGAGACTGTCGAAGGGATTTGTAAGACAACTAAAGTCAATGTTACGAGCACAATAGAGGGCAAGAGGTGCTTTGAATGTGTAAAGTTTTCTTTTTTTTCGTGTGGTTAGTGACTATCCTGGTGTCAGATTTTTATGCCGTCCATGGGTCCCTGGCTTGGGTTCACGTGCTGTCGAGAAATATCTCTCAGGCATGCTGGTTTCCTCACGATGTTTTCCTTCACCGTTTTTGAAGCAAGTTCTAATTATGCAATACGCATATGAATTCGAAAAGTCAGAGTTGCGTGCCTTGGGTTCGAACTCGAGATGTCTTGGCAGTGGTCACACCACTACACTATCATTGCTGCTACCCACCTATGGACTGTATTTAAAGAGGTTTAATCTGGCGACTAAGCAGTTTTTATTTCAATAAGAGTTTGTTGTTCACTGACTTTTGTTGTAAATAAACTGTATTTCAATTCACATGAAAGAGTAACTAAGACACGCACATTGAAGTACAAAACTGATTTACATCACTTCACACTTCAGGTCCAGTTGAAAACCAGCGTCAGGCACTAGTTGTCTGGCGTTTTTGCTGAACTGGGCCTATTTGGCGCAGCCGCAAGGCACTCTTACCTGTCAAATTATTAATTTTCACTTTTATTTGTGTTATAATTATTTTGTGATCTGTGCGTTTTTGTATGTGCTAAATAAATGTATTTTCTTTCTTTAAAAATCTTATGATATAAGTAGTCTAATTAAATAATATTGGTTTTATTTCAGCGTACGAACAGCAGTACTCCTACAACACAGTCTAACAGTTCAAGCTCGTCTCGTCGCACTTCAAGCTTACCCGGTGGAGCCACGCTAACTCCGGGACCGTATCGCTCACAGGTATAATATCGACACGGCCATTATTTGACAAAGACCTCCAGTTCGTTCACGTCTCAACAATCAACGCATTCCACTGCTGGATATAGGCCTCTCCCAGGCTGCGCCACAACACCGTGTCCTCCGCCTCCCGCACCCAGTAAGTCTGCGCCACCGTCTTAAGGTCGCCGGTCCACTGGGGGGCATCCCACAACAACGCTAACCGATACGCGGGTCTAACGGTTATCGATCATTCAACAAGAATGTTCGGCCGATTGCCACTAACTTAGTAACACTGCAAGATATGTTGGTAACTCCAGTAAATGTACCACCACCTCATACAGCAGTATTATTTTTATATTATTTCAGTAAGAAAGAGATGGAGCTATAAGTTCTGCATAGCTCCATCAATTTCCCACTGTGAAGTAATATTAAAATAATACTGCTATAAAAGATTATGGTTGGACCGCTGTTTTTTTCGGGATAGTAAATGCTTTGCTGAATTCCAAAGACAATTTCCAAGCAAACTCCGCCCCCGTGCACCTCACCACTCCACTATATGCTAAACTAAACGATAACACATGAGTGATAAAGTTGAATATCGCGTGCGTTCGGTCTTTGGTCGTGTTTGAGCACGTAAATGTCGTAAGTCTCAATTCTTATTTCGTTTATAACACATAATTTTCGAATAAAAAATGAATCGAGCGAAAATGGACCAATTACGTAACTGTCTTATATAGAGAAATAAAAAAATCCAATAAATCATATACTAAAGTTCCATTTTAATTGTATGCGTGACTGTTTCAGAATATTATTGCAAATTAACATACAATTTAGACAGCCTCCTCCTAACCCTTAGAAGCCTTTAAAGAAACTATGGGAGCTAGACTGCAGCTTGTTTTGACTTCTCAAAATGGTCGAAATAAACTCGTTACTTTTCTTGCAGTCATCAACAAGCGGTGGGGCGACCATAACTCCTTCAGTGACAATCACACCGGCACCGCCACCTACTAACCAACATGCATCCTCTAACAAGGTAATAATTAATAGCATTACTTATCTGACTTTGAAAAACTAGGGTCAGAAATAGACGTTATAGCAAGACTTGCTGAAAAAAAAGGGCTTTGTCGACTTAGACGTAGATAGATATATTGAGATTATAGAGAACTATGAGGAACAGGGTGTAAAGTTCACTCAGCCTGTATAAAAAAGGGAGGATCCTCCGACCAGACGGGTGTTGTCTGGTGGGCTACTGCCCGACCATTGATGTCGGGACGTTGTATATATGCTAGTCGTGCGGTAAACGTAGTGTAATGCGTAATTCTGCTGTAGCGATGCTGCCACAAAATCATTCTATGGTGCAAAGTTAGTTTTAGAAGAAATCATGTTAGGAAAACTATCTTTGAGTGTTCGTAAACTTTGTCGTAAAAGAGAAATGAGGCATATAGAGTCTTCATCGTAAATTATTGCAAATGGAGTAATGATTGAAGTTTATTATGAAACTGTTATTTTTTTATTAATAAAGATTGTAAGCGCATTTCCTTGCAAAATCAAATAATTTATTTCAAATAGGCACATAAAAGGAACGACAAAACTTACAAAAAAAAATAAAAATATTCTAGTCGCCCCTCCCAAAAGGTAGTATTCGCATGGAGATGAATGGACAAGAAACTCCACTGGTACTCTTTTAAAATGTTTAACAATATCTTGTATACATTAATTGCTGCGCTGTAATGGGGAAAAAAATAATCAGTTATAATATAGAAGTTTAGGCAAAATAGGTAATCGTGATTAGTAACAGTAGTTTTTATAATAAATTGTACATTACAAGCAACCCCAGGACAACTCGTCGGTGACCAGTAGTACCAGCGATGCAGTGAGTATGGAAATGTGATGTCATTTCACTAATTTATAGTTAAATCTATTTCGTTTCTTTCTGTACTGTATTCTTGGCTCAATTGACTCAATTTTTTCATTTGTTTTGTGTAATTTGATCCAGACTACCGGCTCTAGGAAAAAATGGCGTATAACTGTGAATATTTAGTTTTGCGCAGATGCGATTTCAACAAAATTTCAGTTTGCGCTATGCTTAAAACATTAAATTTGTCATCGATTTTGTGTTTTTTAACGTTGTTATTAATTAAATTGAGCTCCAAATCTCAGAGTAGAAGTGAAATCAAATGGTCGAGGATCGTTGCTTTTCCGAGTTGACTACCCAAAAAGTCTATACTGCATTTGAATCGCATTTCAATGTTACAAATTCCCATTTAGTAAGCGATTATGTAATATTTTTTTATTTCTAACGAACTCCATTGTGATAGACTTTACCAAGTCATGCGAGGACTAGCAGTTACAATAATTTAGCAATAAATCTCCCCAGTTTTGTATACCCAAGAGAATAAAACCCTAAAACCCCATAGTACCAACATTACATTTACGTTACAGGCCAGTTCCCGCAGTTCTGAGGATACACAAACTCCCGCACAGCGCCAGGCCGCCGCTAAACTGGCGCTACGGAAACAGCTCGAGAAGACCTTACTGCAGGTTTGCTGAAACCCTATGTTTATCGTATTACCCGTGCCATTCATTACAAAAAGCCGGGAGTGGTCGTGGGGCACGAAGTTGGAACGAAGTTCCTTTCCATCGTTCACACTGACTTTCACATTTCCATCTAGTATACGTTTTTGAAGCTAAACACTAATACTAGATGGCTCTGTATTAAAAACCAAAACTTTTGACACTTGAAACTTGGGACCTGGACACTGACTTTATCGACCTTTTTTTTTTAGGTAGGGCATCTCGTAGTTGACCTCTGAGATCATGACTACTTAACCGGGCTTTCCTGTGGGTGCCTGAAGCTACTACACTTCAAACCTCCAGCCAGGGGTTATTCAACTATGCTAATTAAAACTAGGTGAACGTTCGCTAAGGGCACCCCCTGTGGGGTACGTACCTTGGCTTAGGGCGTCAACCGGAGGGAGGACATCAAGGATGGGACGGGCTGAACTTTTTCGGCCATAACGCTTTTTCGTTACGTGAAGATTTCTACCAGTCAACTCCTACTGCAAGCCGCGTTATAGAACTTCCTTCCAAAAATATTAAAATTGCGGCGCTAATCATGTAGTCTTTCTTGCACACTCTAATCAGGAATGCTGTGCGAGTGAAAGGGTATGATATAGTTAGTTTTGTTATGGCGCAGGTTATACGAAAACATACGACACTAGTCGAAAGAATTGTTCCTTCTATTTTCTTTATCCCAATAAGTTAGAAATGATTTTGGATGCTGCCATATCGCGCGCTTCCGCACGTCTTAGGGCATTTTTAAGTTTCTTGTGGATTTGCTTAAGCAGGCAAACTTGGCCCGCATGCGTGTTCCCTGCAAGGCAGCTTTTCTACATTAAATTTCTTCATTATGGTGCAATAAATAATAAACTGGCTCTCCGGGAGTGCCGACAGAAGTGAAAACTTGAACAATTTTACTGTGCATGAAATACTTTTAATGAGGTGTCGGTAACGGTAACAGTGTCGCGAGTTCAATTGTTTTTTCCTATCTCAAAAACGCACCTAAAGAAGTTTTAACTTCAAAAAATCCTCATGACACTAAAAACACCCTTACTTGTACCCATAGTACTTCTAGGTTCGGCATTGATCATGCACGTATTTGTAAGAAAATGCGTCGAAAGAGCAGCATCTTACATTTAACTTTGTTTACAGATCCCTCCACCAAAACCGCCTCCGCCAGAAATGAACTTTATTCCTTCGCCCAGTAACACCGATTTCGTCTACTTGGTGGGCCTCGAACATGTTGTGGATTATCTCACTGCTGAAGATCGGTAAGAATGCCTTCTACTAAATTAAGGTCGGTTCTTTTTTTTCGTGTGGTTAGTGACTAACCTGGTGACAGTTTTTATACCGTCCATGGGTTTCTGACTTAGTTCTACATGCCGTTGAGAAATATATCTTAGACATCCCGCCGGTTTCCTCATGATGTTTCCAATATGCATATTAATCCGAAAAAATTAGAGGTATGTGTCTTGCACTAGTTTGATCCCTAAATCAACTGGTTTAGGGATCAAACTAATGAATGCTCGTTCTATCCTTACTCTACCAAATTCTCTATGTGTAAACAGAGATGAATATTTTTTCGTTGGTTTATTTCTACTTAAATGTTAAGAATATTAAGAAAATAATGGTTTTGTTTAGAAAGAGGAATACAATAGTCGATTTTTTTTCAGTCCTTGTGATCTGTTATTGATGCGTTAGTGCTATTTTTTGTGATGTTCGCGTGTTCTGTTTCTGTCTTTTACGTCGAATCGTTTACGAGATTTGGTTGTTTTTATTGAATAGAACTATAATTTTTTTTATTACATTTTCAAATTTTATTTTTACATGTCTGTTACGATTTTTTGTAGGTATTTAAGACTGGTTCGATTTTGTAAGACAATATGAATAAATAGTGTCTTTGGTATGAATTTTTATTAAAATCAGCGAGATCTACGTGTCGAATGAGTGTAGCAAATAATACAGTTTATTTGAAGCATACATAATGGTAGTTGACCCGTGTGGCCGCAGCATGCCGCGCTCGTCGGTGCCGGCGGCGTGCGCGCAGTGCGGCTGCGACTTCACGCCCGTGTGGCGCTGGGAGCGCGGCGCGGGCGCGGCGGCGCGGCGCCACGACGCCACGTTCGCGCCCGCGCCGCCGCCGCCCGGCGCGCGCCGCCTGTGCGAGCTGTGCGTGTCCGGGAACGTCAAGCGCGCGCTCAAGGTTCGTGCCAGACCACATTGGCTTCGAGGGTTATTCGCGGTCAAAGTCCTCACCTACGATGCTACGAGGTTATTTTGGCGCGGGGCTAAAATCTTGTTTTATTCGATACAACTTCTGTGACACAATTTCACAAATGCTACGCTCCTCTGCCAACGTCATCCGAACCTAAAAATTCTTGTAGCATTGTATGTCTGATTTATTAAACAGCCTCCTTAGTTGACTTCAAAGATACCACACCACATAGCACTAAAAAGGTCTTAATCTTTCTGTACATGACGCTTATGCACCACATTGCTGATAAAAGATCTGAATATCTCAGAATGAATGAGTATAAAATCTACACGACACCAGCACAGTTCCTCATGTACAATAAGCTTTAAACTAGCCTAAGCGAAGGATCATACGACGATACCAGCTCGCCCTACCAACAAAATGCTTATCGACTACCCAGCCGACCAAACAAATATCCTAGCATAGAACTGCATAGCTATATAAGGATATTTTGGCGCATTGCCGACATCAGGACGAACGCCGCCAATCTTGTTTTTTGAATACAATTTCTGTGACACAATTTCACAAGAGGTTACCTACGACATCAATGTCATTCGAGCTCCAGAAAATCCTTGTAGCACTATGTATGGTTAAGCAACCTCCTTGGCTGGTTGAAGATGCTATATGTAAAAAAAGATATCACACCACATAGCACTAAGCACAATGTTTTGCGTACGTTACATTAAACGCCAAATTAAAAATGTAAACTAAGTAGATTTTAATTGGAGTAAATCTATGCTGCATGTTCAATTCAAATAAAACGTACTTATTAATTTCCTCATGATCAAAAAACGAGCAAACATTCTCTGAATTGATTAAAATATCTGCAATTTTTAATGGCCGCCATGATGTTACAAATTCTAAAATTTATAAAATCCGTAATATGTATCTATGTAGTAAAATGTTGAACTCCAAAATCCATTTGACCATATTTTTACCCGACTACGACAAAGTCGAAAGGAGGGTTATGTTCTTGTTACCTTTATGTGTTGATGGCGCTATCCATGCACTTTGTTTCATGTACACTGCCTCATTCATGTGCTAAATCCAGCACAAAGCAGATATATACACGAAAATTTATGGCGTATTGTGGACAAGGTTTAAAAGATAAACACTGAAGTTCACTGTTGCTTCAACTGGGTGGAGGGATAAAATACTAAATAAAAGGGTGACGGGTATTTGATGATTTTTTGCAGTCCCCCTACTACTTATTACGTGCAATTCTTATAGGTTCTAGAACACGAGCGGCCTTCGGGCACAATTGTATTTGACCGTCTACCTGAATACGGACGCCTATGAAAATCGGAATGCATGCATCATATGGCATTCGAATTCAGTTATATGGCTAAATGTAATTGCGCCATTTTTATGAAGCGTTCGATACTCAGATATTACAGTGTCGAAAGTTTAGTAAAATATGGCTAGGTTCTATAAGAATTGGCGTTGTCTATAGTTCTACCGGATGAATTAGCAATCGATTGTGAGGTTATCAAGATTTTGGCCAGAGGCGAAGCAGAGTAAGATTTTGAGAAATCTTTCAGTTTTTTCTAAACTGAGAGCTTTCATATTCACGTTGGTAATTACATGAAAATTTTAACTTTTGTAAAACTTACTAAAACTTCACAATAATTACATTAACAACGTAAGTTAGTGGATAGTCGAGTTAAATTCTGAATCGCCTCTGTTCGGAACTCTGTTAATCTTGCTTCCTACGACGTGTGATATCACATCTCGTCGCCCCGAGTTGATTTGTACGAGAGAGTAGCGCCTCAGAGTCAGCGTAGACTGCACCAAAATGCTCGAGAAGTTTTTAATTAATAAAGCACTAAATCTCAATTAAAATAAGAGTGCCAGAGGTAATTTTCCTATGGTGTGTGTTCGAGCATGCTCGTTTATATTTTTTTCTCAAAACTAGACAGCAAAAAACATGCTCGATCACTTTGGTACTACGTTGCGCTAACCCTCAAGCGATACTCGTCGCGACACTTCTCATGGCGCGTAGGCTCGAGTAGGCGTGGTGCCATGTGCCCGTGGTGCTCGTGATAGAATCCCCACATCCGGTGGAACTATAGCTCACTAGGGCGTATACCTGGATGGTATGATTACCCGTGCTCGTTAGGCGGAGCACACGGCCCGCCTGAAGACTGCGTTCGTGCGCGCACTGCAACAGGAGCAAGAGATCGAGCGTCGCCTGGCCGCGCCGGCCGCGTCGCCGCCGCCCGCGCAGCCGGCGCACGCGCACGCGCACGCGCCGCCCGCGCCGCACCAGGCGCCGCCGCCCGCGCACGCGCACCCGCACCGCCCGCTGCAGGTAACTGGCAGCGCGGCCCGCGCACAGGGGCTACTAGACACGCCGTTAGCGCTGAACGTTGCCACTGACATTTTCAGAATTGTTATAGGTTGTCAGTTTCTATGCCCACTGCCTCTTTGGTCTTGAGGTCTCTGCTGAGCAAAACCCCTGGGTTCGATTCTCGGGCAGAGTAAAGTGTTATTGGGTTTTTTATCGGGAATTTCACAGTAGCAGCTCGGAGTTTGGATTTGGCCCGGTTGGTGGTAATAGATTCGCCCTTATTACATGGGACTTAAACATAACTGGCAGAATGTGGGTGTACTGTAGGTACACCTCTGCCTAACCGTTTAGGGATTATAGGTATGATGTTATTTTAGTGATTTTTGGTGCAAGTTATACTAACTTGTACTTGTAGCTAATCATCATCTGCCTAGCCCTTTCCCAACTATGTTGGGGTTGGCTTCCAGTCTAACCGGATGTATCTGAATAACAATATTTTACATGGAGCGACTGCCTACCTGACCTCCACAACCCAGTTACTGGGTAATACAATACCTCTTGGTAAGACTGGTAGTCAGATTTTCGGGCTTCTGACGATCCGTAACGACTGACAAAGATCTACGAATAACAGCCGGGACCAACGGCTTAATGTGTTTTCCGAGGCACGGAGGGGTCTTGGTGTGTAGAGATGGTCACCCATCCACGGATCAACCGCGGGAAGTTAGCTTAAGCTAATTGATCGACCCGTGGTTGTTATTACTTAGCCACAAGCTCCTCACTTGTAACTAATAAATCTTATTAAAATGTGAGAAGATAAGTTTATTTCTTTTGCTGCTACGTCGTGCTGGTAAGTTATTGATGTACTGTGTTGTGGCCTGTATGTGTAATGTTTTGTATGTCGTGGAAGCATCGTTTACACGAGGAGAGTTTCTCGACCATCGAAAGGCTAGAATCGCAGGCAAGGGATCGTCCATTTATGATGTAAGGTTCGAAAAAATTCACGAAATATCACAAGGGGGGAGGGCGGGTGTAGTTAGATATCACGTTTAATTTTTTTTTCGTTTAACGCGCGATTCTAAACCGAAAAGCATCGCGTGACCTTGACTCGCCGTTGCCAGCCAACGATTATACCTGTATTAAAAAATAAAATATTTTGAATTTATTTAAAAACTTTTTACCAAAATAATACACGTGATATTGGGTAAGGTTTAGTCTAAAACCTCACCACGGATCACCAGGGGGGAGGGGGGGTTAAAAATTGCTAAAAACATCATGTGATTAAGAGGGCCCTTCCCGATCCGTCTATCGTCAACGCAAGCAAGGTCGAAAAGCATGTTGTTTCATCTAGCGCAAGTGAAAACTGCTAACAAGCAAGTGAGAACGCGATAAAATTGTACGAAAAATAGTGTTCGGAAATTTTATAAAACTAGTTTCAGGAAATACGTGTTTTTGAGTAAGCTTTACTTTTTTTTGTGAAATTTATGTTCGTCATTTAGAATCTCCATTACATGTGCGAGGTTTCTATGCAGATGTTTTCTTTACTTTTACAATATATGAGTACATTATTAACGGCCAAAGTTCAGGTAAAAATTGTGCAAAAAAGCAGATTTTCGGAGGCTTGTACTGAATTTATTTCTCGAAATTCTTATAGTAGTTTCATAGAAACCTAGAAATAGTTCACGAGATACCTATTAGGTTAAAAAATTGAAAGAAAGATGTGTTACAACGCCATAATCACGTATGAGCGTTTGTATGAAAAGTATGACGGGTTGGCCGCTCTTAATGGACGGCTCCCAAGTTGCTGCACTCATGTATTGACAAACAGAAAAACAAATACTCGAATACGATTATGTCATACGACATTCTCCGAGCTACTTTGTCGAACTGTGACAACACGTCAATTTTTATTATTTATATTCGATAATCGCTCATTCAAAGCGAGAAACTCATCGTGTAAACGAGGCTCAATGTATGCAGTACGTAATATAATGTCCGTGTGTATGTACAGATGTCGGTGTCGCGCAGTGCGTCTCGCGGCGGCTCCACGTCGTCTCCCGCGCCCAGCAAGACGCCCGCGCCGCCGCCTGCGCCGCGGTAACTGTCTACTTCATAAACATCTTAAGTTCATTCACTGACAACGGACAGCTTAAACCGCTGGCTCTAGAACATGTTTAGAAGCATTAAATTTAGCACAAGCGTTGTTTTTATAACGAAAATGAGCACTAAAGGAGGATTTTTGAAAATTTATCCCCTACCTTAAGGCCTAAAGGTTAAAAAATAAATAGGGGGTGAAAGTTTAGATGGAAGTTCGACAATTTTGTCGATGGGAAATTCCATCGAGTACACGGTACTTTCTTTTACTAAATTTTTAATACATATTATTTACATTGTTATAAAAAAAAACATCAAAAATAGTAGCCCATCGGCATCAGGAACAGGGTCCAAGCTGCCGGTGGTCAGGGTTCTAGAGAGAGGACCCTCCTCACCGCGCCGGGTTTAGGAGTACTGCTTTCTGAATCAAGCCCTTGGCCAAGCAGCACAATGAGATCCTCCTGAGATGTTGGTTGAGGCTCTCCGCTATTACACAATCAACCGTAACGATTATTGGTACAATGATTGCAGAGTCCACGTCCCACATGTTGACAACCTCGTGTGCTAAGTCAAGATACTTATTTTTTTTTTATCTTTCTCAGCTTTCACGAGATTCCTGTCATGAGGGATAGCGATATATTACACTTATTTTTAACTGTAAAGACTCAGTTTCATACCTGGCGCATGTATAATAAGTTCGCTCGCTATTTACCAAAGCTGAACCAGAGTAATGAAGTGAAATCAATGTTTCACATTCTTATATTTGTAAGAATGTTTCGTAGAATGGCGATGCGGGTTTGAATTTTTATACCCCGTTTATAGTAAAGTGAATAAGTTATAAAATAATGCTTATGACATTTTGCACTGATGTCATACTAAGCAACTAAAAATTAATAGAGCTCTATGGACCCTTCAATCAAACCTTTAAAAAATTGCCAGCACTATAATACAAATCTATATATATAAAACAAAGTCGTGTTAGTTACACCACTTATAACTCAAGAAAGGCTGGACCAATTTTCATGATTTTTGTGTTTTTGGATTTGTCTTCGTCCGGAATAGGATAATGACAGTAATTAACACATTGGAAAATTTCACAAAAAAAAGGTATGAAGAAAAGTGTATTTATAAATTTTGCATTTATGATATCCCGGTTTATATGCCATAAATCTTATCAAAAAGTACTAAGCTTGCATGAATTTTGATGATATCTCGGTAATTAGGTAGAGTTATGTAGGTTGGTAGGTAGGTAGGGTAGGTGGGGTAGGTAGTTAGGTGCTCCGTAGAAAAGTCCTCAATACTACCCGTGTGAAGCTGGGCTGGGTAATCTAGTATTGTAAAAAAAATATTGTGTTTTTCCTGCAGAACCTTGGCATCATCGGAGTCGCTTCGTAGTCACCATTCCGACCGCTCCAGAGAAACCAGTGAAGTGCCTGCCAAGAAAGGAAAAGGTACACAACATTATAACACGCCTTCAAATTAAGCACTCTATGGTATATGAATAACCTTTTTAGGGTTTCGTACCCGAAGGGTGCAAATGGATCCGTATTACTAAGCCTCCGCTGTCTGTCTGTTTATCAGCGGGCTGTATCTTATGAACCGGAATAGGTAGACAGTTGAAATTTTCACAGATTTTGTATTTCTATTGTCGCTATAACAACAAATCAAAATAAAAACGTAATAAAATTTAAGGGGTCCCCATATACAAGAAACGTGCTTTTTTCGGGGTTTTTTGCTCGATCTTAATACGGTATGGAATCCTTCGTGTACGAATCCAACTCACACTTAGCCGGGTTTTTTTATTCATCTTTCCAATGAAAATGGAAACTTAAGATTTTTTTGTCCATAATAAGTAAGCAAAAAAAATTAAACGTTTTTTAAGTCGGTAAAAATACGCACCAATGAGATTACTTCGTTTTTCTATACACTCTGCATCATGCAATGCAAAATCAGGCTATAATGTTCCCATTGCTGGGACACAGGCCTCTCTGTGAGAGGGAGTGGGCCGTACCCCACCAGGCGGGTCAATTGGGGATCCAATTAATGGCATTAGACCTTAGTATTATTACGTTTCATTCTATTATAATTTTGTTTCCAGGATCATCATCAAGCAGCACTAGTCAAAACAGTAGCAGCAGTAAGCAACATCAGGTAACAATATCTCTTAATAATTGTATGAAAATCACTGTGCCAATCGTCGTCATTGTAATTTAAACCTTAAGTCTATGGATGTAAGTCACGTATTTACTGTTGTGATTTTTTAATGGCACATTTTATTATAATTTGAATTTAGAATCACAGATAATTATCAAGTTTAAAGATACTACGGTCAATTAAAAGGCAACTTGGGCGTGCTTGCACCGCAAATAACGATTTATATTTACCGCTAAACGTATTTTTAAGAGCTTGCATTCTGATACTCGGCAACGTCGCAAATAGCTGTCAAATATTTCGCTGTTTTGATTAATTTGGCAATATTACTGTATGGAAATATGAAATATCGCTCTATAGTGAACTAAAATATTGATTATGTAATGCAATAATTAATATAGTAACACCGATTATTTAGTTTTAGATGTGAAAAAAAAGTATTTGGAAACTTTCCAAATGCCCTTTTTGCACCCGTTACAGGTGCAACATCAAATTCAGTGTTATAAATGCAATTCATAATTAATATTTTAGTGCACTATAGAGCGATATTTCAAATTTCCATATAGTAATATATTAACAAATTAATAAAAACAGTTAAATATTTCACAGCTATTTGCGACGTTTCCAACTATTAGAATGAGCGTGCATTCTTATAGTTGGAAACGTCGCAAATAGCTGTGAAATATTTAACTGTTTTTATTAATTTGGCAATATTACTGTATGGAAATATGAAATATCGCTCTATAGTGAACTAAAATATTGATTATGTAATGCAATAATTAATATAGTAACTTAAAAAAAAACATCATTCTGTCTCTGTCAACTTCAAACGATTGACGGAAACAGAACGAAGTAGAGTTGATTAATTATGGTATTCAAATATGATCAATGTTTTTTTTTTTTTGTGTAGCAACTGGCAGCGGCGGCGGCGGCTCAGATGGCGTTTGAACAACACAGCGCAGCCGCTATGCAGGCACTGCAACATCAACTTCTTCGAGGTAGTAGTTCCGTTTGAGTTTACAATAGTCTCCTCTATTTTCGTTCGGGTTTAGGTCCGTAATATCAAATAAAAATGGAGTCTTATCGCAGTTCGACTAGTGCATGTTGCGTATCGCCACATGTGAACTAAGTATCACACTGACGTTATGCAAGATACTGCATCGTGCAAGCTCAGTTTATCGCTCTACTAGGATATATACAACGTCCCGACATCAATTGTCAGGCAGTAGCCCACCAGACACAACACCCGTCTGGTTGAAGGATCCTCGCTTTTCTATGGAGGATGAGTGAACTGAAGAGGTATGCCATATGCTCATACCTCTATATGTATGCGGCGTTGTATATGATTTCATACGTCTTAAAAACATGCATTTGACACGAACTGTCGGGAAAAAAGTGGCCTTACACTCTTTAATTGTATTGAATAGGTCATGCATTACTATAGTCGCCACGTTAAGAACTGAGTCATCAGACCATAAATCATTGTTATTACTCTGTCTCGCTCGTATTTATGGAGCAGTTAGCAAACTATCTAAGACGAAGGCGTTGCAACTTCTTATTGTTACTGTCATTTATGGCCCGACGACTCGGTTCATAACGCGAGTATGTAAAAATGTTAAAATTGTCGTGACAGAACTTACAGTCCTAGTCAACTTCAGCAATATACTTATTTACCAAGTAATTTGATAACAGTAATGGACCAAAAAGTTCATCAGTTTTGTTATAGAGTTGCGCTTAGAGCATTGTAATGTCGTGCGTATTTACTCACGCATACGAGATTGGTTACATGCGTGTCACCCGGACCCGGAATGCATCTTTTCATAAGGCTGGTTTCACAGTTGTCCGGAAAACCCGCACGGGCCGCCCGCATACGGGATACCTGTAAGGGTAGCGCCCGCAGTGCTATGAAACGAGGGAGTTATGAAATGAAATGAAATTTTATTTGCAAGAATTGTAGTACATACACATGGTCGGGTTTTTTAACAAGTTCTAAAACAATTCGCTAAAACTAGTATGCAAAATTACATAGATTAAATAAGAAGCTAATAAAATCGGAACATACATCATAGTTATTTTAATAAGAATAAAAATGTCAATTATTTGTCAAATTATAATAGTAAAATGTCAGTGTAAATCTTTAAAATTTAGGTATTCATTCACAGAATAGAAGGATTTTTCTATGAGCCATTTGAATAACGCTGTTTTAAAACGATTGATTGGCGGTTCCCTATATGATTGTGGTAATTTATTATATATCCTTATAACCATTGGAAAGCAAGTTAGTACGATACTAACATTTTACGGGCTCTACCCGGAGCGGGTCGCATACGGACCAGTCCGCGTCGCTATGAAATAATGTTCTAGGGTTATGTGTTGTTGTTGTTCACGTGCGTCTCCGTTCCGGGACTCCGCACGGGTCTCCCGCACAGCTGTGAAACCAAACTTTAAGGTGTTCTTTTATGACGCGTGTGGTAGTCCAGGCATGCCATTCCCGTGTGATAGTGTGTCCCGTCCCCGCAGGCCTGTCGGGCGCGGGCGGCACGTCGGGCATGTCGCCGGCGGCGGCGGCGGCGGCCATGATGCAGTTCTCGCCGCTCATCTACACGTACCAGCTGGCCATGGCGCAGGCGTCCGCGCTAGGTAAGCGTTGTACGTATTACACCGACACTTTTACTTGCTACTATACCTTTTAAGCTGTGTGTTCGTGGTAAACTAAAGTTGCGTAACATTGTAAGCGCGGTGACCAAGGCGTATTTTTCAGAACTGCGTCTTCAGTCGCACGAAATGAGCGTAGGGCAAAAGTGCGTGTAAATGAACGTATAAAAACGAGATTTTTCAAAGCAATACTCCGCAACTTTAATTTCCCATGCATATGGAGCTTTATTATAAGTTTTTTATTTGCAATTTTTTTGTACTAACACAGATTAATACAAATGGTTCACTCCGAAAAATCATTTAAATAAAAAACGACTCTTGCTACGACACAATTAAGTGCTATTTAAGTCGCACAGCGCTAATTACCTACAGTTATATTCATCTAGAAGTTGCCTCTCTTTCTATCGCGTAACTCTTATATCTTCTGACTACGTTACGCTCACTGAATTGGCCCAAAAAGACGATCCCGCCGCGTACTTGTAGCTTCATACCTAAAATGCGGAGTGCGCCTTCTGTACTATTCTGTGGTACTAGCTGAATTTAATAAAATTGCAATGGTTTTGCATTTTCAAAACCCTTGGTTGGTGGAAACTTAATGACGTCACCGATAAATAATCTAATGATAACTGTGATGATTGACTGGAATACAAATTACAACAGCTAAGCATGTTTTGACGGTTGGTTTAGGGCAAATTTCGCCAATCAAACTGAACGCGCGATTGGCACATCAAAACTGCGTTCAAGAGCTGTCACTGTCATTGTTATGGAATATGTTTACTGATAGCTCTTGAGTGCGGTTTAGATGTGCTAATCGCGCGTTCAGCTTCATTGGTAAAATTGATTCTTAGTCAACAAAGACATCCGTAAACTCAGATCAAACAACTAGCTTAGCAAAAAAGTTGAAGATTCCAATTATAAATATCAAAATTGCTTATTATTAAAACTTTGCAACTTATTCTCAAATTATTTTTTCTTAATTTTATTTTTTTCTATCACACTGAAAGACATTTAATTTTAAGTTTATTTTCATTCAGTTTTTTGCTTATGATATCTATAGCCAAAAACAAAAAACAAATGAGTTGACATTCGCCCCTCTCGCGGTGATAAACATTACAGTGCCTTCATTACAACTTTATCATTGACGCGATTGGTAGCACTAAATTTTGCAGTCTAAGGCCGCTTTCGGAATTAGAACATCGCTCACAGCGCTGACATCAATAATTTGCGTTTCGATTTAGATATCACGATTATGACAGCTGAGGGCTGTCAACAATTCGGATCGGTCGTGAATGCGCTCACATTGCTGACTCAACGTCAAAACTTGCTTATTATATTTCTTTGTGCATAGATCACAAATTTCTTCTTCTTTGGTTAGGTGGCGACGGTAGCCAGAAGCACAATTTCGAAAATGCCACGTTTGTTTATAGATTCTATCATGCGACTCAAAACAAAACAGCACAACTGTCATATTTGACAGCGCTCAATTTAGGGCATGGTCGGGTTTATCGCAAGGGGTGTGTAATGTATGATATAATAACAAATGCTCTAATTTCACTTGAAATAACGTTCATATAATATAATTTTCATATGCTATAAAATCATATAACCTAATTTCATATGACCTAATGTTTCATATGATATAATTTTCATTTAATATAAAACATTTAGTATAACGTTCATTTTATATAATTTTCAATATGTATAATATTCTTTTTATATAACATTCATTTGACCTAATGTTCTTTTGACCTAATTTTCATGTTTAATGGTCACAGTTCTAACCTAACTCAAATAGCATCTAACCAAATCTTAAAATATTCAATGCATGGTCGAGGGTGGGCTTGGTCGACGGAGCCCCGCTTGGCGGGGCTCCTACTTCTTGATGGTTTATAAAAAAATAACCACGAAGGGGATGGCGGGGCCTATTCGCTCGCTTCGCTCGCTCACACGACCCCGCCATCCCCTTCTAACCTAACCTGTCCGAGTCGGGGTGCCCTAAAGTCCAGATTGCATCCAATTTCTACTGGTTACAATAGTTGAGGGTGGTAGGTGTATAGGGTATAAAGCGAAGAAAAAAAAAACAGTACAATATTTTTTTAATCATAACATAGCATCACAAAAATATTACATCTTATTTCAGTTTTAAGTTAGAGGCCAAAGCCCGAAGGAATTCAATTTCAGTGTATTCCTTTTTGTTTTTAAGAATATTGAAAACAAAATTTTTTGTGTATTTCTTTTTGATTTTCTAAATTATATTAAAAGTTATTAGAGATTATGAATATTATAGTAAATGAATAATATACTACATGAATATTATGTCAAATGTGCATTATAGGAAATGTTTATTATATCATAAGAAATTAGATAAAATGAAATTATATCAACAATTCATTATCTCAACTGATCGTTATATTAAACAAAAGTATATTAACTGAAATTAGGTCAAGTGAACGTTAGATTTTTTGTTATTATATCAACCGTTACACACCCTATCGCAAGATGGCGCATGTCATGACGTCATCTATGACGATTCACGGGAAATCACTCACGCTAATTCACAACAGGTGTTAGCACGTTCAAATCGATTACAGCGTAACTCGGAACGCAGCCTTAGTTTCAATTCTAGTAGAGTTCAAAATGGCAACTGACAGAACAATACTGGCAATCACATGACTGCAAAATTCAGTGGTACGAATTGCGTCACAGGAAAACTTAAAATGAACGCACTGTACACCGACGTTCGCACGGACGTAATAAAATCGCGCACTGGATTTTCAACTCTCAGCGCTAAGCAGAGAAAAAAATCGCCGTGATTTTATTATGGCTAAATTATATTTAAGAATCAACAACACGGAAAATAAGGTACCTACAAAAATCGTCATCTGTGGCGAGTCTGAAACCTGCATACCTGACTACGAAAACCTGTTTATTATAAAGGTCACAATTTGACCTCATCAGTCCCATAAATGACGACTCCCAACCCCCCAGCCCCTATTCTGAGCATCAATTCTGCTCATGCTATGTTCGCCTGCAGCCGGTAAGGGCGGCTCCAACTCGGGCGGCGGCGCGGCCATGGCGGCGGAGATGCAGCGCGTCGCTGAGGCGCAGCGGCAGTATCTGCTGGATATGATACCCGGACAACATCCTAGGAACCCTTGGACGAAAAACTAAGGTAATTGTAAAATACATCGAGCATTTTATATTCAAAACTAAATAATTCGTTTTGGGTTAAAACCATCTTCTTGTATTTCGAACGATGAAAGACAAGGCAAGGGCTGTCTTTTGTCGTAAAATTTTCTAGTTTCAGGATTAGGTAATTATTTTGGGCCCGTTATACGAGTAATTTCTTCGAATTGTCTTGTTCCGATTAACTAGGGCATGCCAAAATTAACTTTAAAAAAAAACCTTTTCATAATATTTGACTGACTGGTTATCTCAGCTTGCTATGGAGGCATGTAATCCATTTTTTTTTAACAGTTTTGATGACATTTAAATTTTTTTCATATGAGTTCCTTTCATATACTGTGCCATAAACATTTTTTTTTTACTTCTTCTATAATTCTAGCAAATATGTAATAAAATCATTTTTTAACTTTTTCAGCTGTGAGGAGAATAACATGAATTTCAAATGACAGTAGACGAATGACGGAAGCAGTGATTATCGTAACAATAACAACGTAAAACGTGTATTAAAATAAATACGTTACAAGATATTTTGGCAACGGAGTGATTATTATTAATAAATTGACAGCCAGAGCACTGAAGCGCTCATTGAAGCTAGAATTTGAAGAAATAGTTCTAAATTTTTATATTATTGTTTAAACATATTATGTGTTCACTTTTTTGACCGCCACGTACTGCAAAATTACGTTATGTTGAAGGAGTATTTTTAAAACCAATTTAACAGTTGATTTATCGAATTGTGATGGGCAGTTTAGCAGTTAGGAAGGATGTCTGAATTGACATACATTTTAAATACTGATTAAAATTAAAAGTTAAAAACCCTCCTACTGTTGTGAAAATTAAAATAAATAAAAGTAAATGACAATATAAATAAACATTTTCATACGTAAATAAGAAAATATAAGAGATTACATTTAATTCTATAACAATTAATCATCATAGAAAAGGTCATTGTGTAAAATGTCCGTGGCGGTCAAAATGCTTAATTAATTTTAAAAAAGTTGGTATAATGAAAGCAAACGCTAGATTTCAAACATTCTTTTAAGAATCACACCGCAGAGAGTGCATTTCTAAGAAAAATCTAGAATAGATAGGTTAAACTAGTGTCTAAGGATAATTTTTCAACGTCTTACAAAGCGATGCACAAGTTTTTAAATACGTAAATGGCTTAGATTAGGTTATATCAATGACTACAGTTTTTTGTGCTAATACTACACGAGATCTCAATAGGAGACATTGCTGGGCAAAAACTTGCGAATGGTTTTTTTTTTACAAGGCGTTTACGTCTTATCAAACTTAAACTCATTTAGGAAGAGGTAAGGATCATATTGAACACTGAACACACGGTAACTTCTATACTCGTATTGACTTCTGATTTGTCACTAATATAACTACAAGGTCGTGCCTAAATAATAACAGCCGCACGGTTCGACCCATCAGGTTAAATTACATCAGGTTAGTTAGGTGACCATCTTTACATACCAAGACTCCTCCGTGCTTCGGAAAGCACGTTAACCCGTTGGTCCCGGCTGTCATTCGTGGATCTGACAGAAGCCCGAAAGACGTGACAACCAGTCTTAGTGGAGGTTGTGGAGGTCAGATAGGCAGTCGCTCCATGTAAAATACTGGTATTCAGCTGTATCCGGTTAGACTGGAAGCCGACCCCAACATAGTTGGGATAAAGGCTAGGCAGATTTTATAACTACCTACAAACAGTTGCTCTATAATAATATAGAGTGAGTGTGTATGGTTAGAATCTATTTACTCATACAAGGATCTTTTGGCGCTCGAATGATGTTGTCAGGGTGGCTGTTTACAAACATTTGTGCAATCGTTTTATGTAATGTCATTAATACAGATGGTCCACCCCGCAAAATCATTTAAATTAAAAGCGACTCTTGCTACGACACAATAAAGTGCAATTCAGGTTGCACAGCGTTAACCTACAGTTTTTCTATTATCTTAATTTCGCTCGGGAATCATCGCATTTGCGAATACAAATGAATGCTAATTTCTATGTCCATCAATTATTAGATTTATCGTGTATAATAATTTGAATTCAGAACTAAGTACTTTATTGTTGTTTTGATTTCCGTGTGAACTCTACAGGGTAAGTTTTTAACCAGTGCGCAAACGTAGAGACTGCGCACTGGTTAAAAAAAATCCTGTATAGAGCTGTAAAACTATTTTCCTATCTGTCATGCCTGTGACTTTAGCAGCTTTCCTGCCATTTTTTAAAATAAATTACCTTAAGTTAAAAGAGTATTAACAACTCTATATACTTCCAAGTCGATTTGAGAGCGTTCGGTCTGCACCCAGTGCTAAGTGCAACTGATAAAATCCAACGATTGACGAAACACGAAGTTTGCCGAGAGACATTAAGAAAATAGAAATACTGTACAGTTATATTCACCTAGAATTTGCCTCTCTTTCTATCGCGTAACTCATATATCTTCTGACTACGTTATGCTCACTGAATTGGCCCGACAGAACAAGCCCGCCGCGTACTTGTAACTTCATGCCTAAAATGCTGAGCGCGCCTGCTGCACTATTCTGTGGTTATGTATTGAAAATACAAGATGGCGGCATGATCAATTTTGGCCTCGCGCCAAAAGATCCTTGTAGAGCTATAACTTCAGACGTTACAATAGCCGGAAAATAACTTGAGGATGCAAGATAAACGATAGTAGAGTCTGGCCACGCTAAATCTGCGTAAGTAAAAAAACGGTGGAACTTGAAAATCTATAGACGGCAACACCATCCTGTCCTAAGAAAAAAGAATTTGATACTTTGTTTGTGTTTTTATTTTTGATAGGTTATTTTGTTTATATTCTGATTTATTGCTGGTAAAGAATAGTCACTTTAGCACGATGCAGTGTGGATTTGATACAGATTTGTCATCATATGGAGGTAGAGCATAGGTACGACATAGTCTATTACACATAATCTATTGTGCAAAATATCAAAATCATTAGATCTACTTACGACCCTGAAACTGACATAACTGACTGATGTAAAAGTATACCATATATAAAACTTTTTGGGGTTGCCCATTTATTCCATTGCAGACTTAGCGTGACCAGACTCTAAAATGTCATTTGAGAAACGTATGGGTCGCGGGGGCGCTTTTCCACAGAAGTCAGAGGGGCTTGCGTAGACGGCGCTATTTTGTTCAAGATGCTTACCGGCTATTTTACATGAGTACATGACATAATCATGATAAATCAATGATGCTTTATCTTGACTGACATATTCATTGAGAAATCTTGGTCAAGCTCAAGCTTCTATAGAATATAGTCTTGATAATAGTGTAATCAAAAACTGCCAACTTTAGCCTTGGATTAAGTAGGTTTGACACACTTCTGAAATGATTGTTTAATTTTATTATTTTTTAATAGATGTCGCTCAAATATTGACTTGACTATCCCACAGAATAAATGTAACCGAATATTGTAAAATACACGTTTATTTTCTTAGTTTTATATTTAAGTTTATATACTTTTATTTAGTCGCAAATATATTTAAATTATGTCTACAATTTTGTCCAGCAATGTCCAAGATAGCACTCAGTGGGGTTAAATGGTAAGTGTGTGAAATGTCTAGAAAATAAGTGATTCGATCATTTTATATGATGTGTTTTTAACTAGGCTACAAATAAATGGATATTGCTAAGGATAAACTGGACAGCTTTTTATTTAAGTACTAGCTTGACTAATTCCCTTGTTTAACAAGTTCAGTGCCGGTAGCCCTCCTTGAGGGGGGTTTTCTACTCGCATTTTTTATAACTACATCCCCACCAAATTAGTAAATGAAAATACCCCCCATAGATACTAAGTATAGTGACAAGACCCCCCTGAAAACACCGTTTTACTGTTTTACAGTGTATTATAACACTGAAACCTAATGCTAGCAAATAATCCTGTAGGGTCCACTAGCCAAATGTACTGCACTGGCATATGAGCTCTATGAAAAGTGGGTGGACTCATGGGATACGTTAATTTGTAGATTAAGTAATATAATCACATACCTAGATGGTCCTCGAACCACTTTACCGCGTACAAACCTGAGTTTTCACTACTAATGTCCACACACAAATACACACCACATACTTCGCTAGTCTTAACGCACATTATGAAAAATATGTTTTTTTTTTTGAACGACGTTTTCTAAAAATGAAACCTAGCTAGATCGATTTATCGCCCCCGAAACCCCCTGCATACTAAATTTCATGAAAATCGTTGGAGCCGTGTCTGAGATTCAGATTGTATATATACATATACACAAGAGGTAGAGATAAACTACGATAACATGGCGCGCCCCTCTACATTACTGTTTCAATGGGTCTAGTGACTAGACTCACGAATAAATAAATCCTCGGATTTATTTTTGTTTGATGGTCGTCTCAGTACGCACACAATGCGTTGTGAGTCTTGGTGGCGCTTTGTAAATACATTTCACAAATACTTTCAACCGTGTAGAATTTTGGAGGGGCGCGCCAATGTATCGTAGTTTATCTCTATTAGATTAAACACGACTAGCTTCTGCCCGCGACTTCATTCGCGAGCCTATAACCTTCCTCAAGAATTGGGCTATCCATTGCAAAAATAATTTTTCGACCCCTACATACAAACTTACATTCAAACAAATTTTACCTCTATTTTCTTATGTCTCTCGGCAAACTTCGTGTTTCGCCAGTTGTCGGATTTCTATCAGTTGCCCTTTGCACTTGGTGCAGACCTGACTCTCAATCGACTTGGAAGTATATAGAGTTGTTAATACTCTTTTAACTTAATGTAATTTGTTTAAAACGTTGGAGGGAAGCTGCTAAACTCGCAGGCACGACAGATAAGAAAATAGTTTTACAGCTCTATATATTTCACACAGAAATCAAATCAAAACACTAATAAAGTACTTAGTTCTGAATTCAAATTATTATACACGATAAATCTAATAATTATTATTGACAGACATGGAAAGTAGCAGTCGTTTTTATTCGGAAATGCGATGATTCCCGAGGGACATTAAGAAAATAGAAATACTGTATAGAAGTAAGTATGCATAAAACATAAGAAGTCAAAGACGAGTATAAAAAAAAAAATTGAAATTAAAAAGTTATAAAATTGATCGGGTCGGTCGATGTCTTGGTTTTGAGTATATATTCTTAAATTTAAGGATGAAAAAAGAACAACATGTTCTGGATAAAATATTGATTTATTTATAAACGAATGCATATAAAAGTATGTAATTAACACATATGCGTATGTTGCGTTTTAATCTTACAGAATACATTGATTAATTATTCTTATTTTCTATTGGTAGTATTAGAACGTGGCTTATTCTTTCAGCATGATAGAGGAAGAGACGAGCTCCTGTAATAAAATAAAAGTTTTTATTGCATAATTTATCGCTTGACGTTTGGCTTGGTTGATGTGATGAGGAGGGATGAAACGCATGTGACTAAGAGAGATGAACATAAAGTTGATAGATGGAGAGTGAGAGGAAGGCCAAAGAAAAGATGGATGGATTGTGTGAGGATTCATCTTCTATATATAAAAATGAATCCCTATTTCCCTTGGTCACGACATCACGCTAAAACGGCTGAACGGATTTGGATGAAATTTGGGATATGGATAGACCTTGACCCGGAGAAGGACATAGGATACTTTTTATCCTGATATTTTTACGGGTTCGAGACTTATGCGGGTGAAACCGCGGGGCGCAGCTAGTCTATATATATAAAAATGAATCCCTATTTCCCTTGGTCACGACATCACGCTAAAACGGCTGAACGGATTTGGATGAAATTTGGGATATGGATAGACCTTGACCCGGAGAAGGACATAGGATACTTTTTATCCCGATATTTTTACGGGATCGAGACTTATGCGGGTGAAACCGCGGGGCGCAGCTAGTATGAAATTAAATACAGTGAATGATGCGTGACGGTTGAGGCTCTGAATGGAAGACAGAAACGTCGCGCCGTCCCCAAGTAATGGCACAAGGGCAGGTGATTCAGGCAATTGTATAATTGTCATGTTACTCTGTAGAACAAATTGAAGTTGGTAGGTAAAGAAGTACCTATATAAATACTGGTATTCAGCTTCATCTGGTTAGACTGGAACCCGACCCTAACGTGGTTGGGAAAGGTGATGATGATTATCTACATTGTGGCCTTAGTTACGTGACGAGTTTGGATATTTTTTTATTCGAGTTACTCGAATGGATATGGCTACTGACTCGAGTCGCAACTCGAGTTGACTTGACTCGGTCACTTGGTACCGGCCCAAGGGTCGAGGTATACAAGTATGCAGCAGATTAGAATACCAGGTCTAGGAAGAAGTTACATAGTAAAATTACTACATCTACCTTTCTAATACAAACGGTCAACATATATCAAATTTGTCTATATGGTACAGTTGGTCACGAAAATCGATTAACACTTCGTTTTTTTAAATCTTAAATATTTAATTAAAATCGGATCAGAAGTAAAATTAAAAGAATATTAATTTTTAGCTTTTACATGAAATGCAGAAAAGCTAATCATCGTTAATCATTTGTATCAATTCAGATGGTATACATTGATAGATACATTGTGCCTTGTGTTGCATTGTATAAGATTGGGTAATCTATGACTTCCCACAACACTTACTTTATGCGCACTCAAATACTCGAGGTCTTTGTCAGCGGCCAGCACCTGTATAGCTTCTATGATGACGTCAGTTGCCTTCTTGACGCTCTTAGCCATCGTCGCTAGTACCTCGCTTACAGACACCTGCAATAATACATTGTAAACTGTAATACTGCGAAGTAATTGCGTAACACACGAACAATTGTAATGCCTTTGTTTTGGTTGGGAAATTATCAAATAACTCCTCCCGCTCTGGGCGGAGCGGGAGGGCGTGTCAGACTCTTACTGACTAAAACCCACCCGTGTTCCTTCGGTTGCCCTGTTGCCGGGGGTCACGATCTCCCTTTCGGTTTTCTTCGCACCTAGCGGGCCCTAACGGACCCCGTCAATTCTGCTGACATCTCATCGGACGGTGAGCTACCCATTGCTCAACGTCCGCAAGCCCGCGCCTAGGGTGGCCGGAAATCGGCTTGCGATTCCCGATGCCCTGGGCGTCTTCTCCTGCGGCGGTTAGGGGCTTATTTAATAATTGTAATGCCTTTCAGATTGCCAATTCAATAACATTCATTGCGTCGACCGGATGAATTTTTCAAACATATGTAATGGATTTGGAATTTCTTTCATATTCCTTCGGATTGTGATGCAGTTGGGGTACAGAACAGGGGCCGTATTATGGAGTGTATTAAAGTCACAATAAGTTTCACTTCTGTCTGACCTGCTCCTAATATGACAATTCAGAACTGCCTGTAAATGGTTTGAGATTGAGACCATTTGAAAAGGCGTACATCTTCATTACTTCAGTGCGAGAAAGAGAGGAAGCCCTTGACCCTTGACCCATGCTTGAAAACGAGGTGCCAGGAGTTGTTGCAGCTGAGCACGTAGCTTTAAATACCTCGCATAATAATCAAGATGAAAATCTAAGTTTGATCCAGCCTGTCCCTTCTTGCTGTCCTCCCCTCAGCGACGCCCTAAGCCGAGGTTCGTACCCCACAAGGGGTATTGCCCTTAGCGAGCGCTCGCCTAATTTTAATTTAGAATAGTTTTTGCCCCTGGCTGGAGGCTTTGAGTGTAGTAGCTTAAGGCAGCCACAGGAAAGCCCGGTTAAACAGCCAAGACCTCAGTGGTCAAAACTGCGAGATGCCCTAGATAAAAAAAGACACTGAAACAAAACGGCTGTAACACTTCATACACACTATTGTGATCTCTGTGAGGTGTGGCTATTCCTGGCAGGGTGATCACTATGATTAAGCCCCCATTTACACGACGCATGTTTCTTGCCAGTGGCATACTATTAAATTGAGGCAAGAAATGACTGACATCATCTCTGCAACTTTTATAACTGTTGCAACTTATAGAGCATGATCCCAGGGCTGCCAGATGTTACTGATGATGTTCTGATGAACAAAATGTGTAAGATTGTGTTAGTGAGATTAAGTTTTTTTTTTGGGAGCTTTAAAGCGTCTGTAAGGTAATAATAATGTCGACGGGAAGTGTCTGGGAGAATTTATGACAATTTTTTAACGATATTGTGTAACGTAACAAATACGTAAAAATCTGCTTTCAGAATTTAAGTGAGGTGATTAGCGTTTTTACGTACCTTGATTAATTGATACCTGGAAAATGGGTCAGTGGGTCGTCTTAGGGGATGACCGTCTGGCCAAGCAAGCAGGTAGGCATACGATCATAGTGCATACTATAACTACTCAGTTTTACACATTTTGTTCATCAGAAAACAAGTGACGTCTGGCGGCCCTGGGATCTTGGACCATTATGGCATGTCTCAGGCAATTAAATCGCACCGTGTAAATCAAGCTTAATATGAATTCTGATCATATAGAAAACCGACCTGCAATCAAGCTTCCAAACGTGATTTCGATGAAGCAGGCAGCATTCTTCGTACAATTTAATAGAATAAAGAATGAGATAGGAGATACTCACAGATGTCTCGTGTTCCCTCCAACAGTCGTAGTCTGTTACTATAGCGACGGCTGCGTAGCTCAAGCCTGCTTCCTTTGCTAGAACCACCTGCAAGGACAACAACATCGATTAAAAGCAACCGGAGATTTGGGGGGATACGATTCGCCACAAAATATACAGCTTGGCAAAAAAGAGTCTGAACAAAATGAGGGCGCCACTTTGGCATTTAGGTGACTTCGAACGGCAAATGAGCAAAAGAATTTAAACAAATTGTTATAAACGCTGCTTGTGGGTGACTCAAAACCTACTAGCACTTGTCGGCAAAGGTGTACCATCACCATAGGTCTGCATTACTTAAGTAAAATATTTAGTTCCAAATGTCACCACGTCAGACTCTTTTATGTCGACCTGTACAATATGTAAAAAAAAAAACTCTGTCCGATCCATGAGGGTGTTGTAAGGTATCGTACTGAGAGTCTATTTGTTTGGTAATTTTCAAGAAAAAAGAACAAAAATAAAAAATACGCCCTTTTTTTCAATTGGGAATTTTACCGTTATTATTTGAGGCGCCGTTTAGCGGGTGTCTACAAATTATAACTTGTTGAAATCAATACAGTTACCTGTTCAAAAATTTCTTATTTTAATGGATTTGGAGTAATTAAGATACTAAAAATGTGCACAACCGCGCTTAGCTTTAAATTTCATAAATAATGGCCAAAGAATTACTTCATAGGTCGTAATAAAATGTAGTAGCGAGAGTTCCACTATAGGCTTGAAGTGAAGCGCAGTACTGTTATCGATAAATTATTATGACACTAGCAGTTTAAGGCAGTTTTCGACTTAGGTCTCTCAATTTAATTTCAAAACAAGATGGTTATATAACCACTAGTTTTTTCATCGAAATCCGCCGTTACGGCTTTAAAAGGTGACATACAGACAGAGTAGCTTTCGCATTTATAATAGTATGTATGTAAAAGTCTGACAGACGCGCTTTTTATAATTTTCGTGAATTTACCTCTGGCACTGTAGTCATGTTCACGAGGTGGCCGCCCCACTGACGATGCATCAAACTCTCGGCTCTGCTCGAAAATCTATAAATGTTTTCATATTATTTTAGTATAAGGTAACAAACGGTAAAATTTAGGGACAATTTTTGCTCTGGAAAGTGAGCAACCAGACACGTTACCTTTAGCCAGTCAGCAAAGTGTGCTGACTAGATAACGACAAGATAAAAATAGTTTATGCCTTGTTCAAAATATTTTAACATGGGATAAGTTATTTTTATATTATTCGTGACGATCAAAACTGCTGTGGTTAGTCGGTTTAAATGATACTAGATTTGAAGCAAACATTCTTTAATTATTACCTACCTAGGACCTTGTATAGCAACCGCCGAGCCAGTTTCATGGTGGCTATACCCCCTAGTTCTGGCAGCAGTGATCATAGCGTTTCGGGCTCTCTCACAGAATGCCGGCTTCATTGGTAAGTGGCACACGCCCTTTGGGCCACCTTCTGTTCGGTCGAAGAAGGTGCATTTGCGACCCCACGTTCTGCAAAGATAGAACGGTGGTTTTGATTAATATTATTGATGTGTCTTTCCTCTTGCTTTCCTGCAATCTGAAATTCGTGGGTTCCTATAATCTATAGGAGTGATTTCGTAAAAAAGGGGCGGGAGTGTGTAACAAGAAGTCGGGGAAGCGCGAGTTAAGGAACCCCAACCTACCAATATTAGCTTTGTCAGACAATAAGTATTTACTAGATTATTATTTCCCAATTTCCCCACTGCGCGATCAGCATTTATAATTATCTAGAACATGCGTCAATCTGATCACGCTGTGCATGTACTACGTTAGCAATTAAGTTAGTATATAAGATCAATATTTTGTTAGATTTAATTAATTACTGTTTCGCTGTAACTCTGTCGGAATAAAGTTATTTTTAAATACTTCCGTTGTCGCTTACTTAATTGGCGCAGCCGGTAGGATCTCTGTAGTCAGTTTGCCGTGTATACAATTCTACGTGGAGTAGCCGACGTCCGTGTCTACGGTTTAGCAGAGATAGCCGAACAAATAAATTCATTAAGAAGCCACTTCGAGTTACGGAAGAGGACCAGCCACAGCAGTAATTCAGGGAGCATGGAGCTAGCTGCGGAATTGTGAGTAAATCTTTTTCACCTTCCTCTCAGCTCTTCCATCTATATCCCAACCTTGTAATAGTCTATGTGTTTGTGTATTATTAGGGATTGGACAACGCCGTGATAATATTTGCATAGATTTTAATTGTACTAATATTTTAGAGTAGTGATAGTTTAGTAGCACATTAGTGTGATTTTTTTTTCTCCGCGTTTGTTTCTTTCATAACTTTTCACAATGGAAAACGTAACCCGTGTCCCACAGGAATTGGTTAACATCATACCAATATTCAGCGGCGACACTAGAATGTTGCCTTTATTTATAAAAAAATGTGAATACATTTTGTCTACGTTCTTAGGAACCGCAGCCCAAAATGAATATTTATTTCATGTAGTAACAAGTAGGTTATCAGGCGAAGCAGCCAGTTTGGTAGGCGAAAGAGAAGCTATAGGTACGTGGGACGAGCTGAAGAAGTTGTTAAACCAACACTTCGGTGATCCACGCACAGAGGATTGTTTAGCAATGGAGTTAGAATCGTGTAGAATAAATAAGGGTGAAAGTTATTTAGATTTTTGCCATAGAATACAGCGGATGAGAAGTGTTTTATTTGCTAAAATATCAGAAACTATCATTGATGAATCTCTACGTAAGGCAAAGCAAATCATTTATAGTAACAGAGCAATGAATGCTTTCTTGTTTAATTTACCGCCATTTTTAGTTAGATTAGTTCGTTTGCGCGACGTCACAACGTTAGAGGATGCATTAAAAATAGTTTTAGAAGAACAAAACTTCCAGGCAGTCTATGAGTCGAAAACAAACGACAGACGTAATTTTAGCAGAAATAACAGACCCAATTTGCCTAATAACCAAAATGCAATTGAATCTAATAATCAAAAGAAAGATTCACATAGCATATCAAGTACACATGTACCGAATAGTGCTACAAACAGCACATCTACACCGAACAATTCGCATCAGCCCAGACATTATAAACAACATAATAATATTCAAAGAAATCAAGACAATTTTAATCGTACAAACAACAATAATGCGTCACCGCAGTCAAGTAGGTCATTTGTTCCGATTGCACAACCGAACCAACAGTTCGCGGCACATGCACCGAGCACGCCGTCTTTTGCAGCGCAAGCATCTACGTCGGGTGCGAATACTGATGTCACCATGCGTACTGCAAGTTCGCGACGTGTTAATTACATAAATAATTCTAATAATAATGAACAGAGTTCAAGTTATTCGTACAATGAGTGCCAAGAATTTTCTCCTGAAGAACCCGGGGCGGGAAATTTTTGCATAACGGCCTCTACCCTAGAGAACGAATAAAAATAAATTGTAATAAACGCTTAAATTTACCACATATAGTTATACCAGAATTAAAGGCAGTTTTTATGATAGATACGGGGAGTGTTAGATCGTTTATAAGCCCGTATATAGCGAATAAATATTTTAAAAATTATTTACAGTATGAACCCTTCGAAGTTGTTAGCACTCACGCATCGAGTGTTCATGGTGAAACGGCTATTATTCCATTACCGGTTACCTTTGGAAGTCAAGAGTTCCATAAGTTTTATGTCTATAGTGTCGACGATAGGTATGATGGGTTAATAGGTAGCAATTTGCTGAAGCAATTACAGGCAAAGATTAATATGGAAAATCAGATATTACATTTAAAAAATACTGATATTCCTATCATATATTCACCGCCTATGAGAGAGATATATAATCTACCATCTCGTAGTGAACTTAGAGTAAGACTCCCAGTCAACTTACTGAACGGGGAAGCTGTGTTAGATTTTAAGCAATTTACGGAAGGGATTCGAATGCCCGTCGCATTAGTTACGTGTATTGAAGGCTATGCACCAACTGTTATTCAGAATTATAGCCATGAAAATAGAAAATTAGTAGTTACGGGACCTTTTCAAGTGGAACCATACATACAGGACCCATCTGTTAGTGTTAATTTCATAGATAATAATATAGAAGTGGACAGCTTGCTAATAAAGAATTTAGACAAATTACAGTTAGATCATATGAATTCAGAAGAACGAACGGTTATTGAGGGACTTTGTAAAGAATACAAAGATATATTTTATTGTGAAAATATTCCGTTAACCTTCACAAATCAGGTTAAACATAGAATAAGAACAAAAAATGAAGACCCAATAAACATTAAGGCACATAGATTGCCACCTATTCAAACAAAAGAGATCAGTAGTCAAGTCGAGAAAATGTTAAGGGATAACATTATCCAGGAATCTCATTCCCCCTGGAGTGCTCCCGTACATTTAGTGCCGAAAAAATTAGACGCGTCAGGCCAACAAAAATGGAGGATGGTAGTTGACTATAGACGGCTCAATGAAATTACAATTGATGATAAATACCCTTTGCCCAACATTAACGATTTATTTGACATGCTAGGTAATAGTACATACTTTACAACTCTCGACTTAGCTAGCGGGTACCATCAATTAGAGGTTCAGGAGAAAGATAGAGCTAAAACTGCGTTTAGCACACCTTCAGGTCATTATGAATTTAACAGAATGCCGTTTGGGTTAAAGACCGCACCCGCAACTTTTCAGCGAGCGATGGATAACGTCTTACGAGGCCTTCAAGGCTTACATTGCTTAATATATCTCGATGACGTCATTATTTTTTCTAAAAGCTTGCCTGAACATGTAGAAAAACTTAGAGCAGTTTTTGACCGCTTCCGTCAAACAAATTTAAAAGTTCAATTAGATAAGTCTCATTTTCTTAGAAAGGAAGTACTCTACCTAGGGCATACTATTACAAGTGAAGGTTTGAAACCAAATAATGATAAAATAGACGCTATTCTTAGGTATCCTATACCGGAAACGGTTACACAGATTAAAAGCTTTTTAGGACTAATCGGTTATTATAGGAAATTTATCAAAGATTTTGCCAAAATAACTAGACCATTAACAGCTTGTTTAAAGAAAGGTCGCAAAATTGTAATTAATGGGGAATATAAAGAATGTTTTGAGACATGTAAAAAGCTTTTAACAAATGCACCTTTGTTACAATTTCCTGACTTTAGTAAAACTTTTATTTTAACCACGGATGCATCCAATTTTGCGATCGGGGCTGTATTGTCACAAGGAACGATAGGCTCAGATAAGCCTGTAGCCTATGCTAGTAGAACCTTGAGCGACACAGAAGTAAAATATAGCACTATCGAGAAGGAACTTTTAGCCATAATATGGGCAGTTAAGCACTTTCGACCGTATTTGTATGGTAATAAGTTTACCATATTTACAGACCATAGACCATTAGCTTGGCTGTATTCATTGAAAGAACCCAATAGTAAACTCACGCGATGGCGGTTAAGGTTAGAAGAATACGATTTCGAAATAAAATATAAGAAAGGCCCTCAAAACACGAATGCAGATGCTTTATCTAGGATTAAGATTAATGCAATTGACGACGATTTAGATTCAATATTCGTAAATATAGGAGATAGGCAGGAACGTATACAAAAAATTATAGAAAACGAATTGCAAGACCTCGAAACTCCAATAGAAACGATAGAACTTTCGGATTCTGATGATGGGGTCACTGCCAACTCAGTTTCAAATAGAGAACACGAAGGCATTCCTAGTTTAAACGAAGCTGTCGATACTAAACCAAAACAGATTTTAATTCATTCATGGTTTAAAAATAAATTAGACGTAAAAGATATTTCAAATAATAAACAAAAAATTCTCGAAGTTCACTTACCGACAAATAACGATATATTAGTTAAAGACTTTTTGAAAGAGTATATTGATCCAAAACATAAGTACTTTATATACTTCGAACACACATCTTTTAGAAAAACTTTTTCAAACATGGTAATTAAGTTATTTAAAAAGGATTCAGTTAAGTTAACCGAGTGTACAGAAAGAGTTATAAATTTGACAGGATCTGAAGAAGATCAAAAAGAAGTTATTTTAAAATACCACGACGGGAAAACATGCCATAGAGGTATTAAAGAAACTTTAACCAAACTTAAAAGACATTATTGGTGGGCAAACATGAAAGAGACAGTCACGGCAATCATAAATGCTGGCGAAACATGTAAACGCATGAAATATGATAGAAAGCCGATTAAACCCCACATTCAGTTAACACAAACCCAGGATGCCCCTTTTCAGGAAGCTTTTATGGATTTATTATATATTGAAGGGAAATATTATTTAACTATAGTGGATGCATTTAGTAAGATAGCACAAGCCATAGAGGTACCGAATAGGAGTACACCAGAGATAGTTAGGGCATTGATTAAATATTTCAGCATGTATGGTCTGCCTAGGAAAATTAGTTGCGATTCCGGTACAGAATTCAACAATACTTTGATTAAAGAAATGTTAAGCTTTTACAAAATTGAACTTCATATTGGGACGCCAAATAATCCCAGTTCAATGGCAATAGTAGAAAGGTTTCATTCTACCATTATTGAGATTTATCGTATAGCAAAATACGATAAAAGCGATTTAGATGCAGCATCAGTTATGACTTATGCCATCATAGCTTATAACAACACCATACATTCAGCAACAGATTTTACGCCTTTTGAACTAGTATTTGGCCACACTTATTCCGATAATGTATTTAACGTGGATAGAGAGAAGAACTTAACTCAGAAATTATTGTTAGATCATAGAAAACGCCTTAAAATACTCTATGAATTCATAACAGAAAAATTAGAATCAGATAAAATTAAAATAATTAATAAAAAAGGTGGCGAAACGACACCGGTACTCGAACCAGACGATAATATTTACATGAAAGACACTAGGACTAGAAAAGCTAAAGAAAAACCTCGATATGAAAAAGCGAAAGTAATAGGTGAAGTTGAAAGAAATATAGTCCCAGTAGAAGTAAAGAAAAGGAAAACTAGAGTAGCCTTAAAAAATGTAAAACGTCCTCCACAGATCGTGCCTGGTACTTCTGGTACTAGTGGTGCCAACACTCACGCTGGACCTCCAAAACCTCGGTCAGAATCCGGGGATAGCAGCGATAAAGCGGGGAGTAGCAGTGAAGAGGAATAGTTATTGGACAATATACAAAAGTGTAGATTTAGAATCATTACACTTACAAATAGATAATAATATTCGGGATTTTATTAACTTGAAAATTAAAATTAAGGAAAATAGTCTTAGTAACGAAACTATAGGAATAGAAAGCCAAATAGAATATCTTATTAAACTAACTAAGGATAGATTCTTTCAAATCTTACCTTTCCATTATAGAAATAAAAGAGCTCTGTTTAATCCATTAGGCTCACTTGTAAAAGCTATCACAGGAAATTTAGATGAAGACGATGCAATTAAATATGATAGAGAAATCCAAATGATACAGAACAAAGAGCATGTGGTCGAACGTAAAGTATCATCAATGCAAAAAGCTTTTGATAAATTAGTAAATGACTCTGAAATAATAAATTCAAATATTAAAAACTTGGGTTTACATACCAATGAAATGGAAAAATTAGTTGAACATGAGTTCAGGTTTAACAAACTTTTCCAAATATTAAATACTATGTATCAAATTTTAAATAACTTTCGGACCTGTTACGAAAACATACAAGAGATTGAAACGGCAATAGCCTTTAGCAAACTGAATACATTGCACCAATCCATTATAAATAGTACAGAATTATATAATACGTTAGAAGTCATTGCTAAACATGCTAGAACAATATACCCAGTAAGCAAACATAATTTAATAAAATTAGAACGTAATATCATACTTAAATCATATATAAATAACAACAAGTTAGTTTTTGTTTTAGAAGTTCCCCTAATAAATAACGAAACATATAATTATTACAAGGTTATACCCATCCCTATATCCCATTCTCCAAATACCTTTACAATAATACCCAAATATCCTTACCTGATGGTGAATAGATTGAAATACATGCCCGTGGTAAGCCCATGTACTGAGATTGAAAATGGAAAATTTCTTTGCGCTGAAACTAATTTAGCCCAGTTTCCAACCGAGACCTGCATTGAACAAATAATGCTGATGAAGAACAACTACAAAAACTGCATACAGAACCATATTGAAATAGAAAAAACTAAGATACAGAAAATAACCGACAACCAATGGTTGGTTTACTCAGAGGAAAATCTCATCATCACCGAGAATTGCAATACAGAAATCCTGAAGTACACTATTCTTGGGACCTACATCGTGACACCTGGCCAACAATGCGAGACACAAATAGGCGAAGTCATCGTTGCCGCCACCACAAACACTACAGTTTCCAGTCTCCAGCTGCCATTGATCCAGATGCCAGACCTACAACAGGACATTCAGATAAGATCAAAGAAAGTGGATTTAAGAAATGTGGACTTCAGTGATGTGAAAGAAGTGTTACAAAGTGCAAAATTTAGTGAAATAGACGATACGACACAAACAGTGACAATATAAATTAGTATATGGACCATCTTAGAGTATGTGGTTATTGTAATAGCAATAGTTATCTTTATAATGTATAAATTTCAGTTCATAAACTTTTGTCGAAATTCTCCGAAACCGTCTGCGACACCTTCGGATAATTTCTCTCTTAGGGAGGGAGGAGTTAAGGAACCCCAACCTACCAATATTAGCTTTGTCAGACAATAAGTATTTACTAGATTATTATTTCCCAATTTCCCCACTGCGCGATCAGCATTTATAATTATCTAGAACATGCGTCAATCTGATCACGCTGTGCATGTACTACGTTAGCAATTAAGTTAGTATATAAGATCAATATTTTGTTAGATTTAATTAATTACTGTTTCGCTGTAACTCTGTCGGAATAAAGTTATTTTTAAATACTTCCGTTGTCGCTTACTTAATTCGCGCGTTATTTGATTTGACCAATAAGCGCGCGCGGTGCTTGAGTTGGCCGTCATATGGTACCAACCCATTTTCCGAGAGGTTGTAAACAGGATGATGATGACAATGATAAATATTGTTTACTTATATCATATATATACGTCAGCCAAGATGTCAGATGTGACTACTGTAAGGCACGCTCGTTTTTTTTAGCATTAGCTTCTTGTGAAACCAGACATATTCATTGACCGCTTAAAAAGAATTATCTACCTTTACTACAAGGATATGCATGCAGTTTTTTTTTTTAATTGTGCCAATATACTTTCTTTCTTTTAGTGGTGGTGCAACACTTAAATTAGAAGCACCAAAAATCAACAGAACAACCAATTTTCTGGTCACTTTGGATAATTATCATTATAATGAACGCCATAAAGTGCAAAATTGTAGAAACATCAACGCAGACCTCAAACGGTCTCTCTTCACTCGGGTTCGTTCGTTTGCCATAAACGATTTTGATAATAAGTTTTATTTTATAAAACTTCTGCTCTGCACCACATTTTTTTTTTATCTGCTCTGAACCTTACCCACCCCTTGCACTACAACTGCTATGATGATAAGTAGAGAGCTATTAAATGCTATAAAATGTAATCTTTCATAGAAGACCTTAAAAAGTTTAAAATAAAGGATGTCATGCCGGGTACAGATCGGTAAAACGTAACACAAATAAGCCGTCCTAATTTAAAAACAGCACTACAACAGAGTAAACTAAATGCTAATATTTTGTATTTCATGACAGCAAAATGAGATAATTTTTTATGTGTAAATCTTTCCTCCCGCTTTCCTGCAATCTGTGGGAGTGATTTTGTGAAAAGGGACGAGTTACGTACGTAGAGTTACAGGAAGCCGGGGAAGCGCGCGCTATTTGATTTGACTAATGAGCGCGCGTGGTGCTAGAGTTGACCTTGACGAGGCCCCGTCGTGTTGCTTATTACCAAGGTGAGATGTAAAATGTAACACCTCATATGCGACTACTGTAAGGCTCGCTCGCATTTGAGCACATCATTTTTTATACACTCTGACACAAAGAGTGCGCCTGTCCACGGGCAATCTCCCTTAAAATAAGTGCCCAGGGCCTCCAATAGGTTAAAGACGGCCCTGCTAATTTATGCAATCCAATATAAATGCGAATTTGTTACATTTCACAATCTGTGCCCAGCATCATACTGTACCTCACCTGTCAATAAAATCATTCAATATGACAAGGTCGCCAGGCTTGTATTCTTCCACCAGCGACCCAGTGGCAGTGGTCGCCAAGATGTGAGTACATCCGACCTGCTTCAGCGCCCATATGTTAGCACGATAGTTCACGTCACTAGAAGAAAAACATTACATATTTTAACAGTATATATGGGCCAGGATGGTCACAGTGGGTGCCTGAAGGAGGGCTTCGTCACCCAAGTAGGCCTAAAAAATACTAGGGTGACGATTTAGATTCGCGTTCCCGACCGATTTATATAAGATTATGGGAGACCTTTACCTAGCAGTGGAACCAAAGTGGCTAATATTGAGTTAATTCGAGAATCGTAGGTAACCCGACTGGAACGAAATGCGCGGGACAATCCGCAAACAAAGAATAGTCTTCAGTTTGCTTATCAGATAATTGCAAGAATATGGTTTGTTTGAATTGTACGTAATAAAACTGGCTTTTAGCTTATCTCGAGAAAAATCAGATACTTAAACCATTGGTTTAACTTAATTAAACAAACCTTAGTTTATGATGCTTTAGCGGGTGAATTTCCAAAATTGAATGTTAAACTTTTTTGCTTCAAGGTACCTAAAGGCTGGCGCACCTTACAGCCGCATCGAGCCGCAGTGCAACGCACAAAAGAGCTCGATGCAGCCCACCTGCAATATGCGATAGTCCATACGGGCCGCACTACATTGCAAAAATCCTCCAACATCGCTTTCGTAAATTTTTCGTCTTTTGTACGTTTTTTGTTTCAGTATCATGTACGTAGGCTAACGTAAAATGATACTGAAAAAAAAAAATTACGTACTCAAATTATTATTAGTAACTAGTCTGTCAATACCTTGGCTGAAACTGATGCTTCCTGCCATGCCTCGCCAGCAATACACAGGGAACTCCTTTGATCTGTCCTTCAATCAACACATCAGATGGTTTCCCGAACGGAGTGGTGACTTCCTTCTCAACTTGGTCCTCGAATAGAGTGGGGTCGCCGAATCCAGAACCGCCGATAATGCCGATCTGTACGGATTTAAAAATTATTGGAAGACGTTTTACTAGAAAATATGTGGAGATAATATTTTACTTTAGACCGGTATTTCGGTAAATATATGATTATTTTGTGATAGTAGGTGGGAAACTGTTTTACACCAGTTTATGTTACAAAAAAGACTTACGCGTTTTTATTGTTAAAACAGCAAGTTAACCAAGATTGGTTCTATCCTAATAATTGTTTTAATTTATTTATTTGGGATATAATAAGAATACAAAAGGTTATTTTACGTGTGCTTCTTCAATTACAGGTGACCACAGCATGCACGTATAAACTAGGTAGGTGTAAGAGAAAATAAATGTTGAAAAGAAAAAACATTTCAAGACTGAACATTCCTATTACGATAATATGTACCTACAGTATGATAATAATAATATTAATCCAAATTTGTTGACTATTGCAAAGAAGAAACATAGTTACATGCTTATTTAGTTATTTTGCGGTGGTTATATTAATAAAAAAATATACATTTTACAGTGAAGCATTTTAATTTATCGAAAAAGTATCGACACTGCACTACCCCATCCCTATGGTTGGTATGCGATAGTCAATTCTTTCTCATAGGTGGGTATTACACTATAACATATCTACGATCATAGATCTATGAGCCATATTTATATGATAATGTAATACAAACTTATGAACGAAATCGTCTTTGATCACAGATTTTTGACATTTGTTGTTAGATAGGATCATAGAAATAGGTCTTGCCATTATTGAATATTATTTATGAATTTTCACAGTTCAAAATTTCCTGCCATATTTTAATTGACGGTTTTAATGACGGATAAAAGTAAGTATAACGAAATTTTGGCGTAAGTTCACAATATGCTTAGCGGAATTCGAAAATTATTGTTGGCAACACTGCTATACCAAAAAAGCAAACTGCTGCCGGGCGGCCGGGATACATTGTTTGGCTTCATTGGTGTTCTCTAGAGTTCTATTTGTTATATTGTGTGCCTAAAGGCTTCAGAATTTGGTTCGAATAGACGATTGCAACCACAATGGCAAAAAATAGGATCCTAGATATATGGTAATGTAATACACAGATATGATTCTAGGGGTCATATAAGTAGGATAGGAGATAGGATCCTATATATGATCCTAGATAATTATATGATAGTGTAATACCCCTCCTTAATTTTTGATTGCATTAAAATAAACTAGCTTTTGCCCGCGTGGATGTCGGAAAATATCCCACGGGAAAGTACAACCCACATCGGGATTACATACCTAATAGCCGAGGAAAAGGTCATTGACTCCTAACGCTGCGCCCGCGTTGCCGTCAACCAAAATTAACTTATTACGCGTAATTTTGAATCTGTGATATCTTTTAAACCATTAATTTAAATGAAATGATGTCAAGGCATGTTTTAATCTAAATTAAATACTCAATTTAAGTAACAAAGTTAATTGGATAAGGATTAAAACATATACTTAATACCGGTCGAAATAGCCTCGAAAATAACAATGAAATTTTTATCAAACTCTGAAAGATAAAAATCGTTTTTGTGGGCCATCCTTAGAAGATAGACATATGCCTTCGCGGACTTTTTTGTTGGAGTTTTTAAGATGAACAATACTGTAGAACATAAATTGTATGTAACTGTTACGATTTTCGCGGCGCATGCCTATAAAGCTCCCAGTCGGCATGATTTTTTCCGACATCTTCAAAGCAAAGCTTAATGAATACACTAAAACTTTCCGCATGAATCACTCCGTCCATTGATGAAACTCGTTGGAAAATCCGTTCAGTAGTTTTTGAGTTCATCGCGTTCGGACAGACAGACAGACAGACGCGGCGGGGGACTTTGTATTATATTATGTAAGGTTAAAAAAATACAAAAATACATAATACAAGCAGTGCCCCTATTAGGATGGAGTTCGTTTTATAAGAAAATACATTTATTTATGAATTGTTTCACTGGAGCAAATACAATTTTTGAAATTGTTTACAGCTAGTAAAACTTCGAGGTTTTAAATATGGAGGAGTGTACAATACTTGTAGAAGCTCTCTAGGGTTCACATTTGACCCCATCATTTTCCTTGGCTAGATTTCTTTTTGATGGCGATTTCAAAATATACCTAGGTATCCACTTACTTTTTGTACGAGGTAGAAATGAGAGTGGCGGTACGCAAGATGAACGCGAAAAATACCGCCCCAGGACCCGACGGCATACCAGGGAAAGCCTGGGTCCTGGCCTTGGGGGCTCTCGGGCCTCGACTAAGGGGGCTCCTAATCGCATGCATGGAGAGGGGCCAGTTCCCACTTCGTTGGAAGACGGGGAAACTGGTCCTCATCAGGAAGCCGGGGCGCCCAGCGGACTCTCCGTCCGCTTATCGGCCCATCGCGCTGCTCGACGAGGTGGGCAAGCTCTTTGAAAGAGTCATTGCAGACCGCCTCGTCGAGCGGGTGGTGCGGGTGGGCCCGGATCTGGCGGAGAGCCCGTTTGGCTTCCGCAGGGGGCGCTCTACGGTGGACGCCATCATGCGCGTGCGGGCCCTCACGACGGGGGATGCTGTGGCCCGGGGTGGGGTCGTCTTGGCGGTGTCTCTAGACATCGCCAATGCCTTCAACACCCTGCCCTGGAGTTGCATCAGGGAGGCACTCCGGTATCCGACCTACCTCTGTCGTGTGGTCGAGGCCTATTTGACGGACAGGGCCGTCATCTACCCCGGTCACCAAGAAGAGTGGAACCGGCGAGAGATGTCGTGCGGTGTCCCACAGGGATCGGTCCTAGGGCCGCATCTGTGGGACATCGGATACGACTGGGTGCTGCACGCCGACCTCCCTAGCGGCGTCAGCGTCGTCTGCTACGCTGACGACACGTTGGTCCTGGCACAGGGGGGGTCGCACCAGGCGGCGGCCGAACTAGCGACACGCGGGGTTGCGACAATCATCGACAGGATCCGGCAGCTGGGACTCGAGGTGGCCCTGCACAAGTCCGAGGCCATGGGTTTTCATGGACCTCGGAATGCGCCACCGTCGGGTTCCCAGGTAATGGCGGGAGGGGTTCACATCGGCGTCGAGTCGACGATGAAGTATCTGGGACTTGTCCTCGACAGCCGGTGGAACTTCGTCGAACACTTCCAACGTTTGGCTCCCAGACTGGAGCGGGCCGGGGCTGCGTTGAAGCGGCTCCTGCCCAATCTAGGGGATCCAAACGCCTCCTGCCGGAGGCTCTACGCGGGGGTCGTGCGGTCCATGGCCCTTTACGGGGCACCGGTGTGGGCGCGTTCACTAAGGCTGCGGCCAGCCCGCCAGTTGAACGCGTCCCAGAGGGTCATGGCCATCCGGCTGGCCCGAGGATACCGCACGGTCTCCTGCGAGGCGGCGAGCCTCCTTGCCGGATTACCGCCATGGGATCTGGAGGCAAAAGTCCTCGCGCACATTTGGGAGTGGCGCGAGGAGGCGAAACGCCGGGGCTTAACTCCGCTGCCGCGAGAAATCGCGGCACAGCGGACAGAGCTCCGGCGGGAACTCATGGCGTCATGGAGAGTGCGATTGTCGCAACCCAGCGCTGGGCACGCCACAATTGCGGCGATAAGACCCCTCTTTGAGGAGTGGCTAGAGAGGCGCCACGGCGTCCTCACCTTCCGCCTGACGCAGGTCCTCACCGGACACGGCTGTTTCGGGAGGTTCCTGCACAGGATAAGGCGGGAGGAAACGCTCGGGTGTCACCATTGTGTGGATCGCCCGGAGGACACGGTGGAGCATACGATGGAGGTCTGCCCAGCTTGGGCGGAGCATCGCCGTGTCCTCGTGGAGGCGATCGGCGGCGGTGATCTCTCGCGTCCGGCCCTGGTACGGAGCGAGAGGAAATGGGAGGCCGTCACCTCCTTCTGCGAAGCTGTAATGCTCGCGAAGGACGAGGCGGAACGCGTGAGGGAGAGGCAATTTTCGCGCCCTCACGCCCCTAACCGCCGCAGGAGGAGACGCCCAGCGCGTCGGGAATCGCGAGGCGATTTCCGGCCACCGTAGGCGCGGGCTTGCGGACGGTGAGCAATGGGTGGCTCACCATCCGATAAGGACCAGGCCCAGGCGACGGCGCGTTGTGTTCCACGCGCGCCTCAAAGAGATGTCAGCAGATTTGAAGGGGTCCACTAGGGCCGATGCCTGCCGGGGTTGCGAAGAAAACCGAAAGGGAGATCGTGGAACACGGGAACAACCGAAGGAACACGGGTGGGTTTTAGTCAGTAAGAGTCTGACACGCCCTCCCGCTCCGCCCAGAGCGGGAGAAGTTATTTGATGATTTCCCACCCAAAAAAAAAAAAAATGTATCCACTTACCTATTAACAGTAAAGTGATATGATTTGACTGTACACACACTTTGATCGACACTAACAACATTTAAGTAATTTATTGTGAAAGAACATGGCTAACATGGCAAGAGCTATTTACTATTAACACAGAATAGTACAGAAGGCGCACTCCGCAGTTTAGGTATGAAGCTACAAGTACGCAGCGGTCTCGTCTTATCGGGCCAATTCAGAGAGCGTAACGTAGTCAGAAGATATAGGAGTTCCGCGATAGAAAGAGAGGAAACTTCTAGGTGAATAGAATAGGTAATTAGCGCTATGTGAGCGCTTGAATAGCACTTTATTGTGTTGTAGCAATTCTGTTTTTATAATGATTTTGCGGAGTGAACCATCTGTATTAAGTCATTATATCAAACCCCAGCTATTACTAAACTAAACTAATGAAAACAAGAAACAGTTTTATGTAACAATAATTTATTTGTTTTGTACATTGAATTTTTCTACATAGGTAAAAACTATACAACTTTAACCATAAATGCAGTTTCTGATTTCTATTTAATACTATTTTCCATCTAAACCTTGTTGGAACTTGATTTCTTTTGTAGTCTCGTGAGCTTTCTGTAATGCTTGTGCAATTTCAAAGAATTTCTTTGATTCTTCTTGACTTTTTTCTACACCATCACCTCTTTTGTACATCATACTGACATTTGCGCAAGCGTACATGTTACCGAGTTCACACGCTTTCTTTGCAAACTGAAATGCTTGAGTTTTATCAGATTTAATGAGGTATTCGATGTTTTGGTTTTTATCAGGCTTGTGTGGGTTGAAATCTGCTACGTTCTTTGGCACACCAGTCAGGTACATTCCGGAGAGGTAGTGACATGCCATTGGATCATTTTGGTCACAGCTTTTCTTGAGGTAGTTGTAACCTGGAAAAAATATTGTTTTGTTTAAGTTTTGACATTTAAAAACATTTGCAGGAGAATAGGTATCAAGAATGAAGTTTATCAGTAGATTCCTCAATGAATTAAGCATGTATAATGTAAGTTTGAAGCATTTGAAGTTTTGTGGTATTTATAGATTTGGTCAAAGGATCGTCTTAGGAACTTATAGTATATAGTTAGAAGACAGCCCATCAGACGACCCTCCAACCAAATCTATATCAGCGAATTTGTTTCACTACAGACAGTAACAATAGTATGTCAACCAGTATCTTACCTTTAGGCACATCTCGCTTTACATTAACGCCGGCACCGGTGGCCGTCAGCAGCATACCAGCATGCAAGCACGCCCCAGGCTCGTTGTAGTCACACCCTTTCTCGAAGTAGGTTAACGCTTCCGCAGCATCGCCCTTCTCCCGCCCACGACCCATTAGCGTATAGTTCCCAATCTTCAGACATGATTTCCCGAATTTATAATCCAAACAGTTGCTTTTGAACACCCTTGCTGCCTTATCAAAATCCTTCTTTATTGCCTCCAAGTAATCACCTAAAAGATGACATACTTCCGGCTTTTGCTCTTTGTAGCAACCAAAGCGGTACTCGATACCTAGGTTTTCTATGTAATCTTTTACGTCTTCTTCTTGTTTTAAGTCATAAGCCATCACGATTTCGTAATTTAGATCGAAAAATTTAGTGAGGTTAGATAACAATTTCGGAAATGTCAAAGTCAAACTGATTAAGAGTTTATCAATTTATAAACAAACTCGTTAACATACTTTTAATTCAAAATACCTACTTAAATTATTAAATAATTCACAGTCGGCTTTAATAATTATATAATATTTATTGCACGAAGCAGTTCTGCGCTTACTTTAGTTAAATATGTTTTTATAAGACTACAATGTGTTCATTGTATTTACCTTTATTTTAGCCGAATCGCCCATTATTGAGAATTTAACAAACCAGGGAATTAATCGGCACTTTTGCAGTTGTCGTCAAGTGTGTAGAATCACAGACGGAGCCGCCGATGTAGTGTAAATAATTTTAATTTAATTGGTGATAAAGTGATAAACTACTACTTCCTAATAAGTTCCTAATAAAACCACGACCACAGTTTAAAAATATTTTCTCAATTTATGATATAGCAGACTACAGAGCAACGCTTTTGATTATTTCACACAAAATACTGCAAGTTCTCAATTATTGCCTCATTTGTAATTTTATTTGTATTGCGAATGATTGAAAATATAATTTGAAAAACTTTTGCTCTGACAGCAATAAAACGCAAAACACTGTCAAAGTGTCCACAGCTGTCAAATAAATTGCAAACCGCAAAACAGCTGATTAGTTAACCCTATGCTGCTATGGATCACCTTGTCATGATATTAATATTAATGAGACAGAAATATTTATTGAGATTAAGAATAAGGCACTACTCATCTGGTTATTGGAGACAACTTGCATAGGCACTAACTTATAACCTCAGATTTTAAAACACTAGCGGCATCCTGCGGTTTCACCCGCATAAGTTACGATCCTGTGAGAATATAGGGATAAAAAGTACCCTATGTGTTAATCCAGGTTATAAACTATCTGTGCCAAATTTTATTCAAATCCGTCGTTTTTGTGTGAAAAAGTAACAAACATCCATCCATCCTCACAAACTTTCACATTTATAATATTATTATAGTAGGAAGTAGGACTATAGTAGGAAGTAGACTTGTAGCCCGGATTATCTTATCCACCAGCAACTTGCTCTGATTATAGTCTTGTGGAATCGGAAGTACCTGTGCCTGACCTAATTCGAAATGAAAATGGCAATATTACGTTGTATTGGGATCAATCTATCATCCATCACTAATGGGCTAGTGTTGCCAAACAATTAACCTGACATAGTGGTGATACAGCAGGCATTGTGCCGGTAATTAAAAACTGTCATACGAGAGCCTCCTCATTTTTTTGGTCGATCCAACACCTTTTTTTTTTGTGGGAAGTTATCAAATAACTTCTCCAGCTCTGAGCGGAGTGGGGGGGTGTGTTAGACTCTTACTGACTAAAACCCACCCGTGTTCCTTTAGCTGCCATGTTGCCGGGGGCCACGATCTCCCTTTCGGTTTTCTTCGCAACCCCGGCAGGCATCGGCCCTAGTGGACCCCTTCAAATCTGCTGACATCTCTTTGAGGCGCGCGTGGAACACAACGCGCCGTCGACCCGGGCCTGGTCTTTATCGGCCGGGGTTGCGAAGAAGTCTGAATGAGAGCATTCAGACTTCTTCGCAACCCCGGCAGACACCGAACCCTAGCAGACCCCGTCAATTCTGCTGACATCTCTTTGAGGCGCACGTGGAACATAACGCGTCATCGACCCGGGCCTGGTCCTAATCGGACGGTGAGCAATGGGTAGCTCACCGTCCGATTAGGACCAGGCCCGGGTGAGCTACCCATTGCTCACCGTCCGCAAGCCCGCGCCTACGGTGGCCGGAAATCGGCCTGCGATTCCCGACGCCCAGGGCGTCTCCTCCTGCGGTAGTTAGGGGCGTGAGGGCGCGAAATTTGCCTCTCCTTCACGCGTTTCGCCTCCTCCTTCGCGAGCATCACTGCTTCGCAGAAGGAGGTGACGGCCTCCCATTTCCTCTCGCTCCGTACCATGGCCTGAACCAGGGCCGGACGTGAGAGATCACCATCACTGATTGCTTCCACAAGGACACGGTGATGCTCCACCCAAGCCGGGCAGACCTCCACCGTATGCGTGAATGGTGACACCCGGGCGTTTCTTCCTGCTTTGTCTTGAACAGGAACCTCCCGAAACAGCCGTGTCCGGTGAGGACCTGCGTCAGGCGGAAGGTGAGGACACCGTGGCGCCTCTGTAGCCACTCCTCAAAGAAGGGACTTATCGCCGCAATTGTGGCGTGCCCAGCGCTGGGTTGCGACAATTACACTCTCCATGAAAGACGCCATGAGATCCCGCCGGACCTCTGTCCGCTGTGCCGCGAGAAATCGCGGCAGCAGAGTTAAGCCCCGGCGTGTCGCCTCCTCGTGCCACTCCCAAATGTGCGCGAGGACTTTTGCCTCCAGATCCCATGGCGTCGAGCCAATACCTAAGGAGGCTCTCGTAAGGCAGTTGGATCAAGGGCTTCAGAAAAGATTCAGAAAGCGGTACTTCTGGACATGGTGGTCGGTTTTTGTTAGCAGTTTCCTCTGTCAGGAGCTCTGACCACCGGTAGCTTGGACCCTGTTTCCGATACCAATGGGCTATTTTTAAATGTTTTTTAAGGTTGTTATAAAAATGTAATTTACGTCTTTGAAGTGAAATAAAGGCAATATACAACAGATATAGGTAGATAGGTAGACAGATAGAATGATATTAACTCATTAATCTCGTAACGTGTGGCCGAACATTCAGTATTTTTAATCGACACGTGCTGTTTCAAGAAGTTCAGTTAGTAAGAAATAACGTGTTTATTTGCGGCAACCATGACGCATCAGCGCTCGTTCAAGAACACAAGGACAATAAGGGTCGAGTTCATTCACAAATCGGCATATAGCAGTAATTGTCATTTTCACTCACGGTTTATTAGGCTTATCCTTACTTATAAGTTTTGTGTAACTTGACTACTAAGGAAAAGACGCAGACAGTCAGTTCTTCCGTTTTCGTAAGAACTCCACGTAATCAAGAATTACAAGAATCTCACTTTTCGCAACAAGGCAACCACTGATAAAGGCAAAAACGTGATCGAAATATTATTAGTTACAGCAATAATGACAATAATCAATATTCTCAAATCAAAACGGCCCACATATTTTACTACTAGTAGTAAGAAAATGAAACGAATGTGAACAACGTAGTTGAACGCAGTAAACAAAATGTTTGACATTGACGTTTTGACTTTTTAACTACCTACCCTAGAACTCGGTGAACTCGGTCTCGAAGTCCCGAACACGAAGTAGACTGCAGCGAAAGGGTTAATTTTTTTTCAAAAGTCAAAAAGTTATCTTGTTTTTTTTGCATCACTTTATTACGTTATTGTCCTAGGGTTATTCAGGTTCAATATTTCGCGAGTGCGGTTACTTTAAAGTGTTATTTTACCGGAGAGTGAAAAATGACGGAAAATGCAGATTTATTTACAACCCGCATGCGAAAAGCTACAAGGAAAATACACAACATCAGTGATGCCTTAGTCAATGCGAAGTTCGCTCTTTGTAAGTTCTACTACTATATCTTTAAGATTGATCTATGCCTTTTACCTTAATGGTAGAAAATGTGAAAGTGTAACATTTTTCGAAAACCACCTCCCATTTTTCTTTGTCATATTTTTGTAGTCATTGTTCTACACAAATGCAGTAGTTGTCGCTTGCCGGCAAAAACAATGGCATAACTAACACATTCCACGCGTCGTTTCCGACAATGAGTATATGAGTAGCCTGCCTGTTTACCAGTGAAAGGTCTCTTGTCAAAGGAGAGCTAGCAGCATTTTCATATGCAATTCTTGAACAATATGAAGCAATTTATTTTCCAAGTAATATCTTTGTTCATATTTTATTGGAATGTCTAGGGAAGCCTGGGAAGTTTATTGAATTTGGTGCACTTTTAAGTTGAACTAAAATTTAAATACCTCAAAGCATAAAGTCATATTTTGATTTGAATATGAAACTCTTTTATTTATCTTTGCATTTTATTTTTTATGCAGCAATTTTTCTTAGGAAGGATGGCAAATTATTTTATTTTTTGCCTTATAATTTTTTATATAAATGTTTCAGCATTAAGAGATGAAGAAGTATGGGGAGGTGGACTGTTCATATTCTACCACATCTTCGCCTACCTGGAAGATGCTAAGGAAAGGCTAAAGATGGCTGACTTTGACAAACTGTTCTTCAATAAGGCTCTCTACAGGTTTGTAACACTTTAAGAGGGCCCTTCCCGGTCCGTCTATCGTCAACGCGAGCATGGTCGAAAAGCGTGTTGTTTCATCCAGTGCAAGTGAGAACTACTAAAAAGCAAGTGAGAATGCGATAACATTGTACGAAAAATTACTTGCTTCAGGAAAAACGTGTTTTTGAGTACGCCTTACAACTTTGTGAAATAAATGTTTGTCATTTAGAATCTTCATTACATGTGCGAGGTTTCTATAAAGATGTTTTTTAAATTTTATCATTTATGAGTATATTATGAACGGTCAAAATTCAGGTAAAATTTGTGCAAAAAAGCAGATTTTAGAAGGCTTATACTTAATTAGTTTCTCCAAATTTTTATTTTTTGCTTTCATAGAAACCTAGATATAGTGCACTAAATAGGTATGAGTATAAAAAAATTGATGAAAGATGTGTTACAACGCCATAATCATTTACGAGCGTTTGTATGAAAAATATGGCGGGTTGGCCGCTCTTAAGTAGCCAAATATAACTTATCCTTTTAAATTCTGAAAAGTTAAGCCAAGTCGTTTAAAATTTTCAATTGCATTAGATAAAAAAGAAAAAAGGGTTATAATCAGCAGTATATTCAACCACTAAATCTTATTGTTGCCACAGACTGGAACCTCAACAAGTACTTTTTTCTTATACTGATTCTTGAAATTATTTTTTCTTCTAGATCTATAAAAAATCCCAATAAGCAAGATTTCCTAATGAATATAATATTAGGAAGCAAATTTTGAAGTTTCACTCACAACTGTTTCCATTAAACACTTCTATTATTGCAGGCAAACCGTTGATTATCGTTCTGTTAGATTATTTTTAGAGTTGTTGAAAAATAAAAATACTGTTCCATATATTTACCTTGTAGGAATTTTCTTCTGACATGTTAATAGTTTTCTTCTATCATGAAAAATTTATGCCCTGGGCGGTCTAGCTAAAATCTTGTCATGGTAATAGTTGCGTGTCGATTTCCCTTACAATATAATGACCTGTTGATTACAATACAGGGTTGTATTGTAATCAACAGGTCATTATATTGTTATGGTGTTGTATTGGGCACCATACTCTAGCCAAAACCCTTTCTAAAATTACAGAAAGAAGGCATTTGAAGAGGACTTAGCACACTACCTCGGTGTAGACTGGCAGACAAAACCTAAGGCCATGGCTTTGGAGAACTACATAGAGCATCTGCAAGAGCTTGAGAGGTCCAATCCTAGACTGCTGATGGCGTATGCCTACCATATGTACTTGGGACTGCTGAGCGGTGGGCAGATATTGTCTAAGAAACGGAGGATGTTTGGTGGTGGTAATTATCATTATTTTGTTCAAATTGCAGTTAATAATCAAGTATGTGTGATTCTGATGTATTGCTATATTAACATGCTGTAGCAGGTCCAATTTGAACATAATTAATTTATAAAATTAGTCAATAATTCCTAAAATTAAATAAAAATAGAATTAGAATTCCTAGAATTTGCTTTCTTGATACAATATTTGCAGACTAAATGGGAATCAGATTCCCATTTAGTCTGCAAATATTGGATAAAATTTTTATAACTTTATTTTATTATGAGGAAACCAAAAGTACTAACAGTGCCAAGTAGCCGAGCTAAAAATAAGATTTTGTTTTTTTTTTGTTGGTCTAAACTAATTATATCAATTTGGTTTCAGAAAAAGCCAAAACCGAGACATACACAGACAAAGTAACAGACTTCACTGGAACTGACATCGCTCAGTTAAAGAAAGACTACAGACAAGCTATGAACGAGATTGCAGAAAAAATGTCCGAGGAAGAGAAAGCAGCGTTCATTGAAGAGAGCAACAATGTTTTTACTATGAACAACCTGATTGTTAATTCCGTTGGTGGACAGAATAAGGTCTTGTATAATCTCTTGTATAAGTTCTCCACAGTTGTTGCGGTTGTTGGCGGTCTTGTTATGGCGTATAAGTTGTATAAGTGACTTGCCAAAGTTTTTTGCATCTATAAGAGTGTTAATTATGATGAAAAATATCTTATTGTCTATGTCAAATAAAATATTGTCTATTACAGAGTAATGGGTTTGACAGCCCTTTGATTCATTTAATGTTAATTAAAAACATGTTAGGTCATTTCAAATTTTGTCTACTATTTGTAAGCAGCTTATAAGAATAAATCGCTTGTAGATCTATACAGAATAATCATATCGTAATGTATGGCTGACCCAGTAGTTAGAACTGCTGTGAGCACAACTTTAGCTCATTTGTCAACCGGAAATTAATAAGTGGATTTGTTTGATAAATAATTAATTGTTCTATTAAATAGTCCTATTGAGTCTACTTGTTATTTAAGATCGAACAATTTGTAACTTTGTTAGGTAATAGTGTAGTAGGAATTGTGATAACGTTATTTTGTTCCAAGATTTTAAGTCTTATGTAGTTGTTAATAAAGTCCTTTTAAAAACTCATATTTTTAATTGATACACCCTTTTACTTCGTCGGCCGACTTTTGCAAAAACTGCCTTAAACTAGACAAAGCTTGAAGTAAAAAATTACATATTAAAAACAAAAAACCACTTATAAAAAATATTTTATTGCCTCATATTCTATCGAATGTCATACTTACAAAATAATTAAATATGTACACAGCAAACATCTATATGTCTACATCGTCAATGCATTCTAAAATAAACACTACTTTTAAGTAAATAAGGTTTCAAATAAGTTGTTATGTTTTAAGAAGTACACACGTACTTTACATTTATTTTGCCCTTAAAATATATTGAACTATTAAACTACTATTTGAACTGTTTTCTAACGTCAACATTTTTTAAATTACGTCTATATCACTTCATTTGGAAACTTTCCTAAAAAATACACTTGAATGTTGGTTGTTATTCAAAATAGATCTTAATTTAGACAGATCCAAAACCAAAACGTTATACTAGGTAAACACTTAAAAATTAAGGACTTTTAAAGGGTTATTTCAGCATTTTTGGAAGACCATTTTAATAAAAATATCTCACTTTATTTTACGACAATTTTGGCAAAAATTCTTGGCTTTTATATTAAAGCAGGTTGTATAACTAAATCTAATATTCTAATAACGGTTCTCATCATCTGAACGAGGGTAGCGTAGGAGGTTCCATCGCCATATCGATCAGTTCGTCGATGTCATCCGAGTTGAAGAATGAGAGCTCCAACTGTGAACAAAAATAGTAATGAGAAAATTGTAATAAAACTTTGGTTATATAAGAGAGAAAAAGCAATCTACTTAATTATAAAGAGGTAAAAGTGAGTTTGCATGTAGGTATAATCTTCAGAACAAAGTACCAAGCTGGTTCCAAAAATTCTTTTACTAATGGCAACCTACACTATTGCCGAGTTTATTTCAGAAAGCATTTATTTCAAATAAACCAATTACAGGCACTTTTGAATTGTCAAGGGGTCGGTCAGTCAGAAAGATGAAGCTAGTTGCCCATTCCAAAGCGTAGTAGGTACCTATGGAGAAGAACGGACATGAAACTCCACGGACACTCTTTTAAATCAAAGTCGCGGGCAGAAGCTGAACTTTTTTTTTTTTTTTTTTTGGGTGGGAAATCATCAAATAACTTCTCCCGCTCTGGGCGGAGCGGGAGGGCGTGTCAGACTCTTACTGACTAAAACCCACCCGTGTTCCTTCGGTTGCCCTGTTGCCGGGGGCCACGATCTCCCTTTCGGTTTTCTTCGCAACCCCGGCAGGGGCAGAAGCTGAACTACCAACACGTTAAAAATGGCGCTACTATAGATAGTGCAATCTATAAAGACGCGCCCCACTCCGCTCCGCTCCGTACTAAAGTACAGCTTATAGAACAGTAATCGCGGAGTGGGGCGCGTCTTCGTAGATCGCACTAACTGTAAAGGGGCGTATGATACGCCTAATTTCATTTTCTGTGGTTACTTTTTCAGTAGTTTTTTCAACTATGCTAATTAAATCTAGGTGAACGCTCGCCAAGGGCACCCCCTGTGGGGTACGAACCTCGGCTTAGGGCGTAGCCCAGAGGGAGGACATCAAGGATGGGACGGGCTGGAGCGATTCGGGCGGACGAGTACTTTGCCCGAGTGTCCGTTTGATTTTGTATTTATTTCTTTAATTAATCTTTTAATTTAGTACCTAGTGTAAATAATTGTATATTATAAGCATTTTAATTTTTCAAATAAAAGACTTCAGTAAAAAAAATCCTTTGTTAATCTTGAGTTTATTTTTAAGACCGTTTCAATCAAATTTTGATAAGACCAATATTTTGATAGCACATCCACGTTTTAATTAGTTATAATAATAAATAAATGATAACCTTTAAGGCCACACATGCTTGAGTTGATTATTATCACTATTCACTGTGTAAGTAGGTATTTACTACGTGTAGTATGTAGATACAAAAGCAAAAGATTTTGACTTGGTGACTCGTCCATTTTTTGGATAACATTTTTGATACCCACATATTATGTAATAGATAAATCTGGACGGTAGGTATTCCTGATAAATATTTCTAAGCGAATTGATATTACTTATTAGAATAATGAGTTTAGATTTTTTTTTGTGAAAACAATATCTTATCAACAAAACGGTGATTATTTCGAATTTTGGAAAATATGATGAGTTATGTCAGTAGAACTTTTATAGACTAAAATTGCTGCATTTATATGCTGCCTATCTCTGAGGAGGTACTACGTTCTTGGGTAACACGTTCTCACTGGGATACCAGGTTCTTGGTTCTCTTGTCCATTAGCCGTTTTAGGACCACGACCATCAACTATCAAAATAACAGCTATTGGTAGAGCCAAGTCCAGCACAGACTACAATATAGTAAATCCTCACCAGTCTCTGTGTGTCAGTACAAGGCCTGCACGTGAGCCGGCCCTCGCTGCACTCGCACCGGGGCGGCGCGCCGCACCGCGCCGTGGCGGTGGCGGCGCGCGCTCCCACGACGGTGGAGAAGCGACGCGCGGTAGGACGGTCGCCTTGGAGCTTTGCGCCCGCGAATATTGTACCTGGTGGAAGGAAAGGTTTTAGAATTATGAAAGGGAAATAACAAATTAAATTATAGAGTATTGTCTATACTAGAGTAGTTATAGAAGGTTAATCTAAAATTATCACGAAGTTACGTCAATGTAATCTGATTCAAATAGTTTTTACAGATTGAACTTTCCATCACGTCTGTGAAGTTGCGCCGAATAATTTAATTTGACCTTCTATAAAAAGTTCATCAAAAAAGTCAAATCATTTATTTCAAATAGGCTCTTGTATTGTCTGGTACTTTTGAACGTCAAAATTTACAAAAAAATAGAATAGATTCTAGTCGCCCCTTCCAAAAAGAAGTTTTCGTATGGAGAATAATGGGCAAGAAACTTCACCGTTACTCTTTTAAAATGTTTTACAATATTTTGTATAGGTACCTACTTTATTTGAATAATTACTATATGTACAAGCACATATATACCACAATAGGTAAAAATATTGAAAAATGAAGCAACGACAGATAAATTAATTATGTGATAGATACATGGTGCTCACATATTTACAAACATTGTAAAAGTAGACAACTGTCAAAAAAAAAATCAATTAATAAGTCAGTGTGTGAGGCAGTAAGAATAGTATCTATGTACACTGTACCGTTGGTTTCCATAGCGAGTGAGGTACAAAGCCCGAGCTTCTCTTTAGGCAGTTTCACTTGTTTCCGGAGCGCTGCGTCACCCACTAGGCGCTCGTAGTCCTTATTTGTGTACGCTAGTGTGTTGTCCACGCCTGAGTAAATAAAAGTTACAAATCACTATCTATTATAACACTAAGTCCCCTCACCGCGTCTATTTGTCTAAATGCGATAAACTCAAAAACCACCAAACGGATTTTCAAACGGTTTCACCAATGGACTGAGTGATTCATGAGGAAGGTTTAGGTGTATAATTCATTATGGTTTTCTGTAATGGCGATGATTGTTGAAGATGTCGGAAAAAATCATGCCGACTCGGATTACGGGTGTGCGACGCGTAAACCGTACGAGATATATAAAATTAATGTTCTACTGAATTATACATTTAAAAATTCCTTCAAAAAAGTCCGCGACAGCATAATTATGTCAATAATTAACATAAACATTGTGTAATTAACATAAACATAACATCACGTCTTGTATCCCCGAAGGGTTGGGCAGAGATGTCCCTGTAGCAGGTTCACCCACATTTCGCCAGTTATGTTGCAGTTATGTTGTTGCAGTTGTGTTGTTTGTGCCCGGTTGATGGCAATAGGCTCGCCCCCTATTACATGGGACTTAAAACATAACTGGCGAAATGTGGGATAACTATTTTTATCTTTCAGAATTTGATAAAAATATCAATGTTATTACCGAAGCAATTTTGACCGGTATTATATTAATCCTGATACAATAAAATATGTTATTTAAATTGGGCATTTAAGTTAGGGGTCGTTTTCAAAATTAATGTATATTTTGTTTGTTTATTTTGTGTTATCTTGACACAAAAGTAACACAAATAGCACAGTAAGGGCATGGGGTCTCAACTCGAACAAATTATAATTAGTCTTAAAAAAAATTCATAGATGGCAGCATAGGCAACAATTATGAAATTAACAATCACTAAAAACTGATAAACGTCTGAATTTGGCTGAAGTGAGATTAGTAAAAATCAAAACTTCCTTGTTTAATGCTGATTTATCCAATTAAACTCATAAATCACGTATTTCCAACAAAAATGATAAGTGAAACCTTTTACTTGAATTCGAACCCATAGAATTATAAAATTAATCATGAGCTCTTTGCAATAGATGGCGTTTTACTCAATTTGTCATCACATACTGTATAAACGTTTAGTAAGAAAATCAAACAACATATTTTTATAATCTAGTACCTACTTTACAAAGAAATAAAGGAATTGAAAGAAATCTATTAACATGTTTTTGGCAAATACCTACCTTCTTAATTATATTTTTTTTTTCATTTTACCAATACTTTTCTAAAACTTTCTATAAAAAACCGGCGAAGTGCGAGTCGGACTCCCGCACGAAGGGTTCCGTATCTATAGTGACACAAAACTATATTTTACTTTGACAGTACTAAGATGGCACCGAGTTATTAATTTAGTGCAAATGGCAATTTTGCTATTCTGAATTAGACGTTTTTCACCTAAAATTTTGATTGTCTAACAATAAATTTGACTATTTATAATCGCGATTAAAAAGGTGTAGAATAAAATTAGTTGTCATGAACTTCACTCAATATTCACACCAACATTGGAGATGTTGGTGAGAATATCGGGTCGGTGGTTGGTGTGAAGTCGAGTTAGGTTAGACGTGGAATCGCGATTGTCAAATTCAATTTTGTTGTGTGAAAATTATTTTTAAATAATTTGTTCTTGGTATCCAACTTACCAACTACGGATCCCTTCATTATGCGTGGTCCAACACGTACTTGGCCGGTATAATTTGATATTTTTAAAAATATTAAGCCGTCGTTCGCACGGACATAATTAAATCGCGGCGGGATTTTATCGCGCACTGGATTTTCAACCCTCGGTGTTAAACCGAGCGTTGAGAATCCATTGCGCTGGGACGCACTCTCGTCCCAGCGCGTTGAAAAAACACACTTGGATTTTCAACTCTCGGCATCTCGGCAGAGCGTTGAAAATCAAGTGCACGAAAAATAATCGCCGCAATTTTATTACATCAGTGCGAACGTGGGCTTACTGTCAAAATGAGTTCGGACGAAGACCGCGTGATTTCAGTTTTATGGTTTTAGCAATAGTAGATTTGGTAACGAGGAGATGAAAATCTAGATTTAGCATTGAAATACAAAAAAATACATAAAGAGGCATTCACTGCCGCGTGTAAATTGCTAGCTCACTCACAAAAATGAAACTATTCCGCCAACTCAAGATATTTTTGTTGTATTGTTATTATACTTGTCCTTGAATGTACCGTGCGATGTGTGAATGCCATAAGTATCTAATTCGACTTCTAGATGGCGTTATAAAACTACAGTCTCTGGCAATTTGTGAGTCGCTGATGCTGCCATCTGTTGAAAAAATGGAGGAAGAAAAATAGCCAGCTCAATAGCCAGACTTATGGAGGTATCATTTCTTTGTATGGGATTGGGTATCTGTACTATTATATTATCTGTGGTAAGGGCAGAGCCACAACGAAATTGAAAAAAATAAAATTACGTCATATCATGTAAATGCATACTTTAGAAGATATCACAGATTAAAAATTACGCGTAACAAAATTATGTTCGTTAACGGTTGTGTGGTGCTAGAGGAGTCAATGACTAGGTAATATTTTGACTTTTCCTCGGTTATTAGGTATGCGATGATCGCATACCTAATAAATAACCAAGGTCAAAAAGGTCAAATAACCAAGGTCAAAATATTACCTATCATGTTTTTTTAAACTGTGGTAGATTTTGATGTAGTCTTTAAAATGTATTGCCATGTTTATCATTTCATAGACATACATACATACATATATCCAAACATCTTTGTTCTTTATTATTTTGTCCTTTTTTCGGAGAAGCTGGGATATGACTGACTAGAGTGGTACCTATTTTACTTGCAAAGTGATAGATACTCACCGAACAAGTACTTAGCGGCTCGTTTCTTGGACAGCATGAAGTCATCGTCCATCAGAATGTGTAGCGTCACGGAACTCTCCATTAGGTTGTGGTAGATCGTCGAGTAGTCCAACTGGATAATCATATAAACTTCATTAGAAATAGCTTTACATAATACAAGTTTCCACTTCGATGAAGCTTCGCATTGAAGAAAAAAAGCGAAATTTGGCATTATCGAAAACAGCACCCCTTTTGTGTATAATTATAGCGCCCCGCTTGATAAAATACGCGTTTTATTTTATTTTATTGGTTGGTAAAACAGCAGGCAGTCCAGTCATGGTAAATGATCATTTATGGACATCTGCAATATCAGTGCGTTGTCGTCTTTAGAGATTAAGTTATTGTCTCATTTGCCAGTAATTACACCGGCATCGGAATTCAATACTCAATATCTTTATTGCTTTTCCAGTAGTTATATAATATAGATCATTATGGACCCTGTAGGGCACAGCAAAGAGGGTAGGAGAGAGGAAGCACTGTTTTTGTGGGAATACGTTTTAACTTACATTTATTATCAAAGTCAGGAGATCGCGAATTAGATACTAACATTTCGCTTAAATATTATTTATGTTTTATCTGCAAAAAGTACTAAGAACCCACCAACTCTGCCAACCAGAACACAGTAACGCTGCTTGTCGGCAGAAATGGGTCTTGTTTCTTTATCGTGTGGTTAGTAACTAACCTGGGGCTTCTGACTTGGCTTCACATTCCGTCGAGAAATATATCTCAGACATGCCGGTTTCCTCACGATGTTTCCCTTTACCGTTTTTGAAGCAAGTGATAATTATATAATACGCACATGAATCCGAAAATTCACAGGTCCTTGCACAAGGTCAGTTTGCCTTGGGTTCGAACTCGAGACCGAAGATGGAAATGTAACTTCCCAAAACCATCTATCTACTACTGTTTACTACTTTCAGAAACCAGAGATAACTTTTGTCACCATCTTAAGTTCACTTACCCTCATAAAGGCGGAGTCACACTTGGAGCAGGGCATGAGTATGAACGTCCGTGGTACCGCCGCGCGGAATGGTAAGTGTGTGGCGAAGCTTAGCGCAGCGAACATGTCTGTACGAGTCGTGCGGTTGCCGCGGACTAAGTCGGATTTGTCTAGAGAAAGGAAATTATAAAAGTTATTAAATAATCTTATTGGTGATGTTCTTCAGAAAGGTCAGGTGCGTAGTACTCGCAACCGGCGTGCGTGTATGACCACATTATTAACGTAAACAAAGCAAAAAGAGTATCTAAAGATTATATATAGCAGGTGGTATTCTGTAGTTTCTGACTACTCCCAAGGGAAGGCGTGAGTTAATCTATGTAAATACTTTTTTTTAGAAAATAGCGTAAAAGCAGATATTTGTCACTACATAGTGTTTAAGCTGGGAAGAGACAGAGATATAATGTCCCCCACCCCTTGCGGAGAGATTATATCTCTATGGTTTAAGTAAATCCGAAATGTGAGTGCTACTTAAACAATTTTTTTCCTTACGAAATAAGGAAGGTCTTTCAGAATAAATTCATTTAGTTGTTATTTAAACTAGATTTTCATATAATAATTACAGGATCCAGTAATTATTATATAAAAATCTAGTTTTATAACAACATAAAATTCATTTTTGTTTTGTAATCCCCGGATGTTGTTATATTCAAGTAGGCGAATCCATATTATTTGCTTCGCTATTTTAGGTATAGCCACCCACTTTCCGATCACATGTTATAAGTATTGTTCAGGTCAATCACCGAACAATAATATCATGTCAGCGTAATCGCGACACCGCGCTCCATGCCTTGAATATTTTATGTATTACCTAAGTAAAATAGTCCGTACGCTTTCGGATAGCACATCGGACGCGACTCAATCTCATTCACCTCATTAGTTTTCATTGTTATCCCATTTGTATTATTGAAATATAGCAAAAAATAATAATAATAATAATTTCTCAGTAGCAGCCTGGAGTCTGGATTTGTGCCCGGTTGATGGCAATAGGCTCGCCCCCTATTACATGGGACTTTAAAAAAAACATAACTGGCGAAATGTGGGTGAACCTGCTACAGGGACACCTCTGCCCAACCTTCGGGGAAACAAGGCGTGATGTTATGTTATGTGAAATATAGCTATCTTTAATCTTAGTTTATCTTACTCTAACCCCGAACAAGTATTCATCTATTAATTTATGGTAATCAGATAAATCGTACTTACCGATGATAAAGCTGTCCAAATGCTGTGTTATCTCTATAGAGTTGGTGAACACCTTGTTGTTGACGTACAGAGAGCGCGGGCGACGGTATACGCCGCGACCCCCGAAACCTACGATTGCGTATCTGCACATAACATAATAATGTATGGTTAGAAAACAGTTTCAGGACCAGCGTTCTTGTCTATTGCACATTTTGATTCATGATCAACTTGATTTACCAATTATCTCTATGTCAACCTTTAATTAAGTAGCTTTAAGTCAGATTTGGAACAGATTTGGATGAAATTTGGCACATAGCTGATTAGGACATAAGATATTTTTTATCCCGATATTCCCAAGGAAATCGAGACTTATGCGGGTGAAACCACGGGGCGCAACTAGTGTTTTATAAGTATAGACCCAATTTAATATTTGAAATTTTTTAAAACAAGCAATTTAATCCGATTCCATCACCATCCGCCCATTGTGTCACCCAATGTAAAATTTCTAAATTTATGTCTGTAATTTGTATGGTGTACATAATAAAGAATATTCTATCTATCTATCTAATCGAATCTAATTCTAAAATCTATTTAATATTATTGATGTTGGTTTAATTTTGTAGTCATTAGCAAACCGAAGGACACTGTTGAATGCTGCATATCGTTTAAGACTCAAACTCAAACCATTTACAGGCACTTTTGAATTGTCAAAGAGTCGGTCAGTTAGTCAGAAAGTTGAAGCTAATTGCCCATTCCAAAACGTAAAATCTATGGAGAAGAACGGGCAAGAAACTCCAAGGACACTCTTTTAAATATAGATATTACAAAATCCTGGGTACATTATGTGAGGACAATGTACAAAAAATAATCAAAAGCATTTAAAAAAATTAGATTAAAAATAAGAAACAGATTATAGTTAAAACACAGATTTTTACAGATGGTTCACTCCGTAAAATCATTTAAATAAAAAGCGACTCTTGCTACGACAAAATAAAGTGCAATGCAGGTCGCACAGCGCTAATTACCTACAGCTATATTCACCTAGAAGTTGCCTCTTTCTATCGCGTGACTTTTATATCTTCTGACTACGTTACGCCCAATGAATTCGCCAAGTCGAGTCCGCCGCGTACCTACTTGTAGCTTCATACCTAAAATGCGGAGTGAACCAATCTGTATTCATCTGCGGTTAAACCTCAATAATCTCAAAACAAGTCTTACCTATTATCGGACAGCCCGTTAGCCTGCAGCTTGATATCGAAGGCTTCCACAAAGAGGTCCATGTTCTTGCTCTTGCGCAGGTTCTTGTTGCAATACTGCGCCTCCACTATGAACACCACGTCGGTCGAGTTGGGGATGTATTGTAGGATGTGGAATGAGCCTTCTTCTATTATGTCGCCTTGGGGGGTTGTGCATCTGTGGAGGGGATAAAAATGTTAATATGCTAATTCAAAATAGTTTGAAAAGAAAAAGATTTAATTCTTTAAAATTTTCAAAATGGTTAAGTATTTCATCAAGGTATCTATTAAAGATTTTTTCAATTATTGTTTATATTTTCTATGTAGGTAGCAGGGATGTTACAAAAGTTTTACCGGAACCGGAATCGGAGCTTTGAAATTTGTTTAATCGGAATCGGAACCGGAGTCGAAGGTGGAAGTAGAAGAAAGTTGTATTATGGAAAGCCTTAATGAAACAGTTGAAATATAATTTTGTCTCTTTAATCAGTCAAATATTAGCGATAACATCCACAAAACAATAAACTGAGACTTCGAGCGCGAGCGTGTATAAAATAAACTAAAATTACACGGGCTAAAACTTGTTAAAACGAGTTAAAACTTGTTTGTACACACTCTAGTAACGTGCATCGCTGCGTTTAGAACTTCGGTATAACTCCGATTCAAAATTATCGGAACCCAAATCAGAATCGGAGTTGTAATATTAATCGGAAGTTCCGACCTTTCGGAACCGGAACCGAAGCTCCGTAACATCCCTGGTAGGTACAATGAATAGGTTAAACACATTTTGTTCAATTGCTGAAAAAAGTGATATATGTTCTATCCTTCATCGCTTTGAGGGATACAACATAATAATATCACCTCTTTGACCAATTAATAAATCCATTTGTCAGTTACATAACCTTTACTTTCCGTGAGTGTACATTTATTTTTTGGCTCATCGTCGATTCTTGAAATATGACATGTTTTAAGAAATGGAATAGTTTTCTTGAAACTAAACAGAGTCATTTATCTCAGCATAAATAACTCTCACACCACTTGTTTTTTTGAAGTAGGTTTTTTTTTTTCTCCCATTACGGTCTTATTAATAGTATTAGGCTTGACATACCATTTAAGTAGATTTTCTATATACTTACTGATGACAGTGGTCAGGCATATGCGTGGGCACGTGTTCGTGTAGACACAGCTCTTTGTACGCGCTCGCCAAAGCACACGCCGCTCCGCCCGACATGCATTCCGCGTAGAATGGTAGTGACGGTATCTACGGGGCAATAGATGTTTATTAATTACAAATGTATTTTGTCAATATAAATTACCAGAGACGTAAAATACTCGTAAGGTGGTAAAGACACGTATCACTGTCAAAGAAATTTCAACATTGCACACATTGAAATAAAGTTGAAAATAAATAAACTTTAAACTAGAATCCGCGTGAGTATCAATAGAGGTACACGAAGTTGTTATATTTGTAACTTTATTTCAACGTGTTGATTTTCTAATGGCAGGGAAAACAAATTGTAACAGTAACGTTTCTGAGATTGTCTCTAGAAATAGTTTCAGATCAAGGCTTCCCTACCCTGTGTCACTGTCAATGAAAATCACATTTTTTAATATCAAAGTACTATTTTAAAACTTGCATATGAACCGCACCAGAAAATACATTATCGGTATTAATTATCAGAATCACAGGATAGTACAGAAGGCGCACTCCGCATGTTAGGTATGAAGCTACAAGTACGCGGCGGGCTCGACTTGTCGGGTCAATTCAGTGAGCGTAACGTAGTCAGAAGATATAAGAGTTACGCGACAGAAAGAGAAGCAACTTCTAGGTGAATATAACTGTAGGTAATTAGCGCTGTGCGACCTGAATTGCACTTTATTGTGTAGTAGCAAGAGTCGTTTTTATTTAAATGATTTCCGGAATCAAACATCTGTATTAGTCTGTGATATTATTGAAAACAAAATAAATTAAACAATTCAGTGTTAAAAATACTTACAACAGAGAAACACGGATGTAGCGGCGACACCTTATTCTGGAAGAACTTCTCGCATTGCGTATCATTCTTTAGATCTTTGTTCTCAATGTTAGTAGGGTTGGCACTGGGGACTATGTTCCAACTGTGGCCCAGCATTGGGATTGAAGTCGTGAATGTGTTGTTGGGTAAAAGGAGATCGTCGTATTGTTCGTTGTTGTAGGTTCCGAGGAGGCCGCCTAGGGTTGCGTAGTACCAGCCTGATTGGACAAAAATTGAGGGTTACATCAATGTGGAAATTGAGAGACTTGTCTTGTACAGTTTTTTTCAGCATTGGGTTGAGATGAAACAAAAGCATCGGCTTTCTTTTCAATATTATTGTACTGATTATTTTGATGAAATTTATCTGTGGTTAAATGTCTGAAGCTATACAATCAAGCTTCTCAAGAATTACGAAAACTCTAAAAATATGGGGTTGGCATTTACTACTTCAAAAGTATAATACAAAACGAAAACTTCAAAATCATATTAATTTGTCATGAAATGTTTCATTATTAAGTCATATTAAACTTTAGGTCGGATGACATAGAAACAAATTCAAAAAGGTTGGGAAATTTTCATGGATACCATGAATACCATGTCCTAAAATGACCTTTATCACTTCATAATAATAATTATTATTTATTTATTTTAAGTATACGGAGTTTACAGCAGTCCAACAATATAAAACCTTAAGTGTATTAACATAAAGATCTTTTTTAAAGATTTAATTCAAATTATTGAATCGTCGACGTGAAATGTAATGCAAGTTTACTACACAAAGTTGTCAACATACCTGAAACTTGTAATTTACAAGTATGGAAGAGCAGATTGCACTGTATTTCCAAACCGTTGGATCCTTGTACAGACAGCGTGTCCGTTTGTCTGTCTACCACGAGACCATCTACCAAAGCGGGCAGAGTTAGTACTGTGTTTCCTATTGATACTGCCTGCGAAGAGAATGGGAGGGTTAGTTAAAAGTTCTTGTTGAATGGGTAGAACAAAGAAAGTATTTCTGTGTGGACACTTAGTTCTTCTAAAATACACAAAGGAATTTGATGCGGTTTTTAGCATTGTTTAGAGGTTTTTTTCCGTAAGGTTTATTTGTATCATACATTATTAATTAACTTAGATATAGCACTGAAATCTCAATGTTTTCACATGACATCACATTAGTCGATTTTTAAATCAATATTAAATGTCCCGCGCGGGACAGGCTCAGACCCGCTTTGTTTTCCCTTATTTTTGCCTTTTTTTATTCAGAATACTAATGCCTGTTTTCACCTTAACTAAGTGACATTTAAATGAATCCCTAAATAAAAGTGCACTGTTGGATTTTTTAACGCTAGGCTCACCACTGAGAGTTGAAAATCCAACAATGCACTTTTATTTAGGGATTCATTAAAGTGTTAGTTGTCGATGAAAACGGGCATTAGAAGACTTAACTACCTAACGATAGGGTAAATCTGATTTAAAATATCATATTTTTATAAAAATACATTTTCTATGGCTATTTTTAACCGACTTCCAAAAAGGAGGACGTTACATGTTCGTAGCGTATGTTTGTTTTTTTTTTTTTAATGTATGTCCACCGATTTCTCCGTCAATTTTGAAAATTCTTTTTTTTGTTTGAAATGGTGTGCTCTCAAGGTGGTCCCATATGAATTTTATTAACTTTGCTTCGATCGTTTTTGAGTTAGCTTCAATAATACGTATTTTTTTCCACTTAGTATGTGGATGTGATAAGTTCATGTCTCTTTTAATTACATAGCAGGTAGTGGTATTCGAATTTGTGTGGGGTTGGTACCACAAAAATAAAAAGTGAAAAATAAAAACTTTAATTTCGGAAGTTGGTGGCAAAAAACGAAAATTCAAAATCAAAGACACCGACTTCCGAAATTAAAGTAATTTTTTGCTTCGCAGTGTTTTTTTTTTGTAAGTCGGTTGATTGTTTTTTGCTAATATCACGTAAACGTAATTTAAAACTCAAATAAAAAAATGAAATAATTAGGCTTCTGATTATACAGTATACCAGTATACCTTTTTTACCATGTCCCGCTTTCGATGAAAGAATCCCGCTTTTTTCTCTCAAAAAGTTTCAGAATCCCGACTTGAAAAAAAAATATCTGGCAACGCTGGATTGTACCCGTGCGGAGTAAGGGCGGGTCACTAGTAAACTATATATGATCCAGAATACTACTGATTAAGTACGATTATTTAAATTAAATTTAAATTTCACTAGTTACATTAAGGCGCTATAACTGCGAAGGACATTAACATGTTAATTTATGTTCAGAGTTCTGGTGAATTTCTTAACTTCTGATTTTAATTTCGCGAGTGTCCAAAATATTATCATTATCGTACGGTTGTGCCCGACGTAAGCACAATTTTATGCTTTAAAGGCTATAATAATCCTCACTTTATCCCACTTACCTCTCTATACAAATCAATATGCACAAGAGTTCTCCTCGTCATCACGATGAGGTTGTACCTCCCCTGGTCGTTGCTCTCCATGAGAACGGTGAAGTTGTCCTGTCTATAGTCCTTGCTGAGGAGGAACGTGCCCGCTTCCGATATCGTAAAGACTCGCTTGTCGAATGTCACTAGAGTGCCTTGACCGGTCATCATTGCCATGCCTGGAAGGAGATTATAGTTTAAGAGGTTTTTTAGTGAACGATCAAATCTGTTTGTTGCTTAATGATTCAACTGGATAAAAAGAACAAATCGCCTAATGTGGCCTATTCGGGTTCGATAAAAAAAGCGTTTTTCTAAGGTTTAACTAACCCGAGATTCGAACCCAGGACCACACAGCGAGAATGACCAATGAGAGAATTCGAATGGCAAAAAAAAAAATCAAAATCCAAAAAGCTTACCAGCAAAAGGCGGCATCAAGTTATCGAAGTCCATATAAGGCCTGATATCGTAATAGAACGACCAGATACTCTTGTTGGTCGTCAGCCACTCATCCATAAAGTCTTTGACGGCGCGGTATTCAGAAATTTCAGTGAAGTCCGGGGTCCGGTTGAAGGCATGCCAAGACATCGGGAGTTTTTGTTCGAGGAGGATCGCGCCGACTCGGGGATCGAATACGAAGTTCGTTTTTGGTTCTCGATGTCTGAAATGATAACATAACATAACATCACGCCTGTGTTCCCCGAAGGGTGAGGCTGAGGTTTACCTGTAGTATACCCACATGTCGCCAGTTATGTTTAAGTGCCATGTAATACGGGGCGAGCCTGATATCATGAAATTCCAGACGGAAAAACTCAATAACACTTTGCCTGATTTGGGAATCGAACCCAGGACGTCATACTCAGCAGTAGCACTTGCGACCACTAGACCAACGAAGCAAAAAAAGAAATAGATAAATGATAATAAAACACTTCTAAACGTCAAAACGCACGACGTCACGTCAGTATTTTACATGGAGCGAATGCCTATCTGACCTCCACAACCCAGTAACTGGGTAATATGATACCTATTGGTAAGACTGATTGTCAGACTTTCGGGCTCCTGACGACCCGTAACGATTGTAAAAGATCGAAGATAATTCGAATGGGATGCTGGGATCAACGACTTAACGTGCTTTCTGAAGCACGGAGGGGTAAAGATGGTCACCCATCCACGTCCGATGACCTAGGCATGGCGGGCTGATACACGTCGGGGTTGCAGCGAATGTACAAAAAATCTCCCAGGCTCCCAACACATGGTAGAAGTAGGGACAGTGGGGTTTTAGTCGGTAAGAGTTTGGACTATTACCGACTTACGGACGTAGGATTATGTTGGCTTAATCCTACGTTCTCCCAAGACGAAGGGTATTCATAAGAATTTCCCCAGGGAAAACACAAAAAAAATGTCCTGTGCTTCGTCCATCGACGGTGATTAGTTGTTATTATATGATATTGGTAATAAACTTACAATTCTTCATACTGTAGCGCTGTCTTGCTCATGTCAGTCAACTTGGCGTACAGAATCTCTCCGACCGTCTGCAACCCCTCGCCGATCAAGAAGTAGTCGTACCACCACTTTAGACGGACGTATGCTTCTTCATACTGGAATAGAATAGGTAGGTAAAGATGGTAGAGCCAAGATTTATAAATATAACTTAGCACATACTTTGACACACTGAATTTTGAGAGAGAGCTGTGGTAACGACCGCGACTTACGAGTTGTAGGTCGTAGTTTCGAACCTCGACAGACGCTTTACTTTGTGTAAATTATTTCATCACCGCTGCTCTTCAAAAGGGTGAAGGAAAACATCGTGAGAAATCCAGCATGTCTAAGAACCAAAAATTCGAAGACGTGTGATATCTATCAACTAGCACTGGGCCCACGTGGCAGATTACGGTCCACTCCCTCTCGAAGAGAGGCCTGTGTTCCAGCAGTTGGAACATTATAGGCTGATCATGCTGCTTTGACTAAATTTAAATTCTGTCACTGTCACACAACTGTCAAACTACAAGTGCAAGATAAAGACGGGAAAATATCTAGGCCAAATCTCTAGTTAAGTAACATTTATCAATCTCGGCATAAGAATTCAAATAGCTTAGTCTAGGAAAACATTACGATTTAAAATACCAGAAAAAAAAAATCGACTTTCGACCTTTATGACCAGGAAATAATGGTAAAATTAATTTCATTTCTTACTAACAATAGTCATTTTTAAGGATATTTTAGTTAGCCTTTTTAAAACACGGCGCATTCTAAATGAGCGAACGAAAATAACGTTTAAATAAGTTTTTTTTGAACTTCTTACATGGTTAACTATTTAACTTAAAGCGCTAAAAATCAGTTCTAAACGCTGGAGCATCAAAAAAAGGTTTTCAACAGACTCAACACTCAACCTGTGTCGTTCAAAAGCCCACAATTTCCTAACATAGACTACTTGCTCAATTTCCTAACATAGATTATTTGTCTAATTTTCATCCTTATGGCAAGATGACTATGGTTCAACTTATCTCTTACCCTTTCCCTTACAAACACCACTAGCTTAGTCTTCAAGAAGTTCTGCCAAGCGTTTCTAAACTCTGCGTACAGTTGAGTGAACTCGTCTTTGAAGAGAATATACTTCTCCATCTTAGTACAGACTGACATTCAATTTAAAATCCTATCTTCTAGAAATAAAGTTAAAAATGCCACCTTTTCTCTACCGTACGCTTCAATCGTTCTTTTCATAAATACACTCGGATGGTTTTCCAATTTTAAAACCTATTTCAATGTGCATAAGGTTCAATTTATTTCTTACCTTCTCCCTAACATAGACGACTTGCTTGGTCTTCAAGAAGTTCTGCCAAGCATTTCTGAACTCTGCGTATAGTTGCTTGAACTCGTCTTTGAACGGGATGTACTTCTCTATCTTGGTCCATACTACGTTGAATAGTTTCTTGCTGTACTTCTTTATGTTTGTTATTAGATCATTGTTCATTAGGTCTTTGTAGATTCTGGGGAAGAAAAAGATAAATAGTATAGGATAAGACCAGTTTACGAAGTTGCTAGCCTTAAAGGCTCTGCTATACAGGTTCCTTAGCTAATGAAACTAGGTTCTGGGTGCTAAACAAGGCACAATAAAAAAATAAAAAAACGGCCAAATGTGTGTTAGACCACGCACAATGAAGGCCGTAGTTGGGATGCATTAATCCCAAATAACATTGTAGTTAAAAAACATGTTTTCCCGTACATTCCAACTGCAAATGTAAGTTTGTACGCACAATATTGAGAGATCTACCATGTTTTTTTAAGACGATAGACTTCTTATAGGTTTTCTTGTAATCTATGAGTAAAGAACCAATCTCTGTATTTTTTTCAAAATTATAGGCACTGTAGTTTGGTCTATTTCCATCTATTTTCTTAAATATCTTTGAAAAAATTTATTTTAAAATTATATAATAAATATGTTGAAGATCCTCGCAACAAGTCCTTTCATTTAATATGTCATACGGTACTGTTAGCAAAACTTTTTTTTTTCTTGTATGCCTCCCAAAAGTGACCTCTATATTTAAAATTAATTTATTTACGTTTTTGAGTCACAGAAATACATATGTGTACCAAATTTCAACCTAATCGGTCCATTAGATTCGGAGCAAATTAACTGTGACAGACGGACAGACAGACAGACAGACACACGAGTAGGGATCCGTTTTTGCTTTTGAGGTACGGAACCCTAAAAATATTGTATTTTTTGGGTCAACGACGACTGTTGTTGTTGTTGTTCAAGTGACTACACTACCTGCGGTTGATGACCCAAAAAAAAAGAAACATTGGAACTCCGGGAGAGCTGACAGAAGTGAAAACTTGAAAAAAAATCGGCACCGCGGTAATCAACGCGTTGATGTCTTTTACTCAACGCACGGCGGTAATCAACGCGTTGATGTTTTTTTAATGATCAAAAGCTGGTGTCATCACGGTGTCACGAAATCAATGGTTTATCCCATCTCAAAAATGCCCAACGCGCTTAAAGAAGTTTTCACTTCAAAAATCATCAAATTAATTAATTTTTTGTTCGATCATGTTAAGATATCGATACCCATCTCGTCTGCAGAGTTTCGCTTGCTAATTTAGTTTGACCCTGTATTGGATCAAATTAAATTAATTGCCGAAACTTCATAGACATTACGGGTACATTATTATCATTATTGGGCTTTTCCCAACTATATTGGGGTTTGCTTTTAGTCTAACGGGATGCAGCTGAATACCAGTATTTTACATAGAGCGACTGCCTAGTTAATCACAACAACCCAGTTACACGATATGATTTATCAAACCATGATTAATTTTATAATTTCTTAATTTTAAGTTACTACAACAGGTTTTTCTATGAAGTTCACCTTTTAAACATAAGTCAGAGTATCTATAATTAAGCGGCGGCTCCCTAAATTGTATGTTAATGTGCATTAATATTCTCAAATTACGCATACAATCAAAATAAAACTTTAGTATATGATTTATTGGATCTTTTTCTTTCCAAATATAAGACAGTTCCGTAATTGGATCATTTTCGCTCGATTCATTTTTTATTCAAAAATCTATAGTTATTATTATATCAAACAAACATTATTATGATTATTTGAAACAAAAACAAGATTACTCGGCTTTAATGTCTAAAATAATTATTAGCATTAAGAAAATGTACTTTATTATCCAAATATAAGAATTTTTTTCTCTAGATCAATTATTACTTTAGTTATAAACGAAATAAAAATTGAGACTTACGACATTTAGTTCCGTGCTCGAACACGACCAAAGAGCGCACGCGATATTCAAATTTATTACTGATGTGTTAGCGTTTAGCACATAGTGGAGTGGTGGGGTGCTTGGGGGCGGAGTTTGCGTAGAAATCGTCTTTGGAGTGCCTGATCTTAATTTAAGAATTTATAAATGCAAAAATAACGACACTTACCGATCCATCTCATGACCAAACGTCGACACATAATTGAAATAAGGTGAATCCGTCAACTCCTGCGTCCTATTATAGAAGAAGTCCATGACACTCTTCCACACAGTAAAAACGAACGATTCAGTATAATGCAACACTTTGAAGAACAGCGGCTCAATCGACTTCAAGACTTCATGCCAGTATTTCGAAAGTCGATTCGTCGCATTCACCCAAGTCTCTTCCCAATACTCCAAGAATTTCATATGCAAGTCTCTTATGAAAGTATCATATTGTAATATCATCGCTTCTAATCTATCCGATACTAGTTCCATGAAATCAGCTTCGAGTACTTTGTTGACGGAATCCAAAAAGTTTGCATAAGCCTTTTTGATCGAATCAATTATGTAGGTTAGACTCTGCTTGATCGATTGACTCGTATTACCCATCATTCCCCACATATCGTTGACAATACCAGGTAAACTCTCCAAATGATTCCTTATAGCCATTTCATCTAAGACATAGTAAGTAAATTCAACTATATCTTTGACGTAAAAATCATTATGACGGTACGACTGGTTCAAGAATCGTTCAAACTCGTCTAAATCGTCTTTGATCACGTGCAAATCGTTCAGATCGTCCAAAAAGTCGCGTATCCTCGGTTTGGCGTCAGACCAAATGTTTTTGAGAGCTAAATGTGCTTCCATTGGCATTTCTTTTATGATGACGAGGGTATCATTGACTTGGCCGTATAGAAGCTTCAATGTGTATACGGCTTGGGACTTAACTTCACTGAAAATCTCTGGGCGCCATTTTACTGCGCTTGTGAGTAGTCGGGAATGGTTCAGACGAATGTATGAAGCAAGATCGATGGTAGTAACGTCGTCGAAGTTACGCCAGGAGTCGAATTTTGCGTAACGGGTGTCCACGATTTGGCCTATCATGTGATATGAGATATCTGGAGAAGAAAATAAGTTGTTAAACGTAGTTGGAATTATCGTAAAATAAACTTGAGATCCTTGAGAACTTTAGTCCTGGGAAGTGCAACAGAGAGAAAAATATTTGAAAACAATTTAGTATGTTTCAAAGAAATATTGTAGAATTATGAAACACTAGCAGTACCGTTTCGTCTTTTTTCTAGCAATAGAATTCTGATACCAATGATTAAGTTACTGTGACATATAATCTTTTTATCTGAATTCTAATGCAAAATTCTGGAAATAAATTATTACTTCTACTATTTAACTGTTGTATTAATTTATGTACAGAATTTAATGATTTACCACTAGCTTCTGTCGCGACTTCGTCCGCGAGCCTATAACCTTCCTCAAGAATTGGGCTATCCAATGCAAACATTATCGAATCAGACTGGTAGTTCCAGAGATTACCCCCTACATACAAACTTACAAACAAACAAATTTGACCTCTTTATAATATTAGTATAGATTAATTGCACAAAATCAAGAAGTTCTAGCTCCTTAACTAGGAGCCATTACTTAATTTTCAGTGTTCACTTCCAGTTTTTTTTCCTAAAAATTAAAGGAGAATTTTATTGTAAAAAGGTTTTATCTGCTCGATTTCGTCCACTTACCGTCAGTACTATTGTAGTGAGCCACAAACGACCTGTTCTTCATGAAGAGCGTAGCGGTTCCAGTATCGTTACCGGTCGGTCGGCTCACGAATGCCTTTAGTGTGTATTCGGGATACACTAGGTCCCAAGTACCGTTTGCTTTGTAGAAGTAGGTTTCGTTTGCGCGCTAAAAAGGGTAAAGATAATCAGTTGTAGTAAGAGAAGAACAAAAGAAATTTTTCGACAATTTGATTCAGAATAACTTTCAAGCTCAAGAATTCGGTAGATTGAATAGCATTGTGATTCTTCCATGTCATCAGAGACATTCTGGATTTGTGATTGCTTGATTTTTAATTTGTTCAATGGTCTCAGAAACCAGATAATTAAGTTTATACTAAGGTGAACGCACACTTATCCGAGCCGAACACGTCGAACGAACCGAACGAAATGAATTTTAGCCTTCTTAATATGAAATTCTATGAAACCTCGCATACTTGCCCACGTCGAATCGTCAAAATCTGGAAGACAGTTCCTAGCGTTCTCGTTGACTTAGATTCGTTCGGATAACTGTGCGTTCACCTTTATAAGTAACATAGGTGGCGAATAGGGAGCGAGTCTATTATTGGGTAAAAACCGGAAAAAAAATCGATAAGACCTTGCCTAACCTGGGGATCGAACCCAGTGCCCTATGCTCAGCGATCGCGACCACTATATCAAGGAAGCAGTCCATTCTCCTCTTCCATTTTCCAGCATTTATTCAACTAAAAATGATGATGAAAATAAATAACAGCAAAGGGTACTAACCTCCCAATGAATAAAACTATTCGCCGAATCGATCAAAAATTGATTATGCCTCAACTTTTCATAGAAAAGCGACTTCTGGAATCTGTAGAAGTTATTAAAGTAATACCAATGGCTTCGTATATTTATGTCGGATTTCATATCCAAGTCCAAATTCGTAGATGGATGTTTACAAGTTAAGGCGAATTTGTAATCTCTGACGGGTCCGTTTGAGTTGTCCGTTAGGATTGACTTCAGTTTGAGGTACTCGTTTTCATAGTCCGAGTACTGTAACTCTAGGGATACGTTTGACATTACTGATGGTGTTGATAGGTATTGGCCTTTTAGGGTTACGTCCTGTAAGAGAATTATGGGGGTTACTGGAAATGAATTTTATAATGTGTAACACGTAATTCAGGTGAGGAAATGAATTTTATAATGTGTAACACGTAATTCAGATGTGGAAATTAATTTTATATTGTGTAACATGTAATTCAGATGTGGAAATGAATTGTGTAATGTGTAACATGTAATTCAGATGAGGAAATTAATTGGATAATGTGTAACATGTAATTCAGATGTGGAAATTAATTATATAATGTGTAACATGTAATTCAGATGTGGAAATTAATTTTAAAATGTGTAACATGTAATTTAGTTGTGGAAATTAATTTTACAATGTGTAAAATGTAATTCAGTTAGAAACTAGTATAGTTTAAAAATATAATTTCGGAATTTTGTAACGAAATATGTGGTGAGAAAAGTCCTAAGTATGACATCTATAAATTTCTGTTCCTCTGAAAATTTAAGCAACGTGATTTGTTTATCAAAATGAAGATCTATCACAGACCAACGTGAGACAATACCATAAATTGACAAGAATATTGGCAACAAAATAAATTACATAGATTTTCAATACTTGGCGTTAACACATTGATCTTCAAGCAGACACAATAGAAAAATAATTTAGTATGTACAACATTAATTCTAAAATGAAACTCTCAAACACCATCTGCAATTTCAAGTTGCCGTTAAGGCGCTGTAACTATTTTTGTTAGCAGAATCGTAGCGTCGTACGTGGTCTATTTTTTACATCTATTCTACAGTAATTCAACAGTATTAGCTAAGATGGTAAATTAGGCGTCAACAATTTTAGATATTCGTGCGAAAATGTGAAATGGATCTTAACAATTAACCCTTACCTTCCTAAACGATGGATGAGCAAGCGACAGATCCACATGATGCAGATTCCCCTCAGCGACAGGCGGGTTCTCCCAGCGCCCCCTAAGTTCAGCAGTCTTGTTCTCTTCCTTTACGTTCCAGTGGAGTTGTGCCGTACCGTCTAGTAACGTGTCTTGTAGGTTGTATAGCGCTACTAGGTTGAAGGAACGAAGCGGCCACCATACGTTCATTACTAGTTGTTGGGATTCGGTGTCGACCTGTAGAATGGATGGTTTTTAATTTTAATACACACAAAATTGTTAGTTTAGTCGAGGGTCGACTTGTTGAAAATGTTCACCGCGCACTATGGACGCTTAAAACCAGTATGGGTTTTTGCTCATCTTAAAGTAAAAGGTATCTCTCTCAAAGGTATTTACGTTTATAATTTCGCAGGTTCCTTTTGAGTCGAAACACAAAAAATTTCTTGGGGGGTGGGGGGGCTTGTGTTTTTGTGGGTGTATGGAGGTGTTTTTAAGGGTGTAAATGAGGTGTTTTTGTGGGTGTGTGGAGGTGTTTTTAAGGGTGTATAGGGGGTGTTTTTGTGGGTGTGTGGATGTGTTTGTGGTTGTATTAGGGGGAGTGTTTGTGGATCTAATATCTTATCTCAAAAAACTCACCGTAGTCATATTAGTGACATGTAAATTGTAGTTAAACCACACATCCTCCGCCCACTTGATGTTAGTTCCCTGCTTCAACTCCTTATCGACCGCCTCATACTTATTGTCAAATGTCCAAGTTCTGTTGCCGTGTATAGCGGTCAGCTTCAAGTCTTTGCCGATGTCGTATGTGTAGACGTCTAGTTTGCCGGTCACGTTGAATTTTGTAGCATTGTGGAGGTGGAATACTGTAGCTTGTTTTACGTCCTGAAATGTGAATTTAAGGATAGATGGAGTTGTTGCTGGCTTGAGAGGAGTGAGAGGTAATTTCTGAGGGTCGTTTTTTACACTAATATTATAAAGAGAAAAGATTAGTATTTTTGTTTGTAATAAATAAACTCAAAAATGACTGGACTGATAAAAAAAATTCCACCTGTAGAATGCTATATTATCACTAAGTAACATATGCTATAAATTATGATACCACGCGGGCGAGACCGCTGGCTTAAGCTAGTTTTTGATAATGAAGTTAGAAACTATTAATTTAGTGTATTTTTATTAAAAAAAAAATAGTTTTTAGTTTACTGAATTAAGATTAAGAGCCATTTAAACAAAGTTATCTATTTAGGGAATTCAAATATTGCTAAGAAAATAAACTTCTTTAAACCATTTATTAAGGAACCTTATTGTATTCTACCACGCCAATTAAATCATGTTATGGCAAATGAATAATTGAGGTAACAAAAATCATATATTAGAAAACAAATTACTGGTTTCTGGACATAGAATGATTAAAAATTAACAGTAAAATACTCACAGTATTCCCAGTCTCATCGTACTCATGGATATACTTAATCCCAACAGGCGTATGCACATTCTCCACCTCTATATCCATAGTCGCAAGGTCCAAATTCCTGGCGCTCTTACTCAAAATCTGGTTGAAAGATCCTTTGACGAATCGTTCCCGATCGAAATCAATTGTTGCGTTACCATTGCTAGTTTTGTCTCCTTGAATGTAGTAGTAGTCTGTGTGTACGACATGTTGACTGCTCAATGGAACGGAAAGTGCTATGATGCCTTTTTGAGTGAAGCCTTTGTCTTGTTTGTGGTAGCGGTGTGTTGAGTTTATAGATGCTGTTTTGTTTGGCCAGAATAGATCTACTTTGTTGTCAGATTGTTCTTCGAGGTTGTTTATCTGTTCAAGGAAAGACAATAATTATAGGTAGATTTTTGCCTGCCTCGTTGGTCTAGTGGTCGCAAGCGCTACTGCTGAGTATGAAGTCCTGGGTTCGATTCTCGGGTCAAGCAAAGTGTTATTGGGTTTTTCCATCTGGAATTTCTCAGTAGCAGCCCGGAGTTTGGCTTTGTGCCCGGTTGATGGCAATAGGCTCGCCCCCTATTACATGGGACTTAAACATAACTGGCGAAATGTGGGTTTACTATAGGTACACCTCTGCCTAACCCTACGGGGATTACAGGCGTGATGTGATGTTATTTTTTAAAGTGAAAACTTCTTTAGGCGCGTTGGGCATTTTTGAAATGGAAAAAAACAATTTAACTCGCGACACCGTTACCGACACCTCATTTTTGTAAATGCAATTGTGCTCTTTGTTTATATTACGTTACGGATCCATTTTCTATGCAAGTATTTTTACTTTAAAGGTTTTGGAAGTATTTTTTTTAGTTTTCACTTCTGTCGGCACTCCCAAAGTGCAGCTGTTGTTTTTTTTTTAAAGATAAAGATAATTTTATATTGCAAATATGGGTAACAGCAAATGATGACAAAAAAAAAAAGAGTTCAGCCATGCTCAGAATAAATTATAGTTATAGGCCGATCGCTTAACTGGGTCCGTGCGGTAGGGGTGACAGTTGTCGAATCAGTGAGCTCTCGCATCATGACACCAAACCCCTCCCGCACCGCGCAACTACTTCAGGAACGGACTCAGTTAAGCGGTTGGCATATAGTATAGCTCGGCTAATCTCGGTTTTTGGCATTTCAAGTACCTGTGTTGGTATTTCTTTAAATTCTTACAAGAAATGTGTTATTTATTTTTCACTTTTTAGTTGTGGTACCTACCCCACACAAATTAGAATACCACTACCTGCTCTGTAAATAACAGTGACAGGAACTTATCATATCATCCACATTGGGAAAAAATACGTATTATTGAAGCTAACTCAAAAACTACCCAAGCATAGTTAATAAAATTTATATGGGACCACCTCTGAAGTATGAACTACAAAACAAAAAGAATCATCTAAATCAATTCATAAACAAACATACAAAAAAAAAAAAAACATACAGTCTAATTGAGAGACTCCTTCTTTTGAAGGTCAGTTAAAAAGTTAGGGTTCGATTTCTGAACTAACCATACGCTGTTAAAAAACTTTAGAGTCGTTCATATAATTTTTCTAAAATCCAGCTCATGAGTTCATTCACTGTTTTTTCTCATTCGATTTTCGCCTAGAAACTCAATCTCAAAAACTTATTCTGTTTACCGTTTGAATGGTAAAATACCTACAAAAACAAACACTTACATCAAATATAGACTTTAACCAAGGTAACCTCTTGAAAGGCGTGGTGAAGTTAAAGTGTCCGTCCGTGTGTTTGACGCCGCCGTATCGCAGGTCTATCTCGCCGATTTGACTGTCGCCTGGGTGCTGCATATTGCCCCTATGGAGATAAACATGTTATTATTACATTTGTGCGTATTGTAGAATTGTCACACATAACATAACATCACGCCTTGTTTCCCCGAAGGGTTGGGCAGAGGTATCCCAGTAGCACCAAGCACGGTCTGCGCTCAGTGCTTGGTGTGGCAATACGCCGTGTTCGAGCGACAAGTCAATCGTCATCCTGAGGATGCCTCGTTGAGAGGTGAAACACGTGTCGATTTCTTTCAGGGTCTTTTTAAGACTCTTTAGAAATAGCTAAGCGGAACAGGTTACTAAATATATCTATATCAATTGCATTTTATAATGAATTTCCGCAAGGTCACGCCTGAATCAATTAACTAAGATGGACTAAAACTTTTACATGATTGAACGTGATATAAATAAATATCACGTTTGGTTTACTACGCGAGTATTAAGAGTCACCGCATTTATCCGAAATCAGTGACAACCACCTTAACTCTTTCCGGTTTAGTGGTTAATGTCACCAACCACCACTCAGATTTTTTCGAAGATCGTCACTAGATGGTGCGGATCATAATTTAAAAAATGGAAAGAGGTGGTTAGTGTCACATTAATCGGAAAGAGTAGCGCAGGCCACACAGGGAACGAAGGGATTGAAGGTAAGTTCATTTAGCTTTCCTCTGCGACTTTTCATACTTCTGATTTCGTTTCTCTTAGGACGCGGTGTGAACCGAAGTATGAAAAGACGCGGAAATAAGCAAACGAAGTTAGCTTCGATTCGTTTCGTTCCCAATATGGCCTGCGCTTTAATGTCTATGTTATCTATACAAATAAATAAAATTGAATTGTCTGCTTGTAATGTCAAATAACTACTTTTTACTATAGTCCGCGCGGAACTAGTTGGACGCGCCTTAAGTATGTGAGCGGTGGAACGGAGGGGCGGTGTCATTACTCAATACGGCGCCGTACAATGACACCGCCCCTCCGTCCCACCGCTCACATACCTAAGGCGCGACCAACTAGTTCCGCGCGGACTATAAATGCTTATACGGTACATACAACAAAAATACATTTTTTTACATTTTTGTCTGTCTGTCTGTTTGTTTATTCCGGGTAATCTCCGAAACGGCAGGACCGATTTTGTCGGAACTGTCACTGGCAGCTAAACAAATAAATAAAATGAATGTATCAAATTCCACGAACAAAGTTGCGGGTAACAGCTAGTAAAAGTATAAAGGGCTCGGTATCAGACGAAGGTAAATTCCGCATCTGTTGCGGTAACAAAGCTCAGGAAGCATTGCTCCAGAATCGTCCAAAATAATATTAAGTTTGGTAGTTCAAATTCTGTTTAGTACTTCAATTATGAGCCTCATGAAAACAATGCTGATGGTTATTTAGGGCGAATTTCACCCATGAATTATCATTGGTGAATTTCACCAATGAATTATCATTGGTGAAATTCGCCCTAAATAATAATTCATATCATATATATCAGCGTTCAGTTGAACGCAATCAGCACATCTCAACTGCGATCAAGAGCTGTCAGTGTCATCATTTATAGCGAATATTGACACTGACACAACTTGAACTCAGTTTAGATGTGCTGATCGCGGTCAGTTTCATTGGTGAAATCAGCCCTTAGAAAGTCATTATCAGAGTATGAACCCATGTCTCGCAGTAAAAAAATCGCCTTCGCTGGAATATTTATATTCTTTTCGTTTGGTATAATGTGCTTTTTCCCTTCCATCCCTCTCTATCTCAAGAAACGTTTCCAGTTTCTTTGCGACTCCCACATGAAATTTTCAAGGTCATCAGATAACTTGAAGCTTAAAATGCCTATACACTCCACAACTTTCCTAGAAAAATCCTTTACTGTCCAGACCGCTCGTTTGTGGAATGCATTGCCAGTTCAAATAAAACGCACGCAATCGTTACCTGTATTTGAGAGAGTAAAGGAACATTACTTGTCGTTGTAATCTTGTTCTCGTAACTGTACAGACTGACTATTTTCTTAATGTCCCTCGGGAATCATCGCATTTCCGAATACAAACGAATGCTAATTTTCATGTCCATCAATTATTAGATTTATCGAGTATAACAATTTGAATTCAAAACGAAGTTGAGTTCTTTATCGTTATTTTGTTTTGATTTCCGTGTGAACTATATAGAGCTGTAAAACTATTTTCATGCCTACGACTTTAGCAGCTTTCCTCCCATTTTTAAAATAAATTACATTAAGTTGATAGAGTATTCACAACTCTATATCAAGTCGATTGGGAGCGTCTGGTCTGCACCTAGTGCAAAGGGCAACTGATAGAAATCCGACGACTGACGAAACACAAAGTTTGCCGAGGGACTTTTAGAAAATAGTTATACTGTGTGTTCTATAGTCTTCATTTATTTTCGTTGCTTATATGATTAGTAAGTTTGTATGTATTTATCTATTATTTAGGATGGGTATATATCTGTGTATCTATTCAAGGATATTGTATACTTATTATTTGCACCAACGACAGTCCCATTTTATGTCCAGGCAAATCACTGTTCATTGCGAGGTTGCCTGGAAAAGATCGCGGTAAGCGATAATCCCGCCCATTGTATATTTTGTAGTGTTTGAATTATTTTTTGTTATGTTTTTTTTTGTGGTGAACAATAAAGTATATATAAATAAATAAATAAACAATCAAAGGCTATACTCACTTAATAATACGATATTTGTGCACCAAATCCTTTTGATAAGACCCCTTTACCTTCAACGTGGGCACCTCATCAAACATAGGTGAAGTCAGAGTGTAATCAATATGGTTGGAGCCGTTGATGTCCCATTTGTATTGCACTATGTTCTCGATGTGTTTGTATCCTGTGGCCGACGTCCAGGTTATTGTGGAGTTCGTGTCAAAGCTTTCAGCTAGGTCTAGCATCTGAAATGGGAGATTTCTAAAGTTAGCCATTTATTTATTTGATAAGAATTTCCCCGCATGTTGGAATGTGTTTTGTAAAATGTTCTTCTTGCCTATGAGAACGACTTATGGCCAATTTCACTAATGAAAAGGAACGCGATCAGCACATCTAAACCGCGTTTAACAGCTGTCAGTGTCAATATTCCCTAAAAATGATGACAGTAACAACTCTTGAACGCGGTTTAGATGTACTCATCGCGTTCAGTTTCACTGGTAAAATGCTTATTCAGTCCAGCGATTTCCAAGGACTTAAACATTTTATTTTGTAAAAGTGTGTACCGTTAAGGAACGGTACTTGCGTTTGTTTTTTCATATAGCAGAGTCTCTCACAATATCATTAACAGTCCTCCGCAGACCGAATTTCTGTCATGGCAAAAAATCTGAGCGAAAACTTCGAGCCTTCAAGCGCGGGAGATATTACAGTACACAAGTGTGTGCGCAGACACGGGTGCACTTACCATTAAGAATTTGGAAATATTACTGTATGGAATTAAGAAATGTGGCTAACTAGGGAACAAAAATATTGATTATGAAATGCAATAATTAATATCGTAACACCGAATATTTAGTTTTACATGTAAAAAAAGTATTTGGTAACTTTCCAAGTGCCTTTTTTGCACCTAAAACGGTTACAGCATCAAGTTCAGTGTTATAACTGCAATTGATTATTAATATTCAAGTTCGCTAGTTAGCCACATTTCTTATTTCCATACAGTAATATCACCAAATTAATCAAAACAGAAATATTTGACATCTATTTGAGATGTTGCTTATTTTCAGAATAAACGCTCTTAAGTGGTCAAACACGAATATTTTTTATTTATTTACTCATTTATAAGTGCGAAGGTGTGTTTGTTTGTTCTCCTATCACGTAACGGAGAGACGGATCGACATGATTTTTTGTACAGAGATAGTTTATGGGCCAGAGACTGATATAGGCTACTTTACTATCAGTAAAATGCACGGTTCCTGTGGAATTCTTCCTCGCAAATGAGCACAGCAGAGGGTAAAATCTAGGAAAAAAGTCACGAGGTGTCGTGAAAACGAAGTTCCTTTTGCTGTATATTAAGTACTAATACAGAGCCATCTAGTATGGTTTCAAGTTTCAAGTGTCAAAAAAAATTTTTTTTGTTCGTAACAAAAACTTTTGACATTTGAAACTGACTCTTTCGGGCATGACGCTTTTTCGTCACAAAGAAAGAAAGAAATATATTTTTTGGGACATGCACAGGAAATGCAACAAACAGCAATAAAAAAATAAATAAGAAAGGAGTATTTTAAACTAACAAACTAACAATAAAAATAATAACGACCTGTGCGAGGCTAAAAAGGCTCCTATCTCAGCATAATGCGGCGATATTTAATTCATTATTATATTCAATTAATCGTTACGTGAAGATTTCTGTCAGTTTCTTTTAAAAAAAAACTTACGTTTCCTTTAACGCCAGTAACAATCTTCGTGACGTCAGTCCTGTACTCTGCCTCTAAAGTCTTGAGCGGATTGTTGTCCGTGCCGATATCGGCGTCAATTAATAGCGTGTGCACGTCCACGTTCGGTTTGGGGAGGATCGCGTTTATGATCAGGTTGACGCGTTTGTTCATTATTATGCCGAAGGTGGTGTTGCCACCGATACTGTGGATTAAAAAAAAAGAAATCAAGACTAAGTACAGTACAAATATGTTCTTAATGTCCCTCGGCAAACCTCGTATTTCGTCAGTCGTCGGATTTCTATCAGTTTGCACTTGGTGCAGACCGGACGCTCTCAATCGACTTGGAAGTACATGGAGTTGTTAATACTTTTTTAATTAACTTCGTTTTCGTGTAAACTATTCACACGAAAATCAAAACAAAACAACAATAAAGTACCTAGCTCTGAATTTAAATTATTATACAAGATAAATCTAATAATTGATGGACATGGAAATTAGCATTCGCTTGTATTCGGAAATGCGATGATTCCCGAGGGACATTAAGAATATAGAAATATTGTAATGCCCTATTTAGCTAATGGTTAATAGTTTTTATTTTAGTATACAAAATGTTAAATAACTCGAAAATTTTTGACATTTGCATAGGAGTCAAAAGGCGTAATTTGGTTGTAAATGACCTCTCCTACATCCCCTTAACGGGTTGCCGACATATAACCATTAACCCCGTCTACTTGACATCTATACAGGGTGTAAGAGACATCAATGCGAAAACTGTTACCATGGATTCAATACATGATTCTGAACAAAAAAATATCTGCTCTTTCATAGAAAAGTACAATACCAACGCGGTCAAAATTTGTGGTACAGCAGATTTTTTTTGTTTTTCAACCAACGAAAAATTTGAACAATTCAGAATCATGTCCTGAATCCATGGTAACAGTTTTCGCGTCGATGTATGCCACCCTGTATTAAAGGTCCAACTGAATGAATGAATTTTATAATATTTTCTCGTTTTTTCGCGCATCTTGCAGGTATTACTTACACCCAAACATGGTCGAGATCCATCTTGAACCCTGCATCAGTCTTCTGCATCATGTCTGGAGTGGTGCTGTTACCGAAGTAGATGTCTAAGTCCACGCTCTTCTCTATGTCTTTTACGTGTTGGTGGCCAAGAGCCTGTGGGGGAAAGAGAAAGAAGATAGGTTTGACTCGATTTGAGATGAGAAGGTACACAATATTTTTTGCCGGCTATAGAAACTCAAAACAGGCTAACATCATCTGGGAGTGAGAAAACTTGTAATGAGCCCATGGTTCCATTTTTGGGTCTTATGACGTCACGTAGTGAACTCCACTGCTTTTATCGATAAATTCTAGATCATTATGATTCTATTCATCGGTCTTGATACTTCATTTTGTATTTTGTTAACTATTTAATTTCTGACAAATCTTTAGAGAACATCTAAAGATTTACCCTGCGTCAGTTCCTGGTGCTCTTAGAAAAGCCTTATGCCTTATCGACACTAATATTATAAAGAAAAAAGATTTGTATATTTGTTTGTAATGAATAAACTCAAAAATTACTGGACCGATTTTAAAAATTCTTTTACCAGTAGAAGGCTATATTATCACTGAGTAACATAGGCTATAATTTATAAAGATATCACGTGGGCAAAGCCGCTGGCGGAAGCTCGTCTTGAATATGACTATTTAGTTGAACTACAGTATCTATATTTATTCACTCTTTTTGTTTTTTTTTGGTGAGAAATTATCAAATAACTTCTCCCGCTCTGGGCGGAGCCATGTTGCCGGGAGCCACGGTATCCCTTTCGGACTTCCCCGCAACCCTGGCAATATTTACTCACCCTTATAAACAGATCGCCGAGTAAGAAGCTCCATTTGAGATCCCCTTCGCCTTGCATGTCGGGTAGTTCATACTTGCATAAGAGGTAGCCATCCTTAGGTCCAAATCTACAATTACATGCACAATATTTTTGGTTATTATTTCATAACAATCGTATCTAAAAACTATCCAACGATAAAATGTTGCCAATATATAATACGTAAAACTTTTTTGAGGACGATATTCTCGTAACTTAAAATAAAGTATGTCTATTTCTTTTTGTTTTTTACATCTATTTATTTAATATATGGAATCACATTTTAATTTTAATAAATTATTTTTCTTTAAGTACGCTGTACTGGTACACCGTCTAAATATTTGTTTGCTGCACCGGTCGACGTCATTACGTCGGCGCCGGCTGTCGCTGAAAACCAGCGCTGGGGCTCTGTCTTGCATAGGGTCGTAGCATAATGCTGAGCGATAGCCGATTTGCGTGGATGTGGCGCATACTTCCCCAACCTTTTCTCATTTATGTATTTAAAACTTTTTTTTGCGTCATGTTTACCGCAAATAAACGGTTTTTCTTTCTTTCTCTTTCATATGAGATAAATATGAAAAATTGCAATTTATACAAATCTCAACTTTAAGCTCAAGTAATCTAAGTTGATTTTTGAATGAATAAACTATCGATAAGCGTCAAAAAATTGTTTTAGTTGCAATGGAAACTGAAACATAAGTAATTGAGTTAAAGCTGTTAATCCCAAAGCATGAAATTTACATCATCTCGTTGGCTTTAGTTTATTACTGTAGCTGTCAATATGAAAAGAATGTTACAAATAGGTCTATGACAACCTGATGAGTAGCGGTCACCACTAAGACTAAGGCAGAGATTAAAAAAACGTTACTTAGCATGTACCATCAAAGAAACGCATTTCTACACACCGTAAGGACTATTTCTGCTTGCAGCGCTCGGCGGTATAGTAACGCTTACCTACGAAAAAAAGGGTCGCGTGCACGAAATTTTGTTTTCAAATTGCTTAGATATGCGTTACCGCGATGATACTTTGGCAAATCATTATTCCTGTTATTGTTGCATCACTAACGAACTCCAAATGCTAGATAGAGACAGGTATCTAAGCCGGAATATGTGCTAAACAACGCTAATTGCCCTAGATAAAAGGTGTGACAAATACAGGTACATCTACAGGGTCAAATTAAATTAGCTAGCAAAACTCTGTAGACGTAATGGGAAATATACCAATATTTAAACACGATAAAATAAAATAAACGAAGACTCGAGGTTTTTTTTGAGGGTCAAGGACCGCATATATTATTGTTACTTGAAAGAAAGAGTTGAAAAAAATCTGTTTTCTTTTGTTTTATCGTGTTTAGATATCGATACCCATCACGTCTGTGAAGTTTACACAACACAAAAAAAAACAGATTTTTTAACTAATATTTCAAGTAACTACACTAATTGCGGTCGTAACCGCACAAAAAAAAACATAAAATTAATTTATGTTTAGATATCGATACCCTTCACATCAGCGGAGTTTTGCTAGCTAATTTTATTTGACCCTGCACAACTAGCATAACAAATACTTATTTTCCGCTACATTCCTTTGTCTGGGAACCGATAATTGAACACCTTTAACTTACATAAAATCAGTATCTCCCTTAACATATCGTATCCTGTGCAGCGGCGTGGCTGCCTGCACACTGAGCACCTTCCTCAGTCCCGGGTAGTTGTCCGCTCGCGACTTGAAGTAAATGTCTTTGTATTTTGATGAAGGGATATCCAGCTGTGAACAAACGTAGTAAGATAGTGACCTTGCGGAAATCCATTATAAAATGCAATTGAAGTGGATATATTTAGTAACCCGCTTAGCTATTTCTAAAGAGTCTTAAAAAGACCCTGAAAGAAATCGACACGTGTTTCACCTCTCAACGAGGCATCCTCAGGATGACGATTGACTTGTCGCTAACAGCCTGTTGCTACGCCGAGCGCCGGATGCAGTCGATCTCTGCGTGTCGATTTCATACAGGGTTTTTTAAGAATCTTTAGGAATAGTTAAGCGGAATAGGTTACTAAATATATCTACGTCTATTGTATCTAATAGCATTATATTGTGCACTATTTTCTATCGATGTTACAGAAATATAAGTTCAGTGATCTCATCGATTATTTTGATTAAATATTTTAAAAAAACCCGGTACTATAAGTGTTAAAAGGTACTCACTTTGACATTAATATCAGTAAAGTTGGCTTCCAACTCCACCTTAGCGTGTAGCGTGGCGGCCACTGGGCCAACAAAGTGGGCGGACAACGAGTACACAGTGGGAGTGTTCTCGTACTTGATGCGGACGTCTATATTCTCGCCTTGGCCTCGAGGGATTAACGTTAGCGCCATCTGGGAAAAAAGATAAAATTAGGTTAAATCCTAACTAATATTATAAATGCGAAAGTGAATTTGTGTGTTTGTTCACGCTAAAACGGCTGAACGGATTTGGAAGAAATTTGGCACTTGGGTAGATCATAACCTGGAAAAGGACATAAGATATTTTTTATCCTGATGTTCCCACGGGAACGAGACTTATGCGGGTAAAACTGCCCGGCGCAGCTATTAATTATATAAAACATAAAACACATAACATCACGCCTTGTTTCCCCGAAGGTTGGGCAGAGGTGTCCCTGTAGCAGGCACACCCACATTTCGCCAGTTATGTTTAAGTCCCATGTAATAGGGGGCGAGCCTATTGCCATCAACCGGGCACAAATCCAGACTCCGAGCTGCTACTGAGAAATTTCAGATAGAAAAACCCAATAACATTTTGCTCGACCCGGGAATCGAACCCAGGACCTCATACTTAGCAGTAGCGCTTGCGTCCACTAGACCAACGAGGCAGTGTCAGTGTGTTTATATAAAACTAGATAAATAATTGGTAATCGGTTAGATATCAGGGTTACAATTTTGAAAAGGTTGATTTTCTGTTGCTTATCAGATTAAAATAATAATTATTGTCGATATTTTCAGTTTGAACGTCCAAAAGGTTGATAGATTTTCGATCATGGGAACTTTCTGTTAAGTACGTAAAAAGTCAAAACTGAAGAAAGTTGTACAATCAACTGGCTAGCCTTCTCCCAACTATGTTGGGGTCCAGTTACTTGGTAAGACTGGTTGTCAGACTTTCAGGCTACTGACGACCCATAACGACTGTCAAAGATTTACGAATAACAGCCGGGACCAACGGCTTAGCGTGCTTTCCGAGGCACGGAGGAGTCTTGGTATGTAAAGATGGTCCTTAACCTGATCGATCACCCCATGCGGCTGTTACTTATTCACAAGCCCCCCATAAGCCAGCCAGAAGAAAGTTAACATAATAATAAATTACGTTCTTATTTTTAGTATTAAATTAGGGTATTAATTATTTCCTTCGTGCCTCAGAAAGCACGTTAAGCCGTTGGGTTCGGCTGTCATTTGTAGATCTTTGACAGTGGTTAAGAAGCCCAAAAGTCTGATAACCACTTACCAAGGGGTATCGTGTTACCTAGTAACTAGGTTGTGGAGGTCAGATAATCGGTCGCTCCATGTAAAATACTGGTATTCAGCTGCATCCAGTTAGACTGGAAGCCAACCCCAACATGGTTGGGAAAGCCTAGGCAGATGATTGCACAACTTTCTTCTGTTTTGAATTTTACGTACTTAACAGAAAGTTCCCATGATCAAAAATCTATCAACCTGTTGAACGTTCAAACTGAAAATATCGACAATAATTATTATTTTAATCTGATAAGCAACCGAAAATCAACCTTTTCAAAATTGTAACCCTGATATCTAACCGATTACCAATTATTTATCTAGTTTTATATAATTAATAGCTGCGCCCCGAGCTAAAAAGGCTAGGCAGATGAGGAGTATTAATTATTTAGTGTAAAGTTAGAAATTGAATATTTAAACTCACCTCAAGCGGTTTTCTGTTGAGAACTTTTCCGTTGATGCTGTATTCAGTGGTGTCTGTTACAAAGGATCCTCGAATGTCGTCCTCCTCGAATTCGCCTATTATCTTTATCGCCCTGAAAGAAATGTGAACGTTAAATTAATAAAAATGAATACGAATAACACATTTTAGTCGAACTGTGCTACAAAATATAAACGACTTCCAGTCATTCGAAATGTGTACAGGGTGAAATAAAATTAGCTAGCAAAACTGCAGACATGTGGGTATCATGTTAAGATATCAATACCCACCAGGAATGAAATGAAATTGTTTATTCTGTAAATAGGATGTCGGAATCACTTTTAGATGTCATGTTATAAATAAAATATAAATAAGCTCGATGAGTTCGGCGTTTCCTATCTGACTACTCTGAGAAGAAAGGCCGAAACAAACTCAGAGGTTGCAGTATCTTTAACCGACTTCCAAAAAGGAGGAGGTTATATGTTCGTAGCGTATGTATGTTTTTTTTATGTATTTCCACCGATTTCTCCGTCAATTATAGACCGATTTTCAAAATTCTTTTTTTGTTTGAAAGGGTATGCTCTCAAGTTCCCATATAAATTTTATTAACTTTGCTTGGATAGTTTTTGAGTTTGCTTCAATAATACGATTTTTTTCCCATTTAGTATGTGGATGATATATTCAGTTCATGTCACTGTTTTTTAGATAGCAGGTAGTGGTATTCGAATTTGTGTGGGGTAGGTACCACAACTAAAAAGTGAAAAATAAAAACTTGTGTCTTTGGTTTTGAATTTTCGTTTTTTGCCACCGACTTCTGAAATTAAAGTTATTTCTCGCTTTGTAGTGTTTTTTTTTGGAAGTCGGTTGATATTTTTCGTAAAAAGTTTGTTTAAAGTCCAGACTTAATCTTGGTCAGGCCATATGAGGACCATGTAGATTAGTATCTGAAATAGTCTTTTGAGGAAAGAACCACAAAGATTTGAGTGGATCTGTGCAGTCAGTGCAAGCATTTGTTAGTAATCGTGGAGCTCAACTCAGAACTTAAGGTGAGCTCCTTAAGTTCTGAGTTGAACTCGACGAACAATACCAAAGAAAGGACATTTGGGTTGGCCGCATAAACTATTCAAACTGCCAGACCATCATTAAGACTAAATGAGTAAAAAAATAAAAAATCTGCGGAGTTTTGCTAGCTAATTTTATTTGACCCTGTATATCCCGAGCTGCAGTGGGTAACTTGGGAACTAGTACATAAATCATTGCATTCTTTCGGTCGTTAGTATGAAACAACCTACATTATGGAAATCGGAGATAAATAATGCAGTAAGAACAGTTACGGCTTTTTTTCTTCGCAATTTTATTAGAGCCAGTCAGTTGGAGCTATTACTTCATCACCTTAACCTTGTATGTTTGTAGCTATTTCATTTGGTAGCAACCCGTGCGCTCGATGGTATTTCATAAATGACGAACTACATACAATCTTTCAACCCTTGTTTAACCCCATTAGGGGATGGAAATTTAAAAGATCATTATTTTAGGAAATCTTGTGCAAAACTTCAAGCATTTAGCTTTGCTTTGTCTATCAGTGAATGAATGAATGAATGACTTCAATATTTTAATTAAGAAAACCTGTATTACCTCAAGATAATACAAATAATTATATTGTTCATTTTTTTTACAAGAAAGTACCTGTTTATTTACACACACATATTTACATAATTTAAAAACTAGCAGACATAAAATAATAATAATAATATGTACAGTACCGACCAAAAGTCCATAGGCAATCGCACAAAGCAATAGACTGACGCTTCGGTTTGACTTACGACCTTCTTCTATAAGATGTTACAATACTATAGACACACACACACTCACTTTGTCTGCAACTCATAGTAACATCATTATTTCTATCAATACAGTATATGACATGCTAGCTCAATGATTAACGTGCTTTGGTATGTGCGATTATGGCGAGCCGAGCGAGGGTTCAAATCTCATCTGCGGTTTGCTTGTAATTTTCTAATTATTACTACTATTCATAGTTTTTGTTATTTTTTAATAATTATTATTCATAGTTTTTGTTATTTTTTAATAATTATTATTCATAGTTTTTGTTATTTTTTAATAATGACTAGTTCAATAATCATTCGTTTTTTGTTTCGGTCGTCTTGTTCACATAAATATTAAGGTTTAGCAGGTAGACCACAGAAAACTAAGTAAATCATTTCGATTTCTGTGGGGTAGACAGACGCAGTTCGTTACGTGTATTCGCGATTGCTACGGTCTGTTCCCAGCCAATCTCAAAATTTTGTTGGTTCGTGGTTATTGTTGGTGACGAGTATTTAAGTATTAGCGGTGTTGTGGTTATTGTTTTCAAAATGCAGTCAAATATAAATATTGAAGGGAGATCAAATATTATTGCGCTGCGTAAAAGTGAATGTAATTTAGACAAATATCTAATGAGACCGGACTAAGTGTGAGTGTTATCATTTAAATATTTCATATTTTACTAAACATAAATCTTAATCAAAGGTATTGTTGATAGAACAGAGGTATTGTTGAGACAGAAGATGCCTTTAAAATTTTAAATGCATTATGAGGTTTAATTCGATTAGTGAATGATAAATAATTATTATGTATAATAAATACAATGTTATTCTTTGTTCTAGAGAAATACTGTGAGGGTTAAGAGGAATGAGGAAGAGGCTTATTATCGAGCAGTAGCGACGTCAAATGATGGAGGATTATGAAACAAATGGTTTCATACCAACGAGATATTTTGCTGAATTATTAAACACGTCATTATGAACCGTTCGCTGTGCACTCTGAAGACTTGTATCACTGAAGACCAGCTAGGAAGCCGTTTTCGACAGAAAGGCATAAACAAGAACGTTTAAGTTTCGCACGATAATATTAAGACTTCAAGTGGGACACTGCTATATTTTAACCTTAAAATATTTACGGTACCAACTTAATAAACAACAGATTCGTTATTGCATGAATTTGTGGTAACGATTTTTTAAGCAAGTTACAATATGTTGTTTGTCGTATTTCTTGCAGATAGACCGAAAATGTTTAAGATTATTTTAGTAATATTATTATTTTAGGATTACAATTTGAGGTTAAGTTTCAATCTTCTTTTCGTAAAGAAAATGAATACTTAAGCTATAACCTCAATACCGACCAATATTTACTAAAGCCAAATAAAATGTAAAATAAATAATGTAAACAAACTGCCCATACTTTACCTTAAAATCACCTATTTTGTAAGTAGTTTTTTTTACATTTTGATTAGTCTTATATTCTTATTTATTGCTTAATTACTTCGACCATGATCAAAGCTAACTAATAATAAGCTAGCTAATATTTATGGTGAAAAAATCAATTTAAAATTTAAAACATTTCATAATACAAATATGTCAAAATAATATAAATTACTTCTAAGTTTTTTGACATCTATTTCACATCTTATTGAGCTGACGTAATGACAAATAATTGTAGCAATATATTATCTATAAGTAAAATAAATATAACGAATACAATTTTTTAATTTTGCTATCACATATTACGCATTTTTAATTCTAAACCCTTTATTGCAATAACAGCATTAATAAAAAAGGCCGCAATAGTTAAGATATAGTATTATTGCAAACAAAAATATTAATATTTGCAAAAACTGCATTGTGCTTGACGAGGTTGGAACCTAAACCAGTTTGCATCTCAGACCAATGCTTAACGCGTTCTGCTATCTGCACACGTAAGTTTGGATTGAATTTTAGCATTGCCATAAACTGGCCAAGGTCAAGCGCATGATGCGTGTTGTCTAACAAAAGCGACGGAAATATATATTTGTTTCGGTAGTGAGGCGCAAGTACGCGACGATACGACAGTGTGTAAAGCGCAATACTGCGTTCTCTGTGGTGTGTGTGCCGTGTTGTTTACACATACAGATATACGGACTATACCGCGTGTTCACAGCAATATGATTCTTAACGTGCTTATGCACTTTTGAACGCTTACTGTACAATTATATAAAAAAGGGGAGGGGGAAATAATCAAGTAAATCTTACCTAAATCCTTTATGCGGACTGCTAAGCGTGGCGCTAACAGACGTCTGACTCTGGTCTGCCTTCAGCGAGTAGAAATATTCCTCGCTGTTGAAGTCCACGGACAAAGTCCGGGAGATGTCCTCGCTGTACAATAGACTTAGTTCAGCTGGTGATAGTACGGGCACTAGAGCGCCTCGGGATTTGAAGCGGATGTGTCTGTGTGGGGCTGGTCGCCATACTACGTCGGCAAATAGCTGTAATGGAGAGAAGAATATGTAGGGTTTTTGATTTTAGTTCTTTATGTTTGAACAAAGTGTGTATTTGTTATATTATTTACCTACATAACATAACATCACGCCTGTAATCCCCGAAGGGTTAGGCAGAGGTGTACCTATAGTACACCCACATTTCGCCAGTTAAGTTTAAGTCCCATGTAATAGGGGGCGAGCCTATTGCTATCAACCGGGCACAAATCCAGACTCCGGGCTGCTACTGAGAAATTTCAGATGGAAAAACCCAATAACACTTATATATATAAATCTATTCAATATTATTTATCTATTCACTTTTTAAGACGCATGACGAAGTATTGCAATACTATCGAACTTTACTATGGGTCTACAGATGTTTTTGATTTTGTAGATAGACTGTGCCATGGCTGGAGTACAAGTATCAAGTATACTTAATAAAATTAAATACGTTTTTGAAAACTTGCAACGCCCCCTTTTGAATCTGAGGATGTGGGATCTTTCTAGCAAATAAATATTCCGTTCACCCAAGATTTTAAACTAAAAATTAAATTAAAAAACTAAGAAAGTCATAACTGTAAATTAGACTCAAGAGTATAATAAACAGTTTCGAGTTCCACTCTCTGTTTCGAGTTTCGGACCGATTTTGCTTTAGAACATAATTGTAAGATGGAAGAAAGAAATTCATAATAACTTTCGTGAACTCAAATCTTTGAAATAGTCTGATATGGTTGATAAAGTTCCAAGTTTAATACTTACATAATTATTCTGCTCGCCCTGTTGTATCTGTATCCCTCCTCCCACCACATTCTCAACATCCGAGAAGTCCTTCTTGAACTGCATTTTGATGAAGTAATCCTCTAAGTATGCTGATGTTAAGTTCAAACTGCCTGATGTTTCCACGAATGGGTCATCTAACTATTAGGAGGAAATAATTATAAATTACATTTGTATAGTATAATTACTGGTCGTAAATATTTTCATCGAGTTTTGGAAAAATATTGAGCTTTTAATATTGAGCTGCATCATGCTGAGTGGAAGCCTTCTTGTCACAGTCATGTCGTGCAGCTGCCGACTAATTTCTGTTTTATGCTCGTGATTTATTATGTACTTTTTGTTGTTTTCGTTTACTCTTGTCTTTTATGTATGCACGTGTCTCTGACAAATAAACCTATTTTTCTTTCTTTCTTTCTTTCTTTCTTTCTTTTGTCACTCATATCTGTGACAGTCTCTTTTTATACAGTAACTGGCCGTAAATAATCGATGAATACATAATAGAACATCGAGAATTACAAAAAGTTCGGTTTTATAGAGCGTTGTGTTTGTCACTAATACCTGTGTAACACTATCTTTCTATACAGTAGCTGGCCGTAAATAATCAAGTACATTGAGAATTACAAAAAGTTCGGTTTTATAGAGCGTTGTCTTTGTCACTCATACCTGTAACAGTCTCTTTCTATACAGTAACTGGCCGTAAATAATCAAGTACATTGAGAATTACAAAAAGTTCGGTTTTATAGAGCGTTGTCTTTGTCACTCATACCTGTAACAGTCTCTTTCTATACAGTAACTGGCCGTAAATAATCAAGTACATTGAGAATTACAAAAAGTTTGGTTTTATAGAGCGTTGTCTTTGTCACTCATACCTGTAAAAGTCTCTTTCTATACAGTAACTGACTGTAAATAATCATAGTGCATCAAGTTTTAGAAAAAGATTAACTTTTTAGAGCTTGTCTTGATCTGTGCGATAGTCTCTCTCTAAAGTTTTGTGTGTCACATCAACGTCCAGGTTCTGTATAGTATTTTTACTAAGCACCAACATTCGTGACATGAAACGAGAGAGCTTGTCGATACGAAACTCAATTTTTAAAAATTCCGTATAGTGCGCGCCACGAAAGAAGGCCCTTTGACGCGGCGCTAGTGTCTATGCCATTGCATAACATTGCATTAAAAAAATGTAGTTCCACAAAATTCCGCGGGCCTTCTTCCGTGGCGCGTACTGCACTACTTACTCGTCGCACGTTTTAAACTCATTTCATTCGGCTTATGTATTTCTACCAGATAACCACAACACATACCATGAGAATGAGTGTCTTTTAGGTAATTTTTGTGTCTGTCAGTAATTGGGTTCTAGACAATTAGTACAACATGTAAAAAACAACCCTGTCCGATCCGTGAGGGTGTTGTTAGGTATCTTACTGAGAGTCTATTTAGGTGGGAATTTTCATGAAAAAAAAAATTTGCCACACATTTTTTTTCAATGGGAAGTTTTAGCGGGTTATTACATGGGGCGCGGGCGGCCGTCGTTTAACGGGTATCTACAAGTCATAACTTATGACCCCTGTTGAAATTATGCTATTTTTTTTTATGGATTTGGGGTAATTTTAGTACAAAAAATGTGAATTTTAAAAATCTAAAGTTATTGAAACTTTAGATTTTTTATGAATTTTTGGTAATGTTATTGCAGTATCTATGTGCCGCTTTCGGATTGGGCAGGTTTTTTTTTGCATATTGTATATCCAATGTTCTGCCTACCTCCAAACTAGCAAGCGCATTGATAGTAAACGAAGGCATGGAGATATCGGCCGTCATCTTCCACAGTGCATCCTCTAACCTAGCGGCTACTCTTGCTTCTAATCCCGGTAGTACTGTCAGAGGTGTTGCTATGCCGACGGACGCGACGTACGACTGGTACGTGTCGTCTTCACCGCACTCGTATTCATAGAATATTTTGTAGGATATCTGAAAAAGAGAAAACATTATTTTTTTCTGCATATACGATTTGGGGTTTAAAACACAGTGTTTAACAAAGTTTTTTTGACATGCTTAATTTTTTCTTTCATTTTCCTCCGTCCACCTTTTGACAACAAAGTTATGATCTGTGCAGAGATAAATGTACAGCCACATACCAAAAATATTAACCAATTAGTCTATCATGTACCTGGGGTGCGGTTATTGTCCGAAAGGGTTACCGTGGGTTTTTAGTCAGTAAGAGTCTGACACACCCTCCCACTTCACCCAGAGCGGGAGAAGTTATTTGATAATTTACCACACAAAAAAGTGGCAGTGGCACTCCGGGAGTGCCGACAGAAGTGAAAACTTGAATAATTACGTGAGTATTTTTGGAATCGTTAGGAAATATTTTAGTCCGTAACAATCGCGTTCACAAAACCTTTAAAGTAATAATACTGGCATAGAACATTGATTCGTAACGTAATGTTAATAAAGAGCACAATCGCCTTTACCAAAATGAGGTGTCGTCACAGGGTCGCGAAATCAATGGTTTAGTCCCATCTCAAAAATGCCCAACGCGCCTAAAGAATTTTTCACTTCAAAAAGTTTATCATGTAATCCCTTACATATGGCTTTTCAATGCAAAATGCAAGTTGTCGAGTGAGAAGTTTAAGTGTACGAACTGAATGCACGCTCGACTCGAGTTTCCTGAGTGGCGGTCGAGCGGCTCGGCGAGGGAGCGTGCTTGTTTGCGGAGAGCGTGGCGTCGCGTGCAATGTCAAATCAATGTGTTTGGAGCGGTGACGGAAGCGTGCGCGTTCGAAGATATTGTTATAGAAATTCAAAATAAACTAAGCGCACAGTAAGGCCACCGGGCGGACGCTCTTTCGCCGCTTGCACGCAACGCAGAACACTCAGTTAGACGCTTTTTCACTCAGCTCGTACACTTATGTAGTTTGATCGTTTCACGAAGTCATCTGGCTTTAAGTGAAGCTAATCCCAGATACAGCAAAAATTCAAATGGAGAACAAACGTTCTTAAAAGAAAAACACTCACCTCATGCCAATAAGTCCCGTTATACAACAGCACAAGACAGGTGACATTGATCTTCTCTCCAAGCGTAATGTCGACAGTGTACACTGACTTTAGTTCCTTCACCGCTTGGAACGGAGTGACTAGGTTCAGGGTGTTTCTCATTACTGTGTATTCCTGTGAAAATATAATAGTATTAGCATCGAAACATAATGTTTAAAAAGTGAAACTGGGTGTACCATACGCCCTGAAGTTTACACATAGTGCGTTTTTGAACGCGTTTGGACCAACCGTTTCGATTATATACGATTTTTTTCTTTTTCTTTAGTATAAAGTAGAACAAGACAAAGAAAATGTAGTCTTGTGAAATGTGATAAGGGACCGTTCAAGTATTACGTAAGCACTATAGGGGGGCGGGGGGTCTAGATGGTGATTACGTCAGCTGTAATAATTTACTTTTTTACACATATAGGCAACCCACACATTGTCTATGCTTGACACGCATATTCGGGGATTCCCACAAATAATAAATACTGTAAAAAAAAAAAAACCGAACTTACATTAAAAGAAAAATGCATACCAATGTTTAAGAAAGCATGGGAGGGGGGTAAGAGCGTTGCTTACTTTTGCTGACAAGGGGGAGGGAGGGGTAAATAATTGTAATAAATCTGCTTACGTAATACTTGAACGGCTCCTAATTAGTAACAAGCCATAGAATAATAATGTATGCACTACGTAACAAAATTAATTATCAAATCAGACGAAGACTGTCGAAGATTTGACTACGGCAAGACGCACGGAAAAAAAGAAAATATGGGTTAGTTGTGGCTAAAGCTTAATTTAAATCAACACACTTATGTTTTAATATTGAAATGCGGCCGTAAAATATTTAACACTACATATTTTGTAACCTTTTAATTTTGTACTTTATTTTATTTGTAATATTTGTTGTTGCCATTTGTAGTACACATTCAGCGAAAATTTCAAGAGTCTACCTATTACGGTTCAAAAGATACAGTCCTGTGACAGACGGACGGAAAGTCAGCCGAACCTTAGTAAGGTTTAGGGTCCCGTTGACCCAGCCCGTCCCATCCTTGATATCCTCCCTCCGGTTGACGCCCTAAGCCAAGGTACCTACCCCACAGGGGGTGCCCTTGGCGAGCGTTCATCTAGTTTTAATTAGCATAGTTGAATAACCCCTGGCTGGAGGTTTTAAGTGTAGTAGCTTAAGGCACCCACAGGAAAGCCCGGTTAAGTAGTCATGATCTCAGAGGTCAATTACGAGATGCCCTACAAAAAATAAAGGTCCCGTTGACACCGTTTGGCCACGAAACCCTAAAAGGTATTTCGGGTTTCTGAATCCGGTTTTTAATACGAAATGATATAAAAACATTTTTACCTCTAATATAAAGACATCAGTCAACACAATAGGTGGTTTGTCCGGTAAGTGAAGCGTTGCGTTAACTTCCATTATATCCTCTTCGTCTGGACCCACAAACTGTAACATAATAATTAAATGAATAAATTATCATCTTTACACTAAGTCAAAGTAAAAATAATTTATTTGTTTTAAATGTGGTACAAATATTGTTACAATTTGTTAGTGCAAAGTCACATTTTGCCGTAATATTGGCATGCAAATATTAATAAACAAGACGCTAATTTTAATAAACAACTCAAATGAACACAATTATTAAACATTTACATTATTTAACATTAGGTGGGTGTTAGGTGAGTTATTTAAAAAAATACAGATCCCAATCTTCAATGAAAGACATTTGAGAGCGTTAATAAACTTGTCTCTCAAAGATTTCAAAGTTAGGCCTAAAACTCGATTTTCAATTTTTATTTATCTAGCGAGAACGTGGCTAGGAAATTATCTAAAGATCCACTTTAAGTGATGGTTAGTTTTATCTTTCAAGCTTTTTCATTTAATTTTGTATCATTTTCAGCCGATGACCTGACGCGCGATCTTCTTCGAAGTTCTATGAACGTGTCTGAGCCCGAGACTCGAGTTAGTCTATGTTGAGCACTGACCTTCATAAGGTGAGCATTGAACGTGATAGTAGGGTAGTACAGCGTGTCGAGCACGACGCGCGCTCTCGTGTCGAAGTTCTCTATGAATGTGTCTGTGCCCATTTGTGAGTCCTTTTGGAATCTCTCTTTTAGCACATCGATGAGGCCTTTGCCGTTGTCCTTTAGAAGTATTGCTATGCCGAACTGGAAAAAAAAGGTGGGTTAGTATTTATAAAGTCATTATTTTTATTTTCTATTAATGAAGGCTTAAAATTAGAACATTAGAGTAAAATTAGAGCCCTTTTTAAAATAAGAGTATTTCATTACACAAAGTTCAATTTACCGGGCAGCTGAATTGTAACAAAAAATACCGTTTAAAACTTTGGCCCACTTGCAGCACAAATCACCAAATTAATGCATTTAACGCTAAATGTATTTAAAACAGTTTTGTCGGATTTCTGGTACGAGCGGGCCTTTTAAAATTAACTTAATTTTTATGTAGTTAAAGTTTAAGTTAGTGAAATTATTATGAAGTATTCTTACCTTATGCGTAGACAGCCGCATAGACACTTCAGTATCAAGTCCATTTCCGTATATGTTCTTCAAGACGAGCCCATTCTCCTCAAATCCTTCGAGAGGTGTGTATAACTTGTACAAGTATACAAAGTTGGTTGGTGATCGCCAGTGCCAGATACCGGTGAAACCGAAGTCCATTTTACCCCAACCTACTCTGAAGTCCAACTGTGGATATGAAGAAGATGTATTATAGTTTTGGTCAGTCAAGAATTCCTTTAGTATTAAGAACGATTTAAATAAAACAGAAACTGTATAACGAATAAAAAACTTCACTAAGCCATTTTTATCATCATTTCAACGAATTATTTTTTTACATTTCTTACAGTATTCCTTTTCCCGGTTTACTAAAGGCCTTTTTGTGCTAAGAGCGTTTATTCTGAAAGTGGGCAACGTCGCAAATAGATGTCAAATATTTCGATGTTTTCATTAATTTGGCAATATTATTGTACTAGAATATTAATAACGAGTGTCTGTGTACCACTGATAATTAGTAAGGAGAGTTCAATGAAAACACTTGATTTACTTCACGAAGGTTTCGCTTGTATTGTTCAAGAATAAAGGGTTTACAATATGACCGCAATCGGTTACTTATTTTACCTTAGCGTATCTTAATACATTAGTATGCTTAGCACAACTATATCTGGGCAAGCGCGGGGAACGACTGGCTAGCCCGCCTCGCGTGGTTGGGAATTGCAGCGCTAACATTTTAGTAGGTGCGCGTGCTCCTACATATTTAAGAAATATTGAATGAAATTATTATAAGTATTTTTGAAAAGAACTTTTGATAATGAGTATCTAAATAGTTCCGAAATCAATTTTAATAAGTGCATTAATTCAGTAAATTTACTCGATTTGGCCGCGTCCGCTGCGTAGAGAGCCGACCGCGCGAGTGAGCCGCGCGGCAACCTGCTTCATAGATGTGCACCCCCCTCCCCTGCGGTTTCGCCGTGCGAGTCGTGCGAAACCATCATTCATTTTAATACCAATTACAATTTTAAATTCGTAATATCTTTTGAATGGATTGTTCGATTGGAATAAAATAAAAAGTAATTTATAGCTATTGAAACAATCTTGCTCAATAAATAGTTTATTTGGATAAGGATTAGTATTTGACGATAATATGGTCAATAAACATAGGCTAATAATTTTAATTACTTTTATTCTATGGAAAAGTGGTTATAACACATATAATGCCGTACTAACAAATGACCTAACAGATTTTTTTTTTTTTTGTAAAATACGTTCATGGAATGTGAGGAACGTCTCATGACACTATTTTCGTTACATTTTACATATTATAATAGTAAAATAAATAAATAAATAAATAATGGTGGCTACCATATATGACTGACGCGGCGCCACTGTAATAACATTCTCAATAGGGCCGCGTCAACCATTTTGTCAGCCATTTGATTTCAAAAGCGCGCGAAACCTGCGCCTCGCTTGCCGCCGCTGGCGCCATTTTGATTTTATAGCGTCGTGTGTAACGGCCGCTATATTACGGCCGCCATCTTACGGCCGCCATATTACGGCCGCCATATTACGGCCGCCATCTTACGGCCGCTATATTACGGCCGCCATCTTACGGCCGCTATATTACGGCCGCCATATTACGGCCGCCAACTTACGGCCGCTATATTGCGGCCGCTATATTACTGCCGCCATCTTACGGCCGCTATATTACGGCCGCCAAATTACGGCCGCCATCTTACGGCCGCTATATTACGGCCGCCATCTTACGGCCGCTATATTACGGCCGCTATATTACGGCCGCCATCTTACGGCCGCTATATTACGACCGCCATCTTACGGCCGCTATATTACGGCCGCCATATTACGGCCGCCATATTACGGCCGCCACATTACGGCCGCCACATAACGGCCGCCATATTACGGCCGCCATCTTACGGCCGCTATATTACGGCCGCTATATTACGGCCGCCATCTTACGGCCGCTATATTACGGCCGCCATATTACGGCCACCATATTACGGCCGCTATATTACGGCCGCCATCTTACGGCCGCTATATTACGGCCGCCATCTTACGGCCGCTATATTACGGCCGCCATATTACGGCCGCCATCTTACGGCCGCTATATTACGGCCGCCATATTACGGCCGCCATCTTACGGCCGCTATATTACGGCCGCCATCTTACGGCCGCTATATTACGGCCGCCATATTACGGCCGCCATATTACGGCCGCCATATTACGGCCGCCACATAACGGCCGCCATATTACGGCCGCCATCTTACGGCCGCTATATTACGGCCGCCATATTACGGCCGCCATATTACGGCCGCCATATTACGGCCGCCACATAACGGCCGCCATATTACAGCCGCCACATAACGGCCGCCATATTACGGCCGCCACATAACGACCGCCATATTACGGCCGCCACATAACGGCTGCTACATTACGGCGCCATATTACGGCCCCTATATTGCGGCCACCACATAACGGCCGCCATAAAACGGCTGCTACATAACGGCCGCCACATAACGGCCACCACACAACGGCCGCCATAAAACGGCTGCTACATAACGGCCGCCACATAACGGCCACCACACAACGGCCGCCAAATAACAATCGCAGTAACGGTTGTCATAAAACCGGAAAGTGCATAACGGCTGCCATATTACGGCCGCCATATTACTGCCGCCACATAACGGCCGTCATATTACGGCCGCCACATAGCGGCCGCTACATAATCGCCACCATATTACGGCCGCCCTATAACGGCCGCCACATAACAGCCGCCACATAACGGCCGCCATATTACGGCCGCCACATAACGGCCGCTACATAACGGCCGCCACACATTGGCCGTCAAATTATGGCCACTACATAACACGGCCGCCAAGTAACGGCCGCAGTAACGATTGTCATAAAACCGGAAAAGTGCACTCGCACTTTTATTTTCTTGCGGTGTGGTCACCGTACAATATTTCCGTGCAAGGAATGCACTTTTCCGGTTTTATGACAACGTTATTTGCGCCCGTTTTTGCGGCCGTAGAGTGACGGTAACCACGGTAACTGTAGCGGCCGTTATGTGGCCGCCGTTATGTGGCGGCCGTAATATGGCGCCCGGTATGTAGCGGCCGTTATTAAGCGCCCATTATTTAGCGGCTGTTGCGTGGCGGCCGTTATTTGGTGCCCGTTATTTGGCGGACGTTATTTGGCGGCCAGCGGCCTGCCCCACCGCTCTTTTAGGAAACCGTAGCTTTATTGGTAAGGACCCTTAAAATAGTAAGGTCACCGTCATCGCCGCTTATAACGCGCGCGTGCGAGCGGACAAACAGACACGGAAACGGAATTTTATTTAGATAAAATTTAAGTGTCCGTTTGTCCGCGTTTGTGTCAGTTTGTTTGTACCTAAGTACAGTGAACAAACTTTACGCATATCTATACTAATATTATAAAGAGGAAACCTTTGTATTTTTGTATGTTTGTATTGAATAGGCTCGAAAACTACTGGACCGATTTCAAAATTTCTTTTACCATTACTTAGAGGGATTCTTCCGAATCCGTATCGGCTATATTTTATCCCGGAAAATAGATAGGATTTTTCGTGGTAGTGAAAATTGTGGAGTAAGGCGTCGAAAAAACTGCCGTACGTTAACGATTCTCGCGAACGCTGCCTAAATGGTTAGAGATGTATGGTTGACTTCTATAGAAAAGTTGTAGAACTCAATAATGCCTACAAAAAAGTCCGCGATAGTATAAACCAAACATTTATATTTTAGCCATTATCACATATAGGCATTATATGTGATAATGGCTAAAATATAAATGTCTAACCATTTAGGCAGCGTTCGCGAGAATCGTTAACGTACGGCAGTTTTTTTGACGCCTTACTCCACAATTTTCACTACCACGAAAAATCCTATCTATTTTCCGGGATAAAATATAGCCTATACGGATTCGGAAGAATCACTCTAAGTAATGGAAAAAGAAATTTTGAAATCGGTCCAGTAGTTTTTGAGCCTATTCAATACAAACATACAAAAATACAAAGGTTTCCTCTTTATAATATTAGTATAGATGAATTGCAAATATAACACTGAATTTGATGTTGTAACCGTTTTAGGTGGTAGGCACTTGGAAAGTTTCCAAATACTTTTTGTACATCTAAAACTAAATATTCGGTGTTACGATATTAATTATTGCATTTCATGATCAATATTTTAGTTCCCTAGCTAGCCACCTCTTAATTCCATACAGTAATATTGGCAAATAAATTACAACAGGTAAATATTTGACAGCTATTTACGACGTTGCCAACTTTTAGGATTCAAATGAACAATGGTTATTCTACGTTTGATATTATTCTGAAAGAAATAAGCGGGAAGAAGAATGAAATTAATAAATGTTTTTTAATTACCTCTTCTGGAGCCCGTTTGGCGATGATCATAGCTCTGTTAAGGTACTGTATGGGTAGAGCAACATGGCCGAATAAATGGAAATCTTGAAACGATATCAATTTGAGGAGTACTTCGATACCTGTGGAAAAAAAAATCATGAAAGCACACCTTTTGAAGATCAGCACCCTAATTGCGTAACTTATTTCCGAAAACGATTATGACTAATTTGTTTCATTTTGATAGTTCAACAAAATTCATTGCGTTATTTACGTTGTTGAGCAGATTTTTTTTCCTACTTATGAAGCAATGGACTGTTTCAAATCGAAACAAATTGTGATTGATCGTGTATTACGCAATTAGCGTACAGTTTATCGTGTAGCTCAACCCTATTTTAGAGAGCTAAACGACCCGACGCTGACGATGAGAGAGCATGAGATTTGCATGACATCGAAAACCGCGTGACTTCGACTGGCTATAGAGCCAGTTGACGTCATGCGGCTTTCGATTCAGAAAAGGGTATGGTACGGCGCAGGTTCAGTAGATTTTCTTTTTTATTTATACCTACATAATATTAACATATTCACATGGTTTCAGCCTATATATGTAAAGTAAGGTCCCTCAGTCTAAGTAGAGCGACAATCTTCGCAGGGTGGCTTGTAGCAGTAAATGGTATGCGATTGGAGAGGCCTGTGTCCAGCCGTGGATTGAAGCATTAATTAGTGGAAGCTTCTAAATGGCAACTGTAAGCGCTAATTGTTCGTTACTTATCCATACAAGGTCAAATTAAATTAGCTAGTGAAACTTAATAGACGTGATGGGTATCGATAACTTAACATGATAAAATAAAAAAGAAGTTAATTTGATGAGTTTTTTTTGGGGTCATCAACCGCAGTTAGAGAAGTCACTTGAAAGATCTGTTTAAAAAATTCCAACACAATAAAAAAAAAAACGAATTTTATTTACTCATACTTCAAGTAACAAATCTACCAGCGCTCGTTAACCCAAAAAAACGATCAAATTTTTAACCATCACGTATTGGAGTTTTGTTAGTTATTTTAATTTGACCCTGCATAGATATTAGATTGTAAGCTTTCTGACGATTAAATAAATGACAAGTACAAAGAAACTTACCTGTAGTAGAGTTAGTAGTGACCACCATAGCGACCAAATGTCTGTCAGCTTCCACAAAGCCGAACCGCGCTGTCATCTGCGGAAACTCCACCATTGGACTTGTCACGTTGACCACTAACATGCAGTTAGTTATGCGACGCATGTGACCTGTGGGAGAGAAAATATTATTATTAGTATGTACAGTCAAGAGCATAAATATATTACTATGAACAGCTCGGCATTAATATCTGATTGCATGATTCATCCATTAATTAATTTATGATGGCATTTATATATCATAATGTGGAAGGCACAAGTGGCAGCACAAATATGTGACATCGAAGGAACAACAAAAGTATCAGACGAGACAAGCGACGCCAAAATATAGCTTCCTGCATCGGCTTGGAAAGATGTGTCACCTCTTAGAATGCAATAATTTCGGACAGGTGTTGCGTTATAAATATCTGCCTATTCAGTTAAATTCAGAAGAATGTGATACCTCGTTTTGTACAGAAATATCGGTTGACTGTATAGTTCGATTCAAACTTTCAGGCGAAGACGAGTCGTTGCGCAGTAACTAAGTCAGTGGGGGATGAGGGGTACGGCGCAGCGAGTAGCGTGTACTTCAGAGCCGCCATAAAGTTTGACGCGTACTATACCTAAATGATATTAGTAATTCCTAGAGTAGACATGACCGGTGGTCAGGTGGCTTAAATGACTTACGAGTCATAGGTCGTAGTTTCGAAACTGCCGCGGGCAGGCATACACTTGCCCAATTTATTTCACTACCGTGGCTATAGAGAAAGTGAAGTTAAATCGGGAAGTCTTAGCAGTAAAAATCTAAGACATTTGACGTCTCCACGAACACAATCTGGACCCGCGTGATGTAATACATCGAGTAATCATACTTCTTTTCACTGAGAGTAGGCCTGAGTCCCAGCAGTGAGAATTGAATGAACTTGCTAGTGGATTTAACTATATATATGTCGAAAATACGTTACTGAGTTGATTAATCGGGACGCCAGCGCCACCTGGCGGCGCTCGATAGAGTCTGCAAAATATCGCTCCGGCCGGCCGGAGCTGAGTAGAATTCATGGATGGTGGCCAAGTAGTGAAGACATTTAGAAACTGTCACGCGTTCTGTATAGTTGTGTCGTGTACCCACAGTGTGTGAATTGCTAGTGTGATTAATGTGATAAACTCAAAACTGTTTTTCTATTGCGCAATAACCGACACTACTCGTAGTAGTTAAAAAATGGCTGATAATAACGAAAGAGACACATACTCTCTCCGTCATATATACACTCGAGAGCAATGAATCCGGGTCACTTAAAGAATCCTAAAAATCTCGGAAACTAAAAATGCTAGGTTAATGCAATAAATTGTATTTAATAGACAATGTAATACTCCTTAAATGAAGGTATTAAAACTTCTTAGTTATTGTAAAGTTATATCATAAAAAAATCAAATTTGAAAAAGGGCCACTTTCGAAGATGGAACTACGAAATTACAGCATTTGGTTTTGCTTTTGTTTGTAATCTGTCATTTATGTGGGTACATAAACCATGTTGATAGTGCTCTATATTCATTATTCAAGCAGAAATTATGTCGCTTACGCCTGAAGAATGCACCAGAATACTTACAATGCTGGAAACCGGCCGGAGTCAGCGCGATACAGCCAGGACTGTCGGTGTGTCGCTGTCAACAGTACAAAGAGTTCACCGACGTTACGAAGAAACTGGTTCTAACCTACGCAGACCAGGAACGGGCAGAACCAGGTGTACCACAGCACGAGAAGACCGATACTTGGTGAACACCATGCTTCGAAATCGCTTTCTCACAGGAACTGAACTCACAAATCAGTTTCGACGCCTCGGAGGAAGTAACCCAAGTGCATGGACAGTAAGACGTCGGCTTGCTGAATCTAACTTAAAACCCCTTAGACCTGCAAACGGCCCTAAACTGGAGCGTGGGCATCGTATTTCAAGACTAAGATATGCCCAGAGCCACGTAAATTGGAGTATTGAAGATTGGTCAAAAGTTATGTTCTCCGACGAATCAAAATTTATGCTCTACAAGCACGATGGAAGACACAGAGTGTATCGAAGACCAGGGGAAAGATTCAAGCAAGCATGCATCGAAGAAAAAGTAGCCTACGGTGGTGGGTCTGTACTTGTGTGGGCCGGAATTTCTTCTGAAAGTCGCACAGAGCTGGTGATCATAGAAAACGGCTCTTTAACTAGCGTAAGATATGTGGAAGAAATCCTCAATTATCACGTTGGTCCATTTATGGTCAATTTAGGTGAGGATGCTATATTTATGCATGACAATGCCCGACCTCATACAGGTAGGATTGTGAATGACTACCTTCAAGAGATGAACATTACTAGTATGGAGTGGCCAGCGCGCAGCCCGGATATCAACCCGATCGAGCATGCTTGGGACGAGCTAGGCAGATGCGTAAAACAACGAAACCCTCCCCCAATCACGCTTCGTGAGCTCAAAATTGCTCTCACAGAGGAATGGGAGAATATTCCCCAAAATCGTATAAGGAACTTGGTGTACAGCATGCCAAACCGCGTAAACGCAGTAATGGAAGCACGAGGAGGCAATACGAAGTATTAAAATTCAAGAAAATCGTAATAAAGTTCAAAAATTTCATGTTTCCTATTTTTGTTTTAAGGAGAGATCAGCAGTTTTTTTCTTTATGTAATTTTGTGTTAATAAAATGTATGGTGACTCATATTTTTTTTACTTTCATTTAAAGAGTATTACATTGTCTATTAAATACAATTTATTGCATTAACCTATCATTTTTAGTTTCCGTGATTTTTAACATTCTTTAATTGACCCGGATTCATTGCTCTCGAGTGTATTAATATATGTCATGTATGTATATTAATTAATATGTGTCATGTGTATGTGTGTTTTTGTTATAGTGTACATAATAAAGAGCATTCTATCTATATAACATAGTTACCATTAACTAAAATCTTGAGCACTTTCTCTTCAAGGTCGAGGTCGGTGATGCCATGGATGTCTCGTTTGTGACCCAAAACGAATCGAGTGCGGAGGAAACCTTTTTTGTAACCCTGGAAAGTCACGATTGGTTACATTTACATACTTATTAAAATATATCTCAAAAAATCTGCGACGAAAAGTCTTTTTCATGAAGACGTACGGTTTTCACCAATGGACGGAGTGATTTATGCAGAAGATTTTAGTGTATAATTAATTAAGATTTTGTGTAAATTGGCTGAAATTTGATGATTATTGTTGAAGATGTCACTGCGTCCATTGGTGAAAACCGTTTGAAAATCCGTTTGGTAGTTTTTGAGTTTATCGCGTTCAGACAGACAGACAGACCGACAGACAGACAGAAGCGGCGGGCGACTTTGTTTTATAATATTTAAGGATTATAATATATCTTAAAAAGACAGCGATGTAACGTCTTTTTCATGGAGACGCGGCACACCCAGGGGGGCCTATTCATGTAGAACTGCGTCCAATAACGGTGGCGCACGCATCGAGCGATATATAAACAAAAATATGTTGCGTGCCGGTGACGTTCAATGGATTAATTCACCGCGTGCATCGCACACTGCCGCTGCCGCACATTATTTTGTTTATTATCGAGGTGAGAACCGCTAAAACATAATAAAATGTATGACTCGCTATATTTAATTCTATAAGAAGAAAGATATGAAGAATTATATAATATGAAACTTCGACAATATTCATATTTGCAAAGAACAGATAATATCCGGATATAGTGGAATGCGTCTACTGTGTCCAATATGTTGCGTGCCGTGCGTGCGTTGCGGCCGGTGCGTACCAGTGGACGTTAACCTTAAGTCTCTGACTGCCGCTTTCGAAATTATATGCGTGAATTACAACAATTATATTATTACTAACTTGGAATGGCGTAACAAGTTTGACTCTGCCAGTGATATTGTTCTCAGTAAGTCCTCTATCCAATGTCCAGGATGAGTTTATCATCAGAAGACCGTCTTCGTTGTACTGTAAAAAAAGGGTTAAATTATTGCAATGATCCATCACCAGTAAAGATAGGAGGATATAAGTACGTCCGGCGCCCCCTGGACAACTGACCAACCAAGACAGGTTACACTTCTATCGAAATTTACAAATTATATACAAAAGAAGAAGTATTTTTAACCTATCTTCTATTTAGCTATACTTCTTTTATATCTTTATATATATTTTTTTTCTGTACGCGTGTTTGTCACCTAACTCCTGCTAAACAGCTGGACCGATTTGGATGAAATTTTGTGTGTATATGAGAGGGTCCCTGGGTAGTTTGAAAATACAATTGGACACGGTAGGTGGCGCTGTTTAGACAGGACAACGTCTGTCGGGCCCGCTAGTATAAATATAGAAAAGGAGAAACTGACTGACATGTCAGCGCACATCCCTACTGGGATTTTGCACAATGGTTTCTTTTTTTAATATAAGCGAAGTCTAAGAAGGGGTTTTTGGAAATACGACCTTTGAGGGGGTGAAAATGGGGGATACAGTCTAGACATATATTCGTTTTTTTTTGATCAATTATCTTGAAAATTGACCTAAATACTTATCTAAATAAATAATAAAGAATACATGAACAAATATATGTTGTGCAAATGTATGTACAATATATGTTCAAAAACCTTTCGAAAAATCTTTGTGTTGAATTTGAAACGGAAAAAAAAATCGGTGGCGACACACGGACAAACGAATAAGAGGGTTCCTTTTTTACCTTTTGAGGTACGGAACCCTAAAAAAGACAACATTATTAAATAAATAAAACTACCCCTCAAAGGGATTTTAGGGGGGTTAAAGTTTGTATCTATGGAAGAATCTTAACGCGTGACCTGATTACATAAAAAGTAGTTGTGACAGAAAATAAAGAATTACAAGTTTTTCAAAAAGCAATACCTAACTGGGTGGAAAGGGGTAATCAAGTTATTAGGGAAGGGTTTTACTGTTTGCTTCGATTAATCGAAAAATTGAATAATGGAAACGTACAATCGTTTTTTCAAAAACAGTTCTTGTCGGGGTGAAAAGGGGGAATTCAGTTTCGATTTTATTCCTTTGGTTTAGAAACTTGAAACTTGGCACAAATTCAAATGATGAATTTTCTTAAAGTACTAAAGGTGTTAAAGTTCGTAGGGAATCATACGAACACATCACGGACGAAGTACTAGTTTTAAATAAAATAAAATAAATATAATTTATCAAATAAAATAATTATTAATTATAAAGTATCCAAACTAAATTATAACATTATTTTTTTATAATATTATTATTTAAAAAAAAATCTGAACGAGTCACAAACATGGAACGCGCCCGTTGTTTGACGTCTTTGATATGACATTGACAGATTAAACAAAATGTCCAATGTCAATGTCTGTTGATAAAATATTTAGAGGTTGTTTGTGGCGGTTGAATTTATTTAAATATTATAATTTACTGTAATTTCGTGCGGTAAACTAGTGATATTGCTGAGTAATTATAATTTCTTGTCGGGAGTGATATAATTTTCATACCTAGCAATGAATAATTCCGCTGCAAAAGTCAGCGAAATATTTCGAGAAGCGGGGACCGCATTCAACAAACTAGCTGAAATGACGAAGTTATTACACCCTATGGGAGACTCCCAGCCTGGTGGAAAGTGGACAGACGACGAGATCGAGATGTTACGAGCTTGCGTGCATCGCTTTGCCGTGGACTTGAATAATTTGAGCCAACATATCAAAGGCCGAACTGTCAACCAGATACGCACTACTTTGAAGAAAAAAGCTTTTGAAGATGCCAGTGTTCCTGTGCGGCAGGTTACGTTGAATATGCTGAATGCTTCGGAGAACGAAGTTGATGTCGACGGGCTCAATGATGACGTCAAGTTGGAGTTTGAATCGACGAACGAAGAAGTAGCCACATGATCCGATTTGTTTAGTTTTCCCTAAGTCTGCTGTGATTAAACACGAAAAGGTTAGGAAAAGCTACTGTGGATAGTGAAGGTGATGAGTGAAGTACACTTTAGGTTAATGTTGTCTTGAATATTGTTAAGAAATCAATGTTTTTGTCAATGTTGTTACATTTAAAAGAATATAAACCATGGAACAAAAACAAAAACCCAAACTTTATTGTATTATTGATGGTTAATTTATGAAGCACTCTTTCCCTGTTAAATTTGTGTTCAGTAATCATAAAAACATTTAATGTGGTTAATCAAACTTTTTGATCTGCCAGAAAAGTGGTATGGAAGAAGTTACATAACTTCAAAAATTTTCCAAGAAAACTTTTTTGCAGCAATTTGCCATTAATTTAATAATCGCTGCACTATTTAGGTCAATGTGACACAAATCTATTGCAAATGATTATTGTTCCATGGTCAAGTTTCAATGATTAACTCTGAATTGTATGTGTAAGTTTCAAATGAACCTATATTAGGATGTAGATTATTAAACTGTGCACCTATTTTGCCACAAATTAATGTTTAATGTTGTCAAATACATTTCCCCAATATCTGAAAGCTTAATTGTTTCCAATCAGAAAATCTGCTATAAACTGCTACAAAGATGTGCCGCACTCCGCTTTGCTCCATACTAAAGTACAGCTTACAGTGCAGTAATCGCAGAGTGGGGCGTGGCTTCTAGGATGGCACTATCTGTACCAAATGTAGGTTAAATTAAGTTAACACCCATACAAGACGTCTTGGAATAAGTTTTATGATGGGAATCAAAACTCTCGTTTGAAACGGAAGCCCGTGTGGTGGATTATGGCCCACTCCGTCTCGCAGAGAGGAGACTTGCGTCCTAGCAGTGAGAATGTAATAGGCCAATTATGCAGTGTTTAGGTATGGCTGAAGATGACATCAGATTAGGCAAGGCTTCCAGAATCTAGGGACAAGTGGTATAAATAGCAAGCCTTAACGGCCAACATAATGTAAGTGGCATTTTTATGAAAATACTCTTTTTGTCCTCAACTATATTTAAAAATAAAATAAATAATAATAATTTATTTAAAGGCTTTGTAGTAGTTTGGGACTTACAAACTATGCATTATTAATTAAATGGTGTACACACAAATTGTCAGGTGAAGTGCTGCTCTTCTAGCTATCAGTGAGTAATCTGTATTTATGAGAGAAACTATATTGTTTACAACAAAAATCGCATATTCGTAACAATAAGCGGCCAGGTCTTGATATAGTAGTTTTAAATTTGATGATATACAGGGTTATTGGTTGCTTGTCGACAATCTATGGGGAGGTAGCAGAGGTCATTTGCAATCAAATGACCTCTGATGACTCCTATGTCAATGTCAAAAATTTTCGAGTAATTTGACATTTTATATTTTAAAAAGTATGAAATAAAAATATTAATGTCAAATGACTCGAAAATAGTTGACATTTTCACAGAAGTCAAAAGGGGTAATTTGGTTGTAAATGACCTTTCCTACATCCCCCTAATGGATTGCCGACATATGACAATAACCCTGTATAAGCTGAAAAAATAGGCTATGAGTGTGTCTGATTATAAAGTAGAATTTAGTAAGTAATGAATGGTACATGTTTTTTTTGGACTGTCCATCTACCAACCCGAACTGGCCCCTGGATCTCACAGAGGGGGCCAATGTCTAAGCAGTGGAAACATTATTGGCTGATTATGTATTTATTTGAATATGTTACTATGGTAAATGTATTTACTGTAGTTCTATTTTCTTATGTCCCTCGAAAAACTTCGTGTTTCGTCAGTTGTCGGATTTCTATCAGTTGCCCTCCCCTTGCATTTGGTGCAGACTGTACGCTCTCAATCGACTTGGAAGTATACAGAGTTGTTAATACTCTTTTAACTTAATGTAATTTATATAAAAAATGGGAGGAAAGCTGCTAAAGTCGCAGGCACGATAGATAGGAAAATAGTTTTACAGCTCTATATCACAACACACGGAAATCAAATTAAAACATTAAAGTACTTAAATTAGTTCTGAATTCAAATTATTACACACGATAAATCTAATATTTAATGGACATGGACATTAGCATTCGTTTGTATTCGGAAATGCGATGATACCCGATGGACATTAATAAAATAGAAATATTGTAATGCCCTATTTAGCTTAATGATTAATAGTTTTGCGAGTCCTTGATCATGCCTGAGAGATATTTCTCGACGGCTTTTAAAGCCAAGTCAGAGGCCCATGGACATGGAAATTAGTATTTGTCTGTATTCGGAAATGCGATGATACCCAAGGTACATTAAGAAAATAGCTTTTCACATGTTTGTAGAATAAAAACAAATATCTCATATACTAAGATAATATACTTGCATATTGTGTATAATGGATAATATTGGGAATTATAAAAATTATAGAGAAATTGTGTATTTATGATGCCATGTCAATGTTTCTTACTTAAACGTGTAGTGTATGAAGGGACAAATCATACACAACCTGTAATTTAAAATAGGGAAGAAAAACGTAAATAAAACAACATGTTTATATTTTTTTGTTTGTTTATTAATATTTAAGAGCCCAACCGAAGCTGGACCCGTAAACTTACCTGTACATAACTTACGCTGGATCTGGCTGCCAAGATCTTAAGTCAGTAAAACTACATGTCACAGTAAAAAAAAACTTAATGGCATCGGAAATAAGGTTAATTTTTTACTGCATACCTGAAAACTAAGCAGTGTATCGGCGCTCTTCTTCCAAACGACCCTATGCGGCCGCCTCTATGAATCAACCTAAGATTTTTAAGCATCACTACACCCTGCAGGAAATAAAATCCTATGTCTTTGAAAATAAGGGTCCTTTTGCAAGCACAACTACACGCTACAAGAAATAAAAACCTTATGCACTCTAAAAATAACCATAATATGGAACTGCTTACCTGAAAACTCAACAGCGCTTTTCTTCCAAACGACTCTTTCCAAACCTAAGTACACAACTCGCTACAGGAAATACAATCTTATTCTTCAAAAAATAAAGATTATTTTTACCTGGAAGCTTAGCAGCGTATCAGCACTCTTCTTCCAAACGACTCTATGTTTGGCTATCGCGGCCGCTTTCGGTAACGTCGGTATGGTCGAGTTGACGACCGCGTTGATCTCGCCGTAGAACTCGTTCGTTTTGAACAGATAGTCGGCGAGCAAACTGAACGCTAAATAGTCTTCTTGCCAGTTCATGCTTCCGTTTAGAGCTTGAAGATTGTCGTGGTAGCGCCACCTGGTAGGAGAAATGGCCTTCAGTGTTAGCGAGTATAACTTAAATAATTATATTTCTTAAGAGTAAAATCTGAAAGCCTATTAAGGCACTTTAATTGCAAGTAAATCATTATTAGGATAATATAATATGACATCCTTGATAGGTCTGTTTTAAGTTTGAAAATGTAATTACTTCAGTCAGGCTAAAGCCTAAAAGTGGCGGATTTTCTAAAAACTGTACCATTGTACAAACGGCTTCAAAATGACGGTGACAAAAAACGCTCTTTATATTGACGGCCGTCATTTTACAGCCGCCATATAACGGAACGCCTTTTTAAGAAAACTTAAGCTTGAGCTTCATGATGTGACTTCACACTACTTACAGCGAAATTGTATTTTATATTATGACAACTCGCAGGTCAATCTAGGAGGTTGTTAGCTGCTTAACCGGGCTTGCCTGTGGGTGCCTCAATAAATTAAGGCCTCCAGCCAGGGCTTATTCGAAAGTCTACAACAGTAGCAATTTTATTTACTTACGGAGTCGACATTTTTCTACTTACATAACATTAAAACTAGTATCCTTCCATCCGGTGAATGGTGTATTCATACTGGACAACAGAGCGTATACCGTCTCGTTATGTGCTTCAGAGAACATCTTGACGCGCCACAGAATGTTCGAGTCACTCGACCAACCCATGCGGACGTGCCATTGGCAGAACCAATCTGAACAAAGAGAATTTTTGAACTATACTATTTGACTTTTGAGATGAAAGTTCGAAATCTAAAATTTTTGGGTGTTACTTGAAGTATAAAGTGGTGTAATTTCGAAGTGAAAACTTCTTGAGGCGCGTTGGGCATTTTTGAGATGGGAACAAAACAATTGAACTCGCGACACCGTTACCGACACCTCATTTTTGTAAACGCGATTGTGCTCTTTATGTATATTACGTTACGGATCAATGTTCTATGCAAGTATTTTTACTTTAAAGGTTTTGGAAGTATTTTGTTTTAGTTTTCACTTCTGTCGGCACTCCCGTAGTGCCACTTTTTTTATCAAATTGTAAAGCTGGTAGCCACTTTTTCCGCTCAAACGGTAGCCATACACGTTACGATAATACTTGCGCAAGTTTAGACTTCCACAAGTCTGCGTTACATCGTTGGCTCGGATACTTGTGCTAATTCATCCCACACACGTTAATGCGGTATACTTGTGCAAGTCCAATTTTGCACAAGTATGGCATGATGTGTACGGCCTGCATACATTATATACATATATTAATATGGGCTGGAATCCAATCCATGTCTCAATAGTGGTTTTTTTTTTCAAGTGCCTAACACAAGTCGTGGATCAAGGGCCGTAGCCGTGGTGCAGACGAACGGAAAGTTGCTAAATCGACCACCAACAACTTATAAAAAAACTAGCTGTGCCCCGCGGTTTCATCCGCATAAGTCTCGATCCCGTGTGAATATCGGGATAAAAATCCATGTATCCTATGTCCTAACCCAGGTCATGGTCTACGCATGTGCCAAATTACATTGCAATCCGTTCAGCCGTTTTGGCGTGAAGGCGTAACAAACAAATATACAAAAAATCAAATATTTTCTCCTTATAATATTAGTTTAAGAGGAATGGTCTCACCTCTCAACAAAAATTCGAACTCGCCATTGACCATCCTTCCCGGGTAGTATAAAGATACGTGTCCAGCATGGTGCCAGGTGCCCTTATTGTCCAGTTGTATGTCGACGCTGACCTTTTGTGAGGGGTCACGGTTCGCGTCCCAGTTGAAAGCGGCGCTCAGTCGCTTCTGACGGGCTGTTACCCAGCGTTGGAAGGATAAGTGGAGGTCGCGAAGTCTAGCGGAGAAAGTAGTTTGTTTTTTAAAGGAATACAGTTGATATTTTGTTTTTTGAAAATTAAAATAATAGTCGAGAAAAGTTGACTGTGCGACAGCACAGACAGGGTTATAGCACAAACTTATATTTTATTACGTAGTTTCGAGCTTTACAAACTAGTTATGGTATTTCAATTTTCTTAATGTCCCTCGGCAAACATCGTGTCTCGTCAGTCGACGGATTTCTATTAGTTGCCCTTTCTCAATCGACTTGGAAGTATATAGAGTTGTTAATACTCTTTTACTTAATGCAATTATTTAAAAAATGGAAGGAAAGCTGCTAAAGTTGCACGCACGACAGATAGGAAAATAGTTTTACAGCTCTATATAGTTCACACGGAAATCAAAACAAAACAACAATAAAGTACTTAGTTCTGAATTCAAATTATTATACACGATAAATCTAATAATTGATGGATATGGAAATTAGCATTCGTTTGTATTCGGAAATACGATGATTCCCGAGGGAAATTAAGAAAATGAAAATAGACTTTCATCTTCAGGCCTAGCGATGTCTGCTTTTGAGGCTACTAGAAGCAACTATCAATTATTACAATATTTTCTCTTTTCTCGTAATGTTTTCGTTTAAATGTTTTTGTGCCCTGTATCTAGCATGGATGAATAATTTATTTGTCTATGGTACCTATCTAGTCTAGTCTACTAGTCTCGGCTGGGCAGCGGTCGGGAAGCTACAAAATATCTTCCTGTTCCACATACCGCAGTATCTCAAGACGAAAGTCTGTGCGTGTTGCCAGTGACGACCTATGGCACTGAAACGTGATCGCAAACAATGGGTCTTATTAGAAGACTAAAAGACACCCAAAGGGCAATGAAGAGGGCTATGCTTGGAGTTTCCCTACGTGATCGAATCAGAAATGAAGAGATGCTCAGGAGAACCAAGGTAACCGACATAGCTCGAAGAGTTGCCAAACTAAAGTGGCAGTAGGCAGGGCACGTTGCTCGCAGAACAGATTGCCGATGGGGCTGAAAGGTTTTGGAGTGGCGACCGCGTATCGGAAGACGTAGCATTGGAAGGCCTTCCACAAGGAGAACGGATGACCCGGTGAAGGCCGCAGGAATCCGCTGAATGCGGGACGCACCGAACTGGTCGAAGTGGCGGTGCTTGGGGGAGGCTCATGTCCAGCAGTGGACGTCTTTCGTCTTTTTCGTCTTTGTGAAAGTCTTACAAAATCTGCTTATAATTACGACAGTAAGACATTTATGTCGTATCCTTGTTCATATTATATTCTCAATAGACCATCATATGCCTATGCTCTCTATAGGTACAGGTTTATACGACACCTCTTTCATCATCTGCCTAGGCTTTTTGGAATTCTGTTGGGGTCGGCTTTCATTCTAACCGGATGCAGTTGAGTACCAGTGTTTTACATGGAGCGGATTGCTCCCCTTTTGAACTTTCGGACCATCAAAGATCCACGAATGACAGTCGGGACCAACGGCTTAACGTGCTTTCCGAGGCACAGAGGGGTCTTGGTATGTAAAGATGGTCACCCATCTAAGGACCAACTCCGACAAGCAAAGCTTAATCTGATCGATCGACCCGTGCGGCTATTATTACTTAGCCACAAACCCCATCCTATATGACACCTCTTTCCAAAATAAAAAGCACTTACTGATCAAAATGTATATCCATGTTGACATTAGTATTATTGTTGAGATCTGCGTTCAGATTGACACTATACGCCTTCTTCCCCACATCCACTTCTACATACGTAGTGAAGTTTTGTTCAGAGAGTAATATGTAACGGATTAATGTTCTGTAGTGATCGTCGTTGTATTCGCCCTGTTGAAGAGAATATTAGGTATTTAAAGCAGAAAAGGTGTTAGAGCACAGAATAGTACAGAAGGCGCACTCCGCATTTTAGGTATGAAGCTACAAGTACGCGGCGGGCTCGTCTTGTCGGGCCAATGAGGACTATCGTGCTTGAATTCGCCGCTAGAGGCGCTAGTGTAGAGTGCGATCTCTAGAAATGTTAAATGTCACTGAATGTTCCCTGTTTGCGGGATTTTCTATAGGGAATTTTTACTTATTATTCATAATTTTTGTAAAGTTTATGCAATTCGCGATTAATTATGGTTAAGATTTCAAGTAACAACTTCGGATCTAATATGGTAGCACTTGGAAGAAGAACAATATTTGTCTGCTTCACGCTTGCCAATTTTAGGAACACTATAGTGTAAATATTCATTTGATGTTTTAAAATTTAATAAAATAAACATTATATAAAATAATGGGTACTACATGTCTAAAACATATGAAATAAAAGTACTGAGAGGACCTTACTCGTTAGTGACGCCAACTGGTGACCACAAAAACGATAGCGCCCATTCAGTGGGCGTAATGCAGTCAGAAGATATGAGTTACGCGATAACTAGGTAATAAGCGTTGTGCGACCTGAATTGCACTTTATGGTGTCATAGCAAGAGTCTATTTTTATTTAAATGATTTTGCGGAGTGAACTATCAGTACTAATCTGTGGTTTGAGTTTGAAATGAATGGCACTGTTTCTTTTGGGCACTGACTAGACTATTATTAATGCTTAAAGGCTGGCTGATAATTTCATACAAATTTGTAATTTTTAGGGTTCCGTACCCGAAGGATGCCAAACGGAATCCTATTACAAAGCCTTTGCTATTCATTCGTCCGTCCGTCTGCCTGTCAGCGGGCTGTATTTAATGAACCGTAATAGGTAGACAGTTGAAATGTCCACAGATTGTGTATATCTATTGTCGCCATAAAAACTAATAATAAAAATGTAATCAAATTAATTAAAGAGCCTTTACAAGAAACGTGTTTTTTTCGGCGGTTTTTGCTCGATCTTAATACGATATGGAACTTTTCATGTGCAGGTTCGACTCGAACTTGGCCGATTTTTTAAATAGTTAGAACTTATCCGGGCAGTGTGACACAGGTCCTTATTATGCACTCATTTTAGAGAAGAAAGGGAGAGCTGTTACAGTTTCCCTTTGATACTGAAAAAGCTGTTTGAAACCTTCAAACAGCTTAAGATTGTGTTTTTCAAGTAACTGTCGTCAAAACCTTTTTGAAATTTTTAATAAGTTAATATTCAATCTATTTTTTTTCTCAACTTCTTCCTTGTTTCATTTGCAAGTAAAAAACGTATGCAGTCGGGGGAGCCCCGTCAGGAATTAAGTTCCTTACGCGATGCTCGCATGCACACACTCGTATATAATAGAAAGAGACGGAGAGAGAACGTCATAAGTTAAAGTCTCATAACGTTTTTTCCTTACATGGCGATTTAAACCAGTGAACTCTTACTGCAAGCCGCGTTTAGGAACTTAGTTCCAAAAATAACCAACAGTTTAGTCAGTACTCAATAGAATCAGAACGTTTTTCGTCAACACTGTACATTATGGGCCATCTATTGTATAACTTACCTGTCCAATAAAAGTGATCTGCCTATTATCCTGCGTGAACCGTCCATCCACGGCTATGTTCTTGAAGTGAGTGCTGCTAATCAAAGCCTTGAGGTGATGCGACGCCATATTGGTCTTAGACTGGTCTTGGTAGGACGCGTCGATGTTGAAGTCTACGCCTGTGAACCAGATTCCAGCTGCGTTTACCTAGAGAGGAAAAGAAGTGTAGAATTAATAATTATGTGAGCTTTTTATTTAATTTGTACCTACTCATCAATTTATTTTAATTGCATTGACATTTTATTCTGATTTATTCTGTTGCAGTATTGTGAAATTTAATTTAATTTAGTGTAATATACAGGGTGGAAAGGACATTGACGCGAAAACTGTTACCATGGATTCAGTACATGATAACCCCATGCAAAGAAAATTTTCGTGGGTTCTAAAAAAAAAACAGCCGTTTTTTTTTTTAATAACCGACGAAATATTTTAGCGCAGGGGTGTTCAGAATCATGTACTGAATCCACGGTAACGGTTGTCGCGTTTATGTCCCTGCCAGCCTGTATATGGGTCTTGCTTGAATTAAATAATTTTATTTCGAAGTCAAATGGGCGAAGGAATGCATCTATGCGAAGATGGTGTGGAAAGATATGAAAAAGATAAACGTTTATCCCTTAGTAAAACACTGAGCTGAGAAGCACAGAGTCTATCATTTTTGTGGGTGTCAACTCTTTTGGACAAATTTTATGAAAAAATACAGCTGAAATTCGGAAGGTCATTGCAGTTTTTATAGTTCTTAGATTTCTTAGTATTTTATGAATCAAGTTAACGATAGCATCGTTAGGAGGACTTAAAATAAGTCATGAATAGCCCAATTTCTGCTATTTCTAAGATTTTTTTTAGTTTTTCATCTTCGCTTGTGTTGTCACGCTATTCAAGACCTTTTGCCACGGTAACAAGCGTGCAAGTTGGTGGCGTGTCTTAGTTTAGTATCGTCATTTATGACCTCTTTTTCATTATTCACTAGATGACCCGTTGAACTTCGTACCACGTGAGACAAAATAACGAATTTTTGGATATTTCGGGTGTGCTTTTGGGATTTTCCTAAACCATCCCAGTATTTTCCTTTCATTTAATTTATCATGTTTGTTAGAGAGATTTGATCCTTATGATTAACTCTATCGATTGATGCGATACAAGTAAAGGGTGTAATTTTTTCAGATTTTAGCCAGATCGATTCCCGAGTGGCAAATCTTTGAACGCAGATTTGTTTCTTTTTTTTTTTTAATAAAGGAATGTTTCCTTTGAGTAAAATTTGCTATCTCCAGTATTTAGAGTACTTTCCCTCTAGGTGTGGTTACAAAATTCCAGCCTGTATAGATAGAAGATAGATAGACATGGGCGTACCCAGGTTTTGGCCCAGTTGGCAAATCAGGAATTTCATAAGCCGGGTTCCCTGCACAACCTGGGCTGGAGATCCTTAATACAGGTCACCATGTAACCTAGCTAGAACGCCAGATTCAATTCTATCAATTGTTACTCTTTTACTGACTATCCGTAAATTGTAATAATATATTTATTGTGTCAGATTGTACCACACTTTTATTTAAAATAAATAAAAATAAAACAAACTGCAAAGAAAGAATGGTTAGAAATACTTACTTGAAAATCATTCGGCTGTTTTTCATGCACCTTCGTTTTGATAACGCACGGGTGTAGAGTCGGCAGGGTCATGTTGAGTTCAGCGTCCACATACAGCTGTGTTCCCGGCGGGAAGAACAAGAAGCCAGACACGATAATCTCCCGGGATTTAGGGTTGAAGTTCAGAAGGGCTAGCGCTGTGTATTTTGGGCCGATCTGGTGGTAAAAAGGGGTATATTATAAGCAGAGTTTGGAAAATCGGATGCTTTATTATTGGTTTGATGATTAATTTTAGATGATGAAATTCTTAATTTTTTTTCTTACTACATTTCTTAAAAATAACACCCGGCCCGTTCCCGACCTGTTGTGTTGTCCTGTGTTCGATTTCCAGGTCGGGCAAAGTGTTATTGGGATTTTCCATCTGAAATTTGAGTCTGGATTTGTGCCCGGTTGATGGCAATAAGCTCGCCCCATATTACATGGGACTTAAAACATAACTGGCGAAATGTGGGTGAACCTGCTACAGGGTCACCTCTGCCCAACCCTTGGAAACAAGGCGTGATGTTATGTTATGTTAATTCTTTAAAAAACCGCGAACTCCTAACTAATTAGATACATGATATGGAAACGACTTATCAATCCTCTTATGAAGGTTACTTTCGCGGTGATAAAAAAGCGCCATAAAAAATAATAAACTGTAGGCACCGAGCTGTTTGTGGCTATGTACTGTGCCAGTTTGGCAACCTACTTTACATTATTAGCAAGCATTTCTATACTTATAATCAAAAAGTACAAAATTTATAAATTTCGGAATCGCAATATTTTTACGAGCGATACAAAAGCGTATTCCTCATTAGCCAACACCTAAACTTTAGGTAAATATCAGGGATGTTACGGAAGACGTTTTACTGGAATTGGAATTGGGGGTTTTAAATTTGATTGATCGGAATCGGAACCGGAATAGAAACCGGAAACGGATTCGAGGTGGAAGTAGAAGAAAGTTGTGTCATTAAGTGACGACCTCAACTCTTTCTTGACTGATTGGCCAGAAAAGGCAGCAGAAAAAGATGAATGGCGAAGTATGAGGGAGACCTTTGCCCAGCAGTGGGACAGTATAGGATAAAAAAAAACAAGTTAGTAGATCTACTAATTACATCTACACGAGGAGCTCGTGGCTAAGTAATAACAGCCGCATGGGTCGATCGAAGGTTAAGCTACGCTTGCCGAGGTCAGTCTGTGGATGGGTGACCATCTATTACATACAGAGACTCTTCCGTGCCTCATAAGGCACGTTAAGCTGTTGCAATTGGTACCATGTTACCCAATTACTGGGTTGTGGAGGTCAGATAGGCAGTTGGTCCATGTAAAATACTGATATTCAGCTGCATCCGTTAAGACTGGAAGCCGACCCCAAACATCGTTGCAAAAAGGATAGGCAGATGATGAAGGAAGTAGATCTACTGATCATCAGAAAATGGGTTAGGCTTTCAAATTGAATTTTCTTTATCAAATTAGATTTGTTACAGCTGTAGTGGCAATCATACCATTTGATTAAACAGATCCTTATTTTTATTATTTTATTTATCTTTTCTATACATGCTTTTCTTTTAGATTTTATGAATGTGAGAACGTTGTAGGCTGTAGACCTATGGACCATTTTTTATTTTACTAAGTACCTGGTACTTGTTGATGCGCTTACACTGTCCTCTCATACCTATTAACACTGTAATTTGAAAACATTGTAGAAACCATTTATTTTTAAAGGAGTAACCGTGGAGTTTCTTGCCGGCTCTTCTCCATAGGAAGCGACCAATTGGAACCGTGCACCTAGCTTCTGACGTTTCATAAGTGCCCTTGTACGTTTATGTGAAATGAAATAATTTGAATTTGATATACCGTTAATTTTTATCATTATAGAGTGCAATCATTTCCCTTCAAAGTGCCATTGCATGACCTCTGTTGCGTTATATGTTATTGTATCAATCAAATAAAGTAAATTGCGCAGGCGCAGGAAGTCGTCAGGCTTTAAAAATTGTTAAGGCATAACAGCACTTTCTTTGTCACACGATTAAGTACATAAAAGCAATTTTGTAACACTTGCTAAGCCATTCTCGAGTAATGATTTTGTGAATGAAAAGTTGACATAAATATAATATCCTCTTCTTATTATCTCTTTGACTTAATTTAATCTTTTTGACCTTTCTATACGTAATATTTGACTAATTAGCCATTTGAATTTTATCAATGTTAGAGGATCTAACGGACTAACCAAAACCATTAAAATGTATCTGTATAAAACGGTAGAATATTATGAACTTTAAAAACGATGTAACATCTCTGTAACAATATTCTGACAAATAAACGGACTATTACTATTACATTGGGACAGGTATCGTGAATACTTACTCCTTCAAACTGGAACTTAGTATCAATAAGACGTGGTCGATGTAACGTCAGGTGCGTGTCGAGTCTCATGCCGGTCAGACGTTCCGCGCGTTGGAAACCAAATGTGAAGGCTGGGTCATCTTTAGTGGCGCGAGATGCGCTAACATTGAAGCCTATGTCGACGTGGGTTTGAGTTTTCTGTGGAAATATAATTTTAGTAAGTAGGTTAGTAAGATTTTATTTTATATTTTTTATAAACCAATCATTGCTGTCAGTCTCTAATTTAAGGTCTATTTATAACCATGTTTCCAGTTGATTTTATTTCCACTTACACAAACATCAACTTCATGCAAATGTAAATAAAGTTGATATAAGACTGACTAGTACTGTTGAAAAAGTCATAAAAATATGAGTTTGTAGCGCAAAATGAACATTATATGTAGGCATTAGAGTTGTTTTTCCTAAAACTCGTGTTTGTTTACATGTTTGGCAAATTAATTGCGACCGTAAATTAGGTATCTGATATTACGAAGGGCTCGCTTTTGCGAAAGGATTAAAAGCCAAGTTGAAGAAACTTTCTTGATACGCCTCAAAAGGAACGTCATAAAGTTCAAAAGGTTTTAAAGCGTGACTTTTATGTCAATTTTTTACTATAACTACATAATAGTACGGAAGGCGCACTCCGCATTTTAGGAACGGAGCTACAAGTACGCGGCGAGCTCGACTTGTCGGGCCAATCTTCTGACTACGTTACGGTCACTGACGTAACGTAGTCAGAAGATATAAGAGTTACGCGATAGAAAGAGACACAGCTTCTAGGTGAATATAACTGTAGGTAATTAGCGCTGTGCGACCTGAATTGCACTTTATTGTAGCAATAGTCGCTTTTTATGTAAACGATTTTGCGAATAGAACCATTATTCTCTGCTATAACTATATTTTATAATTTTAGGATATTCGTAAACATAAAATTTTAGCTTCAAAGCGTCATTTGTGTGGCAAGTTTACTTTTAGATAAACAAATTGGATAATACTTGAGGTAATTAAAAACCCCAATTAAAACCAAAAATAAGTAACAAAGTTATTCAGAAAATAACTCACAATATTCCTCAACACGGTATAGAAATTATACCCAGGATAAGCAGTAAACTGCATAGACAGGTCTCCATACAAGTCATGTCGGAACCCGCCCGTCTTTTCACTATAAATCCCTTCAATTTTAATCGTTTGCTTCGGACTCTTATAGAACTGATAATCGAATTGTAGCTTCGTTCCGTGTGTCGGTCCGTTGATCGTGTAGTATCCTAGGAGATGACTGGCCAGTTGTTTCGTTTGAAATTCTGCTTCTATGTCGCCTTGTGTCACACTGCCTTTTGTTTTTATTTTTATGACACCTGAAAGGAAATTTGGAGTTTTAGTTAAGATAAACATAAGATTAGTTAAGACTTACTTGTACGGTCGTGGGTCAGCTAAATTTCAAGGAAAAATATTGGATTAACCCTGAGTTAGCTATTAACTCCCGAGTTAGCTGTTAGGTGGGCCTAAGAACGCCGTGTCCTCGTGGAGGCGATCGGCGGCGGTGATCTCTCGCGTCCGGCCCTGGTTCAGGCCATGGTACGGAGCGAGAGGAAATGGGAGGCCGTCACCTCCTTCTGCGAAGCTGTAATGCTCGCGAAGGAGGAGGCGGAACGCGTGAGGGAGAGGCAAATTTCGCGCCCTCACGCCCCTAACCGCCGCAGGAGGAGACGCCCAGGGCGTCGGGAATCGCGAAGCGATTTTGCGATTCCCGGCCACCGTAGGCGCGGGCTTGCGGAGGGTGAGCAATGGGTGGCTCACCGTCCGATAAGGACCAGGCCCGGGTCGACGGCGCGTTGTGTTCCACGCGCGCCTCAAAGAGATGTCAGCAGATTTGAAGGGGTCCAGTAAGGCCGATGCCTGCCGGGGTTGCGAAGAAAACCGAAAGGGAGATCGTGGCCCCCGGCAACAGGGCAACCGAAGGAACACGGGTGGGTTTTAGTCAGTAAGAGTCTGACACGCCCTCCCGCTCCGCCCAGAGCGGGAGAAGTTATTTGATTTACCACCCCCAAAAAAAAAAAAAGGTGGGCCTAAGAAAGCTAACAGGTTATAAGAAAACAAGAGGGGGTTAGTTAAGATATTATGTTGGTACTTATGACTTAAACTCCGGCCGCCAAGAAAATTCGTTCCCGACACCGCTCAATTGGACACGATTAGGAACAAATAAAGTATAAATTTGTAAAACACGTATTCTTTTGTACTCAACTGACAGGTGTCAGGAACGCAATCTCACAGCGGCCGGAATATAGCAGTCTTTTATATGCACACATTATTTAGTATGAATAATACAAGCATAGTTACGATATTAGCACAATTATTACAATTAAACGAGATGGTCTTCCAAGAGTGCAATTTAGTCTTGATGAACTTCATCGCTACAGCAACACATAAAAATAAATGGAAGTATAGTCAGCCTCGTAATTACTTTACCAATTTAAACAAAAAAATCCCACTCAATTAAACAGAAATCCAAAAGTAGAATTTGGCAATTTCTCAAACCGGGTATACGTGACAGTTACATAGTGCCAACCTTAGCGAACATTCAACTACAGGGTGGCAAAACAATTACGATGTCGATTTACTACAATACTACAGCTTAAGTTATACGCCTCGGCAAAGTTATTGGGTACTTTAGTGACCACGGACGTTCAAGTATTTATCCGTAAAACTCACCAGACAGTTCAGCAACCCGTTCATTGTCCACCACCCAATAAGCGTGCGGTATCCAAACGAACCCGTACTTGATATCGTGTCTCTTAACTGACATAACTGTATCAAATTGCTTTCGGCCGTCGACATCGAGACTAGCCGATAGAGACTTGTCGTATGGCATGTTTCGGTACATCGCTTTTGCTTTTAGAGTGCTCTTTTCTGATTGTAGGGTAAGTAATGCAGTGCTTGATGTGTTTGAGAGTGATAGGACGGCGTTTATCATTCGTTTTTCCTGTGGAAGAGATTTTTGGCGGTCACGCTAGTTTTGTTCGACTATATTACCTTTCTGAGAAGGATTTAATCTTTTTCAGCTTCTGAGCTCGAACAATAATCTGACTCTATCGCTGATTTTTAATAATACAGGGTGATTTTTCATATAAATATATTATAATGTCCGATTCTTGGTTGTAGCTAGTGGAACACCCTAAAGTGGAACATAAGTATTTGGTGCTTTTTAACAAGCATAAAAATACGTTATTTTTTATCTAAAATCATATTCGTGACTCTTTGGCCCAATTTCGTTTATGTAGTTCTCGAAAACTTACTCAGCATATACAAGTTCAAATTAAAGTCATGTCTGTGAAGTTTCGCTAGTTAATTTAATTTGACCCTGTAGCCATCTGCTTAAATAAGCCAGCTAATTGGACGCTTAGACCGTTCATTAAACGCTAAAATGAGTCTGAATAAAATGTTTTCTAATCTTACTTACCTTACTATCGGGTGTATCAAAAGAGAAGCTAACAACATTGCTGGTCTCGTTCTTGTCCCATCGATACTGGAAGGCGTATGTGTTAGCGGTGGGGTCTGCCTTCTCTAGCGATAGTATGTACTTAGCAGGCCCGCTCATCAGGAAGTATGGCGCGTTGCGGAGGTTCGTCATGTTAGGAAACTGGAAAAAAGAGAATAATTTTAAAACACTTCAATACGATAGCAAAACTTTTGCTTCAAACGCGAGCTAGCCTGCAGTTTCTGGGCGTATGGTACGTCGAGTTTTGCTTATTAAAGGTACTCTAAACACAATTTCCAAATTCAAATTCAAATTCATTTATTCACGTATAAATAGAGTAAATACAATCGGTGGTTTCCATGTTACATTATTTGGTCTTATAATTCTATTTAGCCTGTGGTATGGCATGTGAATCGTTTTCTTAGAAGTAAAAAGGAATAAAGAAATATAAATAATGGTTAGTCTTAGCCCGAGGTCTTAGCCAATACGTGTCTCCGAAATTCATAGTCTTATATAATGTCAATAAAATAATTATGTGCCTGGTAAAATACATTGTCAAATGCCAATAAAACTCAGTCATTTCTACGTTGAATTAATAATACACAACACATATTATTTAAAAAAAAAAAAAAAATAGAATATTTTCCTTATTCCTGTAGCCATTCATTTACCGAGTAAATCATTTTTTTAAGCAGTAGCTCTTTAAGCTTTTTCTTAAATTTTGGTAAGGGGAGATTTTGAATGTCTGTTTGTAACCTATTATAAATTTTAACGCACATAGCTGAGCAATTTTTTTTGAACACCGCAGTCTTTGGTGCAAAATTTAACACTAGTCGCTGACCATGTCTGGAGTTACGAGGGTAGACATTATCCCGTGTATAAATATCACGAGCTCTTACAAATAGATTAGGATTGGACCTTACGAACACACAAACTTCAAAAATGTACATACTCGGCAGGGGTAATATCTTGAGTTTATTAAAGTGAGGTTTACATGACTCATAAGGAGGAATACCAACAATTGCTCTTATGCACCGTTTTTGGGAGAGAAACGCCCGCTGGGAGTCTGTTGAGTTTCCCCATAGTATTAACCCGTATCGTAGCACGGAAGCTACATGGCCATGGTATGCCAACAATACCGTACTTTGGTTAGACGTAGTTCTTAGTCTGTTTAGAACATATACGAAAGTGTTAACTCTCTTGCAGACTCCGTCAACGTGTCCTTTCCAGTCTAGGTATTTGTCCATGGTGAACCCTAGAAATCTTACACTGGTAGATTCATTTATTTTTATACCGTCATATGAAATATGCCTTGGAACAATTTTTGATCCACGGGTTTGGAATTGTACAAAAGTCGTCTTATTGATATTTACTTGTAAATTGTTCTTTACTACCCACTCTATAACTAAATCAATTGTATTGTTTATATCAATGTCAAAGTTATTATTAATTATATTGTCGTATGCTAATATTATTGAAATGTCATCTGCAAATAATATACATTTTTTAGTAAGAATGTCAGGTAAATCATTAATATATATAAGAAAAAGGAGGGGTCCGAGGATACTTCCCTGCGGAACGCCGTAACTGTTAACAAGATACTCAGACCTCTCTTGTTTTACCGCTGTATTATGTTCACAAGGTATTTCTACACATTGTTCGCGATTACTCAAGTATTGTTCTAACCATTGTAACGCTGGGCCTCTGATACCATAGTTCTCCAGCTTTTGTAGAAGCAGATCATGAGAAACGAAGTCAAATGCTTTTGACATGTCAAAAAATATTACTATTGTCTGCTTTTTCTTGTCAATGTTTACTAGGATATTGTGTACTAAATCGAATGCAGCAAGTGTAGTTGATTTTCCCTTTTGGAAGCCATACTGTTCATTCTTAATTAATTTGTACTTTTTCAAATACGAAGATAATCTTTTATGCATAGCCTTTTCAAATATTTTAGACATGATAGGGATTAAAGTTATTGGTCTGTAGTTGCCCATTTCTGTTTTCTCTCCTTTTTTATGCAATGGCTTGACTACTGACTTCTTTAACCGGCTAGGGAAATTTCCTTCCTGGAAGGATAAATTTATCAGGTATCCGAGCACGGGGACAATACTGACGACACATTTTTTTAAAATATCGGTTGTAATACCATCATAACCGACAGAACTTGTATTGTTTAAGGACATAATAATATTTACAATTTCAATGTCTTCTATCGGTGTAAGAAATATGGTATTGTTTGTACGGTTTTTATTTGTATTTTGTATGTTATCATTATTAATGTTCGATAGTTGTATTAGGTAATTATTGAAATGATTTGCTATGTCATAAGGATTGGTCACGCAAGCTCCGCCCCCATGCTCCCCGCCACTCCCATATGTGCTAAACGCTAACACATCAGTAATAAAGTTGAATATCGCGTGTACACTTTGATTGTGTTCGAGCACGAAACTAAATGTCGTAAGTCTCGATTCTTATTTCGTTTATGACTAAAGTAATAATTGATCTAGAGAAAAAATATCTTGTGGCTGGATAATAAACTATATGTTTTTCCTGTGAATATTTATTTCAGACATAAAAGCCGAGTAATCTTGATTTTATTTAAATAATTTTTAAGAAAAGACTTGATTTTCGATTAAAAAAATAATAGAGCGAAAATGCTACAATTACGTAACTGTCTTGTACATGGAAATAAAAAGATCCAACGAATCATATACTAAAGTTCCATTTTGATTGTATGCGTGACTGTTTCAGAATATTAATGGAAATTAACATCCAATTTAGGGAGTTTCCTCGTAATGGACGACCCCATACGCAGCGGAAGTCGTAAATAGAAAGATGAACCTTTAAAGTACCTCCCGAAATGTTGTAAAATTTGAACACGTTTTCAGTAAGCGTTTTTCGTTGTAAAATAAGCGGCATTTATATCCTGAAGACATAGGATACAGATTGAAATTTAGTTAAAGATTATTTTTCAACTCACCTGGTATGAAGCACATATCTTGATACCGATAGCCTTATCGAAGGTGGACCAACTGCACGTGTTCTGTTCTATTCTGTTCTTGTTCAGACCTTGTTGTTGCTGCTCCTTGTCGCCGTGGAGGATTATTAGTTCCGATCTAGCAGTGAGGAAAGTTTTGTTAAAAATGTACGGGGTGGTCATCTCAAAAGAGGCTGTTAGGGCAGCTACCTTAACCAATGGGAGTTTTAAGGAGATCATCCATAAATTATGAGAGTAAAATTGTCAACTGCATTCACATCTTTCGTTTTTTTCTTTTGTATTACTTTTAAGAATACTGATCCATTTTGTTTCCAATAGGGATTTAAAAGATTCTAACAGACCAACTAAGAGATTAGAGGGCTGGAAAATACACCAATCACATTTTTTTTTCCTAATTAATTGGAGAAACCAACTGTTGGAATTGAGACCTATGCCCCTATAATAAGACCTAATAGTAGCCCGGAGACTGGATTTTTTTGCTGTAACTCCAGTAGTGGTAAATAATTGCCTGTTCACTCGAATACCGCTAAAACTAATACCTGTAGTTTACTTACTTGGCAGCGAATATCTCTTGCTTATCAATAGGCAGTGACAGGTCGAGTTTCAACAACGCCGATCCTCTGATACTGAGTCTTTTTTCTACCGCAGTAGCGGTATATAATCGCCAGTTCACTTGGGTACCGCTAGAACTTATACCTGTAGTTTACTTACTTGGCAGCGAATATCTCTTGCTTATCAATAGGCAGTGACAGGTCGAGTTTCAACAACGCCAGTCCTCTTATACTGAGTCTTGCTTCTACCGCAGTAGCGGTATATAATCGCCAGTTCACTCGGATACCGCTAGAACTTATACCTGTAGTTTACTTACTTGGCAGCGAATATCTCTTGCTTATCAATAGGCAGTGACAGGTCGAGTTTCAAAAACGCCAGTCCTCTGATACTGAGTCTTGCTTCTACCGCAGTAGCGGTATATAATCGCCAGTTCACTCGGATACCGCTAGAACTTATACCTGTAGTTTACTTACTTGGCAGCGAATATCTCTTGCTTATCAATAGGCAGTGACAGGTCGAGTTTCAACAACGCCAGTCCTCTGATACTGAGTCTTGCTTCGACCGCAGTAGCGGTATATAATCGCCAGTTCACTCGAATACCGCTAGAACTAAGACCGCCGGCGTCCACACTCATTGTGGCTGCTATGTTTACCGCCACACTGAAAGGAGATAGGAAAATTAGTGGTAAATTTTCAACATCTAAACTTCTGATCTAATAATAAACTAAAGTTAAATTGCTTGATTGATTGTAAGATGTAATCTCTAGAAGAAAAGGACCGATTTCAAAAATTCATTAACTGATAGAAAGCAAATGTTTTATGCGGACGATTTCGCGTATAATAAGCTAGTAATTTATATAGGGAGTTTATTTTAAAGTAGTTTGTTAATGTTCTGGGATTAAACAATTACGATTAAAATACATTTGGAAAGAAATCTTACTAATAGTATAAATAAATGCGTGTTTGTTTGTTCTGTTATTGCGTGAAAATGGAGCAACGGATCGGTGTGATTATTTGACTAGAGATAGTTTATAGACCGAAGAATTACATACGATACTTTGTATCCCGCAAAAATGCAAGATTCCTGTGGAATTCTCCATACGGGTGAAATCGAGGGGCGCGGCTAGTTTAATAATAAGTCTCTGACAAACTTACCTTGGTCTTAACTTCCCTTCAAAGTCCAGATTACCAGACTGTGCATACTTATCGTTGACTGTTCCCGACATCTTAGTGTTAACGTAGCTGGTACCCATGAGATTCATGTTCATAGGTAGACCTGAACCAGTAGGAACGGAGAATGTCGTGTCGAGGAATAGGGATGCTTTGTTGTAGGATATTTCCTGTGTAGAAATACATTTGATTGAATACCTGTGTTTTCCAAGACTGAATATTATTAGATTTTGGAGACAACAAATAAATCGGACGGTGCTTTGGTTGCAATAAAGTTTATTGTAGCAAAGCATGCGCCTTCCTTTCTTAACAATAATAATTTCTTAATGCTTTATAGCTAAAAACTTGAGTACAAAAGTTTAAAATAAAAAATTAAAATATTTTTATTTCACATAAACCTACATGGGCACTTATGAAACGTCAGAAGCCAGGTGCACGGTTCCAATTGGTCGTTTCCTATGGAGAAGAGCCGGCGAGAAACTCCACGGTTACTCTTTTAAAAATAATTGGCTTTTAAAATTCTTTCTAATAACAGTGTGACTAGGTATGTGAGGACCGTGTAGGTCTTTCAGTAAGTACCAGGTACTTAAGAAAATAGAAAATGGTCAACAAATCTACAGTCCACTAAGCCTACAGCGTTTTCACATTCACAAAATAGAAAAGAATCTATACTAAAGATATATAAATTAATAAAAATAAAAAACTCTTTTAATTAAACGCAATTACATGATTGCTATTACAACTGTAATAAATCTGAATAATTATCATGTGCACAAAAGCCACTAATAAAGAGTTGAAATTAACTCGTAGGTATATAATGTCAAATTAAGTACCTACCACCTGATTTTAAACTTTTGTAGTCTACAGAAATAAAATGAATGCTGAAACATTTAAAGTTTGCTCATTTAAGAAAGTTTTGTGGTGTTAGAAATCAAAGCATTAGCAAAGATTTTCGCTACATAATTGATCGTTTTCGATATTAGATTTTTGAAATTTGGACAGAATAAAAATTGTCTTAAGTATTTACCTTTCCAGAAAGAATCTCCAACACTCTTAGTTGTGGGTTCATTCTCGCCAAAGACTTCATGATCTCTTCGTCGCCTTCCGCATTCCAATAGGAGATCTCGTTGCCAAATACTCTGATACCCAACTCCGCCATAGGGAACCTAGAGAACAAAAAGTATCCAAAGCTTAAAAACAGCTAACAATAGGTGCTTCGGTTTATCAAAAGTATAACATAACATTTTTGGGAAAATTAACAACTCTTGTGAGGTTTCAAAAGTTTTGAGTGACAGAAGACGAGGCGCGACCAATATCAGACGAAGATTGCCAAAGCGCATAACTTTAGTAGTAGTACTGTACCGTCATTGTTATTTTGAATGAGCCTTTTTACTCGTGGTATGAGATTTAAGACATTATATTATTTGTGTTTTAGCATGTCTTAGAACCACAAAAATCACAAGTAACCCATTTATTTATCTTCATAATTTTTAGGGTTCTGTAGTCAACAAGGAATCCTTATAGCTTCGCCATGTCAGGTCTGTCTGTCTGCAGCTTAGAGACTGTTAGAACAATAAAGCTGTAATTTTGCATGGGTATACGTATTAATCACGCCGACAAAGTGGTCAAATAAAATCATGTTTTTTTGGGTACCTCCCTTATATGTAAAGTGGGGATGTCTTTTTTCTTGTCTGTGACTCTGCCAGCTAAATGGTTGGTTATGGATATGTGAAAAAAATCACAGCAGTAGTATATACATATAACGAAATGAAATGTTTTTCAACTATAATGTTAAGTTTGTTCTTGGGATAAATTCATCCCAACTGCGGAACCCTTCATTGTGCGTGGCCCGGCACGCTCTTGGCCGGTTTTTTATTACTTACAAAAAACGATACATAGTTTACTTTCCTTTTTTTTGTTTTGAATGTAATAAAATACTAAAGAAATTATTTTTTCATACCTATGTTTCAAAGCATCATTCTTATACTCCAAGTTATCAATCTTCTCTCTAACTTCATCTGCCTCGTTGGTTGACCTGAAGAAGCGAAGGTTGCTGATCTTTTCCGTCAGTTTATTCTTGTTGAGGGGGCCGTTGTTTCCAAAGTACCGCTCGAAGTAGCGTTCAAAACCTTCGCCGCGCGCTTTCATCTAGAATTAAGCAGAAAATAAGGATCTCTTTAGTAAGTTTAGACTTTGAAGAATTGAACTGTATGTCCTTTAGAATAAGAATTAGAATCATTAATTCGCAGGAATATGAGTGAATACAAAAGTACATACGTTGACAAATATAACATACAGTGCGTTCATTATAACCTGTCCTGTGACGCGATTGGTAGCACTGAATTTTGCAGTCATGTGATTGGTAGTACTGATCAGTCAGTTGCTATTTTGAACTCTATTAGTATTGAACGGATCGTCAACTTCAAGGCGTTTGTCGTGCGTGTACCGAACTTTTATCTGCCCCTCGTTATGCGAGAAGACTTTTGGCCGGATGGCATTGATACGCAGAAATTATTTGCACTTATTACAGCTTAAATTTCGAATGCTAGGTCAAAAAAAAAAAATTGCCCTCCCATTTCACCGCCCCCGTCCATTTGGACGGTACAGGGGGGTTCGGTATCACTTCAAGACCCAGATTGCCACTCGCCATCCGGTTGCCTCTCCGATTAAATTTTACTTAATTAACTATATTAGATTAATAAAGTTAGTTAGGAGGAATGTTTAACGAGCCAAAACAATTGGTTTTCACAGGTTTAATATTTTTACGACAGCAAATTTTATTCATTTCAAGATCCCACAGGATGAAAAACATTTTTTTTTCGTATTTATACACGATTACATCTTTTTGACAGTAATTATTATAATATAGTAGGTATAGTCGAACTCGTAATTGCTTTACCAGTTTCGACAAAACCTCTCAGAAAACTGAAACTAACTGTCACATTGCTATTGAAAGCAAAAAAAAAATAGACCTTGTCGCTTAAGACTTGCAAGTGATATTCAACCTTAGGGTGCTATAGGAATTACGAGGCCGATTGTATATACAAGCACTATTTTAATAAGGAAATAATGAAAGAATCTTACCTCAAACAAATTGATAGATTCTCCAAACATGTCGATAGTGAGATTGAGAGATATAGAGCGAGGTATGTATGAGTCAGGAGTGAAGATCACGTTCGCTTCGTAGTTACCTCCTGTTGAGAACATATAACATGAGCAGTTAAACCTTATGCATTTTAGAAAACTCCTAAACGTGAGTAAATACTTGTAACAGAACATCAAGTATTCACGGTTTTTAACCGACTTCCAAAAAGGAGGAGGTTATATGTTCGTAGCGTAAGTTTTTTTTTATGTATGTCCACCTTTTCTGCGTCAATTGAGGACTGATTTTGAAAATTCTTTTTTTGTTTGGAAGGGTATGCTTTCGAGGTGGTCCCATATAAATTTTATCAACTTTGCTTGGATAGTTTTTGAGTTAGCTTCAATAATACGTATTTTTTCCGACTTCGTATGTGGATGATATCATAAGTTTCTGTGACTGTTATTTACATAGCAGGTAGTGGTATTCGAATTTGAGTGGGGTAGTTACCACAGTTAAAAAGTGAAAAATAAAAACTTTTTACAAAAAAAAAAAACGTACTGCTAAGTGAAAAATAACTTTAATTTCGGAGGTCGGTGGCAAAAAACGAAAATTCAAAAACAAAGACACCGACTTCCGAAAAAGTTTTTTTTAACACGATGCTCGATGTTTTGTTACAACCTGATTTTAAAAACCAACGAGCGTATTGGTGTAACATTTTATCGAGCAAAGGCACGAGTGCGGGCGACGCGGAGTGAGGTGCGCGGGCCGAGGGCAGCTCATTACAATGAACGCAGGACAGAAATAAATGTTATATGTAAATGTTTAAGGCATCGAACGCAGCGTTCGCAGGAACGTTACATTACATGGAAATACTCGACAAAATGCTCTAGTATATGCTCACCTTAAGAAAATGATTCAATTTTTCTGACTATCGCAATTGTTTTTTTATCGAACAATGGCAGAATTTAGTCCGTGAGAAAAAAAAGCAAAAAGCAACCAATTTATTTTACGGCGTACTTTCTGCAGTACTGCTTAAGCCTCGTATTCATGGTAAAAAAGTTTTAGAATATTTTTACAGCACTATGTTTTTGTTTAGGTGATAGGAAACATATTTTACAAACATCGTTGGTCTAGTGGTCGCAAATCGCTACTGCTGAGTATGAGGTCCTGGGTTCGATTCCCGGGTCGGGCAAGGTGTTATTGGGTTTTTCCATCTGGAATTTCTTAGTAGCAGCCCGGAGTCTGGATTTGTGCCCAGTTGATGGCAATAGGTTCGCCCCCTATTACATGGGACTTAAACATAACTGGCGAAATGTGGGTGTACTATAGGTACATCTCTGCCTAACCCTTCGGGGATTACAGGCGTGATGTTATGTTTTGTATGCAATGTTGCTAGCAACATGTTTCTGAAGCAACAGAAAAACATGTTACGCAATGACTTTTTACCTTGAATACGAGGCTAATTTATTAGAATATTCAGGTGATGTATAATGTTACTCTTAGACAGTCTTTAACAGTAAATAATTAAATTGAATTAATTATTTTAATAAAAATAATTATAATAGTAAAATAACATGATCAACTTACCAGCATTATACTGATCAAAAAACATCCCCTGCTCGTAATTCCTGGAATACATTCTGAAATCTGGACTATCTTCCAGGTGCGGTATCTGGTTGCCTGACAGTAGACCCTGGATCTCTACGCGCGATGGAAGAGAGGATTCTGCTAGGTTCTTGAGATGACTCCACACGAAGGTTGTTACTGTTGAGAGAAGATTTTTTTTTCTAATGACTACTAAGTACTATATCCGAATCGCTTTAGCAATAGCGGTCATTGACCCCTTGATAATTTCTAGCATTCTTTATTTCATAAACTGAAATAAAGTCCATTAACGGCTTGAATCAATATCTATCGTGATCTTCAACATGTTCCTATAATGTCAAACCATACACAGTTTATTGTTTGGGTTCCTATGGAGAGATAGATACGGGAAAGGGCAATGACCGCTATTGCCACGCTAAAGTGATTTGGGTATAGTTATTAATGTACCGTCACGGTGGCTACGAGCTTTGCGATTATTTGAAGATTGCGGGACGGAGCGGGACTGACTGGTCAGTAAGCGTATGACATTAGTAACTGAATAAGGTTTATAGGATCTTAATAAAAAAAAATAAGCTCCGCTCAGACCAAAGTGGACCGAAGAACCGCAGTAATAAAACTAAAATTTTTTAAAGTTCAAAAGAAACTCACGTATGAGCTCGCAGACGCCCGAAAAGCTATTCGATGTCTGTTCGTACAAGGTTGCACTTTACGACAAAGATTAGGTTATTCAGTAACCTAGCTGGCCAAATTTAAAAATAATTATTATTATTAAGCTAAATCTAAGTTTATTGGAACCGCGTATTAAGATCGCATCGAGGAAATTGGGAAATAGTTGCGTTCGTTTGATCCCTTGCAATATTTAAGGATTTTACTCTATAAATCGTACACTTCAGAAACACGATTACTTGTAGTTTCTTCGATAGAAAAATAATCCAAAGTAATCTCTTAAAAAACAACATAAACCATTAAGCCTCAGTCACTCCCAGCGACAATTCGCTGCTTGCCTGTCACACACAGCGAGTTCTACGACAGTATTCGACAATAAAAGCTCGCTGAGCAGAATTTGGGCAGTCTTCGACAATAAAAGCTCGCTAAGCGGAATGGCTACTCGCTGAGAGTAACCTGTCACACACAGCGAATTTTCGCGGCGAATGCGCATTCGTAGAGAGTAAAATTGAACATGCTCAATTCAATTTGCGGCGAATTCAACTCGCGGCGAATAGCCTGTCATACAGTGCTTAATCGCAGCGAGTATTCGCTGTGTGTGACCGAGGCTTTATTACGGCGTAAATACTTCAAAGGGCATCAGTTTTTGAATAATAACAAAACTACATGTTTTCGATAACGCATACATTTTACATTTTCAAAATGTATATTTGTTTTAATAATACCTAAATTAGCGCGCGAACCGCCCATTCTTTATACCGCTCTATCTCATTAATTAGCGGCAAAATTCTAAATATTTTATTTCACATAAACCTACATGGGCACTTATGAAACGTCAGAAGCTAGGTGCACGGTTGCAATTGGTCGTTTCCTGTGGACAAGAGCCGGCAAGAAACTCCACTGTTACTCTTTTAAAAATAATTGGCTTTTAAAATATTTTCAAATAACAGTGTTAATTGGTATGGGAGGATAGTGTACGTCTTTCAACAAGAACCAGGTACTTAACAAAATAGAAAATAATCTATATAAAAGATAAATAAATTAATAATAAAAATAAAAACCTATTTAAAATGAAATGACATGATCGCTATTACAATTTTATCAAAAGTTCGGCGCGCCCTTAAGAATAGACAGGAGACTTCTTACCTTGATTGACAGGTTCATCTTGGAGAGTATGGAAGATCTTTCTCAATGTTCCCAGGTCGGGACACTTCATCACTTGGATATATGACGCTAGACGCACTTCGAGGTTCATGTAGTCAGCCCGAAATGTTTCTAGGAAGTATTCACTGTAATAGATAGCTTGATGTTAGAAAAAACTATGGCAAGAAAAATAGAATCAAAAGAATTACAAGTACAGACGGTAAAAATGATAACAGTAAAATATGAATGTTAATATAGTGAAAAGATGATGGTGAAGTGCTGTGACAGTGAAAAGTTAAACTAGTGAAAGTTTTAACACTGAAACTACATGACATTAGAAAAGGAGGATGGGCAACAGTCTATGGAAGTTGGTACCCGAAATCAAATGGCAACCAATAAAAATCCCATCCTAGTTTCTATTTTATTGCAATTACCAGAGCATTATAAGTTCTGGGCTGTCACAATTTAGGTGGCCTGCAACATGCTAAGACGAAGAATGTATACATTACCGTGTTTCATCACAAGGTGTCCTTCTAAACGCGTCCACAGCCGACAATCTAACGGGTACAGGTGTAAAACTATCGCCTATGATGTTCATTAGAATATCTCCGAACTCCTTTGTAAAGCCACCAATGTTGCCAAGAGCTTTGATTGCTACTTTGATCTGAAAAGGGTATAATATCATTACGAAATAAATTGATAATTAACCAAATTACAACAGAAATAAAGTTCATAATAGCATAACGCGAACACGCCATAAGGTAATCTCTTGTACGCTATTTTCAACTCTAAACAAATACTGTTAAAGTATTTTGCTGTTAAGTGTGCGCTGACCAAAAAATATCATATTTATTAGCTTCATAGTTAAAGTAGTTTTTTTTAAGGCACAGATGAATACAGATTGGTTCACTCCGCATTTTAGGTATGAAGCTACGAAGTACGCGGCGGGCCCGACTTGTCGGGCCAATTCAGTGAGTGTAACGTAGTCAGAAGATATAAGAGTTCCGTGATAGAAAGAGAGGCAACTTCTAGGTGAATATAACTGTAGGTAATTAGCGCTGTGCGACCTGAATTGCACTTTATTATGTCGTAGCAAGAGTCGCTTTTTATTTAAATGATTTTGCGGAGTGAACCATCTGCATTCATCTGTGGTAAAGGTAAGTTATCAGGTGAAGAAATGATTTTTATTTGAAAGACGAGTGGGTATTCTTTATTGCATTTCAGTTGCCTATTAAATCGATCTTTTTATTACGATTTTTCTATCATATAATGTTATGTTCTTCCACCCGCGACTTCATTCCCGACCCTATAACCTTCCTCAAGAATTGGGCTATGCAATGCTAAAATATTTCTTCAAATCAGACTTGTACTTCCGGAGATTATCCCCTACATACAAACTTACTTACAACAAATTTTACCTCTCTATAATATTTATATGCACATATATATATATATATATTAATAATTAGTATAGCAAGTCATAGGTCTCGAGTTCGAACCTCTGACTTTTCGGATTCATGTGTACGTAATTATCACTTGCTTCAAAAACGGTGAAGGAAAATATCGTGAAGAAACCGGCATGCCATTTTTTTTTGGGTTGGAAATCATCAAATAACTTCTCCCGCTCTGGGCGGAGCGGGACGGCGTGTCAGACTTTTACTGACTAAAACCCACCCGTGTTCCTTCGGTTGCCCTGTTGCCGGGGGCCACGATCTCCCTTTCGGTTTTCTTCGCAACCCCGGCAGGAAACCGGCATGCCTGAGAGATATTTCTCGACGGCATGTGAAGATGTGAAGCTAAATCAGAGGCCCATGGGCGGCTTTTCAACTCTAACACCAGGTTAGTCACTAACCACACGAAAAGAAGAAGAGTAATTAGTATTAGTATAGATAAATACTTACATTTTTCCGATCCTCCCTGGTTTTAATAACACCTTTGCTCGCAATCTCCTGGACAATAGTTTCGAACTCCAATAAGATAGTTTTAGGAATTTCCTCTTCACAGCATACTCGTACTGAATAAATATTCATATCATTAGTAACTTAATAATTTATTTTTATGTAATTCATAATAATATAATTATTGTGAAAAAAAAAAACATTTTGAGTACTTAAAAAAAACGAAGTGTTTTTGAACTGTGAAGATTCGCCAAATAATTATAAATAAAAATAAAGTATAAATCGACCTCGTAATTCCGTTACCACCCTTTTTTTTTGGGTGGGAAATTGTCAAATAACTTCTCCCGCTCTGGCGGGAGCGGGAGGGCGTGTCAGACTCTTACTGACTAAAACCCACCCGTGTTCCTTCAGTTGCCATGTTGCCGGAGTATTGAATATCACTGGCACGTCATAAAATGACAAGGTTTATTAGTCTATGTGACAGGTTATCATTTTACTTTCAACCTTTGTGAAGTTTTAACTTGCTAGGAATTGTTGTTATAAGTGGAAGCATTTACGAGGTGAACTATACCAAAGTAAAAAAAAAAACGAATATTACTTACGTCCTTTCCCACTGTGTTTACAATATGAATGTACCATAGACGAGACAGTGAAGCTAATCACTTTATCGTTCTTTTGTTTTTGTAGTAACTCTAACATACTTTCTAACATCTGTAGTTTTGGTCTGAAATGAAACAATGAGCTTTAGAACAAGTAGAGCTTCTAGCGAAATGTATTAAACATTGTAACATCGAATTAATTTTTAAGTCTCCCCCTTAAGACCTAGGCTAAATATTTTTTGATATTCGGATTGCTGACGAAAAAAAAAAACACCATAAAGTTTATGAATTAAATATATATATATTCTGGTGTCTCGATAAGGAAATACAAGCAATGAAACATTTCTGCAAGCTTGCTGTATTGTTACGGCGCAAGTAAAATTATAGGGACAAGAGACATTTCAGTTTTGTTTTTGAGGTTAGAAATAAATTGAAAACTCTTTGGTATTGCAGTTCAAAGAAAAATAATAACCTTTTTGGCCGAATAGTTCCCTAAAGAAAGTACCAATCCTCTCTCATAGTGAGTGTCGTCAAATAATTATAATATTAAAATCTTAAACTTGTTTTGCAGTCACTACAAAATCAATCAGAAATATTATTTCGTGAAGTTCTGACAGCTTACATTAGGAAGTCCATCTTTATTTCAACTCATCGTTTGCCAAACCAACGTTGGGCAAACAAATTAGCAAACTGGGGACTGGCAAAACCTCTCGCAAAAATCATTGAAGCATAATTTATAATCTGGTTTAATTTTATATATTTTTTAAAATTTTAAGTGTGTGTATTACTGAAATAAAAATGATTTGGTTTGATTTGATTAAAACATCCAATCAGAGAGAGGAGCTCGTGGCTAAGTAATAACAGCCGCACAGGTCGATCTATCAGGTTAAGCTACGCTTGTCAGCGGTGATCCATGGATGGGTGACCATCTTTAGATATCGAGACTCCTCCGTGCCTCGGAAAGCACGTTAAGCCGTTGGTATCGGCTGTTATTCGTCGATCTTTGATAGTCGTTATGGGTCGTCAGAAGCCCGAAAGTCTGACAACCAGTCTTACCAAGGGGTATCGTATTACCCAGTTACAGGGTTGTGAAGGTCAGATAGGCAGTCGCTGCATGTACAATACTAGTATTCAGCTGCATCCGGTTAGACTGGAAGCCGACCCCAACTAAGTTGGAAAAAGGCTAGGCAGATTGATTAATTTAAACACCCAATCAGCTTTTATTTACAAGCTTTTAACATAACTCACCTCGGTATCATAGCCATGGACATGAGCCACTCGTGCCTGGTCTCCTCATCAACCGCGTTCTTCATTATCTTGTCCTTGATCAGCTCCACTGAGCCGGGGCTCGCGATGTATGGGAGTGCGTCTAGGATATGCTTGCTAGAAAATATAAAAAAAGGTAAGTTAGTGCAATCATACAATAAAAATAACAATCATAGGAGAAGAACGAAATCAGTGAACATAAATAATTTTTTTTTTAAACATACAGACGAACATATAAGCAATTTTTTTTAACCACCACTTTGAAGCCCTATTCCTTCATCTCACCTGATGGTAAGTGTTGATCGGGTAGAAGGTGGAAGCGAGCTTCATCTGGAATCTTCAACCACAGAGGAACCGACTATATCTTACCTCTAACTCCCGAAACGCAACAATGCTGTTAACATTGTTGTTATGGCGACAGACTTAGTTGCAACAGTTGTGACAGCGCGGGGTATTGTAGAGGTCTTGCAGACCTCATGAGTCGGTCTCATAGACCTACTGTTGAACCACTGTCCATGTTTTAGTTAAATCTATTAACACTTACGTAGCCGACTTGCATATGGAAGGCGCGCGTGCCAATAGTTGCGACAGCGCGGGGTAGTGTAGAGGTCTTGCAGACCTCACGAGTCGGCCCCATAGACCTACTGTTGAACCACTGTCCATGTTTTCATCTACGTTTAAGGAATGGGGTTCTGCTGTTGTGTCTTTTACCCTGAAAATGATTTGAGACATATACAATTATAAGGTCGAAATTCGAGTAATGTTTGTAATGTCTAAAAGAAAGAAAAAAAAAACAGGTGATACCCATTCATTACATCAAATATTTCACAATTATTATAAAAGAATAAATTAAAATGACAATGCAATTAAAATAAAGAAATGAGTAGGTACACACGGCTACACATCAAGCTATACATTTCCAGTTTATGCCGATCTCGCATTGTATAAGATTTCCGTACAATGCGAGGTCAGCTTATACTGGAAATGTATAGCTTGATGTGTAGCCGTGTGTACCACCAAATTAAATTTGAAATTAGAAAGGTCATAGAATTAAAATCAAATCAATACAATATTATTATCATAATTATTGTTGTATCGTTAGTGTTGTGATGTATTGTATTGTGTCTGTATTGTATTTTATTTATTTAACTTTAACATAAAATGGCCAAAAGCCCATGACATATTTGACATCACATACATATATCAATGATACACTGGACTAACATAACATAACATCACGCTTTGTTTCCCCGAAGGGTTGGGCAGAGGTGTCCCTGTAGCAAGTTCACCCATATTTCGCCAGTTATGTTTTAAGTCCCATGTAATAGGGGGCCACTGGACTAAGTAGTAATATAAAAGATATTTACATGCACAATAGTTTGAGGACATCTCTAGCAGACTTGAGCCCTCCAGTGTCGTCTCCAACGTATACTAAGTGATAGTGCAGCATGTTTGAACGACGAGGTATCACGGCCCAGGCTATAAAAAAAGACAATAATGATGAAAAAAAAAAAACTATTTTGAAGACTTCTCTTGACTGATATCTTCAAGCTGTTGCTTGTTTTGCTTGAATCGTTTATAATGCTTCTGAAAATATTGAACTAATTCAATTCGCTGCTTTGATATTATATATTAATATTTGAAATGAAAAGAGCAAATTGAAATAAGTTAAAAACCGCTATCTAATTGCGTAACATATTTTCGTGAATGATTAAGACTAATCTGTTTCATTTTGACAGTTCAACAACATTCATTGCGTTATTTACGTTGTTGAGCAGATTTTTTAAAGTGAAAACTTCTTAAGGCGCATTGGGCATTTTTGAGATGGGACTAAACCATTGATTTCGCGACACTGTGACGACATCAGCGTTTGACCATTAAAAAGACATCAGCGCGTTGATTACCGCGGTGCGTGGAGCAAAAGACATCAACGCGTTGAATACCGCGGTGCCATTTTTTACTTCTGTCGGCACTCCAGGAGTACTACTGTTTTTTCTAACTTATATAGCAATGGATTAGCAATCTGTTTCAGAACGATTCAGATTGTGATTGATCGTGTATTACGCAATTAGGGTGCAGGTGGGTAGTACAGTACTTTTATCTCACGAAGCGACGCGCGCTTAACATGTGTGACGCTACTTACTAGACTAGCTAGACTCACATCGTGTTTGTGTACTAGTGTACACAAACACGATGTGAGTCTGTGCGTGAAGACAAGTAGCGTCAGCACATAACGCACACACACATAAACACTTCCGACTTCGCTATTGTCTAGGACGGTACCGACAGCTCCTGCGCTTGCTGGCTTTTCTTGTGGTTAGTGACTAATCTGGTGTCAGAGTTTTAAAGCCGCCCATGGGCCTGCGCTTACACACATATTCCCAACGTGTTTTTACACGTGGTAATCACAAGTAAAGCGCGCGTCGCTTCATGAGATAAAAATACTATATGCTTAGTAACGTCTAACGTTAGAAGGATAACTTTCGGATTTAAAGGCCTTGACTAGATTTTGGAAAAGAGAAACAGGCAAAAAAAAAATTGAGAAAGACCGCTTTCTTTCAAAATCCAATTTTTATAAATAGTTTAAAATTAATTTTGTTGCTGTGTGCATAAAAATTGGGATCTCTTTATATCTCACCTTTAGGCTGCGACTCAATAACTTCAGTATCTGTCTTATTAACTTCTCGAAGCAGGTGTAGATCCTGCACCACAGTGGTCATAGCGCCCGAGTTCTTGCCAGAGAATGGTTCGAACAAATGACGCTCGCGACAACTGACTGCCTTGTATATGTGGTGGTCTACTGTTATACGGCATTTGGATTCCGATTTTAGTACTGGCCAGGTTTGGAATTTCTGTAAGAAATTAATTTATATTTAGTGAAAAGTGGTTGCACTCGACAGATTATAAAAGGTGTGATCTACGTAGTTGATGTTATAGAAAAATTGTATTTGAATCCACCAAGACTCAATGTCACTGGTATGCTGAAACTCATAAAATTAGCTCTTTGATAAACTTTAAATAAATTAGTTAAAATGAAAATTGCTGCATGGTTCATAGTAAAAAGTATCTCTTCACTACTCCCAGCTTTTTTGGAGGTGCTCAGTTTTCTAGCAGTCCTTAATTAAACGTCCTTAGTTTTCTAGTAGTCTTTGCTAAACAAGCAGTTACAGTAATCAAATTCATTATTAAAGATTTATAGCAGACACTAACTCCAAGCAAATAGCGGAAAGACGGAAACATTACTGCATAGTATTTTTTTTGAGATATTATGTTTTCAAACTTATATATGTTACTATAAAGTTTAAAATCCAATACTGTAAAGCAATACTCACACTCTGAAAATCATATCTGACAGTCTGCAGTATAGACATGTACTTGTATCTATTGGTACATTGAGACAGGTCTCTTGTCTTCACCAGTATTAGACTCGTGTTCTCCTGACCTCGGACCACGTAGTCTACGTTACATGTGCCGTGTATATCTTGCTGTGGGCAAAATTATGTAAATTTAATGATTCGAGGAAATTGTTGGTGAGGATATTGGGACTTACGCTATTGGTCACTATTTAGAATGCTACAAGGAACAAAAGATTTTGAATTAAGTTGGTGCAAATTACGAGTGTACGTCAGTTGAGTTTTATTTACATTGGCATTCGCATTGGCATACAGTCTGCGCTCGGTGCTTGGTGTGGCAACACGCCGTGTTCGAGTACGCGACAAGTCAATCGTTAGATATCTTGAGGATGCCTCGTTGCGTCGATTTCTTCCAGGGTCTTTTTGGGACTCTTTGGAGATAGCTGGGCGGAACGGGTTACTAAATATATCCACATCATCATTTTATTGACTTACGGTTTAAATTACAAAAATATACGCGCGCTCGTGATAGCTAAGATCCATGAGAAATAAGTGTTTTTCTACAAAGTTTTTTCTGTAGAATTACAAAAAGGGTAGGTTACACTTGTTAATGAGAAATTGGCAAGCTATTTAGGAGCTCATAAGTTCTAAGATAATTGCACTATGCTTGTGAAATAAAGTGGCAGTCTATTTATTTTACATTTAGCCATTTCTCGGTAGGGTTGGGAGTTGACCAAAATACGCAAGAGAAAAATTGATGATGGATGCTTTACTCTGGTTTTTATACCTTCAGAAAGCTATAGATAAGATAGCTATTAATCCAACTTTTAATAAATAATATAACCTATGTTAGTCATACCTCAATTCCTTTAAAGTTGATATCAAATCTCTTCATGGTGTTCTGAAAGAGTGCCAAGATGGCTCTCTTGAAGTTAAGTACCCAGTGCTCTTCCTCGGGCTCCGGGCATAACTCTGATATGTGGCCATCATGAAACGAAAATCTGAAAGTTTAATATGATTTGCTTTAAGGGGCCGTTCAAGTATTACGTAAGCAGATTTATTACAATTATTTCCCCCCCTCCCCCTAGTCAGCAAAAGTAAGCAAAGCTCTTAAAGCTCAAACCTCTCTCGCCCCCCCTCCCATATTTACGTAAACATTGGTATATGCATTTTTCTTTTAATGTAAGTATTCTGTTTATTTTTATTTATTCATGAGCAGCAGTATATTCGTTTCGTTTTCAAGCATATACAATGTGTGGGTTGCCGTATGTGTAAAAAAGTAAATAATTACTGCTGACGTAATCAACATCTAGACCCCCCACCCCCCATGTCATCAGAAATAAGCAAAGCATAGACCCCCCGCTCCTCTATAGTGCTTACGTAATTATTAAAAAAAAACTTGAACGGTCCCTTCGTTGTATGTAAATTACTTAATTTTTTTATTATGTAATTAATTTCATTCTCTTATGTATGTAAATTGTCCAGGACAGCCTTATATACATTGCAAAGTAGCAAAAGAAGGACTTAATTTGATCTAGAGCAGAAATTAAATGAAATGTTTATTCTGTAAATAGGATATCGGAAACACTCTTACGCATAATTAAAAAAAAGAGTCAACATTTCCTATCTGTCTAGCCCTGAGAAGAAATGGCGAAACAGACTCAGGCAGCAACGTCTCTTAAATCCAGAACAAATAACTTTGTACAATAGTATTTGGTAGGTACCATTATGTAGATACAAAGGAAATGCCTGTGCGATGATGATGTAAATACAAATCAAAATCCATTTATTCAAACTAGGCTGAGAATCAGCATTTAAAGAGCGTCAAAATTACACAAGATAGGCCCCCAAAACGCCCGCCCTTCACCACTGCTAGTGCAAGTTGCACAACAAATTAACTTGACAACACGGTTGGCGCAGTGGTTAAGCGATTGACTGCAGCGCTGCGTGTCGCGGGTTTGATTCCCGTATGGAAAAAATATTTGTATGACTTACAAGTAGTTGTTCCGGGTCTGGCTATTTCTGTATGTGAGTTTAAATTTTTGAACGTCCTGATGTGGTGCAACGTTAAAAAAAAAGAAAAAAAAATACTCCCCAACAGCACAGCTGTCTGGTCAGTTAGAACTTGATTCTATACAATAGTATGCAAAGTAATTAATATAAGTATAATTAGCCAATAATGTTCCCACTCCTGAGACACAGGCCTCCTCTCTTTGAGAAGGAGTGGGTTGTAATCTACCATGTGGGCTGAACACGGGTTGGTAAAAGTAATTAACATGTTCTATGTTATAGGGTTTGCTTTCCACACTTAGTCCTTCAGGTGGACGATTGTGGGCCATGGCGACCATAAATAATTAACATTATGAAACGCAAAATATCATCGAAGACTCATTTATCATAACTGTACCCACCTGAGATCAAATAAAGACACAGCGTGTATGAACTTCTCAGCTCTCTCTACTGGATAGTTCTCATCCAGATCTATAAGGGTCACGTCTGTCAGCTGCAGGAGACCCTCGCAAGGAGTTATGAATTGGATTTTTGGCTAGAAAAAAAAAACAGAAACAGTTATGAGAATTAAAGGATGCTAAGTATTTTATAAACATGCCTAGTCTGAATAGAAAAGGAAAGCAACATAACTGCTAGATAACTTGTACACACGGCTATATATCAAGCTATAATTTCCAGTTTAAGTTGATCTCGCTTTGTATAAGACTTCTGTACAATGAGAGGTCAGCTTATTCTGATAAAGTATAGCTTGATAGTAGCCGCGTTTACACATCATAACAGGCAGAAATATGTATAATTTTAATTATAATTTTAATACTACAATGAAATTAGTCTAATAGAATGAAAATGTCTATTTTATGTGGCACAATACTTTTTAGTAGCTAAATCCGCCCCTAAGACCTACGTACCATAATTTGCCTTATTTCTTTAAAACTACTTCAAACAAACAACAGGTACTGTTGTAAAAATTATATTAAAAATATTGGGTATACATACCACAGCTCTGACATCCAATGTGGAGCGATTATTACTAGATCCAGCGAAGTAAGTCTCCACATTGACTTTATACTCATAGTGGTAGATTGTGTCTAGTAAATACTTAAACTTTTCCGATTCTGGAAACAGAAAGAACGGAATAAAAAGTTAAGAACTTAATCATTTAAATTTTGGGATACCTTTATATGAAAACTATTATAAGTATGTAAAACCTTAACTTACTTGCACACGACGGTGGTCCACAAATGTATGGATCTTTCAGTGAATCTGTGAAAAAGAAATAATGCGTTTTAAATTATATTTATTTATATTTACTTTTGCAAACAATAAAAGTGCCGTTTGTTTACAAACATTAAGCATGCTGGAACTGTCAAGTGTCAATGTCAAGATGACAGAATACAGGCATTACGTGGAAACGTTTCATTATTAGCAGTTTTTCTGAAATGTGAATCGCAGAATAAGGTTTTATTATTTGGTTTACAGTAAAATTGAACAATAAACATTTGATAACGGAAGAGCTAAAATGAGTTCCTAGTTATTGCACCCGAAACAATTTCAGATGCAATGTACTTATTTGGGGTAAAATTTGAAAACCAGTCAATAGACTATATAATTTATATTCTATGAGAGAATGTGCCTGGGACAAATTGGTAGCAATTTGTGTAATCCATTCTTCGTTACAGACATAATATCGTGTCACAAGTCAGTCTCTTATCGCGAGAACCTGGCCAGTTATTTATACATTTACATAGATAGTAATTACCTTCATTCAAAATAATGAACGTAAACACGTGTTCCAGTGGATAAAAGTTGAAACATTTTTCGATAACGATCCGTTTGATTGTGCGGACACATGTAACTTTATGTGCGGAGTTGCCCCTATTAATTAAGAATCGTTCACTTCATAGCACGATACCATTGCAATTAAAATGTAATGAAAGACTCTTTCAGGGAGTTATACATAAAGTATATATCTTCCTGTTTTTCGCAAGCCTACACGACGAGCTTAAAACCACTAAGACGATATCATAAATAGAATTAAATGAACGTCGGTCGACGTAGGTCAAACTTTGTTTTTATCATTTTGTTCAAACTCAGCTATATAATTAGTAGCCATGCAAGAACCTTAAAGTTAATTCACTTTTTATAGGCACTTATAGATTGATATCGTGGCTAAGCAAGGGCTAAGTTTAGAAAGAGTACGTACCATTGTCCGTCGAGAATGCGTTCCTGACACCTGTCAGTTGGGCAAAAGTTCTAGTAGTAATAAGGATCAAATTCGCGAAACATATTTTCGTTAGTATGAAACTGACAGGTGTCAAGAACGGATTTTCTCGACGTTTTGACTGTAGACTGCTAGATTCCCTAAGACCCTCTTCTATAATCTGCCAAAAGCCTAACAAAACACTAGACTCAAGAAGATTAGGGCACTTTAATAAATAGTCACTTTACCAACGAAAGTTGACGTAAAATATATGGGGAGGGTGTCCTATGTCCTTTCCAGTTATTTATGTAGCGTCATAAATCAAGAGATGATGCGCACAGATTTAGCGGAGTAGATAAATAGTGAATTTTAGTGATCCTTATCTCTCCCTCTTGAATCTTGGGCCATAGGGCAATATTCACAGAGCGCATTTTGACTTTACTTTGCCAAGTAAGCGTGTCAAACGAATTATGAACTAAACCTATTTGTAAAACTCAGCGAGCTATGGAACAGGCTATGCTTGGAGTCTCTCTAAGGAATCAAATCCGGAACGAGGTGATCCGCCAAAGAACCAAAGTTATCGACGTAGCTCACAGAATAAGCAATCTGAAGTGGCAATGGGCCGGCCATATTAGCCGTAGAAACGATGAACGTTGGGGTAGACGTGTTCTTGAGTGGAGGATCGGCAAACGTACGTTAGGACGCCTTTAGGCTAGGTGGAGCGACAATCTTCGCAGGGTGGCTGGTAGCGTCTGAATGAGAGTTGCCGAATATCGAGCTGAAGGGCATACAATTCGACAGGCCTATGTCCAGCAGTGGACTGCTATAGGCTGACTATGATGATGATGATGAATGTTCATATTTGTATGAAACATTTGCTCACATTCGCTACAAATAAACTGCAACAAGGGGCGCCGCTGTCAACGTCATTCAAGAGACAAAAGATCCTTGGTGTTGGTCATAGATTTTGGTAAACATTTTTTGTGCAATTGTTTTGTGAAACGTATTGAAAAAAAAAAAAACATGGCGGCGTTTGTTCCGATTTTCGCCAGGAGATCCTAGAGAGCTTTATGAATATTATTTGCATAAAAATAAGGTTCATATTTGTATGAATCGCTTACAATTTAGCAAAGTGAAGTGCGGTCTGTGAATCTTGCCAATAGCCAGTGAAGTAATATCATATTACTCTGTGGTGATATATCGTCAATATTGTAAACAACAAAATATGGAATCAAATGACTAATAGTTTCAGATAAGTACCTATGGCCTGATGGCGGAAATTAATAAAAATGTTGATAACATTGTTCTCAGAATTTCTGATTATTTTGTTGTTTTGGCAGTTGAACTTTTTATTAATAACATCGGACGATGTGAACTATGTTTTTGTTGACTTGATGGAAATTCCACATCTATCTATCTTCTATATAGATACCTATAAAAAAAAAAACAATTGCCCTGCGTAACTTGCGTTAGTCTCGTAAAAATTCGAAAATGGCTGTCGGTAGGTACTGGGATGGTTCATGAAAAAAGAAAATTTTGGAAAAAGACAAAGGAAGAGCCGAAAAAAAAATTGGCTCCCGTGGTACGACTACGAAGTTCCGGGGTCATCAGTTTTCAATAAAGTGCTTTGACCTCAGATCAAATAAAAAAGTTAAAGCAGCAGGAAGTCTGTCTAATGGTTGTCTAATGGTTAATAGTTATATTAACAACCATTAGACAGACTTGTTAATATAACTATTAACAACCATTAGACAAATTTCCGAATCGAAAATGGCACATTTTCGGTTATATTTGCCTAGTCCCCGACAGCAAAAATAGCCGTCGGAAGAATAGCGGTCGTCTATTTGGTTAAAACAGACAAAATTTTCAGGTTTTTGGAATTTTTGAACCGCATTTAGAGGATTCCTTCGAAAACATTAATTGATGTTCGATGGAAGCGTATCGAATGGTTGTTATGCAGATTAAGTTCAGTATGAAGGAGTCAATCAATAACACGACTCGACACTACTATAAAGAATGGAACATTAACAAGAATATCTGAGAATCGAGGAATCAATCAACATTTAAGCAAACAGGCAAGACGCGACCGCGCGACGCGACATTTGTAGAACAATTTCCGTGCAGTATTCGTAGAAATTATTCCACCAGAGTAGCGACTCGCCTGTCTGCGTAATCCTTTACTCTCTCCCATCATACCTACTTATAACAAATATTACTAAGCACATTCCTGCTGAGATCTTTGATCTTTTCTTCTCATACCTCTTAAGCTGATATCAGATTCTTCACTCGAGTGAATGTCCATTTTTGTTTCATTCCACGTTCACATGACATCGGCAAAATTACATAGGAATGAACCTTTATCTGCCCATTTAATTTTATTTTGTTTCGATCATTCGGTACGTGGGTGAAAGATAACGGAAGAAAGCTGCCGAAATCCAACATCATTGGATTGGTTCAATAATTAATTCATTTTTCACTTTTGATAAATATGTCTAGATAACGATAAGAAATAACGTCCAACTGTTGGGCACTAAATGTACGCACACCAGAAAAGCGGTTACCTATCATAAGTTCTAAAAATATTTGATCGAATTTCATTTCACTTAAAACTTTTCAACTATTATTGTTTATTTATTTTTTTTGTTTTATCGAAGTCACGTCTGCCACTGTATGTTGACATATTTATGAATTCGATTTTTTTCGTTACTCCGACGTTTCATTAGGTCGAAAAACTTTTTACCGAAGTTACTACCTACTCATGATAAGTACTACGATGATCTAAAGATAGGTTTGTCAAATAATGCATATATCAAAAAAGACGTCGGTCAATAGTTTTCGGTAAAATTAAAATCGAACAACAAATTTTTTTTTAAGAGTTATCGGTTATCCAGAAAAGCACAATGACAGCACAATGACGTAGCGCGAGTGTAAGTTGTAGCTGTCACGCATACCAGCATAACAAAGTTGGCTGTTCTTTTGCAACGCGATACTCTATCCTAGACATATAAATAGTCAAAGCATTTGCTATTTAATATATACCTAAAAAGCTTTCATTAATTCCTTGCAACTACATCAATGAGATTTTTATACTTAGAATACATATATTCACACGACATATGACACTGTTTTAAGTATGTTACCTACTGTGGTAGAAGTGAAACAAAAATCTTAACCTTATATTTGTTAGTATTGAGTGATAGTATCTCCAATGTTTGTTTCCTCTATGTAAGGACGACCTGAGGCGGTAAAAGCTTCCTTCAAATCTTGCCATGCGTTCCAGTCTCGCTATTCTTGCCCAAAATTTGCCAGATATTTTTCTATACCGTCCACCCACCTTTTGAAAAGTCTTCCTCTCTGTCTTTTTATTATTTCTGGGAATCCAGTTTGCACGACTTGGACCCATCTTTGTGGTTCTAGCCTCTAAATCTGGCCTGCTGCATGATTAACAGATAATCAAACTAAAATGAAGATGTTCATTTTAGTTTAATTATCTGTTAATCATATATTTAGAGTTTTATTTTAGTTCTTTTGCTCTATCCTAGACATATCAATAGTCAAAGCATTTTGCTAGTTAGATTAGATTAAATTTATGTTCAGACATTTCACATCGAGTAAAGGAAGGCGAATGATCTCTGCTTTAACATTCACATCTCACCTGCAGTTGCCTTTCATAGATCCATTCATTCCTTTTTATGGTAAAAAAGGAGGTTATCAATTCGACACGTATGTACCTTTATTATTGGAACTGCAATATATTCACATAATGATAATAATCTATTAAGGCTTCCAAACAAATATACTTAGAAATGTTTATAGGTGTATGTATGTTTGTATGTACATTTTTCCAGAACTATTAATCGGATAGTGACCATTTTTTATTGGCTTACACTTACTTCAACTACTAGGGAACAGTTCAAGTTGCATCATGAAATAGTAGAATGTTTGCCAAGGGCGCAAACCACAATTTTAAAGGCAAGAGTGTTTCTTTGAATCCAGAGCGGAGCTAGAGTAGAATTCTTAGCATAGCGAGGGATTGTAAAGTAGAATCCTGAGCGCAGCGAGGGATTTAAAGTATGTCACTTGAGCTGCTCCCGAGGGGGACACTACTTTTTATCACCCTCTATGAGAAAATAAGTATCTAAGAGCAAATTATGAATAAGAACAGAACGTTTCATTCTCACTACTTTAGAAAACACATTCATTTTTTACAAAACTAATTAAAATCCGAATTTGAGTAAACAAAATAATTTTACTGTTCGCGCGATAAAGTTTCCGACAAACCTTTTTTTATTTTGCTCGCTCGCTGTTTACTTTATCATCAGTCTTTTCCTTGATCATACAATGTTCGTGATTGAACTCTTTGGTGATTGGAACTTTTACAAACAATATCCACATTCCAAATTCAAATCACTCCTTATCCTTAGGGATTAAAAAAAAATATTTTATTCCCTTTTTACGAAGAACAATCACATCTATTCAGACACATCTATTCAGTGCTAGTCACTGAATAGATGTGATAAAAAATGACTATTAATTCTAGGGCTGGCAGACTAAAAAACATAAGTCCAGAAGTGAAACTTTTCAGGAACAACTAAAAACTGTATAAAAAAATAGCGTTAAACTATAAATTCAACTTTATTGGAATATTGAGATGTTTTTAATTAATACTAACATGCACGTAAATATAATTTGATAAAAATATAATAAAAAGCGATTTTAGTGACTTATGTTAGAAAGAACACTGTGTACCTAGTAGGTACTTGTGACTTAAGTGTATGAGAACAGTAAAAATAATTATAAACTATGTTTTAGTTGACATTCAAAAGTTACTTCTATGAACGTAAAATTAATTTAGCATACATCATTTATATATTAGCCTATATTTATAATTTATATTCAACTATTTATTCATCTTCTTCACTATCTAAAATATCAGGGTCAGTATTACGTACATTGTTCACAGAAGGCAAATCTAAATAAAATCTATGAAAAACGTCGGGTATTAAGGAGAGTAAAGAAATCAGATCATCTTTCTTTTCTTTTGATATCGGTAAGGGCTGTACCGATATAACAGGAATAGTGTCAGGTATGGCAGAAACTCGACGTTTCAAGTTAAATTTGTAAAAATTACATTCCGTGTCCAATGTGTCTTTGTAGGAGATTACGCCAAATTCAGAATCATAGCGCAACCACTTTTTATCGAGCCATTTAAATTGTCGCCCTTCTACATCTTTGTTTCTTAATACTAATGGACCCTTTAACAATGAAGAAAAATCTAAAAAGTCGGAACTGCGCATTTCGACAACTTCAAATTTTTTACTGCTCGATCTGATGAGTTGAATCCAATCATGCGGGTGATAAATCTGCAAATCCGTTTTCTTTTTCTTTTTTTCAATGATGCTATGATCCGTGTCCACTTCCAAGTGGCTATGACCCGGAACCATGAACTTGTGGTCTATGACATCTATGTCTAATTTCTGCAAAGCCCAAGTCAACATTGAACTGACATGAGAATTTCGGTTCTGACCGCCACAAGTATCAGAATAAAATATTACATGTCTTGTATTCTCAGGTACGTATGTTTGGAGATGTTTGAAAAGACATGATGCTATTTGATTAGCTCCTCTAGCAGCTATGGTTTCATACCATATGTAACACACAGCTTTTCCAGTTTTGTTGTCATGGACAGTCAGGTTGAACGTCCACAACTGGCGTTTGTAGAAAGCTACAGAAGAGCTGAGGGCTGGAGTGGGTAAACACTGTTGTAAGTCAAATGTGTAAACTTGCACAGTACTGTCACTTTTATTTACTTGAGTATCACATTTTTTCATTTCGTATGCTTGATCTGCGGCAGTCTTGTGATGTTCATGTTGGGCAATTAGTTCAGTTTTCACCTGATCTTCCTGACATAGTTGAATTTGCATCTTGAATTTATCACAAGTATAACATGTGTCGGCACGGGGCTTTTTGAACGATAATCCTAATTTGTGGAATTCTTGACTATAAATTTTTACTGAAGGTGGACTGTCGCGGTTTTCACAAAATAAATCATACATTTTCGTAATAGTGAGATGAGAAGGCAAGTACTTTTTTGATGTAGTTTTTCTTGTGTAATGGCTCTCATAGGATGGAAATGATAAAATATGTTCCTTAATTTCTTGTCTTTTTTCATCAGAAATCTTATGTTTGGGTATACTCTTCCCACGGTTATCATCTGTTTGAGTGCCACCTATCGACGACCGTTTTTTCGTGGCAACTGTTTTTATAAAATTATCGCTTTCGCCTAACGTCTTTAAAAGGCATCCCCGACAAATGGGTTCACGCTTCCCGTGAATTAATAAAAAATATTTGTATGTTTTCATGCGATTCTTTTGTTGGTCAGGATCTAGTGTGCGTTGTCTTTGAGTGGCCTTGACGTGTATTTCAATTAAAGATGCCATATAAGTTGTTCTCTTGAGATATGTTCCCATTTGCCAATATTCTTTGAAAATAGCTTGTCTATCGTTCAATGATATACGCTCTTTGCATTTCATTCGACACGTCCCTAGCTCTTTCATTGTTCTGCTGGAAACAACTTTACCTTTTAATGTTTTATATGATTGACCTGTGTTGCGTTTTATTTTCTTTTCTTGTTTCGTAATGCGAATACTTTTTTTTGGAGATGTTTCGACCGCATGTGGCGTGTCGGCTCTTCGGTCAGTATCGGTGGATGTCGACGAATCTACTGCTGTTTCAGGGAGTTCGAAATGTGGATCCAGAACAGAATCATCACTTGAGAAATCCATTTCTCGATTAATAAACATGACGCCAGTGTGGCCTGATGATGTGGAAGGCATTGGTTCTTCTTCCGCTATTGTCCCTGTAGATTGTTGTTCATTTCGTTCATCTAAAAATAAAAACATACTATAGAGGCAAAAAAAAAATTATTATTTTAATCATTTATTTATGATTGATGCTAAAATGAACAAATCACTGATGATTTCTGTTAAAACTACAATGAAAGATAAATATATTACTTTCTGATTTAAATCAAACACATGGCAAACTTACCTTCAACATTTGTGTTTCTCCTCATCACCATCTCAACTAATTTCTTTCCTCGCTGACAATCCATAGTAATTGGGAATATTTTTAAATAAAATGACACACACCACAACTGTTCTGTTAACAAATCAGAGCAAAACTAACTCGACTAGTGTGACCCAAATCACTACAGTTACCACTTCAGTTTTTTGTAAGCAATAAATTATAATTTGAGTACCTACCCTCGAATTAAAAATCGAGATAACACGACGCACTTGACGTTCCTAATAACATAAGTCACTTTCTGTGTCCATGAAGTCCGAGAGCTTCAAGTGTTCCTTTTAACATAACTCAACTTATGTTTTTTATAACGCCGCAAGATTAATGCGATTCAAGAGGTTGAAAAAGGACGCCACTTAGATTCAAGCCCGAACAAGCGAATATGACTTATGTACTTTAGTCTGCCGATGTATTGATGTAAATTAATAATTTTGGTACAAAGAAAAAATAAAGCATGTTTTTGACTTATGTGCTTTAGTCCGCCGACCCGACAATTTCGGAAGTCGGTGGCAAAAAACGAAAAAACAAAACCTAAGACACCGACTTCCGAAATCTAAGTTATTTTTCATGTTTTTGTGTTGTTTGAAAGTCGGTTGTTTTGTAGCCCTACATTCCGATAAACAAGACTGGTATTTCCATGCTCTTGTAAAATATCCCCCTTGAGTTCAACACCAATTTGGGAGTCACATTGGAACGATCCAACATACTGCCGTTTAGAATATTGAAATGTGTAACAGGCGCCAACGGAACTGCGGTTAACAGACCAATTTAGTTATTAATCTCATGGACACAGACTGACTGACGTGATACAATTCATCCCAATATCAAAGCGTAATCTCAATAGCAAGTGCTTGGAATTGTGGCCGCGTACTGAAGTTGCGGGGGCGCCCGCAACTCTAAAATAATGTTATAAATGCAAAAGTAGGTATGTACCTGTGGATGCCCATTGTAGTGCCCTTTATAAATTGAGAGCTTCGATTTCATTATTTGAAAACTTAAACCCGAAATTCTCATTTTAAATCACTCTTGAGGTCATTTTCATTTTTCGTTCATTTTGTTCCATGGTTTTTCAATTACAATTTGACCGTTGACGTTCCATTGATATGGCGGTGGAAAAACGGCCTTAGACCGTAGCTTTTCGTGACCTTTGGTTGGGCCTAAAAGCCCACGTTTGCACGGACGTAAAAATATCGCGGCGGGATTTTATCGCGCGCTGGATTTTCAACTCTCGGTGTTGAGCCGAGTGTTGAGAATCCAATGTGCGAAAAAAAAATCGCCACCAGAAAAAAATACCCGTGCGTTCCTGGGCCACAGATAATATATAATACTCTGAGCTAACGGGTGTAATAAGATGCTTAAGCCCAAGTTCGCATGGACTAAAAATATCGCGGCGGGATTTTATCGCGCACTGGATTTTCAACTCTCGATGTTGAGCCGAGCGTTGAGGATCCACCAGTGTGCAACCCAGCGCGTCGAAAAACACACTGTAGGATTTTCAAGTCTAGGCGCTAAGCAGAGCGTTGAAAAAAATCCCAATGTGCGAAAAAAAATCGCGCGTGCCCATTTCTGTTAACGAAGCTGAGAGTCACAAACTTTCCGTCACTGTGATCTTTTTAGGGTTTCGTACCAAAATAGTAAAAAGGAACCCTTATAGTGCGGCTCAGTCTGCCTGTCCGTCTGTCTGTTTGTCACAGCTGGATATCTTTATCTTATCAAGAACTTACTAATGCTATCAATTTGAAATTTGTAATAGTTTTAAATGACGTTTGCCCAACTATTTTGTAAAGAAGAAAGATATTTTGTATATATTTTTTTTTGTAACAGGGACACATGTGGGGTATCATATGAAAGAGCGCTATTTCGACATTCTCAAAAAAAGGCCTTTTCTAGGCCGCATAATTTTCGATTTTGACGAAAAATTTAAAAAAAAAATACTTTATTCGAAGTTTTCATAGAGAAAAATCAGAAATTATTGTATGTGATAGAAGTGTATGTAAAGATTACAGAAAAAATAAAACGACGTCTTTAAATAGCACACTTTCTCAAAAATCATCAACAAAAATTACATTAGTTCCACTATCGGTCAAGAGATGGCGCTGACCTAAAACTGCAATATTATACATTTACACCGCAGTGTGCATTGTTCAAATTCTCTGACGAATATAGGCCTTGCCGAAGAAAATTTAAGATTGTACGGAACCATCGGTGCGCGAGTCCGAGTCGCTCTTGATCTTTTTTTTTACGAAATATATTGAAGGTTCCATTTTTGATCCAGTGATTCATATTTTTTTTCACGAAGACTATTTTTAAATGCATTACTTTAATTTAAATAATAACCCCTGTATCGTTGCATGCACCCATAGGCATATTTTTTGCCGTAAATAGCTTTTCACACCAAAAATAAGAATACCTACGAAGATAACGGCTATGTGATGGATCTTTTTACACCCTGTTTAACCTATTATGATCACATACCTACAATCCTTCATGATGTAGAGGTACGATATTTTGAACCAGCCATTGTACCTAATATCCAAGTCTGGAATGGATACGGTTCACTAAACTTAAAAGGCACCCAAATCCCAGTTTAGGCTGATCAATGTCAACTGTTAGTCAAAGTTCAAACCCTCGAATTGCGTTTCATTTACTTAATTTGATTTGAAAAAAGGTTTAATAATACCAACTTTATTGATATTTGCACAACTAATTTTCAACTTACAATATTAGCTTAACTCAAAAAGTTTTTATTAAAAAACTAAATAGACTTATTAAATAGTTATCGGATTAAATATCGATTGGTTTGGGTGCGGTTTCATCATAAGTTAATTTCAAAGTTAAGAGATTAACAGATCCTTATTTTTGGGTGGGAAATTATCAAATAACTTCACCCGCTCTGGGTGGAGCGGGAGGGCGTGTCAGACTCTTACTGACTAAAACCCACCCGTGTTCCTTCAGTTGTATGTATGTTGCCAGGAGCCACGGTATCTCTTTCGGACTTTCCCACGACTCCGGCAGGCATTGGTCCTAGCGGACCCCGTCAGTTGTGCAGACATCTCTTTGAGGCGCCCATGGAACACACCGCGCCGTCCACGCGGGCCTGGTCTCATAACGGACGGCGAGCTACCCATTGCTCACTGTCCGCAAACCCGCGCCTACGGTGGCCGGGAATCGGCCTGGGAATTCCGATACCCAGGGCGTCTCCTACGGCGGCTAGGGGCATGAGGGCGCAAGCTTTGCCTCTCCCTCACGCGTTCCGCCCCCTCCTTCGCGAGCATTACTGCTTCACAGAAGGAGGTGAAAGAGATCTGCACCCTAATTGCACAACACTTGATCAATCACAATCTAAATCCTTTTGAAGGAAAAAATACATTATTTCGTATGTTCGAAAAATTTGTCTGCTCAAAAACGTAAATAACGCAATGAATATCGTTGAACTGTTAAAATGAAACATATTGTGATAGATCCTGTGCTTCGCAATTAGGGTGCTGCACCCCAATCGCGTAACACACTTTATTTTACAATCCGAAGGATTTTGAAAGAAGTTCCTAATCCATTGCTTCATAAGTTTGAAAAATTCGTCTGCTCGACAACGTAAATAACGCAATGAATGTTGTCAAATTGTCAAAATGACAGGCATTACAATTGTTAGTGGTCTAATAGCTTTAATAGGTGTGGAAAGATAAATAATATAAAATAGTAGAGACAACTGTAAGACAGCTGAACAGCTAGGTATTTATGTAGATAGGTAGGTTGCAACCGCAACCACTATCGCTACCTTGAAAGACGATCTTCTTAATACCTACAATCTGTAATTTTATATCGGTTATTATTACCAAAATCTAGAGATATTGTATCACGAAAAAAAAGCTAAAACAAAGCTAAAGGAGTATGTAAGGATCGTAGCAGATGGCGTTCAGTAGTTTCTGCCTACCCCAATGAGAAGAAGACGTGAGTTTATGTACGTAAATTAATTTTGTATGAGAATGAGAATCAATAAAGAAGATTTACATAAGAGAAGTTTACGGATTAAATGGGAGGTTTAGTTACCCTTATAGGACCGTAATCTGTACAAAATCTACTATACATATCATAGGTTGATTATTTCCTTACTGACGAATGAAAATAAGGATAACTCTGCCAATTCTTCCGTCCAAAAAGAAGTATGAAGCGATATCAAACTCAATAAATATAAGTTCTGAGTTGAGTTCCACGATTTCTGACAAATGCTTGCACTGACTGGACAGGTCCACTCAAATCTGTGTGGTTCTTTCCTCAAAAGACCATTTCAGACACTAATCTACATGGTCCTCATATGGCCTGACCAAGATTATGTCTGGACTTTAAAAGAGACTGTGACCTCTGAGTTTGTTTCGGCCTTTCTTCTCAGAGTAGTCAGATAGGAAACGCCGAACTCAACTAGCTTATTTTTATTTTTTTAATATGACGTGTAAAAGTGATTCCGATATCCTATTTACAGAATAAACAATTTCATTTCATTTCATTTCAAACTCAAAGCATTTACATATTTCAAATAAAACAATTGCAGGCACTTTGGAATTGTCAAGGGGTCGGTCAGTCAGAAAGATGAAGTTAGTTGCCCATTCAAAAGCGTAGTAGGTACCTATGGAGAAGAACGGGCAAGAAACTCCACGGACACTCTTCTCGATTCACTTTTAGAGTTAGTTATTACCAATCTTTTGAAGGCATTACCTTAGCACGCTTCTCATGAATGAAACAGTCTCATATGATAAGCTATATAGACTATGCGGTTCGATATGTGTTAAGAATTCACGATAGTATATGTACCGTACCTATAGTGTTAGATCTATCGTATATCCAATGCGTGTAATGATCTAGTGTCAAAGTTCATTGGAGGATTATTGCCTTGGTTCTATCAAGGTCTTCGTGCAGATAGGGAAGATATAAGTTCTATTATCTATAATATGGATAACTCGGGAAATATCTGAATTAAAGAAGCTTTGTCACTTATTGTCAAAGATATGAATGATGTAACTTTTAGGCAACGTGCTACTTTTATCTGAACTGACAATTATAATTCAGATGAAAACGACGTTCTTAACACAAATGCAATTATTAAAGAGAAATATATAGAATACAAATGTACAGATGCACAGTGAACAATGTACTGTGGCACATTTGAATTTGATCCCAAATATGATTTCTTTAGAATTTGCAACAGAAGCTTGGTAGCTAATGACATTGACAATACAGGTATTTTAATATGTAATATTATAGGCACAGAGGTACTTACTGGGCGATCCATAAACAGATCCTGTGAAGCACAAACACAGAAAAATCACCCACAAAAACATGTTGCACATCATTCCATGTTCGACCGTTTCGTTCCCTCTCTGAACACCAAATAACACGACCACGACACTAAGATTCCTTATCTAAGGGTCAAAGTGTTGGGTCGGGACAAACAATTATTATCGAGTAAATTATCGACGCTATACGGAATTGTGGATGTACTAATTACAAATTATTGTAGAGTATTGTACGATGCAAATCGTGCGGCTGGTTGGAGGGAGACGTAAGCGGATATAAGGGATCGAGTTACCGAACGGTTGGTGTGAGACTGACGTTGGGACCCGTATGTTTAAATGATGTTTGTATTTTGTCCTGTTTTGTTACTTATTTATCGTTTGTGCTCATTGTTAAGTCCTTAAATACAGATGAACAAATACTACTGGATGATGAGAGACCCTGCAAGATTTAAAGCTCATTACAATGTAATCATGGTGTCATTAGGATAAAAACAATTAGCAAAGAAACAAGGTCTAAGTACGTAATTACATTACTGGGATTATTAATCTGTTTTTCTTTATGAAAGAGTTTGTTTGGTTAATTTCTGGTATTGTAATACCTACTGTGCTCCAGTTTCTAGGATATGGGCGCAGGAGAAATACAGGCATACGATGCTTCTCAATTTTGTTTGTAAGGTTTATCTGCAACTTCATCCATGTAGGTGGCCATACGTAAGTGGCAGTAATAACTTTTCATCAGGTGGTATCATCCTCATTAACGGCCTGCACCTCAACTGCGTAATACACTTTCAATTCCAATTCGAAGGATTATGCAGGAAATTGAAATCGAACCTATTGCTTTATATTCATCATCATTATCATCATTTCAGCCGAAAGACGTCCATTGCTGGACATAGGCCTCCCCCAAGCACCACCAATTCGGCCGGTTCTGTGCTTCTCGCATCCAGCGGATTACTGCGGTCTTCACCAGTTTTACTGTTTCATATGTATTATCTTTGATTGTATGTATTGTTGAACTGACAAAATGAAAGGCATTGCCATTCTTCTTCTTTTCGTGTGGTTAGTGACTAACCTGGTGACAAAGTTCTAAATATGCACATGAATTCGAAAAGTCAGAGGTGCGTGCCTTGGGTTCGAACTTGGCCGTCTGACGGTCACACCGCTAGACTATCACTGCTCGATATGCCGCTGCCATTGTAAGTGTGTTACGTAGTTGCCCCGCTGGTTCCATCCAATGCTGAGCATTATGCCACTTTTCCTTTGTGGCTTATAGATCAGTCAACATTTAATTAGAAAATATGGCAATTATTGCCCATCGTGAAGGGAAAACCAATAGATAGGTTAGTGAAATGAAATGAAATTGTTTATTTTGTCAATAGGATATCGGAATTACCTTTACAAGTCACATAAATAAAAAAAGGGAGTTAGATGGAGTCGAAATTTCCTATCTGACTACTCCTGAGAAAAAATGGCGAAACAAACTCAGTCTTTTTTAAATTCAAGACATAATCTTGGTCAGGCCTTAAGAGGACCATGTAGATTAATGTCTGAAATGGTCTTTTGAGGAAAGAACCACATAGATTTGAGTGGACCTGTCCAGTCAGTGCAAGCATTTGTCAGTAATCGTGTAGCTCAACTCAGAACTTAAGGAGCTCAACGACTCCACGAACAATACCAATGAAAAGACAATTGGGTTGGCCGCATAAAGTACTCAAACTGCCAGACCATCATTAAAACTAACTAGTGACTACACAATGCTGATTTAGTAGCTCAGTATCACTACTTCCAATAATGAAATTGCACATTCCAATTAATGAAACTGATAAAATAAAATCAGCAGCTGTTCCCCAGATTGATGATTCAGTAAATGTGTCGCAATTCGAACAAATGTATGAAATAATAATCAGTTTTAATAAAATTATTATTTGTATGAGAAACATGAACAGTTCAAGAACCTATGACGTGTTTCTTGGCTTCCTTGAGATAAAGAGTAACATTGAGATGATAAAATTAAACTGTTCAATTATTTTTGTTATCTACTAATTTTAGCCCAGCCTTGAGCAGCAATGTCAGTGGTACGTCCTAGGAAGTGGAAATATTTGGCGTGGAAGAAGTAAAATCGAGCATCTTGGCTTCGGTCCCCAAGTTGGTCAAAATGCTATCAAGTTTTTTATTAACAAATTCTTCTTAGTTTGTCGATGGCAATATAAATTGTGCTAGCCCAAAACTAGTTGCAATGTTATCGATTCGTTATCAAATTTCCTGAAAAATCAACATTGTCTGTAGCCAAATTTTTAAACTTAAACATATTCCTCCAGAAGAGCCATATACTGAAGGTCAGATAGGCAGTTGCTCAATGTAAAATACTGGTATTTAGCTGCATCTGGTTAGACTGGAAGCCGACCCCAAAATAATTGGAAAAAGGTTATGCACATGATGATGCGAGCCATGTTATTAGTCATCAATTCTCTTCCAACAAGTCTATGTTGATACGGATACGGATATTTACGATCATCTCTTAACTGCCATGGCTTATTTTAATTTTTGAATGGTTTATATCTGTTTATTACGGACGTTTTTAAACGTACACGTCTTTCTACATTGTTCTCACATGTATAATTTCAACATGAATGATGTAACCAATATTTTGTAACAATTTTTTTGTTTAAAAGCGTATCCGTGGAGTTTCTTGCCCGTTCTTCTCCATGGACAACTAGCTTCATATTTCTGACTGACCTACTTCTTGACAATTCAAAAGTGCCTGTTAATGGTTTAATTGAAATAAATGCTTTGAGTTTGAGTTTGGTTTCGTCTGCAATCCACTGGATCCCTAATATAATAATCAAAATTAAATACTGAATGTCAGGACATGACAGCCTTGTGTCTGTTCATTTAAACAATATGGACAACATTTTGGAAGTGTGGGGTGACTTGGTGATATTTCATTTATAATGAGATTTAGTTCCAGTATTTACAGTATAACCTAGTGATGGGTTTTAAGCGGTAACCTCTACTACACCGTTATATGTATAATTCTTCAAAGCTCACCTGTAAAGCTAATTGCGTAACTTATTTTCGTAAACGATTATGACTAATTTGTTTCATTTTGACAGTTCAACAACATTTATTGAGTCATTTACGTTGTTGAGCAGATATTTTTGCCAAGTTATGAAGCAATGGCTTAGACATCTGTTTCAAATCGAAACAAATTGTGATTGATCGTATATTACGCAATAAGGTTACTGATCTGCAGCCTTATTTTGTAACACACATCAATCATAATCTGAATCATTTTAAAGGACATTGCTAATCCATTGCTTCATATGTTCGAAAAAATTGTCTGCTCAACAACGTAAACAACGCAATGAATGTTGTTGAACTGTCAAAACGAAACCGATTGTGATCTATGGTGACTTTCGCAATTAGTTTACTGATTCTTCTCTGGTATTAAAACGAACTGGAAAAAAAACTCTTAAGCTGTAGTAGAAATATGAATAAGACAGGTAAGGTGGTCGCTATAACACCTTCTGAAATTCTTGCTGAAACCACCAAATTCTTCTTAGCAGTCACACCACAGCGTCTATGCGTTTCTGGTAGACCTTAATTAAAGATAATAATCATGTGTGTAATAATAACAGTATATTCTGTCAAGTATACATTGTCATAATTACTGTCGGAACAATAGGATGATGTTCTCGGAATCATCGTCGTTAACCTAATTAATGGATAGCGAGTTTCTTGTAGGTATTTATACAACTGTGCCTCTAGTTATGAAAAGAGCATCCTGTCTATAAGTCTATTGTTACAAGCTTTTATTTAGTTCCCTAATTTAAATTGCTAGCATTAGGCATATTAAGTTGAAATTATATATACGTACACTGTGAGTTTTTATAATGTGTACATATCGAAATGAGGGAAATCTGTGCTTAATTTTCTCGACGGAAAAAATATTTAAAAAAATATGAATATTTTTTCGGTGGTAAAAAACGAAAATTCAAGACCGACGCGACACTGACTTTCGAAATTAAAGTTATTTTTCACTTTATATTGTTTTTTTTTGGAAGTTGGTTGTTTATTTTTTGTAAAGTATATATAATACTTTTAAATACTTATATAATACTTTTAAAGTATTATATTATTTAAATTATTGTGAATGTGAAGACTATGTGGGTCATTCCTTTTTCTTTTTGTTTTTAATTTTTTCTCACTTAGTTCTAATTATAGTCTGACAGTTTTGAGTAATTTATGCGGCCTACCCAAATGTCCTTTCTTTGGTATTGTTCGTCGAATCGTTGAGCTCCTTAATTCTGAGTTGAGCTGCACGATAACTGACAAATGCGTGCACTGACTGGACAGGCCCTCTCAATCTGTGTGATGCTTTCCTCAAAAGACCACTCCAGACACCAATCTACATGGTCTTCACATGATCTGACCAAGATTATGTCTGGACTTTAAAAGAGACTGTGACCTCTGAGTTTGTTTCGGCCTTTCTTCTCAGAGTAGTCAGTTAGGAAACGCCGACCTCATCTAGTTTTTAAAATATGATTGACGTGTAAAAGTGTTTGTACAAACCTATTTACAGAAATAAAATCATTTATCATTTATCATTTATCATTTAAAAGTTTTTTTGACAAGTAATCCAAGTTGAAACTTAATATGTAACTGTCACATTGGTCTTTAATAAAGCAAAATAGACCTTTTGTCGTTTTATGACGTGCAAGTCCTGACAAAAAGCCTGATATTTAAATAAAAGTCCGGACATTTTAGTCACAAAATCCAATTATTGTTTGATCTCGTTAAGTTGATTATTAAAAAAGATTTATATTTTGTTTTAAGATGATTGAGAAGTTAATAAATTTAAAAAAACTTATTTGGAATTACATAAATAAGTTTTATTACTCGTATTCCATCTAAGCCAAAAAATCCGATCAAATTAAAGAGCTGGACAAAGGCCGGACCAAAGTCTAGAACTCCGGACAAATCCGGACGGATGGTAACCCTACGTGCAAGTGACATTGAACATTCGGGGGGTAAAGCAATTACGAGGTTGACTATAATTATATACTGATGACTCTGACGGTTACTGATGTCGACTTTGAACCGGGCTCGGATAACGGTATATTTTTCGAAACGGTTTCGTCTTAAAAACCTTTTTTTTTGGGTGGGAAATTATCAAATAACTTCTCCCACTCTGGGCGGAGCAGGAGGGCATATCAGACTGTTGACAACCGTGTTCCTTCAGTTGTATGTTCCCAGGGGAACCTAAGAAACGAACGATTTAAGAAGTGGTTGTAAATGTGTGCGTGTGAGCGTGTATGCACAGAGCGGAGGTGTAGTTTTGGCATGCTTCACTGTATTGTTCGCAGCGCTGTGTAATGGTTTTTATTTGGTCTGAGATAACGACATGCTTTTCACTAGAATTTTATTTACTTTTTAAACTTCGTGGTACCTAATAGATCCATGAAAAGTTTATAAGAGAATGAAAATACACTTCGATACAGGCTTTCAACTTTCGATAGTAACCAAACCTAAGCCATGAGCAAAGATTTAAATACAGGGTAAGTTTTTAACCAGTGCGCAAACTTAAACACGTGACTTTACTCATAATTATGAACAACTTTTACTACGGGACCAACACAGAAATCGCGAAAAAAAATCAGCTGTTCCCTACATTTATGTTCGCATAACTCGTCAAAATGTATGGAACAGCTGATTTTTTTCATCGCGATTTTGCCTTTAACTTTTTATAGTTACTAATAACTTTTTACATGATTTTCAACACGCTGTACCTTTATGGAGCTAAGCAATCGATCATGAAATATAAGAACGGCTATTTTGACGATTGCTTTGCAATCCTGTTTTTGTAAGTTCGTTTCCCAACTACTGGTATTTTTTGAGATCCTTTTTTTTACATTTTGTAATACTTATATTATAATAGTTCGTAGAACGTATTAATTCAATAAAAAAGGAAAACTCCGCAAGCAATGGGAAATTGCTACGTCACGTCACAAGCACTATACAATCACAAAACATTCAAGGTTCTGTACTGATGATTTTAGACCAAAAGACGATAAGAATAACATGTTTTTTTACAGGTCATAAAATAAACCTAATGTAAAAAAACACAATGTTTTTAGAGCTATTTACTTTAAAAAGCATATTGTAAAGTAGTTCAATATCACAAAAACAAATATGCTTAAAATACTTAATTTAATCTTTTGGTATTATTTTAACATTATTAACAAGAATGAAATTAATATGGTGACGCGTGGAACTAGGGCTGACGAGGTAAATGCTTTGTTAAAAAGATTGACTCTATGGTTGCGAGTTCATAGACTGCGCTTGACCATCAATCTGCGAGCTCGGATTGGCAGGAATTGTAATTTCTTAAAAATTCTCATCATTCTCATCATTCGCACGCGCTGGTACGCGTTGGCTCGCTCCGACCATCGCAAGACATCGTTGCATACTATACTATCCAGCTCTCAGTGCTGAAAGAAAGAAAAGAAAGAAAGAAAATATGTTTATTTGCGGTAAACATGACGCAAAGAAAGATAAAAAGAAAAACACATAAATAACAACATGTTTAACATGTTTTCCTTAGTTTATTTATCGCACAAACGGAACGGCAACGGAACGGATAGCATTTGTTCCTTCTCCATAAAACGTGGTAAGCGCGCGAGACATGGCTGGCCGGCACACGAGACACGGCTAGCCGAGCGGCGCGTGATAGCGCGAGCCGGCGCGAGGCAGCGCTGGCCATCGCGAGACGGCGCGGATATGCTGGTTGTAAAAGGGTAAGCGTGATTTCAATTCTCGCCCATCCCATCCACGCCTCGCCTCGCCGGTGTAAATAAAACCACCGTTTTCGCTAGCGTTCATTTTTTCTGTTTGCTTGGCTCCTAAGGGTCCTAGCGCTATCAAATACGATATTTTTTTTTAATTTGTCTGGTATTACCAAAGATTAGAGTGTTCAAACAAACAAACAAAACAAAACTCCTTAGATTTATTGTACGTTTGTATAAGTATAATAAAGCATCGAGTTTCACACATTCCTTATTCTAAGAAATAGTCCATTTGACGCCTCTGCAATCACAAAACTATGCAAAGCAGAGACAAATGATAACATTTTCGTATTGCAAATTGACATCAAAATGAGGGAAGAGACTCGCAATCCTGTGCCAACTTCCTTTACCGTCACGTCCATCCTTGTTATCATCAGTATACAGTTTAATATTGCTTGTTTGAATGGTGAGTTTAAATTGGTATGCAGATTTATAATTGGAATGATCTGACGGGCCCCAGATGTCGGAGCTTTGTCAATAAATGCGATTGTGAGTCTGTCTGCATGTACTATATTTAATAGGTAGGTATTGTTTGAGCCTTCCATTGAGTCCTCACGTGAATAATTTGCGTGACTTTTGGAACGTTTGATATTGTGTTTCTTACCATTATTGGAGAAATCATCTTCTTTATCGGTATCCGAAGAGCGAAAATATGAGGACTAAGGACTTGGGACTAAGAAGGTTTGTTATTTATTTAGGATTTCCAAGAAAAGATAATACAATGGGAAACAGATCTGCCCAACCTTTTCCCAACTATGTTGGGGTCGGCTTCCGTTCTAACTGGATGCAGTTGAATACCAGTATTTTACATGGAGCGACTGCCTATCTGACCTCGACAACCCAGTAACTGGGTATTACGATACCTCTTGGTAAGACTGGTTGTTATACTGTAACCCGTAACGGCTTTCAAAGATACACGAATGACAGCCGAGACCAATGGCTTCTTAACGTGCTTTCCGAGGCACGGAGTATGTAAAGACACTTGGTATGTAAAGATGGTCACCCATCCATGGACCAACCCTGGCAAGCATAGCTTAACGTGATGGATCGACCCGTACGGCTGTAGTTACTTAGCCACGAGCTTCTCAATACAAGGGGGAACATCAGGTATAAAGTAGGTGTACTCCTCCACTTATAAGAGTACATGTACATACAACGTACAGTCATTGAAATGAATTATTTATCAAATGACACCTTTCGTCAATTTGAAGCATTACAGCAATTTCCTACAACCGTCAAAGAATGACAGTTGTAATTTGATTAAATGGACAATTGAAATGAAATGAAATTTGCAAGAATTGTAGTACGTATACAGATGGTCGGGTGTAATTAATAGTTGATAATGACAATGAATTATAATGAATGACTGAGTAATGGACAATTATTTTTCCCTGACTTTAGTGTTAAAATGGTATCTAGTATTTACTAATTATATTATTACTAGCTTTTGTCCGCGGCTTCAACCGTGTGGAGGTCAGAAAATATCCCACAGAAACGTCTACTGAGATAAAAAGTATGTCTAACTCAGGTGGTCTACCCATGTGCCAAATTTCATTTAAATCTATTTAGCCGTTTTAGTGTGAAAGCGTAACAAACAAACTCACTTTATCACGATAATCGAAACCTTGTATGATATAGTTTCAATATCCCTTGTAAACAGGAAAGCCCGGATTAGTTTCATACATTGGTATTGGATTGGTTTAAAGATATTTAACATAACATAACATCACGCCGTGTTTCCCCGAAGGATTGGGCAGAGGTGTCCTTGTAGCAGGTTCACCCACATTTCGCCAGTTATGTTTTAAGTCCCATGTAATAGGGGGCGAGCGTATTGCCATCAACCTGGAACAAATCCAGACTCCGGGCTGCTACTGAGAAATTTCAGATAGAAAACCCCAACAACACTTTCCTTCATGCTCAGCAGTAGCGCTTGAGGCCACTAGACCAACGAGGCAGTCCAGGAAAAGATATCTAAATATCTATGGGTAAAGATATTTATTTTCCATAAGAAAGAAAGAAAGAAAGAAAAGAAAGAAAATACATTTATTTAGCACAGACTAAGAGACACACAATACACCAGATAGTTGGGTAATTATAGTCGTACATTAGGAAAAAAAATAACTATATAACAGTTCAGTTATAATGACATACAGAGTTACTTCTAAATAATAATATATAATATTTGCCTCTGGGGCGTTGGTGGCGTTATACGGTACATACATGTTTTTTGAGTCTGCTCTTAAATATATTCATACTATCACATCTCTTTATATTTTCCGGTAAATCATTGAAGAAAGAAAAGAAAGAAGAAAGAAAAACATTTATTTGGACACAGTTCGTGAAACACAAAACACGAATAACGAAGATAAATAAAAAAATGTTTAAAAACAATAGTGTGTGCCTCACGGCTGCGCCAAAAAGGTTCAACATTAATGCCAGACAGATGCTGTCTGACGCTGGTTTTCTAATGAACCCATAAGGACAAGTGACGAGGAGTACAAACATTTTCATCATACCTAATAAATAATTTGTATACATAAAAAAAAACTTCATAAATTGAACAGATTCCCTCCACTAATACTGTTTGGTTTCATACATTTCTCACTGTATGAAACTTTGTGTAAAATCACACGTTGTGCGCTTTTGCTTACAAAATATTTTCTCAAAGTTATGAGTAGATATGTAAAACTAATTTTCTTATATGAAATTGTTGTTTGAACGGATAGTATACAGGGTGTAAGGTTAAACGAGGGACATACTTTAAGGGAAAATGACCAACCTTTAATAAGGGGCCAACTTTTACTAAGGGACCAACCCTTTTTTTTTTTTTTTTTTTTTTGTGGGTTGGAAATCATCAAATAACTTCTCCCGCTCTGGGCGGAGCGGGAGAGCATGTCAGACTCTTACTGACTAAAACCCACCCGTGTTCCTTCCGTTGCCCTGTTGCCGGGGGCCATGATCTCCCTCTCGGTTTTCTTCGCAACCCCGGCAGGCATTGGCCCTAGCGGACCCCGTCGATTCTGCTGACATCTCTTTGAGGCGCGCGTGGAACACAACGCGCCGTCGACCCGGGCCTGGTCCTTATCGGACGGTGAGCTACCCATTGCTCACCGCCCGCAAACCCGCGCCTACGGTGGCCGGAAATCGCCTCGCGATTCCTGACGCCCTGGGCGTCTCCTCCTGCGGCGGTTAGGGGCGTGAGGGCGCGAAATTTGCCTCTCCTCACGCGCTCCGCCTCCTCCTTCGCGAGCATTACCGCTTCGCAGAAGGAGGTGACGGCCTCCCATTTCCTCTCGCTCCGTACCATGGCCTGAACCAGGGCCGGACGCGAGAGATCACCGCCGCCGATCGCCTCCACTAGGGCACGGCGATGCTCCGCCCAAGCTGGGCAAAGGGACCAACCCTGATATAACAAAAAAAAAAAAAAATCTACTGAGTAGCTAACTTTTCTTCATATTTCTGATAAGAAAAATAATTTTCATGAGTACATAGAGGGAGTGTAATACTCATGAAAATGATCAACTTTTACTATAGGACCAACCCTGAAATATGACAAAAAATCTACTGAACAGCAAACTTTTTTATTCATATCAGAAATATGAAGAAAAGTGGTCATTTAGAATGTTCCGGGTTTAACTGAACACACTGTATAATATTTCTATCAACTCGATTTATAAAAAGGTACGGATTAGGAAAAAATTGCGTTTTATCGAAATTAATGCTAATTCTCCCATAACAGTCACGTTCTTAGATGATTTCCAACATTTGCACTAATCTTTACGTTCTCAAAACCAATATTCTTGTATGAATTATATAAACGCGCATTTAAGGAGCTTGAGTATTTAGGCAAGAGTATAAATCGTAAGGAATGCTAATATAGGATGTCTTGTAAAAATCGTATAATTTAATCATATAAACGTTTTTGAGACTTTTTTGGAGATCTCTGCTCTTGATATTGACAAGGCATTTGAAAATGCGTCTACAAGGATAGGATTGATCAAAGCCATTATATGATATTATTAAGAGCATTTTGCTAGTTGGGATATTCTGTGATTTCAGCGGTCTCTCCAGTTCTGGAGCCATAGCGCTTGATGGCGCGCTTCTCCCGGTCAGTTCCGACTTTCGGTATGTCGGTTCACTCGTGCAAAGCGATGGGGTAGAATGGATGACATGGCGGCAGGTCACGGGAACAATCTGCGACTCCCGCATTCCCTTTAAACTTAAGGGGAAGATATATTAAACAATGGTTATACCTGCTATCTTGTATGGATCAGAATGGTGGGCCATAAAAGGATGAATGAAAGGCAATTGCATGCAGCCGAGATGAGAATGCTAAGAGGGATGTGTGGTGTTACACGAATGGATAGAATAAGAAATGAGTACATAAGAGGAAGTCTGAAAGTGACACCGGTTACAGAAAAGTTGTGCGGAAATCGGTTGTCATGATAGGGGCATGTAATGCGGAGGAATGAGGAAAATTACGTGAGGAAAGTTTTGAGTATGAATGTAGATGGCTATAAGAGTAGGGAAAGACCAAAGAAACGATGGATGGACTGTGTGAAAGATGATATGACTAGAAAGGGGGTGACTACTGAGATGACGACTAGAGAAGTGTGGAAGGAAGGGACGTGTTGCGACGACTACAAATAAATTGGGATAAGGGGAGGAGAATAATGATAACATCACGCTTGTAATCCCCAAAGGGTTAGACAGAGGTGCACCTATAGTACACCCACATTTCGTCAGTTATGTTCAATTCCCATGTAATAGGGGGCGAGCCTATTGGCATCAACCGGGCACAAATCCAGACACCGGGCTGCTAGTTGATTGATAAATTGCTGATCGAAAAACCCAATAACACTTCGCCTGACCTGGGAATAGAACTCAGCAGTAGCGCTTGCGAGCTTGTTTGTTTTTTGTTTGTTACGCTTTCACGCTAAAACGGCTGAACGGATTGGGATGAAATTTGGCACATGGGTAGACCATGACCTGGGTTAAGACATAAGATAATTTTTATCTTTATCCTAATTTTTATCCTGATCTTTGACTGGACGTCGTAGCGGAAGGACGTCTCGAGCGCTCCGTGGTGTAGTTTTTTTTGTATCGTTTGGCGTGCGCCGGCCGTAAAATAACATCGTGATAATTGCCGCTCAATAAACTCGACCAGTGTTTTTGTTGATTGATGTGGCTGTGACGTTAAGTGTCGATAAATAAATACTAATATTAATACAGTGCAAAAGTGAGGTGTGCTAGGCATTCTTGAACCTATGCGAGCAATCCAGGGCAAGCGAGGGTCTAATCGTTTGCCGAAGGTTCCAGGACCACTCAACGACGGATCCAGAATAATCCGGTGAGCTCATTCCATGTCTTTCAGGGCGTTGCTTCCCTCTGCAAAATACACAACTTGACCTGAGTAAGACTGCGTCAACAGACGCGCGGAGCCGACTATTTCATAAGCTATCTACCTAATGATCACCTAGTCAATACATCGAATTCCAGTATTACAAACTCAATGATAAAGTTGGCTCCATCGATAGATTCAGATACCAAAACGACTAGCTTTTTGAATAGTTTCTAGCAAGTGTAGCGACCAAGAGGACTGAGTTCAACTCTCGACTCTATTTCGATTACGTGGCTAAAATCCAGTGTCAAAGTTCGGTATATTATTTGATAGATTAAGGTACAATATCGTGAGCGTGAATCTGCAGTTGAGTAGTGACTGATGAAGTTTGGAGGTTTGATGCTACGCGCAAAATAAAAATTTATTTTTAAGCTCCAGGTATAAGATTATATGTGCATAGTAAAAGTAGAATGGCAAAATAAAATAAGATACTGTATGACTCCAACAAAATAACAGTGTCACTTTTGATTTCGTACAAAAATATCTTACACAAAACTTCTTAGTTTAACCTGATCCATAACTTTTTGCATGCTGATAATTATAACTTAACTCACAGAAACTATTCTAAACAAATTGACAATTCTATAGCAACCCTTTTTTTTTTGTCCGAGGCAACCCTTTTTTTGCTTTACTTTTTGTTGAGCAATTTACCCGAGTTTTTGTGACGAAAGGCACATGAGCATTTAAGCTGAAATCCATTCAACAAAAAAAAAAAAAAAAAAAAAACTCTGTAATAAGATAAATTTCTATAGAAAAATAAAAACTGTCTCGAAACTAAACTCGCACGTGCGGGCAACGGGAGGCGCTGCGGGGTATTCTGACTTTTAAACAATAGTTTTACAATGGTAATTATAGCGCCCATGAGAAAAGATGGGAATTGTCTGTATAGAGCGATAGCCCACCAAATAAACAATATAATGGGACTGACTTTCAACCACATGTCTGTCCGAAGAGACCTCGCTACCTATGTTTCGGATAACCGCGGTGACGCCAGAATTTGCTTAGCACTTAGAAATAACATTGAAGATTTTATTCATAACAGCAAGATCTCTCAGGAACAAATGATAACAAAATACATAACCGCGCAGTTTAACGAGACGTTCTGGGGAGGAGAAGACATCCTAATCGCCGCGGCTGAATTCTATCTTGTAAATGTGCATGTGCACATAAATCACGAGAACACACTAGTGTATTCACCTACCGGCGTTCCAATACCCGGAGACATACATATCCTTTACAAAGACCAACATTATGATAGCTTGGTCATGATCGCCGCCGAACAGTATGACAATAACCTGCAAAGTCTAACGCAAGAATCAACCCACAACATAACACCACAATATACCAAAACTGTTGGTAATAAATACAAAAAAAGTGACGAGCAAGGACAATCTACAAAACCTCGATTCCGCAACAGCCCCCAATTAGCTAAATCATTAACACCGTGCGAACAGTTAGCATCAACAGTACGTACACCGATATCGGATGAAGTTGCGGATGACACTGGATACACAATACTTAGAAATCAGCCTTCTACCGCAACCAAGTACACTTGCTCAGACCTGCGTATTGCAACTTGGAACGTCCGTGGGGCCTCGAAACCAGCGAAAAAAGATAAAATAGATACGGAACTTTCAAATAGGGGTATTCACGTAGCCTGCCTACAAGAAACAGGGATGAACTTAGGAACGTACAACTCCACCCACTACGAATGGCACCTATCTGGTAAAGCTCACCGGGGACTTGCAATTGTAATAAGAAAGGATGCCCAAATCGAAATAATAAGCAGGAAGAACGATACCGACGTGATGTCAATTACTCTTAATGTTGATAGGGGAAGTGACAATCCTACTCCGTTTTATATAATTAACTCCCACATCAATAGTTGTACCTCTAAAGCAACCAGATCCTTCACAGGTGTATTAAACTTGATTAGACAAAAACCAAGGAAATGTACGTTAGTAATCCTAGGCGACTTTAACGCCCATATTGGTAGACAAGATACAATAAGTTTCCAACGCAAAGGGCTGATTCACCAAAATCTTCATCATGACTATTCCAATTACAACGGGGAAATGTTAATGAATATAGTCAACAGGGAAAAACTACAAATAGAAACAACAAAAGCGAGATCATCATGCAGGATAACATGGTCAAAGGGCACGCAAAAATCACAATTAGATCATATTATTACGCCACAGGCAACAGAAAAACTCTTTAATTATATTAAAGGCGAATGGGCAGGTAGGGCCTTATCCGACCATAAAATAATTTGGGGGCAGCTAAGAACAAGTCGAATTATAAACAAAGATGACAGCACCAAACACAAGTCACAAAAGAAGGATACTACAATTTTGACCAAGGATTTCAATTATAAACATTGTTACTATGCTGCTCTCAACATCAAATCCACTAAAATAAAATACCAAGCTTGCATAATCAAAAAACTGAAAAACATAGGAATCGACTCAACGAATGAAAGCATCGAAATACCATGGGGTACCATAACTGGAGTATTAAAAGCGGCTGCCCAGGAAACCTTGATTTTTCAGCCGAGTCACAGTAGGGATCATCGTATAGCTCTTGCTAACCTCCAAAAGGCCAAATTCTTACAAAGAAGACAACTAGATAACCCAAATAGACATAATCGTGTAAAAGAATGTCAGGCAATACTTCAAAAGATTAAACACCAAGAAGAAAACAAAGAGTGCAGTGCCTTCTTTACTGGACTGGGGAAAAAGCATCCTTCAAAACGCATGCAGATACTATATTTATTTTACAGGAAAAACAAGCAAACAACAAAACGCCGGAAAAGAAACGCGTATATACCAATGTCTAAATGGGAGAAAATTCTAAAAAAATCCGAGGGCCCACCTATACCAACGGTTAACATAACAAAGCCGTTAACCGTTGCGCAGAATGAAGGACCCACGGTGGATGATGTAATGGATATCATTAACAAAATGCGGTCCGGGACAGCGCCCGGAACAGACCAAATAGTAATCGAGCTCTACAAAGCGATGCCCCAAATATTACAGGAAGCCGTCACCAAGCATATGAACAAAGCCTGGACACATAATGTAATACCCGACACGTGGCTAGAAACAGTGCAAGTACCAATTCCGAAGAAAAGCAACCCTAAAGATTCAAATGACTATCGACGAATATCGGTTTGCAATACGGGTTACAGAATCTACGCCTCCTACGTTTTAAAAAAATTAGATGCAATAATAAAAGAATTAGGCAACTACCAAGCGGCCTTTTTAAACAATAGATCTACAGATGATCACATATTTACGTTAAAAAGGGTGTTAGACGAAGAATGGCGCGCAGGTAAAAGAATTTATGTACTCGCTTTGGACATAGAAAAAGCTTTTGATAACGTCGACCTCCAAGCACTGCGAGACATTTTAATACAAAGAACCAACAAGCCACTAACCAATAGGATAATCAAGGTTTGCATGAATGAACGAACACATATCAAATGGTGTGGTCAGCAAAGCAGTTGGATTATCAAAGGAAAGGGGGTCAAACAAGGTTGCCCGTTGTCCCCTCGCCTTTTTACACTAGGCATGGACGAGGTCCTCAGAACCCTCGAAGAGGAAACTCAATTAATCAAACTAGATCAAGATCATGAAATCTCACTCCCCCTGGTGCTATCATTCGCGGACGACCTCATCTTTATTACAGATGATCTAAAAGGGTTAGAAAGAATAGTATACAATATTAAACCCCTACTAGCTAGTGTCGGCCTCCAAATAAACGAAACAAAAACAAAAATATTAATTAGAGACCCCATAGCTAAACGGAAAACAACTTGCATGTCAATGAACGGATTAAATCTACATACGGTCGATGAAATTAAATACCTGGGCACATACATAACATCTACACTAAGCAGGAGAAGCACAATTAGAAAACGGTGTGAACAGGCCACCAGAAACGCAAAGTCACTATTACCATTCATAATAAACTCAAAAATGGACTGGAAACTAGCCAGACTCATGTATCGAATGGTGATCGTACCTTGCATGATATACGGTTTGAAAGTTTCGGCAATCACCAAAGCTAACAGGTCAAGACTGAGAAGATATGAGAGAGTTATCATGAGAGACTTGATTAACCATGCCAGAAATAAACCAAGACTAAAGAGAATGCACGAAATCTTAGACGGAAAAACAGTAACCAAACGCATCAAGAATCATAGGATGTGCTATCTCGCACACGTTCACAGACGCAGCAAACCACACCTATTACACGCAGCAATACAGTACAAGGCCAAATCTAAGAAGGTTGGCCGTCCTATTTATACATGGAACGACAACCTTAAACAAGACTTGACGTACTTCGATAAGGAAATCAACTTTTGGATGGACACGGCTGCAGATCGATATAAGATTATGAAGGCTGCCAGCGAGATTTACAAGAAACCTGAAACGGATAGCAGCGAAGCTTCTGACGAAGACATAGAAACACCTAAAAAAAACACAGCACAGCAACGATATAGAAAAAGGCCGAGAAAGCAGCGAAACGTAATCAGAAGATTCACCGGTGAAGATGGACCTGAACCAACATAACGGCGACGTCATAAAAAGATGCCCATCCATAGATAAATATCACCCGTCTCTCCACTATTCCATTGCTTACTCAAGGATGCATATCCGGTAGGCTCGCAAATCCCTCCTTATCCTAAGGGCACGTCTTCCCTACCATTACCGCGCCACCCGGTCTACTCCCTGATATGCAATGGCCTATGTAGCAACATGAAACATGAGGCTCCAGGGGCTAGTGCAAATCTCGGGGTTCATTCGATTTATCGAGTCTGGTTAAACCACGCTGGGATCGGTGCATTTCATTCATTCATTCATTCATTCATTCATTCATTCATTCATTCATTCATTCATTCATTATCCTAATTTTTATCCTGATATTCTTACGGGATCGAGATTTATGCGGTTGTAACCGCGGGGCGCTGCAAGTTAATTCATAATGAAACCACGCAACTAACCCATCGACGACCAATCTTATTTTATTTGACCCGATACATATAAAGCATGTTTGACACGTACCACAACCACAACACGTGATTGGGCGTTAATTTGTATGAAAATTAATAGTTAAATTCAAAAGTAACCACAGCTTTACCACATTTTTCGCTGCGATGTGGTGTGGATGTGGTACTTGTGAACGGGCCGTAAGCCTAAAACTCCTGCCCCAAAATTAATAGATACAAAAACTACTACCAACGATTGATATCACCAAAACGTTTGAATTAGTATTCGCAGTATCGTAGAGCTGTGAGCTTATCTAAGAATGTATTAAGCCTGACCCGGTCCAGTCTAGGTCATTCATAACGTATCTAATGAATGACTAATGACGGTTATGTAATCATTCTAGACTAGATTTTATCACGTTTCATCGTCCTGTTCCGTCTGTTGTATAGTGCGATAAAATTGATACTTCAACATATTTTCTTCATTACTTGAACCTCATGATCTAATAGTCCTCCAGATCAAATTTCGGCCATGAAGGCCAATCTCAGCGGTGACTATACAACCATACAACGGCAACGTGCCGCTTCAATGGTGACATGAATTTAATACACGGGTAGGGCTTGTGGCCAGTAATCAATCAATCTGCCTAGCCTTTTCCCTATGTTGTGGTCGGCTTCCAGTTTAACCGGGTGCAGCTTAATACCGTATTTTATATGGAGCGACTGCCTATATGACCTCCACAACCCAGTAACTGGATAACAAGATGCCCCTTGGTAAGACTAGTTGTCAGACTCTCGGGCTTCTGACGACCCGTAACGACTGACGACTGAAGATCCACGAATGACAGAAATGAATGATGAACCGTGTGGCTGGTATTACTTAGCCACGAGCTCCAGTAATCATGAAAATTATATTATGAAAACATAATTCGTAAAAAGAAAAAATCAAATTTTAAAACGCTCGCTGGCTTATTGGTGATTCGCACGAATTTACTTGCTCAAAACGGGCGAATCGTCACTTTTAAATATATTTTTTTCTTGAGGTGATTCGAACGAAGTTAATTTATTTAGGCGAATCGATTTCTGGAGTTGTCGATTTGCCTACAAGTTAATTAACTAGAGTAAAAAATCTACTAGAGTCGCGTCGCACCTGTCTGCGGAGCCTTTATTTTGATGACGTTAGAATAAATGATTATGACTTTATTTATTGATTAAGTATGAATGTATTTATTTGTCTAAAAGTGTATGTTGTTTACATAACTGACATATTATTTTTAATTGATATTATTATTTCTTTTAATCTTATTCTTCTTAATATTATTTTGTAATCTATTGGCATGCCACTTTAATTGTAATTCATATTTGTGTTAATTTTGTTCGCCTTATATATTGGCAAAACATAGTGCGCATATTTTAGACAATTTACTATCTGTAATAATATGTTTAACAAAATAAATTATTGATTGATAAATATTGTTAAACGTGTTACAAAATGGTGTCACCAATTTGAATGAATTTATAACTTCTATAATAATATCTATGGAATGGACGATCGGTAGAGATAAATCGAGCACTTCATTATGAAAACCACTATACATATTTTATACAGATATGATCATCGATGAAAGATATCTTGTGAATATATGTGCATAATGAATTAACATAAACAGTTGGGACTGTAATACATTTGAATGTAGGTAACAGTTCACATTGATTTGAAAAAGTTGGTGGTGGCCCAGTGCTAACGGCCCCGATTTACGAGTTGTAACTTGTGGGGCAGGCGCTTTACTTTGTGTAAATAATTTCATCACCACTGCTCTCAAAACGGTGAAGGAAAACATTGTGAGGAAACCGGCACGTCCTAGAACCAAAAATTCGAAGACATGTGACATCTACTAACCCGCATTGGGCCCGCGTGGTAGATTACGGCCCACTCCCTTTCGAAGAGAGGAGGCCTGTGTCCCAGCAGTGGGAACATTATAGACTGATTATGATGATGAACCGACTCAAAGCTTCTTGTCCGTTATTCTGTATAGGAACGCTTTGGAATGGGGAGCTAGCCTCTTCTTTGTGACTGACAGACCCCTTGATAGTTCAAAAGTGTCTGTAATTGTTTTAATTAAAATTGAAATAAAACGCTCATACAAACTGGCGCGACTTGTCACACGACGTGAAGCGTGGCCAGTCTGCGGTATTATCGCCACGCAACACCTTTCACACTAGCGCGCCGCGATAATGCGGACGGCGCGACAGGCAGCGCGACAAAGGAACATTTTGTATGTCGTCAGCGACGCGACACAAGAAAGTATTTTCTATGTCACGGCACGACAATTCTCTCCTGGTGTAGTGTCGCACGCATTTTCATAGAAATTGTTCTATGGATATATTATTATATCGCAGAAATGCGTCGCGCGATAAGTCGCGCCATTCTAAGCCGTCGTTCGCACGGACGTAATAATATATCGGCGGGTTTTTATCGCACACTGGATTTTTAACTCTCGGTAATAAACCGAGCGTTGAGAATCCAACACGCATTGAAAAACACACTGTTGGATTTTCAACTCTCAGCGTTAAGCACAGTGTTGAAAATAAAGTGCACAAAAAAAATCGCCGTGATTTTATTACGTCCGTGCGAACGTAGGGTAAATGCTTTGAGTTTGAGTTTGAAGGCATGACTAACTTTTGTCGCTTGAACACACTTTGGTTACTGCTTAGTGCGAAGGGCCTTTTCAAGCCGTCGGGAAAGTTCAGAAACACTATGAGGTTTTCAAAGCAAAGACTGGAAAGGGTGGTATTATTGGGACGTGAACTGACTAAAATACAGATTCTTTTTTGTAGGGATGTATCAAAAATTGAACTTGACATTGACATTTCCACCACATTTGTGCCTTGAAATGAGGTCAATTGGCTGATTGATTTGGATCGGTAAAAAAACGAATTAGGCATCCCAGAAATGTGATAAAACCCTAAATAAACAGTCACGACAGAAGGACGTCAGTCGTCAAGTAACCCTTATCATACTCCTAATTTTAAATTTTATTAGAACCGTACTGAGCTCCGTCCATTATTGGCTGTTCCATCAGTAATTTCTCAGTAGCAGCCCGGAGTTCGCGCGATTCTAGCAAGCCAGTTAAATATGGACAAACTTAAGATTCTCGACTAAATATAAACTTTTAACTGGCACATACAAAGTTCTTTACCAAATGATTTAAATACTCCATTCTCCACATTATTAAGGTATTTATACACGCCCACAGTACGCACGACGACATATCAAGCTATACTATGTTTCAAAACTATCTGATGAAAATGTAAACAAATGTATTGGAAAACACACCTGTGGATACCAATTTTTAGTGCCACGTACAAAATAAGAGCTTTGAGTTAATTTTTTGAATACTTAATTCCGAAATTCTAATTTTTCATTAATAAAACAATTGAGGTTAATTTTATAAACTTAATTTTCATCGATGATTTTTCAATAATCTACAATTTAATAATAATTTATTCAAACAATAATTGTTGGAAAACGTGGTGAAATTTATAATTGAAACCTTCTAAATACAGATGATTGTATCTCTAATTGCCCTTAGTGAGTGATTGCATACGAATTGAACCTGAATAGAGTTTGTTTACTCTTTCATTAGATAATTTTGGAACAGGCCATATACATTTCCAGTACAAGCTGACCCCTCACTGTATTGTAATTCCGTATAATGAGAGGTCAGCTTATACCTGAAATGTATACCTTGATATGCCGTGTATACCTGTGACCTCCGACATTTACAAATCTATTGATTTTATCTACAGCACAGTAATGTGGGTATCTTTTAGCTGCTTAAAAGGTGTGTAGGTATAAGTGGATACCTTGAATAATTTAATTATGGTAATATTGATGAGGTACATCTAAATTTGGGAAGGCTTGAATTAATTTTGTGGTGGATTTTGGTAGGTATATCTTTGTTACTGTGTGGGAACTTTCTGTTTTTGGGTAGAATTGTTGTTTCTGCTATTAACCTACATAGAGGTGCTATATTGTAATATTTTCATCAAGAAGACCCGAATGACTGTGAAAACCACGCCAGGTAAAAAGATGGCTGGTTGAAGAATGTATTTAAAAAATAAATTGATGCACTTAAGAAGAACTTGGTCGGCTTGGTCAAAATTTAAATTCAATATTTGAAAAGTCGTTTAATCAAAGTAGGCTGAGAATCAACACTTTTCGAACGTCAAAATTACATAAGACAGTCCCCCAAAAACGCCCGCCCTTCTTCCTTCTTCTGCTAAGCCGTCTTGTAGTTCCCATCTTACAGGAGCTGCAGTGTTTGGCAGCCAGGGGCTTTAGCATAATCTTTTGCTGTACAGATGATGTGCTGGGCAAGCCAAGGAAACAGTTAATAGTTGGCGCACATGGTATAAAAATCGCTTGACACTTAGCATGATTCTTCCGTTTTCTTCTTGAATTGACCTGCTAAATAACCAAATGGTTCAATGGTTGGAATTCTGCTCCTCAACATTTAGACACAATTTTTAATAAGATAGAAATGCGTAACAAAAAGAGAGAACGTTCTTTTTATTGCAGAAATGACAAATCTTTTGTAGTTAGTCGGTGTTTCGTCACCACACAATCAGGTATGTATAAAGTATGTTAAAACAGTATAACGGCCTGTAATCCTCGGATTAAGAGGTGTGGGTGTACGAAAGTGCTCACCCACAAACAGTTCTCCGGTTACAGTGTTATGGTTCCCACATCACGACGTTCATTCATGTTTGTGATTTCGAATTTTGATTTAACATTTTCTTTATTTCTGTCTTTTGTTGTTTATAATGGGCTAAATTGGTTTTTGCCTAGTTTATTCGATTTTTTGATGAGAAAACTTCTTTAGGCGCGTTGAGCATTTTTGAGATGGAACTAAACCATTGATTTCGCGACACCATGACGACACCTCATTTTTGTAAAAGCGGTTGTGCTCCTTATTTATATTACGTTACGGATCAATGTTCTATGCAAGTATTTTTACTTTAATTAAAAGTTTCGGATTTTTTTTTTTGTAAACGCGATTGTGCTCTTTATTTAGATAAGGTTACGGACCAATTTTCTATACAAGTATTTTTCTTCCACCAAGGCGATCTTGTTCAAGTTTTCACTTCTGTCAGCACTCCCGGAGTGCCACCACTTTTTTGTTATATCTTTATTCATAAACGTTAAGATAAAAGTTTGTTCTGTTCGGGATTGAAATGCTACTGAAATATATTTCTTGTCTATCTACTTATTCTAAATCTAATTTCATGAATGCACCATCTAAACAGCTGAGTCTGGTTCCATTTAATTTGAAATTTTGCTCTAGACTTCCTTATATTGTACCGAAGCGAAGATGAGCATTAAGGTTCCTCTAGTCAAAGGCTCTAACTCTTTGGTGGGGTACCGAATATGCATGCTATTTAGTAACGTTATTTATTTATTTAGTTTGATTTATTTTGTATTTATTTATCTAGTTTTATTTATTTATTTAGTGAACTAGACGATGATTTATAACGAAAACGAGCGCTTAGAATTTCATGCACAGACGTATAGATATTATGGAAAAACTAATGAATATATCTACTCAAAATAAAATTATTTGAACTTTTCAATAAATTATCTATCCCTGTGCGGTTTTTATTTTGCCATTTTCTTGCTATATAAATTATCTATTTGCACCTAAAGATGAGTTAAAAGTAGTGTTGAAATATGGAAGTTTTGACGCTCATAACTTCTAAACCAATACTTTTTTCCCAATTCTGCTTCCATACAGGGCTAGATATTATCTAGAATGACAAGCCAAATTGATATAATTTTTAATTTTGATCTTTACACCTTCAAATAGACGAGTAATCATTTTACCACGTTTGTATGGAAGAATGACCGACTAGTGTACCCTTAAAGAAGGATTTTTAAAACATTATTATTATTGATAATTATTTATTTATTCGGATTAAATAGGTGATGAGTTTGTATGAAAGTTCGTCATTTTTGCTGATCCAGGGGGATTACCATCAGCAAAAATGACGAACTTTGTACTCTATGCACTTATAATTTTATGAACATTTCTATAAGAAATATTTTCTTATGGAACAAATCTAACTTAGAGAGCTGTATTAATGACTAGCTTCTGCCCGCGACATCGCCCGAGAGCCTTCTTCAAAAATTGGCCAATCCAATGCAAAAAGAATTTCTAAAATCCGACTGGTAGTTCCAGAAATTACCCCCTACATTTTACCTCTTTGTAATGTTAGTATAGATTCCCGAGGCGATTTCCGGCCACCGTAGGCGCGGGCTTGCGGACGGTGAGCAATGGGTAGCTCGCCGCCGCGCCGTCCGATAAGGACCAGGCCCGGGTCGACGGCGCGTTGTGTTCCACGCTCGCCTCAAAGAGATGTCAGCAGATTTGAAGGGGTCCACTAGGGCCGATGCCTGCCGGGGTTGCGAAGAAAACCGAAAGGGAGATCGTGGCCCCCGGCAACAGGGCAACCGAAGGAACACGGGTGGGTTTTAGTCAGCAAGAATCTGCCACGCCCTCCCGCTCCGCCCAGAGCGGGATAAGTTATTTGATGATTTCCCACCCACAAAAAAAAAAAAAAAAGTATAGATTCCAATGATTATAATTCTTGAATACATTTGTCGCGAATCATATTTTGATCACAATATAACCTGACACTGATCTGCAGATTGCAAAAACCGTAAGAAAATTTTAATTTCGCGGGCATCAACTGCTGATCCACCTTAAAAGATTTCAATGTAATTAAAACGATTTGCAGTTACAAAAATCTGATCAATAAATACAGTTTAGTCTGTAAAAATGTTTAGGTACACAATAATTATGTATCGTACATTTTTTAAATTATGTCGTGGAGAATTAATAAAGGCTCGTGAAGACCAGCGCGATATCGCGGGCGCTACAAGGGTCGCGCTGGCTGTCGTGCCCGAGCTTCGAGGTCTACACGAGCTTTAAACGTTTTTATTATAATATATTATTATTAATTCACGGATGTAACCAAACATTTACGTCAAAATGTAATCATTCACTGCTAAACACGTGTTACTCTAAAATGAATGAAAAAATAATGAGGGAAGCTTTACATAGTAATCACCATACGCATATGGCTTGATGCTTATAGTATAATTTTGTTATAGGGGCACAGGTGGCTAAAGCTGTTCAGCCTCTTTATACACTTCCATTGTCATAAAATATATAAAAACAGCAGTCAAAAGCTATAAACGTTTTACACTTATAGCTCCATTGAAACATTATGTGCCGAAAGTTCAAGATCACATACACTTTAAACATGAGACCAATGCATATCAGCCTTATTTATTGCAAAGAATGAATGGAACTTTCGACCCCAGAAGAAGAAATTCCACTGCTGCGCCTTTTGGTCCTTCGAAACCCATTTCGACAACAATCTGGTCCTAACACTCGCAAAGTTTTCTGAAAGTGTTTTCTTCAGCTTATTATTTCAGACACAAAAAAAGTTTTATTTAGTGAAAATGGCAGCTATTTGCATTGTCAAAACATTACTTGAACGTTCTCGCGGCACCCTAGGAGACGTCTAATTAGGACTCCGAAGCGACTCGACGATTTCATTACAAATGTATGAAGCTGAAGGCAGGACGTGGCTTGCAAGCACACGATCTGTACAATGCTCCTTCCTTAGCAGAAAACGTCCATCCAAAGTAGATCCTTGCTTCTCCTTTTGTTACTGCTTTCTCCCGAACATTGCGTAACTGGTTAAGGGACGAGGGAGGTCATCTTACTCTGGCTGATGGTTCCTACCTCTTTCCTGCACCGAACGGCAAAAAGTCGAACGTGTGGGACTGCAGACGAACCCGTTTCTCCATACAAGGTACTCCTCGACAAGTCGCTTCCCAACGCACCGGCTCACATAATATTGTTAGCAGACGCCGATAGCTTTTTATGTCGAATGCATTATTCGATACTCATTTAAAATTCTAACATACGCTTATAAAGAAAGCTCGCCATTTTCATGTGGTCCCCTGCTGACGGCGGTCGTTTCGATTTAAACTGACATTATAAGATAAACTAGTGGGAAATATATAGTATTATTTGACTTGTTTTATTGCTTAAATATATTACGCAAATTCGGGGCCGGCTTCTTGCGCCCACGCGTCAAAAATCGCGGGGGCGATTCTCAGAGGCTTCGGCGCGTGCTCAAACGCGCGCGCGCACCGACTGACACACACGCGCTTACTAAAAAAAGTAACAAAAAAAAAAAATACGTCGGTTTCGAAATTTGAAAACAGTGACAGTGGCTTTCGAATTTTTTAAATAGTTCGTTTGTTTTGGATAGTGCCGTTCCACGTTTGACTAAGTCGATCGATTTAGTTTATGAATGAAGTGTAATAGGAAGTTACGTCATGCATAGTGTTGTGCCTGCGCCTGCGCGTACGGTGGGCGATTCGTTGACAATGAATGCTCATTAGAGGGGAAAGGTGAGTGTAATGAACTAATGACTAACTCATTACTGTTAAGAAAATATTTGTATCTGCCTATTACGGTACAGCTACTGAGTCATTATCTGTTTGGCATGAGTTTATCTATTTAATTAGGTACTAAGATAACAGTTTGAATGTTTTTGTTTGTTTCGTTTTCTTGGAATCTGTTTTCTAGAGCATTGTTTTATCAGGATGAGATCTTTACAGCTAATTCTAATAATTGGCACTTCATTGTTAGGACTTCCCGGAAAATGGAGAAAAACGAATTGCAATTGTCTGTCTGTCGATTTTAACGACCCCTTGTTTGCTTTAGTCTCTTGAATGGACTATAATGGTACCTTTTCGTCATAGCAGAACATTTTTCTACCCACGCAAATGATTTACAGCAGTAAATTGAATGTCTCGACTTAACGCTCATATTGTTTGTTTACCATTTGAATAATCACACTTAACGCGGTTTTCCTGCGAATGTTAACGACCTGCAGTGAGGTTTACTGTCCATTGATGGTCAGTTTATGATTCTGACGGAAACTTTGAATAAGAAAGCGACGATGGATGTTAAAAGTTGCGTTGCGTTTCGTGAATGCGAATAATTAGGAATGTAATTAGCAGCTGCAGGCTACTGAGTTTAAAGATTAGTGTGTATAACTGTGCTAAGATCTAATTAGTTTTATACAAGTCCAAAGAAAGTGCGTAGTTCGAAAAATATTGTGATTATTAACGTTACATAGTAAATAAAAAGACTTCATAAATAGGATTTGAAAATCTTTCTGCATTTATCCGCCAACCTGTGTTAACAAAAGAATTAAATTCTTTAATCTAGGGGGTAATCGCCGTGTTCAGAACAAAATAGTCCTTGGGTACGAGTTAGGCACATTTTCAGATGTTTTTTTGGTCCTTTGTCCCAGAGTCCCGTAAATGAAGTCACTACATGATAGAACGTCAGGCATGGTCTAGAATCAAAAACTCGAAGACATGTGACATCTCAGACCCGCATTGGGCCCGCGTGGTAGATTACAGCCCACTCCCTCTTGAAGTGAGCAGGCCTGTGTCCCAGCAGTGGGAACAATATAGGCGGATTTATGATTATTAAATAATAGAAAGATATAATGCTTCAAATCCAATTAAAACAGCAACAATTTAAACTAATATAATTCAACATTAACACCACATAAAGCAAAAAGTAATTATAATACAAATAGCAAATGGTGTGAAATATTTACCATACCATACGTTAGTCCATATGCATTTCATTCCAACGCGGTGTTGCCAAAATTAATAGTAACATTTAATTCAATATATTCGCCGTCAAAGCAGCGATAATTGTGAAAATGGGATTATTTAATTTATTAAATGTTCTGTAAATAAAATATTTGTGTTATTAAATACTATTGGATTTGTGAGTTTTTAATATTAATGGAATAGTAAGTATTTTTGTGTACATATCACACTATAATTATCATCTGTCTAGCCTTTTCTCAACTATGTTGGGGTTGGCTTCCAGAGCAAACGGATGCAGCTGAATACCAGTATTTTACATGGAGCGACTGCTTATCTGACCACCACAGCCCAGTTACTGGGTAATACGATACCCCTTGGTAAGACTAGTTGTCAGACTTTCGGGTTTATGACGACCTGTAACGACTGTCGTATTTACCGTTACTTATTTTTCAACGTTATAGTAGAATTTCACACGAATGTGTGTGTCTAAATAATATTGGAACGATTTGAAACCACGCATTGGTTATGGTTTCAAAGGTAACCAAATTAATATACAAATACGTTTGAAGAAATTAAAAGAAAATGTAAGAGAAAAACATTCAAACTTACCTTTGAACCACTAGAAAAAAGATTCGCTAGATAAGTTCAAGTAGATTAAACGTAAAAAAACAGGAACATACATAGGTACGTCAATTAATCAACAAAGCTTATCGCAGTCCACTGCTGGACAAATGCCTCTCGCAAGCTGCGTCACAACACCCTGTCCTTCACCTTCCGCATCCAATCTGTCGCAGCCACCTTTCTAAGGTCGTTGGAACATACGTGATAACACTGATAATTGATAAGTCTTAGACTATGAAAAATAATTTATAGGTAATTTATAGGTATATTTACTTATCATTCAAGGCTGACTTAATCTCTTTGCCAAAACATTAAAGAAAAGAAAAACTAACACCAGTTTTTCAAGTTTATCAAAAATCTAAAAAAAAAACCAAGGATTCACAGATCAAGCTTACTTTATACAATGGAAAGTGCAAGCCAAACGAGTATTCTAAATACTACCAAACACAGTAGTCCCAACAATTTGCACTAAAGAAATCAGTGATCCAAATCACATACCAACATACCAAAATTGTTCGCTCGCACACGTAGCGATTGTTTCGACGATTCCTGAATCATTCGAGACGTCCTATTACGATACCCACTTTAGTAAATCGCACGATTATAAGAAAAATTACAATGTCATCACATCACGCCTGTAATCTCCGAAGGGTTGGGCAGAAGTGTTACTACAGTAAAGCCACATTTCGCCAGTTATGTTTGAGTTCCATGTAATAGGGGGCGAGTCTATTGCCATCAACCGGGTTCAAATCCAGATTCCTGGCTGCAACTGAAAAATTCCGGATAGAAAAACCCAATAACACTTTGCCCGACCAGGGATTCCCTGGACCTCACGCTCAGCAGTAGCCTTGCGGCCACTAGACCAACAAGGCAGTCCGCCACTTAAGTAAATCGCTCGATTATAAGGAAAAATACAATGTTTTATGTTAAAAAGCCGCCAAGCAACTGGTTTAGTCACACATGGTATCCATTCTTAGTTGCCGTACACAGCGTGGGTGCAGATAATAGACTGCCGCTTGACATTTCAAAATGGTGTGCCCAGACCAAGATATTCTGATTTTAAAGGTAACTTAATAAAACAATAATGTGGTTGTGAGTATTGAATTGGATTTTTGTCTGTGGGAACTTTATAGACGGATTTTTAGAGAATGCTGATGTGTTTAGTCTAGTAATTAAATCAGGTGCTGCATAAAATTAATTAAATGTTTTTGTAAAATTCTGTTTTTATAAAATGCTGTTGCCCGCGATTTCGTTTGCAATCCAGGGTGAAAAGTAGTTTTTGTCCTTTTCCAGCTCCCAGGCTACCTGTTTGTCAAATTTCATCCAAATCCGTTTAGCCGTTTTAGCGTGAAAGCGTAACAAACAAAGAAACTCACTTTCACATTTATTATATTATAATTAGGATTACTTAAACGTAATATAGTATAACTACCTGATAAGTCAAATTAAAGCCCTCTTCCTCTCTCCTACTTTGCTGTGCTCGACAGGGTTCACAATGATCAAGTCTCGTAAGTTCATATTGTAGAATGCAATAAATATATTGAGTGTTGTCAAATTACATTCTCTAATTGGGACAAACCTGTATAAATCGATATTAGAATTGTACAACTCTATCGTTCAATATCGAAATATTCATATTTTCTATAATATTATAATTTAGTAGTTCCGGTAAATATAAGATGTGTAGATATGTCGTCAGAACCACATAATTATCGTAGGTATTGTAAGAAAGCTGTGGGTGTATCACATATTTGTCTAACCTTTCGACCATGATAGGAATGCATCCGGTTCCTATAAAAAACGAATCGTCTTTCTGTTAGTCGTCATTTCTTAGTGGTCCTTTAGTACGGGTAATATTGAATTGGTCCTTTGAAAATACATCGCAATTTTCCATGAAAATGTTTCTAGAGATGTAGCTCGTATGCCAAGCAATGAAGATCCCGCTATCCACAAATTGGAGAGTATTCCTTTTAGCCAACAACGATCAGTAAGTAATAGGAAAAAGATTTACCTATAGGTAACATCTGCCTCCCATCCCGCGGAGTTCGTAGGTGTAAACTAAGACAATTAGGTTATTGTAATATCGTAGGCGACGGCAACCTGTCACAACCTACGTACATCCAATATTTAAATATAACAGGTTTATTTTGTAAGCGGTCTCGAGAGATTCTGGTACATTCAGACGTTTTGAAAAGTTATAGAAAAATTTAAACTATCATTCAAATAAACAGTTTTTGGACTAAATTTGTAAATACTTAGATAAAACTAGCTGTTTGTCACATTGTTTTAATTTTGGAACCGCACTAATACCTTTGTTTAGAAATTACTTTCTAATTTTCGTTCCAAAGGACCAGGTTTTGAAATAAAATATTTGAAGTTCCCAAACTGGCTAAATTTGGTCCTAAAGTGTTTACTGTATCAGCCCTTTTGATGGATTGATGAGGTCAGGTCCCACGTAATAGGAGGCGAGCCTATTGGCAAAAACCGGGCACACATCAAGACTCCGAGCTGCTACTGAGAAATTATAGGTGCAAAACCCTAAAAACATTTTGCCCGACCTGGGAATCGAACCCAAGACCTCATACTCAGCAGTACCGCTTTGCGACCACTAGATCAATGATCAATGAGAAAATAAATATGCACAAAGGCACCATAACCCAGTTACTATCGTTTAACTGCCATACTCAACCTATGTTGTCCCGACCCTAACTTCTCGTTCACAGGCGAACAATCTTCATAATATATCAAAGTCCAAGTTATTCGGGGTTTAGTTAGCTTCGACCAAGTTTGTCAACTTATACGTTATTGTATACCGTTCATGGTTAATGTGTACATGCATGTATACTGTAGGTACATTGTCAATGGGAGTTTGTGAAGTTTGCTCGAGAATGTTTATTGTCTCTGATGGTTTGACGCTGTTGGTATTTAATATTGTTCAGGTGATTAGGTTTTTGTTGTAAAATGAAGATTAATTTGAAACTGCCTTCCAATTTGTGAAATATAGTTGAGTGTTTCATGCAATTTGGTTCATTGGAAGTGCTTTGATTTGCTTGATATAGGGTCAGTGACAGTTCGGCCGAGCAGGCTGTGTCACAATATCAGTACTTTAGGGTTCCGTACCTCAAAAGGAAAAAAACGGAACCCTTATAGGATCAGTCGTGTGTCTATCTGTCACAGCTAATTTGTTGTTCCGAATCTAATGGACCGATTAAGTTGAAATTTGGTACACATATGTATTTCTATGACCCGAATACGAACCTGTAACGTAAATAAAGAATTTTGAATATAGGGGTCACTTTTAGGGGGCAAACAAGAAAATAAAAAATAAAAAAAGTTTTGCTAACAGTACCGTGTGACATCAAATGAAAGGGTTTGTTGCGAGAATCTTAAAAATATTTTTTATATAATTTTAAAATTCGATGAAATTTTACCATTTCCCCCTTATCTCCAAAACTACTGGACCAAATTTTTGAAAAAGTACACACTCTCTCTACTCATAGAATACAGGAAAACCTATAAGAAGTCTATGGTTTTGAAATAACATGGTAAATCTCTCAATATTGTGCGTACAAACTTACATTTGCAGTTGAAATGTATGGGAAAACACGTAATTCAACTACAATGTTAAGTTTGTATTTGGGATAAATTCATCCGAACTCCGGAACCCTTCATTGTGCATATTCCGACACGCACTTGGCCGGTTTTTATTAAAACTAATATACCACTGTCTACCGTCAAGGGAAACCTCTTTAAAAACTTACCAACCAGAATATTCTTTAAATATCTCATCGTGAAAACTTAGGTGAGCTGTCATTCCACCTGATTGACACTATTGACCACTTCACCGAAGTTTTCACTGATAGGTTTTTATAAAATAAATTGGCTGAAATAAAGCTCTGAAAACAGACCCTCAAGCTTACAATTTTTCTTTTTTTTTCTTTTTTGGGTGAGAAATTAGCAAACAACTTCTCCCACTCTGAGCGGAGCGGGAGAGCGTGTCAGACTCTTAGCACGGACGTAATAAAATCGCGGTGGGATGTTTTCTTACATTGGATTTTCAACGCTCTGCTTAGCACCGAGAGTTGAAAATCCAACAGCGTATTTTTTCGTCGCGCTGGGATGCACTCTGAAGAATTCTCAACGCTCGGCTTAACACCGAGAGTTGAAAATCCAGTGCGCGATAAACCGCCGTGATTTTATTACTCCCAAGCGAACGTCGGCTAACTGACTAAAACCCATCCATGTTCCTTCAGTTGCCTGTATGTATGTTGCTAGCGACCACGGTATCCCTTTTGGACTTTCCCGCGACCCCGGCAGGCAACCTTACAACCTGCGTGTTAAAAATAGTCCTTCTTTGTAAGACATTAACAGGTTAATATTAGTTACGTATGTATCATTAACGTAACTGCCTCGTAGGTCTAGTTGTCGTAAGCGCTACTGTTGAGCATGAGGTCCTGGGTTCAGTTTCCGGGTCGAGCAAACTGTTATTGGGTATTTCCATCTGGATTTTTTCAGTTCCGGAGTCTGGATTTGCGACTGGTTGATGGCAATAGGCTCGCCGCTTATGACATGGGACTTAAACATAACTGGCGGAATGTGGGTGTACTGTAGGTACAACTCTGCCTAACCCTTCGGCGATTGCAGGCGTGATGTTCTGTTAAGTTATATTGTTACATTATATTAGCCAAAATCATAATGAAAACAACAACCCATTATGTAACTTCCTGTAAGAGGCAAAACACCAATATTTTACAACCATGTACCACATTATAATGGAGTTTCATTACACTATAACTGTTGTGCTAATAATTAACGGCATGATTATCCGCAAAAGCTTTTAAGCATGAACACCATTATTCTGGCAATTCATACATGCATACCGTGTGTTGTGTTGGTACAGAGTAGGCGGGGACAGAGGCAGCATATTTGTTAAGTTAAATATTTTTTTACTGCAGTTTTATTTCGTTTTAAGAGAGCTAAATGTGCTTTTTTCTCTGTCACTTGTTCTTTTATATTCCAAGAAAATGCTTTATCAGATTTTTTGGCACTTAAATGCTATTGACAGGGGGCGTTGTTGGTGAACATTTGTGAATTTGTTCGAGATAAAAAGCATCTTAGAGTCCGCGCCACTACTGAAGTCCTTTTGACGCGGCTAGTGTCTATGTCATTACATCAAATTGCATTTAAAAAATGTAGTTCCACAATTTTCCACCGGACTTCAGTGGTGGCGCGGACTTTATGTCCTAATCCAGGTCATGGTCAAATTTCCTCCAAATTCATTCAGCCGTTTTAGCGTAACACACAAACAAACTCACTTTCGCATTTATAATATTCATATATTGTTATTATGAACTTTGAAACTTTAAAACAAAATGATAAATATAACATAATATATTTCATCTCTTCTTATTACGTCTTTGGGCGTATAAATGTAAAATGAACGAAACTTTGTTATCTCAAGTAAACGTATTAACTTCTACTGTACACGGCACTCTCCTAGCGACGTCTGTACATTACTTATTACACGTACTAAGCTGCTGGATAATATTTTATTCTACAGAAGACAAACATTATTTACAACTTATACTGTAAGTTGGTTCCAACCGTATCTTGTAACGTTTCTAATTTACCAGGATGAAAAATATCTACAATGTCCTAAAGCAGTACCTAACCTGCTTTCCAATTGCGTAACACATTTTCGTAAAAGATTAAGACTAATCTGTTTAATTTTGACAGTTCAACAACATTAATTGCGTTATTTACATTGTTGAACTGATTTTTTTTTGAACTTACGAAGCAATGGAATAGCAATCTCTTTTTAAAATTGTTCAGATTTTTATTGATCGTGTGTTAATTAGGGTGCCGGTTACAATTCTGCTAAATATCATCAAAATAGGACTTTTTTAAAATACGCCAAAGTGGCTGACGATTGTTCTTTAGCTTTCTGTAAAGGAAATTACCTTTCCTATTTCAATTAAATGCGCAAATGACCTGCCATGAAAAACAGGTGATGGTTTAATTATTGTAACACATTTATAAAGCTTTTTAATAAACCAAACATAAAATCCAGACAAAATAAATCTTAATCAATTCTTTGCCTAAAATTTCATTTTAAAAAACTGGTCCTCCGAGCCGCATCAAAATTTTAACCAAAGATTGTTTGATAAAAAAGATCCACTTTTCCCGTCAGTTTAAACAGCTTAAAAGCAACCTTTAAAAGATTTAATAAAATCACTAAGTAGCACGTAACCTGTTAACCCTAAGTGTTGGCTAAAACTTGGCCATACGCCATTATAAGTATAAACATAGCCGAGTTTATCTTGCATTGCATCCAATCAACGCCGGCCCTGGGGACGCAAAAATATTATAATAGAGAACCTATTGGAGATAGTGCTGACACGCTTGTCGGTTGACGCCGGGATTTTGTGCGGGATTTCATGTTTTACGGGATTATTGGAATAAATTGAGTTTATTATTTTTTCTTGCGGTTTAACACCCACTTTTCATAGAGCTCATGTGCCATGTCGCCATAAATATGTATCATACCCTCCAGTGGGTCTTCCAGTGGGTCCGTATTACTTTTGCGCTAAAATGAACCCTCCAGGAGGGCTCCAAGCACTGAACGTGTAAAAAGAGGACTTTGAGGGATAAAGAAAGTTTCATTTTGATAGTTCAGAGTTCAAGTGTGCATGTAGTTACTGGGGTGCCCTATGTTTAATTGAGGTAATTATTTTGTATCCGAAGTAATATTTGCCTAAGCAATGTTTTTACAGATTAGATCTATCTAGCACTGAGTAACACTGACAAAATAGAATAGGAAATTGAAGTAACTTCTTATCTTTTGTCTCACTTCCAATATTTATGTTCTTCACACACTAAGAATCAGCGTTCTTCTAACAATCTTCTCCTACTTTGTCCTTCTCATACTTCTGACTTTGTTCATTCTTCCTTTAATATTCAGTCCATTCTCTTATGGAATGCGCTTCCTCTTTACATCAGGGCGGCCACCGATCGGTATGCATTTAAGCGGAAATTGCAGTTTTTTTCAAAATAAATAGAGTAGAGTGAGTAGTAATAGAGTAGATCTCAACACCTCTCTCCCTTGAATTTGTATATATTATATTAAATACACACATCAAAAGTGTCTAGGGATCAACATATATTTTTGCAATAACTTTTCTCCTGATTGATATTAATTAAAATTTTCTTTAAGGATTCATCAAATAAAGTGTTTTCGTTTGTCACAGTAACGATAAACCAAGTCACCTTTGCATTAATAAAGAAATTTGCCATTTTCCTAATAAAGGGATTTTTGACATTTGAACCACTAACATTAAAGTTCGAAAAAAAGACTGAAATAACAGTTTTCTTTAAAATTTTATTGGGTAACTTAAACAATTAATAATCCGTGTTTCTACCGCGAACACTAACAACACAAGAACATCGGTTTGGCATACTCAAAATGAGTTCATCCAAATCACGCTGTGGAATGGCCGCCCATGTTCGTTGCAACAACAAAAAAAGGTCTTCTTGCGACTGGATACCCTCCATATTCGGCAGAGCTCTTCTCTGTAGCATATCCCATGCATGCTCAATCGGGTTCAAGTCTGGCGACTGAGCAGGCCAGAGCAGGACATTGATGTTAGCTGCGGCGAGAGTCTGTCTTACAACTCTTGCGGTGTGCGGTCGTGCATTATCATGCATTAACTGAAATAAGGGACCGATTTGCACTTGTAGAGGAACGATGACGTCAGATACAATCGTCTCAGCATAAATTTGAGCGTTGAGGTTGCCTCTGATCCAAATCAACTCAGTTCTTCCGCCGATCCAAATACCCGCCCATACCATGATGGTTCCACCACTATAAGGATGGACTTCCTGGCAGGATTTTAATCGCTGTTGGCGTCCAGGGGTTCTCAAGTGTCGTATACGTCTTGTATCCGGTCTCATACCAAAACGAGACTCATCAGAAAAGCACACGAAACGCCATTGTTCTTCTGCCCAATTTCTGTGTTCAAGAGCCCATTGATATCGAATCCTACGATTGTGCATTGCTATAGGTGGTACCCGTAGCGGTCTTCGGGAATGAAGGTTCACTTCATGCAAGCGGTTTCTGACTGTTTGGTCGCTAATTAAGTTCCCTGAAGAGTGATGAAGCCTCACGGCTAACATCATGGCGGTTATTGTTGGAGCTCTTCGAGTTAAGATTTGAATGTATCGGTCTTGTCTCCGTGTGGTGCAGCGATACCGTCCTCCATGGCGCTCAGCCACGGTACCAGTGCTTCGGTAACGTGTCCAAAGTCGACTGATAACACTCTGACTTGTATTCAGAGCTAAAGCCACAGTACGTTGCCGGGAAACCAGCTTCTATCATTCCCACGGCTCTGAGCATTTCTTCCCTGCTTAAATGACGTCGCCGCTCCATAATAACGTTGGTTTTAATCAGTAGTAGGGAAACAGTAGCACTAATAATGTCTTCAATGCGTTGTATGTTTTTATAGGGAAAATATTGACAGCTGATTTTCATCTTTTACTCGAATTTGATTAACAGTTCCTGTTTCAAATTATGAAATGCACCAAAAAGGATCCATATAAATTTATATAATCATAAATTTATTACAAAGCCACATCTCAATCTCAAGAAATCCGCATAAAAATGCTTGATCCCTAGACACTTTTGATGTGTGTATGTATGTATGTGTCTTATAAGTTATAACCTATTTATGTACTGTTGTTCCTAAATTTTATTTAAACTAATTAAATATTTTTTATATTTTTTTCTTTGTTCTCTAACAGAGCACCTGCCATCTAATCTCTTCACCACCCTTGGCTGACTGGTAGAGAATGCCTAAGGCATTAAGTTCGCCTTTGTACCTTTTTGAGTGTGAAAAGTTTAAATAAATAACTTACATTTTGAATCAGTGACTGTTAATTAGGCACAATCCAAGGGCATCGTTCTAATGTGGGCGTATTAAGTTAAGCACATTATCATTAATTTGATACCACTAATCATTAGACGAATATTTCAACAACCATGATTACTAATTTTCTTGTTTCTAATAATAATTTCGGTACCAAGATTGAACTTTGTACTGATAAATTACGGAACGATGGCTATTTGATTAATCGTTATTTCACGTAGAATTGAATGCTATCATTGACTTTTATAAGAGGTGTACATTAACATACTTTAATAGGTAGAAGGTACTTTCTACTTTCTAGTAGATGTGCTCACATAATTATAATTACACACACATTCACAGCGTTTTTGTACACTTGGTTACCACAAGTAAAGCGCGCGTCGCTTCGTGAGATAAAAATACTATAAAAGGTCACTCACGCATGAAAACTGCTTTTCAAAATGTCAGACTAAATTTATCATAATTAATTAAATCTCTTTAACCTCCAAAGGGTTTAGTCCTATAAAATAAATCTAGACAGTAATTAGTTAATCAAAAGTTTTGCTCATCCAAGCACTAAATACAAGACCACTTGAATCCCGGATCCCGCATCCCGTACTGCCCCTCTCTATCGGCGGTCCATTGTTCCCTAGAACAGGGGCGTGCAAAAACAATGGTTTATGTATGTATGTGAATATAATGTCCTATGACCGCGGAGAGTCTTTGTTCACTCAAGTAACTTTACTGTCGGCTCACAGCTTTTTCTATGGGCTCAATATTGGTTCAGTAGGTTGGTTATTGGGCTTGTTTTGCGGGAATAATTAGGTTGATTTACGTAATATTAGGGTATTATGCTAACTGTGTTATGGAAAGTCTTCGTTGTTCAAGAGAGTGATGTGTTAATTTATTGGTATTTTGGTACATAAATTAATGAAACCTAAGATACGCAAGCAAATTACTATTTATTTTTCCGGAGATATTTAGGTAGGATTCAGATTAAGTAGTAGATTTATGTAGAGAATTTTTTTTTCTGTTGGTAATATTTTCATTTATTATATTTTCATAAATTAAATACTTATCTCTACAAATCTTCATTATCTCTACAAATATACAGGGTGGCAGGGACATCGACGCGAAAACTGTTACCATGGATTCAGTACATAATTCTGAAATCTCCTGCGTTGAAATTTTTCGTCAGTTATTAAAAAAAAAAAAAAACAGTTGTTTTACAGAAAAGTGCCCTACGCCGTCAAAATGTATGGAACAGTAGATTTTTCGTAAACTCACCGACCAAAAATTTTTACGCAGGGAGTTGCAGAATCATGTACTGAATCCATGGTAACAGTTTTCGCGTCGATGTCCCTGCCACCCTGTATATAAATTTTCTTAACAAGAGCATGTATTGTACATTATATTCGGATAGCTCATGACCTAAAGAGGTGCCATAAAAATTATGAATTAAAAAAAATTATATACATATAAATCCGCGAAATTTCGCGGGTTACAGCCAGTAAAACACAAAATAACAGAGGCGTTTACTTACAAGTCTGTAATAAGACGTACTTAAATAGTCTATTTCAGTTGCAAGCTTACAACGTTTACTCATGCAGTAAATCTATATTTCCTGCTTTTCATTAGTACTTTTCGCTCGTTTCCTAACCCGAGTTATGTAAAGCACCTAACACTATCTCATTCGACAATAGAAACAATTTGCGTAGATCTAAGGAATGTCGTCCACATCCCACATAACACTGCGAATTTACTAGTTAGCGGTGTAGCGTGATTGGCCTATTGTAGTCTCAAGGCAACCGCTTTGTACAGTTGGGAAAGGAGATTGCTGACCAACCGATCAATTCTGTAAAAAAATCCCCTGAAAAGAGCTGTCATTCCACCTGATGACAGCTCACTTTAAGCTTACTTCACCTATAAAAGTTTGAGTTTGTTTGTTTGAAGCTTGAAGTTTGAGTTTGAGCTTATGCGAGCCGAGATTTTTACATAATAAACCGGCTGTTATTGAACTACACGTGCTTTATGAATTTGTGTGACTGTTGAATGGCTGGGTCGTTGAAATCCCTTGTACCAAACAAGTATGCAAAAGCCAGCGAGTATGCAAAAAGCGAAAATTCACAATATTATTTTGATTTGGTAAAGTAGTTGTGGACTGAAGCCAGTATAAAGTCATCACTCACTAAAGCTTGTTGTGAAGATGGATGGATACATGAATGATGTAGTGAAACTGTACTGCAGCGCATAACAAGTTCTAAAACCTTACCCTTAGTAGCAACCTTATTCTTTGGGACTTGGTTACTTCTATTTCTGTAGTGTAGATATGAATATTTGATTAGCTTATATATTATGTATCTGGTATGTATCTTGGTAAAAATATTAATAAACTGTTACCTAGGTGTAGAGATTTCGGCTCTCCGGCGGGATCTCATGGCGTCATGGAGAGTGCGATTGTCGCAACCCAGCGCTGGGCACGCCACAATTGCGGCGATAAGACCCCTCTTTGAGGAGTGGCTTGAGAGGCGCCACGGCGTCCTCACCTTCCGCCTGACGCAGGTCCTCACCGGACACGGCTGTTTCGGGAGGTTCCTGCACAGGATAAGGCGGGAGGAAACGCCCGGGTGTCACCATTGTGTGGATCGCCCGGAGGACACGGTGGAGCATACGGTGGAGGTCTGCCCAGCTTGGGCGGAGCATCGCCGTGTCCTCGTGGAGGCGATCGGCGGCGGTGATCTCTCGCGTCCGGCCCTGGTTCAGGCTATGGTACGGAGCGAGAGGAAATGGGAGGCCGTCACCTCCTTCTGCGAAGCGGTAATGCTCGCGAAGGAGGAGGCGGAACGCGTGAGGGAGAGGCAAATTTCGCGCCCTCACGCCCCTAACCGCCGCAGGAGGAGACGCCCAGGGCGTCGGGAATCGCGGGGCGATTTCCGGCCACCGTAGGCGCGGGCTTGCGGGCGGTGAGCAATGGGTGGCTCACCGTCCGATAAGGACCAGGCCCGGGTCGACGGCGCGTTGTGTTCCACGCGCGCCTCAAAGAGATGTCAGCATAATTGAAGGGGTCCACTAGGACCGATGCCTGCCGGGGTTGCGAAGAAAACCGAAAGGGAGATCGTGGCCCCCGGCGACAGGGCAACCGAAGGAACACGGGTGGGTTTTAGTCAGTAAGAGTCTGACACGCCCTCACGCTCCGCCCAGAGCGGCGAAAAAAAAAAAAAAAAAAAAAAAAGGTGTAGAGATTCAGGAAAGTCATCACTCATGATTGCTCCTTAAATTAGTTTAAATGCAATTCCCTGAATCGTTATGCAATCAGTTGGACGACTGGCGACCCACATAAATATATTTTTATATTTTCTACGTAATGCATAATATTCTTTGTCAGCCTGCACACTGAACTGTTTCATCGAGTGTACAACACCGTCGGCCATTCATGTTTGTGTGCGCTTTCACAAACCGTAGGCGTGATTAAACTTGTCAGTGGGAGAGATACATTGAAAGATTAAGCCGACGTACGCACGGACGTAATAAAATCGCGGGGAGATTTTATCGCGCACTGGATTTTCAACTCTCGGTGTTAAGCCGAGCGTTGAGTATCCAACGCGCTGGGACGCAATCTTATTCCAGCATGTTGAAAAAACATGCTGTTGGATTTTCAACTCTCGGCGGTAAGCAGAGCGTTGAAAATCAAGTGCGCGATAACATCTCGCCGCGATTTTATTACGTCCTTGCGAATGTGGGCTAAGTGGTTTTCGGCAGTTGATTTAAAAAACATTTAGGCTGATTTTTTTAAGAGATTGATTGTAAACTTACACAAAGATATATACTTATTTTATATTGTTTTAGTAACTACCTGGTTTAGGTCTAACTTATGTGTATCAGTTCTTTGCTTAACTTATTTGAATTTGAAAAGTGGCACGAGTATTGAAGGTTTGAGTTTGTATTTCTACAGAGACCATAAGTGATATAACATTAACCTCTTCACAAATTTCTTAATGTCGATGGCCCTTCGAAGACTAGTTGCGTTTGGTTGCATCAGTCTCATCCATCGTCTGTTGCTGTTGACCAACTTCCTATTAGTTAATGGGCGGTGTTACACTCAGAAATGTCAAAGTTTCAACTAATCTAATCTAACTAGGCCGTATTGTCCTTTAGTTTCAATTAAATTAATCTCTGCCTAGCCTTTTCTCAACTATGTTAGGGACAGCTTCCAGTCCGAATGCATCTGAATACCAGTATTTTACATGGAGTGACTGCCTATCTGACCTCCATAACCCTAACTGGGTAATACGATACCCTTTGACAAGACTGGTTGTCAGACTTTCGGGCTTCTGACGACCCGTAACGACTGTCAAAGATCCACGAATAACGTGCTTTCCGAGGCACGGCGGAGTCTCGGAATATAAAGATAGTCACATACACTGAACCTGATGAATTGACCCTTGCGGCTGATATTACTTAGCCACGAGCTCCTCAAGAGAGAGACCATAAATTGGTCCTCGCGTTACATAAAAAATTGGTCCTTCCATACGCACACTGTTTCCAAGCAATGCAGCTTCCATGTGTAGGAATACTGTACGAGATAAAAGGGACCAGATAATAATTCAGCTGTTACGATCCCATAGTTGGGATTAATAGAAAAATATAGTTCTAATAGTCGTGACCGGTAAGCCCGCGATTGTTCCCTACGGATCAATAGTCTGCTCTTTCCTGTTGCTACCTTTTATAGTTTATTTTGTTAAGGTAGATAATGTGTTTGTGAAGGCTTTATATTTCGTTATAAGTTGATTTAGAAATTTGGCTGGTCTTTGGAGGCACATAGAATGGAAAAATGTCCAAGTATTTGGCGACATGTATTTACACAAAGTCAAATTAGAACACAACTCGTGGCTAATTAATAACAAAAGCACGGTTCGATTCGACAGGTTAAGCTACGCTTGCCGGGGTTGGTCCGTGCATGGGTGACCATATTTATATACCGAGACTCCTCCGTGCCTCGGAAAGCAGGTTAAGCCGTTGGTCCCGGCTGTCATTCGTGGATCTTTGACAGTCGTTACGGGTCGTCAGAAGCCCAAAAGTCTGACAACCAGTCTCACCAGGGGGTATCGCATCACCCAGTAACTGGGTTGTGAAGGTCAGATAGATAGTCGCTCCATGTAAAATACTGGTATTCAGCTGCATTCGGTTAGACTGGAAGCCGACCCCAACTGATTGAATTAGAGCACTTTTTCCGCACCCGAAGGGTGCCAAACGGAACCCTAATGCTAAGCCTCCGTTGTCCGTCTGTCAGTCCGTCTGTCTGTCAGCGGGTTGTATCTCATTAACCGTAATAAATAGAAAGTTGAAATTTTCACAGATTGCGTATTTTTATCGTCGCTATAACAAAAAAATATAAAAATAAAATAAAGTTAAAAATTTAAGAGGGTAAGTTAAGCAAACTCAAATCACCAAATCCTAATTGGTTGTTCATATCACCCACTTAAAGTACATGATGGATAGAGTATGGTCGCCCACAACTATACCACAGAACAGATAGTACAGAAGGCCGGATCTATGCAACGAGCGTAAACAGGCGCACGCACACAGACGCGAGTGCGTACGCGTACGGGATATCAAACAAATGCCAATCGCGAGTGCGTTTGCACTCGCTGTACGTGAAGCGTGTCTATGTGTGCGTGCGTTTTCGCTCGTTGTATAGCATGGAGTCGACCTTCTGTACCTTTCTGTTCTGTGAGCACGTTCATTAATATGTGTAAATTAACCCAGTAAAGTGGTATTTAGGTTGAATGCAGGGTCTGACCGGCGATATGGTCCGTGGGTTCCGTCTGACTATGAAGGAGTGTTCAGTCTTTTTGTGCATTTAGCGATGAGGGAATAATGGTGTGTGATACTATCACTATTTTATTTTATGGTTAGTTTACCTGGTCCGGTGATAGTGTGCTGTTTCTGATGATACCTACTTTGGCAACTACAGTAATTTTATATTAAAGGTAGGTTGGTACATTTTTATTTTCATGGGGAATGCACACGATTTGAATATCTGAGTTCATCTTTTCTTTGTTTCTTTTGTTGTGTAAAAGAAATTTTACTAATATTTAATTCATTTATGCAAGGTGAAAGTCACCAGCTGGCAAGTAATTATCAAGTTTACAATCAATTTTAAGTATCAACCAGAATAAAGGTAGATATATCACTTACACTCGTTTTGGTATTGTTCGTTTAGGCCAAATAATTAAATCGAACGATATTCCCTCACCGTACTTAAGTCGCGCGAAAAAATGTCCTTAGATGGTATCCGTGAGCTCACACATCCCGCATAGAACTATAGATACGATTTTCAGTATGAGTGAACGAGATAATACTATTCAAATGTCACTGTCAACGAAGCAGAAACGTGACTATCTTATGATGCAGTCCGGCGAATCTGACGATTTAAATCTTTAGCCACAAACACCATCTTACTATCCCTAATTCCGTCTCTGTTACATAATATAGTACGTATTCATTTACGTATTCCAAATGATTATTTTGTCTACAACTTAAATAAATGCTTAGTCTAGTAATTAGGAGTTAAAATTACTGTTTATATTGCCGTAGCTAACTTCACGAACATTCTTGGAAATTATTAAAAGTTCTGAGTAATGAGCTCTGAGTTTACACCTAGAATGGGATAATAAAGTGTAAAACATATTGAATTATATACCAATCATGCACGATCGGCAACAGTAGGGTATCTAAGTAGATGAAATTATTATCTTTTGACCTGCACCTTCGCCCGCGTGGAGCTTAGGAATAATCTCACGGCAATTAATTACGCTTTTAAATATATTGTTTCTGCATGTGATATTTTTTTTAAATATGTAATGTTCAACACAATGTTAATTTAAAAAAAAAAATTATGATGTGGATATATTTAGTAACCTGTTCCGCTTAGCTATTTCTAAAGAGTCTTAAAAAGACCCTGGAAGAAATCGACACGTGTTTCACCTCTCAACGAGGCATTCTCAGGATGACGATCGACTTGTCGCGAACTCGAACACGGCGTGTTGCCACACTAAGCACCGAGCGCAGACTTGCGCGGTAAATATATCCACATCATCATTTCATAATGGATTTCCGCAAGGTCACGCCTGAATCAATTAACAATGTTAATTGTTAATTAATAAAATAAATGAAATGAAATGCAACGTACTACCGAGATGAAGTGTCCTATGTCCTACTAACCCAGTTCATGGACTACCTGTGTGCCAAATTTCAACCAAATCCGTGTAAAATGAAACAAACCGATAGAGTTACTTTCGAATTTATAATTATGTTTTTTTTTTATTTTGTTTCTTATTTATTTACATTTTAAAATAATTATTATTAAAAAAAAAGAAAACTTCTGTTTTCCTAACTTGAGTTTACTTCAGTTTTCTTTTTTTTTAAGTGAAGCGGAGTGAAGTGAAAACTTGAACAAGATCGCCTTGGTGGAAGAAAAATACTTGTAAAGAACATTAGTTCGTAACCTAATCTGAATAAAGAACACAATAGTTTTTACAAAAAAAAAAAAAAAAATACTTCTGAAACCTTTAAAATAAAAATACTTGCATAGAACATTAATCCGTAACTGAATATAAATAAAGAGCATGATCGCGTTTACAAAACCTTTAAAGTAAAAATACTTGCATAGAACATTAATCCGTAACTTAATATAAATAAAGAGCACAATCGCGTTTACAAAAATGAGGTGTCGTCACAGTGTCGTGTTTAGTCTCATCTCAAAAATGCCCAACGCCCCTAAAGAAGTTTTCACTTCAAAAATTGCGTTCAGCCGGTGTCGGGAGCAGGGTCCAAGCTACCGGGGGTTAGGGCTGCCGAAACAGGAACCTCCTCACAAAGCGAGCCGTATCGAGGAGTACGGCCTATGGATGATAATTATGATGATACAGAATTCCTCAAATCCTCACGAAGTTTTCCCGGCACGATAAATACAAACAACAAAGATAGCGAATGATGAGGTCTAATAAAACGAAAATAGGTGTTGTTTGTATCAATTAGAGGATTTGAATAGTTTATTAGCGTTTTAATTAGGTCAGATGGGGTAGACTGGATGGGGAACAGGTTGAGGACTTGACAAGTCTTTGGGGACAATTAATAGAAAATAGACTAAAGTTTAAATTGAAAACAAGGTTGGAGACGAGGTTGACGGCTCAAGGTTCACCGTTGTCGCCGTTGTCATAAGAGTTTCAATTTCACACGTATTGATTTTACTCCAATTACGTCAGAAATGTGGTTTTAAATCGAGACATTTATTACTAAACGATAGAATCATTTATTACGAAACGATGGATGGACTGTGTGAAAGATGATGTGGCTAGTCACCGCCTGGTATGTGAGTGGTGAGATGGGGGAGGGCTCCATTGATAAAATTAGCAGACTGAGTTAGCTTGGCATTTATCTACTTCCCCATCTCACCGCATACTTCAGACGGTGATTAGCAGTCGCGCGGAGACTAAACGACTAGACAGATATAAGTGATATTGTTGTCGCCTTTGGTAGCGATACTGGTCCGCATGACAGTGATTTGCTTATATATCTGAATAGGCCAGAATAGAGAAGTATGCAACCTATATTTTGTAAATTTTTTTTTATTTAGAAGAGTATCCGTGGAGTTTCTTGCCCGTTCTTCTTCATAGGTATCATCTACGCTTTGAAATCGGCAACTAGCTTCATATTTCTGACTTACTGATTCCTTGACAATTCAAAAGTGCCTGTAAATGGTTTAATTGAAATAAATGCTTTGAGTTTGAGTTTATCTAATCCTTTTAACTAGACAAGTATGTTTGCTACCTGACGTACATCATCATCTTCCTGTCCTTGTCCTATATTACGTGGGGTCGGGCAACACGTCCACTTCCATTCTCCCCTGTCACCCGTCACGATATTATTCGCTCCTATTTAGGGTTCCGTAGTCAACGAAGAACCCTTATAGTTTCGCCATTTCTGTCTGTCTGTTTGACCGCAGCTTAGCTCAGAGACTAGTAAGCTATAATTTAGTCAAATAAAACCACTTATTTTTTGGGTACCTCCCCTACTCGTAGTGGTTTTTTTCTTTTCTCGTCTATTCCATGGTGTGCGGTATCGTTGCAAAGGTCGTTCAAAAATATTGGAAATTAGTGAAAACCATTTTTGGATTCAGGGATCCGTTTGAGAAATATTAAGCTTTGAAGTACAAATTTTTCAAGTGTTTAGTCAAATGTGTCCCTCCCCCTGGCCAACTAAATGGTTGGTTCAGGATATGTAGAAAAATTCACAGCATATATAACGAAATTAAAAGGAAAACTATCACAGCTAAGTTGGCTCTAGAAGTTAACGAGTAATAATCGACCAACTTACATTTTCAGTTGAAAAACATATTCAACCATACATTCCGTATGGAAGAACATGTTGTTCAACGACAATGTTAAGTTTGTTCTTGGCATAAATTCATCCCATCTACGGAACCCTTCATAGTGCGTGGTCCGAGACGCACTTGGCCGGTTTTTTTACATATCGATCCTCACACAATCCATCCATCTTTGGGTTTGTCTAACTTTCCCTCTCCATTCATGAACTTGAATTACTTATCGTCATAATTGATATTAGAATGTTGACAACTCCTTCCTCAAGTAAAGTCTATTTTCATGACATATCCGGGACCCAAGTCACGACATCACGACATTATTACATTATTGTAATCTCTTAATAAACTGATAGGCATACAAAAGCGGCTATTTGTCGTACATATGACGACATATATCAGCTTATGTAGAGACTAGTATAAGTTGACCTCTTAGAGTACGTAAACCTTGTTACGGGTGTTAAAATACGCTTAACGAAGCTGATAGTCACTTCTTACAATTGTAATTTATTATATTTTATTGTACCTGGGACCCTAAGTTGCGGACATATTGAAGATCAAAGTTCCAACTTTGTTTTACTGTTTAATTTTTGAAAATTGGTTGTAACTTAATTAACTTTAAATACCTTCATATGCACTCGTAATCAATGTTATGCGCGCTGCCGTAAACAACGATTTTTCACACCAAAATTTGTTTGAAAGGGTATACTTTGTAGTTGGTGCCATTGTCATTTGGTCATTATCTGATGATGGGATCTTGGAGAAATCGAGGGAACTCTTCAAATATTATAGGCACACCTATAGCGATTTGGGTATTTTTTTTATAGTAACTCGAATAATTGCTCTCGAAAAGCACCATTTGGTAAAGTAGAACTGATGATGAAGGACACAGATGGCCACTGGAACTACTCAATGATATGTGTTTCACGGGTTGCGATTGGATTATTTTAATATGGTCAGTAAGCAATTGATGCTTGTCACAATTCATATGGCAGTGGAGCTGATGGTGTGAAGTACCTGGAGAACTCCACAAAAATGAAAGTGCCTGGATCGGCAAAAGCATTATTTTGTAAAAGGTGATGAACAGTTGACATTAGGCTATTGTAACTTAGATAAATTACAAACCAACCCACAAAAAAGTGTTTTTTTTTTTACAATAAATGCAACCGACTGCGTAACTACAAAGTTTAAAATAAATTTAATTTCGGAAGTCGGTGGCAAAAAACTAAAATACTGATCCAAAGACACCGACTTCCTAAATTTAAGTTATTTATCACTTTGTAGTTTGGAAGTCGGTTGTATTTTTTGTAAAACATTTTTTTTTGCTCAATGTTACTGAGGTTGATGTACAGAATTTTTAGGCATTGACGGCTGTGTGATAAGTCTTTAATACACTCTTTACAATGCGAAGTCAGCTTAAACTGGAAGTTATAGTTTGACGTGTCGTCGAATGTACAGTGATCGATCACACTATTGGTAAGTACAACTGCTTAAAATATTGATGGATCGTTCCACGATGCATTATAATTTGTAAACTGGTTAGAAGTTTACGTCAATGCTTGTTGATAATTTATTAGCCAATTATTATTAGTGTTGATGTAGAAGAGGGGACACTGGAAGACGGTAGACAGGAAGTATGCCCATGGTCTGACGGTACTACTGTTAGGGATGAAAGATATCATGGAAGCACGAACACAACTTAGTAAGTAGGTATGTGCCAAAGAGAAATTCAAAAGTAGAAAAGAATGAACCTGTGGTGCCATCTACATCGCCACATGCGAACTACGAATTAAAGACCTGCACACAAATCCTATATTAATAAGGAAAAGCGAATATTAAATAGTTTAATTGAACGATTAATAAGTCAGTAATTCAGTATTCATATTCACTATGACTACCACTCTCGTAGAGCTATGATAATGTGTTTTGAGTGTTGGCGGACTCAAATAGTGTCTATCTAATGCTTGTATATCTATCGTCACTTGTCAGTGCAAAAATATCTTCTATCGATTCGTATGAAAATATACCTTGTGTGGATTAAACAACATTATTTGTACCGTGGAGGTCGCGTGAGCGTGAGGCCACAATTGTGTCGCTACCCTAACTATATCAACTATCGTGCGTCACTGAATCCAAACAATTATGTATCAAGAAATTTAAAATAAAATCAACAAAATTCAAAACCAAATTCTACAATAATCACTAACTTTATTGTCAAATGAAAGAAATGCGAAATTCAAAATTATAACACACACATCAAGTAAAATAAAAGAAAAAAAAACTAAAATAATCATCAGAAATAATAAAGATTTAAAATACAATTAATAATAATTATCGAGATAAATCAGATACCATAATTATTGCAATTGGAAATTATCATAAAACTAAATCGTAGCGTATTATAATTACAATAACAAATTCATTATGACTAGGTCTCCCGTACAGATGGAGTGCATGAATGTGTGAATTAAATTAGAGCGACTACTTAATACTAGGAAATGATAAAAATGAGATTGCTCAGTTAAGAGATCTAAATAATGCTTACCAGTTACCGAAACTAATTGAACTTTATAACGATGCCTTTGTTAGGTGACAAACTTTAAAACTAATGGAATGAACAGCGTGCGTGCACTCATTATCTGGGCGGCACCTCTCGCGGGGGGGGGACTTCTATATTTGGCTTTGATGTGCAAGAAGGGCTTCTTGGAGCAGTTGTCATCGGCGATGCTGGCGGCCAGTGACAGTCTGATGCTCTCCTCGATGGCGGCCTGCGTCATCGCTCCGTTCACAGAAATGCTTTTGTTCAGCGGTTTGAAGTCGACGGGAGTTGCCAGACTCATACTTCTGGTCTTTTTAGCGTAGCCATTAGTCCCATTAAACGTCTTTTTGGGATCATTGACGGGAGTGGAGGCGAAGGCTCTGACTGCGCGTCTTCCTGACTATATCATTCCGACAACAATCATTGGGCAGCTGCCCGCCAGAAACGACACCCGTCTGGTCGGAGGATCCTCCCTTTTCTATAGAGGGTGAGTGAACTTTGTGATGAGTGAACAAAGCAGAACAATTTAGCACGAAACGCCGAAAAGGGAAAATTCAATACGATAAACTTTATATGTTACAAGCTAACACAGCATTGATTAGCGAATCATTAGTTAGTACGTTGCGTACTACAGATGAAGCAAGTGCAAGTGCGAACCGCTTGTAACAATCAATGTATAGCTAATTGTATCTCACTAATTAACTGTGCGGTGTTAGTACAATCAGCATCAGTTGATTAAATGTTGTGTAAACTTATGATATTCGAATGGTTTTCGAGTAAGTACAATAAGTTCCAGGAATGTGCATACCAATGTTGTTTTTCAAAGAACAAAAGTTAGTGGAACGAACTGTGGGACAATTACATAACGTTAAGAATTGCAATGCTTTTCATTTTGACAGTTCAACAAAAATCATTGCGTTTTTATGTTGTCGCCAGCTGAATTTTTCAAACATTGGGAACCAGCTGCGCCCCATGGTTTCACCCACATAAGTCTCGATCCCGTGAGAATATCGGGACAAAAAGTACCCTATATCCTAACCCAGGTCATGGTCTACCTATATTCCAAATTTCATCCATATCTATTCAGCCGTTTTAGCGTAAAAGCGTAACAAATAAACAAATTCACTTTCGCATTTATAATATTAGTTAGGACTAGCCGTTACCCGCGACTTCATCCGCGTGGAATTATATACATCAATTTTATTTATTTGTTTAGCTGCCAGTAAAAGTCCCGTCAAAATCGGATCAGCCGTTTCGGAGATTAGCCGGAACAAACAGACGGATAGACAGAGGGACAGATACTTTTTTAAATTTTGTTTTTGTTGTATGTACCGTATATACTTTCACATACATTAAGTAAAAAGCTGTTATTTTTACATTACAAACAGACACTTCAATTTTATTTCTTTATATGTATAGATGCATGATAAATCTAAAATCAGACCAATATCTTCAAGACTGTCAGTCGTAGCTAGCCAATCAGCGACGATAAATCACTCCTAATCCATAATGACATGTCACCTTCGATAACCTTCCACTATTGTACCTATAAAATGTAAATCTACGAGAGCATACTTCCGTCAACCAATGCAATGCGCGTGGGCATGGTGACGTCACACCGTGACGAAACGGAGAGATAATTCGTGTCGCTCATTAAAATAAATGAATGAATGGAAATGGAATGCTTCTGGTGTAATGTATGGGTGATATTGGGTGGTTTCATTTCAATATTGATACAGACTGGTTCTGATGCATATGGGCACATTCAAGTCGATTGGTCGGATAGGGATCGGCTCTTTTAAATTATCAGTGCGTGTGTGGTTCAAGATTAAAATTAAGCTGTCTCATTATCCATAAAACATGGTTATTTGAGACAATCCGTGTGCCACTGTCCGTTGAAATTTCCCATGGGCAAAAATTACGACACACGTTCCATACAGAACATTCTTAAACAAATTTAGGAGATGATTTTTCAAAAATCCATCCTTTGTGGTTAGGGTTGACAGGCCCAAAAATAGAAAAGCCGGACACCGATTCATATTCAGCCGGACATTTCGCTCTGAAAGCGTCAGGCTTTCAAAAGACACTGGTTTTCAAAAGAAAATAATAAAAAAACCTTTTATTTGAGTATTTATTACTGTTATTCATTTCAGACTTACACTACTCTTAATTATGATCCAAACCACCTTTTGTTCTTACCAAAGTAATAGTAAAAGTATTCTAGTATATTGTATACTTATTTGCACCGACGACAGCCCTATTTTATGTCCAGGCAAATCACTGTCCATTCCAAGGTTGCCTGGAAGAAATCGCGGAAAGAGATAAGGCCACCCATTGTATATTTTGTAGTGTTTGATTTTTTTTTTTGTTATGAATTTTTGTGGTGTACAATAAAGTATATATAAATAAATAAATAAATAATTTGTGACTTCTTAACAAACAATAATTAGCCTTCTTCATTATATTGAAAGTAATTAAAACAATCAATAATCAGGCTTCTTTTGGTGGGGCGGGATTGACCAAAAGCGTAACAAAAGCCGGACAGGCCGGACCTATGTATATTTGGCCGGACATGTCCGGCTAAAGCCGGCAACCCTATTTGTCACCTTTGTTAGGATACATAAGGAACTCTTCCATCTCTTCCATGCTTCTCTCTTCTTCATTTTGCATGGAGAAAACTCAATCGAATTAGTTTTTTTAAGTCGCCAGTCCATTGTTTTGATATAATTATATCATAATAGGCCTGTGTACAATTTTTTTTTGTCCGGAATGTAGATTATTAAAAAATATTGGACACGTATTTATTATTTTTTGACGTAATCAAAAGATTACGGTGATACATTGATTTAAAATGTAGCATGACGTCACGCTTTGCTAGATTTTATAGCGAGTTGTGACGTAGCGAGCCCCCACTCCCCACTTGAATGCATGTTTTCTAAGTTATTTTTGATTAATATGATAAAGCAAAAAATACGTGTCTAATATTTTTTTATTATCTGAATATTATCTGAAAAAAAAAACTATTTAGTCCGTACTAAATAGTTTTTTTTTTACCAAAGCCGTATTGTGTGGTTTAAAATATGAAATATTCTTCAAGTTATATCTAAGTACCTAACGTACCTAGCTATTTGTCTGCAGACATTAGGGGGTTTAAATGACCCATTGTATTTAAGATGAGCTCGTATGAGCAACAGTTGCAACATTCAATTTGCATACAAAATGGCAGCTCATTATTGTGCCACCCTAGTCTTTTAACACAAACTATTTATTTTCTTATGTTGTTACCTCTCCACGAGCCTCCGGCGCGAGAGATAGTATAGTGCACAGTGCACAAGTGTGTGCACAGACACAAGTACACTCTCTTCTCTCACTCTCATAATCCGATGAGACGGCAATCCGACACGACCGGAGAGAGATCAGGCGCAGGACCAACGGCTTAACGTGCTTTCCGAGGCACGGGGGTATCACACCGCCAACTTCTAAACTCCGAGCTGTTACTAAGAAATTCCTAGTGGAAAAACCCAATAACACTTTGACCCGACCCGGGACGAGACCAAACGGGGCAGTATCTACATAAGCTGCTAAGAAATATTTCAATACATACATAAATATCTGTAGCCTGTACTCCTTACTATTCTTGAAGCGTACCCCGAAACGGTACAAAGCATTCCTTGAAAGACTCAGTGCAGACAATATGCGTGCTCAAATTCAAATTCAAATGCTCTGGGGTATACAGGACAGGCTATATAACTGTTAACTACAAAAAGTAGCTAGAAATCCGTATAGACCAGTACATTATGTTCCATTGTGACCAGTTTTATGTATAATAAATTCATAATGCGTCTAATTTGGGACAGCGCTCCTTGATGAGCGAGTCCTATTACTGGCTGGACGCACGATGCGTTGCGTGAGCTCAGTACAGAACACGCAAGTTAACCACTCAAGGTCGCTGACATATATCTGCGTCTTAACGAAAAAACTTCATAGTGTAGACTAGTGTCTCGCTACTAGCCAGCCCGTTCTGCAGGCTTATTTTTATAAACAACGGAGCATGAAGACACAATTATCGTAAGCAAATAAATGTATTCAGTTTACACGCATTATAATTATATATATCGTAGTGATATTTATTTTAGGAGTATGTATGTAAGTATATTCTTATATTGTATGTTTATATTGAAATAGTGAATTGTTATTTCTTTTTTCTTCTTTGATTTATGTTTTTATTTTCTTTTCTACGGTTACACACGTTGTCTACATCTCATTTTATATACTTTCCTGTCGCAGGTATGCTGGAAGAGATTTCTTTAAAAATAAGCATTGCCTTTGTACGTATTTTTCTGTTCCTTTCTTCTTGTCAGTTTATATGTGTGTGCATAAATGGTTAAATAAATAATTAACATAATCTGTATCTAAGTATACATATTAAAATTTTCTCCATGACTTGCGCTTCATACAGACGCTCCCCATTTAAAAAGTGTGAAGAGTGTCCGTCAATCTAGCTCAAATTGTTTTTTTTGTAGTGTTGTAGATTTATGTCTACCAGACACACTTTTCCTTTGTCTCTAATTTTCATATGAATGTCATGCATACCTGTCATTTGCATGGTTACCGAAATGTAAATTTTAGTTGTTATTTAATTTGAATTGTAAGTGACTGTGCTGTTGGTGTGCTTATGATAAATAAATAAATAAAATAAAGTTGCCTTTCGTGTCTGTCTGTGTCTGTCTTAGTTCTTATAAACTCCTCAATGGATATTGATGCGGTTTTCACTCATCATTTAGACTTTAGAGCATTTATTCCGGAATGTTTGTGAGTATAAAGCCGGTACTCCTGCGCGTGTTTTTTGTCGAAACATTACACAAAAACATCGCAACAAAGAGGCGTGGCCATACACATTTGTATATGCAAACACGATGTTTTGTATGAAAACAAATGTTTATGTGTAAGGTTTTTGTGTAATATTTCGATAAACACACGCAGGAGACCCGGCTTAACACATTCATATTTGTTTTAAGCCTTTTAAGAGCAGTGGTGACCAAGTGGTAAAGGCCCGGACTTATGAGTTATAGGTCGTGGGTTCTGCTCTCAAAATGGTGAAGGAAAACGGCATATCCTAGAACCAAAAATTCGAAGACATGGGACATTTGCCAACTCGAACAGCGCACTCCCACTCGAAGAGAGGAGGCCTGTTTCCCAGTAGTGGGATTATAAGTTTTTTGGTGTAAAAAATCACTGTTTACGGCAGTGCGCAATGAAACGCACACAAAACATTGTTTGTAAGGGTGAATACAATGTTACTGGAGTTGTGGGGGTATTTAAAGTTGATAGTTATAACATTTAAAACTTGTTTTCAAAAAAAATATAAAAGTTTGAACTTAGACCTAGTCTATCAAAATCAAATCAAATTATTTACTTCGCATAATACAGGTTCAGAAGACATTACAAAAGGTTCTTAAGGTACATTGTATTATAACCATGTCAGGTGTGCAAATATATGAGGTTTTCATAGGAAAATTATGACACAATTTCAGTTTCCTTATTAAATTACATTGTCATTGATAATATACATAGAAAGGCAATATCTCCCAATAATTATATGTCTATATCTCCGTAACTAGGAATTCCCAGGAATGGCCCAGTAAAAAAAAGTACAATGACGGGGAGTACAAGTGACTCTTGACTCGTTAAGCGTCTTTTTACACCCGTTATGTTCGTGCCAACAAAGTACGTGAGAAAAACTAGCGAAAAGGCGAGAAAAAGATTCTTAAAAGAGTTAAAAGTATGCACACCGTCTTTTAGTCTGCTAATGATTTAGTTACACACTATGATCAACGAGATAATTGCGCCACACACATAAAATGACAATTGATCGCATTGGGTTTCATTTTGACAGTGCTCCCACGTTCATTGCGTTATTTACGTTGTTGAGCAGACGAATTTTTTAAACCGATGAAGCAATTGATTAGCGATATCCTTCAAAACTCTCGGATTGTGATTGAAATGTGTGTTCCTCAATTAGGATACACGCCTGCACAGGTAAACTGTACGGTAGATCGTAGCATGGTATGGTCTAAGTTACTCGATACGAATTTCAACTCTGTAGCAAAGAACAGAATGTCCTCAATTTGCAACGATAATTTCAAACAGTCCGCGTAGAAATCTAGTAGCTATTATGACTTTCCAATAATATACTTAACATATAAATTAGCATATTTTATATTCAAATTTTAGCACGAGTAAAACAATAAAAGCATCAACAAAAGCAATTTAAAAATAATAAAATGTCAAAAATTAATGCACATCACTATGCAACTCGTGGGAAAATGCTGTTCCATCAATCAAATAGGTACTTATCGATTGAACTAAAAATCGTGATTCGTGTGCATATCGATATAAAAGCGTTAATTTACATGTCAACGGGTCGTCGTGAGTAATTATTAATGATTATAAAGCCACCTACGCAATCGTACAATGGCTGCGGGCGTCAAGCCTACGCGACCTGTGAATGGGCGACGGCGGGCGATCAATGAAACTAGTGTGTTGTACAATCGATTGTTGTTATCGGTGTCGGAATCGATTGTATTTATCGATGTGGGAATCGATTTGTTTGCTTTTGTGGATTTGAGAGTGATGTATGGTTATCATAGGGCTAGGTTTTGATGAATAGTGCTTAATTGAATTGATGCAGATTTATTATGGGCCTATTGGTGTGATTAGCATACTAATAGGTTGCCTTGTTCTTAAAAGCTGGCTAAAATTTTAACAATATTATTTTAGTTAAAAGTAACGTGACTATTTATATTTGGACTCAAAACGGGACCTCGGTTTATTTATCTCAATTAGCAGGGCCGATTTATAAAGGAAACTCAATTTTAAGAATAGGTACCAACCTAGGTTCTCAATGAAATAATAAACACATTTTTTATTATTATCAAAATTATTTAAGTAAGTAGGTACTTATGTATTACAATTTTTTTTATTAATTTTTATATTTGTCAGCAGAACAAAGTTTTAATACAGCTGGTGATCATGATTTTATGTAAGAATAAAATTCTTGGCATGTTTTTTTATATTCACCTATTAGTTATCAATATCGCTATAAGGACCGGAACCGGTAACTGGGTTTTTTCAGACATCCACAATTGTATTAATTTAAAAAAAAACTCTTTCTATTGGTATATATTCAATTAAAATACAAAAGCTATCATGCTTAATAAAGTTGTTGGTGTGAAAATGTTTGAACACTTCCACCCAACGCATAATTGTCCAGTCTTTTGTCGGGGACACCGGGACGGAGAACCGAAAAAAGGGACGGTTCCGTTAAAAACGGGACGTATGGTCACGTTAGTTAAATGGAAACAAGATGTGACATACCTACTAATCTTATAAGAGGTTGACATTATTAAAATGTACGATCTCTCATTAGTTAATTAAAAAATCGTAGAAAACATAAAACTAACAGCTACTCATAAATCGATCATTCCGATAAGTATCTGCAAATAATGCACAAGATGTAACAAAATATCCCAGATTAAAATCTGTTAGTTTCAAATATATTTTAATTAATGCACTCTACGGAATACATTTACCAATATTAAATATGCATTAAAACATCATTAAACGATTTCAATAGATCGACTCTCGATAACTTTTTATCGATAATTTAACATCACTATTTAGCACCAACGCTGAATATAAACGGATTACCATAACCTAGTGTTGTAATCTCGAATTTTACGTTCGGTTGGTATCACGGATCGCGGTGATTTTTTTAGTCCCATGGACAATAAAAAGTTGTAATAAAAAAGTAATAAAGTTGTTTAAAGCTTTGACTGCTAGTGACAGAGGTAATAAAGGTAAAATGCTAAATAGGACAGTCTATAAACAATATGAATATATTTCAAGCAAATTCTTTGAATTTATGGGCTTAGTAACATTCAGTAGGTACATATCTACCTAAGGACCAACATGATATTATTTATTATTATCATACAAAATGGCATCCTAACTTTAATATTACAAATGGGAAAGTGAGTTTGTTTGATACGCTTTCACGCTAAAACTGCTGAACAGATTTGGCGCTTGGGGACAAAATTTTTTTTTTTTTTTTTTTCTGCCTAAGTCATTTTGGGGACCGCGTACGGGTTGACGTAACGTTGGAAGGCCTCCCACAAGATGGACCGATGACCTTGTGAAGGCCGCAGGAATCAGCTAGATGCGGAAAGCACAGAATCGGTCGAAGTGGCTGTGCTTGGGGAGGTCTATTTTCAGCAGTGGACGTCTTTCGGCTGAAATGATGAAATCATTTTAAAAACCATGGCGGAATGTATGCTTGCACAATATCACAAAAAAGTTGACGCGAAAATTTCGACTCTGTATCACTCGAATGTAAATTCCTCCTTTAGAATAAAAGTTTTGTATCTTGAATTAATGAATAACAAAGAAAACAAACAAACAAAGGTAATTCCAGAAAAATAATGTGCAGCCGTGTAAAAATAAAGATAGAAGTTTTTGAAGAAAAAAAAAATGACACGAAAACTATCAAGAATAGCGGAACATATATGGGATATTTTCGGATACCCCTGGGCATCAGGAATCTAATTTTTTTATGACGTCACTGTTTGGACCACCCTGTATAATTCGTGCCGGTACGAGAGAAAGGAACCTAAGTATCTTTCCTTCCCAATTTAAGGGAGACAATGCCTATTGTCATATGAATGATGTAGAAGCCAACTCTAATATAGATCCTTAATTGTATAGCTACTGTAAACATTGAATCACACTGGAACCGTGACTTGAAAGGCCCTTTTGATTAGAGCAAGTAATTAAAAATATTGCTTCATATAAGTGAGGCAACCGCAAACAGCAATCAGTGCTCTGCTAATTATAACTTATTGGCCACAAACACTAATTGACGACCATGGGATGAAAGATAAAAATGGAGGTAAAAATGGTAGTGGAAATTATAATGGGATTTCAAAGAGATTTATGCAAATTCATGTGAAGATACTATACACCGTGACATTTTTGTCGTCTTACAAAAGCAGCCCATTTCATGTATCCAATGACTACTAAACATTAATAATAAAAATTAAAAAAATATACCTCGTGACATTTTAGTTCCTTTGCCCTGGCCCATTGTAGGTACAAAGGGCCAGTCAATGTACCTGACATAAAATACTTCTAGGAGCAATTAAAAATATTACAATATATTTTTTTTTCAAGTGAAAACTTCTTTAGGCACGTTGGGCATTTTTAAAATGGGACTAAACCACTGATTTCGCGACACGTGATGACACCAGCTTTTGACCATTAAAAAGATATCAACGCGTTGATTACCGCGGTGCCGATTTTTTTTCAAGTTTTCACTTCTGTCGGCACTCCCAGAGTGCCACTGTTTTTTTTTTAAATATTTATTAGCCATTGGATATATGAGTGGGCTGCTTTTGTAAGCCAACTAAAATGTGTGTAAACGGTGTATAAATAAAGATTTTGAAAATAATGGTCTCAATTCTGAACAGTGTCTTGGAGATGAAAATATAATAAGCCTCTTAAGCACTAAGAAGCGGTGAAGGTTTTTTAAGACGTCATTCGATATAAGACGTGTGACGTTGTCAGTCTTGTTTACCTTGTTCTGGAACTATCATTGTGTGTGTACATTGTTTTGGTCATAGGATGTATACAGAGTGGCATCCCACATCGACGCGAAAACTGTTACCACGGATTCAGTACATGATTCTGAAATTTTTCGTCAGTTATTTAAAAAAAAATCAGCTGTTCCATACATTTTGAACGCGTAGGTATTGCACTTTTCTATGAAACAGCAGATTTTTTTTAATAACCGGCGAAATATTTCAACGAATTTGAATCCATGGTTTCAGTTTCGCGTCGATGTCCCTGCCACCCTGTCAATGTTTTGGGACAAAATATTTACATTGTTTTGTTTTGGTAAAACAAATTGTATTCTATGTTTTGTACCAGTACTATACAATGTTATGGAACACTAGTTGTGGACGATACAATGGTTCCTTGTCTGCGTATACATCTTTTTGGATCTGATTGCATACGTATGCTCCAAATGTATTTGTAACGTTACGGTGGATATTTCAGATGGACATCACTGTGAGAACCAATACCTAAAAACTTTATTAGCCCGTTCGGCAAAGTTGATACTAATTACTGTCAACCCTCATCCGACATCCTACGATATCATGATGCACAAATTTGGACATCCGTCACTAATATTCTCAGAAATCTAGACCAAATTCGCAAATCTCATCTTAAAAGGCGTTGACTAATTGAGCGGGCTATTCATCAGTGTTGATATTAATCACATAAATAATGTCTAGACGTATTAATTTGTGATCTTTATCGTTAGCGGGATCAACCTTGAGATTTGGCGTGCCGGATAGAATAGTTAAACTGTGATGTCTGAGATCTCTTCTTGTTTTGAATTGTACTGAAGTGATAACTCTTTTGTAATCATTGATTGCACAGGACCTGTCGATGTGTTCTTTAATTCTCTTTGAAAATGCATCATCCTGTTTAAATTTCATTCAATTCGTAATTAGAATCAACGGACTATCTGAACCGCGCCATCGTTGTTTTTGTACTTTTTAGGGTTCTGTAGTAAACAAGAAACCCTAATAGTTTTGCCATTTCCATCTGTAAGTCTGTCTGTCTGTCCGCGGCTTAGCTCATAGACGCTTAGTACTAGAAAGCTGTAATTTGGCATCGGTATACATATTAATCACTCCGACAAAGTGGCAAAATAAAATAATGAAAAAATAAAATAACGTACCTCCTCTACACGTAAAGTGGGGGTAACGTAACGAAACATGATTTAGTTTCTTTTCTGCTTCATGAAATCACATCGTCTTTTTCTATGGAAGCAGCAAAAAAGCAGTCGATATTCTCTTTATTTATTATCGATTATTTTATTTCTCTGTATTTCTGTCTTTAGCAGTAAAGAGGTATTTTATTTACTCACTCATGCTTCATGCTTCATCAAGACATCAATTTCATTTTTTAAACGTTGAAAAAAGAAGGAGGAGGTTCTCAAGTCAATGCGTATTTTTTTTTTTATGTATGACCACGCATAACTTTTTTGCTAGCCTACCCCGTGTTCCATTGCTAGACAAAGGCCTCGGCTTTCTTCTTCCAAACCTCTCTGTCTTGTGCGATGTCTGGCCATGCAAGACAAAAATTAACGATTTAAAAATAAATTCTAAATACATATTTAATTAAAATTAATTTGAATATCGAACTTGTTTTTCAACATTTCAAACAAAGAAAAGCAACAGATGCTTTACCAGACAAAACGGATTTCAAACCAGTTTGGTATTACAAGTTTATGCAAAATTACTTCCACGTATGGTTTAGTCTACATTCGATCGCCTTCTACTGGAAAATGTATTGCCTAACTTATTAAAATAAATTGTGGAATATTTGTTATACTAATTATGTATTTTTAGAGACTGAGGATTTGTTCATAAGCGGTAGCGGGCAGCGAGAGTTAAATTTTCCTTGATAATCACCCATCATCCTCAAACTCCGACTTATTAATTTAAAAAAAATAGGAAAATCGTCTACTTTTACAATGTTTGTAAATATGTGAGCACCATGTATCTATCACTTAATTAAATAATCTGATAAAATTATATGTAGTTGCTTCATTTTTAATTCTTTTTACCTATTGTGGTATAGTAATTTTATTCTAGGTACATCGTCTTCACATATAATTATTTAACGAATGTACGTACTTATACAAACTATTGTAAAACATTTTAAAAGAGTAACGATGGAGTTTTTTGCCCATTCTTCTCCATACGAAAACTACCTTTTGAAAGAGGCGACTAGAATCAATTATATTATTTTGTAAATTTTGACGTTCAAAAGTGCCATACATGGGCTTATTTGAAATAAATGATTTGACTTTGACATGCTCCAAGCAAGCATGATAAGCTAACTAAAATAATAATCCTGTCTTTTCCCTACTGCATTATTTAAAGAGAAACCTACACAATATCAACTTCTTGTTTGCGAATCGATGATACAACATTCGTCTAGTTAACTATACTCGATTTGAAATAAGATTCGAAATTTAACTAAACATTTTTTACAGTCCGTTCAATCGATTTTGACTTCTATTGCGTTGGTGGCATGACGAATGGCAGCTGCAGTAACAGTTGGTATTGTAACCACTTTTGTGTTTTTAATGCCATCCTTATGTCTACGGTATAGAAGTCAGAATCGGTTGAATGGACTGAAAAAAAAAGTTTGTTTAAATATCTAATCTTATTTCAAATGGAGCATAGATTATTTTGACCCAGTGAGTGGTCACGCTTTAGCTTTACATGCAAAAATTTGCAGTAGTACTGGATGTTGGAAGGACCCACATATAATATCAACATAACCGCAGTTATTTCAATTGGTCTATTTGCTGGTTCTCTCTCTTCACCGGGAAAAGTGCAATGCAAGTTTTATTGAAAATGTTAAACTCAAACTCAAAGTAAATCATTTACAGGCACTTTTGAATTGTCTAGGAATCGGTCAGTCAGAAATATAAAGCTAGTTGCCCATTCCAAAGTGTAGTAGGTAGGTTACCTATGGAGAAGAACGGGCAAGAAACTCCACAGACACTCTTTTAAATAAAAAATTGTTACAAAATATTGGTTACATCATTCATGTTCAAATTACACATGTGAGAATAATGTAGAAAGATGTGCACGTTTAGAAGCGGCCGTAATAATAACTAAAGAACCGCTTCCGCCTATCACAGCGCTCCATACAATTCACCGTTGCCTCCGAACAGAAACATGACCGTTCTGTCATTGTAGTCGGCGCCTACGCATGCGTGGGCGACGCGGCCCGCGAGTGAGCCAGCACCTTTACTTTCCAATTTTAGATGCTATATCATGTATAATGAGTTAGTTACTTTGTAACTATGAATAATATGGTAAGTTGCTGATGTGCCGACTGGTTTTACTGCTTGGAACTCTTTTTGTTTTAAAACCTATTATCCAATACAAGTTCCCTAAGACAAAATGTAAAAAAAAAAATGTAGCTACAGTACAAATATGTTCTTAAGTCCCTCGGCAAACCTCGTATTTCGTCAGCCTTCGGATTTCTATCAGTTGTCCTTTGCACTTGGTGTAGAAAGGATGCTCTCCTCAATCGACTTGGAAGTATATAGAGTTGTTAATACTCTTTTAACTTAATGTAATTTATTTAAAAAATTGTAGGAAAGCTGCTAAAGTCTCACGAAAATAGTTTTACAACTCTATATAGTTCACAAGAAAATCGAAACAAAACAACAATAAAGTACTTAGTTCTGAATTCAAATTATCATACAAGATAAATCTAATAATTGATGGACATGGAAATTAGCATTCTTTTGCATTCGGAAATGCTATGATGCCCGAGGGACATTAAGAGAAGAGAAATACCTATCTACCTGCGAAAGTATTTTTCCAAAACTTTCTAGTTCTTCATTCTGCCGAACTATTCTGTAAAAATCTCACTTTTAAAACTGGTGAAGTGAGCTTGAAGTGTTTGAAGTAAGCTGTCAATAGTGTCAATGAAAGTTCACTACACTTAAATGTATACAGTCCAGTACCCCAATTGCGTAATACAACACAATCACGTGAATGAAGCAATGCTTCAAAGCTTCATAAGTTGAAAAAAAATCTGCTCAACAACGTAAATAACTCAATGAATGTTGTTGAACTGTCAAAATGAAACAAATTAGGCATAATTGTTTACGAAAATAAGTTACGCAGTTAGCGGACAAGCTGTTCTTAAATCACATAAAACGATCGCTCATCGATCGTGTCGTTATACGCATATCGACGGTGTAGTATCAATATCTAATAACTACAAAACCATGATTTTACAGGAAGCGAAAAAAAAATCAATAGTTTTTAACACTTGAATATTTTTGTTTTTTTTTTTTTAAATAGTAGGAAACGCAATAGTAGGAGACACCGCTCGTCGCGCGACGAGCGGGTGTCTTTGTGTCGCGTCGCGTGTCGCGCCTGTTTGAAAGACCCTTAAGATGGCCATAAAAGATCTTGTGTCTTTGCGAATACGAGCCTTTCATACTACTACGAATAAGTAATAAAGTGAAAACCGCCAAAATGTTAGTTATTAGATATCGATACTTCACCGTCGATATTTAATTTAACCGCCTCTGTGGTCTTGTGGTTAGACAACCTGTCTCAGACCTTGAGGTCCCGGGTTCGATTCCCAGTGGGGGAATAATTTTCTACTCGGCTTGGTGGTAGGGCTTATCCTAAGTCCGCCTGGCTAGCTACCACTATCTTATCGAAGTCTACCGCCATAACAACAATGTTAACAGCATTGATGTGTTTTGGCAATCAGCTCGCTTCCACCTTCGGCCTGATCATCACTTACCATCAGGTGAGATGAAGGCCGAAAAATACAGAACTGTATACAAATAGGCATGCAGTTTATGAAATAACTATAAAATGAATGTTGCCAACACATTTCTAACTAGACCTTTCTATACGACTTCTATGTTATAAACTTGCAACAGAACGGTTGGTTTTATAGACCATTTCTATCGATATCATAAAATAATCGAGGGAAATGTCCACAAGCTCAAGTGACGACGATTTGAAACTTTATCTAAATTATCATCTGACTAAACTATTCCGTAAAATCAAGTTACAAGTTCCATCGTTCCGCATTCCATGGAAATTAGAGTGGACATTATTCAGAAATTAGTGGTTTTATTGTTTTGTTTTCATCTTGCTTTGCTCAAGCAAGAAAATCGGTCAACAGCAGGTCTAAAAGATGAAGAAGTTTATAATAATTTTTAGGTGAAATAGCAGTTGTTTAATATCGATATTCGGTTGTCACGAATATCGGGGCAACTGGAGGTTATTTGGGGAAACGATAGGCAGAATCATGTTATTGAATAATCTAAAAACTCTGCTTAACATCTACAATAAACAGAAAAAAATACTGGATTCTGGTCCATATGAGAAAGGAGCAACAGCATGATCAGCCTAAAATGTTCCCTCTGCAGGGACACAAGCTTGCTCTCTGTGAGAGGGAGTGGGCCGTAGTCCACCGCACGGGCCCAGTGCGGGTTAATGGATGTCACATGTCTCTGAATTTTTGGTTCTAGGACATTTCGGTTTCTTCACGATGTTTTCCTTCACCGTTTTGAGAGCAGTGGTGATGAAATAATGTACAAAAAGTTAAACGTCTGTCAAAGTTAGAACCTACGACCTACAACTCTTAAGTCACAGCCGTTACCTCTTGGCCACAGTTGCTCCCAGAAAGGAGTACAGTGTATTACAGTAACGGTTTGAAACCTGAACGCGGTAGAAACTATTTCCCATAAACTCCTTTCAAAATCTAAGGAATTACTCAATGCCAATGTTCTTCCATACAGCTCCCACAGCAAACATTAATTGATTAAATGCATATTAAAACAAACGCGTACTTGGGAAGCTTTTCTTTGGTTTTGAAGCAAAAAGATAAAGAAGGAAAACTTGTCTCAGTACACGTCAGCATTCCTTCTACGGCTCAGCGCAGTTTACAATGTGACAGTTCGATTGATTCGCATATATGCACCTGCTGTGGGGTATGGATAAGACAACATACATACAGCGCAACGCTTTTCGAATCACCAGCCACAGCCTTTTTCTAACTGGTGTTGCATAAGCCGAGCGTTTGTAAGCCAAAGAGGCGTTTTTCGCCAGTCATCCCTAATGAATAGGATCTTATAATAATAGGATCTCTTCTTGAATTTTAGATCGGTGGCCACCAGTAATAAGCCGTTTTGTTTTAGACCATTTTAAGATAGTTAATTGATTCAGGCGTGACCTCGCGGAAATCCATTATAAAATGATGATGTGCATATATTGAGTAACCCGTTCCGCCCAGCTATCTCCAAAGAGTCCCAAAAAGACCCTGGAAGCAATCTACACGTGTTTCACCTCTCAACGAGGCATCCTCAGGATGACGGTTGACTTGTTACTGCACCCATTTATATAGGATATAAGTGGGTTGGACGGGCGATAAAGCTCAGTCTGCGCTCGGTGCTTGGTGTGGCAACACGCCGTGTTCGAGTCGCAACAAGTCAACCGTCATCCTGAGGATGCCTCGTTGAGAGGTGAAACACGTGTCGAATTCTTCCAGGGTCTTTTTGGGACTCTTTGGAGATAGCTGGGCGGAACGGGTTACTAAATATATCCACATCATAAATTTTTTTTAGGCCATTTTGCTCTAAAGGTACTTTTAACTAAATTGTTCCTGCTATTTCTTTTTTTAACTGTTAAAAAAAAAGGCGCCACTTCACCGGCCAGAGAATCATGGCGCCGGCGATAGTCTTGGCCGTGTAGATAGCGCCTTAACAGTTAACATTTTGATGTTATGAAAATCAAATAGTTAACTTCATTAATATTTTACAAAAAATGGTCTAATTGAATCACAGGTTATAACGTAAGCGAGGAGAGCAGTCAAGTAGTGGCCCAGTGGTACCGGCACCGACTTAGGAGTTGCAGGCACTTTATATTTTGTAAATTATTTTATCACCACTGCTCTCAAAACGGTGAAGGAAAATATCGTGAGTAAAAGCAGCATATTCTAGAACTCAAAATTCGAAGACATGTAACATCGACTTATCCGCACTGGGCCTGCGACGTGGATTATAGCCCACTCCCTCTTGAAGACAGGTCTGTTCCAGTAGTGGAAAAATTATAGGTTGATTATGCCACAGATTATGCTATACCTAAGCTTTTTCATGAACAGCAACAGCTCTTGTTTGTGTGCTACAACAAACTTTGAGTGTAACTTCAATTATTTTGGCAACACAGCAATATACAGCAAAAGAAATTACCCTAGTTAGTACTTTATTAAATAGCCAATCTTTGCAAGGTGAGGTACTAAAGTTTACTAGCGCTCTATGTCTCACCTTCATACTCTAACCCCCTATTGATAGCAGATAGATCCCTGTTCAATCCATCGCCTTGTATCAAAGATAAATGGGTTAGCATACTTATGCAATTGCTTGTAGTAATAAGCTATCGGCAATGATTAGTACGTGGCATGAATGATGCATACGTGCCTGTTGTAAGTGCTGGAAATAGATGTGTTATGTTTGTGGATACTCCGTCATTGTTATGAGATCCTGGTAGTAAGTGGCCGTGGACATAGGTAATATTATGTTAAATTAGCAGCGCCCCGCATAAGTCTCGATCCCGTGGGAATATCGGGATAAAAAGTATCGTATGCGTTAATCCAGTGTAATAATAAACTATTTGCGTGCCAAATTTCATCCAAATTCGTTCAGTAGTTTTTGCGTGAACGAGTAACAAATATCCATCCATCCATTCTCACAAACTTTCGCTTTTATAATTTTTGTAGGATAGCATTACATACATCACATCACGCCTGTAATCCCCGAAGGGTTAGGCAGAGGTGCACCTATAGTACACCCACAGTTCGCCAGTTATGTTTAAGTTCCATGTAATAAGGGGCGAGACTATTGTCATCAACCGGGCACAAATCCAGACTACGGGCTGCTACTGAGAATTTCCAGATAGAAAAACCCAATAACACTTTTCCCGACCCGGGAATCGACCCCCGGACCTCATACTCAGCAGTAGCGCCACTAGACCAACGAGGCAGAATAGGATTAGTTATTACTGTTCCACTGCAGGGCAAAGGCCTCTTCTCATACAGAGAAGGCACGAGCATTGATCACCACGCTTGCTCTTATTATTCCACAGGGCGCGGGCGGCCGTCATTTAGCGGGTGTCTACAAGTCATAACTTATGACCCCTGTTGAAAATTTGCAAAATTTTAATGGATTTAGGGTAATTTTGGTACAAAAATGTGTGTGTGTGTGTGTGTGTGTGTCTGTGTGTGTGTGTGATGTGTGTGTGTGTTATTGCTATTTAAAATTAGATTATTTTTATTTTCAATAATAATATAAAGATTTTTTATTACTTTTTGGTAACGTTATTGCAGTACCTATGTGCCCCTTTTGGATCAGATAAGGTTTTTTTACATATTGTATAAGTAAGTAATAAAAAAAAAACTGGCACTCCTGAAGTGCCGACAGAAGTGAAAACTTGAACAATTTTATTGTGCAGGAATTACTTTTAATAAGGTGTCGGTAACGGTAACAGTGTCGCGAGTTCAATTGTTTTTTTCCATCTCAAAAATGCCTAACGCGCCTAAAGAAGTTTTCACTTCAAAAATGCAAATCGTCATTATTATTATGTTCTTGTCCTTGTCCCAATTTATTTAAGGTTGCTGTTACACGTCTTCTTCGGTAACACATTTCTAGCAGCTGGCAGAGCTGTCTGTTTAATTGACGCAGTTGGCTAAAGAATTGCCTATTCTTTTGAAAGATATTCTACTTTTAATTGTGATATGGTTTAGTAGCCAGATGATTATGAAGATCAATCAATCTACCTAACCTTTTCCCAACTATGTTGGGATCGCCTTCTAGTCTACTCGGATGCAGCTAAATACCAGTATTTTACATGAAGCGACTGCCTATCTAACCTCCACAACCCAGTAACTGGGTAATACGATACCCCTTGGTAAGACTCAAAGAGAGAGGCTGTATAGTCATTGGTAAGACTGGTTGTCAGACTTGCTGGCTTTTGACGACCCGCAACGACTGTCAAAGATCTACGAATGACAGCCGGGACCAACGGCTTAGCGTGCGTTTCAAGGCACGGAAGAGACTCGATATGTAAAAATGGTCACTCATCCACGGACCAAACTCGGCAAGCGTAGCTTAACCTGATGGATTCACCCGTGCGGCTGTTATTACTTATCTATGAGCTCATTCGAATATGATGAAAATTATGTGGTTTCGAATAGCTACATCTACAATCCTTAGTGGATTGTGATAAATGGAACAATGGATCCGGGCAGAGGGAGAGCAGGGCATGTTCTTTAAAAAAAAAATGATTGACCATAAAACTGTTGGTATATTGTCTTAATTTAACAATACACACCAAAACTAGGTTTGATACCAAAACGAGATGAAAAATACAACCTTTCCAAGACATAGAGCAGCCACAAAGAATAGCCACACTCCATCATTTCAAAGAAAATACAAAACTTTGCAAAATAAATAAAGGTATCGAATCAACCTCTCGTTAGCCGAGGTAGGCCGAAGAATCGTTGGAATCGATTGCAAAAACGATCGCAAGGCAATCGTTTATCGAACGACAGTCAATGACCGAACAAGGGACGTGGGAATCTTGTCCGAGTGACATTACTGGCTGCATTGTCAGACTTTTTGGCTTCTTTGAAGGTTGGAACGAATATCGTACTCCCTGCGGTGTAAACAGGGCGTAATTCAATTGGTACTGTGTGTTATTACATGTTGGGTGCACGCCAAATAAGACCCGACGAAATGTTCCCAATATATAAAACGTAAAACTTTTTTGAGGATGATATTCTCGTAACTTAAAATAAAGCATGTCTATTTCTTTTTTACATCTATTTAATATATTGAATCACATTTTAATTTTAATAAATTATTTTTCTTTAAGTACTGGTACACCGTCTAAATATTTGTTTGCTGCACCGGTCGACGTCATTACGTCGGCGCCGGCTGTCGCTGAAAACCAGCGCTGGGGCTCTATCTTGCATAGGGTCGTAGCATAATGCTGAGCGATAGCCGATTTGCGTGGATGTGACGCATGCTTCCCCAACCTTTTCTCATTTATGTATTTAAAACTTTTTTTTGCGTCATGTTTACCGCAAATAAACGTTTTTTCTTTTTTTCTTTCTTTCTTTCTTATCGCCTGCCAGTTTTAGCGGGATGAACTGCTTAAGTAATGTGGATTATGGTGTCATGTTTTTTTAGGTCACATCCACGGCTATTAAATTGAACTAGTATAGTGGTCGCTCAGTGGTCGAAATTCGACCATAATTCATTTAAATTATATGTTTGATAGGATAGTTCATACTAATTCTATGTATAGTATGTACAGTGGACAAAAGTTACGCATACCTACTCAGTTAAGAAAATATTTCTGCGGCAGCGCAGCTAGTGACAGACCACACCCCTTCCTGGTTTCGCCCAATTAGAGACAATATGCATTAGTGTGAGTACAGGGCGTGTAACAAAAAAATGCGAATGAATATGCAGAAGTTTGGCCCATTGTACTTATTAATTCCATACTGCCATGTCATTATTCCATAGTGTGTCAAACGCATCGTAGTGCGTGTACCAAATGTTTTTTTGATTAATTTTATTTATTTCTAATGCATTTAATATAAAAAAATATTAGCTTTCTGCACTCCTTCTCTATATAAACTTTAACTTTGCCAAATTTCATATTCCTCCGTCCGCGTAATTTTCGTAAAAGGCGTACAAAGTTTTTGCTTCACGTATTAATATTATTATTATAGATTAAGTCATTTAGTTGGTTATGTACATCCTAGGTAGTGAGTTCTGCTATGTAACATCTTGCTGACTAGTTTACTTAACTAAGTATTTCACCCACGATATATTGTTCATGCGTGCTGATATGCTGATACGAGAGAAGAATTACGGTTTCTTTCAGGTTCTGTAATGTTTATTTCTTACGTGAACATAGTTTTTTGGGCCTTTTTGTGAGCCTTTTTGGCTCTTTGGCCTAAAAACGTGGGTATTCCATGTGCTTTAAACAAGACTCGATAATTTCGAATCTGTGAGTCAGCTTTTTTCTGTTGATTTGTGCACGACATCGAAAAGGAGGCGCTATAGATGTGGTGTGTAACTGTTCAAGACATGTTGTTTTTTAATAAATTGTTACTGATATTTTATAAAATACAACTTGAACATATTTGACTCATTGTGTTCCTATCTACCTACTGAGAACTCCGCAAAAAAGTAGGTAAAGAACCCTGAATTAACAAGATTTTACTCCACGTAGATTTCATTTAATTTTTGGGGTTACCGCAAAAGGAAACAACGGAACCCTTATAGGATCAGTCGTGTGTCTGTCTATCCGTCTGTCACAGCCAATTTGCTCCGAATCGAATGGATCAATTAAGTTGAAATTTGGTACATATATGTATTTCTGTGATCCAAAATACGAACGTGTAACGTAAATAAATGAATTTTGAATATAGGGGTCACTTTTGGGGGGCAAACAAGAAAAAAAAAGTTTTGCTAACTGTACCGTGTGACCCTAAGTTTATTCTATTTTCAAGACAACTACAAAACTCAAAACTCAAAGCATTTATTTCAATTAAACCATTTACAGGCACTTTTGAATTGTCAAAGAGTCGGTCAGTTAGTCAGAAAGTTGAAGCTAATTGCCCATTCCAAAACGTAGATCTCTATGGAGAAGAACGGGCAAGAAACTCCAAGGACACTCTTTGAAATATAGATACACACACATACAGTCAAAAGACTTACTGGTTAAAATACCTAAAGATCGTTTCAGCGATTTTTCGAATAACTATTGAACGAAATGCATAAAGGAGAATTCATTTACGGTTTATTCAACTTTTTACTACAATTAATTCACCTTTTTTTTTTGAGGGTGGGAAATCATCAAATAACTTCTCCCGCTCTGGGCGGAGCGGGAGGGCGTGTCAGACTCTTACTGACTAAAACCCACCCGTGTTCCTTCGGTTGCCCTGTCGCCGGGGGCCACGATCTCCCTTTCGGTTTTCTTCGCAACCCCGGCAGGCATCGGCCCTAGTGGACCCCTTCAATTCTGCTGACATCTCTTTGAGGCGCGCGTGGAACACAACGCGCCGTCGACCCGGGCCTGGTCCTTATCGGACGGTGAGCCACCCATTGCTCACCGCCCGCAAGCCCGCGCCTACGGTGGCCGGAAATCGCCTCGCGATTCCCGACGCCTTGGGCGTCTCCTCCTGCGGTGGTTAGGGGCGTAAGGAGGAGGCGGAACGCGTGAGGGAGAGGCAAATTTCGCGCCCTCACGCCCCTAACAATTAATTCACCTAAGGGTGATTAAACTAACGGACGATTCACCTACTGTTGATTTATCTGTGGTCAATATTTGAAATTATTTAAGTCAGCGTAGTCGACGGAGCCCCGCTTGGCGGAGCACCTATTTCTGCGTGGTTTAGAAAAATATAGCGGGCGAAGCGAGCTCGGGACTTGGGGCACCCCGACTCGGACAGCTTCTAACCTAACCTGTCCGAGTCGGGGTGCCCCAAGTCCCGAGCTCACTTTGCTCGCTCTTGAAAATATCTAAGTACAGAGTATCAAATGTCCTAAATATCGTGATAATATCGTATTATATCGTATCGTGTCGTAATCTTATGTCATGTCATTTAATTTTATATTATTCTTATTTATACCCAAAACTACTGGACTTAAAATTTTGATAAAAATACATAGTTATGGCTCTTTACTCATAGATTACAGGAACACCTATAAGAAGTCTATGTTCTTAAAATAACATGGTAAATCTCTCAACATTGTGCGTAGAAACTTACATTTGCAGTTGGAATGTATGGGAGAACATGATTTTCAACTACAATGTTAAGTTTGTTCCTGGGATAAATAAATTCATCTCAACTACGGAACCCTTCATTGTGCGTAGTCTAACACGCACTTGACCGGTTTTTCTAATATAAGAAAAACTGGATTTTTGATCCGTGAAAAAAGAGTTCGGGCTCATTATGTTGGGTGCATGGATAAGTTTTAACTACTAAGGTACTCCCCTTAGGTGTATACAAGGCAGATATTTATTGTCATTCTGTGAACCACCATTGTTTTTGAATCTCGTAGCCAGCATGTGGTGTCAAGACCGGATGCATTATTCAGGTTTTTGGGTTTCGTGAAGACATTATGGGAAAGTTATCACGTTTGCCACCTGTGGCGTTAATAAGTACATAAAAATTCTTAAATCAATAGCTTTTATCTTTTGGGTGTAAAAGATTCTCAAGATTTGGCAAAAAGTGTTTTAGTAACAGCATTAATAATGAGTTTATTGGGAGTTAGTCGACACAAAACAAATAATTTTTTTTTAATGATTGGCGGGAATATTAAACATAACCTACTGTATAGACGAGATCTTTCGCCTCTAAAACCAAATGCTAAAGGATAACATATTGCAGACAAACTATGTTCTTAATGTCCCTCGGCAAACCTCGTGTTCTCTTCGGATTTCTATCAGTTACCCTTTGCACTTGGTGCAGACCGGACGCTCTCAATCGACTTGGAAGTATATAGAGTTGTTATTACTCTTTTAACTTAATATAATTTATTTGAAAAATGGGAGGAAAGCCGCTTAAGTCGCAGGCACGACAGATAGGAAAATAGTTTTACAGCTCTATATAGTTCACACGGAAATTAAAACAAAACAACAATAAAGTACATAGTTCTGAATTCAAATTATTATACACGATAAATCTAATAATTGATGGACATAGAAATTAGCATTCGTTTGTATTCGGAAATCCGATTATGCCCGAGGGACATTAAGAAAATAGAAATACTGTAACATAACATCACCCCTGTACTTTCCCGAAGGGTTAGGCAGAGGTATACCTTAGCATGTACGCCCACATTCCGCCAGCTAGCCCAACAAAGCATCAAATCAATGCCAAGGGATGTTACAGACAAAGTTTAAGAGCATTCATTCTAAAAGTTGGCAACGTCGCAAATAGCTGTCAAATATTTCGCTGTTTTCATTAATTTGGAAACATTTCCTTTATGGAAATATGAAATATCATAATATAATAAAATATTGATTATGAAACACAATAATTAATATCGTTACACTGAATATTTAGTCATAGATGTAAAAAAAAGTATTTGGAAACTTTCCAAATGTCTTTCTTATACCTAAAACGGTTCCAATATCAAATTCAGTGTTATAATAGCAACACATTATTAATATTTTAGTTTTATTATCTATTATCTTTAAAATCATCAAAATATACCAGTTTTATGTACACATTGACATTGTTAAAAATTATATTCAAAATGATATAATTACTTTGTAAATTATTATATTATTTTAATTTTTGCGAATGTGAGGACTATGTGGATATTATTATAAATTTTATTTCTCAGCTAGTTTTAATGATGGTCTGGTAGTTTGAGTAGTTTATGCGACCTACTCAAATGTCCTTTCTTTGGTATTGTTCGTCGAGTTGAGCTCCACGATTACTGACAAATGCTTGCACTGACTGGACAGGTCCACTCAAATCTGTGTGGTTCTTTCCTCAAAAGACCATTTCAGACACTAATCTACATGGTCCTCATATGGCCTGACCAAGATTATGTCTGGACTTTAAAAGAGACTGCGACCCCTGAGTTTGTTTCGGCCTTTCTTCTCAGAGTAGTCAGATAGGGAACGCCGAACTCATCTAGTTTATTATTTTTAATTTTAAATATGAGGTGTAAATGTGATTCCGATATCCTATTTACAGAATAAACAATTTCATTTAATTTCATATCTCAATTCCTCTTAGCAGTTGAACATTATGGCGGTAACGCCCCAGATGAACCCACTGACAAGTAGCCATATTGGATTTGCATAATAAACGATACCAGATTAACATAAACGCCGTGCTACTTCTAAATAATAATAAAGCAGTTTCCCACGTGTCTGGCAATAAAATAATAGTTATGATTAATAAAACAATGGTTTATTATCGGTGTGTAGGCTGACAACGCCGTTTTGATGCAGCGCTCCGCTATAACGTTTGGTGATAGAAAATGTAATGTGTTATGTTTGAATAACAAATTTTTATTTGATGCTGTATATTTAGTACATTCAATATAAGCTGTATTTTATTGTATTTATACGTTTTTTAGGGTTCCGAACCTCAAAAGGAAAAAAACGGAACCCTTATAGGATCACGGAGTTGTTCGTCCGTCAGCGCATACGAACGCGTGGAGGTAACAAGTTGATATTAATATCAAATACGTAGGTCTATGGTTTCTTGTAGCTCTAAAAATAATAAGAAGAATAATAAGATGTATTTTGATGCTCGCAAATAAATCAAAACCTACAGGGCTTTCCGTAGACCTGGCAGGAAGCAAGGTCTTATAGCTCAAATAAAGAAAATAGTCTGAAAATCGTTAATTAGTACTTTTATCACATACAAAAATACGATTACATACTTACATTATTTACGGTTGGAGAGTTGACCGTGACGTAAATCGATGTATGCGGAAACATGTTTTTCAACTATAATGTTAAGCTTGTTTTTGGGATAAATTCATCCCAACTGCGGAACCCGTCATTGTGCGTGGTCCAACACGCAATTGGCCCGTTTTTTAGAACTAAGCAGGGCTTGTATCTTGGGGGTCGGAGTGCGATTGAGCAGAAAGAAATATGTCGGTTTACAAGGCTAGTTTAGTAATAGATAAACACATGTTTACGCCACACTATATCCAAACCATAACAGATACAAATATAGATACAGAATAATCATATTGCAAGCGAGTAATTATCTGCCTGTCTAGTCACTTTGTCACCTCCAAAAATAGAGTTATGCATCTAAATACAAGAGCAAATTGAGCAATAATAATACCAATATTAAGCCAATACCGAATAGCTGTGAATTAATTCAAAAGCGCATTGTTTTTTCAACATTTAAATGCAATTTTACATACCTAACTAACAATTAAAAACAATTGACTATTTACTTTTTAAATATGGAAGTAAATATGGAACTATTCTCAAAATAAACAATTACTAAATTCAATCAAGCGCACACAATTTTTATTCGATTTCAAAACAATTGAACCGGGACAAAAATCACTCGATTACAGTCCCGCCATCGAGAGAATGCGTTCTTGTAACCTGTCAGTTTCATACTAACGAATATGTGTTTTGTGAATTTGATACTTATTACAACTAGAAATTGTCCAACTGACAGGTGTCAGGAAAGCATTCTCTGAACGGCCGGACTGTAGTTCGGATAAACCCGCTCGCAGTTTCGTAACTTTACGTTATTTTCCTATGGGAAAGTAGTGAAATTTGAATTTTAACGATTGCTGGGCACTTTTAAAATAATGTTATGTCACTTAGGTTTGATAAAAGTATCTTGTTTTACCGAATACCGATGACTTTCCATTTGGTATTGATTTAGTGTATGTATACTATGGTTATGTAAAAAGTAGCCGATTAAATTAAAAAATGTTTATTTATGAGAAATCGGCTTTCGTCGATTGATTCAATGGGATTCGGTTAATCCTACTGTACACTCAATGATTGAATGATGAATTGTTATTTCATGAACCCATATTTTTTAGTTGTTATTAAACTTGTTAAGGGCTGATTTTTCAATAGTCAAATAACTCTTTCTGAAGAATAAATATTTCATTTTGTCAATTTTTGTATAGGAAACAGAACCCTAATTGCGTAATACACGATCATGCATAATCTGAAACGTTTTGAAACATATTAGTATCTATTGCTTCATAAGTTGGCAAAACAACAACGTAAATAACGCAAAGAATGTTGTTGAACTGTCAAAATGAAACAGATTAGTCTTAATCGTTTACGAAAATGTGTTACGTAATTAGGGTACTGATCAATGATTTGGCCCACTTAATGATGATTATGACAGACAACACACAGCACAGCTTAAACTGCAGAAGATGAAACATAAAATAGAAAAATAATGTGTGGCACTCTGGGAGCGCCGACAGAAGTGAAAACTTGAAAAACAATCGGCATCGCGGAATTAACGCGTTGATGTTTTTTACTCTACGCACAGCGGTAATCATCTCGTTGATGTCTTTTTAATGGTCAAAAGCTAGTGTCATCACGGTTTCGCGAAATCAATGGTTTAGTCCAATCTCAAAAATGCCCAACGCACGTAAAGAAGTTTTCACATCAAATTTAAAAAATCTGCCGATAGGGTTTTACGGTTAAGCGTTAAGGTATTCTTAAGTATTTTCAAAAATCAACGCCTAGGGAAATACTAATAATGGGGTTTTCTTTCTGGTACCATGTATGAAAACCTACCTATAATTGTTTTATAATTTATCTAACGCCATCTTTAAAAGTTTAGAGCAGAGCACTTTAGATTTTGTTTAAAGAAGTGGTGGCACAGTGGTAACGGCCGCGACTTACGAGTAGTAGCTCGTAGGTTCGAACCCTGACCGGCGCTTTACTTTGTGTACATTATTTCATCACCACTGCTCTCAAAACGGTGAAGGAAAACATCGTGAGGAAACCGGTAGTCCTAGAACCGAAAATTCGAAGATATGTGACATTTATCAACCCGCACTGGGCCCGCGTGGGAACATTGTAGGCTGATTATTTAGAATGCATGGAGAAGCTTTCCAGAAGACTTTTTCAAGTATTTAAATAATAAAAAATCTTTCCGGTAGGTATAAAATCTTACCTATCTTGACGAAATTTATAATGCGACAAAGGAGTCTAAAAACAATCTAAACAAGGTATAGGACTAACCTTCCTGTTAAAGTAAACACCTTAACCAATTTTATTACCGACGAACCTTAATTATTCAATTTAATATCGATAAACAATTAACTAGAAGCGGTATATCGATTATCTCAAGGGAGAATCTCTTAATTAATGTCAATTAGATGGTACCTGAGATAATGCCGGTAATGGGACCCGAATGCAAATCAGTTTGGATTCGGAAACCACTTTTAGGCCTGAATTAGATCATTGTTACCCGCCATATTTATGTCAAACGGGTTTTGAATACTTTTTTGGGTGCAAACTTGGATAATTTCGACATTCCGATGATTTCAATACGTATGGTATCTATCCTATACTATTAAATGAGCAATATTTGTTAATATATTTGTAATTACGTTCTCGAAAACGGCTCTAACGATTTCGATGAAAGTTGGCGCAATATAGGCGTTTATAAATAATCATCCATTTTTCATCGACGATGAAAAATCGATCAGCCTAGGTCTCATATCTGATGGGAAAATTCGTTTTCTCTATTTTCACCCGAGCAGAGCTCGGTCGCCCAGGTAATAGTATTTAAACTCGAAATCATTTTATAACTCCGTCTTGCAAGTGACCCAAATAATGATTAGAGTTTTCAATGACAGTGAAAAATTACGAAAATAATTATGTTCTTATGTAGAAAATAGAATTTAAGCTGTACTAGTAAAACAAACAAAGATTGCAGTTCAAATGTACCGAAAAGCGAAATATTTCCGATGCATCGAGGGTCGATTAATATAGAAAAAAATATTAATAATATTTCAAACCGCTCTTGCAGACGGGCGACACCGGTAATTGTTTTACCGTGAAGTTTTCTTAAAAATTGTTTTATGAGAGTCGCGTTGCGCCTGTCTGCTTGGGAGCCTTTAATCGTAATCTAAAATCATTGGTGTTTTATGTTCCAATTCCTTGAAAGAACTTTTATTTTTGACATTGTGTTCATTCATATCGAGCTGAGTTAGTCTATAACTAAATTAATAATGTTTTTTGTGAGATGGAAATAATAAGGTTGGCAACACTAGTTTATGGTTGATGTCAGGTTTGGTCGATGTTTATTTATTTATTTTATTTATACTTTATTTATTGTACACCACAAAAATACATAACAAAAAATAAATCAAACTCTACAAAGTAGGTATACAATGGGCGGCCTTATCGCTTTCCGCGATCTCTTCCAGGCAACCTTGGAATGGACAGTGATTTGCCTGGACATAAAATGGGGCTGTCGTTGGTGCAAATATAAAGTATAAGATATACTAGAATAGATACACAGATATATACATATCCTAAATAATAGATACATAAATACTTACTAAATATATAAGCAACAAAAATAAGTGAAGACTATAGATAATTACAGTTACGAGAACAAGATCACAACGACAAGTAATGTTCCTTTACGAGTCTCTTAAAAACAGGTAATGATTGCGCGCTTTTATTTCACTATAATAAATCATTAAGAAATACACATGTTTTGCGGGAACAATGCTCAATACATAATGTTTTATATAGAGAATTTTATTTTAAAACAAGGAATGGTTGCTATGGAATGACGCTATTTTGAGAGAATGATTGCTAGCCCAATCTAGAGCTCCAACAAACACTCACAAATCTGTTCTTTTAATAAAAAAGATAATCTTAAAATAAAATCTCTCTTCAATAAATACAATCCAACAAGGTCAGGTTATCCGGAAGTTAGTGATGCGACACAAGACGATGAGTATGAACCGAGTACATCACAAACACGGTCACTGTGATAAGATATGGATGGAACTGTCTTATTGTACTGTTCTAATTCAGTGTATGGACTTATCCTATACTATTAAACGAGCAATATTTGTGTATATATATATATATGTATGTATATGTTTGTAATCATGTTCTAGCGGTTTCGATGAAAGTTGCAATACAGGGATTTACGGGGGCGAAAAATCGATCTAGCTAGGTCTCTTATCTGGGAAAGTTCGTGATCTCCGTATTTTCACCCGAGCAGAGCTCAGTCGCCTAAAGTTTAGAACAAGATGGCTACCTTAGAATAATGACATGGCATGGAATTAGTAAGTACCTATTAATATGGCAGCATGGAATTAGTAGGTACCTATTAACATGGCAGCATAGAATTAGTAAGTACCTATTAACATGGCAGCATGGAATTAGTAAGTACCTATTAACATGGCAGCATGGAATTAGTAGGTACCTATTAACATGGCAGCATGGAATTAGTAAGTACCTACTATCATGGCAGCATGGAATTAGTAAGTACCTATTAACATGGCAGCATGGAATTAGTATGTACTAGTTTGGGTGGGTATCTAATAATCTTTATAATTTCATACAACTTTAAATAGATGCCGTCGTTGTATTTCGTTTAAGTCTGGAATACTTATGCTATTAAAAAGCATTCTCTCGGTGTATGTAAAACTAGCTGCACCCCACGGTTTCACCCACATAAATCTCGATTTCGTGAGAATATCGGGATGAAAAGTATTCTATGTGTTAATCCAGGCTATAAACTATCTGTGTGCCAAATTTCATCTAAATCTGTTCAGTAGTTTTTGCGTGAAAGAGTAACAAACATCCATCCATCCTTGGTAACAAACTTTCGCATTTATAATATTTTAATTAATTAATATTAAGTAGGATAATAATAAAGTAAGATGATAATACTTTTTTCGTAGACACATGCTGTGTGCTAGTAGGTAGCGTCTGCTCGAAATTCGTATGCTTTTATGCGACTACATCATAGCATGTGGATTCCAAGGCTTTAGGTTTCAACGGGCTCATGCTCTAAAGTTAAGGAGATATGTCAGACAGATGCAAGGAGCGTTCCCGCTACTCAAATTTCCGGCTAGCCAGAAAGGAAATCGATATAAAGGTCAAGACACGTTCATGCAGCTGCTGAGTTATGTTACAAATAACTAAGGTGGTTTACATCTTTGTAAATAGTGTGCTTATGTGAGAACTTTTCGTTTGAAAACTTGCTTAGATACCGTTCAAGTATTACGTAAGCACTATAGGGGGGTGGGGGGGTCTATGCTTTGCTTATTTTTGATGACATGTGGTAGGGGGGTCTAGATGGTGATTACGTCAGCAGTAATTATTTACTTTTTTACACATATGGCAACCCACACATTGTCTATGCTTGAAAACGAAACGAATATATTTCTAGAATTATAACTGCTGTTCATGAATCAATAAAAAAAAGAACAGAATACTTACATTAAAAGATAAATGCATATACCAATGTTTACGTAAGCATGGGAGGGGGGGTACGAGCTTTGCTTACTTGCCAAAGATGTTACAAGAAGAAAACTGTGGGAGATGGCCCCTCGAAAAAAAAAATTGGTTCCCGATAGTTCGTCGAGACAATGTGCTATCCTTTAAGCCTTTTATGGGAGAAAGTGGTTTATAGGTGATGCTCCCAAAAGAATAAGTCTGTTTTCATTACATACAGGTAGTTGTGATGTGATATTATGTAAATTATAGATTTTTCCACTAACGCTGTTTTTTACCAGTGGTAAACGCTTCCCCTGTCCTTAGCTCGTTTTTTAATAGTGCTACACTCCAAGTCTCATACATATTTATCTAGTTTTCGTATAATTTGTGATCGACACAAAAGTAAACATAAACACAACTGTGCTGCCACCTGTTATGAGCTTTCAGTTTTTAACCTCATTGCCAAACATTTGTATTATAGTAATATTGTTGTTTGTTTTCAATTTTTCAATGTGTTTCAATCACGTAAAAATTGACAGTTGCAATCGATCGTTTCAGGGACCGTTATTATAACAGAGAGCGCGCGAAGAGAGAGAGAGAGAGTTCGCTTTGTCGCGACGATGTAGCCGTAATAAGAGATGATGGTGACAGGTAACTCGAGAGGGCTCAAGATCTTTTGGCGCTTGAGTGACATTGACAGGGGGCGTTGTTGGTAAACATTTGTGCGAAATTGTAGTGAAAAAACAAGATGGCGGCGTTATTTCTGGTCTATGCAGAAATCTTCTTTTTGAAGATGTCGACATTGCACTCGCGCGAAGCACGCACGGGTTTGTAGTAATACACATACTATCCTGCCTTCTACCCGCAAATACGACAGTCTCCACAAAATAATTTGGCCACAGAGAGATGAGAGCGGTAAAAGTAGTGGCTTATATCATAAGCCGCTGCTGTAATGCAGCTAGACGTCCGAGCTGACGGTTATCCCAGGGGCTTCCATCACACGGTATGCTGGATCCTTGCTAAGGATGGCTCTAGAAATAATATAGTTTTAATAGTTTTTTGATAGATATATAAATGGCTGCTCAATCTGCCTAGCGTTTTCTCAACTATGCTGGGGTCGGCTTCCAGTCTAATCGGATGCAGCTGAATACCAATATTTTATATGGAGCGACTGCCTATCTGACCTCCACAATCCATTAACTGGGTAATATGATAGCCCTTGGTAAGACTGGTGTCAGACTTTCGGGCTTCTGACGACTCGTAACGACTGTAAAAGATTCACGATTGACAGCCGGGACTAACGGCTTAACTTGCTTTCCGAGGCACAGAGGAGTCTCGGTATGTAAAAAATGGTCACCCATCTACATACCAACCCCGGCAAGCGTAGCTTAACCTGATGTATCGACCCGTGTGGCTGTTATTACTTAGCCACGAGCTCCTCGTATGAATGACTGCTAAGAAAATTTAATCATTTGCGAAAAAGACAACTAAGAATAATTACTTTGTGCCTCGTATGAGAACATACAAATAATGTTACCAGTATTGAGTTTTGAAATGCATAAAAGAGGTACCTACAAAAGAGGCATGGTTATGGTTTAAAATGTCATTGACTCTGAAGGTTTAAAATTGGGACCTCACGATTAGACCACTTTCCGAAGATAAGCTAGGTAAATAGTAGTAGTAGGAGATTTTTTATTATTTCCTCACAAAATTTTCCTTCGCCTTCAGAGTAGTGAAGAACAATAAAGAACGCTATATTAGCTTCACACTTCAAAATTTAGCTCTTCTTTTTTTTTCAGTCTAAAAATTTTAGACATTTTGAAAAAAATACCCGTGCAAGCCCTGCATGTATGAAAATAAAACAGAAAATAACCGCATGGAGTAATATCCGCCGCTTTGAAATCTGTAACGAGTGGACCATCCACGGAACGCGGCGGATTCCGGACACGGAATAGATAGGTAGAGAAGGCCAGCTCCATTCATTCTCCATCTGTTCCATAAAACGCAACGTGCAAAAAAAGGCGCACGCACACATACAGTGCGTTCTATGTTCTATGTTATAGGGTTTGGTTTCCGCACTTAGTCCGTAAATGGTCCTATTGTGCGTGGGCCATGGCGGCCGTTTAGTGGTTACTCCAACCAGCCCACCTCCCTCCAGAAGCTAATTAAGTCTCCTGGTCTGTTCAGGACCACATACAGTGCGTTTATTATAACTTGATCCGTCACGCGATTGGTAGCACTGAATTTTGCAAGGGATTTAATATCCAGGATTGGTTCGTGTACACAGAAAAAGTATAGTTAAGGACCTTGCTGATAGGTTGAATGCTATCAAGACCTACAAGCGGTGGTTGGAAATAATCGCGTAAATGCTTGAATTTTAATGTGCAAGAGAAGAAAAGGGTGAGTTTATATTTGTGTGTATGTACGTCATTTTATTGTATTGTATTTTTTATTAACTTGCCAGTTGTGCCCCGTGGTTTTACCCGCATAAGTCTCGATCCCGTGAGAATATCGAAATAAAAGTATCTGTCCTAACCTAGGTCATGGCTTACCCATGTGCCGAATTTCATCAGAATATGTTCAGCTGTTTTAGCAGAAAAGCGTAATAACAAACAAATAAACAAACGAACTCACTTTTGCATTTAAATATAATAAATATTCATTATATAATATTAATATAAGAGGATTTTTATTAATCGTGTTTTTTTATGGGTCATGTGGTTTGCAATAAACATTTTTGTTATTATTTTATTTATCTATCACTGTTTAATTTTTAATACTTTTTACCTATTGTATGTCAGGTACGTTGTCTTCACATATAATTAATTTATACAAAATATCGTAAAACATTTCAAAAGAGTAGGTAACTATGGAGTTTCTTGCCCATTTAGTTGGAAAATTTCTAGTGACTCTAAAGGTGGTTTTACACCGGTGAGGCGAGGCGTGGATGGAATGTGCTAAAATTGAAATTTTTATGGCAAAATTTCTATCCACGCCCTGCCCATCTTTGGTGTAAAAGGTCTAGATGTGCGAGAATGTACGAGGCGTAGTATTGTAATATTTGTTAGTACAATATCGAACTGTATTGCTGTATGAAAGGAGTATTTATTTATAATAATAATAATTTATTTATTTCTCAGTTTATGGTACACTGAGATCTTAAATTGAACATTGTTTCACATAAACTACCATTGCTGGTGTAGAAATATTATCTATCAAGCTAGGTACATGCGGATCAGAACCAGGTACATTATTAGAATATTATATAAAATTATGTTTTGTATTAAGTTTATAAAAATTCAATAATTTTAGTGACAAATCAAATATTTTCTTGTAAATTATGTTCATAAGTGCCTTTGAATTGCCTACTTGAAATAAACTTTGACAAGTGCGCTTGCATTCGCTGTATGTGAAGCGTGTCTATGTGTGCGTGCATTTTTGCTCATTGTATGGAGTCGAACTTCTGTACCAATCTATTTAGTGCGCGGGACGTAGGATTCCGAACAAGCTTTTAATTTGATAACGTTATACAAACGTTTTAGTGATATGAGAAATTGATGGATTACTGGGTTTATTGGAACTGGGGGAAGATTTGGGGTTTTTTGAGGGTCCAAATCGGAGTAGGTGTTTTGTTTTGGACCTCTGTATCCGTAACATGCTATGAAGATCTTTTGGATAATCTCTGACATAGATAATCTCAAAGATATTATTTAGCAGTTTTTCAACTGACTGACAGATAGAACACATCTAAAGCCACTGAAAATGTTAATGATTAGCTCCTGCCCGCGACTTCGTTGGCTTGAAAATAAATCTTGCAAAGTACTTTCTGTCAGACAACTTTTTGTTCTTAATTCAGTCCTATTACAACAAAGAGATTCTCCCCTACGCGAAAATAACTAAAAGACGTAAATATATAATTTGATAGCACTACTGCACAGATGTAAATACTTATTCACCAAACGATTTATTTTCTTCCAAGGGCCACAATAATATAATAAACTCAACAGGAAATTGAAACTTTACTCTCTTTCAACCTCGTCTTTCAAGAAATCTGTGACAAATTTTCTACTCTCAAACAACTACCTGGATACAGAACGCCTGCTTTTCTCTGATAATAATCCACCCTAAATCCTTCAACCGAGAACATAACACACCGTTACCATTACACAAACGCACGCACACACACCCCCCCACACATACAAAAGCAAATAATCCAAATGCCAAATAGATAGATTGTAATTTCTGATTTCTGCAATTGTGTTTTAAGGTTAACCGTTTAAAAAAAAAAAAACAGTGGTACTCCGGGTGTGCCGACAGAAGTGAAAATTTGAAAAAAAAAAAAATCGGCACCGCAGTAATTAACGCGTTGATGTTTTTTTAACGGTCAAAAGCTGGTGTCGCGAAATCAATGGTTTAGTCCCATCTCAAAAATGCGCAACGCGCCGAAAGAAGTTTTCACTTCAAAAAACACTTTTTCTGCCTGCAATTTCTTTTGTCTGCCCTGCCCTTAATACAAGTTATTTTTTATCACACCTGCTCTGAAAATACATACTAATTATACCAATTAGAGGGAAGAAACGCCTTTATCCCGCCCTTCAATTCCTTTCATCCCAAGGTATGGAAGTTTGTATGAAAATCCTTCCGACCCAAGGGTGGGAAGTATGTATGAAATTCCATTACATACCCGGTTTTTCTTTTTTTTAATTTGTCAGCAGTCATACTGCCAAGAGACTTTAACTGTCTACTAATTAAATTTCAAGTAAATTGTTACTGGCCACAAACAGTTTTTTTTTTACCAGTTACCAACCTCCTTGGTGCATACAGAAAATTAAAAACGAAATTATTTTTGTATATAAAACGCGCGGAATCACGGAAGAAGTGGCTTCTTCAAGCCTTCAACTAACTCAAGATGTAAACATGTCTCAAAATATCAAGATACCCGGACAAAATGTAACATCTTATAATAGCTGCACTTTTAATAATTGTACTTTTAACTAAATATAAACATTTCTATGCATTTATGTCCATAATTTTCCTCGTAGGTGTAATAAAAAGCACTATACATCCCTCAGGATAAAGTACAGTTCCATACCTCAAATGGTTTGCGCCCCTCGCAAGCTCGTGGCGCAAATGCCATAATCTCGGTATGGAACTGTCACTTTCTTCCCTCTGAAGTAATGTACTATTATAACTTAGTAAGGGTGCTGGTTGCAACACCTTCCTGTTTTGTTAACTAGCTTATGTCAAGTGTACCTACAGATGATACTATTTAATGTTAACACTGTTTTTGGATGAAATAAATTATTAAATTAAAATATATCTAACAATACTGTAGTTCCACGTTAGTTAAAGAATTTTCGGAATCAGGGGGCTTACCTCCAGCTCATAAAGAAAGAGAAAGTGTGGGAAGGAGATGAAGCTTTCTAGGACGTATAGCTCCATCTCTTTCTGCTGCTGAAATAATATTAAAATAATACTGCTTTATGAGCTGGTGGTAGGCCCCCTAGTCATTCCAAAGATTACCCCTTGCAGACCCTATCTCTTCAAAATATTAAGTACTTACTGCTGCCAGCGGCTTCTAATGTTTTTTTTTCTAAAATTAAAGGTAACCTCAATTACTCCTTACAACATAAACTATAGCCAATGAAAGTCTCGTCAAAATCAGTGTGGCCGTTACGAAGATAAGCCGGAACAAACAGACAGACAGTCAAAAATTAAAAAAAAAATGTTATAAGAAATTATATTAAATTAAATTGTTTATTTTGTAAATAGGATATCAAAATCACTTTTACGTCATATAAAAAAGTAAAATAAAAAAAGCTAGATGAGTTTGGCGCTTCCTATGTGACTACTCTCAGAAAAAAGGCCGAAGCAAACTCAGAGGTAGCAGTCTCTTTTAAAGTCCAGACATAATCTTGATCAGCCATATAAGTACCGTATATACTTTTTACCATAATATTTTGATTTAAAAGAGTGTCCGTGGGGTTTCTTGCCCGTTCTTCTCCATAGGTACCTACTACGCTTTGGAATGGCCAACTAGCTTCATCTTTCTGACTGACCGACCCCTTGACAATTCAAAAGTGCCTGTAATTGGTTTATTTTGAAATAAATGCTTTGAGTTGAGTTGACTTTCATCATATTAGAATTTTTTAGAGTAACTAAAACAAGTAAGTCATTTCTTATAAACAGTATCCACTTTCAAAGTCAAATCAAAGCCAAAGTCGGTTACAAAACTTAGCGATGGGAAGTTCAAAACCCACATCAAACGTGTCCTTATCAAGAAAGCATATTATATAATTAAAACACTACGTTGAAGATAAGGAAGCTTGGCAATAATTCCTACTGCATATGTGGCTTCCCTGCTACCTCATTAACGGCATAATTATGTAAGAGTCTATTAACTGCTCCCAAATTACCATGTTTATTTTAATTTCAATTTTTTACATTTGTCCTTGACATATTCATCCTATTATTTGACATTATAATTATATCTACGATTTAATTTTATCTTTTTATTATTGGCTTTTGTGGACATGATAATTATTCAGATTTATTACGGTTGTAATAGCAATCATGTAATTGCGTTTAATTAAAATAGGTTTTTATATTTATTAATTTATTTATCGTTTGTATAGATTATTTTCTTTTGTGTAAATGTGAGAACGCTGTAGGCTTAGTGGACTGTAGAAAGCCCTACACTGTCCTTCCATACTTACCTAGTAACACTGTTATTTGAACGTATTGTAAAACCCAATTATTTTTAAAAGCGTAACCGTGGAGTTTCTTGCCGGCTCTTCACCATTGGAACCGTGCACCTAGCTTTTGACGTTTCATAAGTGCCCATGTAGGTTTATGCGAAATAAAATATTTTGAATTGAATTAAAAAGCCGTTATTTTGACATTACAAACGGACACTTCAATTTTATTTATTTCTTAAGTATACTGGCTTCTGCCCACGACTCGTTCGCATGTAAGTCGATAAAATACCCATGTTACTCGCTGGTAATGTAGCTTTCTATAACTGAATTTTTTTTTAATCAATTAAGTAGTTTTCGAGTTTAACCATTACAAAAAAACCTCACTATAGAAGATGTATAGATAGATAGGTTCTGTGACTGACTATCAAGCCGTTATGTTCTAAACACCTAAATATAATCTAAGTTATGATATAAAGTAACTTTTTAGTACCTTACTCGTAAATAAGCGACGTTTACAAAGTTTAACTCAGTGCTAGCAATAATTACAAGTTTATTTTAGTACCTAATATCTAACTTACACGTTTTCCAACCAAATACAGCTAGAGAAATATATTTTTAAGCAAATTGACATCCTATGCCAATTTGCCAAAGTACCATTAACAACACCACCAAACAAAGTATAACCATTCCAAACAACTGTCAAAGAATGACAGTTGTGACTTGAATATATGGTCAATTTAAGTTGGTGGTAAATTTGATTAAGTAACAATTTTGAAGTGAAAACTTCTATAGGCGCGTTGGACATTTTTGAGATGGGACTAAACCATTGATTTCTCGACACCGTGATGACACCAGTTTGTAACCATTAAAAAGACATCAACGCGTTGATACCGCGGTGCGTGGAGTAAAAGACATCAGCGCGTTGATTACCACGGTGGCGATTTTTTCAAGTTTTTACTTTTGTCGGCACTCCCGGAGAGCCACCGGTTTTTTTTTTTCCTTGACTTTACATGTAGATAAGTACCTACATGTACATACTTGGGGGAAAGTTACAATAAATTATGTATGAAGATTGCCGTTATGGAGAAATTACAATACATTATGTAAGAAGATTGCCGTTATGTTGCTAGGGCGTGAGCAACAAGTCATCATTTATTTTTGAATTATTAACTCTACTTTCCATCTTCCGTTTTTCAGTATTATACATATACTCCAAAGGGTTTTTGAAGTTATATAAAGGTAACTAGAAAAAACCACGTGACGAGACAGCTGTCAAGTAACCAACTAAACGTAATACCTGTCACTTCGGTTGTCATGCTGCGTCACAGTTACTTTGTACTCTTTAATTAAGCAAAGTCAAAGTCAAATCATTTATTTAAAATAGACCTTTATAAGGCACTTTTGAAGGTCAAAAGTTAGCAAGTTACATTTTTTTTAAATTTTCTTGTTTGCTCCCCAAAAGTGACCCCTATATTCAAATTTTTTTTATTTACGTTACACGTTCGTGTTTGGGTCATAGAAATACATTTGTGTACCAAATTATTTACACATACGTATTTACATGATTTTTAAAACTAAGACTTAATAATAATAATATGTACAAGTATATAAAAAGGGGGGGGGGGGGAAATAATCATAGGGCATCAAAAAATTCGTCCGCATTGCTATCAATAGGAAAAGTGCCCAAAAGGCTGGCAGCATTGCCACGTTGTATGGCAATGCTGATTCTTTGGCCAAAGAATAGGCCAGCCCACTGGTCACGTGAAGAGTCGACCAGTCACTTGGCAATGTCTTGAAAAACTAGGTGGGCACTTGGACCCCATGGCCCTAGTGTTTCAACCCCAAACGGCTCAAACATATAAGTCCCAATAACATTGGAGTATTTGCGCCGTTTGATTGCCTGTACCAAATTTCAGCTTAATCGGTCTATTAGATTCGGAGCATTTTGGCTGTGACGGACGGACAAACAAACAGACAGACGAGTGATCCTCGGGTTCCGTTTTTTCCTTTTGAGGTACGGAACCCTAAAAATAGAATTGATTCTAGTAACAACGCCAACGTTATTATTCGTTGAAGTTTTAGAGTTTGGGTTCTTTTTATTATTAGACAAATTACAAAATATTATATTATTATTAAGTATACATCTAACTAAAAAAATATGCTCAAGCAGTTATATCTACGAATAGTAGTTTAATAATAAATGATAAAGGTTAACATACATTAATAAAAGAGGAAACTTTAAAAAAAATGTAAAATTAATTTAATTTGGTTTTATCGTATTTCTAAACAAGAAAGTGTCATGTATTTTAACCCTTTTTACGATTTGTTTACCTTTATTTAACTACCTAAACCTAAAAATGGAGTATAGGTATTATCGTGCTTCTTCAACACACTGAAAACTTAAAAATAACTGGCAAAGTTAGGGCGTACTAAAATAATAGAAACTTACAAAATTATGTTGATTTTTATGTATTTATTTTGATATTTTGTGATTTAAATTAATTTTAAGATTTAAATGATTTTATTTTATTTTAAAATATTATTGATGATTTTATATATTTTAGTAATTTAGAGATGATTGTGATTGTGTTTATATGATTAATGTAGTCTGATATTTAATCTTAATAATAATAGTATGATAGTGGTGTGTATTTGAATGGTAGTTGGTTACTAACATAATTCTTAAGTATATTAACAAAAATATGGATCATAGTGTCTGAATTAAATAAATAAATAAAAATAAATTAAACACTATGCTCAACTACTGCCTATCTCGTCGCGGAATACAGGCGTGATATTATTTTATATACAGGGTCAAATTAAATTAACTAGCAAAACTCGGCAGACGTGATGCGTATCGATATCTAAATGATGAAACAAAAACAAATTAATTTGATGATTTTTTTTTTGTGGGGGTTTTAGATTGACATTTTTTTTCATTTGCAAACCTGCCCATACCCCTAGTAAGTAAAGTAATTTCACATTACATTAGTATTATGAAAGTACTATTACTATTATAAATTGACCGACCATAAAGGTCAGTCTATAAAAAATAAAAAACCTTCTATAATAAAAGTGTTTTTGATGTATTAGCAGAATAGTCTGTTGTTGAAGTTAAGATTTCCTGTAGAACGACTTACAAACGCCTGCAGAAATACTTATAGCAGCATTACACACGAGAGTTTATCCGGGCGAAGTTTCTGTTAGGCGTTACATAAGTTACTGAGAAGTTTGACGTGGCAATTATTAAATGACTGTTGAGAAGATGTTCAAATGTGAAAACAAGTTATAATTCTGTAGAAGTATGGAATTATTATATCGCGTTTGAGTGTAGCCTTTTCAATTATGCCTAATAGGGGGTCAACTACGTATATCATACATAACAAAATACTGTTAATTGTTTGTTTTATTGTGCGCTTATATAATCTATTTTTAAACAAAAATAAATAAAAACCATCTGGAATTTTTCAATAGCAGTCCGGAGTCTGGAATTTGTGCTCAGTGGTGGCAATAGACTCGCCTCCTATTACATGGGACATAAACATAACTGGCGAAATGTGGTGTACTATGGCACATGGCTACACCTCTGAAGTACCCTTCGGGGTAACACGGCGTGATGTTATGTTATTTAAACAAAACACAGGCATTTTATGAAATGTTTATTTAAACAAATGAATTCTAAAAATATAAATAATATAGAACACTTTGGTCTTATCTTCTTCTAATTAACATAGATATCATTAAACTGAAATAATATTAAAACTACAAAATTATAATATTCAGAATTTTAGATTTTATGAACACCTACGTGTTGTAATTCAAGAAACTTACAGGGTTACCACAAGGATAATTAATTCAAAAGATTATGAACTTATTTCTCAAATAAAATGTTTGAGATACTTAAATAGGTTTATGCTAAACTAAAAAGAAAATCTAGATTTATCTTGGTCTCATTAAAGCGAAAAGATACTTACTCTAAAATAGAAGAAGGTTCTTATAATTTTTTGAATAAATTCTTGCGTTGTAACTCAATTAAGACTACGTGTTAGGGTCGATAAATATCAAGTTCTTTTCCACAAAATTGACAAATAATGGTCCTCTTGCATTCTTTCTAGAGATTAGCGAATTGGAATACCTAAAGTAAAAAATCGTTAATTTATTCAGTTGCTCATTATTCCCCAAAAATTAATAGTCCTACAAGTAATTACTTATTATTAAAATAAGAAGGAGTAAGAGGAGCAAGAGATAAATTCACAATAATTTATCTCTTGCTCCTCTTACTCCTTCTTTATTATTAGCTATGACAGCTATTTTATCCTCTCGCTCTAATAAAAACATCTTAACAATCAAACTAAAAATAAATCATCATCCGAGCACTTTCCCGGCCTATTTGACATTTTGGTCCTTATTGGCACAATATATAAGAAGAGGCTATAAGAGTAGGGGAATATCAAAGAAGCGATGGATGGACTGTGTGAAAGATGATATGGCTAGAAAGGGGGTGACTACCGAGATGACGACTATTATAGAAGTATGAAAGAAAAATACATTTTGCGCCGATCACATATAAATTGGGGCAGGGGTTAAGGGCAGGAGAATGATGACGTTGGTTCTCTTAAAAAGGACCAACTTTTAAAACCATCCCAGTTCCATGCAATTCCGCAGTGGCCTAAACTATTTTTCAATATAAAATGGCGTCATATTATGGATAAAAATGGCGGTAAAAAGCCATTCATTAGCAGCATAGATTACCCTCAGGTGATTGGAGATTAGTGTATATAGATTATGTTAAGCCCTTTGTTATGCCTGTTAACAAGCTAACTATTAACTAGCTCCTTCGATAATCCTCATATGGCAAGTTTCATGTCTTACTGAATAAATGATAACATAATTCAAATTCTGTAAAAAATGATTGAACTTTTTAGTCCGTAGTTAAACAAAGTAAAGTGACAGTGCCATTTCTCGTTAAATTTCTGTTTTGATAAATGGGGTATTAAAATCGAACAGTTATTACGGCCATTAACAGAAAGCGTTCTATTTTTAAATATTAATCTGGCAACATCAATCTAGTTACTGTCTTTAGCTAGTTTTGAAAAAATACTATTCGTAATTTAAATCTATTTTACGAGCTAACGAACACGCGGGTAAAAGGACCAATTGGTCTTTATTATTATATTAACATCTTGACAAGTCTGGGAGGCTGTTCTCCTTGCAATAAGAGAAGGAGGTCGGCCAAGCCTTGAAGCCAACCCGGTCGTAGATACGCTTAGCGCACCGCACGTCATCAGCTAAGTCTTCGTTCAGGAGATCTGGAAATACAAATGGAAGTTTGAGCTATTAACCCACACCATTTTTTGGAGGGAATCTTCATTGGTGGCCCTGCTTCAGGGGAAGAATGGAAGGTGAAATGGTACATCTATTGATTGAAACCCCACGGTGTATCTCTTGCGGATACGTCGGGAGTGCGAAATATGTAAACTCTGGCATACACCACGTGCCAGTTTAGTTACACCTGGAATTACTGTAAGGCCACAGAAATATTGGTTGTGAGATAGTTGAACCGCGGCATAAGCATAAGCATAATCACCCTATAATGTTCCCACTGCTGGGACACAGGCCTCCTCTCTATGAGAGGGATTGGGTCGTAATCCACCACACGGACCCAGCGCGGGATGGTGAATGTCACATGTCTTTCAGTTTTTGGTTCTAGGACATGCCGTTTTCCTCACGATGTTTTCCTTCACCGTTTTGAGAGTAGTGATGAAATGAAATACACTAAGTAAAGTGCCAGTCTGGGTTTGAAGTCACGACCTAAAATTCAAAAGTCAGGCCCACTGGGCCAGTACTGCTTTCTGGGGAGCGAACCGCGGAATAATCACCATTTGCTTATAGCTGGTCAGTGCTGGACATAAGGTCTCTCCAAAGAAAAGCCATATAGCTCGATCATTGGCTTACTATCATTCAGTAGCTAACAGCCACCGTGCGAAGATTGTCACTCTTCAAAATCTACCAATTCAACAGCGTATATACAGCCATTTAATCTGCACGCAATTCTACTGAAAAAAGTAAATCAAAATTTTTGTTACAAAATCATTTTCAATAAGTCAGGTTTTCTATTACAGTCCAGTATAAAGAAAAAAATCTTTGTCTGCCTATTTTTGGATGAAATAAACACAATTTGAGAAACTGAGATTGAATAAAAAAGTTTTTTATTTGAAATAAAATTGACACCAAGCAGTAACAAGTTATGAACTTTCTTTCTTTAATATTGTAATGATAAAGAATACTATATTGAATTCTTTGAGAACTCGCCAAATAATAAACTAGAATTGATGGAAGGTTGGATGAACCTACGAAGAGTGAGAAATATATTAATTGTGAAAAATATATTAATTGTATAATGCCTAGCTAAGTAACAAAGTCTTTTGAGGAATTAGATTTGAAGACTGTTTTTACTGCAAATCAGCTGTCGGGGCTGACATCTAGGATGAGCTTAAACTAGGACGAAAAGTTTTATATTTCTAATTCATGCGATTAATACAATATATACGTAAAAACAACTTAAATACTCAATTAATTAACCGAAATCCTAACCTAAAAATAAATATGGAGTCGAAAAATTCATACGCACCGCTGTCGACTGGTAATTTACCCAAGAGACTGGCCCCATTGCCACGTTGTATGGCAATGCTTGGCCTCTGGCCAAGGTAAAAACTAGCCCTTCTTGTGGTCACAGGAAGTGTCAATGTCAGGCAAAATTATCAGTGCGCATAAGTCTCTCCAAAGAAGAGCCATTTAGCTCGATCATTGGCTACTATCATTCAGTAGCTAACAGCCACCGTGCGAAGATTGTCACTCTACCAAATCTACCAATTGAACAGCGTATATACAGCCATTTAATCTGGATGCGATTCTACTGAAAATGGTAAATCATAATTTTTGTTACAAAATAATTTTCAATAAGTCCAATTTTGTGTCTCTTTGTGATTCATGATGCTTTGACCAGGAGTCACCAAATGGCGGACCGCGGTCCGAATCCGGACCGCCGTTGACCTTTTTTTTCGGTTACCTTAAGTAAACCGTGAAATTGATGACTAAAATCTAATATAATCATTTTGATTAATTTAATTCAGGCCGTGCTTTGACTATTTTCTGTTGTCGACACGACGACGGTCGACGCGAGACGCAAGCCGCATAAAGCTGCAAGTATTTTCGGGAGCAATAAAGTTACTCTACAAATGGAAATTATCGATTTCCAAGAAAACACACAAATACGCAAGTTCCTTTCCAAGAATTTGGGATAAAAGCTGTGTGCAAATTTCGACCTCAACTTACGGATGAACATCTTTTAATCTTGGTTACTATAGTAATAGTCTTCCAATCGGACCGCAACAGTCATATTATACAGTCATATTAATCATTACAGTTTGACTAAAGCATTCCGAAACTGGTACAGCATGTACCCAATTTATTTAACTAAAATTAGCTCAAATAAGCTATACCTTCACACTTAATGTTACAATGTCCCCCTTTCCGGCCCTTTTTGCACCAATCCTTGTTGTTGATCTGTGAAAAAAAAGAAACTATTAGTGATGTCATAGAAATTATGTCTATGGTCTTGGGGTAAAAGTTAAGCTACCTTCTCTGTGCCCGGGGACGTTGCAAGAGGCCATAAAGCAACGATATCGGGAAGATTGGCAGCGACGGACACCTGAAATTAATTATTCTGCGGTCATGAATCCATTTGCCAAATATTGGTAATAAGTTTGGGGCGTTCAAAGAAGGTAGCTTAGCTTAGAATTATTTATTTGTACATAAGTATCTTGTCATTACTGTTAACTTATTTTTGATTATGGATAATGCGTGTATATACAACACCGTTTTGGGAAAACGGGACAAATGCATTCGCTGAAAACTGCGCTGTGTGTCTGCAGTCGCTGTGTGAACTGCTAAGCATGATATTTTTGCATCTTTCTGTTAACTCCTACAAAAGCTGACTAAGCTTCCACCAGTCCGCTCTTCAACCATTTCGCTATTGTCGCTAAAATATGGATAATATTGGGATCACACAAAACAGTAGTACCGATATAAAGTTCAGTTCTAAGAACTGGCAATCGATGTAGGTGTATAGGTAGATATACCTCTGCCTTAACCGTCCTGGAAACAAGGCAAGATGAAAGACATAAAGAAAGAAAGAAAGAAAAAATGAAAGAAAGAAAGAAAAATGAAAGAAAGAAAGAAATAAATAAAGAAAGAAAGAAAACATATTTATTTAGCACAGACTAAAAGGCACACAACACAACATAATATACTACAAGAAAAAAAAAAAGCGCAGCATTTTAGTTACTCTTCAGAGCGTCAAAGTAAGCGTTTTGACTTATCAACCTTTCAGACATTTTAATTATGAATAAAAATGATAAAATACTTGACTGTTTTTCTCATACATCATGAACACAGCCCATATTTTGCCTTTATGTTACTTTTATAACTGTGACACAAAAATAACAATAAATAGTTCCAGACAACTAGTACCTGACGTTGGTTTTCAACTGGACCTGAAGTATAAGGTGTGAGAATATTTTTTCTCGCGGTATCATCCCTTTACGCCATTCGTTACTAGCATCGTCATACATATAATGTTCTATGACAGTAGCTAGCAGTACTAAAACCTCATAATCATGACACCGGTGGCCACAGCCAATCAACACGCCGCAAATAAGTAGCGAAATTGATAATATCGCCAGCGGCCACCACCGTCAATATCGACGACTAGTGATTACAAGTGATCGAAAAATTTCGGGATTGGAACTTGGAAATGTGTCACGGGATTTTTCAGGCTTTCGGAGTATTGGATATTTTATGCGGTTCGGTGTGAAGGATAGAGCGAGGTCTTGCCCAGGTGTGGGACAGAATAAAAAAAAAAAACGTTGTTAGGTTTGTTTTAAATTAAGATCTGGGCACGGAAACTACGACTTGGGGGCTTATTTACAAACATAGCTTACAGTGCCGTTCAAACTTCAAAAATGTATGGCTAAATAGTCGCTAGTCGTTAAATAACTTAAAGCAACGTTTTTAAGTAAACCCTAATTTACTAAACCTTTTATAAACTCCACGTCGGCTTTTATCGCTTAAAGGATTAAAAAAATATCAAATGTAGCAGAAATGATTTGCTAGTCTTCTTTAAATACTTATAATAAAATAGAAACGAAGTAAAAACTGTACATTGAATGTTTAAAAAAAAAAGTAATTGCACCGAGGTGTGGGAATGAGTCTGATGGCGAAAATAATATAGTTTTTAGAATTTTTATCCGTGTCTCTGGATGAATGTTCCGGATAACCACAAAAAAGACACAAACAGATTACTATATTATATGAATTAGGGTACTTTTAATCCCGCTAGTCAGTTCCCGTGGATATTTTCCGACATCCACCCGGGCGAAGCCGCGGGCACAAACTAGTTTAAAATAAAATTACAAATAAAAGCAGAAACATGGTACATTTCAGATTTAGGTCGAATTATTTTTTAAATGACAGAATATAATCCGAAATTATATAGAAGCGATTAAAAAAACTATTCAATATCCGAATCAAAGGCTTATAGAGGGAAAGGAATATCAATATCATAATCGTGCCATTTAACTTGAAAAGTTATGTTAGCAAAAAAAGGTATTTGAATATTTTTTCAAAGAATATTAAAATAGTTATTGGATTTTTTTACAAATATTTAATATAGATCAATTAAAATATAAAAAAGGTTTTGATAAAAATTTAACTTGTAATATAAAATGAAAGCTTTTTGTAAACTTTGCATTTTAATTAATAATATAGAAAAGTTTAAGTTAGGTACGTAAGAACCTAGGTAAGTAATTTTTAGGGAGTGTTTTAATATAATTTAATTAATTCACTATTTGAATCGACCCAGCAAGTTTGAAACAGAAATTAAATGAACGGGTTTGTTATCACTTAGTAAATTCCTTCTCGTTTATCAATATTGATGTATAAATAGCTATTCATATTATTGCTTCAATGCGGATGTTTTTTCTTTTATTAAAAATTATTATAAAACCTAATCTGACTAGCCTGTATTGTCCCACTGCAGAACAATGGCGTCCCTCTCCCTTTTCCTCACAACTCTGTTTATTGCTAGTGCTAGCCGGTTAGTCCTTTCGGTAAGAGTCAAGATCGTCCCGCCATCTTCGCCTCGGCCTGCCGCGATGACATCGTATGTTTAGTGGTACCCAATCAGCGGTTCTCATAACCCATTTGTCATCTGACATACGGCATACATGTCCGGCAAACGATATGAAATAAAAACCAAAGAACCACCGCAAAATTCAAAGAAATCTAAAAATAAAATTTACACACGCTCAACATGTTCAGCAAATGTTCTCTCACAAATCCAATCACGCAACTCGGGATCCCGGGAAAATAGTTTCGTTCCCATCACTGTTGCCGCAAATAAATAAGCGAATTAATTAAAAACGTGTTTGCTGACAAAATACAGGACTCTGTGGGCATGCCGTGTCGTTGCGAAAATTTGCATTTACATGGCTCGCTTATGGATAAACGCGTAAAGGATTTTTGGGCAGGACATGACGGGCATACAGATTTGTTAATTGTGAATCAAAATGTGGATTTTTTTCGGCTTTCATTTCGGGAGAGGGTTTTTGGGCTAAGTTAGAATTTGGAGGGTAATGGAATTAGATTGTTTTTGTGGTTACGAATTTAAAAATTGTTTTATTCAAAGTCAGCTGAGAATCACCTTCACACCGACAAAAGTACAAAAAATATTGATCTGTTGAGGTTTAAAACTTTTTCAATTAACTGTGAAGTCACCTCGGTTGGTACAGTGATGGCAAGCATGACTGTTGAGTGTGAGGGCCTGTGTTCGATTCCCAGGTTGCGCAAAGTGTTATTAGGTTTTTCGTTTTGGCATTTTTCCAGCAATAGCCTGGAGTTTTGTATTTGTGCCCGGTTCATGGCAATAGGCTCACCCACAATTACATGGCAAAATGTGGGTGTTTTTATACACATCTGCTAAACCCTTCGGGGAAATAGGCGTGAAGTTATGATGAAAAGTATTTAACAAAAACGTGTTGCAATCGACTTATAGTGAAAGTTTGTTTCAAATTCTCGCGACACGTATGTAAATTAATTAACTTTGACAGACGCATGTTCTATGCACCCACGCTGGTAAGCTTTTATTTAATTCGAATGTTATTTTAACGGTATATTAATAATGGTACACCTACATTATCACTCGTGGCTAAGTAATAACAGCCGCACGGGCCGATCCATCAGGTTAATGTGACGATAACCGACTTTTAATGATTTTATATTGTCTAAACGAGTGGTGTTAATGATTTGGAAAATATATGAGCATTTTCTTAATTACTTATTTTAGGTATATTTTAGATTATGTTTATATTACATAGTGAAATTAATTTGTAAAGTTATGTCTAACGCGGATAAAAAACTGAGAATCCCGCAAAATCTTTAAAGCGTATTTTCTGAAACCTTCACAATTACAAAGATAATTTAATTATTGATCTTTTAATATACGTGTTTTATTAAAATACCTTTTGTTTTATGTATAATAAAGCGCTCCTTGATGGGCAAGTCCTATTACTGGCTGGATGTACGATGCGTTGTGTGAGCTTAGTACAGAACACGCAAGCTAAACACTCAAGGTCTCTGGCATATATCTGCGTCTTAAGCTGCGCTTGCCGGGTTTGGTCCGTAGATAGGTGACCATCTTTACATACCGAGACTTGGTTCCGGCTGTCATTCGTGGATCTTTGATAGTCGTTACGGGTCGTCAGAAGCACGAAAGTCTGACAAATAACCAGTTAAGACTGATGAGATCAAGGGGTATTACCCAGTCATTGGGTTGTGGAGGTCGGATAGGCAGTCGCTCCATGTAAAATTCAGGTATTCAGGAGCATCCGGTTAGACTGGAAGCCGACTCTAACATAGTTGGGAATATGCTAGGCAGATTAATATCTATAAACAGTATGGTGGCAGGAATTAGGACACATTCGGCTGTAGAAAGAGACTGTGACTCAGGTACGAGTGACAGAGAAGACGCTCACAATTATAAACTTTTTCTAATACTCGATGTGACATATTTACGGCTGGGTACTGTATTTCATTGTATGTTTGCTTATACTGTTACCAGTACAGTGATAAGTGGACATTTATTCATGTTCGTTTATTTGTTTAGTCAAATTAACACTATTAAGAGTATTGAGTTTATGTGACATTGATGTTTGAAAGTAAACAACGTTTCTTATTTACTTTGATAGTTCGATCCCCATTGGTCAATCTACAGATCGCCATAATGTACTTTACTATAATGATTGAGTAAATAAGTAATTCTATTAGTACGGAATGGTGGCAAAAAAGTACCAAATTTTCACAGTTTGGTCCTTAGGGAAGCATGACCAATATTATTAACTTTTATCAGAAAATTAAGCCTGTCAACTCAGACCAAATAAAAAACCAAGACTTAGCGCTGTGAACAATACAGTGAAGCATACTAAAACTACAGCTCCGCTCTGTACATATACGCCTACACGCACACATTTACAATCAAACTACACCTCACTAAGTGCACACATTTTTACTAAATCGACCTCACGTCGCCGTTGACAGCGTTATGTCTTGTTTTTTATATGGTCTGAGCCTGTAAATTGAATTGAGTAGCTAACGTTCGTGACATTTGTAAATCTATTATTGAAGATTCATAACATAAACATAACGCCTTGTTTCCGCGAAGGGTTGGGCAGAGGTGACCCTATAGCAGGTTCACCCACATTTCGCCAGTTATGTGTTAAGTCCCATGTAATAGGGGGCGAGCCTATTGCCATCAACCGGGCACAAATCCAGACTCCAGGCTGCTACTGAGAAATTTCAGATAGAAAAACCCAATAACACTTTGCCCGACCTGGGAATCGAACTCAGGACTTCATGCTCAGCAGTAGCGCTTGCGACCACTAGACCAACGAGGCAGTGATTGAAGATTCATCGCTAATGAACAAGAAAATCAATTAGATTAATCTTACTGTACCTGCACAGGTTGCGTGGCAGAATAAAATAATTCGATAGCATTGTAGCAAAAGATCAACATGACCTTATTGGTGATGTTCTTCAGAAAGGTCATGTACCTAGTATGAATGTAAACGAAGCAAAAGGTTGTGTAAGTACGTTTGTATTAATATGGCCGCCATACCGTTAATGTTTTTTTTTTAAACACTAGGATTGTCCTTCTGGTCAGAAGCACCACACTCGCAGGTACTGGGTGTCTTATGTCTTCATCTTCTTTTTCAATAATATTACTGCGTAAGAAACTGGTCGATGTTGAGGTCGATACTTTTCCCAGTTCATTAAGACAATTGATAATTTCTCATAAGTCAAACTTTTATTTGTTGATATAGTTGAATTATAATTTATAATGAGGACATGGGCGCCGGCAGGTTTATTTTCAGGGGTGCATTTTCAGCTCCACGAAGCGAGCTTGATCATTTTTGCGGTTCACCTCGGATATGTAAGGTTATCGTTTGTCCATTAATACAGAAAGAGGACTAACTGTGTCGACTTATACAAATAAGCTTAAGAATTAAGATAGAGTAGGATGCAAGAGTGAGCGAAGCAAGCTCGATAATGTGAGCACCCCGTCCAGGGCTGATTAGATTTTTGTAAAAAGGAGTTCGGTACTTTGTCGACTAATCCACAGAAGCTTTAGAATTCAGAGATTGCAGAATGCAGGAACGAGCGAAGCGAGCTCGAAAATTTTAGGACCGCGCCTCGAATAGGTTAAGTTCTCTATTGTTGTGTTAGGCGTTTTCAGATATTTCTTTAGTCCTGTATGTTTTTACACCATACCTTCGAGTTAATTTCAATTTCTTTATTAGTGGCTTTTGTGCACATGATAATTATTCAGATTTATTACAGTTCTAATAGCAATAATGTAATTGCGTTTAATTAAAGAGGTTTTTATTTTTATTAATTTATATATCTTTTGTATAGATTCTTTTCTATTATGTGAATGTGGGAACGCTGTAGGCTTAGTGGACTGTAGATTTGTTGACCATTTTCTTTTTTCTTAAGTACCTGGTACTTATTGAAAGACCTACATTGTCCTCCCATACTTACCTAGTAACATTGTTATTTGAAAATATTGTAAAACCCAATTATTTTTAAAAGCGTAACCGTGGAGTTTCTTGCTGGCTGTTCTCCATAGGACACGACCGATTGAAACCGTGCACCTAGCTTCTGACGTTTCGTAAGTGCCCATGTAGGTTTATGTGAAATAAAAATATTTTGAATTTGTATTGACCAATATTTTATTTTGAAGCCAGGGATATGCAAGTGCACCCCCCTCTAGGCGCCCATGAATGAAGCTCATATTATATTTATAATAAAGTATACTGCAAAGCTATCGTTGGAAATGCAGATATATATGACAGCGAAGCAGCAGAAGTCTAAGATTATGAAAAATGTGTCCTTCGATCCGGTTTCTCTAATCGATGCAAAATAAATGTAGGAATGATTTATTTAAACTTAGTTTCTTACCCGACCACAGGAAAGTCCAAAAGAAGGGTTATGATTATAGCAGTCTATGTATATATGTAAGTATGTTTGTATTTACGTGTGTTCCGTACCGCCTAAACTACTGAACTGATTTTGATGATTGAGGTATCAATAGATTCGTCATAATGGTTCGGGTGACATATTTAGGCTATAATTATAAATTCTTCCTAAATTTAATATGGTGGCCTTTATAAGATCACTTTTATTCTTCCGTAGTCGGGTTACAGTTTGTTAAACTAATTTTTTTTAAATTTTGAATGCATTTGTTTCCTCTCACGGAGAGGAAACATCAGTCCTAGTAGTGGGGATGTTAAAGGATAATTATGCTGATGCACCTAACCATTGTTCATCAGAAGTGGCCGTCTGTTTGTCAACATGTTTCAAAGTTACAGTAAAGCTGTACAAGAATCTTTTGGCTCGTGGCCAAAATCAGAACTAACGCCGCCATTTTGTTTTATCAATACATTTCTCAAAACAATATCACAAATGTTAACCAACAGCGCCCCCATCTCAACGTCATTCGAGCACCAAAAGATCCTTGTAGCGCTGTATATTAAACTTGCTCTACTGACTTCTCTGCTTATAATCACCGTAACACAGTATAAATATGGACAGTACAGAAACTATGTAGTCCCTCTAGAATAAGTCAGATCCGCCGTCCGAGGCATGTCCTTTCCGACCCAAAAAAGGACATGCCTCGTAAGGAGTGTAATGGGGTCACCATTACACTCCTCCAGGAGAAGAATAGGGCCACCAGTACAGTGCACAAACACAAACGCCCCCCGTCATTCCGACCTGGCCGCCGAGGTCCTTTGTGATCGCGACCGTGTCTCCGAGTAAATGATACTCCTCCCCGCCGACCCTTGCTCGAAAACGAGGTGCCAGCAGTTGTAGCAGCTGAGCACGTAGCTTTAAATACCCCGCCTAATAATCATGATTTTAACCAAATTTTGATCCAGCCCGTCCCCTCTTGCTGTCCTCCCCCCAGCTACGCCCTAAGTCGAGGTTCGTACCTCACAGGGGGTGCCCTTAACGAGCGTTCGCCTAGCTTTAATTTAGAATAGTTTACTTGCTCCTGGCTGGAGGCTCTAAGTGTAGCAGCTTAAGACACCCACAGGAAAGTCGGTTAAGCAGCCAAGACCTTAGTGGTCAAAACTGCGAGTTGCCATAGTTAAAAAGAAATAAAAAATAAATATGTAGCAAACGTTCGAAACGGCACACTTACACAGACCCGCTCATTGACGAGACACCAAACGATTATCGCGGTGCTGACAGTTACGGGTCTCATTTATATATATATATTAGTCTATGGTTACGGGTGCCGTGTCGAGACGAGTGGTCGTCGTGCGTTGAAAATGGAGCGTAGCAAATTATTTCAACAAAAAGGCGTAGTTTTCATACTGTCCATATTTATATTGTGGTATTAATTTAGTAATATTAAATTTCAATGACAGTATTGTTTTGAACGCGTCATAATTTGAGCAGCTCGTTCAGTGATTAATTATTTATCACACGCATTAATTACACGATTTTATTTTCGAATGAATTAATTTATTATAAACTACTACTACTGGGGTCATCATCAGCCGACAGCAGTCCACTGCTGGACATAGGCCCCTCCAATTGCACGCCATTTAGCTCGATTCTCTGCAACTCTCATCTAGCTGCTACCATGTCACCCTGCGAAGATCTTCGCTCCACCTAGCTTGACGTTATCCTACCTTACGTTTGCCGATTCACGGTCTCCACCCGAGAACATGTACCCTAACAGTCTACGACTATTGCCGGCCCATTGCCACTTCAGCTTGGTTATTCTGTGTCGACAACTTTGGTTCTCTGTCGGATCACCTCGTTCTGGATTTTTCCTTCAGAGAGACTCCAAGCATAGCTCGTTCCATAGCTCGCTGAGCGACCTTGAATTTATAGACAAGTTGAACCGTGAGTGGTGTCCACGTTTCGGCTCCGTAAGTCATAACAGGTAGGATGCACTGATTGAAGAGTTTCGTATTTAGGCTCTGCGGAATACGGGACGAGAAGACTCGACGAAGCTCAGTCCAGCTGAATTCTTCTGTTAGCCTCCCTGTAAATCCTAATTACACTTAGCTTATATGATTGGCTTTTGAAATTAATCAACCGATTAAACAGCCTCCATGAGGTTTGGCAGCAGATTCACTCATTAAAGACTTCATCAAGTTTCGAAATACCACAGGTTAGTTTTAACCAATAATGATCCGTAACATTTTTCATGCAGCATTTTTTACCATCATCATTTGTCTAGCTTTTAGACCAGTCTAAACGAATGTAGCTGAATACCAGTAATTTACATGGAGTGACTGCCTATCTGACCTCCACAATCCAGTTAATGGATAATTCAATATCCCTTGGTAATACTGGCTGTCAGACTTTCGCGTTTCTGACTACCCGTAACGACTGTCAAAGATCTGCAAATGCAGCATTAGTTGATGATAAATTATATTTATTTCAGCAAATTGTTTAAAAAAAAAGACCTATACATGTCAAAAATAATTTATGTTTTATAATTAGATGACTTCTGTGTTTCCTATCTGAGTCTCTCAGAAGAAAGACGAAGAATATGTAGGAATATGTAAAAAATAATAATGCCTATTTGGACACAGTTCGTGAAACACAAATGACAAAATAACAAATTAAAAAGTGAAAATAATCTTTAAACTCTTTTACAGTCCAGACAATCTTGGTCAGGCCGTAAGAGGACACAGATTTGAGTGAACCTGTTCAGTCATTTTTAGTGTTACCATCCATTAATAAGCTCAAAACTAAAATTAGATCCCACCCGTTATCACAAGAAAGACCAAAACAAACTTAGAGGCCACAGTCTCTTTTAAAGTACAGACATTATCTTGGCCAGGCCATATGAGGACCATGCAGGTTAATATCTGAAATGGTCTTTTGAGGAAAGAATCACACAGATTTGAGTGAACTTGTCCAGTTAGTGCACGAATTTGTCAGTACTACCGTTCCATTATTTTACAAGCTCAATACTAAAATTAAATCCTGTTCAATATTCGTTGAACACTTCGATTGAATTGCATCGATACGTCGCATTACGGAGTCACGACGATCTTGTTATATCCCGGGAACAGGCATCGCCGCCGTCGACGGGAATCAAGTGTCGAATAAACGTCATCTTCCCCGCACTATCTGCATAATCTATGTCGGTATTAATTTGGTGAAAGGTGAATGGTTTGACGTGAATAATGTTGTGCTGCAGTCTGGCTTTTCCGGATTTTGGTGTTTATTAAATTTGTTGGTGCTGGGGAACGTGGTTTATTTTACTGGTCCTTGGAGCATGCGTGTGTACTTTGAAGTGACTCTGATTTTATACAGTACCTACCTAAAATATTAATGTACTCTAAATACTTTAAATTGCTTTAAGTAAATATGCTTAAAGGCTAAACCATCAATATGTAAAGACAAACGACGCTGAATATCAAAGAATATCACCAATATAATCATCAACCACTGTGAATACGTATATATTACCGGTGCTTATGTGATCAAATTGAAACAAAACTTACCCTGTTAAAGTTCCAGCATGAATACAATCTTTCGTCAGCACAAGTACATACACCATCTAATCTTCCATTATCAGTGTACTTTAGTACCTATCAGGGATTCGTAGATTTTTATAACCTTTCCATCGCTACGCGTATCAAACCGTCCTCGACATTTTAATACGGGTTTTATAACCGATCACCAATATATATCCGTATCAGCGCGTATAACTTTTGAGGTTATTACAATTTAGAGACGTGAACGTAAAAGTATCGAAGATTATGGTGAACATGACGTGTCATAAAGGAAGAAAATAAGGTATTGATTAAGGATTGAAGAAGAATGGAGAATAGATATTTACGGATGGGATACTGTCTAGTTTTGATACTGCTACTGATAGCTGATGTTATAAGGAGTAACTTAGGCTACTTTTATTTTAGATAAAGAATTAAAGTGGTTTTATACTGGCGAGGCGAGGAGTGGATGGGATGGGCGAGAATTGAAATCACGCTTACTCTTTTACACCGAAAGATGTCCATTGCTATACCGCGCCGTCTCGCGATGGTCAGCGCTGCCTCGCGCCGGCTCACGATGCCACGTGCCGGCCATCGCTACCTAGCGCCAGCTGGCGCTCTCACGCGCCGCCCGGCCAGCAGTGTCTCGCGCGCCAGCCCGCCAATTGTATAATACTCAGCAATATCTCGCGATGGTCGGAGCGAGCCGGCGCGTGCCAGCGCATGCCAGCGCGAGACATCGCGAGTCAGCGCTTGACGTAGAGAGACTGTGCGGGTCGTCGATGGCTGGTGCGAGATTTGTATATCCGTTTTACAAAGTAAATAAATACTCTACTCTTACAGCAATAAAGTTCGATATTGTATTTACAAATTTTTCAGTTCTCACCTCGCACATCCTCGCGCATCTAGACCTTTTACACCAAAGATGGACAGGGCGTGGATAGAAATTTTGCCATTCAAATTTCAATTCTCGCCCATACCATCCATGCCTCACCTCGCCGGTGTAAAACCACTTTTAGGGTCCACGCGGGCTATGCCGCGGGTAGCAACGAGTATTCTATAAGCTTAGCGTAGCTTTCATAGGTTCATAGGCAGCTTTACCTAGTGTTCAGATTTACCTAGTTTAATATTGCACAAAGCTGTACAAACCCCTGCCTTACCAATACACCTAGCACATTCTCCATACAGCTGGCAACGCCGCAAGAATATCGATAAACGCAATTATAAGTGCAGAGGCACGTTACCGTGAGATGAAGGTGCAATTTGCATTGTCGCCTCAGTGATCGTTGCCGCGAACCCGCGACGGGATCAATTCAGATCTATTCCTCTGTTGAGATATAGTTGGGTAGGGGTGAGCGTGTGATTTAATTATGCGGGTTATCGATAGTTTTAATTTGATAAGATGTCCTATTTAATTAAGAAAAACAGTAAGAGGGTGTTTCATAATTATAATTGTAACTGTAATTGCATTTATGCTATTGATGATTGAACACTATTCTAAACTGTGCTTATGAACAATTTGAATCTGTGGATGCTACTTTTCTATAACACAACTACAAAATAATCTATTCAAAATAAGCTTGAGACAAGTATTTCTAGTATGTGAAATCTGTTTTGTGAAATGAGCGTGTGATTTAATTATAACCCGCATAATTAAATCACACGCTCACCAGCGTGTGATTTAATTATGCGGGTTATTGATAGTTTTAATTTGATGCCTTAATAGTTTTATTGTAAGATGTCCTATTTAATTAAGAAAAACAGTAAGAGGGTGTTTCATAATTATAATTGTAACTGTAATTGCATTTATGCTATTGATGTTTGAACACTATTCTAAACTGTGCTTCCGATCAATTTGAATCTGTGGATGCTACTTTTCTATAACACAACTACAAAATAATCTATTCAAAATAAGCTTGACTCAAGTATTTCTAGTATGTGAAATCTGTTTTTAATTAGATTTGATTCTACGTTCAAAACTGAGCATGCATTTCTATACACTTGTTGAAATCAACCAATAACACTCCCAACTGGTAACTTATCTATCGATATATCCTGCTATTGATACCTCACCGCATCTCTATCAAGGAGCTTTCCACTCTGCGAATCGAAGCTCCGATTGAAATCAGGCGCTCGGTAAATAACGTCTTGCGAACTAATACTTTCTCAGAGATTGCTAATCTCAAGCCTTCGTTTGACGAACATCTCGCATGGCTCATGTTTATCCTTAGTAAATGATCCCCTATGTATGTATGTACCGGCGAATGATTTTATCAGAGCTCTATTTGTTTTTACCAATCGGTGATTGAAGATGCCTCGGAATTCGTTTTTGGTTGTTTGTCTTCAATTCGTAAGATGCTGGAGAGCTTTCAGTGTTTGTTGTCGGTAAATATAATGTGATTTTGTGATACAAATAATGAGTGTGCGCTTTGAGAAAACGTCATTTGTATATATTTTTTCGCATTTGTTTGGTGTTTCTATGGAAAATATTGTGAGGAAACCTAGACGTTATATGAATACCTTGACTGAGAATTCGTAAAATGAAGAATATATTGCATTAAAAACGTCCTCGATTGACCCTAAACGCTTCCGCAGATAGGCGAGACGCGACTCTGGTGGAATAATTTCTATGCAATCGTCTCGGAAATTTTTCTACCGGTGTTGCATCGTTCCTGTCTGGAGGAGCCTTAAACTGTACGTAAGTTAATAAATCACGCTTGCATTCTGCTGAATGCCCAGTTCTTTTATTACAATATGAGCTATTCCTGAATATTTCGTCCTATACAAGACTTTCTGCTTAGCCTTTCCCCAACTATGTTGGGGTCGGCTTCCACTCTAACCGGATCCAGCTAAATACCTTCAACTGCTTATCTGACCTCCACAACCCAGTAACTGGGTAATCGTCCTATATAAAAGACTCCAAAACGAATAAACCCTCTTCTTTATGACGATTACCAAATCTTCACGAATTACAACTTGACCTCGTCCACAGCATTGTCAGTCGCCTGACACATGACATCACTAAAAACAATTCCTAACACTATGCCATACAGCTAAAGCACTTGGTCCTTTCATCCGCATTCCTTCATATAACTGTAACGTTATCACTCAAGTTCCTCTGTAGATAACACAGCTCAATCCAGTGGAATTGCGTTAAGTTTAACTCAAAGGACCATAATTTCGCACGTTTGTGGCGAAGCTTTGTGCCTACAATGGGTGGCCGCGGGACGGTGTGTAGTGATGTGAGTAGCATGTGGGATATTGCGGGAACGGGATTTGAAAGCCCAGGATATGATATGGATAGTGCTGTATGTATCCTTTGAAGATGCGTTGGGTTGCTGTTGTTTGTGTTTGCAGATGACGCTCTTAATCATTGTGACGTGTTATGTGACAAATCTATCTGTGTTTTCTGGAAATCTATACTATAAATATTTACTAGTTAAAATTATTTTTTTAAGGGTGTGTCTGTGTGTCTGTTTACAGCTTTGTGAGGTTCATACGGTAATTTAAAAGTGCATCGATTTTATAGAACCAATAAAAAATTACACAACTAAAAAATTCAAATTATTGTTGTTGCACAAAGTTAATACAATAGTTTAATGGGAGTGTCGAAATTAGCCTGCATAGTGTAAAAATATAAATAATTATTTTTTTGACTAATTTTTCCCACTGATATAACTGCGAGATGGTCCTTCCATCCGGGATGAGTTACAACACTACCTCTGTCCCACTTCTGGCTAAATTAACACGAGTAGATCCGTCTGTAATACACCTCATCCGGCCGACTAGTGATTGCAACGTAATCGTCCGAATGTAGGCCGAATACATTGGACACATCGGACACTATGATTCTGTGTCCAACCATCTGGTTAATAATAAAGAGCTATAAACTGACGGCTGTTTTCTTTTTACTTAAGACTTTTGTAAAACACCCTGATTTACAACACCACACACCACCGCAACACAACACAACACGCAACACGTTACGCAAGTAATTGTAAATTGTCTTTGGTCTCTGGCCCTGACATCAAGCAATAGACAAAATTTGTCAAACTTTTATTAGTTTTGAATATTGAATTTTGGGTAATTTGTTTTAAAAGTTTTTTTTTTTTGTAATGTGCGTTTAGTTTGTGCAGAATAAGCAATTGATAAATTAATTGATTTAATAATTGAGCTGCAATTGTTTTGTGCTTCAATTTTGTAAGATGGTGTGTCAATAAATTAATACAAAGTAACTTTACTCGTTACATCAGTTTTGCAGTAGCGAGTCTTTGGTGAATTTTTGAAGATTTTCATTTGATTTTATCTAGGCTAGAATTTTCAATTTAATTTAGTGAATTCCCTATGTAAACGGTATCTATAGTTACCAATAAAAATTAAAAAAAAAACATTGGCCAGCTAATTTTAAATGGGTATTTAAAAACACAACTGTGGGTTTCATGTTTTATTACGACCTTACCCGAGACTTGAATTCTCTGATTTTGTTGTTGTTAAATTACAGCTAATTTTACAGTGCCTTACATCTATCAACCCGCACTGGGCCCGCGTGGTAGATTACCCTCTCGAAGAGAGGAGGCCTGTGTCCCAGCAGTGGGAACATTATAGGCTGATTATGCTAACATGGACGATATGTAATTGTATGGCCATCATTAAAAAAAATACTATCATCACGTATCATCTTATCTTAGCTGGACTAAACGCCAAATTGTATGCATTTTCATCAATAAATGCCATCTCCAAGAACAACATATTTAATTACTAGCGACCCACTTCTGCTTTGCACGGGTGTAATCTACTAATGTTTTGACATGCACATACCAAAACACCGAGGTTTTTTAGCTATATCTAAGAAAAAAAAAAGATGCACTCCGGGAGTGCCGACAGAAGTGAAAACTTGAAAAAATATCGGCACCGCGGTAATCAACGCGTTGATGTCTTTTTAATGGTCAAAAGCTGGTGTCGTTACAATGTCGCGAAATCAATGGTTTAGTCCCATCTCAAAAATGCCCAACGCGCCTAAAGAAGTTTTCACTTCAAAAATGATGACACATAAACCTTCCGGAATAACATCTCTAACTGGGGCTAAAAACCGTATTAAAATCCATTTTGCAGTTTAGAAGAATTAAACGGCCACACAGACAGACACGAAAAGTGACAAAAATCAATCTGCCCTTTACCAACAATGTTAGGGTCGGCTTCTTGTCTAATTATAATTACTATTCGGATACAGCCTGCTAAATACCAGTATTTTACAAGGAGCGACTGCCTATCTGACTTCCACAACCCAGTTTCTGAGCAACACGATACCCCTTGGTAAGGCTTGCTGTCAAACTTTTTTTTGGGCTCCTGACTACCCGTAACGAGATCCAGATCTGTGTACGCCGCTGCGAGATCTGTGTGCGCTGTGTACCAATCTGTGTGTGTGTGATAATGTACGGCGTAATTATCATGTACATTAGTACTTTAGTTATTAAGATTATTTTTAGTATTTAAGTTTGATGTACGTGATGTGGCTGTGCTTTTTTAAACTAAAAATAAATAAAGATCTACGAATGACAGCCGGGATAAACAGCTAAACGTAATTTCCGAAGCACGGAGGGGTCTTGATTTGTAGGCAATGGATCGTCACCAATCCACGAATCTCCTGCGGCAAGCGTAGCTTAACCTTTGATCGAACCGTGCGGCTGTTATTATTTAGCCCCTTACGATATTATGTAAAAGACGAGGTAAAAAATAGATCAGTAAAAACAAAATTTCGACAACATACCGATTTAGTAAAATAAAATGATAATAATGCAAGTCTTATACTATAGTCTCCAAGTTAACTCTATTAAACTTTCATTGTACGCTTCAGTTCTTATTTTACAGTCTCAGATCGTAATATATATTTTATTACACGAACGTGTTACTGCTCGGGTGGTGCGACAGAATGCTACTAAAGAGAATTTATTTATTTGTTACTAATATCCTATTCTAGGATGGTAGAGAAGACTGCATTTTTGATACGGTAATAGCTTTGTTTTAAGTTGCAACATAATATGCAAAAGCAGGAGCAATCTTGCGAATTTCTAAGTCCTAATTATATATATATTTATATATATATAATAAAATTTATTATATTTATATAAATATATAGAGGAGCAACAGATCAAAGTGTATTAACTCCGTCAATGTAACTTTTGAGATAAAGGCATAATCCATAATACTTTAAAGAGAGCACACAAACAAACAACTTTTCTCTATAATAGGGTTTATTAGCAGTCAATTCAGCAAATAAAACTGTAATCTACATACATTCTTATTATTAATTATGATAAAAAATCCGTTTGTACTATTCTTATTATGGTGGGTGGAGTAAATACACTTTGATCTTACTCCTCAATGTAATTAGATAAAATAGCCTTTCTTCCTTCCTTTAGCATAGATATATATATTATAAGAGACTATACTAATATTATAAAGAGGATAAGTTATTTTACCTCGATGGTCCTAGTTTATCATTTATAACTTCCAATTACAGCTATATATAGCTTTATGTAAGCGGGCACGTCCTTAACGCCTGGAGGCTTTATTTAGTTATTTAGTTCTGTTTACGTTAAGTTTTATTTTTTTATTTCTGTTCTTGATATTGGCGTGTGCTAGCTGACATATGGCCAATAATTTATCATTTAAATTATTTTTTGTGCTGCATATGTAAATTATTTTGCATACTGTTGTATGGAATCATTTCTAACTTGAACAGACAGCTGTGCTGCTGGGGAGTTTGTTGCGCCACTTCTTCTTCCCAGCTTAAGGCACTAGGAAGAGGTGAAGGGTGCGCGTTTTGGGGGACTGTCTTATGTAATTTTGACGTTCCAAAAGTGCTGATTCTTAGCCTAGTTTGAATAAACGACTTTTGAATTTTGAAAATTTTGTATGTAAAGAATAAACTTAAAAACTACTAGACCGATTTGAAAAATTCTTTCAGCAATGGATAGCTACATTATCAGCAAGTAACATAGGCAATATTTGATCCCAGTACTCCCACGGGAACGGGGCCTACGCGGGTGAAACCGCGTGACGTCCGCTAGTATATCTATATTCTATATATATCTATATATCCTATTTAATATTACAAATGTGAAAGTTTGTGAGGATTGATGGATGGCTGTTTGTTACTCTTTCACGCAAAAACTACTGAACGGATTTGGATGTAATTTGGTACACACAAGCCTGAATTAACACATAGGATACTTTTTTTTCCCGATATTCTCACCGGATCGAGACTTATGCGGGTGAAGCCGCGGTTCGTTGCTTGTAATATTATAAATATGAAAGTTTGTGAGGATGGATAGATGGATGGATGGTTGTTTGTTACTCTTTCATGCAAAAACTACTTTTGCGGGTGAATCTGCGGGGCGCTGCAAGTTGCTTCATATGTTTGAAAAATTAGTTTGCTCGAAAACGTAAATCACGCAATGAATGTTGTTGAATTGTCAAAATGAAAGGTATTGACATTTTAAGTGTGTTATGCAATTACCTCGCTGGATGGTGTATGTATGTAGCTGTGAATGCCTAAAAGGATTTTTTCAAGGCTCGACTTTTTGATTGGGAACTGAGTTGACGACTTTGGTGCTTCGGAATTGAAACGAATTTGATTGCTTCGATTTTTGTCAATTAAAAAGCCAAATACAGGCAGCGCATATAGGCTGACTTGAACGTGTAGACTTTTTGGTGAGTAACGAAAGGTTCTGTGTAAATAGTGACTCGTCCAAAATTGCCTATTGTGCAATTAGTGCCAAAATAATGATATCACAGCTAACTTACTAATCCGTACCGGAGGACCACAAAATCACCAACAATACGCAACTAATTTCAGAACGCTCATTACTCTCCCCAAAATCATGTGGACTGATCTACACATTTCAAATTCAAGTTTTGGACTATCTGTTAGAGTGGCATAATGTGCGAATAATGTCCAAACCGACTGATTAGTGCTGGTGATCATGCAAATATGCGTTGGATTCCTAATTGTAATGTAGATTTATGAATGGGTATACCAGATTTCTGTGTGGGAGAGTGATTAGTGCGCACGTGTTTAACGTGTTGGGATGTTTAGTAATAATGTCAGGGACGTGTAAGGGACTAGCATAAGCATAATCAGCTTATAACGATCCCTCTGCTGGCACAAAGGCCTCCTCCAGTTGGTGACTGTGACGTGTCTTCAAATTTTTGGTTGTTGGACAAGGGACTAAGATGTATTTAATACATTTTGGTAACTGGCTAATCTGCACGTACAATATACTACATGTTTTCCTTACAGCTGTAATGAAACAACAGATTTTTTTTATTCTATTCTATTCTGAACAGTACAGCCCGATTCAAACTTAATGGCCGCTTGGAACATGAGCCGAGTCGCTGCGCAGTAACAAATTCATGTGTCAGCGTGGGTGCTGCGCAGCAAGTAGCGTACTTCAGAGCCGCCATAAAGTTTGACGTGTACTACACGTCAAGACGCTGTTCTCATAAATTGATGATGACATACGAGTAAAAGAACCATTTAAATTAACTTTGTTTTGTTTCAGGTATGTTGACCTAGCTTCAGGATAAATACAATAATTGGAACAGAACCATCACTTCAAAATGCAGGTTTGGTTTGTCAAATTAATAAAGAGTTTATTTTTATTTTATTCACTTCCACATAAACCTATGCGTCTAATCAGGTAGACATAACCACATAATAGTACAGAAGGCGCACTCCATATTTTAGGTATGAAGCTATAAGTACGCGGCAGGCTCGTCTAGTTGCGCCAATTCAGTGAGCGTAACGAGACAAGAGTTACGTGATAGAAAGAGAGGTAACTTCTAAGTGAATATAACTGTAGGTAATTATTAGCGCTGTGCGAACTGAATTGCACTTTATTGTGTCGAAGCAAGAGTGGCTTTTTATTTAAATGATTTTGCGGAGTGAGCCATCTGTACTAATCTGTGACATAACACAGTAAAGTTGCAGAAAGTACAGTGTAAAATTGTTGTATACGACTGATACAAAGACGAAGATAATTACTTTAAAACTTACAAGTTTTTTTCTTTTCCTATCCACTTGTAGAAACGCCAAAAAACTCATAGCTCGCACGGTCTCTTTGAAATCTATCTCAGAAATACTTAGCACGTAAATAATTCAGAGCAACGTATTGACGGATCGAGTAGTCCTGATAATACAATAATATGAAAATCCCCATCTCCCTATAATTAATTACTTGTTTCAAAGCGAATGCATCATGTAATAATGACTGCATTAAATAACAACATGGCGGGTCCCGCCGCGTCAAATAATTAAGACCGATCGATGATTTTGACGTAATAGAATAATTTTAACCGAATTTTAACAATGTTAGTTGTGTAAAATGTCAGTTGCATCTAAATCAACTTTGCGCTAATTGTGTTATGAATCGGCGTAATAGGTAATAGAAATTCGTAACAAATAAGCTTTGTATATTTTTTGAAGTGAAATCTTTTTTAGGCGCGTTGGGCATTTTTGAGATGGGACTAAACCATTGATTTCGCGACACCGTAATGACACCAGCTTTTGACTATGAAAAAGACGGCAACGCGTTGATACCACGACGCCGATTTATTTTCAAGTTTTCACTTCTGTCGGCACTCCCAGAGTGGCGCTGTTTTTTTTTTCTATAAATGTTTACATTTGGCTTGCAGGACCATTTTTTATATCGGCCTATAGCTGTCCTGCTATTTAGACGATTATATCCCACTTAACTGAATTTAGTTATCTTTATGGCTTTGTAACTGAATTCAGACAAGTGTCATCGCATTTAGCCAGTTAACCATCAATAAAGTAACCTTATTGGAAAGAAAAACCGGGCAAATGCTAGTATCTACTCACGGCCACATATCGAGCTATACATTTCCAGGATAAACAGATCTTGCATTGTATAGGATTTCCGTACAATGCGAGGTCAGCTTATTCTGGAAATGTACAGCTTGATACGTAGCCGTGTGATCATGAAGGGAATACCACCGCCACCGTACAATATTTAGTAAAAAACGTCGATAAAAACACGTTTCTTGTTATTATATTATTATTTGTTATTATAACGGCAATAGAAATACACAATCTGTGAAAATTTCAACTGTCTACCTTTTACGGTTCATAAGATACAGCCTGCTGACAGACAGATAGACGGACGGACGGACGAATTGCGGAGGTTTAGTAATAAGGCTACTACTGGAGTCTGGATTTGTGCCCGGTTGATGGCAATAGGCTCGCCCCCTATTACATGGGACTTAAACATAACTGACGAAATGTGGGTGTACTATAGGTACACCTCCGCCTAACCCTTCGGGGATTACCGGCGTGATGTTATGTTATGTTAGTAATAAGGTTCCGTTTGGCACCCTTCGATATGGATCCCTAAAAAGCGATCGCTGAAGAAGTTACTGAATTGGTTTCTAAATTAGTAACTGAATGTAGCTAAATGGAATGGATTAATACCATAAAAGGTTTTTCTATTCTCATATTGTGAAGAATAGTATATAGATCACCACGCTTACTAATAGCGTGTGAGCTAGATAGTCTGGTGCCCTTAAAACGGGAGGATTCAGAAAGATTTCACAAATTCAGGGAAAGATGAGGGATGGGAATTTTAGGCAGAAGCTCAATAATTAACACATGTTTCCTTAACAAAACTATTGTTAATTATTAATAAGGTGTGTGCCTGCTTAATACGGAAACATTGCTTGTAACGTCCATTAGGAACTGATATTTCGAAATAATTAACGCAAAGTAAATAATTATTAACCAACAAGGCAAATAGGTAGTTAACAATACAATTAATTGTGTTTTGTTCCTGTAACTCATTGAGTTTCACGTAAATTAGAAAAAGATCTAAAGATTATTCGGTTTCTATTCCCTTTACGTTCACTCATGTGTTAAAACACAATTACTGATTCTAATCAATTGAAAGGTTTGGTTGAAAAGAAGGCGTAGGTATCTAATAAATTATATTGATTATGTTATTTTCATCTAGTTTTTTAATAGACAGTAACTTTAGGATGTATACAATCTGTCATTTGAAGTCAAAGCGATCAGAAAGCCTACCAAAGAGTAATAACAAATTCGACGTTTAAAAAGATAACCATCGGTAAAAAGTACGAATGGTTATGTTATAAAAATCGAGCATTGGTAAGTAGTCTTATACGGAAAGACCATTTTTCCAAATGCTCCACCTGAAACAAATAACCTCAACTAAAAAGCTTCAGTCTTTTAATAACCTTACCCAATATTTCACGCTAAACCAGACGAGATCCAAGTTAATTATGTAAGTTTATTTATTGATAATTTGCAATCTTGTTATACCTTCATAATGATGTTATTTACCCAAAATAATTATGTTAACGGCATAATGTGTATTAATTTAATAGAAGCTGCCTCACGTAATGTTCAATTATGTATTAAAGCTCTGTAAAATGGAGGCATTAATGTTATAAGGGAATAATGTAACATCGGGAACTTTTTAAATATTCGCTCAGATGTGGTAAAGGGAAGATGGTGCCCTTCTATCCGGTTGATTTCGAAGGGAAAATTACATGTATTTATTATTAATTCAGAGCCTTTAAGTCAGTTGGTAACGTCAAGGCAAGTGGCCCATCGTCGGCTGGTGAGATAGTGACAAAATGCGAGACCATTGTTCTCCTGAACTTATCACATATTTATTTGGTTTTCTTCCATACTTCTATTAGTCGTTATCTCGGTGGTCACCCTCTTTCTAGCCACATCATCATTCACACAGTCCATCCATCGTTTCTCTGGTCTTCCCCTACTCTTACAGCCATCAACATTCAACTCAAAACTTTCCTCACGACGTTTTCCTCATTCCTCCGCATCACATGCGCATACCATGACAACCGATTTCCGCACAACTTTTCAGTCACCGGTGCCACTTTAAGACTTCCTCTTATGTACTATGCGAGCCAATCCAATATTAAAAGTAGTCAGTTCCATGAGTGTTCTTGTTCCATAAATACTGAGTAGCCTATCTGTCATAATCATAGAAATATCATCTATCTATCTTCAACATCAGTACAGTAGTTTAGCCGAGCAAAAGTGAAAAAGAAAACAGGCAGACAGATAAACGCACCTAGTTTCTGAAAGCCTGCTAAATTTAATCTGTTGCCATAGGTAAAATATAATTCTATATGTCATGTTACTTCATTTGCTGTTTTTTTCCGACAGCCAATCACTAGAATTCTGTGGATAAGGTAGTACTTTATCAGCCGACGAAGTTCCAGAAATCGGTTCTAGTTTTACACATTTTACTAAATAAGTAAAAACATTCTATTGTCTTACCTGAAACAGTCCATAGCTCGTGTAAGAATTGTTGTGGTTTGTCACTTTGTCCGTTGTTCTGCCACTCGCGTGCTCGATCAGACACACCCCTAGAACAAAACGAACTAAAATTATTATCTGTGCACCAAAATTTTATAGTTTGAAAAATGAACGTGAACAGTGAAATCGATAATTAAAAGAACGAACATTCAAAAAATAAAATATACGGCAAAAATTACGACGGTCAAATCTCGAAGGACAAAATTTTTCCATCGTCGAATTAACCCTTGATTAACACTCCGTTACATGCGCGGGGCACAGGCGTGCTCCAGCCATATATTTTTGCTTATTATTATTTCTTAATTAATCGACTTAGAATCTAGCTGCCTTTAATAGCTGTTGCTAGTGTCCTTGAGCGTTTGTCAGTAAGGCTGGTAAGGCGTTGGCTGCGTCGGCGCAAGGACGTGCTTTACGTAAGTATTTTAGTGCTGCTGGGGCCTGTGCCCCGTGCGTGTAATTACGTAACTATTTGATGCACGACAGAGGTAAGCATTTTTAGGTATTTTCTTTAATAATTATGTAATTTATTTTAATATTATTGTTTAAAAATGTATATAAACATTATTTATTACCTTTTATTATTGTTGCGATAACATTTGTGTTTTGCTCGTTTTAGGTACTTATGATCAAAATGGCTATTAAAGAGTATCAGATAATTGACTGGCTCCAGGCATCCGATGTAGGAGAGGAGGGTGGTGTAGAAGACCTGTTGAGTAGTGAGGACGAGGAGGACCAATGCATAGTAGAATCACAGACGGAACAGGAAAATAATGCAGAAGAACAGGTACCATCAAACTCAGCAACCTTACTCACAAATACACTGTCCACATCGTCGGAAAGTTCAGATGACAATGATGCTCCATTACCAGATTTAGAAACTTATAAAACAAAGTCAGATTTTTTGATAATATAAATATAGCAGGCATAAATGGCATGATAATTGACTGTTTGGTCAATCCAAATTACCAACGTATTTCTCGAAGCGATTACCTGCGCTCAGTTGCCATAGAACATATAAGACAACAAATGCGGCAGCGGCTTTACTACAAAAATATGCTCAGAAACATAAGGGAACGAGGTAAGCTATTTTTGGATATAAATAAAAGCAATTTGACACCTCAGGAAAATAACATACCTCGCAAAAGAACAAAGAAGGCTAGATGCCATGACTGTGGGAGAGCTAAAGATCGATCGACCAGAACAACATGTCACAAATGATATAAACCTGTTTGTAATGACCATAAATATTATATAGTGTATGTATCCAATGTTATAACAAAAGTCTAAATGATCTCGACAGGTCACGAATTGATGAGTAAAATCTTTAATTTAGAGTTCCTATGTTGATTTTTTAAAGTTTTCTAAGATTTAGAAACGAGTTTTATATTTTTTCTTTTAAATTAAGAGAAGTCTTATTTTTTGTTATTGATATAAGTATCAATAAAAACTGATTACATATAAAATATGTTTATTATTTATTTCTACCCCATTAAGTAAAGATCCATAAATTATTTTGGGGCACTGCAAAGCCCCGCGCGTGTAATCGTGTAATTTTTAGAGGTGCGTGTAACGGTGTGTTATAAATCGTATTTGAATTATTATAGCAATGCTTAAAACAAGGACACTGTATACACCCAGAATCTACTCTAAGCAAATCTCAAGGTTATCCCTACAACTTGAAAACAAAAGTCAAGATGAAATACAAATTATTCCTCGGATCACAGCCGCTTTGCAAAATCCGAGAGAACAAATGTAAGAGGGAGTTCTCGCAGCAAACTTTTACACAACAGATTGTTAACGATGATGAAATACTTGACTTCAAAAGTAGACTTGTTTTACTAGCAAGAACAGTGTTTGTGACGTCTAAAATTCTAATTGGTGTTTCTTAAGGGTTCAATATCAGAAAAATTACTGAAAACACCTACTTTTAAAAGGAATTTTGTGTCCCTCATGATTCCTATCTAGGAGCATGATATACAGGGTGTTTGGTAGATGGGTGCAAAGCTTGAAGGGGGTGATATCTTAGACCATTTAGAACTTATTAAGCCAAACTCGTCTTAGACGAAGTCTGCTCCTTGTATTTTTTTTGAAACTCTAAGGTTTTTAACAATAATATCCATTTAAAAAATTATAAATTATAAATTTAATATTTTAAAATTAACATTGATAATAACGCTAAAGAGCTTTAAGTATGTTTAATATGCACTAACGAAATATGAATAAAAATAAAAATAATTTGAACTTAGAATTCTTAGCGAAAAAAGAAAAAATGGACTTGAAATAGCCAGTACCGCAGAAGGGCAATATAATAGGTACTATAGGTACCTATTATAATATGGAGATGTGAGAGTTACCAAGACAACTAAAATTAAAAAAATGCCAATTAGATGAATCTAATAAATATTAAAAAAAATAACATTGACAATAACGCTAAAGAGCTTTTTTTATGTTTAATATGCACTAACGAAATATGTATAGATATTAAACAGTGATAATTCGCATTACTTTGGTTACGAAGCAACAAAAACAAAATCATAGCATTTACGATCATTAACCTGAATTATAAGAGGAGCTCGTGGCTAAGTAATAACAGCCACACAGGTCGATCCATCAGGTAAAGCTACGCTTGCCGGGGTTGGTCCGTGGATGGGTGACCATCTTCACATACCGAGATTCCTGCATGCCTCGGAAAGCTCGTTAAGCCATTGGTCCCTCGTGCTGTCATTCGTGGATTTTTGACAGTCGTTACGGGTCGTCAGAATTCCAAAAGTCTGACCACCAGTCTTACCATTGGGATATCCCTTGATAAGACGGGTTGTCAGACTTGCAGGCTTCTTCCAGTTACTGGGTTATGGAGGTCAGATAGGCAGTCGCTCCTAGTAAAATACTGGTTTTCAGCTGCATCCGGTTAAACTGGAAGCCGACCCCAAAGTAGTTGGGAAAAGGCTAGGCAGGTTGAACCTAAATTATAATCTATATATATAAAAATGAATCCCTATTTCCCTTGGTCACGGCATCACGCTAAAACGGCTAAACGGATTTGGATGAAATTTGGGATATGGATAGACCTTGACCCGGAGAAGGACATAGGATACTTTTTATCCCGATATTTCCACGGGATCGAGACTTATGCGGGTGAAACCGCGGGGCGCAGCTAGTCAAAAATAAATTAATTTAACTAAATCTATTTAAAGAGACAACGATAGCGTTATTCACGAATCCCTACAGATATTGTAGTACATACAAGCATTACAACCGAATATCACAATATATTTACAATTAAGTACAGGTACTCTGATTATAATATCCGTGTCTGAGCCGACTTGGCTTCAGATAACCCGATATTTATTGTTTACACCGTACCTAGCATAATACGCTACTGGAAACGATATCGTGGGTTAATATCTTAATAACTTAATTGAGCACATTGACTTTATAGGTGAGGATGTTATCGTTGGTCTAGTGGTCGCCAGCGCTACTACTGAGCATGAAGTCCTGGGTTCGATTCCCAGGTCGGGTAGTATTATTGAATTTTTCCACCTGGAATTTCTCAGTCTTCAGTCTTCGTCGTCACATATAATTATTAAACTAATGTACGTTCTTATAAAAACTATTGTAAAACATTTTAAAAGAGTAACGTTGGAGTTTCTTGCCCATTCTTCTCCATACGAAAACTACTTTTTGGAAGGGGCGACTAGAATCAATTCTATTATTTTGTAAATTTTGACGTTCAAAAGTGCCATACATGGGCATGGAAATAAATGAATTGACTTTGACTTTTTCAGAAGCAGTCCGTAATATGGATTTGGGCCCGGTTGATGGCAATTGGCTCGCCCTCTATTACATGGGACTTAAATATAACTGGCGAAATGTTGTACTGTAGGTACACCTCTGCCCACTCCTTCGGGGATTACATGCGTGGTGCTATGTTAGGTTATTTTATCGATATTTCCTATTCGATGATTTCAGATAACCCACTGATTCTTTGTTTCGTACATTGTTTAAAAATAGTGGTGCGGTTTTGGGTTTATTGCTCGGAATTCATAGTGAAATCAAATAGTGTTTTGGTAAAACTGCATAGCAATATTTACACAGAACAAGAACTTTAGATTTGCTTTCTCGTACAGGATTTTCTGTTATTTTTTTAATTTGTTTTTTTAATTTCTTATTAATGTTTTAATGAGTGTATTTTAGTTTAATTTGTGATGTCCTGTGCGAGTCCCAATAAATACTTTTTCTTTCTTCTTTCTTTCTTTCTTTCTTTCTTTCTATTTGTTCTTATGGAATAAATCTTACTTAGATTTATTCCATAAGATGCAACCTGACAGTGACCTGCAAATTGCAAAAAAACGAAAGAACTACCTCTGCGGATCCACCTTAAGCTTATTTTATTTAAAAATCTGGCGTAACATAAAACCGGCCAGTTGTTTAGTCAAATTAAATTCGTTGACTTCGAAATTCTAAATTCAAATAATAACGTTAAAGCGGGCCACACTAAATGAATCGACTTTGGCCTTATTAAGCGTTGACGCGAAACTTTTGGCGGAGAGATCTTCTATTTGCATAAAAAGGAGCTATTCAAATGACAAAACATCTACAGATCCCCCTTTTCATTTAAGTTTAAAATTGTTTGAGACATTTTAATTGACGCCGTGGAACTGGGGAACCGTTTAATCAGAATTAATTTGTACATGTACCGATTTTGAATCAGAAGTGAGAATTTTGAATTGAAGGCTGAAGTTTGTGGCTTTGTTCATTCGATAGTTGAGAATTAATGTCGTTTAATCGACTGTGTGACGACACTGATGATGAAAATCAGAGAATTTTCAGCGTGAAATTGGACTGTTCAATTTTATGAACAAGTTTAAATACATAGATTGTTTTTTTTTATAAGAGAAAACGTCTTTTGGCGCGTTGGGCATTTTTGAGATGGGACTAAACCATTGATTTCGCGACACCATGACAATACCTTATTTTTGTAAACGCGATTGTGCTATTTATTTATATTGCGTTACGGATCAATAATCTATGCAAGTATTTTTACTATATAGGTTTTGTAAACGCGATTATGCTCTTTATTCATACTACGTTACGGATCAACGTTCTATGCAAGTATTTTTACTATATAGGTTTTGTAAACGCGATTATGCTCTTTATTCATATTACGTTACGGATCAATGTTCTATGCAAGTATTTTTACCTTAAAGTTTTCGGAAGTATTTTTTTTTTGTAAACGCGATTGTGTTCTTTATTTAGATAATGATGCGGACTACGGAGTTTAGAAAGAAGTTACGGAACAATGTTCTATACAAGTATTTTTCTTCCACCAAGGCGATTTTGTTCAAGTTTTCACTTCTGTCGGCACTCCCGGAGTGCCACCACTTTTTTTTTAGAAACAACTATTGAACTGCAAATGAATAAGCTTTAAACAAAACGGACAATGTACCAAATCTAATAAGATTAAAATAGATGTAAAGAAGGACTTTGACGCCATTGACGGTGAATGTAATCTTGTTATTGCATTGAATACGTATGAATGTGGACGACGAAGTAAAAATAGTGTGTAAAGATTGTGACGTTCTGTAGATTTTGTCTACCCCAGAAAAAGGCATGAGTGTATGTACAGTGTATTAGTGGTAAACAAATACCATGTTCCGGAATTAACGCACACCACGAAACACGCCATTTAGGATACTGTAATAATCATAAAACATACACTGAATTTTTACTATTATGTATAAAACGTTGTATATTTATGAAATTAGTTAAACTGACTGTGGGAGAAAATTGTGATCTCATTACAAATCTACGCACGCACACAGTCGCACACTTATAAGTCTAGCGTAGTAGGTACTTCTTCCATTTTGGTTTGTTTTATCTGTAGAGCGAAAGTACGTATACATAAACTCATGCCCTTTCCCAACACACACACAACAGAAGCACACACACACATTCACCCGCATACCCACATACACACATACACAAACACACACAAACGTACAGCTTCTTTCCAGTGGAAGTGTGACTGTAATTTACGTAGTTTTAATTATATTTGAGATAAAAAAAAAAAAAACCTACATGACAGAAATCCATTTAGTAAACGATTCTGAACAATCTACTTTCATAATATGCATCAGTACCCATTGATTTTGGTATTTGTGTAGAAGCAATTTTTGATGTACGGTATGTACCCGTATGTGATGGTTACAAGGATCAAGACATTCTCATTATGTTCGCAAACCAACATAATTATTTACACTAGGTACTAAATTAAATGGCTACTTAACTAACTATACAAATAAATACAAAAAAAAGGACACTTTGGCGTCGAAGTACTCGTCTGCATCGCTGTCATTCGGAAAGGTGTCCAGAAAACTGGGCAATTGGCAATTGTCACGTTGAATGGCAATGCTGATTCTTAAGAATAAAATTAGATAGGTATTTGCATACAGTGTGAGATTGATGATTGATTGATTGAGCAGCATCCGGTTAGATTCGAAGCTAACTACAACGTAGTTGGAAAAAAGGTGGGCAGATGATACTGACAGTGTGAGATTGATACAAAAGCTCGTGATTTTCGCATACTAATATTATAAATGCGATAGAAACTCTGTTACCTTTTAACGCCTTGTATGCAAACTATGCATCAAAGACCTGACGTCACACAAATCCTGCATCACGCAAGCAGGTTTACCGCGCGACGAGTATATATACAACGTCCCGACATCAATCTTCGGGTGCTCCTGGCTGGAGGCTCTATGTGTAGTAGCTTAAGGCACCCACAGGAAAGTCCGGTTAAGCAGCCAAGACCTTAGTGGTCAAAACTGCGAGATGCCATAGTTGTAAAAAAAAATAATCTTCGGGCGTCTGGTCGGAGGATCCTCCTTTTTCTATAGAGGATGAGTGAACTTTACACCCCGTTCCTCATGCCTTTATAGGTTAAACCACTGAGCCTTGTTATGAAATTTGCCTGATAGAGTCCGCGCCACCACTGAAGTCTATTTGACGTGGCACTAGTGTCATAATTATTATGTTGGTTCATATGGTCATAATTATATATTGGATCGCACTGATTTAAAAAAAAAAAAACAGTGGCACTCCGGGAGTGCCGACAGAAGAGAAAACTTGAAAAAAAATCGGCACCACGGTAATCAACGCGTTGATGTCTTTTTAACCGTCTTACGAATTTTCGATCAGGTCACGTGTCCTGACGCGAGTTTAAATTGTTTTACCCATTACAAAAAAAGTGCACAACGCCGCTAAACACTTCAAAAATTTGTTCCACAAATTTAAAATTTAAAATTGGAGCTTGGGACCTGATATAGCTTACTTTTCATCAAAAAACGAAATACAAATACATGTAGTCGAAGTTGCGAGTAAAAGCTAGTTCGTTTATAACTTGACACATGCAAGGAAAAACATACTATGTTGGTATGTGTATCAATTCAACCATCCAGAATCTAGAAGGCCAATGAACATTTACGAGCAAATCAAATCCATTTCCTTTATACATGTCTTATTATCTTCGAAGAGCTATGTAGTTATTGCATTCCTTATATTCTCTGCCATTCCTAAATTGGTAAGAGACAAATTCAGCTCCTTTGTACGACGGTAATGTAGAAGATTCTGTGGCCTCGTCGGGGCGAACAAGCGGCGGATAAGGCGATAGCGGGCGCGGTAGCGAGCGCGATTTGGCATTTTTATAATTTCTAACGTGACGATATTATCGTGGACGTCCACGGCATCACGATAATACAGGGAAGTAAAATGTTTGGAAATAATTTTTTAGTGATACAGTATGGACGCAAATGGCGGTTTCAAGGCTCACCAGGCGACACGTCGCGGCATGGAATGCAAAGGATTTTCGTTTTCATGTTCGATCTTAAATGATTTTGAATATTTTTATACCCTTGGCTCCAAAATTTCGTTGATATCGTCACAATGGGACTTTAGCCGGCTTTCATACCCTGCGGACATCACCCAGCGACGATACCTACTTCGCGTCCGCCTAAGCATTCGCGCAAACTCCTCACTCTGGATGAGGCCTTAGTACAAGATTCTGTGGGATTGGTAGCTACTTCATTACATTTATCCGTGGTGATCGGAAATAAGTCAAAGCTATGATAACCTCATTTGTACGAATCCAATCTTTGTAAATTGTATTACTTCTGCTTACCGTGGATCGACGTATTACATGGGGTGAGGGATGTTTGTTCTCTTCTGTTTTCGTTGGTTTTAGCTGTTGTTGGAATAACAATGTTTTTCTAATATTCGTTACCCAGTTTTGGTATTTATTTATTATGATTAAGTTAATTAATTCTGGTAAATATCCTTTATTTGTGGAAAGGTGGGAAAATATTGTGCCCAAATAAAACCATTATAGACTATACGTTTTTCAAAATAACATAAATGTTTTTCGAAAACATTAAAAACATATTAAAACCGGATTATTGGAATGCTCGGATTACTGAATTGTACTTAAAGAAAAATTCAAGGGTAAATCGAATTAAGCATTTCATTTTCAGGTACTAGTTTAATAAGGGCCTTAGTAATGTCAAAAATTGTTTAGTAATGTCTTACTTATCTAATTAAGCTGAGTTCTGTTTTTTTGCAACTTGTAGTCTTTATTTAAAAATTGTAGCTGATGGAGGGTGCCGGACTACTGGATGTGCGGAAGTACTGAAGTGCCGGATTAATGAGACTCTACTGTAAATAAAATTGAAGTGTCCGTTTGTGATGTCAAAATAACAGCTTTTTACTAAATGTATATGAAAGTAAATCCGGTACTAGATATAAAAAAAAAAACCGAATGAAGGGTTCCGTAGTTGGGATACATTTATCCCAAAAACAAACTTAACATTGTAGTTGAAAAATATGTTCTCCCATACACATACGATACTCTCGCATATACCTGTAAACATACACTTGAAGTTGGAACTGCAAATATTAGTTTGTGCGCACAATATTGAGAGATTTACCATGTTATTTTAAGACCATAAACTTCTCATAAGTTTTCCTGTAATCTATGAATAAAGAACCATTCTTTGTTAATTTTTCAAAATTTTTGGCTCGGCCGTTTCGGATATAAGAGGCAATGGTAATGGTCAATTTTCATTTTTTTTTAAATATCTTTAAATGTATTTATTTTAAAATTGTAAATAAAATATATTTGATATCCTCGCAACAAGTCCTTTCATTTGATATGTCTCAGTATAGTTTACAATTATTTTTTTTAATTTTCTTATTTACCCCGCAAAAGCGACCCCCATATTCAAAATTCATTGATTAACGTTTCACGTCCGTGTTTGGGTCACTACATGTGTACTAAATTTAAACTTAATCGGTCCATTAGATTCGGGGCAAATTGGCTGTGATAGACGGACAGACAGACAGACACACGAGAGATTCTATAAGGGTTCCGTTTTTTCCTTTTGTGGTACGGAACCCAAAAAATTATTTTTAAGTTTTTTTTTGGTCTGTCTGTCTGTCTGTCTGACGGGACTTTCACTGGCAGATAACTGATGTTAAAGGAAGGTAACTTAAGCTACTTTTATTTTAGAAAAATAATTAGGGTCCACGCGGACGAAGCCGCGGCCAGTCACTAGTATTAAATAAAAGGTAGTGAAAATTGCTCAGAAAAATCGGAAACCTAAATAGCAAATATTTTAATAAAAGAATACAGAAACAAAGCTCAAATTATTCGCGAAAAATATTCCGGGAGATTTCATTACAAAAATAATGGTATCTCTACGCTGGCAACCAGAGAGAATACTAAAAAGCTTCTACCAGAATAAAGACCAAAGCATTTCAATTTAAACCTGGGAGTTATGACGTCATCAGCGTTTAAGGATTATATTATTTTAACATTTCACTAGATGTATGCTCGAATATAGATATGAAAATCAAGAGCAGGGTAAATGCAGGGTAAAATTGACTATGAATTACTATTAACTAAACTTGAATTTTATGGTATCAGAGGCAAGTCCTTACAACTTTTAAGATCCTACTTACAAAATAGACGAATGTTTGTAGAAATAAAAAGCATCGATGAAAGTAATCATGAAGTCATATACACCTCTAAAATTACAAATATAAAGCGTGGTGTGCCCCAAGGCTCCATTTTAGGACCAATATTATTTATTTTATTTACAAATGACTTGCTTAACTTTGTGCACTATGTTCAGCCAGATGTAAAACTTGTTGTATTTGCAGATGATACAAATATAATAATTGGGGCGAATGACTTAAAAGAATTGACCAAAAATGTAAATAAAAGCCTACAAAATCTCTGCGATTGGTTTACAGCCAATAACCTTTTGCTAAACACAAGTAAAACTAACATAATTTTATTTAAGACTACAACTCGCCATAATGACAATTTAGATATAAAAATTAAAGGAGACAAGATTGAATTAGTGGACAAAGTTAAATTTTTAGGTATTAACATAGATGTGCATTTAAATTGGAAACAGGAGCTAGCTGCTATTGACTCTTCAATTTCATCAGCATGCTATGCACTCAGGAGCCTTAGAGATATGTTGGATCTAAAGCAACTAAAGGCTATATATTACGCGTTTGGTAGAATCTAGGTTAAGATACAGCATAATGCTTTGGGGAAACAGCTATAGTTATAACTGTCAGAAAGCGTTTATCTTACAGAAACGTGCCATAAGGACTATAGTAAGGATCTCACAAAGAGACTCATGTAGAGAGCATTTTAAAGTATTAGACATTTTAACAGTACCAAGTCTATATATATTAGTAATCCTTAATCTCTTTGCTAAGTATATTCATGAGTATGAGACACAAGACGAACGTAAGATAAGAGAAAGCACAAGAAGGAAGGAATTCAAACACAAAAAAGCACCAAATTTAAACATTGTTAAGCATTGTTCCAGATATCAAGCAGTCGAGTTATTTAATAGGTTACCAACTGATTTAAAATTATTAATTTATAACTCTCACTTATTTAAAACTAAATTAAAAGCCTTCTTGTTGGAAAGATGTTTTTACTCGGTATCAGAATACATGTCAAATGATAAAAATAGTCAACTATAATAATAGCAGTGAACAAGCTATAAAATAATTTATTTGCTCATTACTAGGACCTTGATGAAGCTATACTCTCAATTATTTAATAATTTTTTTAACATTGAATTTTACATGATATTTGCTATTTATTTTGACATTGTATTTATTTGTTGACATATTTTAAATTAATTTGACTTTATATTTGCTATTTAATTTGACATTGTATTTGTTAATTGTCATATTTTAAATTAATTTGACTTTTGAACTAACTTTTCACTTCAATTTTAATTAGGCTTTAAATGTATTATTTTTGCATGTGATAATTTTATAATATGTAATGTTCAACACAATGTTAATTGTTAATGAATAAAATGAAATGAAATGAAATGAAATGAAATGCGCATTCAGGTAGAATCTCTGAGAAGGAGGTCTTGCGCGAATGCAAGGCATAAAATTTTATCTTTACGGGCATTGAAACCATCAAAATTACGCTTTATAACTTGTTCAACAAGGTTTTTATTTGCTTGTACGGTTATAATAGTATTTTTATTATCTAACTATGAATGTGTAAGTTCTCATTGAAAATTTGAGTGTGTATTTTGTTGGGAGAGTCGTATTTATCTATTATGCTTTACTTGATAAGTTTTTTGTCCGGATATTAAAAGTATGATGATTTTTCTAAAAACGAAGTTGAAAAAATAAGAGGAAATGAAGGAATTGTCTGATAACTGTTTTATTTTATTTATGACGGAGCATTTCAGTATTTTTTGTTTCGCCAACAATTAATAATTGTTATGAATAAAAAAAAATTAAGAAAGAATGAAAATGTAGCTTGCTAAAACTATGCGCCTTCTAGAACAAGGAATTAAAGACATTATTCAAACTAGAGGATTTAGACAATAAGTTTCTCTCTTTGTATGAACAAAAACATGAGAATGTTCAAAGAAAAAATGCTAACTATGATCGATGAGATAAAAAAAAAAAACAACCTTCCGAACAGTTTAAAGCCATAAATTTCCAACGGTCACGTCGGTAAAATAGGTAAGAAACTAACTGCAAACTCAAAACACTACAAGCCATCATTTAAAAAATAATTATGTAGGTACACCTAGTTATACAAGCAATGCTCAAGTCTCCAGAGTGTTGCCTTATTAGCTCCAGCTAATGCAACGGTTATGTGCCATCGTTTCAGAGGTTCCTCTAGGGGACTGAAATACTCTTCGATGCATTAAATCTTGGGTAAGGCACTAGACTTGGTCTTAGTTTTCTTCAAGGTTTAATTGGGAATTTGAGGTAAAGACATAACTGATATAATTGGAGATATTAAAAGGATTTTGGAGTCTGAGCTATTCCCTACTGATAGATTTATGATCAGGGAGTTATGCTGATTAAAATTCAGTAGAATTTTCTTTTGTACACTTTAGGGCATAATCCTTAACTTTTTGTCATTTAACCTACAAAAAATAACCTCTCATTCTTGTTCCAAACAAAAACTCTTTGTCCTTGTGTATTTTAAACTACGCAGTACCATTCTTAAATATATTTTATTAAGTTTCTTCTCCAAAAAACCGTAACATGCTCAGTCTTCCGCCATATCTCTATAAATAAGGGCCAAAAGCCTCGCAGATTAATTCCAAAGTGCATTGTGTACAATGGCCTTAATGTGAGCATGTCTTTGATGTGCAGCAGTGTGTAAATGTATTGGATGCGTCGCAGTGAGTTAATCATGTGTACGTTCTCCTATGTAGATGAAGGAGTATGGTTTGAGCTGTTCCTTGTTATAGTTAGAACGGTGACGGTAATCTTGAGTTGGTGATTGAGAGATTGCAATATAAGGGTAGAAGTTACAAAGATTTTTGATACGAATCAAAATTCAAAATTGAAAAGTCATATAATTAACCTAGGCTGAGAATCAGCACTTTTCGAACGTCAAAATTACATAAGACAGTCCCCCAAAAACGCCCACCCTTCACCACTTCCTAGTGCTTTAGCTGGGAAGAAGAAGTGGCGCAACAAACTCCCCAGCAGCACAGCTCAATTACAAAAATTTTTGATTCTATACGATAGTATGCAAAATAATTTACATTACGCAACACAAAAACATTAAATTAAACAATTTGCTGTAATGTCAGCTAACACACATCAATATACCAACAAAAACATCGAAATATATGTCAAGTTTACAAGTAAACTTAATACTAAGGAAGAAAATAGTAGTATAAAAGTATGACTAACAGGGTGTAAAGTTCACTTATCCTTCATATAAAAGGGTGGACCCTCCGATGAGACGGGTATTAGGTGTGGTGGGCTACTGTTCAACGACTGATGTCGGGACGTTGTATATATGCTAGTAGCGCGGTAAAGTCTGCTTGCGCGTTGCAGGATTTTGCGTGAGGTTAGTGTGATGCGTAGTTCGCATGTGGCGATGTAGATGTCGCCACACAGTAGTAAAATGTAACAGTAATGTAGGTATACTTACAATTAGGTATCATACTCCTTGGGAAATTGTACCGAAGAAGTTCCCTGGACAGTTGGCACCTGGTGAAGGAGCGCGCGTGGCCCTGAGATGTGTGCACCACTCCTAACGTCACGAAGAGGAGCACCAAGTGGGTAGGACGGGCCATCCTGTAGACAAGAGCTCGGGGTTAGACTTGAATAACTTGAAATTGTTTTTTACACTACTCATAATGCGAAGCATTATAGAGTGCTCTGCGATCGAAAAATTTGTTTTGCCTCCTTTCTACAACTGTTTTTATTGTTAGCAGGAGGCTAATACACAGAACCTACTTAATTTATATACCATTGTATAGATAGTTTAACGGAGATTAAATCTGTTCTTTTCTAAAATTGATTTAATGCAGCAGAAACGAAAAATCATCAAAATAGTTTTTTGAAAATCCCATCAATCATGTGTGAAACCTGAAAACGTTGTAGATTGCGAAAAAAACTTTTTATTTAAAGCTTGTATCATTGGCGATAACATAGCGAGAATTTTTAGTTTGTTATTTAAATAATAGCTGGATGGTCCTCAGTAGAACTAGAGGTTTTCGTGTAAAGGTTAAAAGCTGTACGCCTACCTCTGTGTTAGTTTCAGAGAACTGACTTCGGCTGTGGAAGATAGTGATTTTATAATTCTTTAGTATATTGTCTTTTGTTAATTTTGGCAAGAACTACTAGAAGATGAGATGCGCGTCATTTTTCTGGCCATGGAATCCATAGAAGGATGCACCGTGCCTTACAAAAAAAAAAAACAACCGACTTCCATAAAAACACTACAAAGTGAAAACTAACTTTAATTTCGGAAGCGGTGTCTTTGGCTTTGAATATTCTTTTTTTGCCGTTTGTTTGCAGTTTTCATTTTTCACTTTTTAGTTGTGGTACCCACCCCACACAAATACCTGCTACCTACGTAAATAACAGTGACAGGAATTTATTACAACATCATTACATTATCTATATAGACTAAGTGGGAAAAATACGTATTATTGAAGTTAACTAAAAAGTACCCAAGCAAAGTTAATAAAATTTATATGGGACCACCTCTGAAGTATGACCTACTAAACAAAAAGACTCATCAAAATCAATTCAAAATTAGCGGAGCAACGCGAAAAAAAAAACATATTTTTGAATTGAGAACTTTTTTGAAGTCGATTAAAAAGGTGGCTTAAAGACAACATTTTTCCAAATTATACCAATTTCATAACTACTATATATAATAAGGACAGTCTACAATCTGGATTCCTCTCTAAAAACATTAACGTTAATAATGAAACAATGCCTCAAACATCACAGTCAAATTTCAAATTCGGCCCTCCAAACTAAAGCTCAGAACTAACACTGTGCTCAAACTAGTGGAAAACAAAGCATTTAATTAATGACTAAAATTGCATTTTGTCGTTTGTTTCATAATATAATGATTCGCTTGGAGTATGAAACTTTATACCGTTAGAGTTATTATTGTACATAGTTACTGTAGAAGCATCTGTTGGTAACTTCATCTTTAATTATTGCTCAGCTTAAGCAGAGACATTAAGCTAATTATAAGGCTGTCATTTTCTCTTTATCTACAGTGAAGCAAAACCAGAATCAAAGAGCTTTGTTGCTGACAAAACAGTCAGCAACTCAGTAGATATTTTGACAACTTATAAAATACAACTTATTAATTACAATATTTTTGGTTGCGAATGTGCACCTTTTTTTTTGGGTGGGAAATTATCAAATAACTTCTCCCGCTCTGGGCGGAGCGGGAGGGGGTGTCAGACTCTTACTGATTAAAACCCACCCGTGTTCCTTCGGTTGCCATGTTGCCGGGGGCCACAATCTCCCTTTCGGTTTTCTTCGCGCGAATGTGCACCTGTCAACGTCATTCGAGTCCCAAACGATCCTGGTAGCCTGTGTATTGTTTTTATAGGCAGTTTCACTTTTTTAAGTCTCAGTTCTATTTTGCGTTTTGGTATCCACTAAAAGCTTTTATAATACGCCATATGAATAAACGAAAAAGCTTGGTTTTTTTAGAAATACAAGGTAAAGTTGAACAATTTACAGAAACCTAAATTTACTCGTACCAACACAATACGTTTAAGGGTTTATGGTTGCCCCACAAATTGCTTTAACAATTGTTCCTTAGAATATCGATATATCCACTACAGCGGAAGTCAGTTAGAGGCCGTTTTGTCGAGAACGTCGATTTTCTACCGCATCCGTTTGATTGGGAGGCAAGAGATTATTTTGGAAGAATGTTGACGAGATGATAAGAATTGCGAGAAAATCTATTTCTGCAATTAAGTTACTTCAATTAAAGTAATCATTAATTTTTATTTAGAGTAAAATATATACAGGGTCAAATAAAATTAGCTAGCGAAACTTCGCAGACGTGGTGGGTTTATATCTAAACATGATAAAAGAAAACAAAAACCTGGGAGAAAAAAAAAAAAAAAACCACTGGTAGTTTAGTTAATACTTGAAGTATGAGTTTTTTTTTCTTTTTTCATATATCGTGTTTAGATATCGAAATCTTACTCTTTTGTGAAAAATTCCAAAAAAAAAAACTGATATTTCATATAACTACACTAGCTGCGGCCATTGACCCCAAAGATAGTAACTATATACAATTTTTGTTTTGTTTCATTATTGTGTAGATTTCGATACCCATCACGTCTGTGGAGTTTCGCTAGTTAATTTAATTTGACCCTGTATATATTTCACTTTAAGCTTAACCTTCGATCGACCCGTGCGGGTGTTATTAGTTAGCCACGAGTCCCACTAGTGATTTAGTGGGCCTAAATCGAGTACGAAACACTTATTACTGATTAATGGTGCAAGTGGGCTTAAATCGAGTACGAAAAACTCAAATGCACAGCATAAAATTACCAAAAAATCCCTTCCATTCAAACAGGCAGCACCCTACATTCCACTGCACAAAACCTTTGCATAGATTGTTCATTTCATTTCCAACTAAGCTCAAAACCTGTATTTGTGCCACGTAAAAGAAAACTATTCTCTAAATAAATATGAGAACGATGTGAACAACAACATCGTACACGAAGCAAGAGATCTGTTGGGGCGTAATGAAATTTTCTTAAGCTGTACAGTCAGCACATACGAGATAGCAAACGTATACTCTTGTTTCTACTGTCAACATTTCGATGTAATGCATATTTTATGGAGTTTGAGGAACTCTATGCATTTAGTTTGGGTTTTGAGGAATATAGTTTTTGATATGTATTTGGAAATCATACGAGGTTTAATGTGTTGTAGTTGGATTGTACCTGGAAGAATTTGGGGGAGCCCTTTGTCTAACAGTCTCATCATCTGCCTAGCCTTTACCCAACTGTTGGGATCGGCTTCCAGTCTAACCGAATGCAGCTGAATACCAGTACTTTACATGGAGCGACTGCCTATCCTCCACACCCCAGTTACTTGGTAAAGTGATACCCCTTGGTGAGACTGGTTGTCAGACTTTTTGGTTTTCTGACGACCCGGTACGACTGTCAAAGTTCCAAGAATGATAGGGACAGCGGCTTAACGTGCTTTCTGAGGTACGGCGGGGTTTTAGTATGTAAAAATGGTTTCCCATCCACAGACAGACTGGGGCAATCGTAGCTTAACCTGATCAATCGATAATTTTACAATTAATATGATGCCCCTTGACCTTGAACAGACTGTAGGACGAAAATACTTACAAATAGAAAGGGATTCTATTAAGGTTTCATTTTACCTTTTAATACCGGAACCCTAAAAGTGGGGTGATTATGGGACGGAAGCATAGTATACTTAACAGATGGATGGATGAGAGTGGACGGAAGGCGCTTAGCGCATCCCATGAATTAAATAAATAAATAGCATAATTATCAGTTTTTGACATGGCTATGCAGAGGTAATTCTGCTGAGTCAACAATTTGGTAAGGACCATAGCACTATTGACGTGTATCTATTCTGGCATACCTAAGTATATTTGGAATTTTGGTCGAATCTTCCCAACTATGTTGGGGTCGTTTTCCAGTCTAACCGGATGCAGTTGAATACCCTGAATTTACTGACCTCTACAAGCCAGTTACTGGGTAATACGATACGCGTTGGTAAGACTGAAATTTAAGTATAAATATAGACCCACATTGCAACAACCGAAAAATAACCTTATAACTTAGTTCCTCGTCAAACAATATTTTGAAATCCCGCATTCATTTAAAACAAACACCAACTCTCATTCATCCTACTCTCTATAGGTAAAACAGAACAATGACTCACAGAATCACAGTGTAAAACAAGGGAATAGCAGCGGCATTAAAAACTTGAAACTCAATTAAAGCGATGAGCCAGTGAGGTGGCGTACTCTTAACAACGAAACGTGGCAAGGATATGCATACACTGGAGATTTGAAGCTTATTTTGGAACGAAGTTCTTTAAAGCGGCTTGCGGTAGGAATAAAGAAAATCATCATGTAACGAAAAAGCGTTATGCCCCCTCCATGTGACCTTCACTCTTTTCTTCATTTTCACTGAGAACACTTAATTTTTTTTTATCTAGGTTGACGTTTTCATAGTTTTCGAGATTGCTGAAGTCGATAGTGAAGTCACAATGTAAACTCAAGATGGCGGCTATTTTTGTTTTAAATCATACGTGAGAATAAACTTCTTTCTTGACGTCCCCCGACTACACACGTTTTTCTTCTAAGATGTTCAAGAGGGAAAAATATACTTACTAAAATATAATACTTTAACTGTTTTCCGGAAAAGGGTAAGCAGAGGTGAATAGGGGAAACGGAGAATATGTACATCGGGAGGGATCATGATTCATGTTACCAGCAGGAAGACAGTCGGGTGTTAGTCTGTAGGAGACCGACATTACTCTCTCGTATAAAACGGGTATCGGCCAATAACATTAATTACTCATGATGATACCTCAAAAAAGTATGTCCCATACCGCAAAACTATAGCTTTTAACTGGGGACAAATCTACGTTACATAGTTGCGTCTAGAACTGAAACTGTTTTAACTTTTGTTGACTATCCGCGAGGCTTCTTTTGGCGAAGTGGTTTTGCGCTTCCTTTCATTGGTGGTTACCTACAGGAGTTTGGTCCACAAGAACCTCTTCTGTTGACGTTTGGCAAAGCTGTCTTTTCACCTCCCTCTGACAGTACATTTGTATAGTAAGTAAGTACTGTAAAATACATTTCAGTAACAAAAAGTCGTTAGTGCGCGCTGCACCTAAGTGCGCTCCGGATGAGAACAAGTTACAGAACGGAATACCGCTGCAGGCATTTGTTTTTGGATATTTTAGGCGAGGGAACAAACTAGGAAAGTTTACGTAGTTATCGTTGTAAAAGCGAGTTGTTATAGAGACTGCGATTTTTCATTTGAAACTTCGTCATCAATCGGCTACCGCACTGACTACAAGTGTGATTAATTATTTGGTACTTTTGATTGCAACTCCTAGGTTGCTTGATCCTTAGGTCCTTAGGAGTATTTGCTTTACAAGGATTATAAGTTCAGGCCTAAGGGAACAAAAATCATTATAATTATTTAGCGTTTAAATGGTCACTGCTGAGCTGAACCTCACAATGACATCTATAATGCTAGGCAGTTGAATTTCTTAGCATTTTCCTGATATAATCATTTAATCTCCTTTTACTACACCCTCCTATATGTAAAATCCATGTTGCTGGGAGTCCAAATCAGAAAGTATTTTCAAGAAATGGTAATTGCACTCTTTTTCCTTCAAAAGTTCCATGACATGCATCCAACCATAAACCGTGTAGAAACATGAAGGCACCACCATCCTACAGCGCGAATCAATAAGCCACGTAAACATTGGAGGCTACACTCACAGCTCTCATCTAACGTTAAACAGCGCAGCACGTTTGAATTAACCGAGCTCTCAGGTATCAGTCTAGCTAATTAATACGTGCTAAGCGTAGTGCTCGGGCGCATTGATTAGACGGCACGGCTTGCCTGTTGTGGATCCGTCGATACTTAAATCTGCCTAGACGTTTTCAAACTATGTTAGGGTCGGTTTCCAGTCTAACCGAATGCAGCTAAATACCAGTATTTTACATGGAGCGACTGCCTATCTGACCTCCACAACCCAGTAACTGGGTAATAAATACGATACCCCTCGGTAAGACTGATTGGCAGACTTTTGGGCTTCTGATGATCCGGAACGACTGTCAAAGGTCTACGAATGAAAGCTGGGACCAACAGCTTAACGTACTTCCCGAGGCACGGCGGAGTCTCGACTGTAACGATGGTCACCTATCCATAAACCAACCCCGGCAAGCATAGCTTAACCTGAAGTATCGACCCGTGTGGCTGTTATTATTTAGCCACGAGCTCATCGATCGCTGCTTAAATTGTGGATCCGTTGATACTTGTTCAACAGAATGGTTTCAGTGATTCAGGAGCATTTTGGTATTTTAAGCAATATGGTCAAGGCCCAGTGGTTATGGCTACGCCTCTCATACACGAGGTTGTGGGTTCGAAACATGGCAGGTACCAATGTGACTTTTTCAATTCATATGTACTTTATGAGTTTATTTTGGACATTACTGATATCGGTGAAGGAAAACATCGTGACGAAACCTGGACTTATAATTATTATACTCGTAAATCTGAAAACACCAACCCGTCTTGAGCAAACGTGGTGATCAATGCTCGTGCCTTCTCTGTATGAGACGAAGCCTAAGCCCAGCAGTGGGACTATAATAGGCTGGTATTTTAAGCTTGACAGTTTATGGTCCTTCGATACGAATGACATTTTTGGTCCTTTGAGCCTGACATTTGATTTCTTAGGCCTGAATTCCTCCTACGCTGATGTCGGTCGCGTACGTCGTGCAGCAACGTACGCGTCAGCGTCGTAGTGTGGTTCTAATAGAACAAATATAACACTATGTACATACGTACGCGCAATGGATGTACGCGACCGACATCAGCGTAGGAGGAATTCAGGCCATTGATACCCAGGATTTCATACTCGTAATGACTGTTATTAACTTAAACTACTACTGTAGTGTAAATGATATACATATTCGTACACTATTCGCACACCGATACTTCCCGCCTGAAAACTATTCGCGTAACGCGATATTTTTCAGTGGTTGGTTGAGCGTTTCAGTAAATTCTATATTTCTGTGTAGTAAAATTAACAGAAAGGATATTACTGTAACTTGAATATAGTAGGTCAAACGGCAATCGTTGATATTTTAATAATATAATATGTATTATTTGTAATCATTCTCGCTTAATCCATATAATTTTTTACACAATCTATTTAGGGCTCGTGCAAAACTGGCGCGATATCGCGGGCGCTACAGGCAGCGCCACGCAAAAGCTCGTGCTGGTCTGCACGAGCCTTTATGGTTTAATTGGTTTTTCTTTATTCTTTCAACCTTTCACATTTATAATCAAACAGGAACTGCTCAAATCCTATAGAAAAAATACTAAGCTGTGTACCAGTCAAGGAAGACACTAGCCAAAGATACATACAGTAAATGCTATGAACACAATTTGTATTTAAGCTATAGAAGCTCGTGTAATTGGCTGATCGGTCCACGAAGCTAATCGAGTTCCAAGCCTTGAAATTGCAGCCTTGGATGGTGAACCTCTATTTACATATTGAGGGAGAGAGCAGCAAGGGGAGAGTTGCGTTACTTCGAAATTGAACGACGTGGCGATACGTTTTGACGGCAAGTTTCCAACTATCAAATCAGTAGCCAGTGAATCGTGTGTGTATTGTCTGTGCTACTCAAAATAATAATATCGACGCCTCCGCAGAATAAACGCGTAAATGCTATTACGGCGGTTTTGATGTTAATCCATATTCGTAATATATAGGTCAAAATACACCACCTCAATTTTTTTACAGATTTTTATATCAAGTATTTACGAAGTTACGATAAGTTATTACTTTATTTTAAACTACAATAAAAAAATCCACAATCCATATATATATATATATAAAATTAAAGCCTTACATTGTGTAAAGTATATTACCATACTTATCAAGTGCAGCTTAGACGGCGTTGTTCACTGCGCGTTTGTTCTGGTGATTACTTTTTTTACGGACTTTTATTGCTTTATCATAGTTATATTCCTACCGATGTACTGTAACATAATGCTATAATTCCAACGTTGATGATATAATAATATTATCCAGAACAAAAACTTAATCATTATCAGAAACTTTTCGACTGCACCAGAATAAATGCGTAATAGTCCGTTAACGGTATCACTGTACTGCGAAAAACGCAATGAAAATTCAAGTTATATTACATTGCAAAACGAAAAAAAACAATAGTTGGCAAGAAAAAAAACTCAAAGTAATATTAACGATAAAAAAAGAAAACTAAATTATTTTTGTAATTTTTTTTTTATCAATTACTCAAAAACGGTACCTGTGTAACACTTAATATTAATTAGACTAAGTACAAAAATAAAAATAAAAACTTTTCAAACGAAATAAAAACAAACATCTATTCGGTGTATTCGTAAAGTTATGGATCAATTAAGGTTTTTTATTTTGACTTTTAACACTTGCCCGTTTATTCTGCGCGGGCGGCGATTAGTAAAAAGCGCCTTCAAAAGTATAAAATAATAAACATCTGTCTACAACTTCCGAGAATACAGGCGTGACGTGATATCTATATTCTTCATGAAAGAAGCAGTTTTTACACATGAACTCTTGTAGCAGTGATAGCCTAGTGGTGTGACAGTCGGACTGCCAAGTCTTAGGTCTCGAGTTCGAACCAAGGCACACGCACCTCTAACCTTTCCGACTTACGTGCGTATTGTATAATTATCACTTGCTTGAAAAACGGTCAAGGAAAACATCGTGAGAAAACAAGTATGCCTGAGAGATATTTTTCAGAGGCCCATGGGCGGCATAAAGACTCTGATATTTGGTCAGTCACCAACCACACGAAAAATAAAGAACTGGTTAAGTTTTTACATGAATAAAATACTGATTAACCCTTGCCAAATAAAGCTAGCATAACATCAAGTGCAATGGAAACAAACAACAGTAATGCACCAGAAGTACGGAGCAATGATCAAATAAAACATACTAAATGCACCAAGTTTAGAGCACGAGTACACTTCACAGGAAATATTAACATTGTATATGAGACATCAAGGAGTTTTTAAACCCTTGTTATTGTATGCTATTAAAATGGAAAAATGTTTTAGTATAAATACAGATATGAATTTTTTTATTAACTAAATATTTTGCGTTGCTAATCATGATTGGTCCTTGTATTTCGACTCGTAGGACCAATGATTAATTACCTTTTAAAATTGTGTAGGAAACAAAAGTTTCTTAGTTGAAGTTATTTTTTTTTTATTCACAAGTAGAGAAAAATGGGACAAGAAATCCTTTAAGATTTGTAAAATGTGAATAAGTTTATGTATTATCCAATATAAATAAAAGTTAGAATAATAATTCAAAAACTTTTTACGAAAAAAAAAAAACACGTTTTTATTTTTCCCTTTTTAGTTGGGGTACTTACCCCACACACAACTTCGGTTCCCACTACCTGCTACCAGTGACAGGAACTTATCGTATCATACACATACTAAGTGGGAAAAAATACGCATTATTGAAGCTCACTTAAAAACTATTCCAGCAAAGTTAATAAAATTTATATGGGATCACCTCGAGAGCATGCTCTTTCAGACAAAAAATAATTTTAAAAATCGGTCCACAATTGACGGAGAAAACTTACAAAAAAAAAACAAACACGCTACGAACATATAACCTCCTCCATTTTGGAAGTCGGTTAAAAATGAATTAACACTACGATTTTGTTTTTTAAATGCAAACCGGTAAGTGTTAATTCTGTCTACCACATGTCACTGACCTAAGTCTCGAAACAATGAACCACCAAATATGATAATTTATTAATATACGAGTTGATTATTACATTAAATTACTCTTATATACAACTTTAGTTTAATATACTTATTAAACGGTGTATGATTCAATGATGATGCTTATTTATTAAATGGAAACAATAATTCGATCAAATACTCCATAATTTCCATTTGCTGTGAAAAATGAATTGCATTACCAGTTTATTTATTTGCCAAAAGAGTTAATGAAAAATTAATTGAGAATCGTCGAATCAGCAACCAATCGCAATCAGAACGAATTTAATACACAAAATAATTTCGCGTTGGATTTTCAGATTGTTTTTAAATACAAATGCTCACTTTTCCTTAATTTATTTTGCAAATTAATTTTTGCTTCGGTATTATTTTGATACTGAAACTAGTAAAATAAATACGCGCGTTGTTTAAAACTTTTAATTTATATTTTTGTGTTGTAATTATGTTCTCGTGTTATAAAAAAAATCTAGGCAAATTAAAGAAACGATATTCAGTGCATTTTCTTTTTAACGAAATATAAAAAAATGAGTTCAATTAATCAAAAATAGAATTCTTTGCTGTTACATTTTATTGATTCGTTTTTTTCCTTATTTAATTCGTGAATTTGTGTGCACCGGTTTTGTTATTTGAAATTACGTTTATGTATTTTTTGTAAAGCTGTAACTTTTGTTTCCCCGCTAAATAAAATTAAAAGTCACTATGGAAAAGATTACCCTCCTTTTTCATAGAACCCCTAAAATACCTTAAAATATATTCAATTAGGTACTCTTAATTTATTCCTAATCATCCTATCTTAATTCTAATAAGGCTTCACCAACTTAGAGTCAACCAACTTACCTAATATTCAGCTAATATCCAACGATACTGCTTGCACTTGCGAGCGGCTTGCCCTCCCTGCGTTCAGTGGCTGTGAGTTGCCAATTATCCACTTAGTAAGCTGCACGCAATTGTAACGCATAGGGCTTAAGGGGAAGTTGATGCTTTAGTTGTAGATTACATTTTTATTTAAGATGCGTGTACTAGTACGTGGTACTGAAGTGGGAAAAATATGAGAATTGATAAAGTGACTTATAATAATGTGCGTGCGTATGTAATCCTCTTTCAAAGTTTTTGGTCCTTATATGTTCAAGTGTGGAGTGTTAGAGTAATTCTCACTTGTGTACTGATCTTAGTATGCATGATCTCTATGAAATAAGCCCCTGTAATAAGTACCAGAACTATTAGGTATTAGATTACCTACTTCTTAAATTCTGCATTTTCTAATAGCAATTTTACTGCTTAACATTTTTTATTGCTATATCAGCTGTCCCAGATACATTTATATTCGAAAAAATCCTATGAATAACCTGTCTTCAAAATATGTCAATTTTAAACTCAACAGACGCATCCAATTATCTTTTAAAACCATTACAGAGCTCCCTAATTTAAGGAATCACAAATCTCTTGATCTCTCAATCCAAAAGTCAATGTTTTCCAGAAATTTCAAAGCAGTTATTGTTCCCAATTTGGGCGGCCGTAATCCTTCCAACCTGCCCTGTCATCCACGCTGTTTCGACGTACTACGCTTTTCCGACGTACCACGCTGTTCCGACGTGCACTAACAATCGAAGCTTTGGATTGGCCGGCTGGAGATGCAGGCCCTTGTTTAGATTTAGCCTCGACCAATGAGGGCTTAGCTTAATCTAGGGATTTACTTCATAGCTAGGAGGATTCGGGGTTAACTTCGTTGTGAGTTTTTGTTGAGGATTTTTTGGGTTATATTTTTTTTTGCCATCTCTTTAGGATCCCGCGTGTGGCGATGTTTGGGGAGGCCTGTAGTCAGCACTGGATGCCTTTATCTGAGATAATGATGATGATGATGTTAGAATCTTTGGCTATAATGAAAGTAACCACTTTCACGGTTAGAAACAATGCAAATTCCAAGGAATTGCCGGTACATCACCGACCTTTGAGCCGAGGGATAAATGTCAAGAGGTCCCTTGAGTGTGGCGCGTGTGAAGCGTGAACTATAAGCCTCGCTCAAACAACATGATATTTGCTGTTCTCATGTTGCTTGTGCCGAAACATTAGAAAAAGATGAGGTTTTAACTTTAAATTCACTGATACTGATAGTTTTCAAGCTGGAACGTAGAAATACTAGCTGGCGGCAGAATTCAATATTAAAACGATGATCATAAAATCTTTGTAGTCACAAAATTCTTCACAAAACTACTCGAGAAACCACCAATTCTGATATTCTTGTAATGTTTGCAACAAGAATGTTTTGCATTTAAGCTTTATCTACATCTACACTAATATTTTCAAGAGAAAAGATTTGTATTTTTTTTTTGTAATGAATAAACCCAAAAACTACTTTTTTTAAATCTTTCACCAGTACATTGCTATATTATCACTTAGTAACATATGCTATAATTTATAAAAATATCACAAATAATTAGGGCCAAGCCACTGGCGGAAGCTTTATGTAGCCTTTGATCCAACACAATATCGTACATAGATTTTGAACAGAACCTACATACTGACCGCAGCTTTTAGAATCCTAAATCCTCCGTCCATGTTATCAAATACTAGTTTGAAAGCGAACGCATGGTTTCAATCTCGAACTAACGTTTGAGCTCCTTTGAGCCATGAAACTACGGCTAGTGAAACGAAAGATCCATAAAAGCTTATAAAACAATACAGTTGTAGCTTTGTTTAAATTTTTATTTTTAATATAAAAACAGCTTCTGTCCAATATCCTTATTACTTAAATACACCTACCTATACATTATCAATAATAAGTGCTTATCCTATTTTTTTTAAAACCAGTTTTGAATGTAAATGTTGGTGTAAATAAAAAATAAAAAATGTCATTGTTAAAACTTAGTGTAGTGAGCGTGAAGAATATTTTTCAGCAAAGGACCGGCTGGTTTAAAGATTGCACTTTTTCATTGCGTCCTAATGACAAGGGATAATCCGTTTGCTAAACGTGGTGATTATCAGTTCGTGACCATTGAAGCCCATATTCAGCACTGGGTAGGCGCGAGCTTTACGAGAATAGCTGATGTCCTGGTGACTAACCGGTGGCAACAATAATGGCTGCAAGTCTGTTCCAACACTAGTCACCAAGGCAGCGCTGAAATCTATGAGTACTGGGACTCGTGAAGGCTCTTTGATACGAGGAAAATGGTTTGATTTTAGCAACAATTTGAGGGTGGGAAATCATCAAATAACTTCTCCCGCTCTGGGCGGAGCGGGAGGGCGTGTCAGACTCTTACTGACTAAAACCCACCCGTGTTCCTTCGGCTACCCTGTTGCCGGGGGCCACGATCTCCCTTTCGGTTTTCTTCGCAACCCCGGCAGGCATCGGCCCTAGTGGACCCCTTCGAATCTGCTGACATCTCTTTGAGGCGCGCGTGGAACACAACGCGCCGTCGACCCGGGCCTGGTCCTTATCGGACGGTGAGCCACCCATTGCTCACCGCCCGCAAGCCCGCGCCTACGGTGGCCGGAAATCGCCTCGCGATTCCCGACGCCCTGGGCGTCTCCTCCTGCGGCGGTTAGGGGCATGAGGGCGCGAAATTTGCCTCTCCCTCACGCGTTCCGCCTCCTCCTTCGCGAGCATTACCGCTTCGCAGAAGGAGGTGACGGCCTCCCATTTCCTCTCGCTCCGTACCATGGCCTGAACCAGGGCCGGACGCGAGAGATCACCGCCGCCGATCGCCTCCACGAGGACACGGCGATGCTCCGCCCAAGCTGGGCAGACCTCCACCGTATGCTCCACCGTGTCCTCCGGGCGATCCACACAATGGTGACACCCGGGCGTTTCCTCCCGCCTTATCCTGTGCAGGAACCTCCCGAAACTGCCGTGTCCGGTGAGGACCTGCGTCAGGCGGAAGGTGAGGACGCCGTGGCGCCTCTCTAGCCACTCCTCAAAGAGGGGTCTTATCGCCGCAATTGTGGCGTGCCCAAACTGTTACTACCCTGCGCTTATCTTAATTGGAAATGATGGATTATTTTGGCGTTTGTTTTCTTCCTTCTTTACATGTCGACTCACCGATATCTCAAACTTCTTTCTTTTACAATCAGAAGTCTTTCGTAAACCGCCAATATCCAAAAGATTTTCAATACCCGATTCTAAAGACCAAGTTTGCATCAGGTAAGACGTTAGACACAACTCTAATTCCCTTACACCGCATAAACTTTGGCGCAACAAACACTAAATTCAATGTAGCTAGTGGACAAGCTTGGACCTCCTCAGAGAGTTTACGGAGTACAGCATTTCCCTGTAGACCGGGAGTAAACATTGGATCGGGTTATATTATGCTGCTAGGCAAACAATGGATCGGCGAAGTTGGCCTGTTTCTGCAGATTAGCGCTGTTACGTGTCGTTATCTTTGGCAGTCTTATTTTAGAGCTTTTATTAGCTCCAGAGGGGCAATTTCCGTGTTTTAAAGAATATTCTGGCGAAATGTGGGTATTTCTAGAGGTATAATCAGCCTATACTGTTCCCAGTACTAGGACACAGGCCTCCTCTCTCTGAGAGGGAGTGAGTTGTAATCTACCACGCGGGCCCAGTGCGGGTTGGTAGGTGTCACATTTATGTCTTTGAATTTTTGGTTCTAGGACATGCCGGTTTCCTCACGATGTTTTCCTTCACCGTTTTGAGAGCAGTGGTGATGAACTTATTGACACAAAGAAAAACTTATTAAAAGCGCCTGGAAAAGAGTTCTTGGAAGGACTTGCGCCTGTTTGTGTTCGGCCACCAATGCTCTTGCTCTATAGGTGCACGTCTGTCTAACCCTTCAGGGAAACCAGGCGTGATGTTTTTTAGTGGATTAAGAACGTTCGCATTTTAATTTCAGTCTCAATCTGCCAAAAGTACTATCAGTTTGTCAAAAATTTTGATGAAATCTTGACGTTGATGGTGACTTGAATTGACCTTCTGATGCAGAATAAGGCGTAGATATTACAACCATTGCCTGTTTCATATTAAGAATTTTAATATAATCAGAGGCGCTCGTGGCTAAGTAATAACAGCCGCACGGGTCGATCCAACAGGTTAAGCTACGCTTGCCGGGGTTGGTCCGTGGGCGGGTAACTATCTTTACATACCGAGACTCCTCCGTGCTTCAGAAAGCACGTGAACCTGTTAGTCCCAGCTTTCATTTGTAGATCTTTCACGGTTGTTACGGGTCGTCAGAAGCCTGAAAGTCTGACAACCAGTTTTACCAAGGGGTATCGTTTTACCCAGTACCTAACTGGGTTGTGGAGATCTGATAGGTAGTCGCTTCATGTAAAATACTGGTATTCAACTGCATCTCCTTAGACTGGAAGCAGACCCCAACATAGTTGGGAAAAGGCTAGGTAAATGATGAATTTTACTGTAGTTAGAATAGAGTTCTTAATTAAAAAATGGCTCCGGCAACCTGGGTTTGAAAATAAACCTTTTTTTATAATAGTAAATTTAGCAAGGACTATTTTATTTAGTTACAATTATTATTTGTTTCTTAGTCATGAGCGACTCACGACGTACGTCAAAATTTCTTTATCATCAGTGTTACAATTCCAGAGAAATATCTTTACTTAACATAAAAAAGATGTCTTTTCAATTTGATGTCCTATCTCCAATCTAGGATAAACTTCAGATAAAAAATGGTAGTACGTGTCCATTCAGAGATCTCACGGCTTTATCAAATCAATTTTTTTTTTGTAGCCGTTCCAATCCATTGGCAAATACTAGGCTAGGATTTAATTTAATTTTATTAAATAGGAACAACAAACAGCTACATTATTGAATATTACAAACAGAAAAACACAAGTTACTTAAGTAATAATGTAGCCCACGGCTCTTTTCACAGATTACCATTAAAAATTAAACTTTAAAGTCATTTGGAGCCGAGGTGAACTATTTATGCGTGACAGTTACACTATTATAAAAACAAAAATTAATGGATAAGTAGGTATTTTAAAAACGACAACAAACAATTCGTTTAAGAGCTCAAGTAATTCATACAAAAGGCTACAAAACCTTATCAAAGAGAATGTAAATATGTCTATGTGTTCGAATGCGTCATTGTAGGTTGCTGCCATTCGCCGAACTGGTGAACGTAGACCAGTGTTAGATCGGCACGTATGTACTGCAAAGAGCTTGCCTGCACTCACCTGCCGTCTATGTACGGTTCTGGGAACTGCATAGCTCAATACAGGATTTGTTTTTGGAATGGAATAACTTTGTGTAGGTGATCTTTAGGTAGGTACAGACAAACTGTGCTCTTAATGTCCGTCGGCAAACTTCGTGTTTCGTCAGTTATCGGTTTTTTTTCAGTTGCCCTTTGCACTTGGTGCAGATCGGACGCTCTCAATCGACTTGGAAGTGTATAGAGTTGTTAATACTCTTTTAACTTAATGTACTTTATTTTAAAAAAATGGGAGGAAAGCCGCTAAAGTCAGAGGCACGATAGATAGGAATATAGTTTTACAGCTGTTTATAGTTCACACGGAAATTAAAATAAAACAACAATAAAGTAATTAGTTTTTTAATTCAAATTATTATACACGATGACTCTAATAATTGATGTACATGGAAATTAGCATTTGTTTGTATTCGGAAATCCGATGATACCCGAGGGACATTAAGAAAATAGAAATACTGTACATGAAATGATTGACTATTTTATTTCTGTTAGCTTTGGGGCTATTCTTAGTACGCATGATAGCATAAGAACTAATTATCAACTGTCCCATACAAAACTTCAATACATACTCGCCCCAAATGTATGGGATGGCAGATAATTTTTTCGCTATTACGATGTTGGTCCCACGGAAAAATTTGTTCAATTTGATGATCTGTACCACATCCTTAAAGACCACACGTTTCTGATACACCCTTTAGAAGTGAAGACATCTAGATTAATTCAGCTTTCCAAACTCGATAACACATACAACTCTATTTATTACCTTACGAATGTGATGGCACAAGAAAAAAAAAAAAACAATAAGACAAGGACAGAACGACTTCGATAAGCGATCGGGACGAGCGAAGTCCGGAACTTGGGTCATTCCGTAAATTGCTGCGTTACGGATTTGGATCTGTTCTCTGCTGATTTCCCGTCACTGTTATTGTCTCAATACGGAATAGGTTATTGCAAAGTGATATTGTATTTATTTATGTATTGGTGATTTCTTTTTATTGGTGAAATGGCTTCGGTGCTGAGTTAATCGTGCGATCAGAAGTTTGGAAGTTTTTGTATTGCCTCTTGAATTGTGATAGAGATATCCGGAGAACTATCTTGCTACTTTGTTGGATGTTGAAATAATTTGTTGCCATGTTCTTAAACAAATCAAAACAGAATAGAATAGAATAACGTTTATTGTCTTTTCATATCATATAACTAATATTATATCCACATAACGGCGCAGGGTAGTCTTTATCAGAAGTGGTCATCATATTAGTGGTTCAGCAGCTTCATTATCATCAGGAATATACAGCAGTTGATATCCTGTCTGTGATCAGAAGTGAGCCACCGCCCAACTATCGAAGCGACGTAACTATCACCAGCCAGTGTCATTCATATCCGACCTTTTCGTAGATTTCAGTAACTTCGTAACAAAAGTACTGTAGGCGGCGCCACTTGCAGCGCTATTTTACAAAATGTTGTATGTGATAAATAAGTAAGTGGTATATTTAAAAAGCACATTAGTACGAATAGGTAACTGTTAAAAGTCACATTGATACAATATACCAGAATGGGATTCGAAATCCCGAGTTACGAGCGTTGATTCTAAAAGTTGGCAACGTCTCAAATAGCTGTCAAATATTTACTTGCTTTGATTAATTTGGCAATATTACTGTATGGAAATATGAAATATCTCTAACTTACCACTTACTTATTTCGTTCTATGTAAACGACTACAATATATGTCAATCTGTCAAATGTCATGTTTATGTCATTTGAGTTTGAAGTTTAAGATATAACTATCTCTCTCTCTCTGCTAATGGCTGTCGATGTATCTGGCTCCCTGAAATTATAATCATATTTAATCAGAGTATTGAGTTTACTTTTCGCCATAAAACCATCAAATAAAAGTATTAAATACATCTGTACTTCATCTGTGACACGCAGAGAACAAACCATATGGTTCAATTTTATCGATCCTTTTCTACACAAAAAAGGTTTTTCTTCTACGCTCACAATAATACAGGCCATTTTAATTACATTTTGTTTTGGTTACCAAAATAGACATGAAACGCTAACAAGTACTGACAACAGAATTTGTTTTTCGCTAATGAAGCAAAATGTTTTTGTACCGGCTAATTTCTACAACTTTTAAAATTTGTAGTAAAAATTGGCTCCGTCTGTAAAGTCAAACCTCTGCTATAATTTAATTAGTCAGTTCTCGATTATTAAAAGGACTTATAATTTGGATCAGCAAGATTAGTTATTTTTTCGAGCGAAGTAATTAAAAAATTGGGGTTAGAAAAAGTTAATTTTGAAACGAATGTTACTGTAGCTTTGTTATTTTTTTTACATTTAGTTTAAAATTAATTTAGTTACGTTCTTAAAGTCCCTGTTATTTTTAAACCCATAAGAAATATATAAATAAAAAAATGTTAGGTACTTTGTACTCTCCGTTGTTTTTACTTTTATTTTCTTGACACTCCGTGCAACGTTCATAGAATACTTGTTAATCGGAAATGATGCTAGAAGCTATCACAATCCAATAATAAGCAAATCATTTAACCCTTTACTATAAGAATACCCGACGCTTTAAAAAACCTTTTAAAAAGGCCCAACCCTAAATCAGAATGCAAATGATAACTGGCCCACAGTAAAACACTGTTTGCACCCAAAAGTCTGGCAGCCCCTTGTCAAAACCACTAAAATTTTATGATATATCGTCTGAAAGACCAACCAGTATTTATTGAGCTCTCGTAAATCTACAGAAGTGGTGAAATTAGGGTGGTTTAGAGTTCACGAATAATAGGGTGAGAGAGTGTCCTGCCCTTAAGAGCGATGTGAATTGTGACAAAGAGTTGTGTATGTATTTTTGAAGGAAATTATTGTGGTAATGTTGTGATGATAGATAAAACTTTTATCTTTTATTGAACCCTAAACTTTTGCTTTTTATTTAAAAGTGATTGACATATGTATTTATTTTTTTGTTTGACCCCGTTAAAGAATAGTATTACGGGGTGAAATTTTTTGAATTGTAGAAAATTTCAGCAGATTTTATAGTCAAATTCGAATTATATTATCTGTGGTTAAACATAGGTACTGATAGGAAACGAGTAATCTCAAATTTCTAAAGATTCAGCTCTGCTAATCTACTTAATAAAACTTACTAAGGTCTAGTACTGTTGAAAAAGTCATAAAAACATGAAGTTGTAGCGCAAACTGAACCTTATGTGTAGGATTAGGTACAGTTGTTTTTCCTAAAACTCGTGTTTGTTTACATATTTGGCAACTAACACACGCGTACATTGACAGCCAACACCCAGTCTAAAACTTATATTATAACAAAGATGAGCACTAAGGAAGGATTTTTGAAAATTCATCCCCTAAAGGGGGATGAATTTCTTCTTTCTTTTCGTGTGGTTAGTGACTGACCTGGTGTCAGAGTTTTAAAGCCGCCTTGGCTTCAAATGCCGTCGAGAAATATTTCTTAGGCATGCCGTTTTCTCATGATGTTTTCCTTCACCGTTTAGAAAGCAAGTTAAAAGGGGTTATATATGGGACGAAAGTTTATACGAAAGTTTGTCATTTTTGCCGCTGGGAAAACCCACCGGACACACAGCTTGATTAATATAAATAATTTCAGTACCTACTCGAATGATCAATCTCAAAAGTTGATGGAGCTCCATTCAACAGCTTATTTCTAAATGATACTAGTACCTCTCTACCCAAAATTAATAGATTGTAACTAACTTATAATTCCATTGAATAAAATAAATTCAAAATTTCAAAACCCACGTACAAACTAAAATAAAACATGTTAAAAGTTGTCACATTTGACGAAACATGTGTTATCGCCCGAAGGTATTTAAAAAGGTGTTTTCGAAGGCAAACCCTTCTATCGAATCTCGTCTATAACCTTTGTGGTTCGTCCTTTTTGGTTAAAGGGTTATCAACAAAAGAGGGTAAAATTTTCGGTCCACGCACACATTGTCTGATTTGCGCTTTTGATCTCGGCGCGACAAGCGATGTCTGAAAGAATTATTTTAATAGTTTCTAAAGGTGTTTTGTTACATATTGTTGTAGAAATGAAAACACATTATTAAAAGAGGCTAATTCTATCTTTGAATGCTGTAATTTTATAAGACAGACTCACTTATTTACCTACAATCAGATAAACAAGGTTATATTGTACTAAAAATAAATTCTTAGGTTATCTTACTTGTCAAAACAAATCGATAGCTCTAAAATTTATGAAACTTTAGCTAGGTGATGTGAGCACTGGTAGCCTTATGGTAGCGGGCCTGACTTACAAGTCGTAGGTGTAAATAGTTTAATCACCACTGGTCTCAAAACGGTGAAGGAAAACATCGTGAGGAAACCGGCATGTCCTAGAACTAAAAATTCGAAGCTATTTACATTTACCAACCTACTGGGCCTGCGTGGTGGATTACGGCCCACTCCGTCTCATTGAAAAGAGGTTTGTGTCCCAGCGGCGGAAACTTTAAGGCCCGAATTCCTCTGTCGCTGATGTCGGTCGCGCGTACGAATATACGTTGTGTTCTATGAAGCACCACACTGTAAAGCTGACATCAGCGGCGCGCGAGTTGCTACGCGCCGCTGATGACGCGCGTCGGTCTCGCTCGTCAGCGCCGCGTTCGTCGGTCGACTGACGCGCTATAGAACGCTATGAGCGTCCTCACTCTGTTCCCGACCGTCGGCACGCGCGCGTACAGTCGCCCGCCACCATGAACATTGATACCGAACGTGTGATTGCCGAGGTGCGCCAACGTCCTGCATTGCGGGATTTATCGAATGAACTTTACAAAGATCGCGATGCCAGAGCAAAATTTTGGTTACAAGTTTGATATGAGATGAGATGATAAAAAAAAGGAGATCGGTAAGTAAAAGATAATTGTGTTTATAATAATTTTAAAATAATCTATCTGTTATTATAATCTATGTGTTTAAAATAATCTAGTCTAATGGAATAACAATTTATAAACGGGTTCATAATAATATCCCAAATTCAAACTCCGTTTCACAAATCCACAACAAATCCACCGCCTGTACCGTGGAGCGGTCAGTATCGCACTACGGATGTTTTCATTGGCGCTGATGGTCAGCGCGCTACGCGACTGACGGTACGCGACCGACGTCAGCGACAGAGGAATCCGGGCCTTAAGGCTGATTATGCTACGTGATGTTATAAGCACAGGCATTCATATCACCTTCAAGCTAATCAGTAGCCAAAACTGCAGTGTCTTTGGTTTTGTATTTTAGTTATTTGCCACCGACTTCCGAAATTTAAGTTATTTTTCACTTTGTGGTGTTTTTTGGAACTCGGTTGTTTTTTTTTTTGTAAAAAAGTATTTTCTCAATCTCTTTGCTTTAAGTTCATTTAACTTTTAATTTTGGCTACTGATTACTGACTTTTTTTGGAAGTCGGTTGTTTTTTTTTTGTAAAAAAGTTTTTATTTCTCGCTTTTTAGTGGGTAGTTTGTAATGCATCTAAGTTACAATAGCCTAATCTCAACTGCTCATCGCCTTTTACAAAATATTGGTTTTCCCGATACTGGGACGTTAATCGTTGAGGAGTTCTCCTGGTACTAAACCATCAGCTCCACTTCTCCATATGCATTGTGACGAGCATAAATTTCATTGCAACCATATTAAAGTAATCGAATCGCAACCCGTGAAATATTTATTATTGAGTAATTCCGATGGCCATTTGTGGTCTTCATCATCAGTTCCACTTCACCAAATGGTGCTTTCCAAGAATAATTGCACGAGTTACTATAAAAAAAGAATCATCGAAATCGGTTGGCGTGATATTGATTTATTCGTCCATTTTTTGCGCACATACTTAATGCAAATTTAAGGCTTAAATGGTTTTCTCATGGATGCCATTGTCAGAACTGGACCAGACCGGACAGAAATGGGACCACACGGGGTGCACCAGCTTTCAAATAAAAAAAGAATCATCAAAATCGATTCACACAGTCGAAAAGTCTGAGGTAACAAACATAAAAAAAATAGAGTCGAATTGAGAACCCCCTCCTTTTTTTGAACTCGGTTAAAAATAGAGAGACTAATGCCCATTTTCACCTTCACTAAGTGACACTTAAATGAATCCCTAAATAAAAGTGCACTGTTGGATTTTCAACGCTAGCGCTGAGAGTTGAAAATCCAACAGTGCACTTTTATTTAGGGATTCATTTAAGTGTCACTTAGTGAAGGTGAAAACGGGCATAAGGGCCTTATCACACTGGCGATTTGCATTTGGGAGCGAGTTATCAGCGAGGCGATTGTTCAACGCGCTCGCTGCATGTGCGCAACGTGTTCACCGCGTTTGCGAGACAAGCGACAATATTGTGAAAACGCGGCGTGTACGTCGCGTAGTCGCGGTTAGCTTATTTCACACCCGCGGAGAGCACGTTCATAGATCACTTCGCTAGAAATACGCTGGCAAATCGTCAGTGTGATAACGCTCTAAAGAGAAACATCGCTGAGAATAACCTACATAGGAAACACAGTTAAAAGAAACAGCTAAACCTGCTCATCTTCAACAGGGATACATTTTGAAAACTAAATTAAAAACTAATGGACAAATCTATATTTATCTGATCAGTGACAGCTCGGCCCAAGGCAACTCAACCCGAATAATAATACCGGATACTACATCGTCAAAACACCTAAAAAGTGGTGTGTACCCTCGGAAGAGCACGGTAAATTTTTCGCAGAAATAGTTTTCTTGTCTTGAATGTCTTAAACTATCAGGAGATAATAACTAAAAATAATTAATTAATGATAACTTTATTTCCAATTTTCCAATTTACATAAAGACGATACTTTGACAATATTGTTTTTAAATTGCATAAATCACTGCCTATCTCCACTGGCACCCAAGCTAAGATTAATTTTGTGGCGTCAGTTAATTTTGTGGCGTCAGGGATCTGCCTGGCACCTATAACACAAAATTACACAAAAGAACAACACCTAGATTATGTTCTCATACTCAAGAGGTGTGAAGGTTAGTTAGACACAGTAAATTGTAGGCAGCGGGAGTGTTGGGTCAATGGTCGTCCGTCACCCACTGTTATCAATAGTCTTGTAACTCGCTCTTGTTCCCTACGTATCCACTTGAGGTGTACAGCATGAACTTACAGCGAGATTTTGATCTAGATTTTTCGATTTAGCTGTGAATCTTACTTTGATTGATCCATGATCAGCCTATAATGTTCCCACTACTGGAGCACAGGTCTCCTCTCCGTGAGAGGCAGTGGGCCGTAATCTACCACGCGGACCCTATCCGGTTTGATAGACGTCAAATATCTTCGAATTTTTGGTTCTAGGATATGCCGGTTTCTGTTTTCCTGTTTTCCTTCACTGTTTTGAAAGTTACTGCTCTCAAAACGGTGAACGGTGAAAGAAAACTTGGCTATGCTCTTTATCCAAATTTTACATGGGAAATTTGCATCATATGTAGACCAGTTAGTGCAAATTGGTGACAAATTAAAAATCTCAAAAGAACTACTCTTTTAACTAATGTAGAATGCAATCTAGATAAATATTATACGGTATGCCACACTATTTTTTTTAGTAAGTCTCTTTTCTGATCAATAAACACACCTCGAGTACGGTGCCTATAACTTGCAAGACCAACAACAAATCGCTCACAACTCATGTCCCAGTCCCCTCGTCCGGTCGTCACTCAGTGGAAACGTCCCATTACGTCGCAAGCACGCATTGCACCAGCTATTCTTCTATAAGTACCTTGGATTATGACCGGAATTGCCTCTTGAGATGCCACTTGGTACCCCACTCCTGGTACTTTCACAACTTTATAGCGAGTTCAGAATTTTGTATGATGCTACTTTTGTTTTGTTCGTTCTCGTATTGTTAATCTGCTAGTAGTATGTTCGAAGTTTTTGATTCATGTACTGGCTCACATAAGTTTAGTATTTCTGGAATTGAAAACAATAATTTATCGTGACGACCCAATTGGCGTTGTTGAGGTTTTGATTCCTGGAAAATTTCGATTCCCGGCCAAATGTCCTTTATGGCTTACTTACGACTATATGCAGCTTTTGTCGTCGTTGGCATCTACATAATGTAGATCATATCCAAGAAATTTTACAGGAAACTATGCGCCAAATATGATAAAAAATCTAACCAAGTCTATTGCAGTCCACTACTGGGCAAATCTGGGCGGCGTCCCACGCTATGTTTGCCGATTTGCAATCTTTACGTACTCAAAATGTCGTTTGCAGGTCCACTACGATGGCCAATGGTCCTTTGGTCATCAACATCTACAAATAATCATCTATTTCACAAATCTCATTTCGAAGAACTTTCTTCAACATTACTTTTTGTTGTCTTTATCATCATTATTAATAATTTGTTCTATCTATATACCTTGAAAGTATCAAAATCTGCCACAAAAACTTAAAACACCGGGTTGGGTTTTTGATTTGTGGCAGATTAGATTAAAATTATAAGTTACTCTTTAAATTTTCCGTAACTTCTGCCATTATCATCATCATTATTCTTCTTTGCTAATACGTAATTCTTTTTCTTCTCTTTCAGAATGTGGCTAATGGGCGCGTTTTGCGTGCTTTGCGCGTGGTTCAGTGCCGTGGAAGCGCAGTGGAGATGCCCTGGCTTATCGGCGCGGCCGGCTGCCGAATGCTCTTGTGATCTGCCGCATACGCTTCGTTGTGCGGGCGATCATACTGCGCTACAGGTATTAGCATAATCCTAACTATCCTAACTAATACACGTCACAGGGGCAGATACTGAAGGATGCGGAAGACCTCAGGAAAAGCTGCTTCTCACACGGACAACTGTTCGTCGCTTGCTCCCACGTCACCAGTCCTGACTTTCTGTATTTTTCGGCTGTTGAGAACATAACTACAAACGTACGTAGGTAGTACCTATACAGGGAAGTTTTATAAAAATGTGGCTGTTATTGTAGTACATTGAGGTATCTTACGACTTCCACGTGAACGAAGTCGCGGGCAGAAGCTAGTCCTAAATAATATTATAAATGCGAAAGTGAGTTTGTTTGTTTGTTACGCTTTCACGCTAAAACGGCTAAACGTATTTTAATTAAATTTAGTACATGGGTAGACAATGACCTGGAGAAGGAAATAAAATACCATTTATCTCGATATTCTCACGGGATTGAGACTTTTGCGGGTAAAACCGCGGAGCGCAGCTAGTATTTATATATATTACATATAATTATAATATTACTAACTAATATTATAAATATGAAAGTTTCTGGGGATGGATGGATGTTTGTTACTCTTTCACGCAAAAACTATTAAACGAATTTGGATGAAATTTGGCACAAAGGTAGTTTATAACCTGGATTAACACGTAAAATAATTTTTATCCCGATATTTCCATGGACTCAAGATTTATGCGGGTGAAACCGCGGGGTATAGCTAGTAATAGTATTATAAATGCGAAAGTGGGTTCGTTTGTTGGTTTGTTTGTTTGTTACGCTTTCACGCTAAAACCGCTGAATGGATTTGAATGAAATTTGGCACATGGATAGACCATGATCTGGGTTAGGAAATAGGATACTTTTATCCCGAAACCCACGCTTGTCAGCTAATAATGTTGTACTGCTGGTGCACAGGCGTCTTCTCTGGAAGAGAGAGTGGGCTCACCTCACGTGGGCCCTGTACGGGTTGGCGGATTTCACATCTTGTTGTTGAATGACTAGATTGACTAGACTGACTAGATAGATGCCGGTTTCCTAAAAAACTATTCAGTCGCAGTAGAATAACATAGCATAATTAAAATCATCCCAACACTGTGAATTATAAAAATAATACAGAAAAGAATCGTATTACCTTCCTTCTGAGCAGTCGATTGGGTCAAAACTACTGCATCCTGCGATAAATATTAACATATTTGTTACAGGATGGGGAAAAGTAATATTCAAATTTTTTCGATGTTTTATTATTAATAAACTACACAGGTTTAATATCACTGTTTTTGCCTACTTACATTGAAATAGCTATACAAATTAATTCCGCGATAGCTCTTGTATCAGCCGAATTTGAACCTACTGCCCAAGTTATAGAGGTCACGTGAATATACAAAGCATGTAGAAATCAAATAACTTTCATTCGTGTAAGAAATTCCAGTGAAATACCAAAACACATTCACAGCACACGTCAAAGAAAACAATACAGCAGTTGGCCGAAGTTGAAATCAATGCAGTTACACTGCGTATAACGTCGGCTCCACATGTTGGTCCCAGCACCGTCCAATGTTGAACTTGAGAAAACAGGATTGGCCCCAATGCTAAGGCTAAAGTGCCTGCTACATGGTCGCCAACTGCGTCCCGACAGAGGTGACCTTGGTGGCTTACAACCGTGTATGGTGGTTTACGACCAAATTTCAAATAGCACTGCCTGTCGCCAACTAAGGTCATCTCTGCCGGGGACGCGGTTGGCAGCCGTGTTTCCTTACTTGAAATCGAATGACGTGTGATCGAATAATACTTGCTCGAAAACGTTAACTCGAGAGTACTTGAAATCGATTAGTTAGGAGCGCGACAGTTCACTACCTCGATGCATCAAAATCTCGAATAACTATAAGCTCAAAACATCGGTAAAACAAAGGCCCATTATCTTGAAACATCATTTCTCGATCGACCATCTAATCGATTCATCTAATAGTTAAAACAATATATGCGTAGAAATATAAATCATGAAAAATAATTATGGTAATAAAATAACATTACAAATACGTAGTTATTTAATCAAATAGGTAGGAAGTAAACTTATCTAAGTATGAAATATCACTACGCGCTCCTAATTTATCGATTTCAAGTACTATCGAGTTAACGTTTTCGAGCAAGTATTATTCGATCACACGTCATTTGATTTCAAGTAGGAAACCCGTGTAGCAGGCACTTAAAGCTATTTTTTTATACACACGTTGGATGAATGGTGTTGGGCCATCATTGGGACCAACGTGTGGAGCCGGCGTAAAGGAACGGATAAAGGAAACGGGGCGTAAAGGAACGTCGACGCTGACCTACCCGCGACGTTGTTTTATTTCTGATTCTTTTATTTTAGCAGAATCTTGTAGATCGGATCGGAGGAATTGTAAATGGTGTTCACGACTTTTATATATGAAAATCTCTGATTTCTATAAGACTTGTATTCAGGAGTTATGAATGTCGTACTTGTTGCTTAAATGTTCGAATTTTCAAATTCGAACATTTAAGCAACAAATTTTTTTAATTCGATCAATTCAATGTGCCTCTCTGCGTCCTTCTAATTATGTAAGTTTTAAATAGATAATTGACCCGCATAGGGGTCCAAAAGTTTCCCACGTCTAAGTTAAAATATGAGTTTTACTGAAATTAACTTTTTTTTTTATATAGGGCATCTCGTAGTTGACCTCTAAGATCATGACTACTTAACCGGGCTTTCCTGCACGCGTAGCATGACCACCGTAGAAACGGGTTTTGTCGACGGAAGAATAGACAAAATGACAGTTATACAATCACGGTCTGTCAGTTTGTCTATTCTTCCGTCGATACGCGTGCTGTGGGTGCCTTAAGCTATTATACTTAAAACCTCCAGCCAGGGGTTATTCAACTATGCTAATTAAAACTAGGTCAACGCTCGCTAAGGGCACCTCCTGTGGGGTACGAACCTTGGCTTAGGGCGTCAACCGGAGGGAGGACATCAAAGATGGGACGAGCTGGATCAAAGTTTTGATCATGATTATTAGTCGGGGAATTTAAAGCTACGTGCTTTCACTGAATGTAACTCTGTTGTGGTGGCAATTGAAGACTTTCTCACTCACGCACTATTCCACATGTTGACTGTCCTTAACTTAAATCAAGTACCATATGAAATATAACATAACATAACATAACGCATGTAATTCTCGACCGGTTACGCAGAAGTGCACCCACATAAAACCCACATTTCGCCAGTTATGTTTAAGTCCTATGTAATTGCCATCAACCGGGTACAAATCCAGACTCCAGACTGCTACTGAGAAATTCATGAACGAAATATACTTTTAGAGAAAATTTTAAGGATATCTGTCCTGTACATACATAAGTAGAACTTTTGTTTACAAAGGCCCTGTAGGCATTTGTTTGAATTTTCCAAATTCGTTTGAAGCCTTATTTTCGAGTGTTTAAATACTGGTTGAACAATTCTGAGGGATATTATTTGTCTTTGCTCTTTTTTCTTATTTGGGGTTCAGGAGGAATGGACTCTGTTAATATTGGTATGCTAAATGTGAGTGGAAGACAGAAAGTACCTAATGATGATTTGATGAAAGAGCGCTCCGATTTTTGCTCAAAAAACAGTGTGTATACAAGACCACTCGTACCGATCACCATAACATAACGCTTGCCCTGATGATCCACTTCTACTACTCACCGTTATATAACGCTTGCCCTAATGATCCACTCCTATCAATCACCTTAACTTAACGCTTGCCCTGATGATCCACTTCTACCAATCACTATAAAATAATGCTTGCCCTGATGTCCCCTGATGATCCTGCTGGGAAAAATACACAAAAACATATTTAGCCAATTTAGATTAATAAATATGTTAAATGATTTAATTTCTTTAAGTAGGTTTGTACAAACACTTTTACACGTCAATCATATTTTAAAAACTAGATGAGGGCGGCGTTTTCTATCTGACTATTCTGAGAAGAAAGGCCGAAACAAACTCAGAGGTCGCAGTCTCTTTTAAAGTCCAGACATAATGACATGTTACACGGAATCGCAGGAGCCTATTGCCATCGACGGCATAACTCAGAATCCGGCCTGATTGAAAACTTCTTAATGGAAAATCCCAATCGCCAATTGCCCTCGCGTGTTGGAACCAGGATTTGAAGCTCTGCATTCACACTTTTTACCACTAGACCAGCTAGCTAGTGAAACCAACGCCAAACATAAAATAAAATACTAATTATATCCATCCAATACTTGAGCAATATTTGTGTATATATATAGTAATAGTAATTTATTTTCCAAAACTTCAGTACACATTACATAAATGAGCTCTCGACCCCTGAAATAAGACAATATATATGTCGGAAATACGTTACTGAGTTGACTAATTGGGACGCCAGCGCCGTCGAATGGCGTTCGACAGAGTCTGAACATAATGCTCGGACCGGTCGAACCGGAGCTGAGCAGATTTCATCGGTGGCGGTCAAGCAATGAAGACGTTTAGAAGCTGTCGCGCATTCCGAATAGTCGTGTCGTGTACCTGTGTGTGAATTACTAGTGTGATTAATTTTATAGTAAATTATAATTTGATCTGAACTGCAAAAATTTTTTCTATTGCTCAATAACCAACACTACCCACAGTACGCCCACAGTAGTTAAAATATCGCTGATAATAACGAAAGAGTCACGTACCTGTCTCCGTTATATATATTTGTAATCATGTTCTTGAGAACGGCTCTAACGATTTCGATGAAAGTTGCAGTATAGGGGTTTACGGGGCGAAAAATCGATCTAGCTAGGTCTCATATCGGGGAAAATTCGTTTTCTCCGTATTTTCACCCGAGCAGAGCTCGGTCGCCCAAAGTTTAGAACAAGATGGCTACCTTAGAATAATGACATTAGTAAGTACCTACTATCAATTGCAGCATGGAATTAGTATGTATTTTCCTATACTATTAAATGAGCATTCTCTATTTTCACCAGAGCAGAGCTCGGTCGCCCAGGTACTTCTCATTATATCCATATAACACACAATCAAAAATCAACCCACCATTTCGCTCACACTCTGCCCTCATTTCTTCATAATCGGTCAAAGGCACTTAGACCTGTATTCTGAGACGTTTATTGACATGAAGAGCACCGAACGTGATCACGGACCCTTCTCAAAGTCTCGCCGATTCACGCACCTGCCAATCGATAGCTTTTGTTTACTGAACGCCTCTGTACAAGTGAATTGTGGATGGTGTTAGGACTTACTAGAGAAACTCGAAAGTGAGGTGAGTTGAGATGGAAAAGGAATGAGTTACATATGCCAGCTACACAGAAAGATAGGAATCAACAGGAATCACATGCTACCCCAGAAAGTTAGGGAGAGGTGAAAACAACAAAAAGTGAACCTTTATTTTGCCATTTAAGTTTAAGTCCGATTTACATGACCACGATAGCAAAAGGCTCACTATCTATTACTAGGGAGTGAGCATTTTGCTATCCACCGGGTAAAAATCCAGATAGTTTGGCAAAATGCGCACTCCCTGATTAAGAAATCCCTTGCGGTAAATAATGTATCTTCTAGGAATTAGCAGCGCAGTTTTTGTTTTTAACCGACTTCCAAAAAGTAGTAGTTTATATGTTCATAGCGTATGTATGTTTTTTTTAATGTATGTCCACCGATTTCCCCACCAGTTGTGGACCGTTTATAAAAATTATTTTTTGTTTGAAAGGGTATGCTTTCGAGGTGGTTCCATATACATTTTATTAACTTTGCTTGGAGAGTTTTTGAGTTATAATAGCTTCAATAATACGTATTTTTTCTCACTTCATATGTGAATGATATGATAATTTCCTGTCACTGATAATTACATAGCAGTTAGTGGTATTTGAATTTGTGTGGGGTAGGCACCACAACTAAAAAGTCAAAAATAAAAACATTTACAAAAAAAAAAAAAACAACTGACTTAAAAAAAAAAATATCACTACAAAGTGAAAAATAACTTTAATCTCGGAAGTCGGTGGCAATAAATGAAAAGTCGGTTGTTTTTTTTTGGTAAAAAGTTTTTATTTTTTACTTTTTAGTTGTGGTACCTACCCCAAAAGTGAAAGTGGTGACAAACGTGAAATCAAGTATCACAATTTGCCACCAGCCCATAGTAAGGGTCAGTGAAAGGTATTGTTTCGGAATCAACGTCCATTGGTTCTGTACAAATACGATGGCCATAATACTACTACCTCAGCTTTTGGCCCATTGGATATTTAGAGACACATTGTGGCCTCACCAATAGTATTGTTTGTTGCTATTGTGAGCAACCATGTTTGTTTAGAACTTGAGTTGTTGAATATTGGTACGTGTTATTATTTATTCAATATCTTAGATTTTGTAGGAGTGGTATTTTTACATAAGATATGATACTTTTCTGATGAACATCTATAGCAAGTATATATGCATAATTTCTTGGCGGCTTTCAGAACTATAAATCTTAGGCACCAGTTTTTGGTGTCTTAGTATGATTCAGATTTGTTTTGATTTCCGTGTGAACTATATAGAGCTGTACAACTATTTTCCTATCTGTCGTGCCTGCGACTTTAGCAGCTTTCCGCCCATTTTTTAAATAAATTACATTAAGTTGAAAGAGTATTATACTTCCAAATCGATTGAGAGCGTCTGGTCTACACCAAGTGTAAAGGGTAACTGATAGAAATCCGACGACTGACGAAACACGAAGTTTGCCGAGGGACATTAAGAAAAAAGAAATACTGTGCTACAATAAAAACAAATCCAGTTCGCAAAAACATGTCTTCCAGGTCTCAAAATACACCTCCCCTTATAACTATCCTTCCAATTGTCGTACCGACAATGGTGTGACATATTTTCCATCTATCACGTAGTCCGTGTAGTACACATGACAGATTTGCTTCATAGGATGTTCGACAATGGCTCGGCGCTCCGTCGTCGCCTCGTCGCGAAAGCGGCTTTTAGTAATCCTTCCCAAGTACCTCACGACTTGACTCAATACGTTTGACATAATAGTTTCAGCAGTGATTCTGTGATTTTCATATTATATTTGAATTGAAGGAAAATTCTCTCTTAATACTAGTGGCTTTAGACGATAATTTACCCGGTGAAGGTCGAGCGAATCCCTGACTTTACTTACTTTTTTTTTTTGGGTGGGAAATCATCAAATAACTTCTCCCGCTCTTTGCGGAGCGGGAGGGCGTGTCAGACTCTTACTGACTAAAACCCACCCGTGTTCCTTCTGTTGCCCTGTTGCCGGGGGCCACGATCTCCCTTTCGGTTTTCTTCGCAACCCCGGCAGGCATCGGCCCTAGTGGACCCCTTCAAATCTGCTGACATCTCTTTGAGGCGCGCGTGGAACACAACGCACCGTTGACCCGGGCCTGGTCCTTATCGGACGGTGAGCCACCCATTGCTCATCGTCCGCAAGCCCGCGCCTACGGTGGCCGGAAATCGCTTCGCGAATCCCGACGCCCTGGGCGTCTCCTTCTGCGGCGGTTAGGGGCGTGAGGGCGCGAAATTTGCCTCTCCCTCACGCGTTCCACCTCCTCCTTCGCGAGCATTACAGTTTCGCAGAAGGAGGTGACGGCCTCCCATTTCCTCTCGCTCCGTACCATGGCCTGAACCAGGGCCGGACGCGAGAGATCACCGCCGCCGATCGCCTCCACGAGGACACGGCGATGCTCCGCCCAAGCTGGGCAGACCTCCACCGTGTGCTCCACCGTGTCCTCCGGGCGATCCACACACTTAAGGTTGGCCTATGTTACCAACTGTATTTTTCATATACTTGGTCATAGTCTTACTATAATATCCTACTGACAAACTCACCTGTTTTAGAATACAATACATAACTGGAGAAAAGCTATTTAGGGTTAAATATCATAAGTTCGAAAAATATTTGACCGAATTTCATTTCACCAAAATTATTAATGTTATTAATATGAAAGTTTGTGAGGATGGATTGGTGTTAGTTTGGTGTTTATGACAAAACATAGCGCACCCCCTATTTATGTAAACACTTATATTTCACAAATAAACTGATTGATTGATTGATGGATGTTTGTTACTATTTCAAGCAAAAACGACTAAACGGATTTGGATGAAATTTGGCACACTGATAGTTTATAATCTGGATTAATAAACAAGATACTTTTATCTCGATATTCTCACGGGATCGAGACTTATGCGGGTGAAACCGCGAGGCGCAGCTAGTAATATTATAAATGTGAAAGTTTGTGTGCTAGGATGTTTGTTACTCAATCACGTAAAAACAGCTGGCTGGATTTGGATGAAATTTGGCACACAGATAGTTTATGATCTGGATTAACATATAGGATACTTTTTATTCCAGTGGTACGTTCCCGTAGGATAATTTCCGACGTCCACGCGGGTGAAGCCGCGGGAGAAAGCTAGTTATTATATATTTTAGTGTTAGCTTGTATACTGTATGTTAGGATAAATAACTCTGTTTTAGAATACAATACATAAATGGAGAAAAGCTATTTAGGGTTAACTATCATAAGTTCGAAAAATATTTGACCGAATTTCATTTCACCTAAAACTTTTCAACTATTATCGTCTCGTTTTTTTTTTTGGCAAATGAAAAAAGTCCAAAAGAGGCTTCGGCCAATAGCAAAAAGTTATTTCGTAAATCGGCGAAATATATATAGTTCGGTAAAATAATACCGATGACATATGTTACTTCGATGATCTAAAAATATGTTAAATAATGCATATAGCAAAATAGTTTTCGGTTAAATGAAATTCGAACATAAAAGAAATTCGGAAAACTGATCGGTTCCCATTTTGACCGCGTAGGTATTACACTTTTCCATGAAAAGCTGCATTTTTTTAAATAACCGGCAAAAATTTTCAACGCAGGTGGGTGCAGAATCATCCACTAAATCCATGGAAACAGTTTTCGCATCGAAAGCCTACTTAATTCCAGACCATTAATTTCCTTCTAAAAATTAGGTAAGTTCCGACGCTAATAACTTAGCCCCAAAATTAAATAAATATTTTTCCCGTAATTAATCCGATCATTAATTAATATAATTCTGTTCAACTAGTGTTTAATTAAAACGTTCTGGGTCTTGGAATAAGTATCATTACTTAGGTAGGGAATCCATTTGAAATAATTGTTGAGAAGAAAATTGAGCTTTGCACAAATCACCTTGAATTTGTAAATGTTTCAGGTTTCAACGATTTTAAGGTCCGATTGCTTTTGTTACATTAATTTGAAGGCTTTAGTTCAATTTGAAGGATTCCTTGGATCTAAATTCAACAAATTCTATTAAGATATCAATGTTTTTTTAATTATTCAATTATTATTTTTTGGTTTATTAATTTAAATATGTCTGTTTTATCCTTCATCAATAAACGATTTGTCTTGAGTTTCAAAATTGACCATTGTAATGATAATTAGATTAAATTCGGGGCCTGGGCCTGGTGATCCGTCACACAGGGTATTCTAGTATGGATACCACTCACAGATCATATTTTAAGCATTTTTATGAAAACGCTATAATTGTTGTCTCTACATTTAACTATGTGAACCTTTATGAAGAGAGAAAAAGTAAAGATTAGTATTCAATAATATTTTTGCATGGGTTCTATAGGAATTATCACGATTATCTTCATATTTGTAGTGTTTTAGTGGTACTTGGTTGCATATAACTGTAGTGTTTATAAATTATATTCTACTGAATTATTACACAATTTCTTATTAATTGATATACTTAAATCGTACAGGTAGTTATTGTAGTAAGCATTGAGACTTCAGCCGGTCATATTAAAATCCAATACCATTTTTAACCTTGTATATGTCGGGATTAAAATAAGATTCTGATGTACAACTTTAAAAAAATGTATTAGTTACTAGCTGTTGCCTGCGACTTCATCTGCGATCCAGAATGAAGGGTAGCCTATGTCATTCTCCAGGTCATGTTTTACCCATGTGCCAAATTTCATATAAATCCGTTCAGCCGTTTTAGCGTGAAAGAGTAACAAACAAACTCACTTTCGCATATCTAATACATACGAGTACATTAATATATATTTCCTTTTCATCCAATTTTCGCCGAATCTTTGAAGAGACAACATAGATAGCACAGCAGAACTTTACTTCCATAAACTTAATCACTTTTCTGAAGAACACTCTCTTTTCCAGATCATCGGCCGCCACCTCCGGGAACAGAAAGCCAGGAACAAGAACACGGCAGTATCGCTTCTGGACTGTGCATTACGAGGAGTATCAGTCTTGTCATCAGCATCAGTGTCGGAACTGGCTGGCGTTGGACTGCACGGCCTGGTCATATCCTCGGGAGATATTAGACGTGTGCAACAAGGGGCTTTTAGTACTGTGTCAGCTACGCTATTTGCTTTGGGTAAGCGGTTCAATATTTATTGCATCTTCTTCTTTTAAGCATCATCATCTGCTTAGCCTTTTCCCCACTTCGTTTGGGTCGGCGTCAAGTCTAACTGGATGTAGCTGAATACCAGTATTTTATATGGAGCGACTAGCTATCTGACCTCCACACCCCAATTACTGGGTAATGCAATACCCCTTGGTGAGACTGGTTGTCAAATTTTTGGGTTCTGACGACCCAGTGCGACTGACAAAGATCCAAGAATGATAGCCAGGACCAACGGTTTGACGTACTTTCCAAGGCAAGGAGTGGTCTCGGTATGTAAAGATGGTTACACATTCCAAGGACTGACTGCAGTATGCGTAACTTAAGCTGATCGATCGATCCGTGCGACTATTATTACTTAACCACAGGCCTCTCCTTCTTCTTAGGGCGTCCATGGAAATCTAAAAAGAATCAGCTCAGAATTTGGCTACGAAATTGGCACCTTCAGTTGCGTTCAATATTTGGTACTGTTAACCTGTTCCTATTTTGAAGAAACGGTTCGTCATTCTTACCAGGTGTACCAGGTGTACCAGTCTTTAAAAAAGAAAAAGTTGTCTATGCCAAGAAATAAAACCTATGCTTCAATGTTGGCAAAGATTACAAGGTTTTTATTTACCTCGGTTGTCTTTGTGCGTTCATTATAACTTGTCCTGTGACGCGATTCGTAGCACTGAATTTTGCAGTCATGTGATTGGTAGTACTATTCTGTCGATTGAGTCATGCACGGACGGTGGCGACGCCCAAGCGACAGGAACAAACTTGCTTCTTTTCGCCGCTCGATGACCGTTCGTTCCAGTACCTATAGTGTTGTATTTTTTTTTACCGCCAGTTTCGTGTCCATGCCTAGGTCGCTGTCGGATCGCCCTGCCCCGCGCCACTCCGTTGTCGCCATCGGCTGCCGCTAATTTCGGGTCCGCAGACTAAGGCCCGTATTACAGAACCTTACTCAAACCTCAAGCATTACTTAAAACTCGTTTAAAGCCTTTTGATTGGTTGAAACTAGTTTTAAGTAATGCTTAAGTCTTGAGTAAGGTTCAGTAATACGGGCCTTAGACTTCAAAATTCGGTGCCACTACTAGCGTCACGGGTCAAGTTATAATTAAAGCACTGTACCTACATAGGATACTGTCATTGTTTTTTTTTTGTGTTTGTGGCTCACTGTAAAAGATACAGCTCACTTCGGAAATGGTATTATGCAGCTATTTTAGAACGACAACAGCATTTTAGAAGAGTTTATGTCTGTTACTGTCCTCCCATACCTATAAGTAACAGTGTTATTTGAAAGTATTGTAAAAGCCAATTATTTTTAATAGAGTAACCGTGGAGTTTCTTGCCGGCTCTTCTCCATAAGAAACGACTAATTGGAACCGTGCACGAGGTTTTATAAGTGCCCATGTATGTTGAATTAAAAAAAAAAATATATATGACTTCTCACCACTAAGACATAAAAAAGAATCCCGAAGTCCCCCAAGAAATAGTCCACATGTCCCAAGTTCACCCGCTGTTTGTTCAACACATTGAAGCTTGCAACACACTAAGTCCACTGAGCCAGTGTGTTAACTGCCACCGTTTCGTGTACTGTTTCCTAATTCCATTTACAATTAAGATACACGGCATAGAATAACATAGAAGCGAAACTCTTGCTTTGATAAATGCCTATGGTTTTGAGGCGTAAGAAAGTCCTAGTAAAAACAGTGGGACTCCGAGAGTGCTGACAGAAGTGAAAAAAAAAACTAAAACAAATACTTCCAAAACCTTTAAAGTAATAAAAATACTTGCATAGAACATTGATCCGTAACTTAATATAAATAAAGAGCACAATCGTGTTTACAAAAAATGAGGAGTCGGTAACAGTGTTGTGAGTTCAATTGCTTTTCCATCTCAAAAATACCCAACGCGCCCAAAGAAGTTTTCACTTCAATAGTCTTGACCTGATTCAGCCTGTCTTTTCTTGTCCTCCAGGAATGACCTTAGCCAACAGGGGTGTCCTTAACGTATGGTCGCATAAAGTTCATAACCCTGGCTGGGTGACTTTATTAATTAAGGCACCACACTGGAAAGGCCGGTTAAGCAGCCATGAAAGCCTATTGGTCTACCTTGCGACTAGAAACGTTCAATATAATATGTCATAATATTAATCGTATATGTCACCGTAACATTGTGAGCACCGTTACTTTATAATTTATCTAGCGAGATTATAAACTATAGAAAAATTGTGAACTATTACAATATTATAATTATAATTTTTATAAATAAAAGATTTATTATTATAAAAAAAAAAAAGATTTATAATATAATGCTTTAATTTTTGGTAGTTTTATCACTGTCAAATCGTCAAATTGTGAACGAACCTGTACTTATCGACAGGGTTCATAATCAGTCCGATTTTATCACCCAAAAATTGTGAACCGTCCCTGATTGGTAGGTCTTGGCGGTAGCCGAATTGGTTGCAGTAACGAAGCCAGGGTACCCCGACCAAATGGGACCGAACTGTCACCAACCGCTTCTTCCAAGTCGGTCGCAGTTACTTGATGAATTTAGTTTTAGTGCAAGGTGCGTTCTTCTCTAGCAAGTTTGATACCAGCTCACAATTTGTCGGTTTGCCATGGATAGGACTAAAAATAATGTGTTCAATTGTAAATGGTTTTTTGCAGTTCACAATATTTGGGATAGTTTATTATCTCGCTATTTATCGTATTTCGATTAATTATAAACTCACGATGTTCATAATCATACTGTGACATATTATACGCGTTCTGTAGCTGCGCTCGATCATAAACAAAGTTGAACACTCTGTTTTGGCATGGGTGAGCGCGAATCAGAACAGTACCCTCAATACAATCACAATCTGTTTCGATTTGAAACAGATTGCTAATCCATTGCTTCATAAGGTTCAAAAAAAATCTGCTCAACAACGTAAATAACGCAATGAATGTTGTTGAACTGTCAAAATGAACCAAATTAGGCATAAAAGTTTACAAAAATAAGTTACATAATTAGGGTACAGGTGATGGAGCAGTGTAGGCGAATATTTCTCTCATTTGGTCCCACGCAAAATGAAAAACGAGTTTCGTTTCTAATCAGTTTTCTTGTTCTGTGTACACGGTTAGCTCAGTAATATTTCTAGAAACATGTTGGTGTTGTTGAAAATAGCTGTGTACCTGCGAAATGGTCATGAATATCAAAACGTAATTTTGGGAGACTAACAAAGGAAGGTCGTGTACTTAATTAAACTGACTTAGGTACGTACCAACCAGCTTATAAATATAGCAGCTTGAGTATATGCAATTATACACAAGTTCCCCAAAGAAAATTTCCAACTTTTCATTTGGAAATATGTCGTCATGCTTAGCACTAGATTGGTTTTAACTAATAAAAGTGTTAAAGAAAAAGAAAGAAAGTAAATACGTTTATGTGCGGTAAAACATGACGCAAAAAATAACACGAACATAAAAAAGAACTGGTTAGGGGAAAATATGCGTTACATCCACTCAAAACGGCCAACGCTCAGCATTAAGTATAATAAGCCTATAATGTTTCCCACTGCTGGGACACAGACCGGATCTGTAACAGGAGTGGGCCGTAATCCATCACGCGGGCCCAGTGCGGGTTAGTAGATGTCACATGTCTTATTTTTGTTTCTAGGATATGCCAGTGTCTTTACGATGTTTTCCTTCACCGTTTTGAGAGCAGAGGTGATGACATAATTTACCCAATTTACCCTAAGTAAAGCGCCTGTGAGGGTACTCGAACCTACGACCTACAACTCGTAAGTCATGGCCCATAATAACCCTGCTCCCATAATAACCCTTTAAGTGGCTGATAGAAAGTAAGAAGCATTACTGCATTCGACACTTCTTTAAAATCAGTCAGATTATTTTAATGAAAGAAATGTCTGTTGCGTTAAATCTTTGATAAGTTTTGTCTTTTATGAATCAATACATTCACATTTTTGAGATTGTTACAAAATTAATGACAAATAATATCTCCTCACCATATCAAGGATACCATGACAGGGCTTCAAATTACTGAGGGTTTCTCAAAGTTTATCCCACAATAGATTGTGTCAATGAAGGAGAAACTTGTAGCTAAATAATAACCGCAGGGGTCGATTTAGGTCAAGCAACGCTTGGATGTCGATCCATAACGTACAGAGACCCCTCCGTGCCTAAGCACGTTAAGTAGTTGGTGCCGGCTTTCATTTGTAGATCGTTGACAGTCGGTACGAGTAGTCAGAAGCCCGAAAGTCTGACAAACATTCTTGCCAAGGGTTATCGTGTTACCCAGTAACTGGGTTGTGGATGTCAGATAGGCAGTCGCTCCTTGTATTGTAAATACTGGAATCCAGCTGCAGCCGGTTAGACTGGAAGCCAATCCTAACACAGTTGGGTAAAGGCTTGTCAGATTGACATTGTGTCAATGAAAGAACTGTCACAACCTTTCGCAGCCCACTGCTGGACATAGCCAAAATTGGCGTGTTATATTGAAAACTATTATACTGGAACCTTAAACTAAATAACTATCAAACAAGCCACCTTCCAGGTGGTTCCTAAAATTACATAATTACGAAACATTAATTGATTTCTCAAGAGAACCGACTTCAGTAATAGAGGCAATGAAAGTGTATTCCGCGTAATTTCACCGATTTACTAATTTTTAGGGTTCCGTACCCGAAGGATGCCAAACGGAACCTTCTTACTCCTCTTAAGCCTCCACTTTCTATTTGTCTGTCTGTAAGCGGGCTGTATCTCATGAACAGCAATAGGTAGACAGTTGAAATTTTCACTGATTGTGTAATTCTATTGCCGCTATCACAATAAATAATAAAAATATTTAACATACAGATATCACAATGTAATATATATGAAAAGAATAAAGTTTCGGGGCGAAGAACAGGTTTCGTAAAAATGTATTTTGGTGCGCTGCACAGCTGACGGATGACAGATTACTCGTGTCAAAAAAGGTGCGCGTCGTCTGTCTTTCTTGACGGGTTCTAGAACATTCTAGCAGCTGCACCTTTATTGAACGAGCGGATTTGGCGGGAGCGGTTCGAAATGTTGCGTTATAAAAAAAATAGTTTGCGTTATAAATAAAGTTAAAAATTAAAGGTAAGAAACGTGAGTTGTATTGCGTTTTTTGCTAAATATTGTACAGAACCCTTCGTGTGCAAGTCTGAATGGCACTTGTCTTATCGATTTTCAATATTTTGCTAATGTAACGAGACCTAGTTTTAACGAGAATATATTTATGTTAATAGATGCTGAAACAGGAATGCGTAATGAGAATGATTTTTGTGTTTAAATAAATATTTTTGGTTCGATAAAGATATTTGTTTACATAAGTTTTGAGGGAAATAAATTTGATCGTAAAATTTTGTTCTCGAATATGAAATTGCTTTTCTCCGATTTAGTTCATAAATATTATCCAAAAATCATAATATTTATTTTAGGATTTTTATATATTTTTTGCTATATTTATAAACTTGTAAAGAGGTGTATATTAATAACTGCCTAAAGACGTTTTCCTGAAGAATTTGGAAAGACAAGTTGGTACACACAGTTCCATTAAGTAGTTACCCCCCAAAAGATAGGTGCGTTCAAATCCATGATAGGCTTTAGTTGGTTTTAGTATGTTGCAAAAACATTTTATTATAATTAATGTATTGTTTTAGTGAATAGAGTTAACATTTACAAAGTTAGTCAACGTCTAAATAGACCGGAGGTTTAAGACCGCTTGCCGGGCACAAGATAGGAGGTTTAAATCCTAGGCACGAAATGTGCTTTTTGACATACATTATATTTTTTTAATAGTCTATTTTGTTTTTTAATATTTATAAATAATTAAAAATCCAGAAAAATTAAATACTTTAGTAATCATTTAATAATATTTATTATTGCTATTATTTGACAAAACTTTGATCTTATATTACTACAAAGATTTTATATTTTACAACTCTAAATAAACTCTTACTCTTAATCCAATACTGTCACTTTCCAAAATTTTTACAAATCGACTTTTTAGTGCCATCTGCTGGAAAACGTGGAACTACGCGTAATCACGCTTACATTATTCTAAAAGTAACAGAAATAACCGCTAGATGGCAATGGTCCGCTTCGTCACTAAACAAAATATTCCTCTCCCCTCAGAGCAATATTAATCTTCAACGAAAATGTACGTGTTGTCAAGATCAAAATTGACGATTTTTGAGTGTAAAAGTGTCATTTGTGATTAAACCGTCATGTTGTTATGTAGTTATGCATTATTTTAATTGAAATAGTGACATGATTTGCACTAAGTTTTTCTCATATTTAGATCATTAGTTTGACACAATAATGACATTTTTTGCTTAGTGTCACGTTTGCATTAAAAAGTAATCACTATAATAGTTCAATAATTCGACGTCATTTTGACACTTTTATTTTAGTGTCAGTTTTGCTTTAAAATCATTAAAAAGAAAAGAAAGAAAAGAATGAAAGCAGAAGTGACACTTTAATTTAAATAACGATATAATGTAAATATATACAAGTAAATAATTTTGTTTTTGTTCTATAATTTGAGATACAACCTCTACCCATTTGTTACCTATATATCAAAAAATAACTTAATTGTGCATAGATTCTGACGTATCACTCATATTCATACCACAAAAATCGTTTTTTGGCTCTGCTGAAAAGTAAACTTATTTGTATAGTGACAGTATTGGTTTAAAAGCGTGAATTTACAGTTATCATAATAATATATTCTTAGGGATCAGAAGCCTAATTATTTTTTTTTTTAGAAAACACGAAGCGGCCTACAACTATTTATTTAATTTTAGAAAAACCGTTACAAGCAAATCGTTCAATATGATCACTAGTACGCGTCCGTGACATCCGAGCTCCGGTGCTCCGGCTCATAGTGTGTCAGCCTTCCACTGACAGCGTCATCGCAGCGACGTGATGTCCCCACCCTCTCAGCTGTCAAATCCTCTAAGAATCCTCTAAGAATACATATTTTATCAACTGACACAAACGGGTCCCTAGACAAGTGACATCTTACTAACGTAAATGATAAAATTGGAAGCGCTAGAAGTAAACAATAGTTTTAAGTGAACGTATACATCAAACGTTGTAGTTATAACTTGAGGGTATAGACTAATTTTATAAAGAAAACGTTAATGGATACCCTCAAATTATAAAATCTACCGATTAGACAGAGACCTAAAGATAAAGTGACTCGGACGATAGTAGATAACAATTTCATCACAATTCACATGGGCTCGCTGGCTAGTTCGTCAAATTGCCGGTATGAGTATGACGACGTTCGGTGATGTGATGGTTCAAATCCAAGTCGATACATTGAAATCTTTTTGAAGTATTCTATATATAGATTATTCATAACAATTTCAATGTTTTAGCAGTGAAGCATTTTAAAACTTGAGGGGGCTAGCATATACTGACGCTGTGTGTACCTAGTAACATATTAACTAGTGACCCGACGACAATGTAATCTAATTAATCATAATTTCAGCTGAAACATGTCCACTGCTGGCCATAGGCCTCCCACAAGCACCAACACTTTGATCGAATGATGGATGTTTGTTACTCTTTCACACAAAACTACTAAACGGATTTCGATGAAATTTGCAAATTATTACACAGATAGTATAGAATCTGGACTAACATATAAAATACTTTTGATTTCGATATTCTTACGGGATCGAGACTTATGTGGGTGAAACCGCGGGGCGCTGCTAGATTTGTTAAATTTAAGAAAGTAGGTACTTTATATTTGTTTTTAATCATTATCGTTTGTTTCAGGTTTACCAAATAATCAGTTGCCAGTAGTACCAACGGAAGCGTTAACCCGACTACCGAACTTGGATCGCTTGGATTTGTCCAACAATAAAATTTATACTTTAGACTCTAATTCATTTAAGGTAAGACGAAACTTTTCATTCATTTGTTAAAAATTCGATACATTTCGGTAAAACTGAAGAATCGAAGAGCGTTTGTCCACCACCGCCGTCACCGGGATGTCACTGAGAAATGAGATTATTCGAACCGAACTTTACGTCCAGGTGACGAGAATCGTTTATCCACCACGATCGAACTCGGCACGGCGGCGGCGGTTTAGTTGGTTATGGTAAAGACAAAAGCCGGGCGAACGGCGGCAGAGTGTGGACAAGATAAAACGTGTTTTGTATTGCTACATCGGCCCGTCACTTCGGCAGCCGGGATAACGGCGCTCGGGTGGCGGACGTTCGGTGGATACGTGGACAGAGTAATTGTACATATCGATACTTCGACGCCATCATCTCGTTCTCGGTGACGTCCCGGTAACGGCTGCAGTGGACAAACGCACTAAGGCTGTCAGATACATTTTAGTGTTAAAGTTAAATATTTTAAATTGTGTATTAAGTTATATGGTTTTTTGTGTTCATCTTTCTCTTATTTCTTTAGAAATAAGCATCACCTTTGTACGTATTTTTCAGTTCCTTTCTTCTTGTCTGTTTATATGTGTGTACATAAACTATTAATGAAATAAACTAATATAAGATTTTATTAATTAAATTAAATAATAACTGAAATAAAATTAGAAGTTTCTCCAATGAGCTTAGAAGTAATGTGTGTCACCTGAGATATTATAGAAAGTATAACAGTAGGCCTAAAGGGCTAGACAAAATTAAATTCTTTCAACGATAACGATGCTGGAAAAGTAAAAAACGTATGGGGCTGATTGGTGAGATTCCACTGAAGCGGAGACGAGCGGAGCTGAGCGGAGACCTACAAGAATCGATCAATCATAATGGTTGGAATCCTCATCTCGTCTCGTCTGTGACTGGATGATTGTTGCACGTCCGAAAATCTTAATGTCAATCCCGTTGATAAGTGCTGTAGAAATACGAAACGTTTTGAAAGCGATTGTCACTTGCCTAGGCTCACTGGCTAATAGTAAGTTTAACACACAAGCCGCTTAGTATCAGATTTAATACAAATACATATTTCATTCCACAGGGCATCACAAATTTGACATACTTGGACATAAGCGACAACCAACTGACGGATATATCAGAAGGAACATTTCTACCTTTGATAAAGCTGAGTGTTCTAAGGCTACGAGGAAATCTACTGAAAGTGCCAGCTTTGGCATCTTTGAAGGTAAGACTGGTTAATTCTGCTTTTTTTTCAAATGAGCTCGAACTATAAAGGTCCACACACATGGGCCGTGACCTGGATGTAGACAGACCGTTCTCCGCCAGGGGCTCAACAAAAATATTGTTGAAGCGAAATGAAGTGGCAGGGAGGCTGTGAAAACACAGAGTGCAACGGATGTATATATTCATGTATCGCGTCTCGTGGAGACAAATTTCCCAATTAATAATCATGATCAAAACTTTGATCCAGCTCGTCCCATCTTTGATGTCCTCCCTCCGTTGACGTCCTAAGCCGAGGCTCATACCCCACAGGGGTGCCTTTAGCGAGCGTTCACCTAGCTTTAGCTTAGTTTTTATGCCCCTGGCTGGAGGCTTTGAGTTTAGCAACTTAAGGCAACCACAGGATTGACCGGTTAAATATTCATGATCTCAGAGGTCAGCTGTGAGATGACAGAAAAAGAAAAAAATCGTTGAGACAATTTTAGTGTAATGATTTTTAAACAAACAAATGTCAAATTCAATACGTCTAGAATAGAACAGAATAATTCTTTATTTGCATAGAAAGTAGATACAAGAGACAGATGTTAAGTTTAAAATGATACTCATATTAAGGAATTCTTATAAGCGAAATTACGTCTAGGAATATTGATAAGCTAAGTTAATAATGAATATCAAATTATTTTGTTGAAAATCTCTAGAAATGTAATTAATATGTTGTAAGATTATTAAATAATTAAAGCAAGAAATATTGAAATGTTAGAAATGGATATGGAATAGCGTAAATCTAGAATTATTATTTTGAATTTGTCTACGAGTCCAAGTATTCATAAGAAAATGGAATGTAATATCATTGAGAACAGCAAAGACTGAAGAATAATATTCTTGAAATAAGCATTATTTAGAATGTTTATGTTTGTGACATTAATGAACTCAGAATATTCTAAGATTTCTCTCAACATTTATTATTAAAAGAAAATAATTACTAATAAAACCTATAAGAGAACTGGAATCAAATAATTGATTGAAAGGGTTTTCGGCCAATATGACATCTGCAATTTATTTTCAGCTTCAGACTATTTCTGTAGTAAAAAAAAAACAATTGTTTTTCACACAAAAGCTAATAAATTAGGCCCGATACCAAATATTGAGTTAGAAAAATAATTATGATTAAGACTAATGGCCAAAATGTATTACGAACGTGTTGATTACCTTTTGTAGGGTTCCGTACCCGAAGGGTGCCAAACGGAACCCTATTACTAAGCCTCCGCCATCCGTATTTCTGCCAGCGGGCTGTATCTCATGAACCGTAATAGGTAGGCAGTTGAAATTTTCATAGATTGTGTATTTCTGTTGCCGCTATAACAACAATAAACAAAAATAAAATAAAGTTAAAAATTAAAGCCGGGAAGGAAAGAAAATTTGATGAAAATTACATAATAAAAAAAAAACAAATATATATAAATAAATAAATAAAGCTATATTAAAAATACCATACAAAAAAAACGTGTTTTTTTTTTTCCGGCATTTTTTGTTAAGTATTGTACGGTGGTACAGAATTCTTCGTGTGCGAGTCCGACTCGCGATTGACCGGTTATTTTTTATTAACTTGTTCATACGTATACGTTTAGTCACAAAATAAAAAGCTACAGAAGGTCAGCTCCATACAACGAACGAAAAAGCACGAACATAATAATTAGACACACTTCACGTACAGTGAATGCAAGTGCTCTCGCTATTACAGCATCATATTATCTCCGCTATTACTGACATTTGACCAAGATCGACGCACGTACGCGTCATGTGTGCGTGCGTCTATTTCCGCTTTTTGTATGGAGCCGACCTTCTGTGAAACTCAAACTCAAAGCATTTATTTTAAATAAACTAGGCACTTTTGAATTGTCAAGGGGTTGGTCAGTCAGAAAGATAAAGTTAGTTCCAAAGCACAGTAGGCTTCTATGGAGAAGAACGGGCAAGAAACTCCACGAACACTCTTTTAAATGTACCTATCTACATATTATTATCGTGTTTGAGTCTTACTGGCGCCCAACATGGGCCACGCATGGACTTGTTAACCATGATTGAATTAGGTTTCTAATACCTAAATCTCTTATTACCAATTGACTATACTTTTCGTATATAGGCCGTAATTATTAAAAAAAATGTACGACATTAGCCTTATTCAATCATTGTATTACAGGTCAATGTATAGGTTACTGGCGGTCGATTCGTAGAGGTCAGGTGGAAGGCGTTCCATGTTAATGCTTTATGTAATACTAGCAGTGCTCCACGGTCTCACACGCATAAATCTCGATCCCGTGGGAATATTGGGATAAAAAGTATGTAATGTGTTAATGTTAATCCAGTTTATAAACTACCCTTGGGCCAAATTTCATCCAAATCTATTCAGTCGTTTTTGCGTAAAAGAGTAACAAACATCATCACAAACGTTCACATTTATAATATTATTAATAAATTAATAGTAGGATAGTAGGATAGGACTAGCGACACGCCCCTGCTTCGTACAAACCATCGTAATTTGTCTACAAGAAAAAGCATATGATATAAGATTTGTTTTTTTGTTTGTAATGAATAAACTCAAAACTACTGGACCGATTAAAAAAAATCTTTGACCTTTGGGTGCTATATTATCACTGAGTAACATAGGCCATAATTTATAAATTCATTATTTATATGATGCCGTAGAAGCCGCTGGCGGAAGGTAGTTAATTAGTTAGGTAGTGGCAGGAAATCAGCGCTGGAGCTCTGTCTCACATGGGGTCGCAGCATTTATGCTGAGCGATGGCCGTTTTGCGTGGATGGGACGTATATTTTCCCCCAATTTGTTTTTTATCTTTCTTTGCGTCATGTTCACCGCAAATAAACGTATTTTCTTTCTTTCTTTCTTTCTTTCTAGTTTATTATATTTAAGTTTTATGTCACCTTTCCCACTGACAGCGATGCGGATGAACTTTTTGATGCCCAATAATTTGTTACTATATTTTTTTCCTCTGTATACATGTACATAATTTATATATTTAGTGTTAGATGTATGTTGTAAAATAAATAAAGTTTATTTGATGTAGGTGATAAATAATATTTAAAGTATGATAAGAACATGCATGAAGATAAATATTTTTTTTTTCTGTTAATAGTTTTATGAATGTATTATAAGTATAAACTAAACTAATATAAACCGGAGTTTTTCTAAATGATAGTGAAAACCGCATCAAAATTCGTTTCGAAGTTTAGAAGAGCAACACGATCACACAGACTGACGCGAAATACTACTGTAATATATAATAACATAATCATAACATCACGCCTGTAATCCCCGAAGGGTTAGGCAGAGGTGTACCTATAGTACACCCACATTTTGCCAGTTATGTATAAGTCCCATGTAATAGGGGGCGAGCCTATTGCCATCAACCGGGCACAAATCCAGACTCCGGGCTGTTACTGAGAAACGAGACCCGGGAATCGAACCCAGGACCTCATGCTCAGCAGTAGCGCTTGCGACCACTAGACCAACGAGGCAGTCTAATATATAATATGTGCATAGAAATATATAAGCATATTAAGTATTGGGTAAACTTTTTTCCTTCTAGATGTACGGACTAACGACCGCGGCTTATAAGTTGTAGGTGGTAGGTTCAAACCCTGACAGGCGCTTTACTTGGTGTAAATTATCTCATAACCACTGCTCTCAAAACGGTGAAGGAAAACATCGTGAGGAAACCGGCATATCCTAGAACCAAAATATTCGAAGACATGTGACATCTACCAACCTGCACTGGGCGCGCGCGGTGGATTACGGTCCACTCTCTCTCACAGAGAGGAGGCTTGTGTCCCAGCAGTGGGAACATTAAAGGCTATGCTATGGTTATGGTAGATCTACGGTAGGCCGCACGTCAGTGGTAACGAGACCAGTATATGCTAGTTTCTTATTATATTCAAATTCCTGGTCAGCTCAAGGTCAAAGTGTTACTTACCACAATCCGGTGCCAGCTTAGCAACACTATACCATTATTATAAATTGAGAGTTTTCGTTTATTTTATTAACAATTTGTTAGAATTTTATTTTTGGTAATAACTATTATTAATTACCTGAACTGCAAGCAGTCTCGGAAAGTCATTTTAAGCTTATAAAAGAATTGCTAAGAAAGACAATATATTATCTTTTTTCAGTCATTTTATTGTAATTACAATCAAACAATTTATTTTCTAGGAAGCCCACATGTTAAGGGATCTAGACCTATCCAGCAATGCACTAGAAGGACCTCTAGGCCCCACTACAGTGCCTTCACTGACGTGTCTCACTACGATTCAGCTGTCAGATAACACGTTTGCAAGCATACGACGTGGTGCTTTGTCAGGTAAGATCATAATTATATTACTCACTCATCACATACACACATTTGGTCACCCTTAAGTCCTAAGTTTGATTAATTATACTGATATACTGAAACCGGTGCATTTACTATCTTCTATAATTCTGATGTTCTGTCGAAAGAGACTGGATTCTGCGACACAGGGTATCCTAGTGCAGGATCCAGTGTCATACCAAAATTTTGTAAATTAATTAGTTATTTTTGTACTAAATTAAAATTACTAGCTATTCCGTTGGAATATCGGGATAAAAAGTATTCTATGTCCTAAGCCAGGTCATGGTCTACCTATGTGTCAAATTTTGTCCAAATACGTTCAGCCGTTTTAGCGTGTAAGTGTAACAAACAAACAAACTCACTTTCACATTCATAATATAAATAAAATATATAGTTAAGATAGGATTATAATATTATTATGGGCAAGATAATTTTGTACGCTTAAGCGCTAATCCAAGACCTTATCAAAACTAGAAAGAAAGCTACCATGAGACTCATCAAATTTTCACGAAGAGACATGTACCCAGCAGTGGGTGAAAATATATTAATGAAAATGTAACTCAAACTTTAAAAAAATGTATTTTCAGAACCCACTCATACACGCAACTGGTTACGTGATATTCGTTGTGATTTTGTGTAAGGTCCTTTTTACACGGCACGGTTTCTTTACGGTACGGCGCGGCGGATAAACCTCGCCGTAGAAAAACCGTGTCTGTCAATAAGCTTCCATAGTAATCCATACAACACTGACGATCGTGCCCACATGACGTGCTTATATACCGCGCCGTAGAAAAAATGTTTCTGTCAACTTCCATAGTGATCCAGTACCTGGGCGAACGAGCCTCAGCCCGTCCCATCCTCGATATCCTCCCTCCGGTTGACGCCCTAAGCCGTGGTTCGTACCCCACAGGGGGTGCCCTTAGCCAGCGTTCATCTAGTTTTAATTAGCATAGTTGAATAACCCCTGGCTGGAGGTTTTAAGTGTAGTAGCTTAAGACACCCACAGGAAAGCCCGGTTAAGTAGTCATGATCTCAGAGGTCAACTACGAGATGCCCTACCTAAAAAAAAAGGCGAACGAGCTTTGCTCTGGTGAAAACAGAGAATGCTCATTTAATAGTATAGGATAGTTTATATTAATTCCATGTATGGTACATACTAATTTCATGCTGCCACGATAGTAGGTAGGTACTTACTTATTCCATGCAGCCATTAGTCTAAGGTAGCCATCTTGTTCTAAACTTTAGGCGACCGAGCTCTGCTCGGGCGAAATACGGAAAAAACGAACTTTCCCAAATAAGAGACCTAGCTAGATCGATTTTTCGCCCCCGTGAACCTCTCTATTGCAACTTTGATCGAAATCGTTGAACCTGTTTTCGAGAACGTGAAGCAGCCCACTTCATATATCCAATAATAAAATAATCAAAAAAATATATCCAATGACTATTAAACATTCATAAAAAAAAAAGATATTTATCGTAACATTTTTTTAATTGCTCCTAGAGGTATTTTATGTCGGGTACATTGAGTGGCTCTTTTAAAGACGACTGAAATGTCACGGTGTATATAATTTTTTAAAATTAATGCATTAGTTATTGGATACATGAAGTTAGGTGCTTTTGTAAGACGACTAAAATGTTACGGTTTTTAAACAAATATTGCTCGTTCAATAGTATAGGATGTATAAATCAGACGCCGTGCCTATACACGGCGAATAAACTGTAGTTTTCATGGCAAAGCAAACGTGTGTGTACAAAGGGCCTTAAGGTGAGACAAACCACCGCTATGTTAAAATTGGAGCTTTATAGTGTAGGTACTGAGAATGGATATCGCAAAGTCGTGCCGCAATATTAAGTCCCACCTTGAAACGGTCATCCATTTCAGCACTTAGTATTCACATAGTCGCATGGTTCATGTATCTTTGCAACGACGATATCTTTGATTTAAGCTTTTTAAAAGAATTCTTCTCTACAAGAATTTTCTTGTTTTTCACAGCATCTTTTACATTTTTATTCGGTTGGCATATTTTAACATTCTTCGCTTCATTTGGTACAAGACGTCTGTCAAAGCTTGAATGCTGAATGTAGACGATCGATGTATGCGGTGAGTTGTGTCAAACGTCAAAAATTTATCTCAAATTACAGAGAAGATTCTGATGCAATATTTCAAGCTCGCGTTATATATTTTGCATGACTCATAGAGAGTGCTTTGCGATCGAAAAATGTGTTTTGCCTTTCTTCAACTGTTATTATTGTTACACTCCTGCTAGTACACAGAACCTACTTAATTTATATACCGTTGTATAGATAATTTAATGGAGATTAATAAAATTTGTACTTTTAAATTTATTTTATTTATTAGGGAAAAAAATTGTGACAATTTACATTTGTTGGAAGAAATACAAAAAGATACGGACAAATGTGTAAGCAACAACAGTTTCCTCGGAATACACGTAAAATAAATCTTGACAAACCATGCTATTTAAAAACTGAAACCCATAAACTACAGTTAAATATCGTAGCATTATGCTGAGATAGGAGCCTTTTTGGTCTCGCACGGGTCAACTTTTTTTTTAAACTATTTTATCATTTTTTTAATTATTTTAATATTCTTTTCTGAAATTGCTATTGTTTTATAATTTTCTTAGTTTTAATGTTGTATTTCCTGTGCGTGTCCCAAATAAAAAAAAATCTTTCTTTCTAATTGAAGTTAAGCCACTTGAAGTTGCCATTTGTCTGGGCTCTCAGGATCTTGAAAGTGTGAACTTGAGTGTCAACACACCTTTATTCTAAATCCATATAATGATTGTAACCATACCATTATATACATATATCTATTTTGAAGAAACCTCGTCCACTTAACAGTCCGTTACATAGTACCTTCTAAAATATTTACTCCCCAACACAGACCCCGACTCTCCAGCCAGAATTATATAAATTAACAAGGTCCTTGTTCGCAGGGCTCACAAACTTAACTCATTTGAACTTGCACAACAATCAGATAGATGTTCTAGAGGACTACGCGTTTAAGCACATCGCCAACTTGACGCACCTGGACCTGTCTCATAATGAGATTGTTGCTGTTTCAGGTAAGATAATAAATAAATTATTTATTGCCATAAACAGGTTACAGAAAAATTTGAGACCCTGGCTCCAGAACATAGGTTAGAGTACCTGTATTTCAGGAGCCAGTGATTTCTTCCATTTAGGTTACAATTGAGCAAGTATATAGCAGTAAAAGGTGATAAAATTATCTTACTTAAAATGAAGTTAAGTAAGCATTAAAAATAGAATAAGATTTTTTTTATTAGAATTAAAGCTATTATTTATAATAAGATAATTATGTAATTATTGGGATAATTATGGGTATGCGGTGGTAAACGAAAGGGTAGGTGTGAATGACTGTTGAAGTTTTTTTTCCTGTATTAATAAGTTCTTAATAATTGATTACAATGTAACCTAATAGACAAATAAGCAATTTAACTGTAACTTATTATTTACGTGATAGATTATGTTATAACTAAGAATAGTGACAATATGCACGCACAATTCCGTAGCACATGTATACATGAATAGCACAGCAATGTTACTATTAATAATTCACTCTTAATCGAAAGTCTGCCGGCTCGGCAAAGTCGGCATTTGCCGGTGATGTAAAATAATAAATAAAACTTGAAGGACACAGTAATCGAAAATATTAGAATGTGAATATACGCAAAGTTAATAAACAGACAGTTAGATCAAAAGAGGTTCAGACACTATCAGTAATAATGACATTACATTCAAATGAAAATCAGTAATAATGACATTACATTCAAATAAAAATCAGTAATAATGACATTACATTCAAATAAAAATCAGTAACAATGACATTACATTTAAATAAAAATAAGTAATAATGACATTATATTCAAGTCCGTGTGGTGTTTAGAATATTGATGTGATCTAAATACTTTAATAGTTTTACGTCAATATTGGAAGGAATGACAGTAATATTAATGTCATTATTACTGATAGTGTCTGGACCCCTTTAGGGACCATGGTAAAGAATGAGTGATAATGAAGGGGTAGACCAATGAATGTAACAATTATAATGAAAACTGCTAACCTGCACCCTAATTGCGTAACACACGATCAATCTGAATCTGTGTCACTTTGACAGTACAACAACATTAATTGCGTTATTTACGTTAAAGAGCAGACAATTTTTTTGAACAGATGAAGCGATGGATTAGCAATATCCTTCAAAATGATTCATTAAGCAGTGATAGCCTAGTGGTGTGACCATCGGATTCCCAAGTCCATAGGTTTCGAGTTCAAGCTCAAGGCATGCATCTCTGACTTTTCGGATTCATGTGCATATTGTATAATTATCAGTTGCGTTAAAAACGGTGAAGGGGACCATCGTGACGAAATTGTACCTGAGAACTAAAATGCCTTAGAGATATTTCTCGACGGCATGTGACGCCAAGTCAGTGGCCCATGGGCGGCTTTAACTAACCACACGAAAAAGATTGATATTGTGATTTTTCGTGTGGTACGCAATTAGGGTGCTGAATTAATAATTTTATAAAAACCCGCACAACATGTACCTACGTAATATTTGTCAGCATATATTTTTTTTTGTGTCATGTTTTTCTTTTTATGCTGGCTCCACACGTTTGCCAGTTGCCACAAACTACAAACCTATATAAAGGCTTGGATAAATTGGGTGATGCATACAGCGATATCCACACGCTTGCGAGCGTGCTGGTGTATTGGAAGGAAGCAAGCATGATGGACATAGAGCTTTTGTCGGCATTTGATATTTACGGAATGTGACCATAACTATTTTTTTCTTGTTTTTGATTTCCGCAACTCGCTTCTTAAAATTTTCACATAACCAATGCCATGCATCACCTACTTTTTTTTTTTCTTCCCGGTCTATATGTGAACCCGAAAGTTGTGACATGTCATGATTCTTGTTGGTAACATTCCAGGAAGTGTAAAATCTCGCTTATAGACCAGTACCCTAATTGCGTAACGGAACACAATCATAATTTGTTTCGATTTGAAACAGATTGCTAATCCATTGCTTCATAATTTGGAAAAAAAATCTGCTCAACAACGTAAATAACGCAATGAATGTTATTGAACTGTCAAAATGAAACAAATTAGGCATAATTGTTTACGAAAATAAGTTACGCAATTAGGGTACGGTTACTCACTTTGTTTCGATAAGCTAGCACTAAAAGACGGTACGCGCGCACGTCTACTCGTAACCAGTGCGCAAGCGATACTAACAACGCACAAACGTTTAGATGGATCCCAACCGCTTGCCGCAAAGTTCTTGGATTTGGGCATCAAAAACCGACACTCGATTGGATCGGTCGCAAGCGTTTGCAAGTTGACACAAGCCAAGAGAAACGCACTATCCACACGTTTGAATTTGTGATGATTTGGCGAAGTTTGCCAAACGTGTGGAGCCAGCATTATAGTTTTATAGCAAACGTTACAAAGAAAATACTACCTCAAAAAAGGAAACGTCTAAATAAATCCATGCCCAAATCGTTAGTATTATTCTGTTTCCAATCGATTAGTTTAGTTTAACACAGATAATGGTCATTTAAAGCTTTTAGTCAATTCCTTGACGTTTTAATTTCCGGTAAAAAAATCTCGACTGGCGCCTGGGACCGACGGAAATAAGGCGGAAAGGTATTTTTTCAACATTTACATAAGATTTGGAGGCAACCATTGAAAAAGAAAATCAGAATAACATTTTGTAAGGCTGTTTTAGAAAGGTTTTATGAAGTTCTGACGTCACAAATAGAAGTATTTAACAGAAAATAGACTGAGTTTTTATTTTTATTTAATTTTAGAAAAGGGTTCTCGGGTTTCTTTAGTTCGAGTGGAACAATAATATTCAACCATTTTAGCGAATATAAAGGTTATTCAAATAAAATAATGACCTAATTTGAATTCTGTTACTGAAATAACAAAGGATTTGCACGATTCATGAAATTATTCTCTGCTACCAAAAAATCGTAGGTAGATTTTATGTAATAGACAGATAGGAGTTCCATTTATGTTAATAAAATCATAACCCTTCCTTTTGGCTTTGCCGTAGTCGAGAAAAAAGAATCTGTTTCTGACAAGACAGAATCTACAGTAATGAAATGTATTTTTTAATTATTGTTTTGGGTTTTGAGAACCAATGAATGACACAGTTATAATTTCCACAGATTTGTTTATTATCTTCATTTGGCAGGAGAGGAGTGACTGCGGCCTCGCTTTGTCCAAACGGAACACTAGCGTCTAAACTATAATAAAGTGCACAGTGTAAATATGTATGAAAGAGAAAGACTCCCACTTAAGAGCAGTGGTGGCCCAGTGAAAACGGCTTATGAGTTTAAGGTCGTAGGTTCGAACCCAGGCACACACTTTGTGTAAATATTTCATCACTGTTGATCTCAAAACGGTGAAGAAAAACATCGTGAGGATATCGGCATGTCCTGAACCAAAAGATTGAAAACATGTGACATCTACGAGTATCAACCCGCATTGGGCCCGCGTGGTGAATTACGGCCCACTCCCTCTCACAGAGAAGAGGCCTGTATCCCAGCAGTGGGAACGTTATACGATAATTATATATAATGTCACCTATAGGCATGTGACCGCCCGTATTTTTTTGAATATTTTTTTTATCGAAATTAACTTTAAAAGATATACCCCTCTTTAATATTTTTCATATTGTTCAATTTTTTATTTTTGTGTAGCGTCTGCCATATCTCAGATGTTACTGGCTCGATTTGGATTTTGTTTATTGTTTCTAAAAGCTAATGAGTCAGTTTACCGGATTAACTAAAAATGTTTATTAAAACGTAAAAAGAATTAGCTACCGAATAATTTAATTTGTCGACTATGAAAAAAAAAACGGCGGTTAAGCTTAGCAAAACATTATAAAGGCAGTTATTAAAACTATAATTTATCCTTTAAACCAGGGGTGCCAAATTGTCATCATGTTTATAAAAGATAGAGTCTTTGTCTTTAACTTAATTATCAATATCCACAGGTGCATCGCTCGCCCAGCTGACAAACTTAGTCCACCTGGATCTTTCACACAATTTCCTCCGATCCTTATCAGCGGAGCCACTGAAATCTCTCCGGCGGCTGACCGAGCTCTTACTTCACGATAACGACATCTCGATGATAGATGACGGCGCTTTGGCACTGCACAAGGACCTCGGTCGATTCACCATTGAAGGTAATGGAGGCGCGATGATACGCACTTTAAGGGGATGTACGGATGGGGAGGATGGCAAGCGGGTTGGGCAAAATGTTGTGGATTTTGTTAAGGCTTATTATCAGATGTATTATGGTGTCAATGACTTAACTTTTAGATATAGCAAGTTACTCTCATCATCAGCCTAGCAAGTAAAGAGACTATAAAAAGAAATATGTGCGTGTCGATAAATTACTCATTTGTGATATCTCCAAGGTGTAAAGTAAACCGACTAAAAAAATAACAGAATCTTATCATATTTTAGCTTAATTTATTCTTTAAGACTATCATAAATACTGAAATCTTAAAGGGTCAACTCAAACTTTACTTCTGACCTAAATATTTCTTTAGACCTATTGAAAGCTTTTCACCAAATGTACAATTCATATATTTAGATGATGTTATTTCTGGTCTAACTTTTCTCATCTGTGTGTATCATACAGATATTTGTCGATACTCAACGTTTCAGTGAGGTGACGTCGGAGCCTCTTTGTTCACCCATCGATATTCGCTTGTTATATTGTTGCGTGACTCTTAACTATTTCTGCCTTTGTAGCTCTCTTTATGGCCTTTTTTTTGTAAGGAATAATCCTGGCCGCTGACACTTTTGTTAATGTAACTTCATTTTTCTCGCTCGTATTTTTGGCGTAGTCGTTGGGAGGGAATAGAAAGACCACAATGTGTGATAAGAATACATTAAGTTGGCAAAATTTGTATAAAAAATTCGCAATTACAATATTGATGAAGGTTTATTGGCCTGTGATATTAAACATATATCTGAGTAAGCACTAACAGTTTAAATGTTTATGGTGATTTTGTGTTATTCTAACGCCTATCTTTAAAATATCTCATAATATTACCAGAAACGAAAGAAAAACAAAAGCCAGCGCATTGCCTGTTTCCATTTAACTCCCTATCTGAAAATAACAAAAAGTTCAATTGCATGGAATCAAATAAGCAATTACTCATACTTTAAACTTCCTCTGTAAACTTCACCCACATTTATTCGGGGTCGTAAAGATAAATTCTGCTCTCTTTTACAGATAATCCTCTTAATTGCGATTGCCTAATGGCCGGATTCGCAAGGTGGTTAAGGGAGGCAAAAAATCTGCCCCCGACTGATAAATCTGTTGCCGTGTGTGCTACCCCACCACATTTGGAAGGTGCCCTGCTATCTAGATTATCCAAAAACAAACTCTGCGATGATTTCGAACATACAGACTTGAAACAAAAAGATACTAACTACGATTTTAATAAGGTTTTAGCGAATTCGATTGTGAACGATTATAAAATTAATATTGATGACAATGGGGGTGAAGTATATGTTGATAAGCAAGAGGGAATGGATGACGATTTATACGATGAGGAATTGGAAGTTCCAGCTGAAGAGGATTTGCCGATTTCTCAAGCTAAGGTAAGAATAGTTTTGATTACCGTACGTAACGTTTTGGTACTATTTAATTAAAATCTTACGCATGAAAGCGTTTTAGATTATGAATCAGATTCAGAACGTTTAAAACAACTTAGATTCAATAAAGAAATACCTGATATTAAATCTAATATGTTTTATATCTGTTGTATTTATCATCCGTTTTTAGCAAGTTTCATTAGAATTCTCACACTTTTATCTCGATGAATCACTTGGCATTATTATTAGGCGCTTAGATGATACTCGATAAGTATAATATAATGTATATCCGTTGAATGGTGCGTAGGATTTAAATTTACGAGTTAGTCATCAAATCGTTTTTTTTTCCTATGTCTTGATTATGCTAGCATCCGTAGTAGGTAGTCACGCTAAATTCTATTGTTTGCATAAATTATCATTATCTTAGAATTATCACTTTTTTTTTTGTGACCCAATGATTCATGCTTTTGTAATGATAGTCATAGGTATGCGTGGTTATACTTATGCAACTGCAATATCAACAAAAATCGTATACACGCCCCATTTATGTTCTACCTTTCTTTCATCAGGTCCGTCTAATAGATGCTTGGCATGACGATGAAGAAGTCCATCTATCCTGGGCAGTAGACCCTCCCTCGACCCATCGCTACAGATGCACTGGAGTCACTGCGTCCAGGGCTGGAGGTCTACCGAAACATGTGGCTTGTCATAGGGCAGCGCCGGCTAATGTGGTGCTGAGAGGATTGAAGATTGATGCTGTTGATCAGTATACGTGAGTATAGTAGTTTTTGCAATTGAAAAGATACTTATTAGATGTGTTGTGTCTTTTTTAAATAAAGTTTTTGAAGTTTTGCAACTGTTACAATAATGAAGTTTTCATTGTACCGGCTTGTAATCAGCCTATAGTGTTCCCATTGCTGAGACACAGGCCTCTTCTATGTCAGAGGTACTATCTTACTTCTCTTTAATAGAATATTTTGTGTTTTATGAAGGAATGTTACTGTTTCTGTCAAAAATAATATCTTTACTGTATTCGTATAAGGCCAAAAGTATAAGTATTTAATACATAACATAACCTAGTCTGGTTACTAGTAGCTAACGTTTAGAAGCAAGATTAGGTGAGGATGAAATCTATATGATGCGAAAATTTAAATTTTTGTGCAAATAGAATACCAGGAAATGAACCCACAGCTAATAATAAACCACAAGTCGAAGAAATTACAAAAATACTAATTACATCAACTTGAACAAGTTATAACCGCAAAGATAAATTAAAGAGTTAGAGTAAACATTAAACTGTACCGAAGTAAATAGGAGCTTGACAGAATAATATAAATTAATTTAGTAGGAACTGGGTAATGCACTCAGTTAATTTAGGATGATATTTAATGTTATTATTCCTCGTTGGCCTAGTGGTGGCAATAGCCACTACTGAGCATGAGGTCCTGGGTTCGTTGCCCAGGTTGGGATAAGTGTTAATGGGTTTTCTGTCAGAGATTTCTTAGCCCGGAAACTTGATTTGGACCCGGTTGATGGCAATAGGCTCGCCCTCTATATAAACAATTGGCGAAATGTGGGTGTACTATAGGTACACCACTGCTTATCCCTTAGATGATTACAGGCTCATGCCTGTAATCATCTACATGATACTACATGTACATGTACATACTACATGTAGTGGTACATAACACTTAACATAATTGTTAAGTGTTATGTTAATGTTATTTCAATTTCTCAGTTCCTTGATCAGAATATGTTAAATGTAAAATAGTCTTATTTGCGTATTTAAGTAATTACTGTGTTCGGTTGTGAGTCTCGGGAAATGTAATAATAATATTTGGAACGGTATTGAGCGTTTTTTTTATAAGCAATTTTTTGAACGGATACAGTACGTATTCAGTAAAAATAAGACTGAGCAAACATGACCTACAGTGCCTGCCTGGAGCAATGGTGACTTACGAGTTGAAGTACGTGGGCTCGAACTCAGACAGGCGCTTTACTTTGTGTAAACTATTTCATCACCAGTGCTCTCAAAACGGTGAAGGAAAAGATCTTAAGGAAACCGGCATGACCTAGAACCAAAAATTCCAAAATATGTGGTAAATACTAACTCGCACTGGGCCCGCGTGGTGGATTATCGCCCGCTTCCTCTTATTGAGAAGAGGCCTGTACCCCAGCAGTGGGAACATTATAGATTGATTATGCTAAACATGACCTACTAGTGAATGATTAAGTTGTTAATTTTCATTACAGAAACTATCTACGGTAAAAATGATACATGCTTGAAACATTTTAGTTCAAGCCATAATTTCTAGAAGTGTGTTTTTGATCTACTCTTTTCTAGACGCAGCTATTAATTAACTAGATTATAATCGCTAAAAGGTCCTCTTGAAGAGAGGAAGCTTGTGTCCCAGTAGTGGGAACTTTATAGGCTAATTCGATGAAACACGTCCATTTCTTTAAAGAATTACAAAGATTTTAGAACAAATTCACTCTTTATCGGATGAAATTCTTCTCACTGATCATAAAAGCTGGTTACTGTACGTGGATACAATTCCAGTAGTGTTGTCCACATTGTGTATTGCGATATCGTCGATCGCCCTGAGCTCTTTACGCCTGACCAAAATATTAGAACGTGGTGCAGAAATAAGAATTATTGATACAACATTTTTATCAGGCATTTATAGACGTTGTCATTCTAAAAATATGATGTTTTACAAAAAGCGGGCAAAAGATAATCTTTGACATAATCGTGCTTCTGAATAAGCTTGGCATTGTGTAGATGTCAGCTAAACAGCTTAGTACCGCATTTTCAAGTTCCTTAAATTGATTTATTCATTTTTGTTTTCTCAGATTCTGCATAGCCCTAGAAGAGATGGACAGTGCTGATGCTCCTCTCTCATTGGTACTGGGTTGTGGTGCTCCAATGCAAGTTAGACAACGAGCCAACTTTGCTACTGTAGTGCCAATAGTGGTGACACGAGCCCCAGAAAGTAATCCTTTAAGGTGAGATTGTTAAATCATATAATACTTACTTATTATGGTATTTTTTGTATTCCGAGAAGAATGGTCATTGATCTTTATGTCTTTATTCATTCAATTCTCTTATTTCAGAGTATCAGAAGTTCGATCAAACGTAACTAGCGATGGTGTCCTTACAGTCCTTGTATCTGTTTTGGGGCTTCCACAGAGACCACAGTATGTACTACCTCGCTCCCAAAGACTGTCCAATGACGTTAGGCCAATCAACAACTGTTACATTGTACTCGCTGTCTTATCTCGAGGCTCTCTAGTAGCACAGAAAGATACACCGTGCCAATCGACTTTAGAGATATCCATGGAAGGCTTTCTAAGAGGACCTTACGAAGTTTGTGCGGCAATTTCGAAGTATAAGGTCGATGAAAGACGAACAATTTGTGTTGTCCCACAGCTAATAGAGTCTCTTGGAACTCTAGAAATGAAGGCCGGTTTCAAGGGTTTAAATACGGCGTTGATTGGCGTGGCTCTTGGTTTGATGGTGATAGTAATTGGCTTGGTGTGGTTTGTAAGGAAAATGCTAAAGAAACCAGCGGAGTTTGAACCACACAGGTGCTTTAGGCAAGAACCAGTACAGGAGGAGAATCCAAGGGCCAGCTATGTGATGTTAACCGCAACTTCGAAGGTTTGAATGGATGTGAAAGAGTTCGTTTTCCTAGTCGTGAAAATTATTTTAATATATTTTTGATTGGTTATTAATAAACTATTAAATTCAAAATGTATTTAGATGTTGTGAAAATATGTTATAATTGTTTGTTTAATAATATCGGAATTTCCAAATGGCTCACTAATTTGGACTATATAAATTATTTAACAGATACGCTTAAGGATCTATTTTTTATTTCTTTACTGTTTTATTTGTTAAGTTAACAGTCGTAAGTTGTAACAGTGTACACTACTCCATGATCAAAACCTTTGTTTCCTTTTTTATTCGATGTCTTATTTAAAACCTAAGTTTTAGATGTTTATTGTCAAAATTAATTCAATGCCTGGCTATAATTAGGTCCAAATATAGACCCAATTTTAGTTATTATTTGGAACTTACTGTTCCAAATAATAACTAAAAGTTTAAATATTCAACTTCTACGCCACATCAAATATTAGAAATGTGGATATTAAGTACATTTGTGCAGACATGATATCTCAGAGATCAAAGTACAATAAAATACACGGGAATAAAGTTATTTTAGTAGATAAGTATAAATAGTACTGTGTAACAGTAATAACTGAGTCTAAGTAATGTTTAAAATCACCTCTTGTTTGTGATAAGAACGTAAAATATCAGTGTGAGAGATTATAATTAATTCTACTTAATAGTTAGTAGTTATGTAAATTTTAATATAAATGTTAAATGTATATTACTAAAGATTCTCGTTACTCTTGAAATTGACTGATTTTGAAGCACAACTTCGGAGAAAGCGTTAGTAGGTTAAACTCACATGACTTACACCTATCATCCTTTCTAATAATGGCTGTGCTTGTGTATGTCGAAAGCTTGTGAAAAATCTATAAATCTGGACTACTAGTATTTGGTCAGCTAGTAAGCACTTTACAAAACATATACGTAGCGGTCGTCATAATATTGAACTAAGCAAAATTTACATAGAAATAAACAAAATAGTAACGCTTTAACAATTGAAAAGGTCGTGTGTTAAATATTTTCACTTTTTATGGATTTCCGCAAGGGAAACTATTTGGGCCTTTTGGGATTGTCAGTTTTTTCGTTGTGACAAAATTTATTTTATTCGATTATAATTTGACTATTATTAAGTTATAATGTTATTCAACTACTTATGAATTCTTCAGGTTAAGACTTTTTCATGTTGATTTTCTGTAATAATTTGCTTTTGGCAATTGAAGCACCCTTATGATGTTTCCTACTATTTACCCTTTCCCGAAGTTGAAGCTTATCAACTAAACTTTGACGAGCTTCTAATAAATTACTAAAATATTAAATATGTCTTCTGTGAAGGCCTATTTCTCAAACATTATTTAGTTTAGAACTAATATATTAACACGAGGCTCATTGATTTCGTTATTAATTAAGATATAGTCAATGCAAAGTCTGTATGTACTTTTGACTAGCGCGATATTTTTGTTAAAATTATTCTAACATTCAGAAGCTAAGTTATTTTATGGAATCAAATTGAGAATTTAAAAAAGCTATGAAGGGTAATTAAATGGCTTGTTAATTGATTTAGAGAGCTGATTAATGCCTTTGCCTTTACTATAAAAGAAAGTAAAACTACTAATATTTCTGTAAAAAGAAGCAGTGAAATATTTTTACAATATCTTTGTCTTTTAACAGATTCTGCAAATGTTGACCTACTCATAAAAGAAAAAGGGATGGTTAAAGAGCTAATTTTGCATATTGCAGAATGCCAATAGGTAAAGTTCAACGACAGTTAAGTTAAATGAATTAATTGAAGACAATAGGCAGTTTAGATCACTTGTAGGCATTGTCGTTAGTGTCCGTTTTCCTCACAATACTGTTGAATAACAAAATATATTCCTTTCCTTCTTGGATCATTGCTTGATTGAAATCCCATATTATTATGTCATTGATTTATAAAATGTTTATGTAAAACAGGACTTGCTTGGACACATGGAAACTGAAGATCTTTCTGTAACAGACGACCCATTCTGTAAAAATCTCGCCGTAAAAACGTAGATGAAGTGAGCTGTTTTTCCAGTTGATGCTAGAGATTGACACTTCAAGCTCTTTTCTCATTTTTACAGAATAGATCGGCTAATCTACGCTTCAGCTCACTTATGTGTACCTACTCTATGGAAGATAAATTTGACGGTATTAATGGCAAGAGATAGATACAGAAGTCAGTCGATGATGAGGTTGTACCAAATAGCCCGTCTTATCTGCCTCTAAAAGTAGAAGAATAGAATCACACAATCGTTGTCGACATAGTTGTTACTGATGGGAAACTATCGCGCACTCTTATTTACAGAGTCCTCTCCCCAGGTGTTAAAAGTCGCGCTGGTAAATTGAAAATGTGAGAAAAGTCTTAAAAATGTCATGTAATATCGTAATATCGTAAGAGCGTATATTGTTATTTGTAGTCTGAATGGGAAGATAGAAGAAATAATCTATAGGGTGATGATCGTAGATGATGAAGAAATGCTTAATGATAATTCTCGCTATAGTAATGTTATTTTAAAGTCCGTCCAATATGCTAGTACTGTTTGATTGCCTGTTTGGACTAATGGTTAGTTGGTGAGTTGACAAATCGTGGTTTAGATGCCCACAGGGAACAAATATTTGTACGGCCTAGATTTTGTGTAATTTGTTGATGTTTGTTGATTGATGACTTTATTACTTTCCGTTAGTTACCCTTTGATGTTTCATAAATTCTAAGTTGGGTGCGGAAATCTTAATGAAATATTTTTAATTATGTATATTTTAGGCTGCTGTTTGTATATTAATTGGTATTGGTAGGTAAGCCTAGTCTTAAAATTTTTAAAGCAAAAAATACTAGATCGTTTGTATTGTGAATCATCACATAATAATTTAAAAGCAGCATTTGTAGAATTAGTTTCAAATAGTAAATTTCTACTAAATTCTCCATATCGTCACACACAGAGCCAACAATAAACACCGAGCCTCGAAGCAAATTTCTGTGGTCCGTACAAATATTTGTCTGGAACCGGGAATCGGCACGACTATGCCATTTCAGTCGTCAAAGCAGTGCCTCCTGTCATTCAATGAGGCGGCAAGAATGCATTCTCACAAAACGTTCCCCCATTTCCAACCAACCTGGCAAGAAGTACTGTTGTATATAGACGTCTTTTGACGTTCGTACGCGTAGGTACCCATGTATGGAATGCAGTGAATTTTGATTGAGGCCCCTTGATTCCCCGTTGCTTAGTGTAAATGAGATTTGCGTTTGTGTGCGTGGGTTGACCGACTAAGGCCGTTTCCTCATTGGTCAGTGTGGTATCGTTTCGGTATAGTATACTCGGTATACCGAAACGATACCGCATTGCTTTCATTTTTCCTCATTGGTCGGTAAGTAGCAGTGCGGTATAGTATGCTCTGTATACCGAAACGATACCGCACTGTTTTCCTTTACGAACCTGACGTTATGTTTTCGGTATAACTTGTACAGTACCGCTTAATTGCTCAATGAAATATTAACGCTCGGTAAACTTTCGGTACCGAGCATGCTGTGAAATGCGTGACGTGAGCGGGTACCGCACTGGATGTTTCTACTGAGACGCGGTAAACCGAAACGATCCCGCTCCGCTCACGCGTATACCGAGCCAATCAGGAAACGCTCATTGAAATATAGGCGCTCGATAAGCTTTCGGTGCCGAGTATACTGACCATGCTGATTCCGCACCACTGACGTACCGACCAGTGACGAAAGGGCCAAGTGAGGAAAGGAAAGGGGAAATTAGTACTGTATGTCAACAGTGTTAAGTCTTGTTTTTTTATGCGGTGTTATTTCTTCCATCTTTCTGTTATAAGTTTTTAAATTCTATAACATGCGTTGTATGGTATTTGAGCTTTATTTGCATTGTAATTAACGTATCGCGTCCAAACCGCACTTAAGTTAATGTTTTCAAAGAACTTCATGTTCTGCTTTAATTAGTTTAAATTATGTAAATAAATAATTTATGTGATGCCATTTCCATTCTTGAATAAAATATTAACAAATGTTTGTGTTTTAGTTGATGATTTTCCTTGTTAATTTTCAATAGTTTTGTCCAGCTAAATTCATTTCTATTCAATATATATATATAATCGACAAAAACTATGGAAGTTTGTTCAAATTAATAACCTTATTAACTTAACATTAAAGCCTGTTTTACTCACAAGGACTTAATTTTTTTGAAACTATCGAAGCTGATATTTTTTGAGTTCCAAAGTTAACTAACTTTAGTATTTAGTCTGATTCATTTTATAATAATTTTCCTTGAAATTGTGCAGTTAAAACGTCCTCTCCCATTAAAATATTATAACTGTGTTACATTTTCTCTCGTAGGATGCCTTGTGTTAATTTTCCCTATAGATTATTGCTCTGAACACTTTACGGGAATATATTTTTTTTTTTTGGTTACAAAATTATCAAATAACTTCTCCCGCTCTCTTCGCGTCAGACTCTTACTGACTAAAACCCACCCGAGTTCCTTTAGTTGCCCTGTTGTCGGCGGCCACGGTATCCCTTTCGGACTTTCCCGCGACCCCGGCAGGCATCGGCCCTAGCGGACCCCGTCAATTCGCAATGCGCGCGTGGAACCCAACGCGCCGTTGACCCGGGCCTGGTCCTTATCGGACGGTGAGCTACCCATTGCTCACTGTCCGCAAGCCCGTGCCTACGGTGGCCGGAAATCGGCCTGCGATTCCCGACGCCCAGGTCGTCTTCTCCTGCGGCGGTTAGGGGCGTGTGGGCGCCAAATTTGCCTCTCCCTCACGCGATCCGCCTCCTCCTTTCGCGAGCATTACCGCTTCCCAGAAGGAGGTGACAACCTCTCATTTCCTCTCGCACCGTACCATGGCTTGAACCAGGGCTGGACGCGAGAGATCCTCGCCGCCGATCACCTCCACGAGGACACGGCAATGCTCCGCCCAAGCTGGGCAGACCTCCACTATATCCTCCGGGCGATCCACACAATGGTGACATCCAGGCGTTTCCTCCAGCCTTATAACAGGAACCTCCCGAAGTAACCATGTCCGGTGTGGACCTGCATCAGGCGGAAGGTGTGGACGCCGTGGCGCCTCTCTAGCCACTCCTCAAACAGGGATCTTATCGCCGCAAACGAGAATACTTAACGTTTCATAATGTTATTCCCATTCCGAAAAGATTGTTATCACCATTGTTCGTTGGTTTGAGCTGTATAATTTTGGACAATTTCTTCTTGAACTGTGAATTTGATGCTTTTAATACTGGTTTCATCACGGTGACAATATTTTAACAGATACCTAGAATAGTCTTCGCACCCGAGAGCTAGTATCGTCTTGGTGTGAATATTGAGATTGGAAAACAAACCGTTATTATACCTAATCATGACCGAATGATTCTATATATTTTTAAATTTGAGGATTGTAAGAGAAATATAGTCGAACTCTGATTTGGATTTAGTTTTTGTCAAATACACAAGTTCTATTGACTCGAGCTCTTGACAAGATACTTTATTCTCGTAGCTATCACAGGGGGCGTAACGGGTAAATCCTAAATATAATCTTTCAAAATATTTTGTAAATAGTACAAAAACCGTTGGTCATATTCTCAGAATACACAAACCATATGGCAATACAGATAAATCTCTTATCATTACATAGAGGTAAAGTAAATTGCGCGGGTATTTCCAAATGTTATACCTACATTGTTGCAGTGATAGTGGAGTTCAGGATTTTTGATATGGTAATGTGTTTTTGATGCATTTGACGCAAATATTCAGATTAACAGATTATTGTTTTAACATGGGAAGTAAAAAACTAGGTTGAAGTTCTTGACTGTTGTATAATAAATCTGCTAATTCCTTCTTCCTGAAGTCCATTCGACCGTGCTTTAATTGTTACAATTCTACTACATCATCAGAACTGGAAAAGAGATCACGAGTTCTGAATTTGCTACTGCTCAGATAACACAAATTGAAAAGTGTAAGTAAATTACATACCAACGTTTTTGATGACAAGTTCACCGACATTAATAATCTCATAGATTAATCTGTAAACAATGCATATACACTGTACTGTACTGTGTATAAATATTGAAATCAAATAATGTAATTTATAATTATATGAAATTGAATAAGAATTTAGTACAACAGTCGACAGATCGACCGAGCTTTGCTCGGGTGATGCTACTGGAAGAATGCTCATTTTATAGTATAGTATGGTTCATACTAATTCCATGCTGCCATGTCATTATTCTAAGGGAGCCCTTAGAAGACCGAGCTGTGCTCGGGTGAAAATACGGAGAAAAAGATTTTTTCCAGATATGAGACCTAGCTAGATCGATTTTTTGCCCCCGTAAACCCCTATGATGCAACTTTCATCGATATCGTTAGAGCCGTTTTCGAGAACGTGATTTTTTTTTGTCGTCTTACAAAAGCAGCTCACTTCATGTATCCAATGACTGAATGAAAAACGGGAACGTGATTACGGATATTAATACAAATTTTTATACAAATATTATTACAAATATATATACAAATATTATTACAAATATTTTTCATTTAATAGTATAGGATAGGATAGGATATCTTGAGAACTGTTATAAAAACATGTACCCTAATTGTTGACATGTTTTTAAGGATGTAATGAAACTGTCATAATAATAATGTGATATGGTCTACCTGATATAGAGTTTTAACTCTGGTTTTAAACAGTAATTCACGTTAATTCACTAAATAGCGAAACTAGTTTTCAAGGTAGTGATGCATTCATTGATATCATCACCATTACAAATTACAATGGGGAAGACCCACGTTCAGTTTGTAAATTTATTGTTTGTTGCGGTTTCTCCTGACCTAGGATATTATAATATTTATTGATATTCCTTTGGCACATAGACTAAAGAGTTTCTCAATAGGTGGTCAAGGCAAGAATAATGACCGTCAGGCAAATGACTTAGTGGAAAGTGAAGATAAAGTAGTTAGGTAAAGAATTGCTACAAAATAAATGCTAAATACCAGACAAAAGACGGGGTGTAAAAGTGGTATAATGCAGTGACTGGTTGCATTAGCGTGGGCAAACAGGATAAGAGGTCTATACGCGATCTGGTAAAGGTAACAGAAAAGAATTGGATGAGGCAGGCCTGAGCCCGGGAAGAATGGCTTGAGATGGAGGAGACATCGATTTCAAGTACTATCGAGTTAACGTTTTCGAGCAATTATTATTCGATCTTAGGTCATTTGATTTAGAGAACCCCTTTCATTCAACACAGGGTGCAAAAGAAGGTAAATATTGACAATTCTGTGGTAATATGCACAAGTGCCCTGACTCTTTGTACGGCTTGTATAAAAACAGGTTTACTCTCTCACCTCGTATTTTGCGTATTAATAGTAATAAAGTAAGCATCAATGCCACAACTCAAATTATATAACTACAATAAAATTACAAAGTCATTCAAAACCGTCACAAGCAATGCACCAGTTCGCTACAATTTCCTCAAAGTATATAAAGCTAAATGTCAAAGGTGCGTAGACGCATACATAATACGTATTGGTAAACAGATTCTGCTATCAGTATCAAGCCGGTCGTCATGGCGAGTGCACGTGTCGTTCAAATTGTTTTGGTTCTAACATTATGTTTGGGACTTCAAGCAAAAGTGTATACGAGATGCCAGTTGACCCGGGAGCTGCTGAAAAATAATTTTTCAAGGACTTTTCTTAGTAACTGTGAGTTGTTTGTTTTCATTTTTTATTTTCCCGCGTTTTTTTATTATAGTTCAATTTGTAATGTAGCGATATAACAATAGCGCGTCTATAATTGATCAGTAATTTGTGACAAACAAATCTGTAGTGAAGTGTTTTAGGTTGTTAATGTTTTGAGGCCCTAACTATACTACACAAATGAAAACTGTTTTGGCCGTTCATATCTATTCATTGAACATTATCAATAGCTGAGTCTTTGAAAATACACCTGTATTTATCAAAGAGCTATTTGCATAATGGTTATATTATTGTTTTAAACGCAGTCTCTCTGATGATTAGTGATGGTATTTCCCCGAAGTGTTAGGCAGAAGAGTAAAAAACCCAATAACACTTTGCCCGAATCGAATCGAAACCAGGACCTCATGCTTAGCAGTAGAGCTTGCAACCCCTAGACCAACGAAGCACTTTAGGATTTTTTTATGTTTGTATTTAAACTCAAACCTTCTTCCCGAAACCACAGAATGCCACCTGCTACGATCCTTACATACTCCTTTTGCATCGTTTATGTTCGTACAAGTCATACACGCACCATTGCGAGATTATTTTATTGTTTTCTTTTAATTTACCAAGTACGGAATAGTTTAGTATCCTGACACCATTCCTGCAAAACTGCTGTCTCACTGACCCGTGTCTTGTGAAGTGCGTCAAACTGTTAGACCCAGTGTTGTTATACGAATGCCTACGGGTAGTAGGAAGTTCTAAAGTCTGACAACTAGTTTTACCTTCTTCATTAAGCCTGCAAAAGTGATGATTTCAATATGTACGCGAATAAATAGTTTAAAAGTACCCTGGATAAGTCAGCCCTGCTATCACCACGCTCATTGGCACTTTTTTATTTTTATTGTTGGGCTTTTTTCATTCTTTGACGATGGATGGCTATCACTTTATGTAGTATAGGTATCAATTTGAACATGGTTTGCCTAAAAGGTTTCCCAGTATACAGATAGGAAGAGACAATACGTAGATACCAGCTCATTATTATTGACAACTTGTCAGCAACAATACGCAGTGTCCTTGAAGTTAAAAACAGATGCAAACGTTTGTATGCATCCATTAAATCAAATTAATGATGGTTGACGAGATAAACAATTAGACATACCTAACACTACTAGTGTTGATAGTAATGTACTATCTCTATACTAATTCGTTTATTTGTCATAAGTATCTTCAACCTATTTCTTTAGTTAGTATTGGATTCTAATCTAGGATCAAAGGGCGCTTCTCGAAGTTAAGAAGGAGTATGTCTAGGGCAAGTCACCTGGCTTAGTAGACAAAACTTTGAGAAAGAAGCCAACAGAAGGATCCAGTTAGGTTGGGCAGCGTTTGGAAAACTTCGTGCAGTCTTCTCGTTAGATATCTCGCAGAGTTTCAAGACGTAGGCCCGTCATGACATAAGGTGCCAAAACGTGGACACGGACAGTCGGGCTGCTCCATAAATTCAAGGTCACGCAGCGTGCTATGGAGTGGGCTATGTTCAGAGTCTCTTTGAAGGATAAAATCAGGAATGAAATTATTCGGAAAAGAACTGGAGTTACCGACATAATTTGTAGAGTATGCAAACTGAATGGGTTGGCCATGCGTGTCAAAGGACCGATGGGCGGTGGATTATACGAATCCTGGAGTGCAGACCACGTATCGGTAAGCGTAGTGTGAGACGCCCTCCAGCTACATAGACCGCCGACCGATAAGAAGGTGGCTGGGACAGAATGGATGCGAAAGGTGGAGGACAGGGTGTTGTGGAGCAGCGTGGGAGAGGCCTATGTCCAACAGTGGACTGCTATAGGTTGAGTTGGTTGATTCTAGGAAAGCAATACGAAAACATCCATTCGTTTGACAATATTATTTTCTTGACACAAGAACTTTTAAAAAACAGCAGCCAGCGAAGTGAGCTGGCAAAAGTGTCAATCTAGCGATTGATACTACATCTGATGCTACAGCATTAAGTGGAATAACATCTCACTTCAAGCACACTTCACGTGAGTTTAAAGGGAATAGACCGGCAGGTCCTTAAATTCTAAACTCTGAAGGTGTGCTAACTCTTGCGCAGACTAAAATAATGTACACACACAAGAATCAAAACAGTCTCGGTTATTCTTGTGTCAACAATTTTTTTGTACCTAGTAAGTCCATTTTGTACAGCTATGCCTACCAGACTATTGATAAGTATGAACGCTATAATTTTTATCAGAGAGCGACCCGGCCCTTTCGGAGAGTTATTAGTACTTAACAAAACATTTAGATTTCTTTATCCTACCTCGTGTAATTCGCTAAAGGATGCGTGCACTGGGCACGCACACATACTTACAACACAACACACAACATATACATCTTTCTTCACTCAATGACACTTACCCACAAGATTCCACACACACACCGTACAGTACACCGTACACTCATACGTCTCGCACCACATACAGAACGCCTTTTGCCAATTGTTTTCTTTTTATTATTTTTTTGTCTTTGACACATCTCGGGACCCTGGGGTCCCGGACCTTTGGAAGGCGTACGAGGGGCCGAAGCCAACTCGCAGAGGCCCGTTATACGTTTTGAATGAAATGAGGCACCAACCGACGATTATCCCTGTTCGCGCTATGCAAGTGCACCCAAGGACAACCCCCGGTTGGTGCAAGACTATTGTAGGATATGGTAACAAAGATATTGGATTATGGGTTTGGGTGGCTAAGTGAACTGGTTATCTAGAGCTATGGAAAGACTATGGCCCCTGCCTGACCAATATTTTATATAAAATACACAGGTAAAATGGCAGGGGGTGACTTGCACACTCAATAATGGGCCCCCGAAAACGGTCGCTAGCACAAAGTGTCGAAGCGACAAGGGGGCAACATGTCCTGAGGTGCTTATGAGGAGTGGAGAGGTATTCCACGGCTATCAGGACGATCCCGGAAGTACGGTCAAGATCCCTACCAGCATCTTATTGGAATACTTCCTTCCTCCGAGCACGTTTGCTCTTGCGAATCTCCACTCAAGCCAGCCAATTAAGGCAAGAATGAGGTGGGAGCTCCGTTCCTCGTCAGTGTTCACTCCAGCCGGCCAATAAAGGCAAGCCAGAGATGAGGAACATGACTTCTCCCGGGAGAAAGGGTCCGTGGGGTCGCTACTGCCCAACAGCTCGCCACATGCTGCCCTGCGGGTTTTTGTATCTCTCCTGGTCTGTCTCCTCATCCCAGACCCGTTCCGGCAAAGTAAACTCTACCGGCACAGACCTAGAGTTCGGAGCGCGCAAGCCCCACCACGACGTCAACGTAGAGATACGGCGGTGGGGTATTATTATTATTATTTTCTTTTTGTTTAACAAACAAATGAAATAAAATAGTAAAAAAAAGTTTAAAAAAATATTATTTTTTAAACTTTTTTTTACTATTTTATTTCATTTGTTTCTCTTTCATAGAAAATCAAATGATTGTGCTTGTACCTACTTTAAACTTCTGCAATGTACCAAATGATGACCTAAACACTGGGAGCCTGGAGATCCGTAACACAGGGCTTCCCTAGTTCGGACTCCAGTCTCTCGCAAAGGAGCTTTTGTCTATATTTATTGTCTAGTCCTAAGATGTTAATTTTAAGCCAACCTTTGTGGAGAGGGAAATGAATAAAATTTCTTTATTAATGTAAGGTTAATATAAACGTGTTAAACACAAAAACCTTCCTTAATAAATTCCCTAAATGATGGTGAAAACCGCATCAATATCCATTGCGGAGTTTAGTAGAACAACGCGGTCACACAGACAGACACGAACAGCGACTTTTATTTATATTATGTAGTAGATGACCCGGTGAACTTCGTACCACGTGAGACAAAATTTAGATTTTGAAGTTAAAACTTCTTTAGGCGCGTTGGGCATTTTTGAGATGGGACTAAACCGAACACTAATTAGTGACCGATACTTAAACATGTAACTTTACTCATAATTACTTATAACTTTTATTATTATTATGGGACAAAACCTGAAATCCCGAAAAAATAAAACAGCTGTTCAGCATTTTAACCAGTTACGCGAACATAAATGTAGACAACAACTGATTTTCTTTTCGCGATTTTCTGTTTGGTCCCATGTTAAATTTTGTTCATAATTAGTAAAGTCACGTGTGTAAGTATCGATCACTAATTACCAGTCACCCTATATAGATAGATATAGGTAGATACATAGTCTTTTTTTTTGGTTGGGAAATTATCAAATAACTTCTCCCACTCTGGGCGAAGCGGGAGGGCGTGTCAGACTCTTACTGACTAAAACCCACCCGTGTTCCTTCAGTTGCCATGTTGCCGGGGACCATGATCTCCCTTTCGGACTTCCTCACCACCCCGGCAGAGATACATATCGACGCTGGAAATTTCAAATGTCGTAAGGGACAGGGAATACAATGTCCCTTACGTCATTTGAAATTTCCAGCATCGATATAGTTTGGTGTAAAGATAGTCTTCTATGCAAAGCCCGCTTATTTACATTTTTCCCAGATCCGTGTGAAAACAAATGAAGTTACAATTATCTATGGATATTTGTATGTGTGCGTACTTAAATGTTGATGTTGGTATTGTTAGTTGTACCCATTGTATTCTCTCATTTACTGATTGCTTGTCATGATTTTGTCAATGGGTTTTCCCTATATGAACATGGTTTTTGGTAGCAATCAAATGATTGTTATTCAAGCGTGGGTTGCGTTACGCGGGGACTTTTTATCTGTGGGTTTGATTTGATAATGATCTTAACTTGACGTCTTTTGGTGTTTTAAGTATAAGTTAGTTAAACTAGTCTTTTTTCTGGTTGTACATGTTCCTATATGAGGTATTTAAAAAAATATTGATACGTGTTCGATAGTAGTTATTATTGCTATAGTTAATTAGTCACCTACTCTTGATGTATAATTGTGAACATTAATGAAACGTGTAGTAGGTATCTACTTCAGCCCTTTGTGAAGGACTTAATCTGGTAGGATTACCATCCTTACTTTTTTCGACAACCAAGCATAATGAGCCTATAACGTTCCCCACTGCTGGGACACAGCCCTCCTTTCTGTGAGAGGGAATGGGCCGTAATCCACCACGCGGGCCCAGTGCGGATGGGTGGATGTCACATGTCTTAAAATTTTTGGTTCTAGGACATGTCGGTTTTCCCAAATGTTTTCCTTTGCCATTTCGAGAGCAGTGGTGATGAAAAAAATACAAAACGTAAAGCGCAAGCAACTCGTAAGTCGGGGCTGTTACCACTGGGCTACCACTGCTCTCACCAAGCAGTGTTCCTGTATTTCGGTTTAAAGAGTTTGGGTACCGGTGTTATGTTATAAACACACGAGACATTGCAGCATTATATCGAGGATTGCAAAACATTTCCAATATCTCTGGCATTGTTTTGATGTTTGTAGTTTGGAGGCAGTAACTTTATACTATCGGGTGGGGCAGTATCGGCTTGTTTGCCACCTAATTACATGTCCTTCTATGGCATGTCGAAGGCGATCTACAGGTTCAAATTAAATTAGCTAGCAAAACTTCGCAGTTGTGATGGATATTGTTATCTAAATAAGATTAAACAAAAAAAAAAAACAACAGAATTGATGACCATCGTAGTTAGTGCAGTCAATTGAAATAACAGTTTAAAAAAATCAGTTTTTTTTATTAAATTTCACCGACATGATTGGTATCGGTATCGAAACACGATAAAACAAAAGAAAACAGATTTTCTCAACCTTATACTTTAAGTAAAAACACTGCCAGCGGTCGTTGACCCCAAAAAAACCCATCAAATCGATTTTTTTATCGTGTATAGATATCAATACCTATTACGTTTGCTGAGTTTTGCTAGCTAATTTAATTTGATCCAGTATATTGAGTCGGCCCAGAAGTTTGCTACGAGTTTGGCGCTAACACTAGCGTCCATTAATAGGGATGGTCACTAAATGTTATTTTTTTGTTCGTCAAGTAGATTATTAAAAAATATTGGACACGTATTTTTCTTTTTTTACGTAATCAAATGATTACGGCGATACATTGAGTTGAATATGCCATGACGTCACGAGTATATAGATTTTATACTTACTTGTGACAAAGCGGCCTCCACTTTCCAACTTCAATGCGTTATATCTAAGTCATTTTTATTAATAATGATAAAGCAAAAAATACGTTCTAATATTATTTTATTATCTGACTGACGGACTAAATAGAATTTCTTTTTTTTACCCAGGCATCATCCCTATTCCTGTAGCAGGGCACACAGGACATGATGTCAGGTGTTCTATCAGTTGCGGAACAGCAACCCATTGGCATTTCAGGCTGGAATCGTCTATGGATAAATATCCACCAGAGCAGGTTTTCTTTGCTTTAACTAATCTGTGTACGGAGTATTAATTATTTTTTTGTCGGAATTACATGAAAAGGTGGTATTATGTCAAATGAATCTGGTAATCTCGGTCACAGTATAATAAAGTAACAGTATTATGTCTTGGCAGTGACCTTGAAATAATAACCTACGATAAACCTACTGCTCGGTAGATAAACCTTCCGCGTCCGTGCGTTACTGCCGCGCACTCAATACTGTTGCGTACTGATATACACTTAGATTTCGAAGCACGTCGTTTCGGCCGTTTTCTATGAAGATATAATACTGTATACGTCTGGAAATCCCACAATGATAGTAACAATTGAGTTGAACGTTTCATAATAGGTTTATGGCTATAACTTCTTATGTTATATCAATTTGTGGTAGGTACAAATGAATGCGTAGGTTTTTGCGTCAAGTTTTCCTCTACAGTTTTTTTCTCCCATACATATAGGTTTATTTTGGTTTGGTCCGGTTTATTGACGCAGATACAGCTCCATAGTAACTGCGAGTGTGTAAAAATGTTAAGCAGTTGGAAGATAGCCATTCATACATAAATAGGACATGCTTTATCGAATTATACGGAAATGTTGGAGTATTAAATGTGTACAGGATGCTAGAGCGAGCGAAGCGAGCTCGACATTTTTTGCACTCTGGATGGGTTAAATTTCCTTACTTACAAAGACTGCCGGCCTTTTACTTACTGAATATATTTTAGCTCTGTTTGGGATTACATTAAAAAGTATTTCTAGAGATTTGGGGGTCCCCAGGACCGGGGGGGGGGAGGCTCACCTGCCCCACCCCCCTTAGTACGCCAGTTGGTAACAGCCCCGATTTAAATATTGTAGGTCGTGGGTTTGAACCCAGGCAGGCGCTTAACTTTGTGTAAATTGCCACTGCTTTCAAACCGGTGAAGGAAAACATCGTGAGAAAACCGACATGTCCTAGAACCAAAAACATTCGAAGACATGTGACATCTACCAACCCGCACTGGACCCGCATGATAGATTACAGCCCACTCCCTTTCGAAGAGAAGAGACCTGTGTCCCAGCAGTGGGAACATTATAGGCTGATTATGCTTAGGTCATCTGTCCATGTTAGGACCCGCTCTGTTAACCACTTTAGGGAATAGGTACAGGTGTTAAGTTTTTGTTCTTTAAGGTGTAAAAGAGTTTCTAAGCACAATTCAAATGACTCGATTTACAACTATCGTACCCTGATCAGAGGTCAATTTACAGTCTGCTCTTTACAACAATGAAGTATTAGTCATCAGTTTTTGCATCGGTAATTACAGCCTACCTGTAACGTTGTTAGTAGAGTAGTTGCTAAGTACTGCAAAGAAAATTAATTAGTTCTAATATTGTTAGGTTTTCCGAGAGGCGCAAGTAGGTAGGTATTTTATTTTAAGTAGATTTTGAAGCATTTCATGTTACTATAAGGAAACAATCCAACAATTCGCACTATCTACTAACCCTGGCGCTGGGTCCGCGTGACCACTCCCTCTCACAGAGAGGAGGCCTGTGTCCCAGCAATAAAAACATTCTAGGTTGATTGGTGATTATACTAAAAGGAAAAATCTGTGTATAAGTCTTGTTGATTAGGCAGTCGCTTCATGTTAAGAGCGTTTCTATAGAAAGTGGGCAACGTCGCAAATAACTGTGAAATATTTCGCTGTTTTGATTAATTTGGCAATATTACTGTATGAGAATAAGAAATATGGCTAACTAGGGAACTAAAATGTTGATTATGAAATGCAATCGTTAATATCGTGATACCGAATATTTAGTTTTAGATGTAAATAAGTATTTAGAAATTTTGCATCTTAAACGGTTACAACATCAAATTCAGTGTTATAATTGCAATTCATTATTGTTATTCTAGTTCACTAGTTAGCCATACTTCTTATTTCCATACAGTAATATTGCCAAATTAATCAATACAGCGCAATATTTGAAAAAGAAGAAAAAGTTTCGCCAGCATGTAGTAGCTTAGCTTAGGGGGTAAGCCTTTCGTCTCTGGTCCAGGCCATCGTACGTAGTGAAAGGGCATGGGAAGCCGTCACCTCATTCTGCAAAGCAGTAATGCTCGCGAAGGAGGAGTAGGAGCGTGTGAGGGAGAGGCAGTTATATTGCCATATAATCAAAACAGGTAATTATTTGACAATTTTATGCGACGTTGCCAACTTTTTGGATGAACGTTCATAAATACTGGTATTCAGTTGCACCAGGATGGATTAGAAGCCGCCTCTAACATATTTGGAAAAAGGTATCCAAGCAACTGCGTAGATGCATTCGTTCATGCTTTGGGTGTGTTTAAAGTTGGTGGTAACTCGGAACTATACTGTTTGGTTTTATATTTTTATCTACTAGGTACGTAAACAAAGGTCATGTGGTAGATAATATAACAAATGAATTAATTGTGTAATAAGTAAAAAAAAAAAAAATATGACATAGTGTTTGTATTGACAGGATGTGCCGTTGACTTTAGAATTACATATTCTATTTGACCTGTCAACTATTCTAAGAAAAAATTACTAAAATCTTAAGTGTATTCGTAATGATATTAGTAAATACTGGCACACATATACGTATTTTATCAACTGTTATTTAATGATAATAAAATTCTTGGTATTCTTTAATCTATTTTGATTGGCATGTGTATTTTAATTTGACGTAGATGCATAATTATATACAATCAGAACTAAGCTGTGTTTTCCTTCCTTGTCATATTTGATGGCATTATGCCATCAAAGATGACTACAGTACTGAAATGTACTACAGTTACTAGTAGTATCTTGTACTAGTAGTATCTTGTACTAGTAGTATCTTGTACTAGTAGTATCTTGTACTAGTAGTATCTTGTACTAGTAGTATCTAGTGTTAGTAACTTGCAAATAAATTTAATTTCATTTAGTTTTATTCAAATTCAAATTCAAAAGTCATTTATTCAAATTAGGCTGAAAATCAGCACTTATCGAACGTCAAAATTACATAAGACAGTTCCCCAAAACACCCACCCTTCACCACTTCCTAGTGCCTTCAGCTGGGAAGAAGAATTGGCGCAACAAATTCCCCAGCAGCACAGCTGTCTGTTCAAGTTAGAAAATAAATTATTCTACACAATAGTATGCAAAAAAATAAAATAAAAAAAAATACATTATGCAGCACAAAAAATAATCTAATTGGTAAATTATTGGCTATATGTCAGCTAGCACACGCCAATATACCAACCAAAAACATAGAGAACTTTACTCAAGCAGAATTTAAAAAAATAAAAAATAAAAGTAAACATAACTAAATATCTAAATAAAGCCTCCAGGCATAAAGGGCGTGCCCGCTTACATAAAGCTATGTAAAGCTGTAATTGTAAGTTATAAATGATAAACTAGGACCATCGAAAGGACTATATCTGTTTTAATTATGTTTTATTATATTCTGTTTTATTAATTTTATCTCCACTATCGCCTTGCTAATGCTTACGGTTTTCCACAGCATGAGATATCTATAAATAGTGCGTGCATATAGGGACAATCATAGAATTGTACCACTAGGTCCTTTCACAATTATTTAACCACTCATTTTGCATAACTATCGTAATCATAGTCATCATACACATCAGTCTATCATATTCTCGTTGTGAGGTTGCTGATGGGTTGTTGACACGGGTAAAACGCCAGGACTGTAAGGCCAAACACATAATAGACGCTAAATACAGACTATAAAGAACATTATCTTAAACAATGTTTCCGTTTGATTTCAGGGGTATGCCTGATAGAACAGGAAAGTGACAGAAATACATCAGCGATGGTCGTGAAGAGTCCTAGAAGGAAATATTTTGGACTGTTTCAAGTAAGTAATGATTAAATAATTTTTGGTTTGGTTTCTCTTTTCGAAGGTACATGGAAGATTGAAATAGTGATGATAGCAGATCAAACACATACCTCTTCTGTTAGGGGGACACGACATGCCACTGTCCGACGGTTATATCGGGCAGCCACATGTAATTTTCCTTTCAAATATTGCTTGCGTAGTTAAAAAACCTGAACGTCTTTATCCTCCCATATTGCGTCTTAAACTCAATCTAACTACATGATAGTTTTATCCAAATTAATTTAATAATTATTAATTTTTTTAAATAATTAAAAGCAATTCTCTATGTTTGAGTGAGTCGTTTTGAATTACGTAGTTCATGATCAAAAGCGGGATATTGGCGTAGATAGTAGGGATGATGCCTGGGTCAAAAAAAGAAATTCTATTTAGTCCGTCAATCAGATAATAAAAAAATATTATACACGTATTTTTTCTTTGTCATATTAACAAAAAAATAAATAAAAAAAACTGAGATAAAACGCATTAAAGTTGACGCATTGAAGTTTAAGACTGAGGGTCACTACGTCACAAGTAAGTATAAAATCTACATACTAGTGACGTCATGGCACATTTTAACCCAATATAACGCTGTAATCTTTTTTAACGTAAAAAAAATATATATGTGTCCAATATTTTTATTAAATCTACCTGATCGACAAAAATAAAATTTTAAGTCATCATCCCTATTCCATTTGTTTACAAAAGCCTTGTTACAGACGCTATCTTATATGGCTTTCTGTGTAGGATCTAGTTTGTTAGGCGATGTCTTTTCTGACCTCAGTTTAAACATAGCTAATTATAATTTCAGATAGGAAGTGAATGGTGCAAGGAAGGCAAGAAAGGTGGGAAGTGTGACATTACATGCGAAGGTGAGACCATTTTCAAATGACTATTAGACTTATTTTAAAATATTAGGCTAATGCCGATGAGATGTCAATATTTCTGAACTATGTATGAGTCAGTTTCCACTTTGCCAAATATTAATTTTCTTTATAAGTCGATCAAGATAATTAGCCCATGTTCGCACGGACATAAAAATATCACGGCGGGATTTTATCACGTACTGGATTTTCAACTCTCGGTGTTGAGTTGAGCGTTGAAAATTCAATAGAGTGCATCCCAGTCCGTCGAAAAAACACACTGTTGGATTTTCAACTTTCGGAGTTAGCACTGAGAGTTGAAAATAGAACAGTGAGTTTTGCACAGTTTAGTGTGTATAAAGCGTTGAAAACCCAGTGTGCGAAAAAATCGATATTTTACGTCCGTGCGTACGTGGGCTTAGACATCTGGGTGAGTTTCGTCACTGTCGTCTAGCATTTGAACCATACCCGTACTGAATTTGTAGATGACGTCACTGCATTTTAAAATAAAAATATAAAATTTTAATACGTCTAGTTTGAAGATAAAGTATACCGAGTTGATTATCAACCTTCACGAGATGAACAGGTGCTATCACAAAGAGACGAGGATACGAACTTATTTCTTTTTTAGAATTAGAACAGTTCCCACATGGCAAATATGTAGGAATAAAAATTAAAATAAACCCTATGAAACGTTTCTAAATCATGGGAATAAATAATTACTTTTGTATTTACAGCATTATTAGACGAGGACATCAAAGACGATGGCGTTTGTGCCGTAAAGGTGTTCGAGGCAGAAGGATTCAAATACTGGGCTAAATGGGAGGCGAGGTGCAAGGGACACGTCCTACCTGATATTGAGAAGTAAGATCGGAACACTATATCTAGCACTTTAGCTATAGTAAAGGTAGAAGGAAACTTGTGAAAGAGTTCAAGAGGATAATAAGTATTACACACTTTCAATGACTATGTATTTAATTTTGACAGTTCAAAAACATTCGTTGCGTTATTTACGTTGTTGAGCAGACGATTTTTTCAAACCTATGAAGCGATGTATTAGGTACTTCCTCCAAAATCCTTCGGATTTTGATTGTACCTTCTGTCCTTTATATAGGTACTAGATTCACTCCTGTATTTCGGTTATTTCAGAGAAATATCTAGATTGGAATCTGGTCCTTAGAAAGATCATCTTCACCAAAATACTTCTTTGTAAAATATCAAAATTGGAGTAGCACATTACCGCTATTCAGCTCCATCCGGTTAGACTAGAAGCCGACCCCAAAACTGTTGGTAAATGCTAGGCAGATTCTGATGGAGTTGTGCACTACGTCTTTTTGTTCATTCTTCAAAGCATATTATTTTTTCATTCCCAATGCAACTATTCCAATATTAACTTAATGTTTGGGTCTTTTAAAATTATACGATAATTAATTAAATTTAATCTTCTACGTCAATAAACCCACAAAACAATTGAAATTGGAAATTATTATGAAATACTTTACAAAAGCTTTTGTTCAGTAATAATTTATGTCATGTTTACAATCATTTTACATGTAAATAATAAGTACCTACTTGTAGTTCGATATCCATTAAATTACATTTTATCAAAACCAGGATATAATGTGATGGGCACGCCACGATTGCTGCGATAAGTCTCCTCTTTGAGGAGTGGCTAGAGAAGGGCCATGGCGTCCTCACCTTCTACCTGACGCAGGTCCTCATGGTTGTTTCGGAAGGTTCCTGTTCCAGATAAGGCGGGAAGAATCGCCCGGGTGTCACCATTGTGTGGATCGCCCAGAGGACACGGTAGATCATACGGTAGAGGTCTGATCAGCTTGGGCGGAGCATCGCCGTGTCCTCGTGGAGGCCATCGGCGGTGGTGATCTCTCGCGTCCGGCCCTGGTCCAGGCCATGGTACGGAGCGAGAGGGCATTGGAGGTCGTCACGTCCTTCTGCGAAACAGTAATGTAATGCAAAGGCGGAACGCGTGAGAGAGAGGCAAATTTCGCGCCCTCACGCCCCTAACCACCGCAGGAGACGTCGGGAATCGCAGGCCGATTCCTGGCCACCGTAGGCGCAGGCTTGCGGACGGAGAGCAATGGGTAGCTCGCCGTCTCATAAGGACTAGGCCCGGGTCAACGGCGCGTTGTATTCCACGCGCGCCTCAAAGAGATGTCAAAAGAACTGACTAGGTCTGCTAGGGCCGATGCCTGCCGGGGTCGCGGGAAAACCCGAAAGGGATACCGTGGCCCCTGGCAACATGGCAACTGAAGAGAAAGTTTGATGGTCACACCATTCTGGTACAAGCTTTATACTGGAACTCCCTCTCTCATACTGGAAAAATCATGGTTCTAAAATATCTTTAAAAATGACACATAATTGAAAATGGTCTGTTATACCACAGTATATATAAGTAACAGTATTATGGTCTTCACGCCCTTCGAAATCTCAGTGTATATCAGTACGCAACAGTATCGAGTGCGCGGCAGTTACGCATGAACGCGGAAGGTTTATCTACCGAGCGGCCGTAGATAATTGTTTCAAGGTCACTGCCGAGATATAATACTGTTAGTTTATTATACTGTGGTTATACATATTAAAGAATGGGAAGTTCTGGAGGAAGTTTTTATGCATTTCCATGCCTTATAAACGAGACAAGAGAGTATAAAATACGAGTTGCAGGTTGAAGTGATTCCGATATCCTATTTACAGAATAAATAATTTCATTTCATTTTCGCATTTGTAATATTAAACTATGATCGGTAGCGTGGTTCGAGTCACATCGTGACTTCGTGACTCCTGAGGTATTCTTTTTAGGGTTCCGTAACCAAAGGGTGCCACGGGACCCTATTACTAAGGCTCCGCTGTTCGTCCGTCAGTCTGTCACAGGTTCTTTTGAACAGTTATAGGTAGACATTTAAAATTTTCATAGATTGTAAATTTCTATTGCCGCTATAACAACAAATAATTAAAATAAATTAAAGTTAAAAATGAAAAGGGTCTCCAAACAAAAACTTTTTTACCGGACATTTTTGCTAAATATTGTACGGTGGTACGGAACCTTTCGTGTGCGAGTAAAATTTTCACTGAATAATGGTCTACTATAGCCGCTATAACTTAAAAAAATAAAAATAAAATAAAGTTAAAAACTAAGGGGGGTCTCAGACGCGTGTATTTTTCGGCGTTTTTTGCTCGATCTTAATAATGGCAATGGCTTATTGTACGGTGGTACGGAGCGCCTCGTCTGCGGTTCCGACTTGCACTGGCCGGTTTTTCTCTGACTTTACATTTGCATGGCGTGTTTTATGCCAGTTCAATTATTTTTATCAAGTTTTGTCATGAGATATTCAACGAGCCCTTTTTGAGGCCATATATAATTATATCGTTGTTTGATCTTGTCTACCTTGAATGATTAGTCGTTTGCTTACTCTCATTATCTGCCTTGATAACATCGTATTAGCATCTTCTAGTTTACTAGAAACACAATCTATATATATATCGCAGCCATCTGGTTAAATATTATTGTAAAATGTGTGATGTGTATGAGAGCAAATGAATAAATAAATTAGCCAGCTAATTGAAAGAAAGAAAGAAAAATAATGGGTGAAATAGGTTAGGTAAAGTAAGAACTGTGATCAACCTGCCCGCGAGCCGAGTGAGCGAAGCGAGCGGTGCCGCAGTAGGGGCCAAGGAGCGCTATTTCCAAGTTGCTCGCAGACATTTTTCATAATCATTTGGCTGAGTCTTGGTCATTCATCTTCAAAGGGTTGACTTTTAATACGCCAAGTTGTTAAACGTTGAATGATTCTAGTTCAATCAACTATCGGCCTAGGCATCCAATTGCGTTTAATCAACGGCCTAGCTGTCCAATTATCTGGCTAATTTAGCCAGATGGCTGCGACATGTATAAGTGTTGACATATACATGTCGCAGCCATCTGGTTAAATATCTATAAATAGTATAAAACAAAGTCTTTTTTCGTGACTGTCTGTCCTGTCTGTCTGTGTGACCGTTCTTCTAAACTCCACAATGGATTTTGATGCAATTTTCATTTCATTTATTTTGGAGGGTTCATGTGTATAAAATGTACATTAGTACTTACATCTATATACAGGGTGGCAGGGACATCGACGCAAACACTTTTGCCAAGGACAGTACATGATTCTGAACGCTCCTGCGATGAAATTTTCCTTCGGTTATTAAAAAAAAAAAATCTGCTGTTTCATAGAAAAGGGACCTACGCGGTCAAAATGTATGGAACAGCGGATTTTTTAAAATAATTTTATGTTTCCTTCTATCTGCCAGAATTTAAGCAACATACAAAATTGTCTTGAGTTTTGTGTGCATTGTCTTAGTATACTTACGCATTCACAGTTAAGTAAATATAGACACACGGCTTAAATATATACACAGTGCGGACCAAAAGACAAATGTTTGCTTATATTTGCTAAGGCAATATTAGTCAATATTAACATGCAAAGATGTTAATTTGATGAAGGTAACAAAAAAAAAAAAAAAAATTCAAGAACAGAAATTTTGTCTGCATTAAGTTTTCCTAATATTTCTAGCCTCTTAACCAATCACTACGGAACTTCTACAGCATGTGTCATATTTATAGTTTTGGAACAGAACATCTAACTGAACAAGTTTCTCTATGGGACTAACATCATCATCTGCCTAGCCTTTTCCCAACTATGTCTTTTCCTTTTTCTTGTCTTTTCCCAACTGGTCGGCTTCTAGTCTATCCAGAAGCACCTAGATACCAGTATTTTACAAGGAGCGACTTTCTATCTGACCTCCACAACCCAGACACTAAAAATGGGTTTATAGGGGCGAAAAATCGATCTAGCTAGGTCTCATATCTGGGAAAATTCGTTTTCTCCGTGTGTTCATCCGAGTAGAGCTCGGTCGTGCAAAAGGAATTTTACAAACAGAAACTTACAAACAAACAAATTTTACCTCTTTATAATCTATGTATACTAATATAATATTACAAAAAAAGTAAAATTTGTTTGTTTGTTTGTTTATAAGTTTGTATGTAGGGAGTAAACTCTGGAACTACTAGTCGGATAAAAAAAATCTTTATGCATTGGATAACCCCATTTTCGAGGAAAGTTATATCGCGAATGAAGTCGCAGGCAGAAGCTTGTATTAAGTATAAATGGAAATAGGACACCTCAACGCGCAGGATATAAAGAATACCTACCTACATTGTAGTTTTTTTTGTAGAACCAAGTTATTTGTCAAACAAAGTCACGCTTCGTTCCACATAGGTACAACGTAAAAACCAAAGCGGTTTTGATGATATCTCGTTGAGGAAAATGATTCTCATTCATAACTTCACTTGTTTATGTTGAATTCATTGTATTGATTTTACGGATTTAAAACAAGGTGTACCGATGAACTGGTGAAGGTCGCGGGAATCTGATGGAAGCGAGAAGCACTGGACTGGTTGATGTGGTGACCGTTGGGGGAAGCAAGCGTAATTATACACCGTGATATTTTAGCCGTCTTACAAAAGCAGCCCACTTCATGGTATCCTACTATTCAGCCTACTTTTATTAAATTATTCATCTTTTGTATAGATTCTTTTCTATTTTGTGAATGTGAGAACGCTGTAGGCGTTTTGTGACTGTAGATCTGTTGACCATTTTCTATTTTGTTAAGTACCTGGTACTTATTGAAAGACCTACACTGTCCTCCCATACTTAATAACACTGTTTTGTGAGTAACCGAGAAGTTTCTTGCCGGCTCTTTTCCATAAGAAACGACCAATTAGAACCGTGCACCTAGCTTCTGACGTTTCATAAGTGCCCGTGTAGGTTTATGTGAAAAAAAATATTTTGAATTTTGATTTTTTTTAAATTTTTACCGAATAATCATAAAAAAAATATATTGTAACAATTTTTTTTAATTGCTTTCTAGAGGTATTTTATGTTGGGTACATTTTATGAGTGACCCTTTGCAAGACGACTAAAATGTCACAGTGTAGATCTTTTTTTTTAATGAATGTTTAGTAGTCATTGGATACATGAAGTGGGTTGCTATTGTAAGATGATTAAAATGTCACGGTGTATAATTACGCTTGGGAGATTACCCCTTTTTATGGTGCTACAAGTCATGCAGCTGGTGGGATTTCCCATTGGCAAAAATGACCAACTTCCATCCCGTACTCAACCATATTGTAATACGAATTCTGTCGTTATAAAGGGAACTCTTGTGCAAAATGAATTATGCTTCTAGACCCAGTGGTTATGACGATTATGAAATGCAGTCATTAATATCGGAACACCGAATATTTAGTTTTAGATGTTCATTTGGATACTCTCCAAATACCCTTTTTACACGTTATAACATCAAATTCAGTACTATAATTACAATTCATTATTGATATTCTAGTCCACTAGTTAGCCATATTTCTTATTTCCATACAGTAATATTGCCAAATTAATCAAAACAGGTAAATATTTCACAGCTATTTGCGACGTTGCCCACTTTCTGAATAAACGCTCTTAAGACTGCGTTGTCTGTCAGTAAAAAGATTTTTGTAAAGTAGATGTGCGATGGAATTAATAACTGTCACCTTGACTTCCCTTGCTCCTAAACTACCCTACAAAAGATTTTGGTACGTCCCTGTAAAAGTAACGTTCCCACTGTCCCTGTATATACAGGTTTAAGAGTAGCCGAAACTTTTATCGGGCCCTATTAATACCATACAATTAAAACATAACATAATATCACGCTTCTAATCCCTGAAGGATTAGGTAGAGGTGTATCTAGTACACTCAAGTTTCGCCAGCATGTAATAGCTTAGCTTGGGGTGTGAGCCTTCCGGCCCTAGTCCAGGCCATGGTACGGAGCGAAAGGGCATGGGAAGCCGTCACCTCCTTCTGCAACAGTAATGCTCGCAAAGGGGGAGGCGAAACGCGTGAGGGAGGTAAATTCGCGCCTTTACGCACCTAGTCGCCGCAGTAGACACCCTGGGCGTCAGGAATCCCAGTCCGATTCCTGGTCACCGTAGGCGCTGGCTTGCAGACGGGTAGCTCACCGTTGAGCAAAGGGTAGCTCACCGTCCGGTAAGGCCCAGGCCTGGGTCGACGGCGAGCCTTTTACCACCAACCGGGCGCAAATCCAGACTTTGGGCTGCAACTGAAAAATCCACAATTGACCGCTGACTATACAATTTGTAGTTATATAAATATTTTTATTTCAGGTGTCCAGACTGGGTACATCCACCAAGCAGAGTGTCACCACCACGTGATAAGAGAACAGTAAGGGGCAAGAGACACGTCAGAAGATTTAGCAGACGAGCAATATTTTTGAACCAACCTTTTTAGGCTGTGGTTGTTTTGAGTAGTATTAGATTATTGTTAATTGTTTAACACTGTCATGTGTGACAGTTTTGATGTTATTTTTAAGTACTTATTATGGGTGCTGTGCAATTCCTTTGCAAAATAGTTAGGAATTTTGGATCTCTGGAAAAATATGTGATTTTTCCGAACACACATTCATATTTTCTTTTGAGCCTTTGCCTTGGCAAGATTATAGGTTAATTTAACAGATCGCAGTTTGATTTTACCACAGAATAAATAAGTAGCAGTATTATATTTCGGCAATAACCTTGAAATAATTACTTATGTCCGTTCAGTACATAAAACTTCCGCGTCCGTGCGTAACTGCCGCGTACTCGATACTGTTGCATACTGATACACTGAAATTTAGAAAGCGTGTCGTTTCGGCCGTTTTCTAAGAAGATTGAATACTATTACTTATTTACACTGTGACTTTACTGTAAGCATTGCATATGAATACGAACCTTATTCAAATGCTTTCTAAGTTCATATTCGTAAAAGCGAATGAGAGCAAGCGTTTCATTTGAATATGAACAATAATTCTATCCGAATAAAGTAAATTCAATTTGCAGTCTGTAAATATTGCCCTAGATATTGAGAATTTTAGATAGCATTAACATCATCTACGGATACAAAAAGTATACCAAGTCATAAAGTGTTAAATGGTCACAACTTGATCAAAATTTAATGTTCTCAAAATGGAAACTGGTAGCTGGTCTACCATTATTGATCAAATAAAAATTAAACTTGGGTGTTGTCATGCCAAGTTTCTTGCATTTATATTACTGTGGATAAATAAATGATGTTTATATAATGAGTTCATTTTCTTTCACATGATTCAATTTTTAACGGACTAACAAAAAACAGTACGACGCCATTAGATTTTAAATTGTTTTGCGTCATAATAAAAAAATCATACCTAGTACACACGGCTCCACATCAAGCTATACATTTCCAGTATAAGCTGATCTCGCATTGTATAGGATTTCCGTATAATGCGAGGTCAGCGTAAACTGGAAATGTATAGCTTGATGTGTACCTGCCTAATGAGTGTATTATATGAATTGTATTATACTGTGCGTAATAGCAAAGCTGAATCTCACAAAATGATGACTGTTCATAATTAATTGTGTATCGCAAAAATAGAGAACGTTTTTATTAATAATTTCTTTACAAGTTTTAAAATTCTACAAAATAAATTAACTAATTATGAAACAAGGAAAAATATTTTAAAATATTTTTCCTTGTTTCATAATTAGTTAATTTATTTTGTAGAATTTTAGGGGATAAAGAAGGTGCCGAAACCTAACCAAAAGGCAATAAGGTACACAACTCCCAGTCCAGCCGTCGAGTTCATGACACCTGCCTTGAATTTTGAATTTTGACAGGTGTCTATCTCTCAACGGATCGCTTTTTTACAATTGAAATGTCATATTTCCACAACAATAAATTTTGACCTTGAAATTGGTGATCACCTTTGCCACCGGGGATTAAACACGTGATATTATTTATTACTTTTATTTATTTGAATGGTTCACCAACAATTGTTCACGCTGGTTTTATACTAAAAGTAACATGCGAAAATGTATGTACGCAAAAGTGCGACGCTGTGCGAGTCATTTACAGGCAAACACCGCATGCATAAATAAGTTGTACAAAAAAAAGTCCAAAGAATGAATAAAACAACAAAAAGTACGTATTATAATTATGTAAATACATTACCTTTCGAGCGAGTTATCGAAAGGGTAATCATTTATGGAAGTTACCTACTTAATTAAGTTATGTGTATTGGTGATCTAAAAAATGTTACCACATACGCCAATGTTGCCCACATAACTATGATTCGCAAATACATCTGTGAGCCCGTTCATCAAAGAAGAATCTTCGTAGCTCATCAACTTCTTCCCAAGTCTTTGAGGAAATTAATGAAAATAGAGAGTTTAGATACTCCATCGTATTCCTTACTCCAGACTATTTTTAAGGACAAATGAAGGACAATCTCTTTAGTACTTCGACTCAACTTTCATGGCTATCTCATTATACTTAGTACAAATAGTATGGTCAGGTAAACGAAGTGATTTACTGGCGAGGCGGGAATGTCTATATTAAACTCGTAAACTTGGTCCTTCGAGTCGCCGATTGAAAATGCTGTTCAATTTTGGGGAGTCAGGGTTTTTAAAACTATTATAGTAAATAAGATTTATTAGTAGGTACAATGCGATCCAACCAAGTATAGAAATATCAATGACCTCGATCTGTCAAATAAACTTGAAATATACGGTTTTCAAAGAAAATTTATTGTTATTCGTTTTAGTTAAATTTGTTGTTATTTGTTTTTGTATCTCACTGACTTGGCTTCAAAATGAGTAAACGAGGTGCTGTTTTGTTAAAACGTCAGAATATGACGCAAGATCATCTGAATAGGTACCAGTATTTTACATGGAGCTATTGCCTATCTGACCTCTAAAACCCAGTAACTGGGTAATACGATACACCTTGGTAAGACTGGTTGTTAGACTTTCGGGGTTCTGACGACCAAGCGTAGTTTAACCTGATTGAATGACGCTTGCAGCTGTTATTACTTAGCCACAAGCCCCTACAGAACTACTTTAATAATGTATGTATAATAATGCATACAAGTAAATAAACTACTTCAAAAGTCACATCACCCCAGTTCAGCGGTTTCGTAGCCCTCCTACGTAACCACTATGTCCCTAGTCACTGAGTAAGTATAGTCGACCTAACACGAACGCGCGAAGTAAACGGAACGTAAATTTTTTAATATACTCGTTTCGCACATAATATTTACTTAGTTTGAAAACTTTATTCATTTCTATGATGCTAAATTGTGCTTGTCGCATTTTAAACCGATAGTGATAGCAGTATTTTCGATTTTAAAAAGTGGTGGTACTCCGGTAGTGCCGACAGAAGTGAAAACTTGAACAAGATCGCCTTGGTGGAAGAATATTACTTGTATAGAACATTGGTCCGTAATCTTATTTAAATAAAGAGCACAATCGCGTTTACAAAAAATAAAAAACTTCCGAAACCTTTAAAGTAAAAATACTTGCATAAAATATTGATCCGTAACACAATATATAAAGAGCATAATCGCGTTTACAAAACCTTTAAACTAAAAATACTTGCATAGAACATTGATCTGTAACAAAATATAAATAAAGAGCACAATCGCGTTTACAAAAATGAAGTGTCGTCATGGTGTCGCGAAATCAATGGTTTAGTTCCATCTCAAAAATTCCCAACGCGCCTAAAGAAGTTTTAACTACATAAATCGATCGAATTTACGTTACTCGTGGCCACGAGCTACACGCTCAAGCTACACGCGTCTTGCAATAAGGACTGCAGACAAAACTAATGAAAGAACTTGTTTAGAGTATGCAACGATTGCATTACTAAATCTGCTCTGACCTGCGTCTCTTGCGTCTCAGTATACGGTTAGCATCACTGCGACGCGACTTGCAGAGCGACGGACGGAAACAGGTGACGTACGCGTGGCACTTGACACAAGTCGCGTCGCAAGTCGCATCGCTTGAGGCTGTGAACAGGGCCTTACGTTTACAACACACGTTCGTGCCAGAGCCTCTCCCTAACTTATAGCGTGGGCTCACAAAATTGCGTAACATTACCGAAATCGAATCAATTTCAACTCGACATTCGGTTGGTAATTAAAACAGTTCCGTATTCCTGTGATCGTTGATTACTTATCGTTGGTATTGGGGTGATTAATTTCATTTAATTGTTTTGGGGTTTAGAGCAAGTTTATGAAGATTAACGTAAGATTAAAGTAAGTTGGTGACTTGTTGATATTGAAAGTTTAGTGGTACGAGGAACAGGGTGTAAAGTTAACTCATCCACCATAGAAAAGGGTGGATCCTCCGACTAGACGGTGTGTGTGAAGTCGGAATCTTATTTATGTCGATCGCGCGGTAAACTCTAATTGCGCGATGCAGGATTTGTGTGACGTCATGTCTTTTAGATAGTGTCCGACCGAAAGTTCGGTTTCGGTTTCGGTTTCGGTCGAGTTTCGGCAAAAAAACGAATTTCTGTTTAGTTTCGGTTTCGGCGGCAAACCTGCCGAAACTACGACCGAAACTGAAACTGCATTGGGGAGTTCTCGCGTTGTGATCGGTCATGTTCGGCGCGTTAAATTCCATCCAAGCAAGTAAGCGACGAAGACATTTTGCTGCGTCCACGTGCCTAATCATGTTGTGACTGGCTTGTGTTTGCAGTTCGTTTTGTTTGTTGTAAGTTTTCGTGTGATTTTAGTAATTTATTTTAAAAAAAGACTGACTGATTATAATATCGTTTTCTTTATTTTTCCCTCAAAACATGATCCTTGTAAGGAAGTTTCGGTTTTGGTTTCGGCCGAAACTGAGACTGGTGCCGAAATTCGGTTTCTGTTTCGGTCATAAAAACCAGTTTCGGTCGGACACTACTTTTAGATGCGTAGTTCATAATGTGGCGGTGTAACCGCTACAAAAGTATTACTATTGTGAAATATTTAATAGATCCTCTAAAAACTTATTGTCATTCTAACGCTTTGCGCTTCTAAAGATGCACACTTTTTTAAATAAATGAGCTTCTTGTAAACTTTCTGGTCAATTGGCACAGTTAGTTGCAGTAACTTGGCTATTTATTATTTTTAGGACCCCAAAATATAAGGTGTTTCAAAATTAACCTAACAATCTTTAAGAGGTGCTTCAGACAATTAAACTGAACAGTTTTACTATGGAACCGTCTTTGAAATCTCGAAAAAAAAGGTATTCCATACTAAAGTTTAATATTCTAAACTGTATGGGACAGTTGTTTTTTTACAATAATGTGAGTAATTCAATAATATTGTTCAACAATATTTTAAGAGCGCAAATTGGGAATTATTTGCGGTTCGATTAAATACATAACATTATTATTTTTGTTTTCTGTTTTGTTATAACATACACACACGCACATACAGAGCACATGTCATTACACATTTTTCGTCACAGCTGCGTCTACAATGAACTAATTTGTTTTTATTGACCTGCAAACTTCGATCAAATATAAACTGCAAGCATTCCGCCAGGATTGAATCTTGAGCAAAATAGATTCAATGCTTAAAAATGCATGTAGCGTACAGTATTGAAGTAGCCGGAAATGTTTGGAGTTTGCGTTGAGAAGACTGTATATTTTTGGTGTCCATGAAAGGCGAAATCGTATAATTTGGAAATTAATGGTCGACGTAACTTCCCGAGAGATAATGTTCCAAAATAATAACAAGTAGTGACATTATTGAATCCGCGATGAATACTTCAAAAACAAGTAAATGAGCTTACCTAATGTTGGAAGTTAACTTGAATATCACTGCAGCACCTAATTTTAAAGACTATTGTGTTATAAAACAAACTGGTATGGCGTGTCGTGTGAGCAATGGCAGGCAATGCCGGTGCAGCGATATTGTACCGAACGGTTATGTCACCCGTACTTTGTATGAAAACTGGAGTACCTACTAGATACAGAGTAGGCTACAGAATTTGACAATCTGGTTATTTTCTGAGACTTAATGAATTTTCTGAATACACATATCGTTTCTGCCTTTTATGAATTTACGGTGACTAAAAATTTTAATAATGGTTTATCTGCACTGGGATTTTTCTTTTATCGTGAGTTTGTTTACAGAATCAAATCTTAAGTACTCAAATATCTAAATAATTGGAGTGTTTTCGGGTCTTAATTCTAAAGAACTGCAGCTATTGAATAAAAAATATGAAAAATCTGCTGCTCCATACATTTTGTGGATCTAATTCTAAGTCATTATTCTAAATGAATACAAATGTATGGAGGCGACAATTCTTTTTTCGCAAACTCCGGGTTACTCCCGTAGTAAAAGTTGTTCATAGCAATGAGAACAATGACCCCTTTTTATCATTAAAGGTAAAAAAAAAACTTAGGTCTTAACCGCTGATTATAACGAATCCATATCATTGTTGCGACAAACAAATACTCGACAAATGTTAGGGCGACAGTACGATATGTCGACCATCAGTGGTGCGACAGCACATCAGCTCCACGAACTTTAGTGCGACTGATTGTTTTCACGACAAATGATGGTCGACGAAACTTTTGGTCGACGAACGATAGCGTGACACAATTATACGGAGTCGATTATAACAGATTCAAAAATATCAGCATTATAATTGAAGCAATTCCCCAAAACAAAGTAGTCTGTCGCCTCTTCATGACACTACTCTGTAAGATCTTGTTACGGGTTACAGAGAGCCCGCCACATACAATATCCACAAGCAACTCCTGCAGGACCTAGCTGTTGTAATATTTTGTTTTGTACACCACATGTTGCTGCATATTAAATTCAGTTTCGTAATTGAAACGGATTTATGCCAGCTCGCCGTGAAATTTTGATCATCTTCTACAGTTAATATGAATGTAATTTGTTATTGTGCACTAGAATTTAGAAACAGCAATATTTCTTGCATTTGATTTCATTTACTTTCTATTTGTGGTACTTGTTATATACACTATCTTCTCTTATCTAATAACACTGTACTATGAAAACATTGTAAAAGCCATTTATTTAAAAAAAAAGTAACCGTTGAATTTCTTGCCGACTCTTCTCTAAAGGAAACGACCAACTTGAACCGTGCTTCTGAAGTCTCATAAGTGCCCATGTAGGTATAAGTGAAATAAAATATTTTGATTTTGATTTAAAACTTGTTAAAATATTACATCAATACTCTCGTTGTCATATTCTATTAAGATAAATACAATAAAATAAATAGATATGTGTGATCTAATTGGCTAGGTAAGCTAAAATTACTGGTTTAGTCCCATCTTGGCACCCATAAATTTATTTATCATGCCCACGAAAAATTTCCATCTCGGCATCCTGTCTTAAACTATTGTTAAGGTGGCTTCCCACGGTGCGCGATATTGCGCACGCACGCGCACCGGCCCACACGGCGCACGACCACGCACCGCGCACCACGGGTCTTCCCACGGTGCGCGATATTGCGCACGGCCGCGCACCAGCCCACACGGCCGACGACCTACTCATCAAACCCCTAGCTTTTTCCCACGCTGCGTGTCGGTCTGTGTGAGCCTTGAGATTCGAAGCCACTTTTAGCATTGTTCTGTTAGCTTTGGTAAATGCTGACTATAACTTCACATTTGTGGATTGCGGATGTCAAGGTAGAATAAATGATGGCGGTGTTTATAGAAATACAGAGATGTTTAAAAAAAAACAGAAATGAACTGGATTTTCCAGCATCAACTAATTTGCCCTTCAAGGAGGAACCACTTCCCTACGTGTTTGTGGCAGATAGTGCATTTGCTCTCACTGAAAATACGTTGAAGCCGTCTCTACGCCACGGGAACAAAAGAAAGAATTTTTAAGTATCGTTCTTCTCGTGCTCTGAGAATAGTTGAGAACGTTTTCGGCATTATGTCGGATATTTTTCGGGTACCATTTTTATAAACCATTTTTATTAGAACCAAAGAAGGTATCCAATATTGTTATGAAGTGTTGTTTATTGCACAACTTTTTAAGGCGATCTAAAAATTCACCACGAATATATACACCCCCTACTATTTTTGATACTGAAAATAAAGGTGGAGTGCATCCAGGCTCATGGCCAAATGATCCTGAAGTAAATACTTCCTTGATATCTATGAGGAATGTACCATGAAGAACAACTGTTTTGAATACATTATTTTTTAAATTTTAATATTGTTTTCTGAAATTGATATTGTTTTAATAATTTTATTAGTTTTAATAAGGGCATGCAATTATCCGCCACATTTGACTACCTGGATATTTCGGATACTTCTAGACAACTATCCGAATATATCCGGATAGTATGGATATTTTGAACACCACTGTAAAAAGATAAATCAAACTTATTTAAGTTTCCAATCGACATTTTCATTACAAAAACTCTCCAAAAATCATGTAACAAAGTACTTCATTCAGTTCGCAGTAGAAGCAAACCACTAAAAAAATGGCCCCAAACCCTTACTGAATGAAAATGATGTTCCAAAGTTTTAAGATTCTGTGTGTGCAATATTGCAAATAAATTCCAATATCCATTTTCATCAAAAAAGATTATAATAGTGAAAGCTTCATTGAGTTTAAATTAAAAGTGAAGAAAGGGAAAGTACAATTATAATACCTAAATCTGTTTATAGTGGCCGATTACCTATTCCGAAGGTGAAAAAGACAGATCTACTAAAATTATGTAACGATGTCCTAATACCAAGGAGCTATCACCAGTATTTCGAGAACCTGCCAGTTTCATGAGAAAGAAGGAATACGTACCCAGTTCACAGCATGACAACTTTTAACTACACAGGGTTCATAAATCACCGAATCACAGTCAGCGCATTTATAATTAACAATGAAATGAAAGCAATATAGCATTGGATAAATAAATTTCGGTGTTTTCATAGTCTAAAAAATAACGTCCATTCTAAAAAAAAATCTATAATGACATGACTCGTAAGAAAGAAAAATTAACGTCAACCGAACAATTCAAAACTCCAAAAGATTCGAATAAAATTGATTGCCGGTAATTAAATAGGGCTGTAAACAATGAAATGATTAAAACGAAATAGGAAAATTATTTTAAAAATATGCAGGCGTGAAAACCTGCAATTCGTAAAATCTGTAATTGCACATTTACTACTATGATATCTTGTAAACTATTACAGACACGATTGAAACTTTGCCACGGTATGTATTACCACATTGGGAGCGGGTTGTGACAAAAAACAGTTTTATGCGAAAATGACACATTCGCAACTTTATCGTGGATGTAACGATTTTCTTGCTTACTTTCTAATCTTTCTGCTAAGACCATAAGAGATAAATTTGCAGAATATTTTTTAACCGATGGCGCTGTAGTATGGCAAAATAATTTCGCTTAGTGAGTAGGATGAAAAATACGGCCATTTATGCGATTTTGATACTCGCAAATAAATCAAAACCTATAGGATACTTCCCGTTGACCTAGAATAATGAAATTTGGCAAGAAGCAAGGTGTTTTAGCACAAGTAAAGAAAAATGTCCGAAAATTGTTAATTTATAATTTTAAAAAATTGCGATTACAAACTTATGTACATTTGCAGTTTGAAAAATGACCGTGGCGTATATCGATGTATGGGAGAACATGTTTTTCAACTATAAGTTTCTTTATGGGATAAATTCATTCCATCTATGGAATCTTTCATAGTGCGTGGTTCGACACGCATTTGGCCGGTTTTGTTTTAAGTTTATTCAATTTTTATTATTTGCTGTTATAGCGGAAATACAAATACACAACCTGTGAGAATTTCATGTGTCTACCTATTACGGTTCATGAGATACAGCCCGCGGAGGCTTAGTAATAGGGTTCCGTTTGGTAACCTTCGGGTATGAAACCCTAATAATCACGTGACGAGAGAGCTGTAAAAAGCGTCTGGTTAATTGACTAACCAAAATACCTGTCACTTCAGTTGTCATGCTACGTCACAGTCATACTTTTCAATTTAGCAACGTTATAATTCGTTGAAGTTTAATAAAGAACCAGTATTTTGGGCTCTTTTACAATAGACATATAAACAAATATTATTATTATAAACGTAACAAAAAAAAATGCACAAGCAGTCACTTCTACGATGAGTAGTTTATGAATGAATGATAAAGTTTAACATACATTAATAAAAGAGGAAACTATAGTAAAAAACTATTTTACAAAAAAAAAAAACAACCAACGCGAAAAACACTACAAAATGAAAAATAACTTTAATTTCGGAAGTTGGTGTCTTTGGATCAGTATTTTAGTTTCTACCACCGTCTTCCGAAATTTAAAGTTATTTATTCACTTTGTAGTTTGGAAGTAGTTTTTTTTTTTGTAAAAATGTTTTTATTTCTCGTTTTTTAGTGAGCTAGCAATTACCTACTTATTATCGAGAAGTTCCGTTGGCCATCTGTGTCCTCCACCATCAGTTCCACTTTACTAAATGCTTTCAGAGAGCAAATCCACGAGTTACTTACTATTAAAATACCCATATCGCTATAGGTGTGCCTATAATATTTGAAGAGTTCCTCCGAATTCTCCAAGATCCCATCATCAGATTGTGACCAAATGACAACGGGACCAACTAGATAGCATACCTTTAAAAATTTTTTTTTTTTCAAATTCGACGAAAAATTCAAGTATGCCAAAATTGATATATCACCACTTGTTTGTATTTTTACCAATAATGAAGCAAACGGTTACTCCCCTATGCTCGTCCTGCTATGCTCGACTCGTAAAATACCTACTAAAAAGTTTCACTATGCACGAAATAATATTCGTAGGCAGTGATTAAGAAAACCTAGTACGTAAATATATTATGTTTTCTTATTCTTAATCATCATTAATTATATTCGTGAGAAAACCGGCATACCTGAGATATATTTCTCGACGGCATGTGAAGCCAAGTCAGAGGCCCTTAGGCGGCTTTAAAACTCTGACACGAGCAGGGCTAACATGACAAGCGCGAAAACGCTCTTTTTCTCGTTTTATCGTAATTTGTCTACGATTCTGACGTCATTCTAATGCCTAACATGACCGTAAACGACGAGTAAACTCGATAAAGGCACTTTGAAACTTCTTTATCGCGCGACAAGAGACCGATGTTGCAAATTATTTAAACAAATTATTTTTATGATATTAACATCGGCGTAAAGTTCCGTTTCATTCATTCATTCCATTTTATGCATGGATTAATACGTACTGTATTGAATAAACGTCTCTCTCTCTCTCTTAATTATTCTCTCTTTTAATTATTTATGTTTAGTTTTTTGTGTAACCAACTTTTTGATTAAAATTAAATGATTTCTTTGGCATGCTGAAATAAAATTACAAAATGGCGGAAATTAAAATTAGGGGCACCTATACTCATTAGATAATCACCACAAATGACAAATAGGCCGACAATCATAATTTGTCAAATCGAAGTTTATTATTGTAATAATCACCATTAAGTCATTGCAAATTTTGTTAATCACCACATTTACCAAAAGGACTGACGTTCAGATAAATTGGTAGCTGGAGTTGATTCCGCTATTATAACCATAAAAATTATTAATCACCACCCTTAGGAAATAAACTGGTGATTTTAGTAATTATGTTGCGAAGGTTTGATATTGCCATGCAGCCATCATCCCTAGATTTAGTTAATCACCATAATTGGTTAAGTGACTGGTTATTACTGAAAGTAATACTCATTTACGTAATAGTGCTCCTCTCGACCATAGTTTCTCTCGCGGCCGCCGAAAGGAACTTACACTGGTGTACACCCATATTTCATCAGTTTACGAGGGTAAAAAAAAATGCCTACAATAAGTACGACTATGAATCTACCATCTTATTTTCGAGGTTTTTATGTATCATAATTTTGTCTTTTTATCTATCGTCGTCAAAATCGAGGACGACTAAATACGACAAAATGATAGAAAAAAAGCTGATTATCTCGTGTTGAATTGTCAAAAATCGAAATAACTAACGTGTCATGTTAGGGTTTGTCGACAAAACATCAAATTTGGCAGAACGAGTCGAGTATTTTTTATGACGTAGCTGTCAGAAAACGATAAAACTACTGAAATAGACAAAAAATTGTCACGCGAGAGTGGATCATTGTCACGTGGGTCATGTTAGGCCTGCTGGTTAGTCACTGACCACACGTTAAAAAGAAAATTTATTATAATAAAACGGGTCAAGCTTTGCGCTTGATGAGATGCATGTGTCGAACTGATTTTTTCAGGGTGACTATAACAATGAGCCCTTCCGCGAATCATTACCAGTACCCTAATTATGTAATACACGATCAATTACAATCTGTTTCGATTTGAAACAGATTGCTAATTAATTGCTTCATAAGTTGGAAAAAAATCTGCTCAACAACGTAAATAATGCCATGAATGTTGTTGAACTGTCAAAATGAAACAAATTAGTCATAATTGATTAAGAAAATAATTTACGTAATTAGGGTTCTCTTTGATAAAGCAAAAAATAATGAGACCAAAACCTAATTATCGAGAAATAAATGTTAATTTTAAATTAGTACTAATAATTTGATTCGTATTAAAATCTGTGATTTAAATAGTAATAGTCATATCTCACTCTGTGATTTAAATAGTAATACTTACATCTCATTATTATCTATTTTTTTTTTTAAATTAAAAGTTTATTTGTATTTTATTTGTGTTATTCATAAGAAATATTATGAATACAGGTGATTTGACTTTGAGAACGGACTTTTTATTTACGCTCTTTTATATTTTTTTAGTTTTCTGTCTACAGACTTCGTTAAATCTTGTGGATCCAGTATTAAGTACAGCTCTAATCATAAACATTTCTTAACTTAGAATTGCTCTGAAATTCGTTTGTCTTTGTCTGTCATTTTGAATTTTTGACTGTCAGAACGAGACAAAACAAATTTTAACTTACAGACGCTTACGCTTATACGAATATCGGTATAATTTTTTTTACTTGAATTCTAACACTTTTCTTTCCAACTATACCTTCCATTGTTTACGTAGAATCGAAGAATTGCGTGCATAGCGATACTTTTTAGTAGGTATTTCTTAAGTCGAGCATAGAGGGACTAGGGCATAGGGGACTAACCGGAAGCAAAGACCTCATAGCTTTACATCTACTATGCAAACTATGGAACTAGCTATCAAAGGTAAAATTAGTAGACATACGTCAATGGGATTTTAAATATGTTTAGTTTCGATATAAAACTAAACATATTTAAAATCCCATTTCAGTCAAAAATTGTATCGTATCGATAATCCGAACTACATAGAAAAACCGATTTCACAAAACCACGGCAAGAGTAGATTGCGTAAGCAAGTATATGTTTATGTTTAGATAGTTTTGATCGATGAACTTACAACCGAATTATAATATTACTAGAGACGATCGAAACTGCGAGCCAGAGGCGCCAGAGCCGCTCCAGAAATTGATTTCTAAAAACGATTTTTGAAAACGATTTCATAATCTGATATCAAATATTTAACCGTTTGCGTAAAAATCCAAAAACGGCCATGTCTAAAAATTTGCTTACGAATTTACATTTATATTTATATGCCAAGTTGGGCAATAAAAACGTTACCATTGGTAAGCAAAACGATTCGTTTTAGTTTATAGGAACCGGGCATACGCGCGCACCTTTGAAGTTTACCGACTCGCCGCGGATCGGGCGCACCGCCGCGCACGCGTCTGCGCTACCACGCACGGTACCCTTCCCATGGTGCGTGTCCGTGCGGGCTGATCCGCGGCGAATCGGTAACTTCAAAGGGAATGTATCCAAACTCGGACGCACCGCGACGCACCGCCACGCACGCGTCTCCGCTACCACGCACGTAACCCTTCCCACGGTGCGTCGTGCGGGCCGGTGCGCGTGCGTGCGCGATATTGCGCACGCGTCGGAAGCCACCTTTAGGTACACATCGAAAAATGGAAACACAGTATCTTTCCAGCTTTTGCGACCCAGGGCTAGCTTGGTCGACGCCATTACTGCCATAAAAATGTACAATTTTTGAAGCTATCGTAGATATGTTTTAAGCTGCTTATGGACGAATTCATTACCAATATTTACTCTACACGCAGTTGTCAAAAGTTCCACTTTATATCCTTGGTTTATCTAATCTTCCCCATGATCTACAAACGCCGCATTCGTTTCAATTAGCACCGTAATTCTATCGGAATATCGGAATTGAGGGTGAAAAAAATATGGCGCTGAGTCTCTTATCGTTCGATTTCAGAAGGAAATGGTTGTTTATGATGCTGAAACGGTGAATTGGTAAACCAGTTGCCTACTGAATTAATAGAGAGCACTGAAAGGAGGGTTTTTGAAGTGAAAACTTCTTTAGGCGCGTAACCATTGTTTTCGAGACACTGTGATGACACCAGCTTTTGACCATTAGAAAGACATCAACGCGTTGAATACCGCGGTGCCGATTCTTTTCAAGTTTTCACTTCTGTCGGCACTTCCGGAGTGCTTTTTTTTTCTTATTGTTTTTTCTTAGATATAATTATAATCAGCAAAATCATCTAATTGAGAAGAATTTTTTCGTAGCTGAAGTAACTGACCCTTACAATAATCATTGGTGTAGTAGTGTGACTATAAATAATGCAAGTTAAATGGTTTTTTTATCAGTGTTCGAGTAAGCACTTAAAAAAACCGGACAAGTGCGTGTAAAAAACCCTTCATTATGCGGACTACGCACAATGAAGGGTTTCGTAGTTGGAAAGAATTTATCCCAAGAAAAAACTTAACTAAGTAGTTTAGAAACATGTTCTCCCATACATCGTTATACGGCACGATCAATTCTACAACTGCAAATGTAAGTTTTTAACGCCAAAAAAAATGTGATAAAACTTCAAATTATAAATTTTCGGACCTTTTCCTTTAGACGTGCTGTGAGACCTTACTTCCTGCCAAATTTAATGATTCTAGATCAACGGGAAGTACCCTGTAGGTTTAGATTTATTTGCGAGTATCAAAATATGTCGCATAAATGGCCGTATTTTTTTATTGCGTTGACTTAGAAGCTTGATTATTTTAGAGCTTCAAGGGAACATAGATCTACGTATTTGATATTAATTTCACCTTGATACCTTCACCTGTTCCTGAGAAAATGGGTCTTGACAGACTGATGGACGGACAACGAAGTGATCCTATAAGTATTCCGTTGTTTCCTTTTGAGGTACGGAACCCTTAAATCACAGAAAAGTGTTTTTTTTTTTAATTATGTAAACAAATTAGCTGGATTTTTTCCGCAGCTGGTGAAACATGCCAAAACATTACCTTCGAAATCTTAGAAGATCGAACCATTTGCGATAGAAAGAGTAAACAAAACGGAACAAGAAAGAAAAAGAAGCATAACAATGCAAATTCTATAAAAATAGAACCGTTTTCCTTAACGTCACCTTTGGCAAGATTTCCATAGGTTTTTCACCTCTGGGTTAAACAATCTCTAGCTAAACTTCTTGGACACTGGCAGTTGTTTCCGAAGAACTGTTATTAGAAAAGTTTGCGTTCTAGTTTTTGGTCGCGTTGGCTTTTGAACTATCTTAGCAGTGAACTAATAATTGAGAGTCTACACCACAACTGTGAGTAAGAAAATAGGGTTACTGTGTTCAATTATGGTGTGGATGAAACTTCGGATAGTGCGGTTGGAGATAAGTGCTGTGTTGAAAAAATATACAGTGTCTAGGGTAAACGAGAGATATATTTATTATTTAGAGATATAGTAGTATTATAGAGTGTAGTGTAAGGTGTTTCAACATCCGGATAAACCTATTGAGGTTTTTGTGATGTTTCTGTTTATATTTTGTTCTGTTCCTTAATTAATAAACAATAAAAAATAAAAATAAAGTAGATACTTATGAAAATCAACAGCCCTGAAATATTGAAAAAACGCACACACACACGTATTTTATATAAAGAGACAGAGAGAGAGAAAGTCGCATGAAATCATAGCCACGGTAAAGAATGACGTTCCAAAAAAAAACTGTTAGATAAAAAGTGCAATTCCTACGACATGAAAATGTAGGGTCCATGAGCTTACTCTTGAACTTAGCCTCAGGTGTAACGTTAGTTTTTGTAATTGTTCAACATTCGAGAACGGCTTGGTTTAATCCTGGGTCTAAAATTAAGACGCGACAAAATTCCAGTGACCTTGAGTGGTTAGCTTGCGTGTTCTGTGCTGAGTTCATGCAACGCGTAGTACGTCCATACAGTAATTAAATAGGACTCGCCCATCAAGGAGCGCTGTCCCAAATTAGACGCATTAATTTATTATGCATAAAACAACAGGTATTATAATAAAACACGTATATTCAAAGATAAATAATTAAATTGTCTTTAAAATGGTGGTTTCAGAAAAATACGCTTGATACTTTTTGCGTGATTCTTAGTTTTAAGTAGACGTTACTTTACAAATTAATAACACTGTGTATTAAAAACATTATCTAAACTATTCACAGATCAAGTTATTAAGAAAATGCTCTAATTTTTTACATATATTTTTTCCAAATCATTAACACTACTCGTTTAGACGTGATCTTCAGTACAAAATAATTAAAAGTCGTTTATTCTCGCCTTAAGCTGCGTTTTGTAGTAAGGGAGAACAATGTTTGTAGGAAATGTTGAAATTGAAAGAGCGTTCCTGTGTTTCGGCTTGAAGAGATGTGTGCCAGTGTAATTACAGTCACATCAGATATTTCAGCTTTGCGTCTGGGATCTCAAAGTATGCAATCTCTGGTATTGCAGATGTCCACAGACGGAGGTGACCAATTACCATCGGGTGGGTTGTTTAATCATTTCTCACCCAGTGGTTGGTTTGGTATTGACAATCATCGTGTGTTTTTCTTTGTCCCAAAATTGACGATGTCGTTTCCTACTTTCATTATATTATTCCACAGTGATCACCCTATCTCAATTAATCACCTGGTATAAAAATTTATGCCCCACTAACCATACAGAAGTAACGAGATTCAATTTTCATATTTTAGAGGTTGCACCAGTGTGGTGAATGTAAGTGCGGTGCTTCTGACAAACTTGTGATAAAACTGCAAAGAGATAAACAGGGAAATACGTAGAGTCGAAAGTTGGTCCTACATATTAGGACTTCGTTTGTTTTTTAAATTAGAGAGGAGCTCATGGCTAAGTAATAACAACCACACAAGTCGATCCATCAGGTTAAACTACGCTTCCGGTTGGTCCGTGGATGGTTGATCATTGACCATCTTTACATACCGAACCTCCTGTGTGCCTCGGAAAGCACGTTACGCCGCTGGCCAAGCCGGATCTTTGACAGTCGTTACGGGTCGTCAGATACCCGAAAGTCTGACAATCAGTCTTTCCAAGGGATATTGTATCGGGTATAGACTCAGTTACTGGGTTGTGGAGGTCAGATAGGTAGTCGCTTCCTGTAAAATACTGGTATTCAGCGGCATCCGATTAGACTGGAAGCCGATCCCAATATACATAGTTGGGAAAAAGCTAGGCAGATTGATTAATTGTTTTTTTATTGTAAAAAACACGTTACCTTTGTAACCACTATAGGCCGGTTTCTCGAACGAAAATTATCGTATAATAATGAATGTGACAAATAGTCAAGCGCGTAAACTGCAGTGATTGGATGAATTATTTATCAACACCCAATCGCAGCAGTCTACGCGCGCTTGACAGACACTAGCCCATTTTTTTTTTTGGGTGTGAAATCATCAAATAACTTCTCCCGCTCTGGGTGGAGCGGGAGGGCGTGTCAGACTCTTACTGACTAAAACCCACCCGTGTTCCTTCGGTTGCCCTGTTGCCGGGGGCCACGATCTCCCTTTCGGTTTTCTTCGCAACCCCGGCAGGCATCGGCCCTAGCGGACCCCGTCAGACAGACACTAGCCCTAAGGTTAGCAGATGAATATTAATGATGGTAGAATGAAAGAGCAATGATGGCCCAATGGTAATGGCCGCGACTTACGAGTTGTAGGTCGTAGGTTCAAACCCTGACAGTCGCTTTATTTTTTGGAAATTATTTCATCACCACTGCTCTAAAACAGTAACGAAAAACATCGTGAAAAAACCTGCATATCCTAGAACCAAAAATCAAAGACATGTGACATCTATCAACCCGCACTGGGCCGGCGTAGTGGATACCGGCCCCTTCCCTCTCACGGAGAAGAGGCCTGTGTCCCAGCAGTGGGAACATCTGATTATGCTATTAATGTTTATGTATGAAATACGGTAAATGAGCCTTTAATAACTTCATGATTATATTTTAGTAAAACAAAGAGTGTATTACTTTCAAGTAATTAGAATGACAATGTTCAAGAAGAAAATTAGAATACTCCTTTAATAAAAAATATAGTTGATATAGCAGATTATACAAGATATACAGTTGGGAAATCTAAACTTCTTTATAATACAAAGCTGAAATGAACCGTTTATAAACTGACAAAGGATTAAATTTTTTCTTTACCCATTCCACGCTTTTCGCGAACCTTTTCATCACCCAATATTCTGCTAAGGTCATGCTCTCTGTTAAGCCATTATGGACTTTATTTCTTGGTTCTCAAGGTTCTTACAAGTATCAATCGGTGTCCCAGCTTTTGTTCTAAGACTGGAAATGCGTAGCCTTGAGGGTGGAAAATCTAAATTAAGGTGACCTCCCCAGTCGACGTCATTTCTTCGGCCGGAGAATTTTTTGAACGACCCTGGAGTTAATGCGGAGTTCTTTTTACGCTGGTCGACATACTTTCTATACGTTTCCCGACGGTACTTAAGCAAATACCAGCAGTTAACTTTTATGGAACTATTACATACATTCAGTCTAATAAAGTTATGTTTGCAGTTCTTAGGTTCCGAACTTTAGGATCTGTTTTGACTTCCAAAATAGTCGGTACGTTATTGAACTTTCTGTTATTACAGTATTAAGAAGATTGTATTTTTCTTTGTTTTCCTTACAGTGGAAATGATTTGATATGAATTTGCTTTTAGCTGGACGGAGTAAATGAAACAGCGTAGGTTACAACCTCAGTATTATTCTTTTGTTTGCTGACTTATTAATATCTTATGATCTTGTTTTGCTTTGTTTACTTGTGATATCATTGTTATTACTTCTATCTCTTGCTGTTTCGTTATAAAATAAGATTATAATATCAATTAACCTTAAATTATTGATATTATAATCTGATTGTTTATACCTATGTTATTAGGAGTGTTATTTCTGGGCCTAATATTCATCCCTGTGGTACTCCATACGATTTACGTCTATTGACTTTTACGACTTACGTGGATTAATAAAATAAGTAGCTGAGACATTTGATGTTTTTCTTTTACTTCTAGAGGTAAACAAGAACATAAAGGTAGGATAATAGGCAGTAATAACCCATTACTTTTAACAATAAAAAGCATAACTCTTCGCGTAAATAACGAAAATGTTGGGGTTAAAAATACCCGGTTAATGATAATAATCGAATCATTAAAAAAATGTAAATAGGCGAAGCTACGGGAATCACGGCATAAAATCTTCTCAAGTATTCACACCAATCAAAACTTGTCAAACTCGTTTTAGAAAGTTCATTGAAAATTTATTCAAAAGACAGAGGTCTCCCGAAAAGTTGTGAATAACTTATCTCTCAGAAGTCTGTCAAACTGAATTATCCTCGTTATAATGATCACTCGATAGCCCCTCGCCCTTTTATTAGCATTACGCTAGCATTAAGCAGTTTGAGAAGGCAATGAACATAATTGGAGATATTTAGAAAAGCTATTCAGATGGAATCGGTTGTAAGATAAAATCATTGTCAGTTACTTTTCCTACAAAAGATTTATTGCTACCGTCTCAAGTAATTCTTATTTTTCGTTTTTCGTTGCGATAAGGAATCAGTTTGGCAAATTGTTTGCACAGAGTGTATTGACGGTGTTTCCGGGAAGAGGTCAAAACGAATTTGGATTATTTGTAAAAGTGATAAATTGAAACTTGATTGAATACAAATCGATTTAAATGATTATTAGATTACGGTAGTGTATTTTGTTATTTTATTAGATATTACAGAAATATATTATAATGAATACATAATTACGAATTATAAGAGCTGGCCCGGCCGTCATTCATGGATCTTTGACAATTCATATGTGTCGTCAGAAGCCTGAAAGTCTGACAGCCAGTCTTACTAAGGGGTATCGAATTACCCAGTTGCTGGTTTATGGAGGTCAGATAGGCAGTCGCTCCATGTAAAATACTGGTATTCAGATGCATCCAGTTAGACTGGAAGCCGAACCCAACATAGTTGGGAAAAACTAGGCAGATTGATTGAAGAGCAGTCTTCACTGTCAAAGGTAACAAATTTTAAGATGAGACTGACGAGAAGATTATCAAACATTAAGAGACAAACCCTAGGCGACATCTAAATTAATGCCTTAATAAAAGCGGAGCACTGCTGGCTTTTGAATGCTCGCAATGCTAAGATGTTGGGTAAATATTAGCATTGCGAGCGTTAAATGTCCCGGTAAGGGGCGGTAAATTGGCAAGGTGTGTGTGAACTTTTTTTAACCACTACGGGAAAGCTCTTGGCCTGACGTGATGGCTCACTTGATGGTAAGTGATAATCAGGCTGAAGGCGGAAGCGAGCTTCACCCAGAATCCTCAACCACAATGGAACTGGCTATCTTACCTCTAACTGCCGAAACACAACAATGCTGTTAAACATTATTGTTCTGGCGACAGACTTAGATAAGATGATAGTAGTTAACCAGGTGGACTTAGAACAAGCCCTACCACCAAACAAACCGGCAGATTTTTTTCCCCAACTGGGAATCGAACCCGGGACCTCTGAGTCTGAGACAGGTGGTCTAACCACTAGACCACAGTGGCGGTTAAACTATTAATAACTACCAATAATCATGTATTTCTGTCTCCAAACCTGGTCCCCAAACTGAACGTACCCACAAATTACATTACAGTTGGCTATCTTAATTTATTTCTCATACACGTCGGTAATAATATATTTTTTGTTCCAAACGTGCCTGGCCTAAAGAGAGGGCAATTTATTTTATCTAATGCTGAGTCAATCAGCTCGATATGAGATTACAAGAAAATGTTACCACCTCCGTGAATGAGGTCTTTGAGAGATAACTAACCTTATATTAAACGTATTCAAAAATATTCCATGTGGATATGGAAGAGAAGTGGGGAAGAATTTGTGTTGAGATATCTAGGGATAAGATGAAAAATGATGAAAAAGAGGTTTCATAATTATTACAGTAATAATCCGAAGACTGTAATAATATCACATTGTTTATTTATTTGTAAAGATACATCAACAGCTTCTGCATATAATATATCTATATCTATCAGTACAATAATTAACTGCCTCGTTGGTCCAGTGGTCGCAAGCGCTACTGCTGAGCATGAGGTCCTGGGTTCGATTCCCGGGTCGGACATAGTAATATTGGGTTTTTCTATTAGGAATTTCTCAGTAGCAGCCCGGAGTTTGGATTTGTGCCCGGTTGATAGCAATAGGCTCGCCCCCTATTACATGGGACTTAAACATAACTGGCGAAATGTGGGTGTACTATAGGTACACCTCTGCCTAACCCTTCGGGGATTACAGGCGTGATGTTATCTTATGTACAATAGTTAACAATAGCCTCGGACTTCGCCAATTACAGGATGACCATCGATCGCAGAAATAGGTGATAACATATAATAATTCTAAAACTAAAGGCTCTAGAATTAAAATTAGGAAATTATGGCAAAATACTTCTTAAACTTAAGAATAATAACATAAGCAAAAATAAAATTACAAGACGAACAATATTGCAATTTTGCCCACTTATTTAAGTAAGACTAAGACATAAACAATACTTATAAACTGAAATAAATATGAGATCTTAAAAGAAAGTATAGTTTCTAAAATAAATTATAAAAAGGGTGAAGAATTTACAAAATATATTAACACTAGCTTTTGCCCGCGGCTCTGCCCGCGTGGATGTCGGAAAATATCCCACAGGAACGTGTTACCGGGATTCTGAGTATCCAATGTCCTAACCCAGGCCATGGCCTATTCGTATGCCGTTCATCTAAATCCGTTCAGCCGTTACGGCATGAAAGGTAACAGGCAGATAATAAATCCTTTTTTGGGTTCCGTACCAGAAAATGAAAAAAAAAAATAAACCCTTTTTTTTCATGTTTGCTTGTATGTTGACAGGGGGCCACGGTAACCGTTTCGGACAAACCCACAATCCTGGCAGACATCGGTCCTAGCGGACCCCTTCAGTTGTACTGACATCTCTTTGAGGCGCGCGAGGAACATAACGCGTCGTGGACCCGGGCCTGGGCCTTATCGGACGGCGAGCTACCCATTGCTCACCGTCTGCAAGCCCGCGCCTACGGTGGCCGGGAATTGGCTTGCGATTCCCGACGCCTAGGGCGTCTCCTGCGGCGATTAGGGGCGTGAGGGCGCGAAATTTGCCTCTGCCTCACGCGTTCCACCTTCGCGAGCATTACTGGTTCACAGAAGGTGGTGACGGCCTCCCATGCCATCTCGCTCCGTACTACGGTCTGGATCAGGACCCTATGTTCCACCATGTCCTCCGGGCGATCCACACAAGCCCGGGCGTTTCCTCCCGCCTTACCTGAAACAGGAACCTCCCGAAACAACCGTGTCCGGTGAGGACCTGCGTCAGTCGGAAGGTGAGGACGCCTTGGGGCCTCTATGGCCCAAAATTTAAAACCTTAAAGGATGACTTCGTTGTCTGTCAAGATCCTTTTTCTCAAGAACGCGTGGAGGCATCAAGTTGAAATAGATACCAAAAACTTAGATTTACGGTCTCTTGGAGCTGTAAAGAAAATCAAGCTTCCAAGACAACGCAATAAAAAGTACAGCCATTTATGCCGCATATTTTGACACGCGCAAGTAAACCAGTCTATTTGGTACCAAATAGACTGGTTTACTCAGAAGCATGAAGTTTGGTGAGAAGTAAGGTCAAGTAAAGAAGAAAATCGGAAAATTTGTAATTTATAGTTATATAATTATGAACTGCAATGCTAAGTTTTTTTTTCAATCTGGGATCAAGAATTCATAGGCCGTGTCTTGAAGTAACATTGAGTCTGTATTTCATTACTCTATTAAAAGTTCTTTTTCAATTGAAAAGTTAAGTTAGTACTTCAATTCAAATTTGGAAATTCGGAATTTCGGGCAGCCGAGGCGTAAGTCCTACTCACATTTGTCCGGTTAAAAAAAAAAAACAGTTTTAAATATGATTCTAAATGCCTTTCTTAAAATATCAATTATTCATTTTACTACGTATTATCACCATTGATTTGTAAAACCTATTCTTGCCGCCATTGAACACAATAATACCTACATATTAGAAAGGTTAGTTTATGAATTTAAATTGTAATAACTTGTGACCGAGTGAGCCGATTTTAATGAAATTGTCTGGGCGACCGAGCTCTACTCTAGTGAAAACAGATAATGCTTACTTAATAGTATATGATAGTACTTACCAATTCCATACTGCCATGACAGTAGGTACTTACTTATTCCATGCTGCCATGATCATTATTCTACTGTCAAAAATGTCATGTCATTATTTATTAGCTTGTTCTAAACCGTGGGCGACCGAGCTCTGCTAGGGTGAAAATACGGAGATAACTAATTTTCCCAGATATGAGACCTAGCTAGATCGATTTTTCGCCCCAATAAATTGTAACTTTCATCGAAATCGTTAGCGCCGATTTCGAAACGTGGGTAGAAATCTGTATACAAATGAATAAATATATATACAAATATTGCTCGGTTAATAGTATATAATAAAGACTAAATGTTAATTCAAGATACGCACTAGGACTATATTTCCAATCCCTTAACTCTCATGAAAAGAAGACACAAAAAAAAATTACAAGTGAATTTTAAAATCACCCCTATTCCCTTGAGGGATAAGTTTAAAAAACGCAGAAACACGTAGTTCTCTATTTGTTACCAAAAGCATAAATTTAAATTTTCATAGCCCAACTGTGAAATGATAGGTTTCTCATAGAAACTTTCATCCCCCCTTAGGATTATTTTGAGACAAAAAGTAATCTATGTCTTTCTCCGGGATGCCATCTATCTCCTTGCCAAATATCGAAATCTGTTCAGTGGTTTAGGCGTGAAAAGGTAACATACAGGCTTTCGAATTTATAATATTAGTATGGATAACAAATTATCAGATTGCGTTTTTCATTGCTGTAATAAGTATGTGATCACATACTGCATTTGCGAGGTCATCAAGTTGTAACTAATTGATTTCTAATTAACTGTGAATCATAACTCATTTTATCATCATTATCATAAGCCTATCTACTGTTAGACATTAAATTTCTTGATTTGCTTACCGTAAAATGCTATACGGCTAAGTATAATAGACTAGCTTTCCAAATTATATCCCATGCACAATTGGGGTAACGCATGTCTAAGCATTTTGGAAACAAAATTCCATGCACACGGCCCTTTTTTTTCGTAGATAAGCGATACTATAGCAGCTGAGCGCTACAAGCAAGAATACTCCTTACAGTGTACAGATATGCGTTTCTTCGATAGTACATTTTTATCGATGCTTTGCCTTCTTTCAATTTTACCTTTATTCTTATAAAATCTATTACAGTATCACTAACAATTTATTTATTAGACCTTTTTTGTCCCACTACTGTGCTAAGGTCTTCCCCACAGTTATCCACTCTTACCTGTGTGTTGCCTTCTCCAGCCAATCTCTCATCACCATCATCATCATCATCGTCAAAAACATGCACTGTTGGACATAGGCCTCCCACAATCACCGACACTTCGACCGGTTCTGTCCTTCCCACATCCAGCGGAATCCTGCCGTCTTCACAAGATCATGGGTCCAATCTCCCATAAATGCCACTAAGACGAGAGAGAGATGTGATCATCATAGTTGACAACTATATCATAAGTCTAATGATGGACTACTCAAAATAAATTAATATGATCCCCTCTATTAGCCTTGTTAAGTCTATTAAACTCCAATAACTTTTCAATGTTCAGGAAAGTAAAAAAAGCAAGTAAAGTGACTGTACACGAGAAATCACAATTACAGCAGCATTAATCTTGATTTATTACGAACATTCCCGACAATGTCTCAGTCGTAGCTTGTAGAATCGTTTAATCGTAGTACAGGAGTTCGCCAATAGTTTCAATTAGAAAAATACTTTAAGTCCTTTTATCTTCAAGGAGTTAGCTTGACTACAGTTAACAAATAAGATCTCTTTGGACGTAGCGTACACTCTTGTTGAGTATGTTGAGAGTAGATGGTGGATTTGGATTTCTATAGTAATGACGCCATCTGAAAACTAATGAGAGGAATTTAACTCTGATATAACAGCTAATAGAGATGTATTGTAGAAAACGACGTGCTTAGCCAACCCCCAAAAATAAGGATAAGTATAAAAAAATGATGATGACGCGATGTAGACACTAGGTTCTACCAATTAAACAAGATGAAGGAGTAACAGTTGAAAACACAACACTGGTTTGCGCTCGATAAAATCAGAGACTATTTAAAATCTAGACATTGTATATAGTCAACGTATATGATGCAGCAGAAATTAAGACACATAAGTATCTTATTTGTTTTGTATAAGCCAACAATAAAATTTCTTCTATTGCAACAAGACAAGACAAACTGAATAAAACACAAGAATCTTTAAAAGTTTATCCATTAAGACAGTCTAAGAATAAAACCCAACACCTTATACTTCTCCAAATCCTTTACTGTGGTCGAAGTCACCCACTCAAGTGTGATTGTTCCACTTCGGAAAGTCGGGACCAATAGCCAGTGCCAATATTTGCTGAAGCCAGCAAATAGTACGCGGCAAATTAAAGCGATTTTCCTCTATAGACAGTCAGGTCGGCAGCTGAATCGTAATGTATTGCTTTTGCTGAGTGTCCCTTGATTCTAACGGCTGATTATTCTATGAATAATCTTTTTGTTATTTATTGGGGAGAGAGAAATATTATTTGGTTACCGGTATTTTTTATGGGTCGAAGAAAATTGGTGAGGTTAGGAATGGTGATTGGAAAGACAAGTGTCTTGATATTGGTGATGCCGGTGATAATAATCCTATCCTAACTATACGTAATATAATAAATGCGAAAGTGAGTGTGTTTGTATGTATGTTTGTTTGTTATGCTTTCACGCTAAAACGGCTAAATGAATTTGCATGAAACTTGACATATGGGTAGACTATGACATGAAAAAGGATATATGCTACTTTTTATCCTAGATTGCAGACGAAGTCGCGGACAACAGCTAGTATATAATATTAAAAAATTGAATTAGAGTTTTTTGTTTGTTACGCTTTCAAGCTAAAACGGCTAAACCGATTTGGATGAAATTTGGCACATGGGTAGATTATGGCCTGAATTGGGACATAGGGTACTTTTTATTCTGATATTCCCACAGGATGGAGACTTATGCGGGTGAAACCGCGGAGGCAGTTAGTAACTAATATTTTAGAGTTTGAACAAATAATTTCACGATTTCATTTAATATCACTGCATAAACGGGAGACGCTTATGAGTCCACCAATACGATACATTGTGTGTATAATTAAATAATGTCTTTTGATTGAATAAATAACTATGAGGAAATAAGCCAACAACGGTTGCCTAACAGATCGGTGAAGATATATTATGTACTTATAATACTGTTATATTTATTATAGCTTCCTACCAGCTTAGGAAGCTATCACTACTATTCAAGTTTCCCCTTCCAAAAGGTAGTTTTCGTATGGAGAAGAATGGGCAGGAAACTCCACCGTTACTCTTTTAATTTTTTTTTACAATATTTTGTATGGGTACATTAATTATATAATTATATGTGAAGACGATGCATCCATAATAAAATTACTATACCACAATACGTAAAAAGAATTAAAAATGAAGCAATGTCAGATAAATTAATTATGCATGGTGCTCGCATATTTAGGTACAAACATTGTAAAAGTAGACGATTTTCCTAAAATTTTACAATTAATAAGTCACTGTGTGAGGAAGTAATCACAGAATGTAAAATCAATGTCATAAATTATACAATGAAATTAGCAACCAGTTTGATTTTATTTAGAACTATTTTGAAGAAATATTCCTAAAACAGTGCACTAAAAAACGATGTGCATTTGTTTTCCTAAACTACAGAAACTTTGACCTCAATTTCATGCTTTCGCCCGAACCCTGGGAGCCCATTCGGAATTGTTAAGGACATTACGTGCGATAAATCAATAACAGTCGTTTTGTCGATTCTGGGCTTTATATAAATAACCTCTACCATTGTTAGGACTGTCTTCCGCGCCAAAAAATTAGGCCAGTGGAATTTGAAATGTGAATTCAAAAATATAGGAGTGAATTTTTAATGGCATAAAAGCTGTAAATGCTGTTAGCTCACATGGGTTATAAGGATCAATCGAGACAAGGGCTTCGCTAACGAGGCTGCAAGCGATAGCGAGCAATTAGGCAGATCATACGTGAGATTTAGCAGGCACTAGCATTAAAAATATTCTAGTTTTCGTAAAGTACCGTTAAGAGCGTCTATTCTGAAAGTGAGCAGCGTCGCAAATAGTTGACAAATATTTCGCTGTTTTGATTAATTTGGCAATATTACTGTATGGAAATATTAAATATGGCTAACTAGTGAACTAAAATATCGATTATGAAATGCAATAATTAATATCGTAACACCGAATTTAGATGTTTTAGATGTAAAAAAGTATTTGCCCTTTTTACACCTAAAACGGTTACAACATGAAATTCAGTGCTATAATTGCTATTCATTATTAATATTCTAGCTCACTAGTTAGCGATATTGCATATTACCTAATTAATTAAAACAGATAAATATTTGACAGCTATTAGCGACGTTGCCAACTTTTGCGCACCTAGCTTCTGACGTTTCATAAGTGCCCATGTAGGGTTATGTGAAATAAAATATTTAGAATTTGAATTTAGAATGAACGCTCTTAAAGTTTCATTAATTAAGTTTTGGGCATTGATTACAATAGTAACGCTAATATCTTGTGTGATGGTTTATAAGAACATTATTATCTGTTGATCATACATTTTCCAAGGGTTGTGATTGTAGCAGTATATGACAGCTTTTTACACTATTTGCGCTGTAGCATGGTGCGGGTGACAGTTTCAGTAACATTTCGTTTCACTCTTGAAAGTTGCCGCGATTTACAATTTATGACTTAATATTTCAGTTGTACCACATTCGTAATATATTAAATAATTAATAACTGTAGTAAATTAAATTAAACCCAACCAGAATGTTCTAATCAAGAAATAAAATCAAATTGAATGAAAAATTAAGCAAAGTGTTATGCGTATAACGTAACGCCATAGACGTATTTAGTGATGGGATGTACTGCTACGATGGATAGTCGATATTTTTTATAATAAAAAACGTATATTGTGCGTAGGTCAATTTTTATTTTTAAAAGGTCTAATTATACAACAGAACATTTATAGGGTAAGGTTGCTTAAAAGGTTGCTAAAAAAAAATACATGTTATTCGTCTAAACTCATATCAGAGTCAGGAACATCTGAATTGTCACTCAATTCATCATCTGAATCTGTGACGGATATTATTAACGATGACTCAATTATGTTGTCAATATGTATGTCACGATCCCAATCAGACATAATGTCCCTTTTTGTTTTATTCACGACCTTCGACCAGTCTTCAGGTTGAACATTGTTGATGGCCTCTTGTAATAGGGCCAACACCTTATTTGCCGTAAATGGCGGCGAAGTATTATTTCTTGCGGCGTAACCTAAAAATAAACGAACTTATAAAAAAAAGTATTCCAATAATCATCAATCAGCCTAATCTAGTATCTGGTAATGTTTTTAAACTAGGTACATGCTACGATCGGAAAGCTGATTTTTTTATAAAGCTTCAAAATGGGAATTGAAATTAAAAGCATACCTTTTATTTGGGCCCAAATCAGCTCAATAGCGTTATACTGGCAATGGTAGGGTGGTAGTCGAAGGACCTGGTGGCCTTTTTCTTTTGCCATCTCGTCCAGAGCATAGGTAGGAGTTGGTGGCTTATGGCGTCGGACTAAGGCAATAAGCTCCGTCTTTAACATTTTTATATCTGCTGTAACTCCGTTTTCACTCAGCCACTTCACCAACTCGCTTTTGCGGTTGGATTGGTTTGGGGGTTTATTAACTTGCACCGAATGGTAGGGTGCGTTGTCCATTATTATGGTCATAGGCTCTTTTAAATTGTTTAATAGACCTATGAACCAATCTTTAAATTTTTCGTAATTCATCTCCTCATGATACTCCGTAGTTTTTTTTGACTTAAAAGCCAGCAAACAATCAGGGACGAATCCACTTGCTGTACCTGCGTGACAAATAATAAGGCGTTCGCCTTTGCCTTCCGGCACTTTGGTACACGATTGTGCCGTATCGTCGGTCCAACTTTTACCCACTGTGTGGTTGGCGTTTAGCCACGTTTCATCCAAAAAGACAACTTTGCTCCAATCACTTATGTTTTTGGCCTTCCTTAAAAATCTACATCTTGCTAGGGCAATGTCAGTCCTATCCATAATAATCTTTCTTTTGTTAACTTTTTTGTAAACAAAGCCAATATCTTTTATAACTTGCCGTAGCGAAGTAATACCTCCTTTGAACAAGTCAGCTTCTTTTAATGATTTTAGAAGCTTGAGCAATGTGGGTAGCTCCATTCTTCTATAATAATCATAAATATGATTTCTAATAGCAACCTTAGCAAAATCATCCAAATCTGTGATTGGCTTCACCTTGGTCCGCTTTTTGTTGGGTGTCGATAATTTATTTTCAAACATCCCATCTTGGCCAATTTTCTCACGTGTTATACGCGAAACAGTATTGCGGCCAATATCAAGAGCTTCGGCTACTCGTTCTACAATATGATTCAATGGTAACAACGGTCCATTATTTTGTTGTTCTCTTTCAAAGTAGTCTCGGAGGCGAACAACAAGCTCCCTGGCCTGACTACCCAAAACAGTTTTTTTTGTATGCTTAGGCATGGTAATAACAACAAACTCAACAAACTTATAACAAATAACAATTTAACAAAAATGAAAACAAACAATGAAATCGTAATACGTGTCACATTAAGTCACAATATAACGCGCTTGCACTCGTACTCGCACTCACAGCATCGCACGGGTAAACAACATGGCCGCCGCGCCGATGCACCATAGAGCAAAAATGTTGTCACGAAAAAAAAAACATAAACCCGATTTTGATTATTTTATATAAGTACAAAGATAATTATGTAGCCATAAAACATTTATATTGACAAGTTTATACACGTAGCACACACGTAGTTACACTGCACAACTGAATAATACACTAATTTTCATAACAATATTAAAGAGAACTAGATTCACGCTGCGAGTATCGTTAGCGATAAAAATGAATTGCATAACCTCACATCCCTACGTGGTACTGACAAATGTCAACGTCATACGGGCAACTGTCACCCGCACCATGCTACAGCGCAAATAGTGTAGAGGATATCTGTCAAGAGGCACGTGAAAAACAAAAGACTGCAGTAAAGCTACAGCTTAAGGAAAATTGCTTATTATAACAGCACCGCACCACCAACGCCGTGGCACCGCCTCGATATATCTTGTCGCCAAACGCGCTGTAAATAAAGGCGACTGCTAGTCACCAACGTGCCGTAAGCAAGGCGATCGCTAGTCGCCAACGCGTCGTAAGCAAGGCGACCGCTAGTCGCCAACGAGCTGTCGGGTTGACAGCTTGTTGTTCATTCACAAGCGAGGCGTCATCACTGCGCAGCAGGAAAGGCGCCACCGCGCGGACGGTGAGGCGCCCGCATGAATACCGCCTGCAGGCGTTTCTTCGCTGGGGAGTGGGCTCCTCGCTTGAAGCGTGCAGTCGGTGTGACGTGTGATGAGCCGTCCACTATTCTGTATAGCCATCGTAAAATAGACTTTAATGCATTTGATTTAAAATTCTAACTTGAATGACAAATTATTTGTCATGTCGGAGAGGTGCTCCTGGGCGATGTCCTTTAATAGTTTATCTTATTATCTATTCTCCTACTGCAATAAAACTCTTAATCCATAAATACATATTACCCAGTCGACTGTAACATTTTATTAAATTTAATCACGATTCCCTTTCATAAAAGTCAGAATAATCAAAACTCTTCCAAATTCGATTAGAAAAGCTCTCCGTCCATATCCACTCGTTACAATAAACGAATTAGTGAAGAATATTAGCTCACACCCAAATTCGTTTAGGACCGGTCCAATAAAAAGATTTCGAGTCAGCAGACACTACCTGAACCTCTTTATTACCGGTTAAAAAAACTGCCAAAAAGTGAGTCAGACCCGCGCACCGAGGGTTCCGTTCCTTTGGAATAAATGAATGAAATTCACCGACCCCAAGGTGATTTAACAAGACTCGATAAATCGAATGAACCCCAAGATGTGTACTAGATTTTCCCTTTTTCGCAGTAAAATTAAACGTTACTCTGTCATCAACTCGATTTTTTACAATTTTTTTCAATTATTTATTATTTTTTCAACTTGCAGTACAAGTGGACAAGTATTATTCATAACTGTTTCCAAGTGATACCCGAAGAAATAAGCCTGAAATAAGCTGTTGTGACAGACAGAGAGATGAAGTCGCACCGTACTTTATTATGTTTCACAAATAATATTTTGTGTATTTTATTTATGGGCCTTAGTTGTCTAATAATATATATATATTTTTATTATTACTACCTGAATCGACAGACGTTGTCCTGTCCAAATTTCAGTCATACGAAATTCCCACCGAAAATGCACTTTAAATTTTCCCGGCATCTTTTTAAATTTTTCTTTCCGTAAGAACCTGATTCAGACTATGATGAAAATTTTAAAACAAAAAATATCTAAATCAGATTAGTTGTTCTCAAGTGATGCGCTTACCAACGAACAGCATTTCACTTCTATTCGTCCAATCGGTTTTTCGGTTCACTTCATTTTTATTACATAGATTATAAGAATTTTTTGCATGCAAATATCACAATATAATATGTTTAACATACACACATCACAGATGAAAACAAAAAGGTTTTAGGGCGAATGACAGGTTTTGTAAATTATATCTTGGTGCGGTGCCCAGCTGACAGATGTCAGACGACTCTTGTCAAAAAAGGTAATAATAAAAAATATGTTTATTTATTAACACAAATTACATTTATATACATAATAATTTGACAGTTATTTGGACAAAATTTTGTAAATTGTGGGAGATCTGAAGTCTAAACTAAGCCTAGGTCTGTATTTTAGAACTCCAGGTCCCCCATTGTAACACATAATAAAGAATTGGCAAGCAAGGTGCACTTCGTCTGTTTTTCACACGGCTTCTAGAACATTCTAGCAAGAAGCTGCACCCTTATTGGACGAGCGGATTGTGGCAGTAACGGTTCGAAGTAAGTTCGCGTTATAAGTTCCTTTTTTATTATTTTGATACGGAACCCTAAAAAGTCTTTCACAGCTTCGGGCAAATAGCTGTTCTCATTTTGCCAAAGCGTTTTAATTTCTCAACGTATCGAGTGGATTTGTCCGAGGGTTGGCCAACGATAATATTGAGTGGCAATGTCTCTAGAACTACTGTGCAACAGGACTTCAGTAAATGAATAAGGTTTGTTTTAGATTTTATTTTGTTTGTAATTAGTTTGTTAGGGTTTGAGTTTGTGTTAAAGATAGGTTTTTAATTTATTAATATAATAGTCTATAACAGTTAGAGCTGATGAGATGTTATGATTCATAATATATTGTATGAAAATCAGCGTTAGATGGTGGTAAATTATACTGAATTGAGGCCTTTTAGGCATTATAAAATTATTGTTTTTTGTTTTTATAGTTTTATAAGTTGTATTTTTTTTGGTTTAATGCCAATAAACGCATTTTTCTTTCTTTATTTGTATGAACAGAGTTATCTTTATCCGAACAATATCAAAATTATGTAGATTTATAGCAAACTTTTTAACGATAAACGATTTTCAGAAAATCGCTTTCCTAAAAAACAACAAGTAAAAATTACCATACTTTTGGACTTCGCCGCAGTAAAAACAATCGCAGATGTAACTCAACACATCTCATCAAAAATATTGACAACAATTTGAACGGAACAGTAAGTAATATTTTATACCGGGACACGTTCGACAACGTACGGTGAGTTATTCTCTCTACAGCCAGCGCCACAAAATAATTAAGTACAGAAGATCGGCTGTATAAAACGAGCGAAAATGCACGCACACATAGACACGTTTCATGTTCAGCGAGTGCAAGCGCACTCACAAGTGGCAATTGGCTGAGATTGCCGTATATTTGCTCTCTATATGTGCTTGCGCCAGTTTTCGCGGTTTGTATGGAACCGACCTTCTGAAGGAATTATTCTGTGTCAGTACTACTCGAAACTGCAACGTAGCAGACATTAAATCATTTTCGCGCATGCTGAATATTAATAATGTGGCTCGCAACTGGATGTGGGACTATGGTGTACCATTATCTGATCTACGCTTCAGATAAATGTTGTTTAAGATTTTATTGTCCCTTTGTTTCGTGGTTATCTGGTTCCTGTTTTACCTTGAGTGAGTTATATGGCTGTACATTTTAGAATGTAAGGGATGGTGTTGAATAATCATTGCTATGAGATTTGCCTGTGGTTAAACGTTTCCTCATGGAAACAATTTAACATTCAATTAATGATTTCTAAGATTTAGAATGTAATAATAAGTATTCTCAAATTCTGTAATATATCCAGCAAGAGGCTTTTTGTGTCTTTTTATAAGTACAATGTTTTTTGTTAAGCCAAAAAAGCACCTGTTTTTTATTTTTAAACATCAAGTACCTTAAAGTTATTGGAACCAAGTCAAAGAAAGTAAAGAAAAAATAAACAAAAGTTTATTTTTAGATAAGAAACAATTGTAGAAGAATTTTGTCCTGAAACGTGTGTAACAATCAATTGTTGATTTTATTTTACTTCAAGCAAAACCAATTATACCATTTTAATTGAAACTGTTCTTCATGGACATTATCATTATAACTTACGACTACTTTGCAATACCTGACAAAATAACTAAATGTTTAGTCTTCAGTACACAATGATAGTAACGTCATCAACACAATATTTGTTTACCACTTTATCGCCCTCACATCACTTCTTATAATGAATATAAGTATTGGGATAAATTCTACCAGTAGGGTACCCAGCATTGTATGAATGTGAGTATAGGCCACCAGTTCCACTTAGCCTGGCTTGTGGATATCCCATTTGCACTGGCGAAATACCTGGAGCATATCCTGGCTGTATGTTTTGAGCGTAAACTTCAATAGAAAACTTGTATCCTCTTAAAATTGATGGACTCTTTAAGGCTATTGTGACAGTCTTGCTCCCAAGTCCTCCAGCTTCTATATATGCTTCTCCTTCCTTATCAGGTCTCAGATCTGTGATGTATACAGCGTTTATCAGTTCATGGTTCGGGCTGCTGACCATCACATCATCTTCTCTCCGCCATATAGCAGGGTTCGCAATTTTAACAGCGTTGTATATCTTCTTTGAGTATGGCGTTGCAAATCCAAGCATTATATCGTTGCATTCCACAGATATTAAATATAACAACGAAAGTAACAATATTAATGTTTTAAAATACATTTTTGGTTTCGTTTTTGGAAAATAATAGAAATAATAAACATGATAAGTAAATGAATACTGGAATACAAATGAATGGATCAGGAAATATGGTGGTTTTATATAGGACACAAATTAGCACAATATGATGTCGTATTTTCAAGTTCACGGCAATTCACAAGTTTCTATATATGGTTCAATATCTTAAACGTATTCCTAGAAAATTACGTAACATTGTTATGATATTTTTGCACGTAAATACAGTTTCCTCATGGGTGATAGAATAATACTACTCATGCCAATATTTTAGGTGTAGTGACTTCTTATACAAACCTTGCTAAGTACAAACTTGGTGCAATAATGTAGCGCACGGAACGGCAACAGCGCTAGTTAGCTCTTTTGCTGCCTTAGACAGCTACTATTATGCCTTAAATTTTGCCCTTTAAATTGAAACTCTAGGATTGATAGTTTCATTAATACAACATGTTACGTCACTCCAGCGTACACTTAGTTATCGGCTTCTAACTCATAAAGTATTTGACCAGAGATTTGAAAATTTTCCTGCCAATTCTTATGTTCAAAAATTAAGAACATAAGAAGACCGAAAGAAGATATGATTATTCATATCTTCATTCGTTCAGAAAATATGACATATGTAGCTGAGGTGAGGTAGTTTCAACACTTTTTGAATATTATCATTCAGTTCTTTTTTTCCTTGTGCAACTATTATGCCTTGTTTTTCTGACTTTAATCGAAAACCCTAACCTCACTGGTTTGCCTGTACGGCATGAAGAAGCTGAGGTGACGTCACTCCAGCTAACTCAAAGTAAACGGCTCATATTAAAGAAGTTTCTGTGGCAGCTAAATTAAGACTGGGGACTTTGATATTTGCATGCCTTAAATATTTGCATAGGTAGAAATATTCTATCATCCATTAGGAAGCTGTAGTTACGCACATTATTATGATGTGTTCGAAACTGTTTGTATTGTTCATACTTCCTATGAGTACAACAAATAATATTTACGTTTTTGTCCATTAGGAAACAATATATGTTGACGCAAGCTTTGTTAGACAATAGATATTTCAATTACTTCCGAGTCAGTTCTAACTTCATCATCATTGAGAACAAACGCATAATGGTTTTGAAGATTATAATTTTAAATCTTATCTACATCGTCGGTATAAGTTGCAGTGATTTTTTCGTTGGGTTTCCAGATCTGAAGTCGAAATTGATATATAGCAGGAGCTTTGAACAGGGCCCAGAAGTTTGGATGAAAGTTGACAGCTTTACTGTGAATTGTTCGAAACAAGAAATGATAAATGCTATACAAATTCTGGATTTAAGGGTAGATAAAATGGGTGAGATTAGCTTAATAGATGGTGGTATTGGTGCTCAGTTTGCGGTCTTAGAACTGCTTAGTCCAGGATCTTACGTGGGACTGACGTTTTGGGTAGAAGTATTTGCGCTGCCAACGAGCCATTTTTTGTACCATTACGGACGGTAACGCAAGGATTTTTTTTTTTTACATTTTGTTTTACTGTAGTATTTAATAATGAATATTAAAGTGTTAATATTTTTTTTTGCCTTTTATTTTTAAAGCTGCTTTTAAGCTTTAAAATCATTAGTAACATCAGTTTTTTGTGCTTCAGCTGATAGTGTTTTTTAAACTTTCATAATAATAAAACCGGCCAAGAGCGTGTCGGACCACGCACAATGAAGGGTTCCGTAGTTGGAATGAATTTATCCCAAGGACAAAATTAACATTGTAGTTGAAAAACCTGTTCTCCATGTAAGTTTGTACGCACAATATTGGGAAATTTACCATGTTATTTTAAGAACTTGTTATTGTATAGATCTATTTTCTGTATTTTTTGTCAAAATTGTACGCTCCCTAGTTTGGGAGATAAGGCGGGGAAAGATCAATTTTCTCGAATTTTTCTTAAATATCTTTAAAAGTATATAACATTTTATACAATTATAAAAAAAAATGTTGAAATACTCACAACAAGCCATTTCATTTGATATGTCACACGGTACTACTTTTCATACTGAGTTCTTAATTTTTCTACGTGTCCCCGAAAAGTAATTTATTTCGTAACACGTCCGTGTGCCAGTGGAACGAACGGGAATACACGGAGTTTGGGTGACAGAAATTCATAATTGTGTCCCAAATTTCAACTAAATCGGTCTAGTAGATTCCGAGCAAATTGGCTGTGACAGACGGACATACAAACAGCCAGACAGACATACGAGTGATCCTATAAGGGTTTCGTGTTTTTCATTCGGACGTACGGAACACCATTTATTATTATTAATGCCATTTTATCAGTGCATATATAAAACATTGATCAGGCCATACATACTTCTAGGTAACCAGTTCACTTCAGCCACCCAAACCTTTAGGCCAAAACATTTTTTGCATATCCTGTAATAGTCCCTTCCACCAACCGGGGATTGCCCTTGGGTACACTTGCATAATGCGTACAGGGATAACCATCGGTTGGTGTCTCAACCGAGAAATGTCAGAGAAATAATAATAAAAATCTTTATTACAGACCAAGAACGATTCATAAAAACCCTTATTTTCACATACACTCTGAAATAACTCAGGAAAATTCCAAATAACTAGAGATAGTACTTTCGCTTTAGCACGACTTATATCAAACGATGTTAAGAGCGTTTTAAATACTGAAAGTTGGCAACGTCGCAAATAGCTGTCAAATATTCCACTGATTTGATTCATTTGGCAATATTACTGTATGGAAATAAGAAATATGGCTAACTAACATAACGTAACATCACGCCTTGTTTCCCCGAAGGGTTGGGCAGAGGTGTCCCTGTAGCAGGTTCACCCACATTTTGCCAGTTATGTTTTAAGTCCCATGTAATAGGGGGCGAGCCTATTGCCATCAACCAGGCACAAATCCAGACTCCAGGCTGCTACTGAGAAATTTCAGATAAAAAATCTAATAACACTTTGCCCGACCTGGTAATCGAACCCAGGACCTCATGCTCAGCAGTAGCACTTGCGAACGCTAGACCAACGAGGCTGGCAACTATGGCTTACTAGTGAACTAAAATATTGAAGAAATGCAATAATTAATATCATAACACCGATAGTTTTACATGTAAAATAATTTGGATACTTTCCAAATGCCTTTTTTTACACCTAAAACGGTTACAACATTAAATTCAGTGTTATAATTGCAATTCATTATTAATTAGCCATATTTCTTATTTCCATACAGTAATATTGCCAAATTAATGAAAACAGCAAAATATTTGACAGCTATTTGCAACGTTCAGTATAAACGCTCTAAGAAAACTCCTCCTTAAACTACTGTGATTTATTATGTTTACCTTCACTTGTCTCGCTGATATCGAGATTTCTTCAGCAAAATAGAGATATATTATTCAGATATTGTGACTCCATATAACTGTGTAGCTTTTGTGTTTAAGCTCGTAACAATAAAATAAATGTATGTGAGGTATAAGAATGCGTTGTTTTGATTGCAACTTTTTTTTTATACGGCAACAATGGGAGAAAAAGGGTTCCTTTATGTTTTTGAAGTGTGTTAGTATCTTAAGGCTCCGTGCATGAAAAAATCCCGTTTTCATCAATAACTTATCTAATTGTAAGAAAGCTTGAAATAATTGAAAGATTAAGTCTGTGTAAGTATAAAAGTACAGTTCTCGTTGTGTTAAACCATTCGTGGCAGTCACAGCACCTGTTAATTCTTGGATCTCTTTTGCGCTTTCGAAAATATGGTTTATTTCGCCATTGATTTACTTAATTAAGATATAATATAATCATAAAATATAATTTTGATTTTATTTCAAGAATAGTTGAATGTGTGATTTTTAAATTTCTTGATATGGTTTGCTATTACTGACAGGGCTTAAAAAAATATGGTTATTTCAACTTTTTTTTCTGCTATATTTTGTATTCAAGTTGATAAAAATGGTTCTCCTATGTATAAGTAGACAATATAATGATGTTGATGATATTTTTTTATTTTCAAAATCAAAAGTAGTTTCTGCTAACAAAACGATCAAACACACGGACTGACCGTGTGTTTGATCAACATAATTATGTTGTCTACTTATACATAGGAGAACCATTTTTATCAACTTGAATACAAAATTACGTCAATTTCTAGAAAACTTGTTGCGAATTTTAGTGATTTTCCACGAATCCTTAATTTATTTAAAAAATACCTTTCCATTATGTACAAGACAAAGAATTCAACTTTTCAAATCACAAATAATTTTGTTTAAATCTCTTTCCCTTTCTCACAATTAAGGAACCAAATTGATCAAAATCAGTCGATTTCGTTCACGGCCCCTTAAGTATAGTGTTATTCTTGGGTTTGTAAAGGGAATTTTGTTTGATATTTTTGGGTTGTCTGTCTATCATTTTGAAAAGGATTATTGTGCTGGGATCGTATTCAAGGTTACTGAGACAAAAATCTGTTGTGTTGGTGAATAAATGAATGTTAATGTATTGGAAATTATTCAAAAGTAGCTGAATTAAGATTGCGACTGCAAAATTGAAGCGTTTTCTTTTGCTTGCCCTGGTCACTGTTCTGTTATTTGGAGTCAGGTTAATGTGTTTTCTTTTCCATCGTCACTGTTAACCGCCACCTTATCACAAACTCAAGCTATAAGCCTTTATTTCCATTTAACCATTTAAAGGCACTTTTGAATTGTCAAGGAATCGGTCAGTTAGGAAGATGAAATTAGTCTTAACGTCAGACCTAATATAAAAAAAAAAAAACAAAACATAGCGCTGTCAACAGTGATGTGAAGCTGGATTCGTAAACATGTGTGCACTTAGTGAGATGTAATTTGATTGTACATGGTTGTAGATGCGTGCGTATGAGCATGTATGCACAGAGCGGAGGTGTAGTTTTGGTATACTTCACTATATTGTTCGCAGCACTATGTCTTGGTTTTTTATTAGGTCAGAGGTCTTAACTCCCTTTTCCTTCATAATTATCAACTCTCACTCAATCTACCCATCTTTTTTTTTTTTCACAGTAAGTATTGTCTGTGGTATTGATTATTACTGCTTTCTCAGCTCCTGCTAAAGTATATTGGATTATCATAATCAATATTCGTCATGCACGATAATTTTATGATTGACATTCATTGATGCTTCTCTTTATTGACGTCATAAAATCCTTTTATCACCTATTTAATAAAAAGGAGATGACTCATGTATGATAATCGCTGGCAAATAGAATGTCCTCAGAAATAGATTCTATTTGTTTCCCGCGGTTTCGCCCGCGTATTATGTCAATAAAAAGTAGCCAATGTCCTTCCTCGGGGTTCAAATTATTCCTATACCAAATTTCATCAAAATCGGTTCACTCGTTTAGCCGTGAAAGCGTAACAAACAAACATATAAAAAATCAAATCTTTTCTCTTTTTATTATAATACTAGCTGCCCGGCCCGGCTTCGCACGGGTAGCATTAAGAACTTATTTACGGCGCACCTAACTAACTACCTACCCTACCTACCCCACCTACCCCACCTACCCCACCTACCCGACCTACCCCACCTACCCCACCTACCCCACCTACCCCACCTACCCCACCTACCCCACCTACCCCACCTACCCCACCTACCCCACCTACCCCACCTACCCCACCTACCCCACCTACCCCACCTACCCCACCTACCCCACCTACCCCACCTACCCCACCTACCCCACCTACCCCACCTACCCCACCTACCCCACCTACCCTACCTACCCCACCTACCCCACCTACCCCACCTACCCTACCTACCCCACCTACCCCACCTACCCCACCTACCCCACCTACCCCACCTACCCCACCTACCCCACCTACCCCACCTACCCCACCTACCCCACCTACCCTGCCTACCCTACCTACCCTACCTACCCTACCCTACCTAAAACCTCACGGAGCCCGGACCTTTCCAACGAATGCAAAACCGTGGAAATCGGTTCGTGCGTTCTGGAGTTATAGCGTCAGGAAGGAAAACCCGACTTATTTTTATATAGTAGATTAATTTAGACTAGCTTCGTCCCACGAGTAAGTCCGCATGAAAATTCATGTACCCCTAACCAATCGCATCGCATCGCCCGCCGGCGCTGTTACTTCATTTTTTCTTAGTGTTCTTTCTGACTTGTTTTTCAGTTTTCTCGGCTCCTAAGCACCGTAGCGTGATGTTGAATAGCCAAAAGAATTTTTCTTCTCGTTCAAACAAACAGCTCTCTTCAGCTTTATTTCATCAGTATAGATTCACTAGAATATATTCTATTTACAGTTATCGTAAGCATAAATAATGCACAAGGAGATGTGTAGGAGTCAATACATTTGTGATATTAAATCGGTAAATCAAGGATACTCTAAGCACCACATTAACTTAGATAGAAATACAAATAACATGTTTATAGAGTTGGTGATACCACTTTATAGTAGAGGTATGAGGAACGGGGTGTAAAGTTCACTAATCCTCTATGGAAAAGAGAGGATCCTCCGACTCCAGGTGTCGTTTCTGGCGGGCAACTGCCCGACGATAAATGTAGGGAAGTCATATATATGTTGATCGGTAAATGTTGCTTGCGTGATGCAGGATTTGTGTGACGTCAGAACTTCGATGCGTAGTTTGCTTGTGCCGTTGTAGATGCCGTACCACTATTAGCTTTTTTTTGGAGAAAAAATATTACAGGTCCATTGTATAAATGTGTCATAACGTAGGTACTTCCAGGTCACATCAGCCGATAACCGCTGGGCAAAAGTATCCACACAATGGGTGCTTAAAGACGGATGGCACCACCTAGGCCGGCCCAGAAAGAGGTGTTGAGATAACCTGGACGCGTACCTACCGCGAGAACTGATTTGAGGTGGCGCGGGAATATAGTTCCTGGAAAATTTTGAGGAAGGCCTTTGCCCAGCAGTAGGGCGGAGTAGGATGAACAAAAAAAAAACTTGTTAGGTACTTGATATATTGGCGATTATAGGTGCTGCTTAACTGAGACTTTTCCTGAGAAAGCTGCGCGTAGCGGGAGGGTTGACAGTTTTCACAAGTTGATGAATTTCTGAGCTCTCGCATTACGTCACGCACCGCGCAGCTACCTCAAGGTACGTCTCAGTTAAGCGGTTTGGTTATAGTAAAGAGCACGTGCAAACTTTAAAATTAATAAAAGGTAGGTATTTTCGGGTGCCATTAGACACTAAACCAAAGCAACAAACACTCGGCTGTCACATTGTAATTATTAATGCGTGTTTTTGTGAGATGGATCTTCCATAGTACGAGAAAACAACTAGAACGAACGTTTTATTAAAAAAATCCGGTGATATCTATACTTAAAACACAAATATTTTCAAATCATTTCGGTGCCGCGTGACGTCACGCGTTTTACTGCATCGTATCATATATATATATATATAAAATTATAAATGCGTACATTGTGAGTTTAAATGTTTGTTTGTTTGTTCGTCTCTCACGCTAAAAGAGCTGAACGGATTTGGATGAAATTTGGCACATGGGGTTGACTATGACTTGGATACACATAGGACAACACATACAAAATACATATATAAAACATATACATAGACACACAAACAGGACACACAGGATACAGGGAGGGGGAGGATACAGGGTACATAAGATACTTTTTGTCCTGGTAGTACGTTCCTGTGGGATAATTTCCGACATGCACGCGGGCGAAACCGCTCACAAAAGCTAGTAAATTATATAGTACGAGAGCCAACGACTAAAACCATGTCACATCGTTTTACGGCCAAAACTGTATAAAATCGTTAGTATTGATGATTCTGAACCCGATTCGGTAAGCAGTACCGGTCAAAATCATTACAGTTTTACGGGAGCCCATTACTCCGACATCAGAAAAAAAAAATATGGAGACGGTTTCATCACAATGTCTGATGTCACATGTAGCCTGAGCGCATTTTCAAAAATGTCAAAACAAATTAACCAATCTGTGTCATAGCAACGTTCTTGTTTTAAATCTCTTGTTTATTTACCGAAGTTACTTAAAACCTGTTTTCAGAACTTTTAAATGACACCTATAATTCCAAAAACTAAAACTACGTTTCGGAGCTGCTCGACAAACGTACGGTGCTTGTTACGCTCCTATGTCTCAGGACACCGAAGAGGAGTTCGACAATGATTAAAAATAATGAAATTTTTTCAAACGTTATCCCAGTTTCCTTTTGTGACAAAAATCGTTTGATATAATTTTTGTCTACAGCTGGACAACCTTTTTCATAATTTCCAACAGTTTTCAGACAAAATGCTATGTTAGGTACCGATCGCTAATTTTTTTTAACAATTTCAAAATGGTTTCAACACATATGATGCTTACATTTTCTTCTTAAAAATTATTTATTCGCAACAACTGACCAATGTTCACATGAAAACATGATTTTCAGACGAGTTGCTATGGGTTTTATTTTTTTGCCTCATTTTTAATTTTCACGTGTGATGCTACTGGTTTCTAAAAATTGTGTTTTCGGTATCTAAAATCTATCGTTCAATTACTACTATTCTGAAAATCAGAAATAGTTCGGTATTTTTGTTGAAATATTTAAAAATGCGGTTAGGTCAGACTTTACGCGGATAATTTCTAAAATTTGTAAATTTCTAAGTTTTTTGAATTTCATAATAATCAAATCTATGGATTTTATACGATTTTGTTCGTAAATCAATAATGCAGAAATGTTGGTCATGGGCTCTCATACCAATAGAGTTAATTTGAATTTGGAATTAAAAATGAAAACGCTGCAGTACCGTTTTGGTACAGAGTGCTTACCGAACCAATGTGAAGGGCCTTAGTCCTTAGCAGTATTCACAAAGAGAACGCTTACGGCTATCCTTCATACCACTAATAGATAGGTACAAAAGGCCGGCTTCATACAACGGGCGAAAACGCACGCACACATAGACATGCTTCGCGTACAGCGAGTGCAAGCGCACTCACGACTGGCATTCGTTTGAGATCGCCGCACGTACCATGTATATGTGTGTGCGCCTGTTTCGCTCGTTGTATGGAACCGACCTTCTGTACTTTTCTATGTCAACACTATGAAGAACTCACTAAGTAAGTTATGCAGTTAGAGGAAATTGAGTGTGTGAGAAGATAAGCGTACTTACTAAACGACATTCCTTATATTATTAGTTTTTAGTTTTATTGTTTTGTTGAGGTGCATGTGAACTTAGTAGGATTTTGTTTAAATGATTTGGTTTTTAATGATGATTTTGATGATACACGTGAATACTCTGGATGTGACTGCATTAGAAGTAGAATCAGTCAATTATCAATTTAGTCCTGACAAAATTAGTCTTAGCTGTAGGTACCTTTAAATAAAAACATTCTTAGCTTGCAACGACTGGGGAATGATAGATGAGTTAAACTGCGCCAATTATATATATATAAATACATAAAAGAAAACTTTATAAAGTGCATCAATTCATGTCATACACTAAAAAGATTAATTAACTCGACCAAAAGAAATTATGAGAAATGGGTTAACAATAAGATAAAGATGTTTAAATTTTAAATGTTTTTATATTTTATATGTTTTAATATTTTAAAATATAATTAATAAGTATTTAAATGAAATAAAAGATAAAGATAAGTTGTACCAAAAGAGACAAACTATTTACAAAATGGAAAAATGACCCAGATAATAAAACACAAAAGTTAGAATACAATAAAACTAGAAATAAAGTTAATAAAATAATACTAAACACTAGAAATAATTATTACAGAAAAGAAATAGCTGGAAACAAAAATAATCCCAAAAAAGCTGTGGGAAATATTAAATGAACTTACTGGTAAAATAGTGAAGTCTGTAGATGGGGTGATAACGAACGCTTTTTCGAATGAATCAAACAATGAGTTGAGTATCGCTAATGACTTTGCAATGGAATTGGAAACCAGTGTGTCTGATATTGTGCCCGGGTATGACAGACCCTGCTGGATGAACGCGAATTTATGAAATCCCAAGATAAATCAATGTTTTTAGAAAAGCTACACCTCTAAAAATTATTAAAATCATTAAAAACTTAAATACAAATAAATCAGCTAGATAAGACTCAATAAGAATCATGGACATCAAAATGATAGGAGATAAATTGTGAATGCGATAGTAAAGTTAATTAATGCGAGTATTTAACAAGGCAAATATCCGTTAGAATTAAAAACAGGTATAGTTAGGCCCTTTCATAAAAAGGTAAACACAATGACTTGGAAAATTACAGACCCTTAACGATATTGCCTGCCATAAATAAAATAGTAGAAAAAATTATATGTGACCAAAAACACATTTTTTATCGGGACATTGACATAATTTCCAAAGCACAGTATGGCTTCTAAAGTAAGAAATCAACAGCTGAACTATTTTACAATTTTACTGATGAAGTTAACAACTACCTAGATGAGAAGCAGCATGTTATAATTTTATTCATTGATTTCAGTAAGGCTTTTGACACACTCGGGCACAGTACACTATTAAAAAAACTCGAAAATTCGAGTATAAGAGGGAAATTTTTCGACTGGTGCAAAGAATACCTTCGTAGCCGAAGTTATCGCGTCAAAGTTGGTCCTAGCCTTAGCAGACTTATTAACGTGATGCAAGGCATAGCCCAAGGTTCAGTGTCTGGTCCACTCCACTATCTGGCATACGTTAATGACCTAGAAAATATTATAACATACTGTTCCCTTTATCAATACGCTGATGACACCTGTATACTCTCTGCTAATAAAAATCTTAATTTGGCCGCAAAATATTTGCCAAATGATTTTACTTCTATGACTTAGTGGGTCCATGATGTGGGACTTGTTCTGAATCCACAAAAACTAAAGTTATACACGTACATTCAAGTCACTTATGTACCTGCCATCCCTTTCAAATCATAGCTCATGATCATTGTCTGCATAAAAGCGTACCAGACTGCCACTGCTCGCCTATAGAGCAAGTACCATATCATACCAATCTGGGATTAATAATTGATAACCGATTCAACTGGAGTTACCAAGTGGAATCTGTTTGCGGCAATTTACGTGCGATTCTCACCAAGTTTTCCATTATAAAGGGCAATATACCGTACAGAACTCTTCTTCAAATGTACACAGCTCTTGCTGAGTCAATAGATTCTTATGGAATCACCAGTTACGGACGCACATTTAAAACATATTTGGATAAAACTTGTTGCTTGCTGAAACATGTAGTACCAAACTATGTAAAAAATAAATACCTAGACAATTACACAGGGTTGTTTAAACATTGCAAGGTATTACCTGTTCTAGCACGCGCTGAGTATCTGTCTGTAATCCGCTGATCTCATAGAACATTTTGATGACAATGATATTCAAATTCCAGTTAAATATGACGTGAGTACACGACAAGCCAAATCTAAATCACTTCAAGTGCCACGCAAAAATAACTTTTATGGCAGGCGTACCGCTTCTTTCACAATACCCAATTTACTAAATCAAATATCTGTAGACATTAGAGACTCAATGAATAGTAAAAAAAATAAGCGTAAGTTGAAAGAACATTACATCAACTCAATTATATTTAACTATTAATAGCGATTTGATCAAATCTCAGGCCATGGCATGCTAGGATATACCCCAGGAGGTCTAATTGTGTGCTTTTCATAAGTGTAAGGAACATGTAATTTATAAAATAGATAAAAATAATAAAAATACCTACACAAATATGTTAATTGGTTGAGCTAATTCCACAAAGAAAGTTTTCCGCGATTCTACGTATTCTAGCCATGTATAATTTAACTTTTGCAGTATGAAAAGTACCTCATGGTTTGCAGTTACCTAACTAACTATTATTTAATAAAGTTTAAATAAAACCAGTTCCGCAGTTTACATATAAAGAGCACCAAATACTCAACAGTTACTCATATGAACTATTATATCGTGAGATTCGGACAAACAACTCTATATAATTCCCTAACCAATCCAAAGAGTAGGAATAATATTTTTATTTTCACTGTATTCAAGGGATTGCCAACCAGCATGTTATTGCAGCCCCACTGGGGGGCGAATCACAATGTAGAAAAATATAAAAATATTTCTACTACCCCACTGTTTTGGAAGTTAATTCGTTTTTCGAATCCATCTTCTTCTTATTTGTAGTTGGGTTGTTGCCAAATGTATGTGAATTCGGGTGTCATTGTGTAGCGTATGAATAAATCTTGTTTAGTTGTTCGTTCACGCCCTTTCTTCTGTAAGATGGAGTGGATTCACAGTTGTCTGTGAGTTATGCAGTGGTTTATTGACCCTTAAGTTTTGTAAGGCAAAAAGTTGATAGTTCTTTGTTTTTTTTTTCTTGTTTCATGGCTTCTTAGGAAATACTGACTTGATGGGGATAAATAGATGAATGATGAAGTATCATTTATTTCAAATAATGTCTGTTTAGGATTAAGCTGGTACTTCAACATATTCCTAGATCCTTCCTAGATTCAAAGCTTTACCTTTAAGGGTCTCTATTTTAAAAACATGACCAGGAGCGTGTTCTCAGCTTTTTCGGAAATATTATGCGTTCACCTAAGCATGGTCTGGAAACGCTTATGATACTCGGCCGGGTGGAAGGAAACGTACTCAAGGCAGAGCACCTGCAGGATGGTCAGACGTGATCAAGAGGGCTATTGGAGGCAGCATTTGTTAAGCGGTCCACTCTGCAGAAGACCGCATAGCTTGGAGACGCGTCGTATCTGGTTGCAATCCTCAGCATTGAGGGAACGATGAAGAGACTACAAAAACGTTTGTATAGTTAAAAAATGTGTATAAAAAGTGAAAGCAAAAATAATTACAGAATCCATAATAATCATGACCTTACTACACTAGCAACTTAAAAAAAAAATGCTAAACTAAATTAAAAAATAAATGCTAAGCTACTAAAATTCAATCTGCTTAGCCTGCAGCTGAATACTGTGGTATTCTACTGAACCACATAAGTTTGTTTTTTTATACTAAATAAACCATCTTTTGACCTATTTACCTATTAAAATCCTATGACACTCATTTATCTCATAAAGCAAAGAAAAGCATACTATTAAGCATCCTCTGTTTGTTTTAGCATCTAAAACTTACTTTATACTTCTATTTTCCTCTTTGTAAAAAAAGAATAATTTATATTTAGACGTTTTCAATTTAAACTGTCATCTGTCCAATTTATTAACACACCATGGACAAGTAGATTTTATCGTTTTCTAGACCTTTTATAGAGCCGGTGTATACACTAACCTCCGCAATAAGAGCACCTGTAGGCTCTGTAAACCGTTTTTATTCGTTCTGGCCATCATTACTTGATATATGTTTGAAAACGTTTAAGATATGACACAGAACGATAAAAACGGGCTTCAAGTTTTTCAGTTGGCCTTTGTTTTTAAGTCCCTTGAATCTATATTTTTTAAACAAAGTTATTTGAGTACTTGAATCTTAGCCTGATGAGTTCAGTGTGTCTAACGTGTGCTTCTTACGTACTGTGTTATCTAACTTTCAAATATTGATCAATAATAAATAAACTTTGAGTATGTCTGTTCTATACCCGTATATCATTTAACATACTCCTGTAGGAGACCCTACTTCACCCTTCTGGCCGCATGGCGTAAGACGCCACTGCATATGCAGCGGTACACACCATCGAAATAAGAGAGGACTCAAGCGGTGTGGTGCCAGGCGATGGCACCCTCCGAGAGAAGCCTCCGCCATCATAACAGTCCGTCGTCATGTGTGACGTTGACGCGGCCCTCTCGCTAGCGTGAGGTGCCACAGAGTGCCTCCGCTACCTCGCTACTACTCACATCCACCTCTCCGCTCGACAGGGCTCGTTGTTCGTTGTGAGACGCTACAGCTTGGCTCCTCCATACTCCCTGTCTGCCAATCTGTCTCCGTGCCTGTCTGCCTGTCTGGCTACCTTTCTGTCTACCTGAACCTGACCGCGCCTATCCCGAGCATCCCACGTCGTGTGAAGCAGGCCTTTAATTATTTAATCTTTAATTCTATAATTTTTTTATTTGTTACAATACCACTATTTTACAAGGAGTGACTGCCTATCTGAACTTCACAACCCAGTAAATGGGTAATACGATACCTCTTGGTAAGACTGGTTGTTGGACTTTTTTTTTTTTTTTTCTTTTGGGCATCTCGTAGCTGACCTCTGAGGTCATGACTATTTAACCGGTCAATCCTGTGGTTGCCTTAAGCTGCTACACTCAAAGCCGCCAGCTAGGGGCATACAAAACTAAGCTAAAAAGCTAGGTGAATGCTCGCTAAGGGCACCCCCTGTGGGGTACGAGCCTCGGCTTAGGGCGTCACCGGAGGGAGGACATCAAAGATGGAACGGGCTGGATCAAAGTTATGATCATTATTATTAGTCGGGGAATTTAAAGCTACGTGCACAGCTGCAACCACTGCTGGCACCTCGTTATCAAGCAAGGGTCGGGGAGGAGTATCATTTACTCGGGGGCGCGGACGCGATCGCAAAGGACCTCGACGGCGAGGTTGGAATGACGGGAGGCGTCTGTATCTGTGTAGAGTACTAGTGGCCCTATTGCTCTCCTGGAGGAGGGTTAAGGGGTCATCGGGGTCGGTGAGAATGTGCCTAGGACGGCGGGTACGGCTAATCCTACTTGGGACATAACTGGCGGCCTCGACAACCAGAGGATTGCGATGTTTGACCGCGGAATCGAAGTATCGCTTTGCAAGGCGTTTTAGAAATTGGTGGATCGTGGGAATTTTAAGGTCGAGATGGAGACTCTCGTTCCTAACATACCATGGGGAGCCTGTGGCCCTACGAAAGAATCGGTTTTGGAGCGTTTGCAACCTATGGATATAGCGGGGTTTTGCATGAGCAAAGACGGCACCCGCATAAGTCATGATGGGACGAATACACGCTGTGTAGATTCGCAATTTGCACTTAAGTGACATCTTGCTGCGTGCGTTTAGGACGGAATGGACCCTACCGAGAGCGAAAGCGGCTCGCGAACGAACCTTCTTTATGTGCTCAGCGAAAGTGAGATGGTGGTCGAGGAAATCACCTAGGTATTTGGCTCGCTTCTCCCAAGGGATCTGCTTACCGAACATAGTGAGAGGTCGGGGAAGGGGGTCTCTAAGCCTTGTGCGCGGTTTCGAGAAGAGACCCGCTTGGCTTTTTTCGGGATTGACTTCTATGCGCCACTTTCGAAACCAGGCAGCGTCGATTGACTGCGCCTTAGAGAGTGTGTGCGATATTGTCGGGGTATCTAGACCTAAAGTAGATGGCCGTATCGTCTGCGAACAGAGCGAAATGCGCCCTTCTACCTGGGTTTCGAATATCGCTAGTAAATAGCGTGAACATGAGGGGATCTAGCACAGAGCCCTGAGGGAGTTGGACTTTAGGGCTTCTGGCGACCTATAACGACTGTCAAATATACACAAATGGCAACCGGGACCAAAGGCTTAACGAGCTTTCGGAGGCACGGAGGGGTCTCGAGTGTAAAGATGGTCACACATCAACGCACCAAACCCGGCAAGCATAGCTTAACCTTATGGATCGACCTGTGCGGCTGTTATTACTTAGCCACAAGCTCCACAATCAAGACTAATACATCACATTAAACAGAATAATGCATCAATGAGAAAGAGCGTTAATAAAAATAATAGCGAGTGTATTCCCCGAAGCGAAGCGACCATTTATCATACCGAATGAACTGGCGAGTTCATTTGCGTACCAGTTGTTGCTACTACTGAGAATTATATCAATGGTCCTGTGTAATGGAAAGCTAAGTAATTTATAGCACAAGGAAATACGCGATTATTCGCGCTTGAAAAAGGATTTAGCTGTAGTGTTGAGTTGGTTGTAGAAGGCAATAGATTTATTCTGCACCCTAAAAGCGAGATGACTTAATCTCATGCCAAGTTTTTTTTTTTATTCATTCTTCTCCTACTTAGTCGGTACTATAATAACTGTCCGTTAGTATAGTACCGGATCGTAAATCAAAAACTTTTTGTGTCAGTACTATACATATATCTGTAATGCTGGGGCTGCATCTGCGTCTATCGTGACGATGCTTCGCACAGTGATACAATACCATCACTCATGATCAGTGACCAACCATTGTCGGTTATTGCCGCGATAGATCGGGCTGCGTAGCACTTATCACCAGGGTGGCGGTACCATAATAAGAGTGGCGCGTCGTCGGACTAGCATTGGTCATTTCGACAGTTGTTTCCTGACTGCGTAGACGCCCTGTTGAAATAATAGAGAGCCATTTTCGATTATTGCACGATAATTCATTAAAATTATGAAGCTAATAATATGACCACCGTATTAGCCCGATAACTTTTTAGCGAGCAAACATACGAAGCTTCGGCACGCATTGCTTTGTCATGGTAGACGAAAATGCGGCCGCAGCATTATAATTATTTTTAAGAAGATATTTTTTATATTTTCTTTTTCACGACATGCACTTGTCAGCTCGGGGAGAAGATTCTCACTATAGCTTTTCTTCTTCTTGATACAAATCAATACTACTCACATATTCATGCCATTTATTTATAATATAATAAACCCGTGAAGGTTTTATTCTATAACCCTGTTATGTTAAAGCCTCTACAGTAAACACAGAGTACGTAGCAGTATACAGACGTAATGTTATTATTAAAAAAAAAAAAAAATTGCCGGTGTCGGCGTCTGCGTCTATTTACTTGTCTCAACGATGCCTAGAGTACCACAGATACAAAAGGCATAGACAAGTAACTGATGTTACGTCGGGTGCAGACACATGGACTACATATATTTTATTTTTAATGTATTTCACACATCTATTTTTTATTTTTTTTTTATTCAGTATTTATTTCTATATCTATCCGTAACATCACTGCGGGCCCTATCAGAATACCAGCGCTGCGACATTTATTTTTTAAATGTGGCAGCATATGCTGAGATAGGAACCTTTTGGCTTCGTACAGGACTTTCTGCTATTATTTTAATTTGTTTTTTTTTTTGTTTAATTTTTTAGATTTTAATAATTTAATGAGTATGTTTTAGTTTAGTTTGTAATGTCCTGTGCGAGTATCCAAAAATACTATTTCTTTCTCTTCACGGTGTGGTCGTGGTGGCTATGGTGGTATCTCGACGAGGGACCCCGCTTAATAATATGGCGCTATTGTTTTCTGACTGCTGTTATTTGATAGTCTATTTTTATTTCCCCACAACCAATCTCGCTAGCATGATAATTGGCATTAGATTGACTGAACAAAGACTTCAACAGCCTTTTAGAAACTGGGTGGGCCTCATTTACGGAGACGCGAGGCGTTGCGCGTTGCGTTGAGCGGCGCGGCCCGCACTGAATTCAAATATATGGCGTTGTATGAGTGCGTTTACGGAGAAGCGATTTTAGACGCGTTTGTTTGAATTAGGGCGTTTTTTGCGGCCGAGCCCGCGGATGGCACCGACGCGTCCCACGCGGCGTTTTTCGCGGCGGCGCACGCAGCGGCAATTCTCGATGAAGCTATGTCCGAGGCGGAATCTTCTGTCAGTCTTATTTAGAAATAACTAGTTCCAATTTTTCGTCATTCATGCTGCAAGTTGCGACACGTGCGCTCCCATCTCTCGCCAACATAAAACTAGTCAATTTGATCGAGGCGAGCGTGCGCCGCCGCGATGCCCGCCGCGTTCTTCGCTACACGCTAGAGGATTCGCCGCGGGCGCCGCGGCGGGCACCGCCACGCTTCCCGTCTCGCTTCTCTATGAACATGGTCGTATATTGCTATAAGTTTGTGTTTACGCGTGCGATGATGCGTGCCGCTTCACGCGCCGCCCCACCGTAAACAGAAAAAACGTCCGACGCGCCGCGAGACGCCACGCCACACGCGACGCGAGACGCCCCGCTTCTCCGTAAATGAGGCCTTACTCTGGTGGACGATCTTGACAAAAACAAAACTAAAAATATTTATACTCAAGGCTAGTCCTCGAGATTAGCATTGCATTCGTCTTCTAATTCCACAATAATATTGCCAGTCTTGCAGTAAGTTTAATCTTCATTGCATAATCAGCCTCTAATGTTCCCACTGCTGGGACACAGGCCTCCTCTGATCGAGAAGGGGCTGTAATCTTCCACGCGGGCCCAATGCGGGTTGGTAGATGTCACATGTCTTCGAATTATTAGTTTTAGGACATGCCGGTTTCCTCACGATGTTTTCCTTTGCCGTTTTGAGAGCAGTGGCGAATTTACACAAAGTGCCTGTCTGGGTTCGAACCTACGACCTACAACTGGTAAATCGGGGCCGTTACCACTGAGCCACCACGTCTCTCAATCTCTTAAATTTTTAAACTCAGGTAGCTTATCCTCGCTGTCGATTTTAGATGTGTTTTATCACTAAAGAGGCTGCTGTATATTTTGCAATTACAAAACTTTGCAAACTAAAGCTTAGATTATCTACCAACAACGATTATAATGCTCCTGAACAAGTTCACTAATGGCTTTTAACGAATGTTCTGTTATATTCGCTCCCGATTTGTAGTCACACCTATGCTCTGACTATTCATATCTTATACTATTAAACGAGAAATATCTGTGTATACGTATATATATATATATATTTTTTTTTTTTAAATCATGTTCTCGAAAACTGCTCTAACGATTTCGATGAAAGAATCGACCAAAAATCGATCAAGGGGTTTTTATTTTTATTAATTTATATATCTTTTGTATAGATTCTTTTCTATTTTGTGAATGTAGGAACGCTGTAGGCTTAGTGGACTGTAGATTTGTTGACCATTTTCTATTTTCTTAAGTCCTGGTTCTTATTGAAAGACCTACACTGTCCCCCCATACCTAGTCACACTGTTATTTGAAAGAATAGTAAAAGCCAATTATTTTTAAAAGAGTAACCGTGGACTTTCTTGCCGGCTCTTCTCTATAGGAAACGACCAATTGGAACCGTGCACCTAGCTTCTGACGTTTCATAAGTGCCCATGTAGGTTTATGTGAAATAAAAATATTTTGAATTTTGATTTTTTTTCTGAAAGCTAAGTCTTATATCTGGGAAAATTAGTTTTCTCGATCTTCACAGCCTGAGGAATGTGATACAACGTTGGTATACCTTTTTTTTTTTTTTTTTTGAGGGTGGGATATCATCAAATAACTTCTCCCGCTCTGGGCGGAGCGGGAGGGCGTGTCAGACTCTTACTGACTAAAACCCACCCGTGTTCCTTCGGTTGCCCTGTCGCCGGGGGCCACGATCTCCCTTTCGGTTTTCTTCGCAACCCCGGCAGGCATCGGCCCTAGTGGACCCCTTCAATTCTGCTGACATCTCTTTGAGGCGCGCGTGGAACACAACGCGCCGTCGACCCGGGCCTGGTCCTTATCGGACGGTGAGCCACCCATTGCTCACCGCCCGCAAGCCCGCGCCTACGGTGGCCGGAAATCGCCCCGCGATTCCCGACGCCCTGGGCGTCTCCTCCTGCGGCGGTTAGGGGCGTGAGGGCGCGAAATTTGCCTCTCCCTCACGCGTTCCGCCTCCTCCTTTGCGAGCATTACCGCTTCGCAGAAGGAGGTGACGGCCTCCCATTTCCTCTCGCTCCGTACCATGGCCTGAACCAGGGCCGGACGCGAGAGATCACCGCCGCCGATCGCCTCCACGAGGACACGGCGATGCTCCGCCCAAAACGTTGGTATACCTGGATGATATGTTTATCTATTTTCACCCGAGCAGAGCTCGGTCGACCAGGTACTGAAAATAATCCAACCAACCAACAAATAGAACCAACGCAATAAAAGAACATCCAACACTAATAAATACAACTTCCGCCAAAAAAAAAAAAATATTTTCATACAAACCCCATAGAAACTGTCGCAATCAAGCTAATAAGCCAAAGCCCGCGCTATTGAGTACCGACACATAAATCACTCCAGCACATAGTGAATAAAGTCACGGAATAGTCGCGCGGATGAAAAATAACAGTAACACAAAGATATTAGATTTATGATATTTGTATACGACTGAGGAATGGTGTCTGCGTAGAGAGAGAGGAGTGAATAGAGCGGCAAGGTTAGGCGGCAAGTCGGGAAATCGATGTATTGTTGTTTTTTCTCGTACTTAAGTTGGGTATTCTCTGTTATGTGAATCCTGTTTTGGGAGTGTAAGTAGGGCATGATGTATTTTGTACGCTTATTATCATTAAATGAATCGTCATTGATGTCAATTAGGGATGTAACGATACGGATAATACGATATCAATACGGATCCGCCTTAAGTTTACGCGTTATGCATTTTGTTTAACTGAAAACTAAAAAGTATTGGAAAAGAATGAATCCTAAATCAGGCACTCAATACTGTTTTAAGCTTTCTCTATTTTTTTTTGTTTTTCTGTAAATATCGTCACCTCTACGGCAAACTTGCGAATCTGCAGAAAATGCATTTTGCAGGAGAGCGTTTTGAAAGAAAATAACAATGATAACTTTTTTTTGTAGGTAACAGGTATATAGGTACCGCGGTACATTTGGTTTCCAAAATGGTACGTTTTTTAATATTATCAACGGATTGATGAAAAGATCTCTGGATCTCTTTGACTTATCAAATCAAAAGTTAATGTTGGAAAACATGAAATATGTACGTACATACGTTTGTATTTAAATTTGATAAAAACATTTGAATTTTCAACGTACCGAAAGTAGGAAGAATTAGAATTGAAAATGATTCCTTCATTTATTATGATAACAAAATCCGGCAGCATGAGCTTCCCAATTAAAACTTAATAAGAATTTTATTAGATGAACAAAGTAAAAGATTCTGCGCACTTTGTTATAATTCGCCTCAGGATATAATTATTTTTCTTGAAAAATTATAAACAATGAATTTATATTTTTAATGCTGAATAAAACTAAGATTTTGGTAATACTTATCAATGAATAATAAATCTAAATAATTGTGTACTATACGTAGAAGTAGGTATGATAACTTGTCCATTTGTTTTTTATCTTGTCCATTTCTGCATCTTTCCAGAATATTCTTAGAGCATTTGAAATAAACCCCACAATTTACAGCTTAGAATACAAAGCTCTTTAACACAACGGATAGCAGTGGTGGCCCAGTGGTAACGGCCGCGTCTTACGAGTCGTATCGGTCTTAGGTTCGAACCCTGACAGGCGCTTACTTTGTGTAAATTATTTAATCAACACTGCTCTCAAAACGGTGAAGGAAAACATCGTAATGAAACCGGCATGTCTTCGAACCATAAATTTGAAGACGTGTAACATCTACCAACCCACACTGGACCCGCGTGGTGAAGTATGGGCCACTCTCTCTCACAGAGAGAAGGCCTGAGTCCCAGCAGTGGAAACATTAAAACTGAATAGGGCAACGCAAAAGAAAGTATTAGCAAAAGTACCTTCTAATAAAAAATAATACTTCCGATTTATGTCAAAGTGGAAATTATAGCAAAAAAGTAAAGTAACTAATATGAAATACTGGTTCACTGTCACTCAAGTCCCCATCAAAGAGAAATTCTTCTTAACGTTACAAATCAAAATATCAAAGGGGTGTCACTCAAGCATTTATAACATACACTGTCACGTTCGTCGTATATCATTTTGTCATTTTTTAAGTATATCCCTTATAGATGATTGGCGTGACAGGTACAGCTGTTGACGGCGATGTTATTTTGAATAAGTAAGTTATTTTAGTGTGAGTTTTCGGGAGAATCTTCTATCGGGATTGTAAACGTAAATAAGTGGCATTGAATATTAAGCTAGTTGTCACTTAAATTTTAGGAAAGGATAACAAAGATAAAATTATTATTTGTTTCGGTTGATAAACACTAAAATAAAAATGAAAAAGGTCGGTACAAAATACGTAAAACATAAATTAATGTATGAATTAGTTAAAATTGCTGGGATGGATTATGGATTAAGTCAAACTATTGCAAGCCTCATTTTTAGTATTCCAGGTTTCTTTTAACTCTAAAGCAAATTGTCTAAAGTGAAATCAATTTTTACGTGGTTGATTCATATTGATGCGTAAATTGATCGTCTACCAAATGCAATTGAAGGGATTGACAATATTACAATAGACACGGATGGTAATTATTGATCAATTGCAATTCATCGTTTCGGGGAGCCTTATTTGAAGACTTAAGTATTTAAATAATCTACCTACATCAATTTTACTTTAAACTTTTTTACACCGTACTACCACTTGTATGCTCGAGTGTACCAATTTAAGCTTCAATAAAAACGCCTTGGTATTCATTTCCAACATCATTCACTGATTCAAAATGGACGAGACTTTCCTTACGTTCCACCGGGTGGTATCCTTCGCAGGAATTCCCATTTTCGCGAAACAGCATTGGAGCTCCAAACTATGGTTGCTTTTGCAAATCTTCAACTTCATCATTGGTTGCTTCTGCTTCATTTTCACCACTGGTTTTGTCGTTACTAACTTCTCTAATTTCCTTCTCTGTATCCAAGGAGCTTGTATCTGGACTACCGGTGTCATCATGACAATTTCTTTAGGAGTCTGCCTCATTTTTCGCAATCATTTTCGAAATTTCCTTGAAGAGATGGCCTTTAGAGATGCTATGTTGGAAATGCCGTTGATAAAGCATATTATCCTGGTGCATCATGATGGGGAAAGGATAACAGAATTGAGAGAACTGGTATTTGGTACACAGGAGAAGTTATTTAAGTACACGAGGGTTCTTTTGAAAACTTATGTTGCTAGCGTGTTTTTGTGCGCCACGTTGTACCTTTGCAGTCCAATTTACAGTATGATTGTTCGAGAGGATAAGTCTTTGCGACTTTTGGGTGAGTCTTAGCTTTTAATACATGATCATTTTCATTCTTCTGTCCTTATCCCAACTTATTTGTGGTTGGCCCAACATGTTCCTTTCTTCCATACTTCTATTAGTCGTCATCTCGATTAACACCTCCTTTCTAGCCATATTATCTTTCACAGAGTCCATCCATCGTTTCTTTGGTCTTTCCATGATCTCCCTTTCGGACTTCTTCGCAACCTCGGTAGGCATCGGCCCTAGCGGACTCCGACAATTTCTTTGGTCTTCCCCTACTCTTATAGCCATCCACATTCATATTCAAAACTTTCCTCACGACATTTTTCTCTTACATAATTAGCCTATAATGTTCCCATTGCTGGAAAACAGACCACCTCTCTGTGAGAGGGAGTGTGCCGTAATCCACCACGCGGGCCCAGTGCGGGTTGGTAGATGTCAAATGTCTTCAATTTTTTGGTTCTAGGACATGCCTGTTTCCTCACAATGTTTTCCTACACCGTTTCGAGAGCAGTGGTGATGAAATAATACAAACAAAGTAAAGCGCCTATCTGTGTTTAAACCTACGACCTTCAACTCGTAAGTTGCGGTCGTTACCACTGGGCCACCGCTGCTCTCTTAGCTTTTAATACAATGAAAAGGTTTTACTAAATACAATGCTTAATTTTTCCTGTTTGAAATAAAAAAGAAATACTGACGTTATCTACTGGCAAAATAAGCCTTCTCTGTACATAATAGGGTTGTTAAATAGTTGAAATTTTCCAAGTGCAATTAACATCGATCTTTATTTCAGCTTTTGACATGTGGTTCCCATGGAGTCTGGAAGACTTTACCGTTTATATTGTGTCGTTCATATTCCATGCTTATGCTGGTTACCTGTGCTGCATTGGTAAGTACTAGATACCGACTACTAAATCCATCTGCCGATTCGAGGTACACGAGAATATATACTATGTGCAGTTCATGCCAAACCAGTGGTGAAAAGATTTATAGTCAGCAAGGTTGAAGGTTTTGTCGTGGGGTTGTTTGTATCTTCAGGGCGCACCAAAAGTTAACCAACCACCTATGTATTTTCACTTCCAAAATCCTTGAATGTATTTGAAATTTGTACAGTTTATTGAAACCCGAGACTATAGCGCACGTCTTGAAGATCAGAGTAAATCTATGCATTTATCAATGTCTACGTAAAGTCTTTGTTGAAAATGAATTTCTGAGAAATTGTTTCCAGGTTACTTCCTAAAGGATTTCTATTGAAATCGCGATAAACCGATCTAATATCAATTTGGTTTGAAGCTGTCTTAAGTAGAAGCTTAGATACTATACCTCGTCAATTAATTGACCAACGATTGAGCAATAAAATATAATCATTTACAAATGTTACACTATAAGATCAAAATTCCTCGCAGGTAAGACTGCATACAAACCAGGAAAGCATGCCATGAAAGGGAAAAGGCTTATACTCGACTGTGGGTGGAACAAGGCAGCCAGATATTATGATTTTAAAATATACTACAGTGATAATTATCCACTGGATTCATTATGACTTCTATTATGATGATAAAATAGTAGTTTATGAAACAGTATACACTACTTTATCTAAACTCATGCAAGTTCATCAAAATCAGTAAATAAAATCGTAAATATGGCGCCCAAATCCAACATTTCGCCGCGGGGTACACTCCAAAGCAGTCTCTACCACAGATACTTACTACTAAAATAATTTAAAACTGTACTTTACTAGACAAAAAGTTATTTTAAAGTATTATTTTGTTAGAGCAAGTGTTTTTTTTTTAATTTTTTAAAATTATTTCTAGTAAACGAAGTCTGTCATTAAGCTATTATTTTTTATTAAAAAATCAGAATTTACGATATGTACATGGATAAAGTGATTTTTTTCTTACAGCTTATCCAGGTCTGCAATCAACTATAATCCTTTTACTTGGTCAAGTAATTCGACAGACAAGGATACTGACATTTATACTTCTACACATGAATGAACTGATACTGGAAATTACTGGTATTCAAGATGACAGGTGGCAAGTGTACTGCACTTTGGTTCTATCTCAGTGTATCGATCATTATGTGAAGATAAAGAGGTATTTATTTATTTAATTCAAAAGTCACAAAAAACTATTCAGATTCTAGACTAAATTGTTGTATTAATAGGTATATTATTTGCCATTAAAGCATTAGAAAAAGAGCAACGTAGGCAATGAACAAGACACAATATAAATCAATGTAAATAGATAATTCGTGAAAAATAAACCAGAAGAATGAAACAAGTAAATATATTAGAATCACTGTAAAGTAAATGAGAATATCTTGTCTCATCTTCTTTTTGTGTGACTTGGCTTCACATGCCGTCGAGAAATATCTCTCAGGCATGCCGGTTTCCTCACGGGAATAACTTAGAAAATCCCACTCCCAGAAAACGCTGAAGCACAATGACAGAATCGAAATCAATGACTGTTTCGGGAGGTTCCTGTTCAGGATAAGGCGGGAGGAAACGCCCGGGTGTCACCATTGTGTGGATCACCCGGAGGACACGGTGGAGCAAACGGTGGAGGCGATCGGCGGCGGTAATCTCTCACGTCCGGCCCTGATTAGGGCCATGATAGGGAGCGAGAGGAAATGGGAGGCCGACACCTCCTTCTGCGAAGCAGTAATGCTCGCGAAGGAGGTGGCGGAACGCGTGAGGGAGAGCCAAATTTCGCGCCCTCACGCCCCTAACCGCCGCAGGAGGAGACGCCCTGGGCGTCGGGAATCGCAGGCCGATTTCCGGCCACCGTAGGCGCGGGCTTGCGGACGGTGAGCAATGGGTAGCTCGCCGTCCGATAAGGACCAGGCCCGGGTCGACGGCGCGTTGTGTTCCACGCGCGCCTCAAAGAGATGTCAGCAGAATTGACGGGGTCCGTTAGGGCTGATGCCTGCCGGGGGTGCGAAGAAAACCGAAAGGGAGATCGTGGCCGCCGGCAACAGGGCAACCGAAGGAACACGGGTGGGTTTTATTCAGTAAGAGTCTGACACGCCCTCCCGCTCCGCCCAGAGCGGGAGAAGTTATTTGATGATTTCCCACCCAAAAAAAAAAAGAATCGAAATCAACATTTTCTGGGAATGAAGATTTATTAATTTTATTATCATTGGTGCCGATTCTCTTGCCATAAATGCCACTAAACTAGACTGTATATCACCAAAATTTAGTTTATTCCTGTCAAATGACGATTTCCCATTCTGAAATAGACCTAAGTGACACAACTTAACTATATTTTAGTTTGACAGCACTAAGATGGCACATTAAGTTAGTGCAAATGGCAATTTTTCTAATCTGAATTTGACATTTTTCACCTAGAATTTTGATTGTCTAACTAAATCTGAAAATCTATAATCACTATTAAAAAGGTGTGGAATATAAGTGTTATTATTTTAAGTAGCTAATAAAAATTCACACCAACACCTCGATAAGTCTCAAGTGCAAAAACAGTACCGTACTTTTTTTTTTTTTCGTGTATCTCGAAAATGGTGTGTCCAATCTCAAAAATAATAAACCCTTCAACCACTACTTAACATGTTGGTAATAATTTTTCTTATTTTCTATACAAAAAGTAAAAAGAAATCATGTAAAACACCTCGAGGCTGCCCCCCCCCCCCCCCCCACTGCGCACCTCCGGTTCTAAAAAAATATTCACGGGGTAGGGCAAATAAGTATCACGTGTGGAGTCGCGATTGTCAAATTAGATTTAGTTGTGTCAAAATTATTTTTAAATTTAGGGAGTTTATTTTGCAGATGAGATTCTCATAGTCAGAAGTAAGGAATTTTAGTGATAGTTTAGTTAGTTTAGTTCGGTGTACAAGATAATCGGCACCTTTGTTAATCCTATATTATAAGCTTACATTTTCAAAAAAATAATTAAATGTATTAGAAAACCTTAGTTACTCTTCATATTCCAAGCTGAAGCGAAACTTGCTTATCATTTATTTTCAGTTATAACCCAACATTATATACAACACACAAATATAATCTAGAAGATATTATCGCTATAACCTTTCAAATAACTAAACAAATCGTGAATCTAAATATCTGTTTTTATAGGTTCAGCAATCGACTCAATGTTATCTGCCGTCCATTTTACTTGACATTGATATTAGTTGCTATAATGCTAGTATGTATGTGCTCTGTGAAAATCGCTATATCGGTAAGTAATGCAAACTTTAGTAATTACGATAATTAAATTTTATCGCTCGGTCCCTTTCGTATTAATAGCAGTTTGATTTTAGGATTAAAGTTTCCTTTCCACCAGAGATGTGCTAAACTGAGTAGCGAGAGATATGTCTGACGTCGACCAATAGGATCGTTTGATTTTTATAGCTTAGCTTAGCTTTAGTAGAAAGGGAGTGACTGCCGCGATGGCGACTAAAACACTGCCGAGACTTCTGAGAGAAGTATGGAAGTTGAAGACATTTTTCTGACCACAAATAAATTTGGATACAGGCAGGAGAATGAGGATGATACAGCGGTTACATGGCCACATATGAACTACGCATCAAAAGACATGAACGTCACACAAATCCTGCATCACACAATTAGAGTTTACCACGAGAACGACATATATAAAAGACTTTCTGACATCAACCGTCGGGCAACCCGCCCCGACCCTTGCTCGAGCCAGCCCGCGCCGCTGAGCCTGTAGCTTTAAATTCTCCTATAATTATATTCATCATTATCAGATCCAGCCTGTTCCTTGCTGTCCTCCATCAGCGACGTCCTAAGCCGAGGTCTGTACCCCACAGGGGGTGCCCTTAGAGTATAGTCGCTTAGTTTTTAAGTTTTATGCCCCGGCTTGAGGCCTTAATTTTTTGAGGCAGCCACAGGAAAATCCGGTTAAGCAGCCGACAACTTCCTAGGTTGACCTGCTTGTTGAATGCTATTAAAAACAAAAAAAAAAACTGTCGGGCACCCCCCCCTCGATACTTGCTCGAAAACGAGGTGCCAGCAGTTGTTGCAACTGAGCACGTAGCTTTAAATACCCCGCATAATAATCATGATGAAAATCTACGTTTGATCCAGCCTGTCCCTTCCTGCTGTCCTCCCCCAGCGATGCCCTAAGCCGAGGTTCTTACCCCACAGGGGGTGCCCTTAAGGAGCGCTCGCCTAGTTTTAATTGAGAATAGTTTTTGGCTTTGAGTGTAGAAGCTGAAGGCAGCCACAGGAAACCTAGGTTAAGCAGCCATGACTTTAGTGGTCATCTGCGAGATGACCCAGACCAAAAAAAAATCGTCACGCAGTTGCCCGATAGACACGACACCCGTTTTGTCAGAGGATCCTCCCTTTTGTATAGAGTGTTAAATTCGATGCTCGGGTCAGGATTTAGGGCTGCTGCTTCCTTTTCTTATTTGTGTTTGTGGGATTTGGCTTGAGGAATCTTCAATGATTGAGTATATTGTTCAGTATATTGTAGAAAGGCATTTATTGTTATTAGGTACAATCGGTTCTTGGGTGAAAAAACTTGTGATACATAAAAAAAAGATGAAGGCGCGTGTCGCCCATGATATGCGATAAAATCAATCATCTGAAGTCTGTGGGAGATGCTCCGCGATGATTGGCTGACATGCCTTACGCTAATTGGACGCTGTCATTTCGCAAGCACACCGTCTTCGGCAAGTTCAGGTGCCACCTTCGAATCTTCATACCGATAGATGGCACGGGCGGTAACATAGAGGATGAGTGAACCTTACACCCTGTTCCTCTAAAGCTTTAGTAGAAAAGGGTTTAATGAAGCTAACTTTTTTAAATACTTGTTGAAGCAAAGGATGTGAGCTAGGAATGCACGAATTTTTTAGTTAAATGAAGTAAGGAGCCGAAGTCCCGATACCCTACTAGAATTGTCGTCGCAGCGTTCTTTTTACATGACGGGACCTAGTGATGCATCGCTTAGCTCACTTTGCGCATCTTCCTCGCATAGCTAGCTCACTTAGACCCCTTTCTTGTGTCAAGCGACACGCGCCCGCTTCTTCTATTTCCGTTTGTCGCTCCACAAGTCGCGCCGCGGTGATTCGTGGCATTCTCTTAATAACTTCTTTCATTTATTTTCTCCGCAGTAGCTGTCGCAAGTCGTTTCAGTTGAGCGTGTAACTCGTGGGGCCAAAGCGCATCTTTATGGCATATCTTACCCGATGCTCTACATCATTTAGCTTTGGTGGAACATGACACATAGTTTCATAGCATAGCTTTAACATCGTTCACTACTATCTCGCACAGTTCTGGTGGAAAGGCAGCCTAAAGTGTGATGTGAAATATTTCAAAGTTAGATTTTATTATAATAAGTAATTTTGTATAATAAATTCTGTTTCAGAATTTTGAAATCTGTATATGTTATTTTAGTATTTGAAGAAATTAATATTGGAATTAATATTTTTGTGACTGTGGTATTAATTGGGACCTATTGTTGTGTCAATCTGATATTGGATTAAACTCTGGTTGACATTTATTATTCCAGAGGATAAAGAGAAGTAAATTTATTAGATACTTCACGCATTTTTATCAAAAAGATGAAAATGCAATCCTGGTTGGAGAATAATTTCACATGGCACAAATGGAATTAAAAAAAAACGTAGAATAACATTTACTAGGCTTATAGCATTTATTCAGTAGTGACTGTCCTGTTTTAGTCTCGCGGTCGCAAGCGCGACTGCTGAGCGTGGGATCCTCGGTTTAATTCCCGGGTTTTTCTGACTTTTTTTTATTTTTCTCGGCTCCTGAGGGTTGTAGCGTGATGTTACATAACCTTCCTCAAGAATTGATCTATCCAAAGCAAAAATAATTATTCAAATCCGACTGGTAGTTCCGGAGATTACCCCTTACATACAAACCTACAAAGAAACAAACAAATTTCACCCCTTTATAATAATATATATTAGATTACTTCCTTTATTTAATTTTTTAACATATTATTTTACATTATTAAATTTTTATATTAAAAAAAAAAGCAATAAAAAATTTAAGAGGTGAATTTAATTGAATTTTGTGCTTTATATTATTATTATTAGTATAGATTAAATATTATATTAGTATTGGTATAGACACAGCAGAGTAACGAATTCAGGAACTATCAAAAAACAAACTACAAGGTACAAGGCGAATCTCACTTTAATATTTAGTTACCTCGCCTGCCGTAGTGCAACTTTTTCTTCTCATTATCAAACTAGTTTCCGATTCATTAACCAAAAAGTTTCGGTTCCAGAATAAATTATCATTGGACACGATGAAGTATTATGTTCACGAGTTCTGTTTTATACTGGTGGTACTTATGTTTTGTTTGATGGGACAACAAGTTGAGAATGAGGTAAGTGGTCTTAATAACTTTGAAGAATATTCTGAGATCTAACCCAGGAATTAACATTTCAGTAACGTGCACAAACATTTATGTACTAAATTTACTACATTACATTTTATCTTTTATTTTTGTGCATATTGCAACAATTCTAACAATACATACATAACAATTCATCATCCGACGAGCTCTTGTCACCGTCGGCGTTCCAGCTGTATTAGAACCCAACGGCTTGGCACGCGACGATGGCAAGAGACCGGACGGCATGTCTTTATTTCCATGGAAGGTGGGTAGGCCGTCCCACACCGCAACGTATGTCGATACTCTAGCGCCATCCCATCTTCCTGGCTCAGCGTGCTGTGCTGGCGCTGCCGCTGCGGCCGCGGAAAACCTCAAGCGGCGAAAGTATAATAACCTTATAGGTCGAGCCGTTTGGGGTTGAAACCCTAGGGCCGTGGGGTCCGAGTGCTCACGGTCTGTTCAATGAAATCTCCAAACGACTGGTTGACACTTCCCGTGACCCAAGGGCTGGTTTTTACCTTGGCCAGCGGCTAAGCATTGCCATACAACGTGGCAATGCGGCCAGTCTCTTGGGTACATTACCAGTCGACAGCGACGCGGAGGAATTTTTCGACGCCATATTTTAGTTTAATTTTAGTTTAGTTTTAGTCTAATAGTTTTAGTTAGGTTAGGATATAATAAAACAATTCGGTATTTATATATACATACATCAAAATCGGTCCAAGCGTTTAGAAGTTATGGTGGAATAAAAAAACTCACATATTTACATACATACATGAACCCTGACAACATAAACTACTTTTGTTGGGCAGTCGATAACTTCTTATTGGTTTTTAACAAAAAGTATGCAAGTAGCTTGCATACTTTTATGAAAGTTACTAGCATGGTGTATTTCTGGTTTTATTTTAAGTAGGTGCAGCACGTACGTATAAAACAATCAGCCATCATATTCACCCCTTCTTTTATTTTATTTTTTCATCTAAGTGTCCATGGTTCTTTAGCCGTCAGCTTTTTTCTTTAGTGTTTTTGGTATTCACCCCTTCTCTAGAAATATTATCTTTTACACGATGAATCCATCCATCGTTTAATTGGACTTCTTCTATTTTCAATCCAGCTTTTAAAATTGTTTATTTATATCGATTACAGTGTGAGGCATTAGAGAAGGCAGTCACAGAGAAATGGTACATCTTCAGTCGAACATATAAGACCAATGTGAGGATCTTCAACATGGCTCTCAGTCAACGTATGCCTATCTACATATTTGGAACTATAACGCTGTCTTTACCGACATTTACTTGGGTAAGCTTTATATAGCATGAAGTGTTGACTATCTATTCACAGGCATCACGGGCCCTATCGGAATACCAGCGCTGCAGTATTTTTTTATTATCGCGGCATTATGCTAAGATAGGAGCCCTTTTGGCGTCGCACAGTTCGTTATTTTTTTATTTTGTTTATTCGATAAATATGTTAATTTTGTTAGTTTTAAATGCTTCTTTTTTTTCTATGCGTGTCCTAAATAAAATATTAAAGTAAAAACTTCTTGAGGCGCGTTGAGCATTTTGGAGATGGGACTACACCATTGATTTCGCGACACCATGACGACACCTCATTTTCGTAAACGCGATTGTGTTCTTTATTTATAATACGTTACGGATCAATGTTCTATGCAAGTATTTTTACTTTAAAGGTTTCGGAAGGCTTTTTTATGGCTAATACTTATTAAATAACTAATATTTATTATTGTTTCAGTTTATAAGAACCGGAATGTCTTTCTTCACACTAGTGATGTCTGTTTTAGAGGAAGAAAAGGATTAGTCCTGAAGCAAATGCAGAAGTCGTAGTTTGGTAGTAGACATTAGAATGTAATAATTTTTGTCACAAATTAAATATGTAGTGTGTCGTGATAGAGTGCCTTGTTTCTTTAAAGAACTTCTCTTCAAAGTGGATATACAATGCTTCTACTGGCTACAGCAATAAAAAGGCTATTTCTCAAACAGAAAACGAATAAGAGGTGTCACAAAATTAAAATAAAATGTTTCATTTCACATAAAGCCTTCACGGGCACTTATGAAACGTCAGAAGTCAGGTGCACGTTTCCTATGGAGAAGAGCTGACAAGAAACTCCATGGTTACTGTTTTACAAATAATTGGATTTTACAATGTTTTCAAATTACAGTGTAACTAGGTATGGAAAAACATGACAGTGTAGGCCTGTCAACGTCACCAGGTACTTATCAACATAGAACATAGTTAATTGATCCAGGCGTGACCTTGCGGAAATCTATTATAAAATACAATAACCGTGGATATATTTAGTAACGTGTTCCGCTTAGCTATTTCTAAAGAGCCATAAAAAAATCTGAAACAAATCGATATGTGTTTCACCTCTCAACGAGGCATCCTCAGGATGACGATTGACTTGTCGCGAACTTGAAAACGGCGTGTTGCCACACCGACCTCTACCCGCAGACAGTCTGCTTTCAGAGGAGGGTTTTCTATGGCTCTTTAGAAATAGCTAAGCGGACCAGGTTACTAAATATATTCACGTCTACAGTATTTTTTTTTAATATAGACAATAGACAAAAAGTCTGCAGATTACAATTTAGAGTCTAATTATGCACGTTCATAGAAAATTAATTTACCGTTCTACTTTAACATTCGATTGTTCCTCTGAACCCTAAAAAACCGAGAATAAATGGTATTTAAACATACAAGTAATGTAAATTAAAACGAATTTTAAATTTGACGGTTTTCAATTCGTTTCGTTCGATTAATTAATTCGCATTGTTCGAAATATTCTGTGTTTTAATTTGTGCATACATTGTAAGATTTCATGTTTATTTTAAGTGGTCTGTGCTCGGAATTGGTAAATGAAACGGTTATCGAATCAGCTTGAGGCCAGATTGGTATCAGTATCACCTTTTTATTTCGGATTCATTTGGAAAAGTGGTAGTAAAAGGATTTGCAAATACAGCAGTGGATTTACTTAATGATATCAGTGATGGTATTTAGTTGAAAAAAACTTGCTGCGTTTCACCCGTATAAGTCTCAATGCCGTGGGAATATTGGGATAAAAAGTATGCTATGTCCTATACCAGGTCATGGTCTACCCATGTGCCAAAATTCATACAAATTTGTTCAGCTGTGGGCGCATTACCACAGCATTTTGCGAAAGCTTACGAAGCATGTGTGGTGTGACTATGAATGATAGGCTGAGGGGAATGATGTGATAAGGCAACGGTGCGGTTTAAAAGAAAATGTTGAAACAAAAATTTAAAAGAGTATTCTTAGATGGTTTGGTCATGTTGAGAGGATGAATGAAAGACGACTAAAAGGTATTTTCAAGGCAGATGTGAGTGAAATCACCGGGAGGGGATGTACCAGCTTCGAGGACATAATATAGTGACCTTATTGGTGATGTTCTTTAGGTCAGGTGCGTAGTACTTGCGACCGGCGCTCGTGTATGACCAGATGTGACTTCTTCTTCTTTTTTTTTTTTTCGGGTGACCACTGAAAATCAGCGCTGTGCTGTGGGCTCCCCATAGCACTGCATCATGCTGAGTGGAAGCCTTCTTGTCACAGTCATGTCGTGCAGCTGCCGACTAATTTCTGTTTTATGCTCGTGATTTATTATGTACTTTTTGTTGTTTTCATTTACTCCTGTCTTAGATGTATGTACGTGTCTCTGTGACAAATAAACCTATTTTTCTTTCTTTCTTTCTTCTATAGATATAAACGAGGCAAAAGGAGTATGTAAGGATCGTAGCAGATGGCGTTCTGTAGTTTCTGCCTACCCCCAGCGTAATGCAAAAAATCTGTCTCACTCTCGACTAAGATGAATGATGTGATGGGCTGTGGAGCTTATGGCTAAGTATTAACGGCCGCATGGGTCGATCCATCGGGTTGACCTACGCTTGCCGGGGTTGGTTCAGGGATAGGTGACCATCTTTCCATACCAAGACTCTGCCATCCCTCAGAAAGCACGTTAAGCCGTTGGTCCCGCCTGCCATTCGTGGAACTTTGACAGTCGTTACGGGTCGTCAGTAGCTTGAAAGTCTGACATCCAGTCTTACCTAGGGGTATCGTATTACTCAGTTACTGGTAAGCCGAACCTAAATTAGTTGGGAAAAGGCTAGGCAGATTGATTGCAGACACTGGAGTACCTATGCCTTTTGATTTTTATTTGTCTCAAATCATAAACGAATTCTATGATACACTGTATATTGGAAAAGTGATAACATTACGCAAATTAAACCGTCGTCAAACATCGAAAAGACATCCAATTCAATCGAATATTACACAATATACGTGGTTTTTAACGAAAATTAACAGGTTTGTAACCAAATATCAACGCCATGAATACAGTATCCTATTAAATTTGATTGCAACCTGTGTGTACACGTGACAACACATCAAGCATTATATTCTGGTAAAAGGTGGCCTTGCATTATATAGGCCGTCCGTACTATGAGAGGTCAGCTTATACAGGCCATGTAAAGCTTCATGTGTCATTGTGAGTTCCAGCTCATTCACGCGAGGTGATCCCACTAGCCGCAATTTTTTCGGTAAAATTTTAAAGCCATGTTTCCGATGATGGTAATTTTTATGAATTATTAATTTTTCACTACCCCACTGGTGTATTATATCAGAATGGTTTACGAGGCATAAAGCGTATTATCGTCAATATGCCTGGAGTAATGTAGTGGAGGCTGAGTGGGATATTTTTTTAATTATTGGCAGGAAGCCTGACAGGTGAAGGCCACGGAGGCCCCGGGATGCGACAGGCATAGAACCGGTCGAAGTGGCGATGCATGGGGGAGGCCTATGTCTAGCAGTGGACGTCATTTGGCTGAAATGATAAAGATGATGATAAAACCTGCCAGGTGTAACATCCACCAGCCCGCAATGGCTCAGCGTGGTGGATGACGGCTCATTCCTTCTCACAGAGAGGAGGCTTGTGTCCATGCAGAGGAACTTCATAGGCTGATTATGCTGTGCTTGATACTATTAGGTATAATAACAGGCACATGATACTTTACAGCTTTATCTTTGTATAACCATAATCAACCTATAATGTTCCCGCTGCTAGGACATGGGCCTCTCTTCGAGAGGGAGTGGCCCATAATTATGGTATACTACCACGCGGGCCCAGTGCAGGTTGGTAGACGTCACATGTCTTCGATTTTGAAGTGAAAACTTGTTTAGGCAAGTTGAGATTGGAGTAAACCATTGATTTCGCGACACCATGACGACACCTCATTTTTGTAAACGCGATTGTGCTCTTTATTTGTATTGTGTTACGGATCAATAATATATGCAAGTATTTTTACTTTAAAGGTTTCGGATTTTTTTTTTTTGTAAACGCAATTGTGCTCTTTATTTAGATGAAGTTACGGACCAATGTTCTATACTAGTATTTTTCGTCCACCAAGGCGATCTTGTTCAAGTATTCACATTTGTCGGCACTCCCGGAGTGCCAGCAAATTTTTTAGTTCTAGGACATGCCGGTTTCCTCACGATGTTTTCGTTCACCGTTTTGTGAGCAGTGGTGCTAACAAAACGGTGTAGGGGTTAGCAATGCGCATTAAAGCCTTTGGTATTTTAGATGTCCAAAGGCAGCTGTAACTGTTTACAATAAGATGGGTCGCTTAAGCTACAGATTCCAAGAAGAGCAGTGGCCGCCACATAGCAACTGCAATTTGCCGGCGACTGACGTCACCGAAACGTTATTTATGAAAGTATGTTGGTGTGTTTTCCTAGAGAGCGTTTGTGACACCGTAAAGTCAAACCCGCTGCCATAATTTTCATGACAGCCGTCACTGAGCCCGTTATGTGGTGGTCAATGCTCGTTTTAGGAAACCATAGATTTACTTGTTATACACGGAATAACATGAAAGACATATGGACGACATAGAGTGACGTAGACGTTATTGGTGATGTTCTTCAAAAAGGTCAAGTGGGTATTACTCGCAACCGATGTACGTGTATGACCAGATGTATGAATGTAAAGAGGGAAAAGGAGTATTTAAGGATCGTAGCAGGTGGCGTTCTGTAGTTTCTGCCTACCCTATAATACAGGCTTATTGAATATAATATGTCGGCAATCCGTTGCAGGAATGATCATTGGATGTAGGAAAGGTCATTTGCAACCAAATAATCCTTGATGACCCCTATGCCAATGTCAACCTTTTTTAGCGTAATTTGACATTTCATATTTTAAAATGTATGAAATAAAAATATAAAATGTCAAAATTCTCGAAAATTGTTGAAATTTTGTATAGGAGTCAAAAGGGGTCATTTGGTTGTAAATGACCTCACTTACACCCCCTTAATGGATTGCCGACATATAATCAGTCTATATTGTTCCCACTGCTGTGGCTCACGTCTCCTTTCGGTGAGATGGAGTGGGCCTTAAAATATCTTAAAAATCGAACTGTATAATGTTTTGGTACTGACACGCACCGCCTCCGTGGCGCAATTGGTTAGCGCGTTCGGCTGTTAACCGAAAGGTTGGTGGTTCGAGCCCACCCGGGGGCGAACACTTTTTATAAAACAATGTTCAGATTTTAGCATAGTAACAATAGATTTGACAAAAACATTCTCGAGTATCCTTTCAATTTGTTATATGCGATTCCGATAAAACATGAACATTATTTATAGAATCAATGTAATTACCTTACCTTTCGTAGCTACTTCAGCTTAAATGATTTCCGATAATTTGGCAAATTAGTCAATTTATTGGAAGACTAGCTGCGCCCGCAGTTTCACCCGCATTAGTCCCCTTTGAGAATATCGGGATAAAAAGTATCCAATGTCCTTCTCCGGATCATGGTTTACCCATACGCCAAATTTCATCCAAATCCGTTCAGCTGTTTTAGCGTGATGCCGTGACCAAGGGAAATAGGGATTCATTTTTATATATATAGATAGAGTTTATTGCCTCGCCGATAAACTCTGTAGGACCAAAAATTAGTCAGTTAGATATCTTCTATTTAATAAAATCCTAAATTCTTTCACTGAACAACAACGTACAGCCTAAGGCTGCCTGTCCATTGAGGCGGAGCGCAGCAGCTGTGGCGGAGTGGACCGAGGGAGTATTGCGGAGCGGAGTTGCGGACTGTACGGAGCTAGGCCGAGTTCACTTTTACAATGTTTGTTACTTTTACAAATATATGAGCACCATGTCTCTATCACATAATTAAATTATCTATCGTTGCTTATTTTTTTTTAATGTATTGTGGTGTAGTAATTTTATTCTAGGTGCATGGTCTTCATATATAATTATTTAACTATTGTAAAACATTTTAAAAGAGTAACGGTGGAGTTTCTTGTCCATACTTTTCCATACGAAAACTACATTTTGTAAGGGGCAACTAGAATCAATTCCATTATTTTGTAAATTTTGACGTTCAAAAGCACCATACATGGGCCTATTGGAAAATAAATGATTTGGCTTTGACGTGACGAGTAATTTGAGCGGGGTGCAATACTCTGCGGCCGGTTTTTTTCCGCTTTCCCGCTCCACTTTTGGTTTTGTATGAATTTTTAAACTAGTTCGCAGATCCCTGTCCATTGAAGCGGAGCGGAGATTTTATGCAATTCCATTGGTTAATATTGGCACAGCTCCGCTCCGCTCCTCTCCTCCCCGCTTCACTAGACAGTTAGCCTAAACCACTGGGTCTAGAAGCATGAAATTTTGTAGAAAAGTTCCTTAAACAACGAAGGTGAGTATTAAGGAAGTATTTTTGAAAATTAACATAACATCACACCCTATATTCCATGAAGGGTTAGGTAGAAGTGTACACCTATATTTCGCCAGTCATTTTTAAGTTCCATGTGAGAGGGGGCGAGCCTATTGCCATCAACTGGGCATAAATCCAGGCTCCACGCTGCTACTGAGAAATTCTAGATGGAAAAATGCAATAACACTTTGCCCGATCCGGGAATCGAACCCGAGACCTCATGTTGGGCAGTAGCGCTTGCAACCAATATCAACGAGGCAGATTTTTGAAAATCCATCCTCTAAAAGGGTTGATAAGGGATGGAAGTTTGTAAGGAACTTGGTATTTTTTTTCGATGGGAAATCCCACCGGGCATACGGCTTGTCTAGTTATAGGTTTTCCTTTTCCCCAAAAAAATTATGTTTTTGAGGGTTCATTTGAGTTGAGTTTCGTGGCACTTGAATATTGTATTTTTTAAATAAACTATTCGAAAACGACTGCCTTGTTAATCTAGTGGTCGCAAGCACAACTGCTGAGCATGTGGTCCTGGGTTCGATTCTCAAGTCGGGCAAAGTGTTATTGGGTTTTTCAATTAGGAATTTCTCAGTAGCAGTCCGGAGTACATTTGTTTATTTAAAATAGTGTCCGTGGAGTTTCTTGCCCGTTCTTCTCCATAGGTACCTACCTACTACGCTTTGGAATGAGCAACTAGCTACATAATTTTGACTGACTGATTCCTTGACAGTTCAAAAGTGCATGTAAATGGTTTAATTGAAATAAATGCTTTGAGTTTCAGTCTGTATTTGTGCCCGGTTAATGGCAATAGGCTCGCTCCCTATTACTTGGGACTTTAACATAACTGGCGAAATGTGTGTGTACTATAGAGGTACACCTACCTACACCTTTGGATAATCCTTCGGGGTTTACAAGCATGATGTTATGTCTATTCCATAAATAATCAACTGAGCATTCCAACAATAACACAAAATAATCACACGATACACGACAAAATATAGTATACCCATATATCGGGTCACTCTAGTAATGCAATCGCAAAATGTAAATACCATTGGCCCTAGAGACGTATTAGATGAACGTCTCAATACATGACATATACCGACATGGTTACATAATACACCATGCACGTTAGACCACACAAACGATTATTGAGACGGACTTGATTATACTGTGGGTCTGGATGGGATACCAAGTGTGTTTGTAGCTACAGAGGATGTGGATAGTAATTTGGAACTGGATATTAGTGACATACCGGTTGGGTCACTGAGGTAAGTTTTGGGTAACTGCAGAGTTCGTTGGTTTTATTATTATTTATTAATAAAGCTACACCAACAACTTCTTTATATAGTATAGCTTAAGTACTATAGCTAATAATAGCCTCGGACTCATCATCATCATTAGCAGTGGATATAGGCCTCTCCAATTGCACACCATTCAGCTCGATTCTCGGCAACTCTCATCCAACTGCTACCAGCCACCCTGCGAAGATCGTAGCTCTACCTAGCCTTTTTTTTTGTAGGAAATCATCAAATAACTTCTCCCGCTCTGGGCGGAGCGGGACAGCGTGTCAGACTCTTACTGACTAAAACCCACCCGTATTCCTTCGGTTGCCCTGTTGCCGGGGGCCACGATCTCCCTTTTGGTTTTCTTCGCAACCCCAGCAGGCATCGGCCCTAGCGGACCCCTTCAATTCTGCTGACATCTCTTTGAGGCGCGCGTGGAACACAACGCGCCGTCGACCCGGCCTTGTCCTTATCAGACGGTGAGCTACCCGTTGCTTACCGTCCGCAAGCCCACGCCTACGATGGCCGGAAATCGCCTCGCGATTCCCGACGCCCTGGGCGTCTCCTACTGCGGTGGTTAGGGGCGTGAGGGCGCGAAATTTGCCTCTCCCTCACGCGTTCCGCCTCCTCCTTCGCGAGCATTACCGCTTCGCAGAAGGAGGTGACGGCCTCCCATTTCCTCTCGCTCCGTACCATGGCCTGAACCAGGACCGGACGCGAGAGATCACCGCCGCCGAAGCTCTACCTAGCCTGAGGGTGTCCTACCTTACGTTTGCCGATTCGCAGTCATTAGTTCTACGGCTGACATGGCTGGCCCATTGCTAGTTCAGCTTGCTTATTCTGTGAGCTATGTCAATAACTTTGGTTCTCTGTCGGATCACCTCGTTATGGATTCGATCCCTCAGAGAGACTCCAAGCATAGCCCGCTCCGTGGCTTGCTGAGCAACCTTGAATTTATGGACCAGCCGTACCGTGAGTGTCCACGTCCTCGTACTTATACAGTCGCCAATTACTGGATAACCAGCAATCACAGAAATAGGTGATAACACATAGTACTAAAACTAAAGGCTCTAGAATGAAGAATTTAGAAACTATGGCAAAATATTTCTTAAACTTTGGAATAATAACACAAGGAAAAATAAAATTACAAGACGAACAGTGTTGCAATTTTGCCCACTTACTTAAATAAAATTATCAAATAACTTCTCCCGCTCTGGGTGGACCGGGAGGGTGTGTCAGACTCTTACTGGCTAAAACCCACCCGTGTTCCTCCAGTTGCCATATTGCCGGGGGCCACGATGTCCCTTTAGGACTTCTTCGCAACCCCGGCAGACTTACTTAAGACTAAGACATAATCAATATAAACTGAAATAAATATGAGATCTTAAAGGAAAGTATAGTTTCTAAAATAAATTTTAAAAAGGATGAAGAGTTACAAAAATATACTAACAAAAAATCATCAGACTGCGTTTTTCGGGACTTCAATATTTTCGCTCTGAAGACGTGTTTTCAGAAGAATGCTCAAGTAGTAGGCTGGGGGTCTACTTTCTAAGTCCATTAACGAAAATACAGGCTCGTCCGAAAATAGTTAATCCACCTAAAACAAGTGAAAAGTTCTATTTTTCGAACGGGCAAAAACACATCCCGAGTAGGGATAACTGTCAAATCGTGTTGTCATTCTTTATTAGTTCGGGCTCCGAACTAATCTTATGTCCATTAGTAATAAGTAGAGGGAATTAAAATTACGGATTTCGTGCTTCTGAAGTAGCAAAAGGCATTGTAAAAGCGCCAGTGTGAAATAAATAGCAAGACTGTGTATAACGGTCAACTGAGAAGAAAAAAAAAAACAATTATATTTAGTAAGGAGGTACTCTACACTCAAGATAGCATTATTTCCAACTATTTCGACCAATCAAAAGGCTTTAAACTAGTTTTAAATAATGTTTTGAGTAAGTTTCTGTAATGCGGGTCTTAGAATGGTGAACATAATAAAAACTTAAAAAAAAAACTTTCGATTCGTTATGCTCAGCTATTGTGTTAATTGTAATTAGTGATTATTGTTTTAATTTGTGATTTTAATAAACGCCGTGTATTGCTAGTGTGATTAATTTGATAGTAAATTATAATGTGATTTGAACTGCAAACGGTTTTTCTATTGTGCATTAACCAGTAGTTAAAATATCGCTGATATTAACGAAAGAGACTCGATACGTTACTGAGTTGACTAATCGGGACGCCAGCGCTGCCTAGTGGCGTTCGACAGAGTCTGAACATAAAGCTCGGACCGGCCGGACCAAAGCTGAGCAGAGTTCATCGTTGGCGGTCGAGCAGTGAAGACGTTTAGAAACTGTCGCGCATTCCGAATTTCCGAATAGTCGTTTCGTGTACCCATAGTGTGTGAATTACTAGTGTGATTAATTTGATAGTAAATTAAAATTTGATCTTAACTGCAAAAGGTTTTTCTATTGCTCAATAACCAACACTACCCACAGTACGCCCACAGTAGTTAAAATATCGCTGATGATAACGAACGAGTCACATACCTGTCTCCGTTATATATATAAATTTTAATAATAAAAAATAAAAATAAAAACACAGTAAGTACTAGCATAGAACAATGAAGGTAAAAACATTTCATTCAGTTGATGGCAAATAAATGATTTAATTCAAAATTACTCTTATTGTACTTATTATAAAATTGAAATAATTGCTAAAAGTGAGCAACAGTAACCAAACATAGAAAATAAAGATCCCAATATTGTTAGAGTAAGCTTCGAAGATGCTCAAGTTTAGCCAATTTTATTTCATGCTTCAATGCATCGGATAACGACGTTGCTGCAGATTACTTGAGGAAATAACGATGGGAATATTAAAAACGAATTCTGTTTCTCGTTTCACTTTATTATTTACCATTAAATGGGATAGGAAGTTATTTTTGAAACAAAGTTTTTTTTTGCATTATAACCTTTACCTACGTAACTTAGACTACATTTTTTTACTTGCCAACCTGAGGTGACCACTACCATATTATTTATCAGTACATTAAAATACCTCCAAATAATGTTCTTAGGGTTCCGTACCTCAAAAGGAAAATACGAAACCCTTATATTTGTTAGTTAACTTCATTGTGTTTTCTAATATTTTATTTTTCTGTCAATGAACATTTTTGTATTTTCGTATTTTATTGACGGATTACTTATTCAAGTTATTTATTGACTTATTAGTATGATAACTATACTCCACAACTCTCTCAACATTTAACAAAACCAAGAAGTCACTTCTTGCCAATTCCTAACGAAGACATCCAAATTGTCCCGTCATCTCCACCCACATACCACTCAAACTCAAACTTTAGAGTTTGAGGTAAAAAAATAAACTCTTATAAGATCGCTCTCTTCTCCGTTTGTCCGTCTTTCCATGTGTCACCACCGATTTTCTCAGGAACGGGTGGACCTAGCAAGTTGAAATTTATACCAGTTACTGAGGTCTACGTATAAGACCCTATTAAGTGTATAAAAATCAAGGTCCTGAGTCAACACGATAAAAAGATATGGGCAAATTAAGATTTTCGCGAAAACTTGCAAGTACCTAAATTTACCTTAATTTTCAACTTTTTTTATTTTTCGGAATTTTTCCTTTATTTGTGCTGTAAAACCTTGGTTTTAATCAATATTGACAATTCTAGGTCAACCAGCAGTACCCTATAGGTTTTGGGTCGAAAACCTATATGGTAGTTCCCGTTGACCTAGAATCTCAAAATTTTGCAAAAAGCAAACTTGCACAAATAAAGGGAAAATTAAGGTAAATTTTGGTACTTACAAGTTTTCGCGAAAATCTAAATTTGCCCATCCTTTTACCAATAATAATGTATAACAATTTTATTATGGAGGTATAATCAGTACGGAACCCTCGGTGCGCGAGTCCGACTGGCTCTTGACCGGTTTTTTTCAAGGCTTTGAATTGTCAACGGGTCGGTCGGTCAGAAAGATGAAGCTAGTTGCCCAAGCGTAGTAGGTACACACGGCTACACATCAAGCTATACATTTCCAGTATAAGCTGACCTCTTATTGTACGGAAATCCTATACAATGCGAGATCAGCATAAACTGGAAATTTATAGCTTGATGTGTAGCCGTGTGTACCTATGGAGAAGAACGAGTTAGAAACTCCATGGACACTCTTTTAAATCAAAATATTGGTTATATCATTCATGTTGAAATTGTACATGTGAGAACAACGTAGAAAGACGTCCACGTTGAAAACATCCATAGTAGAAAGATAAAAACAAAAACAATTCAAAAATTCCAATAAGCCGTGGCAGCTCCCTAGTCCCTATTGACGGCGCCCGTACACGAAAATGACGCATGGATCAGTACCATTCAGCTCAACTATTTTGAAGGGAGCTAAATGATTCAACACACACACCACAAATTGAGAAAAATAACTAACATCTCACGGGGTCCGATAGAGCCGATGCCTGCCGGGGTTGCGGTTATTGTCTGAAAGGGTTACCGTGGTCCCTGGCAATATAGGCAAATGAAGGAACACGGGTTGGTTTTAGTCAGTAAGAGTCTGACACACCCTCTCGCTCCACCCAGAGCGGGAGAATTTATTTGATAATTTCGAACCCAAAAAAAAAGAAAATAATAACTAACACAACCTTCTTTCTACAGATTCTTGCACCAGACTATACCAACACAATGAGAGTAACGTTTTCCCTATACTGAAATATAAGATTTCCATCTGTAGCATTAGGATTATTTTCTTAGTTGATGGGACCATTTGTGTTAATGGAATGGCCTCGTAAATATTGCCTTCCGTCTTGTAAATCTTGATTGACTTATGTTTATTTATTAGCTATAATCTTGTTATATTTTTGTGATGTACTAGCTTTTGCCCATGTCATCGCCCGCGTGGATGTCGGAAAATATCCCACGGGAACTTACTTCCCGATTCTTCTTTTCATATGGTTAGTGACTAACCAGTTGTCACAGTTGGCTCTCACTTGGCTTCACGTGCCGTCGAGAAATATCGCTCAGGCATGCCGGTTTCCACACGATGTTTTCCTTCACCGTTTTTGAAGCAAGTGATAATTATACAATACGCACATGAATCTGAAAAGTCAGAGGTGCGTGCCTTGGGTTTGAACTCGAGACCTATGACTTGGCAGTCCAACGGTCACACCATCAACACTACTTTCGGACTAAAAGTATCTTATGTGTTAATCCAGGTAAATATTGTAATAATTCCGTAATACATTGTTTTCATATAACTGTATTGGTTTACGCGGCGCACGCCAGTAAAGCTTGAAGTAGGCATAATTTTTTCCGACATCTTCAACAACAATCATCGCCATATTTCAGCCAATTTACAAAGAACTTTAAAGAATTTCACACTTAAACCTTCCTCATGAATTGCGTCATCCATTAAAGAAAACCGTATGAAAATCTGTTTGGGAGTTTTTGAGTTTTTCGCGTTTATACAGACAGACAAACGCGGCAAGAAATTAGTTTTAGAATGAGTAGTGATTTGGTATTTTCTGTGGCTTTTGCTGACGAAGATAGAAGTGAATGCTGATGGTAGTACATCGTTATGATGCCTTATATTACTTTGGATAATGCTTCTCCATAAGCATAGTAGTAACGAAGAAATGTAATACAGAATGGCGCTTATTATAGTTATTACAGTAATTATTGAGAAAGCTGTTTTATTTTATAACTAGCAACCCGTCCCTACTTCGCATGGTTTTTACGACTTGACAAAACATCGAGATTTCTTAATTATCTATGTTTAATATTAATGTTTTATACGTATAAGCCTTCCGGAATACATTCTCTAAATTAAGAAAGAAAGAAAGGAAATAAATTTACTTGACCCGGATTAAGGCACACAAATCAAAAACAAAAAACACAGAAAGCTTAAAACAGTATTGTGTGCCTCACGACTGCGACAAATAGGCCCAGTTCAGCATAAATGCCAGACAACCAGTGCATGACGCTGGTTTTTAACTGAACCTTATGTTACGAGAACGTCTTACGGATGTAAATCGGTTTTATAGATTATGTTGAAAATCTCATCAAAATCTGTTGCGTATTTTAGAAGATCGACGCGGACATACAGACAAACGCGAACAGCGACTTTTTTTAATATGTAAGGATAAAAAGGTACCTATCGTGAATTCCACTAGAGTCTAGCTCTGGCAGAATTATAAGAGTAGGAATGGGAGTTCCATTCCACATTTTTTTTTCACGCAACACCAATTCACTATACCTTTTTATAAAATATAACCGGAGTTATAACTCTAGCGATATTTCGACTATGTTCCAATGTGAGTTTTAACGGGTAAAAAATAAAATTGTCCACCAATTAAAATACCCAAAGAAATTTTAAAATTCTAAAACTCACTAACATTCCCACAATAAAAGAAAGAAAAGCTGTGCAAAAATGGGTTTTGCGATTTAACACCTCAATATAAACAACGTAGAAGTAGAAAATATACCGGTTACAACCACTCTATGTAACACGCCATCTCTCACGAAATGCAGCGGTCTGTACTTAAAAGTTTTTGTACAATTCTTTTACAGTACGCAGAAATTTCTTAAGGCGGCAATTTATGTGTCCCTTTACGCGAAATAAGCCGTTAGGTGGGGCTTACTTCTGTCGGAAACAATACCGTTTTATTTATTGGGTAATGATTTAAAAGAGAGTTGTGAAATTTTCGCGTTTTTTTCCGGAGTTTATTTCGTTTTTGTTTCAAAGCTGTATATATTTAGGTATGGAAATGAAAGAATATTATGAAGGTGTTGAGGTTATGGGGACATGGAAGCTTTTACTTTTTACTATACTCCATTTGAAATAGAATTAGACATCTAAATAAACCTTTTTAACAGTTCGTTCCGCTCAATCGATTTCGTCTTCTATACCGTAGGCATAAGGATGGCATTAAAAGCAAACAAGTGGTTACAATACCAACTGTTTACTGCAGCTACCATTTGTCATGCTACCAACGCAATAGGAGTCAAAATCGGTTGAAAAGACTGTAAAAAAGGTTTATTTAAATGTCTAATCTTATTTCAAATGGAGTATAGATGTAGCAAAGTAACAAAACAATATCAGTTCGATAGCTTGACCAGATAGGTCAACGTTTGCACGTACAACACAAACTTTAACAGGAGAAGATCTCAATAAAACTATATTAAAGCAGCAGATATTAACTGGATGAAGAAACATTTAGTGCAGCAGCAAGAACATTGTTTTGAGACTGGTGTTTTACAATGCTAGATGAAGAAATAGGAAACATGTAATGACAGCCTTGATTGACGTAAGAACAGACATAAAATACAAAATGTGAATGCCATCAATCCTATAGACAAAATCCTTTAGCCATTGATGAATACAGACAAGGATGTTTGCAAAGAGAACAATATCGCCAATTCCTGAAAACAAGATTCGTAACAATTTGATATGATGTCTAGACAGCGAAGGATTAAGGAAGGTCACACATGAAAGAAGGAAGGGAGATGTGCCAAAGAAATATTTCGATGTGACCTATATCAAATAAAGTCTTATGTTCTCTGGTGTGTGTATAAGTAGATTGCTGTCAGAAAATGAATGGTTTGACTACAATAAAAATACATTCATACAAAATATCAAGCTTTTTTTCCCGAAAAAGTTCACAGGGATGTTTTACACGTTTAATTAGCCATAGGTTTCATGTATTAGAGGGCGTGCCTAATGCCATCTTCATCAATAGGAGGGACTTCCCGAATACAGCAGCCGCAATTGCATTCGTGGATCTTTGACAGTCGTTACTTATCGTCAGAAGCCCGAAAGTCTGACAACTAGTCTTAGCTAGGGCCAGCGTGTTACCCAGTAACTGGGTTGTGATCAGATAGGTAGTCGATCCATGTAAAATATCGGTATTCAACTGCATCCGGTTAGACTGGAAGCCGACCCCAACATAGTTGGGAAAAGCCTAGGCAAATAATGAAGACTTACCGTAAGAACATAGAGGCAGTCAAAGATGACACAGTGTTGTCAACTCGAATAATTTCTAGTATGAGATGTTATTGATGCAGGCGTCTGTTCACCAAGGCTCTGTTTTCTGCTTCTTTGACTTGGTTAGATTTGGTAATGCGAGGACTGCTTTTATTTTAACTTCTTGTCGATAAACTGTTGATAGAATATTAAATTCACATTATAACTGGTATAAAAAAAAAATGTACGAACATAATGGGCAATGGGCCGGCAATATTAACCTAGAATCGATGACTTTTGGGGTGGATGTATTCTTCACGAATCGGCAAACGTAAGGTAGGACGACCTTAAACTAGGTGAAGCGACGATCTTCGCCGAGTGGCTGGTAGCAGCTGGATGAGAGTTGCCAATAAACGAGTTGAATAGCGTGCAATTGGACAGAACTATGTCCAGAACAGCTGTAGTAGGCTGATGATGAAGACGTACATAAACATTATGAATCCTAAGCTAGGATGTTTGATAAAAAGTGACCCAGTAAAGCATATCGTCTCCATTCGAAACTCTCCGAAGGACAACGTTTATGACGCAACGAATTTGTCTCGAATCTCTGGCGGTACGGTAGTCGCAGTATAATCCTAGGCGAGTGCAATATGCAGTGTAAGACAACGGCTTACATTGTTTTTGGCTGCGTCATGCCTTCGGCTTTATGGAGTATGGTTATTACGTGCTTTTATTTGTTTGTCTTGTCTTGCAGGTTTTTTTCTTGTGGTGATATTGAAACGCAATATGGATTTTTGCTATGAAAATATTCTTGGGTACTGTTTTGTCATACGAATGATGTAACCAGGATTTTGTGACTTTAGCCAGCTGTGGGCTTTTCTTCGTTTGTAATAATCTCCAATGTTGGTGAGATAGGAACCTTTTGGCCTCTTACAGGACTTTCTGTTTTTATTTTTTTAAGTTTCTGATCTTCTTTCTTTCAATGTTTGTTATTTTGTATTAACTTGGTTTAAAAATAGTGTTAATGGAGTTGCTTGGCCATTCTTGTTTATAGGAATATACGCTTGGAAGGGCAAATAGCTTCAATTTTCCAGTTTCAACTTTCTATGTGACCTTGACAATTCCGTAGAGTTTATGAATAAAAGCTGTGAGTTTGAGTTTGCATAAGAATACCTTAAAAAAATGACTACGGTACAGTTTGATTGGCAGTAGTGATTGATTGGGTTTTCCAACGGGCTTGCACTAGGTACGAGTAAAATTTTCGCACGGTTAAATATTTGTATGGCACTCAGATAGTTGTTCCGGGTTGAATGTTTGCGAATGTGAGATTTGTTTGTAAAAATCATCTCCAATAAAACAGAAAAACTTTTTTTTTTCGATCTGTTGCAATTTTGGCAACAAAACAAACAAATTCTAAAATCTTCGCAATTTCAGCAATACATTAACTCACGCCTTCTTCTAATAGGGGTAGGCAGAAATTAAAAAAAAAAAAAAAAACATTTTATTTTTCTTTATATTACTTTATTCAAAATTCTTATAAACGTAGAATTTATCTGAATCTTCACAGAAATTGGTAAAGTTACAGATGACCACTCGAAAACAAACACAAAATATACGGACAATAGAACTGACATTCAGACTGTCGCTATGGACTGACGGAAGCGTTTGACAAACATGCGGGCCTTCACACGGCTTAGTATTGGATGCCCGTTTGTCATCTGCGCATTACCATAATTCCACTGACGATGATGAATCTGACCGTGTTATAAGCCGTTGTATAAGCAGTCGTTTCAAGCTTGTTGATTAGCTAATATTGTAACACGGTATGAACACTTGAGCTTGCAGCTATGATTATGCTAGTACATTCAGCTTCGTTTGTATCCGTTTAGTTAGCTCGGAGGTTTTAAGATCGCTTAATGTTGCACTAGTCGACAGCTCGAACTCGTTGGTGGGCGTGGCTAATGTACATCCTATTTATTACAGTTATTTATTTATTTCGTTTTATTTATTTAGTATTTATATATCTAGTTTTTATTTATTTAGTGAAATAGACGATGATTTATAACGAAAACGAGCGCGTAAAATTTCATGAACATAATTTTGACCCTATGTCTCAACTAAAAAAAAAAAAAAAATATTTGAATTTTTGAATAATTTATCTAACCTTATACGGTTTTTATTTTGCCATTTTCATACTACATAAGTTACTTATTTACGCCCAAAGACAAGTTAAAAATAGTGTTGAAATATGGAAGTTTCGACGCCCATGTCTTCCAAACCAATTTTTTTTCCAATTCTACTTCCAAACAGGGCTAGATAATGACAATACAAATTGATATACTTTTTAGTTTTGAACGAACATCGTCAAACAGACGACTAATCACCATTCTACGTTTGTATGGAAGAATAACCGACTAGTGCAACCCGAATATAACTGGAGGTTTTAAAGTATTTTCTAGGATAGTCGTAAAAAATTCAATGTTAAAACAGTCTAATATTTTAAAGCTACCTCGTTGGTCTTGTGGTTGCAAGCGTTACTGCTGAGCGTGAGGTCTTGGGTTCGGTTTCCAGGTCGGGCAAAGTGTTATTGGGCTATTTTATCGGAAATTTCTCATTAGCAGCCCGGAGTCTGGAATTTGTGCCCGATGGTGGCAATCGGTTCGACCCCTATAACATGAGACTTAAACATAACTGGCGAAATGTGGGTGTACTATTTAATTAGTACACCTCTGCCTAACTCCTCGGGGAAACAAGGTGTGATGTTATGTTATATTTTAAAACTTGAGGGATCCCACATAGTGACGTTGTCTGTACTTACCCAAATGTGTGGTGTGGACGTGAGATTTTGAAATCGACAGCGAGTCGCCGACGACCAAAGCGGAAACAAGACGAGAGGGGACGGGACTTGTTTTTCTCGTCTCCAGTCAGCTTCAGTGGAGACGCTGAGCGGAGATGTTTCATATTTGTATGGCGCGATCGAAGCGGAGATGTGAGCTGTAAAAAACATGTCTTCTCGTCTCCGCTTCGGACATCTCCGCACAACTCCGTTTTGGTGGAGACCAGGTCTTATGAGTTTGTGATGATAGAAGCAAAGAGATGAAGTGAGAAAGACCTTTGGTATCACAGTATTAGGTACTGTATCTAGGTATTAGGAATTTAATAAAAGTAGAGAAAAATAAAACTTTTCCCGAAAATGTATAATCGACTGATCGTCCTACTTGCAAAGCTCATAATCTACACTAATATTAATATTATTAAAATAATAATATTATAAAGAGAAAAGATTTGTATTTTTGTTTGTAATTAATAAACTTAAATACCGGACCGATTTTAAATATTCTTTCACCAGTAGAATGCAATGCAATGTAGATGTTATCACTGAGTAACATAGGCTATAATTCATAAAGATAACACGCGGGCGAAGCCGCTAGCGGAAGCTAGTATTTTATAAAAAAAATATTTTATGTTAAAACATGCTCGTATAATTTTAATTTTATTTATTTATTTAAATCAGATACGGTGATCCATATTTATTTTAGTATACCTACTTAAAAATTACGCTAGTAATCAAAGATTAAAATACATGCCAGAATAATTATTATTATAACTAAAATAATTAACAAACTATTGTAAAACATTTTAAAAGAGTAACGGTGGAGTTTCTTGCCCATTCTTTTCCATACAAAAACAACCTTTTGGAAGGGGCGACTAGAATCAATTATATTATTTTGTAAATTTTGACGTTCAAAAGTGCCTTATATATATGGCCCTATTTGAAATAAATGATTTAACTTTGACTTTAACTATATAGAAATAGGTTATAAAATCAAATTGTAAAATAAAAATAGTAGTATAAGTAGGTAAGTACTAAGTAGTATACTAGCAAAGACATAAATGGACACGGAAAACCTCTGTAACAAAACTATTTGCCTGATTTAGATTTTCGCGCATTTAGAAGTTCTTCATGGGTCATGTGACCTACGAGATATAATTATACCTACTTAACGTTTGTCAAATGACATTTAATAACAGGAAAAATGAATTTAATATATTTATTGAGAGTGGAAGAGCTCATGGCTAAGTAATAACAGCCGCACGGGTCGATCCATCAGGTTAAGTTAAGCTTGCCAGGGTTGGTCCGTAGATGAGTGACCATCTTTACATATTGAGACTCCTCCGTGCCTCGGAAAGCACGTAAAGCCGTTGGTCCTGGCTGTCTTTCGTAGATTTTTGACAGTCGTTACGTGTCGTCAGAAGCCCGAAAGTCTGACAACCAGTCTTACCAAGAGGTATCGTATTAGTTAATAGGTTAATGGGTTGTGGAGGTCAGATAGGCAGTAGCTCCTTAATACCACTGTTATTCAGCAGCATCCAGTTTGACTGGAAGCCGACACCAACTGGAAGTTGTGAAACGGCTAAACAGGTTGATTGAGAGTGAGAAAAATGCAGTTTTTAGCTCTTACACTTGTAAAAGGTAGAAACTGCATTTAAATTTTTTTTTTGTTTTTTTTTTTTCTGTAATGTATTTAAACCCCGACCTTTAAGTTTTAGAGCTTAACCCACAGCTAAAGCGACCGAAGGAAAATTCTATAATAATTCGATCTTAAACACAAACAAAGTTAAAACTAGTTTTTCCTTAGTTCCAGTTTGTGTTTCCACTTTGAAATCCGATCCTAAAGACAACGCCTAACAATTAGCTTGAGTTTATCTTAATTTTAGGCTAAGACTTATATTTTCTTAGAACTTCAAAGACTTCTAAAAATGTTTGTTTAAGAGTATTTCTGTGTTTAAAACTGAAGGTTTTTAGGCTGATTAGGTTATTTCGCTGAATAATTAAGTAACTTTAATTCTCTATATCCTAGCGAAAACAAACTTGATATTTATTTGAAATCATTTTCCCCCAAATATTACCACACCCACCGGACCTGTACTTCTCGTATCCAGCAGATTTCCTTGACCTTCACCAGGACAGAGGAGATTGACTTTCCATCAGAGCTATTATTTAAAATGAGGTATTTCAAGACATTCAAGCATTCACCTTCTTTGTCATCACTACTATGTATAATTTACGACTATCTAAAGTATTCGCTGGATGCAAGAAGCACAGAACCGGTCGAAGTGGTGGTGCTTGGGGGAGGCCTATGTCCAGTAGTGGGCGTCTTTCGGTTGAAATGATGAACCAAAGTATGTACTAAATATTGTATGATATCTGTCTTTACTTTTTCATAGATCGACATCAAAATAACACAGTTTTTAATAACGCGTAGGTGACTAACTAGCGTATGGCGATTCCTTTCAGAAACTAGATCTACTAAGGCTTCAAATCTGGACCATTTACCGACCCAATTTCCAACTTCAAAACGCAAATTGTATTCGAATAGAAACTCCATAGTAATAACTGAAGGTTTCCATTTTTTGTTGTGAGCGGAAAGAGCGCAATATGCCAGTGAAGAGGCTCTTAGGTACTCTCAGCTTTTTATGGCTCGACTCAGCCTGGGCAATGACGAGCTCTAAACAACTAAGGCTGCTCGAGCAACTTATGAGCATGATGCTTGAACGTTATAGTTTTGCCTGTCATTTATGAGTATTATTATGTTTTTTTAAGAGGTTACAAGTTGAGTTATAAATGTTAGAAAATTGTTTGGATTTTCTATGTGTTCTTAATGTCTTAATTATTATGTTCAAAACATAAGCAATCTTAAAAATAGCTTTACAGTTATTAACATAACTAACTATTTACACTAGGTACTAAATTAATGTTGTTAATGATGGATATTTTTAAAGCTGCTAAAATGTTCTTGACCCTTCTCATCAACTTTGATTTCTATGTTACGTCAAGGGTTTATGTAATGGCGGCACAGGTTTGATGGTTTCATTCAGAAAAGTAACACATAATGAACGCTTTCTCACCGTTCACGTAAACGCTCACAATTAAGTAGCTGTAAGAATAACTATTTACCTACCTATTTGAATTAATATTTAATTACGAATTAAATCAATACGATAATGCGGTTTTATAGTATTACAATTTTACAATTATAATCCAATTCAATTCAATCAATAACAATCAATTCGTAGAGCAGTAGTTTCCCAGTTGTAACGGTCACGGCTTACGATTTGTAGGTCGTTGGTTCAAAACGGTGCAGGAAAACATCGTGATGAAACCGAAATGTACGAGAATCAAAAACTTCGAAAACATGTGACATCTACCAACCCACACTGAAGCCGCTTGATGGATTACAGCCCACAGAGAGGAGGCCTGCATCCCAGCAGTGAGATTATTATAGGCTTTTTATGCTTCACTCACACTCTTTAAATCACTCTTTAAAATTATATTGTTTCAAAATATTTGTTACATCATTAATGTTAAATTTATAATTATAAGTGAGAACGATGTAAAAAATACTTCAAAGCGTCCAGAATACAGCAAATAGAAAAAAAAAATATATCAAAAAAAAAAAACATAGCCGTGGATTTCAACCAACTGCATTAATACCTTAGGATGACTTGCAGCTTTTACTTACATCTCGATTTAAACTAGACTTAGGCTTTAACTTAATTTAGTGATTTGCATGTCATCAATTTAGCTTAAATCTGGATTTAAATAAACGTCAAAGTTAAAACGGCCTCTCCGGTCAGTTTAGAGTTGTTAAATCTCAATTTTATAGACAGACGTCATTACAGTCCTATTTTAAATTTCTCTGTTTATTTTTGAAAATGGATTTCTTTTCGCTTAATCATCATGATTTGTTATCGGATGATTTAGAGGATACCGTACAATAGCTAGAGACTCCAATTTTCTCTCGTAGAGTGTACATTAGAAGCGATTTATTAACTACATTATGAGATGACGAATTTTTTGGCGGTCCTGGGGGAAAACTTCATTTGCGAGTTGTACTCGGTGGTCAAGTTTTCGCATGCCTGTTTGACTCCAAAAATTCCCGGTAATAGAAAATAATAATAATTTATTTATTTTAATTTTTTAATATATTTTTTTTCATTAAAATTAAATAAATAACAATAATTTAGCTATAGGGATTTTTTCTACATGTCGTAAATTACATTACATTATTGACAAATCAAATTATTTTTTCTCTATAGAGAAAAACATAAAAGTGATGTGTGTGACTTTTTATTTGAAAACGGAATGCAAAGAATGAATGGCGAATGAGTTATTGACTTATCCCAGTTTAGTTAAATCGAATGTGAAATGTGACTGTGCAAGACATGCTTAGTAAGATTTAAGTCGAGTTTAGGGCAAAATCCGATCTAGGCCGAACTCAACTAGCTTATTTTTTTTTTTTATATGACGTGTAAAAGTGATTCCGATATCCTATTTACAGAATAAACAATTTCATTTCATTTCATCGAGATTTAATTGAACCGAGATTTGTATAATTTTGTTGCAAGTCGCCCTTAATCTAAAACAGCAGAAACCTTAATTTCAAACCCAAAATTGAATAACATACTCTACCGACATATTGAAAGCAAAAACCTCAGAAGAAAACGGGTCACCCATTCATTTACTATTACAACTCAGCCGCCATTGTCTCGGCCCCATTCAGTCAAATTGTCATACCGTAATGTAATTTATCAAGGCGGTGTCATCCCCCTTAAAATTGAGGACGTTTATTCTGAAAACTCGTTTAGAACCTCGCTTTATGGGGTCATAATGAGTATAAAGGAGCTTCAGGTTTTGTATGGTCACTGCATAATTAGGTGCGGAAGGGAAGAAAAGATTTAGCTTTGACATAATTATTAAACATCTTTGTACGCGGTGTTTTGTGCCGTGTTCCGTCGACTAATGGGAGTTCTTCTTTACATACCTACACACATAAACTCACACCATCTTTTGCATCGTTTACATTCATACGTCTGACGCCCTAGTGTGAGTTTATTTTAACCATTTCGACTTTACGCATCGACCGCGTTCGGCGCTCCGATTAGCCCTTCACTGGCCTTTACTGGTAAAGGGCCAATCGGAGCGCCGAACGCGGTCGATGCGTAAAGTCGAAATGGTTAAAAGAAACTCACACTAGAGCCTCTGGTCCGTATACACGCATGCCGGTTGCAAGTACTACGCACCTGACCTTTCTGAAGAACATCACCAATAAGGTTACTATTTTTCCTGGGCGTCCTCTCCCGGCGTTTCCACTCACATCTGCTTTCTTCTTTCAATATGATAATTATTAGTTTTATGGTTATAATCAATGACGTGAAACAACACAGTTCGGAAAGTATCAACTTTCCCAACTAGGTATGTACTTTAGAGCCCTTATGGAATACTTAGTCGTAAGTTCTGTAAATCGGTAACTATAATAATTATATTTGAAGTGTATTTCATCTAAATACGCTTCGTTAATAATGTAAGGTCTTTCATGAGGTTAACTCCGCTGCCGCGAGAAATCACGGCACAGCGGACAGAGCTCCGGCGGGATCTCATGGCGTCATGGAGAGTGCGATTGTCGCAACCCAGCGCTGGGCACGTCACAATTGCGGCGATAAGACCCCTCTTTGAGGAGTGGCTAGAGAGGCGCTACGGCGTCCTCACCTTCCACCTGACGCAGGTCCTCACCGGACACGGCTGTTTCGGGAGATTTCTGCACAGGATAAGGCGGGAGGAAACGCCCGGGTGTCATCATTGTGTGGATCGCCCGGAGGACACGGTGGAGCATACGGTGGAGGTCTGCCCAGCTTGGGCGGAGCATCGCCGTGTCCTCGTGGAGGCGATCGGCGGCGGTGATCTCTCGCGTCCGGCCCTGGTTCAGGCCATGGTACGGAGCAAGAGGAAATGGGAGGCCGTCACCTCCTTCTGCGAAGCGGTAATGCTCGCGAAGGAGGAGGCGGAACGCGTGAGGGAGAGGAAAATGTCGCGCCTTTGTTTTCGCACCCAATAAAAAAAAAGGTCTTTCATGAGGTTTATATATGAGTATATCAGAAAGTTTTATATCAAGGTTGACTGCCCAGAGTAAGTATAAAATTTTGTCACTCCTGCAGAATCTTTTGACTACAAGTGATCACATTTTTGCTGACCACTCCAACTTAACAATTTTTAACGCTGATTTGTAAAGGCCACGTCAAGTCAATATTGGTATGGGTTGAATTTTGAACTCACAACCTTTCCCTCGTCCGTACTCAAATGATCTTACCACATTTCGTCCTAAGGTCAAAGTCCTGCTAATTCCTAATTACAATTCATGGAGCTATAAAAAGAACATTCACAATCAGAACGTTTGGCGATTGTCGACAAAACGCAATTAACTTAATTGAGGAAGACTTCATTTGACTTTTACGGCATTTTGTTTGTTTTTCTCCGGATTCTGTCGTTTTGCAAACGGATAGGGAGATAAAGTAATTTTTTCGTTCTGACTGTTATTTTAGGAAGCGTGACTGGTTGTTTTAAATTATTTCGTGTCTCAACGTTTAAATGTCCCCGAAACGATCAATTGCAATTGCCAATTTTTACGTGATTGATACACATTGATGCGCGAATTGATCACCAAATACAATTGAAGCGATTGACAATATTATTATTATACAAATTGATGGCAGTTAGTCGTTAATCGTTTCTCCCCCTAAGTAAGGGTGATTTTTATTGAGCTATTCGAGAATAACTCATTCCGAGGTGATATATATCGTGCAGTCAGCAAAGTTGGGCTAGTTAAACAAAAATTGTTTAAGAGAAAGGTCAGTTATGTATGGGTAGTTAGTTTTATGGTGTGCTTAGTAAAGAGTAGGTATTCTATTCTCTTTTAAAGTGGGCTGTATAGAGAAAGATGGAGAGTGAGAGGTAGAAAGGAAGAGAACTAATCAAATGATAAATGCTATACCGAAATAATTAATCATAAGCGAGTCTTTTTTTCTTAAAATTCGGTACAAAAAGGAACAGCGAGCTTAATTAATACCTACAAAATAACAATACGATTTTCCGATAAAAAATCCTGTCCTAATTAGCATTTAACAGTCAAAGACATCAAAGTGTGCGTCGAAGACATAAAAATGTGTCTGAAATACATTTTAATACATTGGACCTTTAGAAGCCTAGCGTTAATTTATTGATTTTTAATACAAAGAAATAAAATAGCTGATTTGACTTGGTTCCTATAATAAACTGACCGGTAAAAGATAACTTCCAAGTTTTGATGTCCTGTCTGTGGGTTCGATATACGCAGAGGGCATACAACGCCCTCAGAGTTCAGTATAATAATACTTTCAGGATGTTGTTGGGGCTCCCACGTTACTGTAGTGCGTCAGGAATGTTCGCAGAAGCACGTACTGACGGTTTCAGTACCATTTTACGTAAGAAGACTACTTCTATGATGCGCAGAGTGCGTGGGAGCGGCAATGACATTCCGAAGGTCATTAGTGATAAGCCGTGCTGCACCATTATGGCGCATTGGGTACGTGTACATGTACATATACCCGGTGCGTCTGGTAAGTGCAGCAGATATATGAATTAAATGTTGTTTTTGTTTGTTACTAACATAGCTAATAAGTAGAGTGTATTACTAACATCATATGGATCAAGGTCTGATTTTTTTTATAAGGTACCCTCGACTAAAGAATTGTATGTAGGTCATGGGTTCGAACCCAGGCAGGCGCTTTACTTTGTGTTAATAATTTAATCAACACTGCTCTCAAAACTGTGAAGAAAAACATCGCGGCATCGTGAGGAAACCGGAATATCCTAGAACTAATAAAAAAATCGAAGAAATGTGACATTTACGAACTCGCACTGGGCCCGCGTGGTAGATTACAGCTTACACTCCCTCTCTGCGATGAGCTGGCTGATAATGCGTAAATTTTGAAATATTTTTCATTTCCGGGAAGACCAAAAAAGAAAATATTGGTTTCATTCCTAAACTATTTAAAAATCGCCTTTCTATTAAAATATTTGATAGCAAAAATGTTGGAACAGGAAACTTTATTATAGGTAAAATGCTGGAGTTTGGTGTTCATAACTATTTCAGTATGTGATTGAATATTTATAAAGTGATACATTTTGCATACGTTTATACTTATGACTACTGCATAATAAGTCATTTTCACTTATTTGTGATTTGAAAATCATCATCTGTATAGCAGTTGAATACCAGTATTTGACATGGAGCGACTACCTATTTGACATCCACAACCCATTTACTGGGTAACGCGATACCCCTCGGTAAGACTGGTTGTCAGACTTTCGGGCTTCTGGATAACCCGTAACGACTGGTAATTTGAACACTTTTCCTTCATTCAGACATTTGAATTGTATGAAATCATCACAATATTGTTCCTTCTTTTCCAGAATATTCGCCATCTCTTCTGAGCTATGAAATTTTCATCGTTACAATTTTACGTATATGGCGTAATATTAAAAATTTAAGTCTCTTGTTTTGGCTTGGTAAACCATGTTTTGTTAAAAACAAATCTTTCAAATATATTGCGCAAGGTGTACCCGAGCAAAAGCAATGCAGTCAGAAAAATAAAAAGTAGAAATTTCAAATCGCATCATAGAATTCCCGGCAAATGTGGCACAACATTTGGTAGAAAGAAACAAAGGACTTAACGTAGAACGCCAAAGCACAAAGTTAAATAATTTGCCCGCTGCCTAACTTAAACATTTTCGACAAGTAACTCCAACACAACTATTTAAATGGGGAATGTTTCTGACATCGCCATCTCTCGTTTGAAACTACACGTTACACCTCCCCTTTTAACATATTCCTATTCCAATTAGAATGAAAGAGATGGATGATGCATTCAAGCGACGAATGTGAACGGAAATTGAGTGGACCCTTTTCACTTTAACGCCAAAACTCACTAAGTCGCGGATAAAGAAACTTTTGGCTTGTAAATGGTTGAAATATTTGCAAAAAGTGTTTCCTGGTCGAATAGTTCGCTGTCAAACTGTTTCATAGCTGTTTTCCTTTTGATGTCACCATTTTGCTTCCATCGTTTATAAAAGGACAATACTCTGAGGAATACTCACATCGCTTCAGTAAATTGGACAAGGTTTGCGATAGCAGCAAACAATTTTGGATTTGGGAGCTTTGTTTTTATAGCTATATAAACAAAGCTCCCAAATACAAAAGCTTTGGTTTCAATATTATTCGACATCACAGCCTAATTAATAAGAAACTCAAGTTCATGATGTATCTAAACAATTGGTCGAAACGCTAACAAGGGAATAAGTATCGTTGGCCACTGTTTATACTTTATACTTTGTAGACTTTTTAAATTTAAAAATCCTTCCTTAGTGACAAATTTCAAGCTTCTAGACCTAGTGAGTGAAGGTACTAATGAATGAATTAAGATTTCTTATTAAGTAGATTCCTCAGTAGATTTGTTATTGGGTTTTTCCATCTGGAATTTCTCAGTAGCAGCCCGGAGTCTGGATTTGTGTCCGGTTGATGGCAATAGGCTCGCCTACTATTACATGGGACTTAAACATAACTGGCGAAATGTGGGTGTACTATAGGTACACTTCTGCCTTACCCTTCGGGGAATACAGGCGTGATGTTATGTTATGTGTGTAGATTCCTCAAGACTGACACACATTTATCCATTTATCCATTCGACTAGACCTACATGAATAAAATAGACTCCTACTTTGTCTACCGGAATCCTACATCAGCTAGCCGAGTTACAACACATCTATATTTATACTTTTTCATTTTTAAACTGAATACAAACCACAATTTTGAAAACAAACGCCTCCATAATTTGTTGGTCATTAAAAAACAACCTCCAGTGGGTCGAAATGACACTGTGGACAAAACAAACGACCGTCGGATGAGTCTCCAAGTCACGGGTCACAAATTGTTTTTGTGGGAATCCTAATTATTTCCACTTGGTGGTTTTATATGTAGATAGAGAATTTGGAAGAGACTGCATTATAATTGGTGGAGTTAAGGAGGTGGCAGTTCTTTCTTATTTTCGTAATTAGTGGCTTAGAGATCATGTTTTTCAACTACAATATTAGATTTGAATTTGATAAATTCATCCCAACTACGGAACCCTTCATTGTGCGTAGTCCGACACGTACCTGGCCAGTTTTTTTTTTACATCGTTCTACATATAATTTTAAGTTCAACATTAATGATGTAACTAATATTTTTGTAACAATATAATTTAAAAGAATGTCCATGGAGTTTATTACCCGTTCTTCTCCATGGGTACTTCTACGATTTGGAATGGGGCAACTAGCTTCATATTTCTAACTGACTGACTCCTTGACAATTAAAAAGTGCCTGTAATTGGTTTAATTGAAATACTTGCTTTGAGTTTAAGTTTTTTGAGTTTGAAAAACCCAATAACACTTTACTCGACCTGGATTTCGGACCCAGGACCTCACGCTCGACAGTAACACTTGCGACCACTAGACCAAAGAGGTAATCAATACTTTTAGTTATTTAATTACAAAACTGAAGACTGTCTTTAGCTTATTAATCACATGACTGAACTAAGTGCGTGTATATGAAACAAATTCGAATTCAAAGGCGCCATGATTTTATTTAAATAAAAACATTGATTTGTGAAAACATTCATTTTAAATTATCAATAATATAAAGTATTCAATTTATTTTTAATATTATTTTTTACTATTAATATGAATAATAAAAAATAAAAATAAAATATAATTATTTTATTAGAATTTAGTTACAACGAATGTCGAGAATTCAATATCACTTTATGTGTCCATTCCTTGTAAGCTTCTACATCTGCAATTTCTACTCTTAGCACGTTGCAAACGCAGCCACTATATCCAATAACGATGCAAGCTTGTCAACGTTTATAGTTGCTATTTTTTTTCTCTAGTGTTTTAAATAAAAGAGTGCCAAAATAAGTATGTTTTTATGAGCCTTATTTCCGTGGTTACTTTCCGAGTGTGTTTTTAAGGAAAATTATAAAGGATAGGTAGCAAATGTTGTACAATTTGAATACTACCAAAACCGGTGGTTTTAATTGGCTCAGGTAATCTACGTCAATACTTATTTTGATGTACCCATGTAAGAGGAAGTTGTGATAAGCGTATTATTCATTCTTAAATAAAATTTAATCATGGTGCCTCCTCTTGGTGAGAGGGAGTGGGCCGTAGTTCACCACGCGGGAGCAATGGGAGTTGGTAGATGTCAGATGTCTTTGAATTTTTGGTTCTAGGACATGCCAGTTTCCTCACGATGTTTTCCTTCACCGTTTTGCGAGCAAATAGCGCATGCTGTTGTAAAAATATTAACTAGTCAGAAAGTTGGTAGTGTGGCTAACCTGTCCAGAGGGCCTAGCCAAAGTGACCTTTTATCAGCGATGATGAAAAAATAAAACCTGTATTAGATTGGCATAAGCTGCCGAAAAGCTTATGTCAATCCTGTTGAAAGACATTGAAGACATACGGAACGCTTTGAAAGCGATTGTCACTTGGTTTCGCCAAACTTACATTGTATAAGCATGATGAGCCTATAATATTCCCAATCCTGGGACACAAGTCTCCTCCCTGTGTGAGGGAGTGGGCCATAATCCACTAGGCGGGCCAGTGCGGTTTGGCGGATGTCATATGTCCTCGAATTTTTGGTTCTAGGATATGCCAGTTTCCTCACGATGTTTTCCGTCACCGTTTTGAGAGCAGTGGTAATTAAATAATTTACACAAATTAAAGTGTCTGCTTGGGATCGAACCCACGACTACTACTCTTAAGTCGCGACTGTTACCACTGGGTCACCACAGCTCTACACATACATTGAGGTATCACCATTATGTAAGTGCCAATAGCATTTATCACCATTATGTAAATGCTATTGCAATGCAACGATCATGGTGTAATTCATAGACGAGCAAAATACTTGGAAGTCAACACTGTAATCAATATATTTCATCTATCTCAATGAATAACGGTGAATTATTTCACTCAAAGTTTAATACCGGGAAACATCTACGTTCTCTGTAACCACTCAAGCAAAGTACCTTGTCTCCAGAGAATTCAGAGCGTTTACTTCCCAGATTGCTCATCTCGGAATAAAATGAAAATTCAAATAGGTATTGTTAACTCAATCAATACTGGCTCTCGGAAATCCTTTAATAAAGATTACAAACCCGAAATCTCCGAGTTTGGTCCCGTAGCGGCCGCTTACAGCACTAATGGACGATAGGAAGGCATTTTCAATTTTACCTGAGAATTTGCATCCTCAATGAGATTGAGTCTTGATGGCATTTCGACGTTGATCTAAGAATTTGCATAAAAGTGAAAAAAAATGGCCTAGAGGTGTTTGCCTTTTGGAATATTTAATTAAAGGGATGTTCGGGATGAGTGCGTTGTTTCTGGTCGAGTTTTATCAAAGATTTTTTTTTTGTTTTTCTTCAACCTTAAACAAACTCATTATTTATTTCGTTCCGATTACCTTTCATCTTATGCCATTTACATTGGATATTTACTTATAAATTCTACCCTCATCATTTTTAGTGTGTTGATGAAAATCCGCATCACTATTTTCTTCTTCAATCTTTTCTGGAGCCAAATATGATATAATTTTATGTCAGTTAGTCATCACCTCTTGAGAACTTAACGGCATCAATCCATCATCGTCGTCTGCCTAGCCGTTTCCCAACTATGTTGGCGTCAGTTTCCAGTCTAACCGGATGCAGCTGATTACCAGTATTTTACATGAAGCGACTGCCTATCTGACCTACACGACCCATTTACAATACGATACTCCTTCATAAGACTGGTTGTCGGAGTTTTGGGCTTCTGGTTATCAGTAATGATGGCATTAATTCATAACCTCTTAAGAACGTTGGCAACGTCGCAAATAGCTGTCAAATATTTATTTGTTTTGATTAATTTGGCAATATTACTATATGGAAAAAAAAAAGGCTAACTAGTGAACTAGAATATTAATAATGAATTGCAATTATAACACTAAATTTGATGTTGTAACAGTTTTAGGTGTAAAAAAGGCATTTGGAACGTTTCCAAATCCTTTTTTTACATCTAAAACTAAATAATCGGTGTTACGATAGTTATTACTGCATTTCATAATGAATATTTTAGGTCACTAGTTAGCCTCATTTCGTATTTCCATACAGTCATATTGCCAAATTTATCAAAACAGCGAAATAAATATTTGACAGCTATTTGCGACGTTGCTCACTTTTTGTATAAACGCTCTTAAATATCTTTTATCCACAAGCCTTTTATTCAAACATCGAAAAAGAATAACCAAAATAAAACTATTCTTATTTCATCTAAACTGCATTCAGATTCCGTTGCGATACTAGATGTAAATGATTCATTCGAACTGTCTACGTCTGTGTCGACTTTATCTCGCTTTCTGTCTGTCTGTTTAATTAAAATATACACTATTTATTTAGTGCTAATTTCATTGAAATACTAAGATTACAAAGAACTTGGGAATCTTTGTAATCTTAGTATTGAAATAGGAATAAGGAAACTGAATTGGATAAAAAGAAACGATTTTTCACTTTACAGTGGACTTCTGGAATACGTCAATGGGACAGAAAAAAAAAACAATTGTGTACCTATTGCGGTTCATGAGATACAGCCCGCTGACAGACAGACGGACAGCGGAGGCTTTGACAGACAGACGGATAGGGTTCAGTTTGGCACCTTTCGGGTACGGAACCCTGAATAAATGCTTAAGCCAGCAGCCTACTTGCGTAACACACAATGGCAATGCCTTCATTTTGACAATTCAACAATATTCATTGCGTTATTTACGTTGTCGAAAAGATGAATTTTTAAAACATATTTTAGCAATGGATTATGAATATCCTTCGGATTGTGATTTTTATAAGTGTGTTATACAATTTGGGGTGCTGATTTTTTCTTGTAACACATAGCACAAGATTCAGATTTGATAATTGCTGGCTAAGCAAGCAATTTATAGTGCAGTGTTGTCTATAATTTTACCCAAAAAGCCAAATTATGCATTAACTTTAACAAAACAACCGTCTCTGTGGTCTGAAGGCTCTTTCAAACAGGCGCGACACGCGACGCGACACAAAGACACCGCTCGTCGCGCGACGAGCGGTGTCTTTGTGTCGCGTCGCGTGTCGCGCCTATTTGAAAGAGCCTTTAGTGGTTAGACCACCTGTCTCAGACCCAGACCCCCGGGTGCGATTCCCAGCGGGATAAAATTTTCTGCTCGGTTTGGTTGGTGGTAGGGCTTATTCCAAGTCCACCTGGCTAACTACCACCATCGTATCTACATCTGTCGACATAACAACAATGTTAACAGCATTATGTTGTGTTTCAGTAGTTAAAGGTAAGATAACCAGTTCCTCTGTGATTTGAGGTTTCACCAACCCAACACATTTGGCCTGATCATCACTTACCATCAGGTGAGATGCAGGCCAAGTGCTCCCCGAAGAGGACAAAAACAAAATTGCAGTGAGATATTGTTTAAGCACAAAAGCTGTTGAGAAATTAATTCGCCGTGAAGGCTAATTGGTAAATACAATCTTAAGTTTAAATCAATTTACCTTTCAGCGCGATAGAGTTGCATTAGCTCTGATAGTAAATTGTGTTTAACTTTCTTTTTATTGTTCTTACTACTTATTTACTTTTTGAGCGGGTCATGAAGTCAGCGATAATACTTTTAATGTTCAAGAGTTTTTGCTCATTCATTCTTACTTATTCTTCAGTCAGTAACCCCATTGGTTGTAATCTGAACCGTCTCTACAACGAGATACAGAATCGAATAAATTGATCTTCGACCACAAGAACCCTTTAGTCGTAAAGGGTTAAGATAACCCCGCTGTCTTACAACCCCCAACCTGCAGGTCGCGTACTATAACTCGTTTTAAAACGTCTTGAGAATCGGATCAAATCGTTTTGAAGGTCGAACAAGTTCTGGGGCTGAATACAAGAATACAAACGTCTATACAAAAGGTATAAACTTGTTTACACGATCCGATATTGTAGCATTTTAGGGTTGAATTCAATTTAGTATATTTGTGTTCGACGATGCTGTTTATTTTCGGATTTTAGGGTTGATGCCCCGTCTGAATATAATCAGGTTTGAAGAGACTTTTGCATTCGTGTATTTTATTTGTTTTTTTTTGTACAATTCCTTTTAATGTTTCAAGAGTGGTGCAAATTGGATTGGTTAGTTTGCATTGCTGAGAGAAGAAATTCAATGTTTATAAAAAAATCTATTTGGTACACACATATTTAATCCAGTGTATTGTGAACATTCAATCCATCTATCTTGCCTTTTCTTAGCTGAATACCAGTATTTTACTTGAAGTGACTCCCTATTTGACCGCCAAAACCCAGTTACTGGGTAACACAAAGCCCTTGGTAAGACTCGTTGTCAGACTGTTGGGCTTCTGACGACTACCCATAATAACTGTTAAAGATCTATGAATGACAGCTGGGACCAACGCCTTAAAATGGATTTCGAGGCACGGAGGAGTCTCGGTATGTAAAAGATGGGCACCCATCCAAGAAGCTGTTATTATTTAGGAGCATAAAGCAGGAATGGAAAATATACATCGTACTGAAATGATTTGTACTACTGCAAAATTCCTCAAGACTTAATAATGGGCTGAAAAAAATGTCAAACTAAACCCGTCTACAAAAATCTGTGGCTAAAGATGCATCAGAGTCACAGATGTCACAGACATAGCGATGCAAAGATTTAGGTAAGCGATTTTCATTACTTGCCCTACAAATAACGCCAACGTTTTCATTTTCAATATTAACCGTATAACTCGGACTGCAGTACAACACATACTGCAAGTATGTGTAGGTACGTATATGCAGCTCTGACAAAGGACACAGATGCTCCACTGTGATTATCTGAGACTAGTTGTAAGGCGCAGACAGATTGCTGGTAAACTAGTTATTGGTTCAGAACGTAGGAATTGCAATATGAAGGACAGCCAACTGTCCAGTTTTTTGTACATGACGTCATCAATTTTGAACGATTTTTATTTGATGTGCGTCTAAGAGATGATACTGGAAAGTTTGCCCCGTCTGAATGTAATCAGGTTTGAAGACACTTTTGCATTCGTGTATTTTATTTGTTTTTTTTTATGCACAATTCCTTTCAATGTTTCAAGGGTGGTGTAAATTGCATTGGTAAAAGATGAATTTCATTGTTAAAAAAATATCTATTTGATACACACATATTTAATCCAGTATATTGTGAACATTCAAACCATTTGCCTAGATTGTTACGAGCTAAATGTCAGTATTTTACATGAAGTGACTCCCTATCTGACCTTCACAACCCAGTTACTGGGTAACACGATATTTATTTATATATGCTTTATTGTACACCACAAAAATACATAACAAAAAAATAAATCAAACACTACAAAATATACAATGGGCGGCCTTATCGCTTTCCGCGATCTCTTCCAGGCAACCTTGGAATGCCACGATACCCCTTCATAAGACTGGTTGTCAGACTTTTTAGGTTTCTGACTACCCGTAACGACTGTCAGAGATCTACGAATGACAGCCGGGACCAACGGCTGAACGTGCTTCCTGCTGCAGCTGCATGCAGGGGTCTCGGTATGTTAAGATGGTCATCCATCGACGCAATGACCGCGGCAAGCGTAGCTAATACAACTCTATCATGTTGAAAGGTAAATAAATTTAAATATGCCCTTACGGCAAATACATTTTTCAACAGTTTTTGTATTTAAATAATATCTGACTGCAATTTTAATTTTAATTTTTTGTTAAAGTAAATGAATTATTTGGCTTTTAGGGTATAATGATAGATAACACTGCACAATAAATTGCTTACAGGAGTGCTGTTCCAAATAATATGCATTATTAATTTATCCTTACATATTACAAAACAAAGTCCCCGCCGCGTCTGTCTGTCTGTCTGTCTGTCTGAACGTGATAAACCCAAAAACTACCAAACTGATTTTCAAACGGTTTTCACCAATGGATGGAATGATTCATGCGGAAGGTTTTAATGTATAATTAATTACGGTTTTGTGTAAATTGGCTGAAATTTGTCGATTATTGCTGAAGATGTCAGAAAAAATCATGCCGACTGGGAGCATTACTGGCGTGCGTCACGGAAATCGTAAAAGTTACATAACATTCATGTTCTACAGTATTTTAATTTTTTTTTTATTGTTTATTTTAAAAAGTTCAACAAAAAGTCCGCAATGGCATATGTATCTCTTCTAAGGATGACCCACAATAAACATTTTTATCTTTCAGAATTTGATAAAAATTTAATTGTTATTTCCAAAGCTATTTTGACCAGAATCATATAAATCCTTATCCAATAAACTATATTACTTAAATATAACATTTAATTTAGATTAAGATATAACTTGACATCATTTCATTTAAATGAATGGTTTAAAACATGTCACATCTTATCTTTTAGCATTACAATCATTGTTTTCTGTTTTTATAGTTATAAGGTGTATTTTGTCTGCTGTAATGCCAATAAATGCTTTCTTCTTTCTTTCTTGCATTTCAAAATTACGCGTAACAAAATACGCTTGATAGATTTTGCGTGATTCTGATCCACATTACACATAACTTTACTAATTAATTTCACTATGTGATATAAACATAATCTAAAATATTCATATATGAATTTATTAAGAAACTGCTCTAATATAACAATATTTTTTCTACATCATTAACACTACTCGTTTACACGTGATTTTCATTATAAAATCATTAAAAGTTGTTTATCGTCGCCTTAAGACAGCACAAACTCAAACTTGCTTGAATAAAACCAATTAAAGGCACTTTTGAACTGTCAAGGAGTCGGTCAGTCAGAAAGATGAAGATATATAGTTGCCCATTCCAAAGCGTAGCGTCTTTTAAATCATATTATTGTTACAAAATAATGTTTACATTATTCATATTAAAATTGAAGAGAAAAGGGTGATAGGCTGAGTTGTAAAAAATATCCTGTTATGCACTAAGACAATATTGTCAATGATAGTTGCAGGTAAAGGGACATGACTGTCTTGCGATGATCAGTGGTAGCCTAGTGGTGTGGCCGTCAGACTGCCAAGAAATAGGTCTCAAGTTCGAACCCAAGGCACGCTCGTCTGACTTTTCGGATTTATGTGCGTATTGCACTTGCTTCAAAAACGGTAAAGGAAAACTTCGTGAGGAAACCGGCATGCCTGAGATATCTTTCTCGACGGCATATGAAGCCAAATCAGAGGCCCATGGGCGGCTTTACAACTCTGACACCAGGTTAGTCACTAACCACACGATAAGAGGAAGACTGTCTTACGTAGGAGCATATATGATGATAGGATTGAAAATCGTGTGGCTTATAGGAAAACAATAGTGCGTATCACATTATGACACTGTCGTGCGAGTTTCTTGGCACACAGTTAGTACTGTTTCGCTCAGTTAACTTGCATGCTCTCACAAGATTTTACTATTTAAAAATGTTTTTGTCAATAGCTTCAAAATAGCAAAATATTGCGAGAACTATTTTAAGAGTTACAGTTAAAATAGGTTCATATTAATAGAGAGTTATGAGGAATAGGGTGTAAAGTTCGCTCATCCCCTGTAGAAAATGGAAGATCCTCCGACCAGACGGATCTTGTCTGGTGGGTTACTGCCTGACGATTGATGTCGGGACGTTGTATATATACTTGTCGCACGGTAAACTCTGCCTGCGCGATGCAAGATTTTGTGTGACGTCAGTGTGATGCGTAGTGTAGATGCCACCACAGTATTAACGTCCGTAGCAAATATTGAGTTATCTTGATATTTGAAGACTCAAGTTCTTTTTATTTCAGTCTGTAAAGTTTTTTGTATACGATAGTTAATTGATTCAGGTGTGACCTTGCGGAAATCCATTATAAAATACAATAGACGTGGATATATTTAGTAACCTGTTCCGCTTAGCTATTTCGAAAGAGCCATAAAAACCCCTGAAAGAAATCGACACGTGTTTCACCTCTCAACAATGCATCCTCAGGATGACGATTGACTTTTCGCGGACTCAAATACGGCGTGTTGCCATACCAAGCGCTGAACGCAGACTCTACGAGAGTCTCTCTCTCAGACGATGCCTCGTTGAGAGGTGAAACATGTGTCGATTTCTTTCAGGGTTTTTTATGGCTCTTTAGAAATAGCTAAGCGGAACAGGTTACTAAATTTATCCACGTCTATTTTATTTCTTTTGTGTACGTATATGCGATCGCATTATTATAAAACCGATTCCTAATTTTCAAATTCGAATTTAAGGGTACATTAGTCGATCATTCTTCCATACAAACGTAGTATGGTGATTATTGTCTGTTTGATGGTGTACTTTCAAAAATAAAAATTATATAAATTTTCCTTGTCATTCGCATATATCAATTTGCATGATCTAGCCTGTATGGAAGCATAATTGGGAAAAAAATATTGGTTTGAAAGTTATGAGCGTCGAATCATCCATATTTCAACGCAAATTTTAACTCATCTTTGTGCGTTTTAAATAACTTACGTAGTATAAAAATGGCAAAAAGAAACCATACAGGAATAGATAATTTATTGAAAAAAATCAAATAATTTTATATTGAGTAGATATATCCAGTACTTTTTCCATAATATCTATACGCCCAATGGCCTGTTCATGAAATTTTATGCGCTCGTATTCGTTATAAATCATCGTCTATTTCACTAAGTAATTAAATAAATAAAAACTAGATAAATAAATACTAAATAAATGAAACTGAATAAATAAATTGACAAAATAGCATGCATATTAGCCACGCCACCAACGAGTTCAAGCCGTTGACTAGTGGAATCTTACGTGTAGATTTTCAATGAGGACGCTTTTCCTGATCCAGAAACCTCTATAGTTAATCGAAAACAAAGCATTTATCAATCATTCATTCATTTATCAATCGACAATGATTTGTAGGTACAGATTCAGCTCAATTCCGTTTCAACAAATCTAAGGTTCTAAATCGCAAGACTAATTAGATAACCTTAGGTGGTTTTACACCGGCGAAGCGAGGCGTGGATGGGATGGGCGAGAATTGAAATCACGCTTACCCTTTTACACCTCAAGATGCCCATCGTTATACCGCGCCGTCTTGCGATGGCCAGCGCTGCCTCGCGCCGTGTGAGTATATTGCCGTGAGAGTATAGTATGCAGCGATGTCTCGCGATGGTCGGAGCAAGCCGGCGCGTACCAGCGCGTGCCAGCGCGAGACATTACTTGTCAGCGTTTGACAGAGAGAGACCGTGCGGGTCCTTGTGCGAGATTTGTATATCCGTTTTACAAAGTTAATAAATACTATATTTTCACAGCAATGAAGTTCAATATTGTACTAACAAATATTTCAATTCTCGCCTCGCACATCCTCACGCATCCCTTTTACATCAGGGGTGTAGTGTGTAATTTACACCAAAGGTGTGTAAAGGACAGGGCGTGGATAGAAATTTTGCCATACAAATTTCAACTCTCACCCATCCCATCCACACCTCACCTTGCTGGTGTAAAACCACCTTTATAGACTCTCTATGCAAATCAAAGAGTACAGGTGTAGCTACCTTCTTCTTATAATTAAAACTTTTTATCTACCCGACTTTTGCTCTTTAACTTCCATTCGTAATGTTAGGGATTTGCATTTAAAGATGGCGGCGTTCAGGCAGGGCTCGAATTAAGCTAAGCAGGTTTTGATTTTTCTTTTTTAAGTCTGATTTTTAAGTGGCTGTGGTATTGTTTGTGATAGAAGTTAGTTGGGTAGCAGTGGACTGGGAAAGGTTAGATTTAAGGAGTTGGTAAGGATTGTGTGTCCTAGTTATCGCCCGTTATACATAGCTGGAAGTTCTTCAAGTCGAGAATGAAATATTTCTGGGGAAAAGTTTGGTGAGCTCCGCCGGATTTTTTCTCGCCATTTGCCATACGGGGGAATCGTAGATCTTAGTCAATACGTCATGGCGTTCATAAATAAATAAATGTGTGGTGTTGGCAACCATTACAGTTCAGTTTTTCCATTCTAATAGGTATTTGCTTTGACAAATACTATTTTTTGCAATAAAATAGATCGATGATTTTCATTGGTTGCTACGCCCGGTTCGGGGATTCCCCGTAGACGGTGTACCGACAGCATCATCGATTTATGACTTTCAATAGTCAATATGAAATGGTAGATATACAGCATACTGGGTATTGACTTAAATCTATTGAATAATGAAAATGAGGCATTAAAGTTAAGTGGATTCTAAAGGATATTTGTAGTAACCATTACTACGGAAAGCAAAGGCAATTCTCAAACTCAAACTCAGAGCATTTATTTCAATTAAACCATTAAAAGGCACTCTTGGAGTATCAAGGAATCGGTCAGTTAGAATAATGAAGCTAGTAGCCCATTCCAAAGCGTAGTAGGTGCCTATGGAGAAGAACGGGCAAGAAACTCCACAGAAAGTCTTTTAAATAAAAAAAAAATGTTACAAAATATTGTTTACATCGTTCATGTTGTAATTATACATGTGAGAACAATGTAGAAAGACGTGCACGTTAGAAGCATCTATAATAAAATGATAAAACACAGAATAATTCAAAAATTAAAATTAATTAAAAAAATAAGCCCTGGCAGCTATGAGATAATCAGTCCCAACTGACTGTGCCCGTTCCCGAACATACCGCATGGATTAGCAACATTCAGCTCAACTATTTTGAAGGGAGCTAAATGATCCAACACACGCGCCACCATCAGCATAAAATGGAATTATCTTTATTTAAGTATCGTATGACTCAGAAATGATTAATAACACTTACAAGTATATTAGTAAAAAAAAAAACTGACAAATAGTAGTGGATCACCGCTGTGAAATTCCATGTGAGATGGCACAACAGCGACCCACGAAAACACAGTCTAGGCGACTTGAAATCATGGTTAGGATACTGTTGGACCTGCAGGTACTCCCTTTCTTCTCCTAAAATTGTTTGTCCAAAAATCATTATCCATAACACGTTTGCTACAAATAACCATAATGCCAAGCCATAATGCTCAGAAATTCGAAATTTTGTTTTACACAATTATCTTTATTTCTAAAACTATTTTGTCATAATATCAAGTACATATAATTGAATATCCTAATTTTGCATGAAATAAAAACATTTGTCCTAAGTATTGTATTATATAATGTGTGTAAATTTCGAATGTAAATAATTAAAAAAAATTGTCCTAAAACATTTGCTAAAAATTACATGGCAATGGCATGAATGAAGAGTTTCCAAACAAACTTCCATCCACTTTCACCCCTTTATGGGATCAATTTTCATATGTCCTTCTTCAGATTTTTTTTTATTTTTTATGGAGTGCATCTCGTACCTGACCTCGGAGGTAAGTTTTAACTGGGCTATCCTGTGGCTGCCTTAAGCTACTAACTTAAAGCCTCCAGCCATGGGCGTAAACTAAACTTTTAAACTAGGCGAGCGCTTGCTAATAAGGGCACCCCCTATGGGGTACGAACCTCGGCTTAGGGCGTCCCTTGGGGAGGACTGCAAAATGGTAGGCTTTATCAAACATGGGTAATTATTATTAATCAAGCTGTGGGCTCAGCTTCGACGTGGGCTGGCGTATTGTTGTCGAGCAAGGGTCGGGGGGGTACTTCCTCAGTTCTCTCCTTCGGTATAATAAAAGGAATTTTTATGGAAAAAATCTTTTGGACCCAGCGGTTTTTGCTGTGCGTGGTCTGTCAGTGAATTAATTATATTAATAATAAAACTTTATTCAGGTAAAAAGGTAAAACACTAAATACAAATTTGCTTATATCTACGAAAAATTCAATTATGTAATGTGCCTGAACTAGGTCACCTGTGTTTTATGAGAGGCAAGGTGTAATAATATTTCTAAATAATCACATTAATTATAAAAATCTCGTCATCTAATAGGTATGGAAAAAGGTGTAAATAGTACAATAAATCTTACTTGCAAAAATCTTAGTACCTATCCTTACTTAGCTAAACTTAATTAGTACATTTTTTTTATTTAAGGTGGAACCTTCGACCATGCCCGCGAAATTCAAATTTTCTTATGTTTTTTTCATTTTGTAGGTCAGTCTCAGATCTCATGTTAATGATTGATTGATTGGCGGTCATAAAAGATGGCCTCCCTCCATTTCTGCCACATCTCACGGTTACCTAAATAACATATCAAATTATTTGCTGCTAAGAATGTCAATTTCGTGAATTTATGACATTATACACCATCACTGAGAATTGTATTTACGATTTTAATTATTAACATTCTGTAAATATATATTTATTATTTTTACGACCGCAAATCAATCAATCATTAACATGAGATCTGAGACTGACCTAAAAAATACAAAAAACGTAAGAAAATTTGAATTTCGCGGGCAGGGTCGGCGCTTTCGCCTTAAGTACAACTAATAGATTCTCTGTATCTTTATAGGACATACTTTGAAGAGAAGAAATAAAGAAAGAAAATACGCTTATTTGCGGTAAACATGACGCAAATAAAGATTAAAAAAAAAACACGTTAATACAAATTGGGGGAAAATATGCACGCAAAACCAAGAGAACTTCCTTGAGAGGTTTTTTTACAATTATTATAATTTAGAGAATAAATTTTAGCTCTCGCATTTAGTCTGTTATAAAGTAATGGTCCTAGGAAGACAAAAAATTTGGCAAATTTTTTGTTTCGTACTTTTTGTTGGGCAAACTATGTCTTTCCGTCTTTTTTTTTAGTAAATTCTGTGCTATATGGGAGGGCTGCGTGTTGTTTTAATACGATACTCATTATGGATAACTGTCGATCTGTTAGTACTTCACAGGATTTATAAAATAGGTTAGTGGGTAAAAGGAAAGGGCGGCAAGTAGACAGTTTAAGAATTGCTCTTTGAGACCATTCAATAGGTAGTAGCAAATTTTTACCTGCTCCACCCCAAGAGGTAATGCAGTAAGTCAAAATTGACTGACAGAGAGCTAAGTAAACTCGCCTGGTTAATTTTGGGTCTGCAATATAACGTAGTTTTTTGAAAACGAATATTAGCTTTCGCATTCTATTATTTAAAGCTTCTATGTGTTGTTTAAATCATAGGGTTTCATCTATTACAATTCCTAGATATTATATTTTAATATTAGGACACGTAAGCAGGCAGTCTGCAGGGAAAATACAACAGTGAGCATACATCGTTGAGGGCAAAACAGATGTTTGTTTGTATATGAAAACTTGATATAATTTGTCTTAGCTCACACACTGACTTATTAATCTAAAAAAAATAGGAAAATCGTCTTCTTTTAAAATGTTTTTAAATATGTGGGCATCATGTATCTATCACATAATTAAATTATCTGTCGTTGCTTCATTTTTAATTCTTTTTACCTATTGTGGTATAGTAATTTTTATGGGTCTATAGCAGAACTTTTTATGTCATAATATTATTTTGCATAACAGCGCATAGCATAAACTTCATTTCGCAGAAAATCATTTGGTATACACTCATTTATAATACATTAAAAACGCATAATTTTGTAAGTCAGAATCATCTTTAGGCATAAATTTCATATCCATAATAATTAAAAATAGAACCATCATATTGCAGAAAGTTCACTGTCAGAATCGTCTTTTGGCATAAATTTCATATCCATGTATGCATCAAGCATGTAGAATGCAAACATGCAAAAAAGCACAAACCATGCATGCAGCATGCAAGCAAACATGCAGCATGCAAGCAAGCATGCAAGCAAGCATGCAACATGCAGCAGGCATGGTTTCTGTCACGGCTCCGGCGCTGCGGGGCTCCGGCGGTCCCACGCAAGCTTCTCGTCGCAGATGGTTGTAACGCTTACCACAGCAGCTTCGGCTTGCTGGCCGGCTTTGCCGGTCAGCCTCAGCCGCGGCGGCGAGCGTCAAAACCACCTGCTCGTCAGCTCGCAGGCCGCCTCGCCCCTCCGCGCCTACGCGGGCTTAAATTACACTCTAGGGGTAGGACAGACAGAGGCAAATTTCGCGCCCTCATGCCCCTAACCCCCGCAGGAGGAGACGCCCAGGGCGTCGGGAATCGCGGGGCGATTTCCGGCCAACGTAGGCGCGGGCTTGCGGGCGGTGAGCAATGGGTGGCTCACCGTCCGATAAGGACCAGGCCCGAGTCGACGGCGCGTTGTGTTCCACGCGCGCCTCAAAGAGATGTCAGCAGAATTGAAGGGGTTCACTAGGGCCGATGCCTACCGGGGCTGCGAAGAAAACCGAAAGGGAGATCGTGGCCCCCGGCAACAGGGCAACCGAAGGAACACGGGTGGGTTTTAGTCAGTAAGAGTCTGACACGCCCTCCCGCTCCGCCCAGAGCGGGAGAAGTTATTTGATGATTTCCCACCCTCAAAAAAAAAAAAAAAAAAAAGGGGTAGGACAGACAAGACTACGTGCAGTCGGTTTTGCAGCGATTCGATTCTGTCACTTCACTAACTTTTGTAGTACACGCTCTAAATAAACGTTATGTGAAACGAAATTATGCGAAATTAAGCTTTGCCAAAAGTAATTATGCCAAATAAAATTTTGCCATCTTAAAAGTATGCCTTTGTAAATTCAGACATATAAACATTCGGCCAAACAATAATTATATTAAATGATTTTTATGCCATATATATATTTGTTTAAAGAAGATTATGCCAAGTGTGTTATGTCAAATAAATTTCGGACCATCAAAATTCTGCTAGATAGAGGGAACCCAATTTTTATTCTAGGTGCATCGTCTTCACTAGTTAATTAACTAATGTACGACTGACTTATACAAAGTATTGCAAATTTTTTTAAAAGAGTAACGGTGGAGTTTCTTACCCATTTTTCTCCATACAAAAACTAACTTTTGGAAGGGGCGACTAGAATCAATTCTATTATTTTGTAAATTTAACGTTCAAAAGTGCCACATGGGCCTATTTTAAATAAATGATTTGACTTTGACTTTGAGCCGTATTTACGATTAGTGAGTTATGTTGAAGCCACTTATTTACAATATTAAAACCGTGTTGCGCAAACTTGTAGACTTCATGTTCCGATTCTAGGCTTTAGGCCTGATCGATTTTTGTTGATATTTTATAATACGTACAATGAAAAAAAAAAAAACATTTTGAACTGTTTGTTTTATAAAATTAAAAAAAAAAAGAACTGTTCATTCCAACCCTGCTTACCCCACAATATACAACATGAACGTCTACGGAAAAACTATCGAGAAACGAGCCCGAATAACTCAATCAATACGTACCAGACCGAGCATCAAGCGAATGAAAAGTTCTCCAACAAATTGTGGAAATAACTAGTTTAGTGTAGAAATGTATGGAGTTTTTAGCACGATTCATACTTTCCCTGGTCGGTTTTCGATATTGAGTATAAATTTGAAAGGAAGTTGTAATGGTTTGGTGAACGTAAGGACTTGCCTGGTTAAGTTGACTGATTCATAATGACTTTACTTTTTACCCGACTACGGCGAAGCAAAAAGGAGGGTTATGATTTTGACTGGTATGTATGTTCAGCTGTTCCCTCATAACGTCTAAACTACTTACCGTAATTTGACAAATTAGGTGTCGTTGGAAGTGGAAGTGTTACGTAACATTAAATAATATGGCGCCCTCTAGAGTACAAAATCATGAACTACAAAAAATCAAATGATAAGGCTTACTTAATTAGCACATTTCAAAAATATATATACAGGGTAAGTTTTTAACCGGTGCGCAAACTTAAACAAGTGACTTTACTCATCATTATGAATAACTTTTACTATGGGACCAAACCTGAAATCGAGAAAAAAAACCGGCCAAGTGCGAGTCGGACTCGCGCACAAAGGGTTCCGTACCATTATCTATAAAAACTGCAAAAATATATATATATATATATAATAAAAGTAAAAAAAAAGAAAAATAAGTATAAATTATAGTATTTATAAAATTTTCGTGTTTAAGTTTGCGCACTGGTTAAAAAAATCCTGTATTTAAACCCCAACTTAATTTGAATAAAAAAAATATATATAAAAACGAAATTAACACAAACACGATAAAAACGCGAACTAAAAAGGTACCGTATAAACAAGACATCACAGACAGACAAATAAAAAATCCAAAGTCACACGTAATCTGTTCGATTTATGCCCCGACGTGTGACTCTGGATTATTAATTTGCCCGTCTCGAATCTGACGTCGATGGGTTATAGTTTTTATAAATTTTATATTTATAAGATCGGTAGACAAATGAAAAATACACCAATGCTACCTACTTGGGGGTTGAAATATATTATGGAGGGTATACTTTTCAAGATGAACTGATTTACAAGTAGCTTTTATGTTTTAGTACTTTTTTATTTTTCTTCTACGAACGCATAAAGCACTCTTGTGTCTGACTGATTGACAACAGCGTCTGATCTGAACCACTAAAGATGCAAAAAATACCTACACTGTGTAAAAGAAGATAGATATTCTAGGCTGTTAGCCGACGTTCGCACACACGTAATAAAATCGCGGCGATTTTTTTTTCATGCACTGGATTTTCAACGCTCTGCTTAACACCGAGAGTTGAAAATCCAGTGCGCGATAAAATCCCACCGCGATGTTATTACGTCTGTGCGACCATCGGCTGACTTTCCGTAGCCCGTAGCTGGGTTCCGGTTTGAAGAGCGATGCCGGCGTACTGGCACATGAGACATTTTTGACTTTTGTCTCCTAAAGTCAAAAATCATCTGAAAGGCCATCTGCTCCATTTGCAGTCTTGTTCCACCCTCTGCTGAGTATAAATAAATAATCATTTATTTCAGATTCATCTTATGATTACATCGATATCTGTTAGTACAATTGAGAGCTTACAATCTAGTGTTAGTAGTAATTTATAATGATTGACGTAGAATAATAATACATTAATTAAATAATATATAATAATAATTGTATTTTTATTGTATCTTATTTAACTAAACAGTAAGTGGCAGGTCCGGGTGGACTCCCCGATGGTAGTGATAAATCACTATACGACTGCGTGCAGCCGTATCCAGCGAGCCAGCATCGGAGAGTACAGGCCTCCTTCCTTTTCTGCCATGCTTCTCAGCATGACTAACATGATACACATGACAACTACTCACTCACTCTCACGTCCAAGAAATATGTCTGTTTCTGTCAGAGAGTTACTAAGATGCATTATGAAAAGATTTTTGGTATCTGCACCTTAGTAGTGATTCAAACGAGAGTTGAAGTTTAACTGGTAAGTCGTGGGTGACACCTGGGCTTAGATAAGTAGGTAGTGATAAATGTCGTGATGGTTCAGTGGTTAAGGCCTCGCCACTCACGCACGAGGTTGTGGGTTCAAATCCAGGCAAGTACAAATGTTGTGACCATATTTTCTGTGTTTATTTTGGACATTATTAACGTCGGTAGAGGAAAAATTATCGTGAGGGAAACTGGACCTTATACTATATGAATAAAAAAAAACTTTTTCCGATCCGGAAGGGGACTGCAATAACATTACCAAAAAGATATATTTTTTTAATTATAGTTGAAAAAAAAAATGTTACTGCTATTCAAAATTCTCATTTTTTGTACCAAAATGACTCCAAATCCATTTTTTTCTTACAACTTGTAGACATCCGCTAAATGACTGTCGCCCGCGCCCCATGTAAAATCCCGGTAAAATCCCCATTGAAAAAAAAAAATATATATGGCGAATATTTTTTTCTTTATTTTTTAAAATTACAACATAAATAGACTCAGTACAATACCTAACAATACCCTCATGGATCGGGCAGGTTTTTTTTACATGTCGTAGATAATATAAGTCTGAAAATGTCAACCCGTGTTGAGCAAGCGTGGTGATCTATAGATACTCGTGCCTTCTCTATGAGAAGAGGCCTTTGCTCTGCAGTGGTACAGTAATAAGCTGATAAAGTAGTTAGAGTAATAACTGTTATCAATACAAAAACAAATACTGCAATGCACTTGCACTAATAGACTAGGTACTTAAAGATAATTAAGAAAACTATTTATAGATAATTTCTCGTTGAAAGATAGTATATCTCTAATGAGTTCAACACGTAATCGAGTAGGTACCACTTGATGTCAACCAATGATTTATTAAGAGACACCAATAGTGATAAACTATTCATGATTAATATACAGTTTAATGAGTTATTTTAGTGATTGTGTTTTATTTGTTCCATAAGCGGCTTCCATAAGTGTACCATAAGAGATTCCATCAGCGGCTTCACCCGCGTGATATCTTTATAAATTATAGCCCATGTTACTTTTTTTTTTCTTTTAAAGCTTAAGACTTAACAAAATTACAATTAACTGTTATACATTTTAACAAAACCAAAAATATAATACCCTAACCTAACTAAAACTATTGGTCTGTTCAATGAAATCTCCAAACGACTGATTGATACTTCTCGTGACCCAAGGGCTGGCTTTTACCTTGGCCAGCGGTCAAGCATTGCCATACAACGTGGCAATGCCGCCAGTCTCTTGGGTACATTACCAGTCGACAGCGACGCAGAGGAATTTTTCGACGCCATATTTTAGTTTACCAATAGTTTTAGTTAGGTTAGGATATTGTACCCATGTTACTCAGTGATAATACAATATAGCATTCTACTGGTGAAAGAATTTTTAAAATCCGTCGAGCCGTTTTTGAGTTTATTCATTACAAAGAAACAAAGATACAAAAATTCAAATATTTTCTCTTTATAATATAGTTAAGATTTAAAGACAAGCAAGCACGTGGTCAAAAAGGTGAAGGAAAACATCATGAGGAAACCGGCTTGTCGTAGGACTAAAAAATCGAATACATGTGATATCTACCAACCCACACTGGGCCTGCGTGGTGGATTACTGCCCACTCCCTCTCACCGAGAGGAGGCCTGTGTCCCAGCAGTGGGATCATTATAGGCTGATTATGTAAGCATGTGACCCTCCTGGTGTAAAGGAAACCAAGCTAAAATGTATCTTGTGCCATTCACCACCATCGCGCTTCAATCCGGAACACAGCTACTAAGCAGAAATAGCTAAGGAAAGTCTTAGAACAAAATTAAGTGGTCTGATTATTATTATCGTCTGAAATCATGATAAAAGTATTTGGATATAAATGAGTCATCCTCGTCACCTAGTGGCTCAAATATGCTCCACCCACTTTTAAACTGTTTAAACTATTGCAAACCATTACAGACCAATCTGTACCCTAAATGCGTAATAAACACAATCACAATTTGTTTCGATTTGAAACAGATTGCTAATCCATTGCTGAATAAGTTGGAAAAAAAATCTGCTCAATAACGTAAATAACGCAATGAATGTTGTTGAACTGTCAAAATGAAAAAAATTAGGCATAATTGTTTACGAATATTAGTTACGCAATTAGGGTACAGATAATGTTTGCGGGGCCAGGGATTGCACATACTATAGAGGTTTGGAAAGAAAAAGAGAGGCCTCTGCTCAATAGTGAGACACGATGTAGGCTACACTCCAGCTGTCAAGAGAATGCGTTCCTGATACCTGTCAGTTGTACAATTTCTAGTTGCAATAGGGATCAGACATATTCATTAGTATGAAACTGACAGGTGTCAAAAACACACTATCGAAGGCCGGATTGTAACAAAAAAAAAAACACTACTATTATTAAGAAGACAGAAGAAAGAAAATACATTTTTTTTTGCAGACTAAAAGATAACATACAACATATTCCATTATTCCTTTTCCATTAATCTAACTATTCATATTATTCTATTCTCTTCTCCAGCACGCTTAGCATGACCACAATAGAAACAGGTTTTGTCGACGGAAGAATAGACAAAATGACAGTATTACAATCACAATATATCATCTTTTCTATCCTTCCGTCGACAAAACCCATAAAAAACCCGTTTCTATAGTTGTCATGCTCCGGGTGCTGGAGTACTTTGAATCTTCTCCAGCAGGATAATTGCTTAGCACATTTGCAATTGCAATCGATGGCAATTTCTTTCATTTTGTTACGTCAGCCACGTTAATTGAGCAATTTACGTTAGTGAGCAAACGAATTTTCCAAACCTATGAAGGTAATGGATTAGGAATTTCCTTCAAAACCTTGATCAAACCACAGATGAATACAGATGGCTCACTCTGCGTTTTAGGTATGAAGCTACAAACAAGTACGCGGCGGGCTCGTCTTATCGGGTCAATTCAGTGAGCATAACGCAGTCAGAAGATCTAAGAGTTACTACTACTGTAGGTAATTAACGCTGTGCGACCTGAATTACACTTTATTGTGTCGTAGCAAGAGTCGCTTTTATTTAAATGATTTTGCAGAGTGGACAATCTGTACTCATCTATGTTACTGGTTGACGTAATGCCATAACTTCAGTAAAATAAGTTCGGTAGTTAACTCATAAAACTGGATTCAGTTTCATTTAGCCGACGTTTGTACGGACGCAATAAAATCGCGGCGATTTTTTTTTGTGCTCTGGATTTTCAACGCTATGTTTAACACCGAGAGTTGAAAATCCAACAGTGTGTTTTTTATAAGGCGCTGGGACGAGAGTGCATCCCCGCGCGTTGGGTTCGCAACGCTCGGCTTAACACCGAGAGTTGAAAATCCAGTGCGCGATAAAATCCCGCCGCGATTTTATTACGTTTGTGCGAACGTTGGCTTAAGGTGTGATTCCAAAGAACGCTGCATGTAGTGGTACTGCCGCATCATTGCTGCGTCACATTGCTGCCGTGCTTGGAATGTAATCTCATATAGCCCTACAGAAAATGTATGTGGACCAGTAGTGGCGCGGCAGCACACCTTTGTGGTCGACATTAGTATGATCACTTTTAATAATTGTAGTCAAATTTTCAATATTAGACCATATAAGGTAAACCCCAACTGCAAAGCATACAATTCCGCACCATGACGAAGTTTTCATGTTGACGATTGAAATATCAGTGGCGTCACTAAAATGTAGGTACGTCTGGCCCACACTGGACATTCATGTATCACTATGCTGACTGTTTATTATTTTGGCCACAGAATAAGCTACTTATTTATACTTATGGTTATAACCATTTATATATTATATTATATTATAGCCTATAAGAGTAGAGCAAAGACCAAAAAAATTATGGACGACTGTGTGAAAGATGTCATGACAACTACTAGAGATATCTTGAAGGACACATGCTGCGCCGTATAAGAATAATCTGCCTAAAATTTTCCCACTGCTGGGACACAGGCCTCCTCTCGATGGGAGGAAGTGGGCTGTAATCCACCACGTGGGCCCAGTGTGCGTTGGTAGATGTCACATATCGTAGAATCTTTGATTCTAGGACATGCCGATTTCCTCACGATGTTGTCCTTCACCGTTTTGAAAGCAGTGGTGATGAAATCATTTGCACAAAGTGAAGCGCCTGATTGGGTTCGAACCTATGACCTACAACTCTTAAGTCGCGGCCATTATCACTGGGCCACCACTGCTCACTTAATTATATTCGATTAAGACGCAGATATCTATGCCAGTGACCTTGAATGGTTAGCTTGCGTGTTCTGTACTGAGCTCACGCAACGAGTTGTACGTCCAGCCAGTAATAGGACTCGCCCATTTTCAAATTAGACGCATTATTCATTTATTATACCTACATAAAATTAAAGTTATTTTAATAAAACACGTATACTAAAAGATTAATAGTTAAATTATCTTTAAAATGGTTAAGGTTTCAGAAAAATACGCTTGATAGATTTTGCGTGATTCTGATCCACGTTAGACATAACTTTACAAATTAATTTCATTATGTAACATAAACATAATCTAAAATATTCCTTTATTAAGAAAATGCTCTAATTTAACATAGGTATATTTTTTTCAAATTAACACTAGGTACTCGTTTATACGTCGATCGATACGATCTTCAGTAATTCTCGTTAAGACGTGATCTTCAAAATTATTAAAAGTCGGTTATCGTCGAGCATCACAAGTTTATTTATCGATCGATGTAAACGGTCCACAGTGGCGATCGACAAAAACACGATGTCGATCATTTATTGCTTACACACTGAGCACTCTTATAATTTCTATCGTAACTATATTATCTTGGACGTCCACGGCATCACGGTAACACAAGGAAGTAAAATGTATAGAAAATATATGAAAATGCTTTTAAATTTCCGGCCACGATAATATTATAACGTGCACGTAATGTATGTATTTCCGTACATTTTATGAACGTCCACGATAATATCGTCACGTTGGAAATTATAGAAGCGCTAATTTCCTCGATTTTGTTTGATCGCTTGTCGATAGACACAAAAACGAGTAAGTCTGTAGGCACCTTAAATACAATTGATGATTGATAAGGCGAATGTTACTCATTCATTTGATAAGAAACTACTTGAAGATAGGTAACTACATTTTTCGTCTCACACCAAAATTGTACAAAAGAAAGAGATGGGAAATAGTTGATATAGAGTAAAGCGACAGGTACCTAATCCTAACAGGTAAATTGATAGAAGTGGTTAAAATAAATTGAATCATTATGATATTTCGTTTTTACATTCATTTCACATTGATCTATAGTATATGTCGGTTTAAAATTCAGGTCATATTATTTGTTTTATTCAATAAATTAATACTTTTGACCGCCATGAGGTTGATATTAATTTTGTTAGTATTTTCATTATTTTTAAGTGATTTTTGTGAAGGTAAAAAGTTCACAAGATGCGGTCTCGCAAAGCAACTATTGAAAATCAAAGGCATACAGAAGAGTTACCTGGGTACCTGTAAGTATTTTTTGAATAGATAAAGATAGTGAAATCCACGAAGACGCGCCCCACTTCGCTCCGCTCCGTACTTAAAATACAGCTTAGAGTGGGGCCTCATAAGTGCGGTGTGTTGCGTTGCGTCGTCGCGGTGCGTCGTTTTACATATATTGTTTGTGACATGCTACACTATGCGTTGCGTTATCGTTCGCGACGTTTCAACGGATCGACGAACAACACAAAAACTCAAGCATTTTCAAAATATTGTTAAAAAATATTGGTTACAAATAACTAAAACCAAAGACACCGACTTCCGAAATTTAAGTTATTTTTCACATTGTAGTGTTTTTTTTGGAATTCGATTGTTGTTTTTTTTTTGTATAAAAGTTATTATTTCTCGCTTTTTAGTGGGTAGTTTGTAATTTACCTAAGTTACAACAGCCTAATCTCAACTGCTCATCACCTTTTACAAAATATTGCTTTTCCCGATACAGGGACGTTAATCGTTGAGGAGTTCTCCTGGTACTTAACCATCAGCTCCACTTCTCCATAATGCATTGTGGCGAGCATAAATTGCATTGCAGCCATATTAAAGTAATCGAATCGCAACCCGTGAAATACTTATTATTGAGTAATTCCGGTGGCCATTTGTGGTCTTCATCATCAGTTCCACTTCACCAAATGGTGCTTTTCAAGAAAAATGCATGAGTTACTATAAAAAAATTCATCGAAATCGGTTGGCGCGATATTGAGTTATTCGTCTATTTGTCACGCACATACTTAATACAATCATGGATGCCATTGTCAGAACTAGACCAAATTGAAATGGGACTACACGGGGAGAACCAGGTTTCAAATAAAAAAAAAAACAATCGTCAAAATCGGTTCACCCAGTCGAAAGTTCTGAGGTAACAAACATAAAAAAACAGTCGAATTGAGAACCTCCTCCTTTTTTTGAAGTCGGTTAAAAACCACCTGACGTCTTGTATTATATATGCGTGTGTGGAACTACCTACGACAGCTGCCTTCCTCATTGAAGCTTCACTAAGTTTGAAACTGTCATAAAGATAAATAGCCATTGTTGTTTTATGACGTGCAAGTGACATACAACCTTAGATCCAATCTTCCTTATGGGTCGGTACGGTGTCGTTTCGGTACCAATTCTGTACCGTTTCGGTACTGCTTATGTTTCCTCATTTGTCAATAAGCACTCTGTACCGAAACGGTACCGCACGCGCGCATGGCTTTCATTCAGAATTCCAAATTCAAATTAATTCTATTGGTACAAGAGCCCATGACCAACATTTTTGCCTTTTCGTTTTACGAATAAAATCGTATATATCGATAGATTTGGTTATTCTGACATTCAAAAATCCTAATTTTAGAAATTTTCCGCGCATTGTTTTTCATGGCGGGATTTTTAAATATGTCAAAAAAAGCCTTACTATTTTATAGCAATCTATCTGATTTTCAGAATGTAGTAGAACGATACATTTTTAGATACCGAAAACACAATTTTCAGAAACCAGTAGCGTCACACGTACCCAGGAGGCCATAATTTGAAAAAATTAAAAATGAGGCAAAAAATAAAACTCATAGCAACCCGTCTGAAAATATTGTTTTCATGTGAACAGTTGATGCGAATAAATCATTTTTCAGAAGAAAATGTGAGCATCTTATGTGTTGAAACCATTTTGAACATGTTGAAAAATTTTGGCGATTGGTGACATATATAGCATTCTGTCTGAAAACTGTTGGACACATTGAAAAAAACAAAAAAAGCGACTGCAACAACACATAACTGAAAAGAGAAAAACAAGAATATTAATCTATAAAATTTTGGTATTGTAGGCGGGGACAAACCAATAACCTGAAATTTTGGTGTAACTTTTGTTTGTCCACCGCCTGCAATACCAACATTTTATGGATTATAATGCTTGTTTTTCTCTTTACAGTTATGTGTTTTTGCAGTCGGGTTATTTGTTTTTTTAAACAATTGTCTTATTTTATTTTTATTCTTCATGAAAGTGATTATTTACTAGCTTTTATTTGATACCAATAATGTTGTTTTTTTTTTTTAAACCTGCCCCTCTTTTTTATTTGCAGATGCAATGTATAAATATTATATAGCCTATGTCACTGCCACAATTAAGACAAATCTAACAACACCTCATATGTTAAAACCTATCAAGCTGTTTAGGCGACAGAGCGTGCCAAAGAAATAGACATACATACATACAAACACACTTACATACTCTCGAAAAACATTACCCTCCTTCTGGGGCAGTCGGGTAAAAAGGTTGTCCAGATGTAGACAAAAATTATATCAGACAAATTTAATGTCTCACGTTACTAATCAGACAACTATTCGATAATTAGAAGTTATTAATAAATCATATTGCGGCGTTTTTACGTACGATTAATAAAGAGTTTACTCTAGCTACCAAATAACTAAAATTAAAATGTTTTTTTTTTTTAATTGGACAAAAGAAAACTGGAATAACGTTTGAAAAATACTGTTTATTGAAAAAAATTCATTGTTTTTAATCATTGAAGGACTCATCTTCGATGTCCTGAGGCATAGGAGCGTAACAAGCATCGCGCGTTTGTCGGGCGGCTCCGAAACGTTGTTTTAGTTTTTGGATTTATAGATGACATTAAAAAACTCTGAAAACAGCTTCTAAGTAACCGCGGTAAATAAACAAGAAATTAAAAAAAAAAATGAGATAGATCGGTTAAACATTTTGACATTTTAAAAAATGCGCTCGGACCATATTTGTCACTCATAATGTCTGAAAACAAACTTTTTCGTAATAAATTACGAAAATTATGTACATTTTTAATATCAGACATGACATGACATAGTGATGGGCTCCCATAAAACTGTGACGTTTCTGACTGGTACTGCCCACCGAGTCGGGTTCAGAATCATCAAAACTAAAGATTTTATACGGTTTTGACCGTGAAACAATGTGACATGGTTTTGGTCATGGGCTCTCATACTATATGAAAGAAAGAAAGAAAGAAATATGCATTTATTGGCATTACGGCACAGACAATACACCTTATGACTATAAAAAAATATATATAATAAATGTATAATTTACGAGTTTTTGCGAGCCGCTTCGCCCGCGTGCTTTTTGAAAATTATCCCACGGGAAGGTACTATCAGGATAAAAGTATCCTATGTACCCTGTATCCTCCCCCTTCCTGTATGCTGTGTGTCCTGTTTGTGTGTTTATGTATGTGTGTGTTTTGTATGCGTGTTTAGTATGTGTTGTCCTGTGTGTATCCAGGTCATGGTCAACCCATGTGCCAAATTTCATCCAAATCCGTTCAGCTGTTTTAGCGTGAAAGACGAACAAACGAACATACAAACTCACTATAGCATCTATAATTATATATATATATATATATATATATATAATGCGCTCGGTAAGCTTTCGATACCGATGCAGTAAAACGCGTGACGTTACGCGGTACCGAAACGATGTCACACGGTAGACGTACCGACCAGTGAGAAAAATGCTTTACGGTGGAATATCAATAACAAGATGGATTATACCTATACATCAATTTCCTGTTGCACTCTCAGGTGAACTCGTATTTTCTCACATCCTAGACAAAAGACGAAATATAGCAATATTGAAAGGAAGCTAACTTATCTTCAGTGTACGAACTATCTGTGCCAATAGATAGTTTTAGAAACAAATAACTAACTGCTTGATAAAAATTGTGGAGTTTTGCGGCTTGTACCTACGTATGAGCTGGCTTCCGGATACGTTCCGGTTATCTTATCAGGTGGATTATTATATAACAATGCTCTTTTTTTTTATTCTCTCTGATTGACAGTGCATAATAATGTGCTGATACTGAAATAATGATCTTATTTGACAAGCAACCTTAGCAAAAAACTTTGACAATTCAGGGATTGTACGAACAATCCCTGAATTGTCAAAGTTTTTTGCTACGGAAACGGTGTGTTGTGGTGTGGTACGGAAACGGTGTGTGATTAAAAAAGTTTCCCCTCGACCCTTGCTCGACAGCGAGGTGCCAGCAGTTGTTGCAGCTGAGCACGTAGCTTTAAATTCCCCGACTAATAATCATGATCAAAACTTTGATCCAGCCCGTCCCATCCTTGATGTCCTCCCTCTGGTTGACGCCCTAAGCCAAGGTTCGTACCCCACAGGGGTTGTCCTTAGCGAGCGTTCACCTAGTTTTAATTAGCATAGTTGAATAACCCCTGGCTGGAGGTTTTAAGTATAGTAGCTCAAGGCACCCACAGGAAAGCCCGGTTAAGTAATCATGATCTCAGAGGTCAACTACGAGATGCCCTAACTTAAAAAAAAAAGTTTAATCTATAACGAAGGACCAACAAAAAAAAATAACAATACGTTCTGAAATTAATCTTTCAGTTCTTACAAAAGTATACAGATATTATTAACGATATGCCTGTCAATTGTTGGGAAGATTTTCAATATTTTTTGAATGACAAAACTGTGCAACTATGTTGGGGTCGGCTTCCAGTCTCAGTATTTTACATGGAGCGGCTGTCTATCTGACCTCCACAAACCAGTTACTGGGTAACAAGATACTCCTTGGTAAGATTGGTTTTCAGACTTTCGGGCTTCTGACTACCGTAACGATTATCAAAGATGTTATAATGATGGCGTGGACCAACGGCTTAACGTACATTCCGAGGCATGGAGGAGTCTTGATATGTATTGGATGGTCACCCATCTACGAACCGCGGCAAAAGTAGCTCGATCCGTGCGGGCGATATTTTTTTGGTCGAAGATAATTAATAAAACTAAATAACAAGTTCCCAAATTGCTAATTTACCAAATTGCGTAACCTTAGTAAACAATTTCGTCTACATATTGTTCTGGTCCAATGAGACCGAACCTCAACCGAAACGACTTACTACACGTAAGTTGACGCCGTCCGACAGGCCCGGGTCGACGGCGCGTTGTTTTCCACGCGCGCCTCAAAGAGATGTCAGCAGAATTGACGGAGTCCGCTAGAATCGATGCCTACCGGGGTTGCGAAGAAAACCGAAAGGGAGACCGTGGCCCCCGGCAACAGGACACCCGAAGGACCACGGGTGGGTTTTGGTCAGTAAGAGTCTGACACGCCCTCCCGCACCGCCTAGAGTGGGAGAAGTTATTTGCTAATTTCACACCCAAAAAAAGGCCGTTAGCACTGGGCCACCATTGATCTCGTTTTCTCTCATACTTCTATAATAGTCGTCATCTCGGTATTCACCCCCTTTCTAGCCATATCATCTTTCACACACTACATTCATCGTTTCTTTGGTCTTCCCCTACTCTTATAGCCATCGACATTCGTACTCAAAACTTTCCTGACAACATTTCCCTCATTCCTCCGCATCACATGCCCATACCATGACAACTTATTTCCACACTTTTCTGTAACCGGTGTCACTTTCAGAGTTCCTCTTATGTACTCATTTCTTATTCTATCCATTCGTGTGACACCACACACCCCTCTTAGCATTCTCATCTCAGCTGCATGCAAGTGTCTTTCATTTATTCCATTTGTGACCCAACATTCTGATCCATACAAGACAGCAGATTTAACAATAAAATTTGTTTTATAAATCTTCCTCTTAAGTTTAAGGGAATATGGGAGTCTCAGATTGTTCCTGTGACAACTTCTAATACTAAAAGTTGATAGCTACAATGTACGAGTAAATTACCTTCACAAAATATTCTACTGCGCCATTTTGTACAAAGTTAAAACTTCTGATGTTGAAGGTAACTAATTCCCTTACCTCTTTGCTGTTTTATTAACGAATAGTTGAATAACAAAGTGTTCTCGTCTTCATTTTCTCTTACTATTAATATTATTAGGGTGCTATTTAAAAGAATTTCTGCTTTTCATCCTATTAATAGAATTGAGTTTAAAAAAATGTTAAAAGTTAGGTAGGTTAATGTTGTTTTCAAAGGTAGATGTGACTCTGACGACCTTATTGGCGATGTTCTTCAGAAAGGTCAGGTGCGTAGTACCTAGTTAGAACAGGCGCACAGACTAAAGAAATGGTACAGAGACAAACCTTCTAAAGAGCGTGCAAAACTTATACCTATTTTGACAGGTTTGGCACAGGAGGATAAAACTAAATCAGTTTAGGTGTTTCAACAAACCTTTTACAATTTAACGCATTATCTTTCGATTTATAATATATCCATGGTAAACCGACAAATTGTGAATTTGCATGCGACGAACGCACCTTATGCTAATACTAAATAGCCAATTAACTGCGACCGATTTGGAAGAAGCGTTCGCCGGTCGCTGCCGTAGCACCGCTTGCTACGCTCGCTCAGCTCGCGCGCGGTTGATCACAGTTCTAACCTAACCCTTTTGGTCGGGGTGCCCTAATATAGTTACTGCGACTAATTTGACTACCGCCAAGACCTGCCAATCAGGGGCGGTTCACAATTTTATGGGTGATAAAATCGATAGTATGAACCGTGTCGATAAGTGCAGGGTCGTTCACAATTTGACATTGATAGATTATAAATTATCTTAAATGAATGCGTTATATTGTAACAGTTCACAATTTTTTGATAGTTTGTAATCTCGCCAGAATGATTATAAACTAAAGGTGCGGTGCACAATCTTAACAGTAACATATACATTTGTTTGTGAAGACTTACCCAGAATAAAATTACTAACCACAGTAGGTATGCTACGTGTAATGTAAATTGCTAGTGTTAGGGATTAGATGAGTACATAGTAGGTACGACGTCCACCGAAGACGGTAATTTTTAGAAAGAAAATTTTATGACATAGGTGTTTTCAAGAGCTATATAATACACAAATTGAACACGATTATTGTTATTTAACCTAACAATACATTAACTTAATTTCATACTGACTAAAACACTATCTATACATCCTACACAAATAAATAAAATTGAAGTGTCTGTTTGTAATGTCAAAATAACAGTTTTTTACTAAATGCATTAAGTATAAGTAATCAATACATACAACAAAATCGGTACATACAACAAAACACACAATTTAAAAAAAAATGTTTGTCTTTCCGATTGTTCCGGCTAATCTCCGAAACGGCTGCACCGATTTTGACGGGACGTTCACTGGAAGATAGCTGGTGTCATAAGGGGTAACTTAGGTTTTTGTATCATAAAACAAACTAAAACCCTTGAAATAATATGTATAGATACATACCAAATAAATAAAATTGAAGTGTTTGTTTGTAATGTCAAAATAAGAGCTTTTTACTAAATACATATGAAATTATATACGGTACATACAACATATATACATTTTTTTTTAAATTATCTGTCCGTCTGTCTGTTCTTCTGTTTGTTCCGGCTAATCTCTCAAAACTTTCACTACTTCAAAACTTTCAGGTTGCGAAGAAAACCGAAAGGGAAATCGTGGCCCCCGGCAACAGGGCAAATGAAGGAACATGGGTGAGTTTTAGTCAGTAAGAGTCTGACACGTCCTCCCGCTCCGCTTAGACCGGGAGAAGTTATTTGATAATTTCCCACCCAAAAAAAAAAGCTATACAAAAATTAAATTAAATTACAGAATACCACGCGGACGAAGTCATGGGTAACAGCTATTTTCAGAAATATATCAGCTCCTGACCTCATGCCCTTAGATAATATAATTTTCTAAGAATCTTCAAAGATAAAAGTGTAAGATAACATAAACATAACATAACATCACGCCTGTATTCTCCGAAGGGTTAGGCAGAGGTGCACCTATAGTACACCCAAATTTCGCCAGTTATGTTTAAGTCCCATGTAATAGGGGGCGAGCCTATTGCTCGAAGATTTAACAGAAAAAACAATAACAAAATCATAAAACATCTTATTGAATATAAGGATAATAACAACGTACTCCGTTAATAGGTGAAACCGGTATAGTAACATGTAAAAAATCCTCGTGGAAAATACGTTATAGGTACCATCTGACCAATCACAATAACATTGACATTGAGCTTATTATTCACTGCAAAACAGACGTTACGCCGTTGAAATAAGAACCACTATCATCTTAATTAAATAATCGCTTCATGTGTTTACGTTCATAAATAAAGATACAGCTATGTGGAACGCACGTGTTTTAGTTTTTGTTTTGTTTTTAGTGATTAATGTAATAAGTGGCAAAATATTTGAAACTAGGTGTAAGTTAGTGAGAGAATTACTGAAGATTGGAATGCCTAATGACATGTTTCTGGGACAATGTAAGTCTGAAATTGTATTTTTATATTTCTCATCGATTCATGTAATATTGACATCGGAAAGCCTTATAAACATTCTCTATTCGCACAGTTATCTCAGTACTCCCCCCCTTTCTAGCCATATGTAGACCTAATACATAGTGATTAATTTATTAAGTGGTTAATGTGATAAGTGGCAAAAGATTTGAAACTAGGTGTAAGCTAGTGAGATAATTATTGAACATTGGAATGCCTAACGATATTATGTTTTTGGGATAATTTAAGTCTAAAATTGTATTTTAAACCGACGTCTAAAAGGAGGAGGTACCCAATTCGACTGTATGTTTTTTACGCAATTACTCCGCCAATTACGAATTGATTTTGATGATTCTTTTTTCATCTTTATATCGATAAGAATTATTTAAAACAAAAAAAAGCCGACTTCCAAAAAAAAAAAACACTACAAATTGCAAAATAACTTTAGTTTCGGAAGTCGGTGAATCAAAACTAAAGACATTAAGTTCCGAAATTAAAGTAATTTTTCAGTTTGTAGTGTTTTTTTTGGAAGTCGGTTGTTTATTTTTTTTATATTTCTTATCGATTCATCTAATATTGACATCGGGAAGTTGAATAATTATTCTCTATTAGCCGTTATCTCAGTATTTTCCCCTTTCTAGCCATGGATTGACCTGATACATAACATAGCATAACATCACGCTTATATTTCCCCGAAGGATTAGGCAGAGGTGTACCTATAGTTCACCGACATTTCAGCAGTTATGTTTAAGTCCCATGTAATAGGGGGTGAGCCTAGCCATCCATCGGGCACAAATCCAAACTCCGGGCTGCTACTGAGAAATTTTAGATGGACAACCCAATAACACTTCCCAACCCAATACCTACACATTTTTTTTGGGGTCGAAAGGCATGCCTTCTTGAAGAAAAGAAAGAAAATACGTTTATTTGCAGTAAATATGACGCAAAGAAAAAACAAAAACACGAAAATAACAATTTGGGGGAAATTATGCGTCACATCCACGTAAAACGGCCATCGCTCAGCATAATACTGCGATCCTATGCGAGACAGAGCCACAGCACTGTTTTTTAGCGACAGCTAGCGTTGACGTGATGACATCAACCAGTGCAGTATACAGTGAAATAACAAGTTATGAAATCAAAAATAAAATAAATACAATTATAATTATTTCTAAATGTTTATATATTATTATGTCACGGCTAAAATCCGAAGTGCAGCTACTCCTAGTTTTAGCCGACTACAACTAGGTGCGGTCGTTAGCAGTTGGTTAAATTTAGTTGTAGCAAATGAAAATGGCTGAAAGGTAGGTTAGGTTAGGTTAGAACTGTGACTAAATAACACACCGCACGAGCCGAACGAGCGAAGCGAGCGGTGCCGCGGCAGCGGCCGGCGAGTGCCAGGGTCCATTTAGGCAAATTTAACTAACTGCTACCAGCCGCCCCTAGTTGTAGGCGGCTGAAACTAGGTGTTTTAGCGGTAACATATATAAATAATTATTAAAAAGGCAACATTTCGTTCGCCGCAGACTTGTTGAGAATCTGTGCGCACAGCTGTCATATAACTATTTGTTCGACGTTTTGACATATTGATTATTGGTTTTCCTTTCACACTTCTTTATAAGTCTTCATCTCGGGAATCACCCCCCTTTCTAGCCATATCATATTTCACACAGTCCATTCAAAGTTTCTTTGGTCTACATTCTTACATTCTACATAACTTTCCTGACGATATTTTCCTCAATAATATTTAATACACAGAGTATAGTGTAATTTAACTCTAACTAATATCTTCTGACCGTAAGTATGGTGTCACAGTTATTTTTACGAGACTACGGCGAAGCGAAAAAAAGGGTAATGATTTTGACCGGTATGTATGGATGTACTATCGAAGAAACGTATATCTGTAGACTGTAAGGAGTATTCTTGCTTGCGGCGCTCGGCCGCAATACTATCGAAAAAAAAGGGTCGTGTGCACAGAATTTTGTTTGCAAATTGCTTAGATATGCGTTACCCCGATGGTACGTGGGTGCGTATGTTCATCTGTTCCCTTATAACTTCTAAGCTATCTATCATCGTTTCACAAATAAGATATCGTTGGAAGCGACATCACAGACAGACAAATAATACGTAATCTGTTCGATTTAAGCCTTGTGTAGACTGGCGCAACGCGACGGTGCGACGCGACACCCTTAATTGTTCTACTGTAAAGTTTTCTTTGAAATTGTTTTTTTAGAGTCGCGTTGCACCGGCCTTAACGAGGCTTTATGCCTTTATGCCCAAACACGACTTGTGACTCAGGATTTTTAATTTGTCTGTATGTGTATGTCTTGTTTATACCTTTTAAATTGGGTTTTAGTTTTTATAACTTTTATTTATTGTCGACATAATAAATTAATTTAATGATGCAAAAATACAAGCCACCTATACGTACTTATAAATCCGGATCTCTTGATAATAAAATAGTATGTGATGTTAATTTATGTTATTATTGTGTAGTGTAATGATCGATTTTGGTAATTATCGCCGGTGCTCATAATAAGCCTCACTATGAGACTTGAGGGGCAGATCCGGTAATTTTAATAACCTTTACAGTTTGATTCCATTCTCATTATCTGCCTAGCCTTTTCCCAATTATTTTGGGGTCGGCTTCCAGTCTAACCAGATGCAGCTGAATACCAGTATTGACATACATCTTATGATTATCATAATTATCTAAAGTACATACATCTTTTATGGGGTACTGTGTTAAATGTTACAACAAAATACCTTGTGACATATTGCAATTAAATGAAAGAAAATTTAAAACTCATATTAAAAGTACACTTTGTAAACAAGCATATTACAAATTAGAGGATTATATCCAAGATAAGAGTGCTTGAAAACATGCTGGTCTTGCTCCATAGGACAATTTTGAATCAAGACAAAATCAAAAAGGTTGCTAATTTAATTGTAAAATTTATAATTTTATGTTATATGACATTGATTTTACTTTCTGTGATTACTTCCTCACACACTGACTTATTAATTTTAAAAACATTAGGAAAATCGTCTACATTTACAATGTTTGTAAATATGTGAGCACCATGTATCTATCACATAATTAAATTATCTGTCGTTACTTCATTTTTAATTCTTTTTACCTATTGTGGTATAGTAATTTTATTCTAGGTGCATCGTCTTCACATATAATTATTTAACATATGTACGTACTTATACAAACTGTTATAAAACATTTTAAAAGAGTAACGGTGGAGTTTCTTGTCCATTCTTCTCCATACGAAAACTCCCTTTTGGAAGGGGCGACTAGAATCAATTATATTATTCTGTAAATTTTGACGTCCAAAAGTGCTATACATGGGCCTATTTGAAATAAATGATTTGACTTTGACATGGAGTGACTGCCTATCTGACCTCCACAACCAGTGACTTGGTAATACGATACCCCTTGGTAAGACTGGTTGTCAGATTTTCAGGCTATCTACAAATGGCTACCGGGACCAACGGTTTAACGTGCTTTTCGAGGTACAGAGGGGTCTCGATTTATGTAATGGATCTTCACCCATTCACGAACCGACCTCGGCAAGCGTAGTTTAACTAGCGATCGACCCGTGTGGCTATTATTATGAAGCCACGAGCTCCTCTCTGGACTCTGATCTTAGTACCAATTCGTCAAAAATACCTCTAATTTCCCTACATTTTTTATCCTAATCGATTGCGACTAGAATTTGAACCTTTTTTATCAATCAATCAATCATTTATTTTGTTAAACATAGGTATGGTTACAGATAGTAAATTGTCTAAAATATGCGCACTATCTTTTACCAATATATAAGGCGTAGAAAATTTAAGCAATTACAATTAAGGTGGCATGCCAAAAGATTACAAAATAATATTAAGAACATTAAGATTAAAAGAAATAAAAATATAAATTTAAAATAATATATCAGGTCATATAATTTGACACAAATAAGCACATTCATACTTAGTCAATAAATAAAATCATAATTGCCTAATTAGCAAGTCGGAATCGACATACCTCTGTTTATCAGTAGTAAACTCAGTGATGGAGTAGTGACATCTATCTAAAAGGAATTGAAACAAATATCTCTTAAAGGATCCCAGACACTCTGTATTTCTAATAGCTTCTCGTATACTGTTATATATTTTTCGGGCCATACCTAGCACACTTTTGCCGAAAAATGCGGTTTTATGAGACGTAACATGAATGGTATTCTGATAACAGCTGGAGCGCGCAGCTTTCCAAATAAATGCAGGTTACAGCGAACACTCCCATTTCATAAATGTACATAGACGGTAAGGTGAACAAACTAAGTTCCTTAAACAATGGCTTACAACTATCAATCGATTGTAATTTCGTAAACGATCGCAAGCGTTTCATCTGAGCTTTAAAAGCAATGTCTCTGTCAGTGGAGTTGCCCCAGAAAATGATGAATGATTTTAATTACGGAAATTGATTGGGTTTCTGGTTTTGACTTGAGTACAAAATTATAAAGAGAAAATCGTTTATTATCTAAGTAATAACATAATATAAGTAGCTTTAAATATTAGCTACAGCTCGGTTACATTATGTAGGCACTTGCAAGTGAGCTCTAGACGAAGACCGTATTACTTGGAGACGCATCGTATGTGGTCGTGAATGATCCTCAGCATTGAGAGAATGACGAAGAAGAAAAAACCGGCTAATAGCGTGTCGGACCACGCACAATGAAGGGTTCCGGACTTGGGATGTACTGATCCCAAGGACAAACTTCACATTGTAGTTGAAAAACATTTTCTCCCATACATTTCAACTGCAAATGTAACTTTGTACGCACAATATTGCGAGAAATACCGTGTTGTTTTAAGACCATAGACTTCTTATAGGTTTTCCTGTAATCTATAGATGAGTATTGAACTATTTTCTGCATTTATTTCAAAACTTTAGGCCTAGTACTTTCGGATATATGGGAGGGAATGGTAAATTTTCGTATATTTTCTTATATATCTTTAAAAGTATTTATTTTAAAATTATTAAAAAAAATGAAATCCTCGAAATAAGCCGTTTTATTTCATAAGTCACCCGCTAAAATTTCAAAACTTTTTTAAAATTTTCTTATTTGGCCCCCAAAAGTGAACCCGTATTCAAAATTCAACATTAAAATTTCAACATAATCGGTCCATTAAATTTGCTGCAAATTAGTTGTGACCGAACAGAGAGACACAGACACACGACTGATCCTATAAGGGTTCTGTGTTTTCCTTTTGAGGTATGGAACCCTAAAAAGCAGAGATGATCTAAGAATGAATTTCAAGATCTTATTTAGTGATGATGTAGAATTAGATATTCTACAATGTATTAATATTTCCCGTATTATCCTCTTGAGATCATTCCTTAGTCACATTTACGTTTACGTCATACGGGAAGCAAGGAGATCATTTCTTTGAAGCTGACACTTAAACTATATGTATTTTGTTTCATCGTTACGGCTCACTTATACCTAATCCGTCATCGGCCGAATTGTGCTCGTATGTTGTCAGCCGATCGAAAAAAAATATTATGTAAATAAAAAGATAATGCGTAGGTACAGTGTATTTCTTTGACATATTTATGTTTGGTTCGATCGGCCGAATACAGCCGATGACGTACAAGGATACTTCGGCCGATGATGGATTAGTCACGTTAAGCCTTAGCCTTTGCACTGAGTCGGCCTTACTATACCTAATTTTAATACGGTAGTGAACTTTCATAGATCATAGTTATTTTCTTCGCCATTTGTTTAATAAATTGTAAGTGCATAATAATTACCAGGAGCACGATAACGTAATTACTGAGTAAGAAAAAAAGTGGTAATTTACTGTGAAGAATTACTGCAATTAATTAAATGTACTTCTGTCATAGATTACCTCTTTATTTTTGCATTAAGTAGTAGCTATTTTGAGTGCATGGAAATACGCGCAAAGGAAAAGTTGACAAGCATACAACTTATTATTATCGAATCATTACTCGGTTTATTTTCTTAGCAAGTAGATGGAAATCTAAATTGAGGCGGCCGAAAATTTAGCTACGAGTTTGGCAACTTCAATAGCGTCCATCAATTGCAGTTGCGTCATCACGTGCAGACACGCTGGATATCATCGTATATGGAACAGCACCACATTTGCCCCGAGGCTGCATTTGTGCTCGGTTGACAAGGCTCACCTCCTATCGCATGGAACTTAAACATGGGGCTTAAAAGTGTGGGTGTACACCCTTTTAAGCAGGGACTGTGGAAGTACTCTATGACGGGTGGGGCAAACTTTTTGGTCACCCCCTTCCTTCAATCTCCGGCTCTGGCTTCAAAACAGAGATGACTAGTCAAAAGAATTATCAGTAAAAATATAAAAATATTTATTTTATATATTACTTATATTGCGAAGATTCACAGGACGACGTAGACGTAGTTGGTATGGTGAGGAGCACGACTCCTAACAACAAAAAAAGAGACTCATTAAAATATTGTTATGCTCTGCTCTCTCCGACACTTTTTCTTACGTACAAGTGCTTTATCATTTAAGAAAAAACCGGTCAAGAGCGAGTCGGACTCGCGCACCGAGGGTTCCGTACCATTTTAAATTTTCATCGGCGAGGTCTATATTCGTTAGAGAATTTTAACACTGCACACTGCAGTGTAGAATAATGCAGTTTTAGATCAACACCATCTCTTTACCGATAGTGGAACTAATGTAATTTTTGTTGATGATTTCTGAAAACGAGTGCTATATAGAGACATAATTTTATTTTTCCTGTAATTTTTACATAAACTTCTACCACATAAAATAACTTTAGATTTTTCTGTATGCAAACTTCGGAGATAAGGAACGGGAACGGTATTTGTTTTTACATTTTTCCTCAAAAGTCTAAAACTATGTGACTTAAAAAAAATGTTTGAGAATGTGCAAATAGCGTTCTTTTTTATGATACCCCACATGTCCTAGTAACCCATCTTCGAATTTTTAAGACTCCCGTTCAGTCCCTGTTGCTAGAAAATTAATATTTATTTTTATTTCTTTCTTATTTGCAAAATAGTTGGCCAAACGTCATCTAAATCTATACCAAATTTCAAGTTGATAGCATTAGTAGTTCTTGACATATCCAGCTGTGACAGACAGACGGACAGACAGACTGAGTCACACCATAAGGTTTCTTTTTTACCATTTTGGTACGGAACCGTAAAAACTGACAAACCTTTATCAGGTAGTAAAATTGGAGGGGGCGCGGCCCCCTCTGCCCCCCACTTTCGCTGTACCTGCTTTTAAGTCCCATGTATAGGTTCCCATGTGTACATCTGCCTAACCGTTCGGGCAAACAGGCTTGACGTTATGTCAGACAAGGATCATTGTCTATGACCGGTATACCTTTTTGATAAAACTATTTTCATAGCAATGTAGTTCGTGTCGTCAAGCGATTAATATATTTAATTTCTTTTTTTTTACGATTGTGGTTTTTGAACAAAAACATCAGATAAAAAAATATGCTCAAGTCAAAAACAAGAATTTTATCGTCATATCATAATTTTAATAAGTACAAGTTTTCAATGTCGAAAAAAGTTAATTGAGTGCATTAGTTTAGCATAGAAGTGTGATTATGCAGTAAAGTGCAATACTTAGGTCACGTACAGACGGCTATAAAAGTGCTTTGCATAATATAATTATATTCTTTAACACGAACATTTAACATTCAGCTTTTAAGTAATAACTTTGAGTACCAAGAAATTACTCTGAGGGAATCGTACTTATTATTACAAACTGGCACGATTATAACTAGCGAAATGAGGGTGTTTATAGGTGCGTCACTGCCTAACCACAAACATGGTTTAAAATAGTTCGTACCTAACCCATAACTTACTAAAAGTAAGGTTTAAGAATAAATTATATTATAAATAAATAATAATATAATATATATTAATTTTAAAATATAATAACACATATTATTATTATAAGTATAATAAAAACTATCCTTACTCTAAAATAACTAATTTAATTCCGAATATAATTAAGTAACCTTAAAATAGATAATAATCCCCAAATTAATCTTAGAGTCGTTACCCCAATATCATAATATAAAACTGTCTAATAAAACTTCATATTTATAATATTTCAGGGAAAAGGAAAATAATATGAAATACCAAGATATTTTGTCATTCATTTATATTTCTTTCTCAACATCAAATTCAATATTCTACACCATACCATCAAATCTCCTATTCCCCAGATAATATCACTTATTTATTTAATATTCGAATATTTATAATAAAACTAATAGGTTACCTTAATTTACAGTAGATTTTCAACCATTATTTATTTTTAATCGCCACAGCCTGCTAGTACATCGTACCGTCATGAGCGCCCAACCCAGAAACCCGATCCCGCGCCACTTTTGACGCATCGAATCTTTCGATGTTGCCAGTAAAATAAATTGAAATAAGATAATGTAATCTTTATATGTTGTTTTTATTTTTTTATTTTTTTATTTTAATACTTTACTTTTGACACTTAGTTTAAATAAAATAAAGTTCAAACTACGTCTTATAACAAATTTTGATCAAATTAACTTCTGTTTTCTTAAGTTTAGTAAATGTCAACAAAAGTAAAATTTTAGGCCTAAAACGTTAATATATAGTACCCCTGCCTGATTAATAAAACCACCTTATTACGATTTAAAAAAATCATATCCTTGGTTTTCTAAATTATGTTTTTAGTGTGATGTGCCAAAGTTAGCAGAACAAAATCACTTTGATATTTGTAAGACCGTCTGTCTCTCGCATTTTTCTCTAAAATTATTCACGTTTAAAATGTGAAGTTTTTCAAAGATGGAATGTGTTGGTACAAACGGCTACATATCAAGCTATACATTTCCAGTATAAACGGAGCTGTACTGGACCTTGTACGGAAATCATATACAATGCGAGATCCGCTTAAACTGGAAATTTAAAGCTTGTTTTGGTAGCCGTGTGTACCTAACAAAATTTGTTCATTTGAAGCTGTTTTTATTGCCTTAAGGAGCCAATTTAATAAAACCGATAGGCGACGGGTGACACGCGACGCGACAGTCCGACGGTATGAAAGTTTTTGAAGTGAAAACTTCTTAAGGCGCGTCGAGCGATTTTTGGTAGGGCGACGACACGCTAATGATAACAGTATATCCGTAGCTATGAGTGTGGGCAGCAGTGAAAGCATATATTTATAAATCGTTCCTGTAATTTTTGAAGTGAAAACTTCTATAGGCGCGTTGGGCATATTTTAGATGGGACTAAACCATTGATATTGTGACACCGTGATGACACCAGCTTTTGACCATTAAAAAGACATCAACGCGTTGATTACCGCGGTGCCGATTTTTTTTCAAGTTTTCACTTCTGTAGGCACTCCCGGAGTACTACAGATTTTTTGTTTGGCTCCGTTAATCATTTTGACTTACAAATTGTAAAATTTTAATGATAAGTACTACAATCAATACAAAAATTTAAAAAAATACTTTATTTCAAAACGGCTATTGCTCAGCATAATGCGGAAAGCCTATGCAAGACAGAGCCCTAGGGCTGGTTTTCAGCGACAGCTGGCGCACATAAAACGTAGGTACATACATACGTATGTAAACAAACAAACTGACACATATACTATTAATAGGAATGAAAACATAACTTGACATCAATTGATCATTGAAATGTGAAACCATTTCCGCTTGATTTAGTTATGATGCAAGCTCTAAGTGTAAATACTAAAGCACTTTCATTGAAGTTAACCATTTCCCTGAAATTTTTACATAAATTATACCTCTGTTATGTTTCAAGGAAACCCAGATTAGATATTCAGTTTATATTCTAGTTCAATTGACATAAATTCTAACAGTTTGACAATTACGCAGAAACTGAATTAGCTGTAGTTTACGGTAAATTCGAATTCTTGTGAAAAGAAAATTAAATTGAGATGTCGTATCAAACTCAAATTCAACATATTTATTTCAATTAAACCATTTACAGGCACTTTTGAATTTGTCAAGGAGTTGGTCAGTCAGAAATATGAAGCTAGTTGCCCATTCCAAAGCGTAGTAGGTTCCTATGGAGAAGAACGAGCAGGAAACTCCAGGAATACTCTTTGATTCTTTAAACTTAATTAATGTTGTTTTTTTTAAAATTATTTTTGAGAGACCTAGCTACTGCCCTTGGCTTTGGACCTTTATCCTCTTGGACCCTTATTCTTTTTCCAAAATAAAAGTAACATCAGCTATCTGGTAGTGAAGTCCCGTCAGAATCAGTTCAGCCGTTTCGGAGATAAGCGCAACAAACAGACAGACAGCCAGACAAAAAAAAATAAAATTTGTTTTGATTTCGTAAAAAAGCTGTTATTTTGACTTATATTTTATTAGACGATGTAAAAAGACGTGTATATGTATATTATTATAATTTATGTATCAAAATACCTTCTAGGAGTCCTCGGAATTCCTAGATTTTATTCAGTGTGGTTTTTCGAAGAAGTGCAATGTGAAAAATATTTTATTATTACTGTTGCAAATAACTGTTTCCTGTTTATACCGTGGGAAATACACAAATGTTTAGGTTTTTTTCATAAACCTATTTGTGGAATCTTGGACCGTCACAAGATATTCAAGTTTCTACATATAAAAATAGTGGCTGACCTTGAATAAGTAAGTACCTACGCAGTTTTTAATCGCTTAAAATTAAATAAACCGGTATAATAAATATAATAATAGGTCCCTTTAGCATTCAATTGCTGGTTCAAAACCTGGCAATTGGTTTCGTTAGTACAGAATAAGGTATGAACAATGGAAACAAAAACCGGCCAAATGCAAATCGGACTCGCACACGTAGGGTTCCATATCGTATTAATATCGAACGAAAAATGTAGAAAAAAAAAACACCTTTCTTGTATTGGGATTATTAACTTTATTAAATTTTTATTATTTGTTGTTATAGCGGAAATAGAAATACATAATCTATGAAAAATTCACCTGTCTACTCTACCTATTACGGTTCATGAGGCTTACTAACTGGGTTCCGTTTGGCACCCTTTAGTTTTGGAACCTCAAAAACTATGAGAAAATCGAGTCTAAATGGTCTATAATCGCCAACACACGATGAAAAGTCATAGCGACCAAATACATCTCTATAAGAAGACTTCAAGCATTTAACGAACCGCAAAACAGTAAAAAACTGATGTTATTGTAACACCTACTAGCTGCGCCCCGCGGTTTCACCCGCATAAGTCTCAATTCCGTGGGAATATCAGGATAAAAAGTGTCCTATGTCCTAACCAAGGTCATGGTCGATCTATGCGCCAAATTTCATCCAAATCCATTCAAACAAATAAATAAACAAACTCTCTTTCGCATTTATAAATAAATATATTTGGTAAGGATGAAAGATTGCTATACAAACTCTTATAATAACTTCAGTTTATAGTCATAAATATTCAACCCAATAAATTCGTCCAATACAAACTATAGTACCGTCCATACAGACGCCATTCAACAAACACAAAAGAAACTAACTCCGCGATATACTCAAATAATGACCTTGAAACTTGACCTTGAACGGAGTACACAAAGACCACTGACCTTGGAACTTTAGTTTTAAATAGAACCCCTTAGGGTATAGACAGGCTTGTGTTTAAGAGTACTATTGAAAGGGTTTTTGGTGTAGATGCGTTTAAGAACGACTTGAGCTCTTTTAGTCCTTTGGTTATTGACGATTTAATTGTTCTTTCATGGTTTTATTTGAGGCTTTAAATGGCAGACCCTTGAAAATGCGAAGCTGATTAAATATTGATTGGCATGTTAACGTTTTATTTGGAGTAAGTAACATTTGTTCATAATTTGCACTTTACTATTAATTTGGTTCTAACTCTTCGTTTTTAGAAAAATAATCCAATGTTAGCATAATCAGCCCATAATGTTCCCACTGCTGGGGCACAAGCCTCCTCTCTGTGGGCCGTAATCCATCAAGCGGGTTCGTGCGGGTTTGTAGATGTCACATGTTTTTAAAGTTTAATTTCTGGGATATGCCGGTTTTCTCACGATGTTTTTCACCGTTTTGAGAGCAGTGGTGATGAAATACATAATTTACACAAAGTACTCGTAAAACACTAGTTAGGGTTCGAACTTACAACTTACACCTCGTAAGTCGCGGCGGTTACCACTTCACTGCTACCAACCACATCCAATGTTAGTTGGCTACTAAATAATATAATAATATTGCTCTATTTATACAAAACTTTCAATAGTTCCTTTTAAAATATTATTCATCATTAAAGCAATACATTATGGGGTTTTTTTATAAACGTTGCTTAAAATTAAGTAATGATTAGCGACTGTTTAGCCATACATTTTTGACGTTTGAACGTCATTTAAGTTTAAGCAACGCTTATAAATTAAACCCCTTAGTACACAAAAGCTTTATAGGTTTGAAATTACTACACTAATATCAACGCCATCTAGCAAAGAAATTCAGGAGCAAATATAACTTACATTAAAATGCAACGCAATTTATTAAATTGGCAGCAAATTGGCAGATCCCGCTCGGGATATTATTATCTCTCACTAATTGATCCCCAGTATTTACTGTGGTGTGACCTTGACCTTGAACTTTGTGTTAATGACCTTTACATAGTTTAGCTTATTCGCAAAATAGTACAGAAGGTTGGGTCCATATAACGAGCGAAAACTCACGCACACATAAAAACGCTTCCCTTAGGGCTAGTGCGAACTGTGGTGCGATGGAATTTGGTGCGTTATTTCTACCGTACGGTTTAACAAACGCAGTCACGGGTCCGCGCACTGGTGGTGAAAACAAGACGGGCTGTTGAGGTCTACTTTTTCCTAAGATATAAAGATTTAGGAGCTTATAAAAAAAAGGATAATTTTTATCTATACTGCTTGTCTCGGTGCATTAGTTTCACTACAGTGTACGGTACTTATTAAACCTCTTTGGGATACAAAATACTTGCGGCAGATTCGCCGCAAATTTGCAGCGGGCGGCCCACTATAAATTAACCGCATGCAATTTTTTCATCGCAATGCGTGTACTTCTGCGACGTTCCATACTTCACAGATAATGCGGTAAAAAACGTACGATAGTTCGTGCTAGGCCTTAGGTCGCGTTCATGGCTTCGAGCGATGCGTTTTGCGTCAAGCGAAATGCGTGCGCATCACGTGTATCCGTTCGTTGCTCCGCAAGTAGCATCGCGGTGCCTCGTGGCATGCTCTAAACGACGCGACCATTGGTTTTCTCTGCAGCCGCTGTTGCAAGACTCGAGTCGTTTGAGCGTAGCTTGTAGCCACGGTGTTACAGCGAGTGCAAGCACACTTGCGACTGCCATTCAACTGAGATCAGTGCTGCCAACAGTTAAACTAGCTCTCCACCAGATTCAACTTCTAAAACCACCAGAAAACCACTAACTAAAATCGGCCCTATTCTAAAAATCGCTAAAATATCCACTAAACAAATTCTTAGTTTTTACTAAAGAAAACAGTAAGTACTTAAATTAGTAAAAAAAATATTTATTATTACGTAATAAAATATTTAAAATCTGTAAATCAACATACAATATTATTAAGATCAGGAACATAAAAATTATTCAACAACAACTATAAAAATTAAACTGATATATTAAAATTCGTTTTCTTCAGATGAATTTTTGTCTGCACCATCATCGTCGGTTTCACATTTATATAATTCTTCAGTAAATTAATAAATAAGTAATTAAATTCAATGAAGTAAAAGTTATAGTAAAAGTTAAGTATTTCGCATTTTTGTTGCTTAGTGGTTGAGTATGGGCATTGTATATGAGCATTTTCAGTAATTGAAACTGAATTCTACTAAACCACTAAAAAAAAAAAACACCAGCCACTAAAAGCAACATTTCGCCACTAAAAGGGGTCAAAACCACCAGTTTTAGTAGAAATCCACTAAGTTGGCAACACTGACTGAGATAGAGCCACACGTATGCGTCTATGGTGTGCGCGCGTTTTCGCTCGTTGTATGGAGCCGACCTTCTGTACTGTTCTGTGCTTTAGTGCAGCTGTTTCAATAGTAATTATGAAATGTTTCAGTTTCTGATGAACAATAGAGGATCGTACTTTTGAAGGGTTTGTGGACATAATTAATTAATAGGCCAATTGAGAGGTTGACCTTTGCGGTGCGGAGGTTTCGAATTGCGGAAATGTCCCTTATTATTGTTATAAATGCTGGGTTGTTACTGAATCAAGACCGGTAAAATACCAGCTGATCTATTCTGCAAAAAATTAAATGAGAATTTTTTTGTGAAGTGAGTTGTCAAAAGTGTCAATCCCTAGCATCAGGTGGAATATCAGCTCACCTTTAAGCTTATGTTAATTAAGTCGATTTAAGCATTACTATATGTAGAATTGAAAAAGTCATAAAAGATGTTGAAGTTGTAGCGCAAACTGAATCTTGTGTGTAAGTGTTATATTAATTTTTCCAAAAAATCGTATTTGTTTACATCTTTGGAAATTAAAATGCGAACGTAGAATAAGTTTTCACGGTGAGATTTTTTGCTGAAGTCATTGGCATTTTATTAAAGTGAGTCGGTGATGAGTTGAGCAAACATTCGTAACAATTGTCCCAAAAAATCTAATCTTAGGATATTTTTGTTTGTTTCAGGGGTGTGTTTGATCGAAAAAGAGAGCAAAAGGGACACCAGTGCGTTTATAGCAAAACCGAGCGGAAAGAAATTTTATGGATTGTACCAGGTAAATACTTAATTACTTTTATAAGAATACAAAAATTCCCCGAAAATACACCTACGGTTTTTCAGCATTGAAGTGGTTTTCATCGCTTGAAAATTACTTTAAAGTTCTCCAACATTTTTCTCAAATCCTGACTGGACCTTTCAGATTCCGAATGAGTGGTGCAAAGAGAAGAAACGTGGTGGACGCTGTAATTTGGCTTGCGAAGGTAAAAAGTATTATTTATTGTTATTGTTACCTTAAATACTGTTATATTTATACATAATATATAACGTTTATTTCTTATTTCGACATCTCTTAAAACTCCCACGCTAAAATGTCATTACGCAAAAATCTCGAAACATTATGTAATGATTACCAATAGCAAAAGTTAAGAATTAACACAAAACTTTACGCCTGTGACCCCCAAAGGGTTAGGCAGAGGTAAACTTATAGTACTCCCACATTTTACAAGTTATGTTTAAGTCCCATGTAAAAGAGGGCAAGCTTATTGCCATCAATCGGGCACAAATCTAGACTCCGGGCTGCTGCTGAGAAATTCCAGATAGAAAAACCTAAATAACACTTTGCGCAACACGGGAATTGGACCCAGGACCTCATACTCAGCAGTGGGTAGCGCTTGCAACCACTAGACCAAAAAAAATTGGTAGGTAATATAACGTTACCAAACCTTATTTTCAAAAACATAGCATTATTTTTTACAGTTTCCATATGGTTTACAGCCAGCTACAATGACGTCCAAAATATTATGAAAGTTACCCATCAAAATCTCAACCACCATATTCAAAATAAACTAACAAATTCTAATCTTTGTGAAAGAAATTCTTCGATTTCACAAACGTCAGTTGTCGCTACATTTGTAACTGTCACCGTATTTACAAAGTAAGTAATTGACAAAGACATCACAGTAGCAAACTGCGAACGACATTGCAAACAATTCGAAGCTCCGGGTTTTATAGCCTACGTTTTACATCAAAAGTTTATGGAGTATGGTCAAGTGTATTGTGTAGCGTTTTTGGTTATGCAACTGTTACTACTGTTTCAAATACTAATGATCATTCTTTTATTATAATTTCGAGTTAGATAGATTTTTCTTTTTATTTTGTAACTGGTGGTTTTTGCAGATGGAACTCAATAACGTTACATTTTATATCAATCCTCGTTATCATAGTGTACTTCTGCTGTTAATACTATTAATGATCGTCTTTTGTTCTTTTGAGAATTATTTAATTCTTTTTCTTTCTTCGCTTCTTCTTTTCCATTTTTAGCAAGTGTTGGATTTTGTTAATCGAATTCAATGACGTTAAGTGTTTTGACACTTCTCGTCGTTGTGTTTTGATTGATTTCTCTTTCTTTCCTGCATTCTATGTAATTAATTTATAGCAAGTTTTGGATTTCGTTGATGGAACTAATGACGTTAAGTGGTTTGACAATCCTCATCGTTGTGTTTTGATTGATTTCTTTCTTTCTTGTATTCTAATTTATTTTTAGCACGTTGTATTTTTTGATGGAACTCAATGACGTTCAATCCTCGTACTTATGATTAACTTATACTAATGATCGTCTTTTGTCCTTTTGGATTAGATTGACTGAATTATTTTTCTGATGTTGAATTTAGGTGATTGAAATTAGATAAGGTTTGGTGTTATTTCAGTCCTTTCAGATTTATCATCATTCTTAGTTTTCGGTTTAAGTAACTATAAAAGTTGATCCAGGAAATATTCGATTTCTGGGCCTACTTATGTTTATTCTACCCTATCAGTGGGAAACAATGTTTTAAGATTTCAAACACTGATCGCACCGTTAAGTTTTATTGTGGACCTGAACATAAAGAGGTACATGGATTTACGTGTCTTTATGAAAATGCCAGTAATATATATCATGATCAGAATCTATTATTTTTTTCTTTGTCTTTCAAAAGTGCCTTTTGGGTGCTTTGAAATAAATTATTTGACTTTGACTTTGATCACAAAATGGTCTGTTGGACACTTACCATTTAAATCAAAGTATAAACATACCTTTAATGTCTTATTTGCTTCCAAAAATAAACGAAAGAGATTATTTATCCTTAATTTGATCTTTATAAAATTGAACAGCAAAAAACAGCTCATATTTTATTATGTCTTCTCTTCCTTTCAAGCCAACACGGTAACGAAGATTTTCTTTGTTCTCATGAAGGAAGATGGCAACAAAAGCTTAAGTACCTATTTGTATTGCGTAGGTAATTTCGCTAACATAACGGCGGAGTTACGACCTTATTTTTTAGAGGTTGGCACTTCTTCAAATACAGCTATGGGTATTTTGCTTATCATGACATTGTAAATCAAAGATGTCGGTCGAAAAACAAGTCACGAGGCTTGAAAAGTTGTAATTTATTTGAGACTAATTTTTGCCTGCGCATTCGTCTGCGGGGATGTCAAAAGAGGCAAACTGCCATGTTATCCCATGGCAACGCACTACCGGTATTAAAGGTATCCTATCTCTTAATCCAGTGGGGTAATTACGTTACACACTTACAATGGCCATGCTTTTCATTTTGACGTCATCATCAGCTTGCCCTTATCCTAATTTATTTGTGGTCGGTTGAACAAGTCTTTTTCCCCATACTTCTCTTTTCATCGACATTTCAGTAGTCACCCCCTTTGTAGCCATATCATCTTTTACAGAGTCCATCCATCACGATCGTTTTTTTGGTCTTCGATTTGCCATATTCCTATCCAAATCAACATTTTGTGATGAGGAATAAATTACTTTATAAAAAAAACCTTCAAAATCTTTCAAATTGTAATTGAAAGTGTGTTACGCATTTAGGATGCAGGCCATAGTGTACCTGGGTGCCCGTTTAGCCTTTAATGTTCGCAAAGAAGGAGGTGGAACGGGTGATGGAGAGGCAAATTTCGCGCTCTCATGCCCCAAACCGCCGCAGAAGATGCCCTAGGCGACGGGAATCGCAGGCCGATTTCCAGCTACCGTGTGCGCGGGTGCGCCTTGCGGACGGTGAGCAATAGGTAGCTCGCCGTCCGATAAGGGCCAGGCCCGGGTCGACGACGCGTTGTGTTCCACGCGCGCCTCAAAGAGATGTCAGCACAACTAAAGGGGTCTGCTAGGGCCGATGCCTGCCGGGGTTGCGGGTTTGTCCGAAAACGTTACCGTGGCCCCTGGCAACATACAGGCAACTGAAGGTACACGGGTGGGTTTTAGTCAGTAAAAGTCTGACACGCCCTCTCGCTCCGCCCAGAGCGGGAGAAATTATTTGATAATTTCTCATCCAAAATAATGTGTAATCCATTAACCAACAAACATCCAAACTCGCAAACATTCAGGCATTAAAATATTAGTAGGAAGTAGAAATGGATTATAAAGTGAAAGTAGGGCATCGAGAATATAATAAGCGAGTTATCGAAAGCCTGTGGTAGGTCCCACAGCGTTATCTTTGTACCACTCGAGTGGAAATATTAAAGTAGGAAAGTATAAATCAGGATTCTGTAGTGGAGGAAGTTAAGCAACATTTTTACGAGCATTACTCCAGTTTATTGGATTTCGTAAGTTTCTCGGTTTCTGTAATAAGGATTTTGTTACTAAATGTTTTGGTGACATTGTGTGGTTGAGTGATTGAGTGATTTTGGTTATTGGTTCATTGAGAAAGTATGGTAAGTCTTAATTGTTTCTAAACATCTTTGTGCGTAATTGATATAGCTACGTTATTTAACCATTTATATCCATGCTATCCATATCTATATATATATATATGAAATTCTCGTGCCACAATGTTAGTTGTCATACTCCTTCGAAACGGCTTCGGTAGGTCTAATAATCGGTCGTATTCTTCATAAGGGTGGACCACCTCAAACATTTATATGGCAAAACAACGTTTAAAAAACTTGTCGCGAACTCGAACACGGCGTGTTGCCACACCAAGCACGGCTCGCGGTCAGTCTGCGCTCGGTGCTTGGTGTGGCAACACGCCGTGTTCGAGTTCGCGACAAGTTAATCTTCATCCTGAGGATGCCTCGTTGAGAGGTGAAACACGTGTCGATTTCTTCCAGGGTCTTTTCAAGACTCTTTAGAAATAGCTAAGCGGAATAGGTTACTAAATATATCCACATCATCATTTTATAATGGATTTCCGCAAGGTCACGCCTGAATCAATTAACTATCTTAAAACAACGTTTGCTGGGTCAGCTAGTTAATATTATAAATTCGAAAGTAACTGTTTATTTGTATGTTACGCCTAAATTACTGAACGGATTTCGATAAAATTTGGCAAGGAGATAGATGGCATCCCGGGAAAGGTCAAAGGCTACTTTGTCTCAAAAATAAGGGAGGTAAATAGGGGATGAATGTTTGTACGGGAAACCTATTGTTTCTAAAGTTAGGCTATGAACATTTTAATTTATGCTTTTTGTAAGAAATAAAGAATTACGTATTTCAGCGTTTTTCAAAAATCGTGCCACAAGTGAGTGAAATAGTGTAAGATTTAAAAATTCACATGTTATTTTTTGTGTCTTCTTTTCAAGAAATCTAAGGGATTGGAAATATTGTCATAGTCCGTATCTTGAATTAACATTTAGTCTTTATTTCATTAAAATCGATTTAGTATGTCAAAAGTTATTACAATTTAAATTCACAAACTAACCTTTCTAACACGTAGGTTTTATGTGTTCGATGGCGGCAAGAGAAAGTATTACAAATCAATGGTGATAATAATAGTAAAATTAATAATTAGTATTTTAAGAAAGAAAGAAAGAAAGAAAGAAAAACATTTATTTGAACACAGTTCGTGAAACACAAAACACAACAAAGATAAAATAAATAAAGAAAGCATTTAGAATCATATAAACCTGTTTTTTTTTTAAACCGGACAAGTTTGAGTAGGATTTGCGCCCTTTTTTTTTTTTTTTGAGCGTCGGAAATCAACAAATAACTCCTCGTGTCAGACTCTTACCGTGTCAGACTCTTACCGTGTCAGACTCTTACTGACTAAAACCCACCCGTGTTCCTTCGATTGCCCTGTCGCCGGGGGCCACGATCTCCCTTTCGGTTTTCTTCGCAACCCCGGCAGGCATCGGCCCTAGTGGACCCCTTCAATTCTGGTGACATGATGTGCGCGCCTGGAACACAACGCGCCGTCGACCCGGGCCTGGTTCTTATCGGACGGTGAGCCACCCATTGCTCACCGCCCGCAAGCCCGCGCCTAAGGTGGCCGGAAATCGCCTCGCGATTCCCGACGCCCTGGGCGTCTCCTCAGGATTTGCGCCCTGAGGTTACGTCTCGAAGCTGTGCTTGCTCGGCTGCCCGAATTTCAAAATCTGGATTGAAGGACAAACTAAGCTTTTTTATTATGACATCCCTAGTTACTACTCTTAAAAATTCAATTCGTCATTCTGATAAAAGGTTTTGTTATAGCATATGCCAACAGCAGTCGAGCATTCCATTATTTCAATTTATCTGTTTACGATGTAAATTAATGAATCTCATTAGTTTATCTCGTGTGCCACACGCGCGTTGCATAGATTGATTGATTTATTAATTTTCCGTTGTTATTCGTGAATATGGATAATGCCTGGGTAAAAAAAAAAGAAATTCTATTGAGCCCGTCAGTCTGATAAAAAAATAAATAGACACATATTTTTTGCTTTATCAATAAAAATTTACTTAGATAAAACGTATTAAAGTTGGGGTTGCTACGGCACAAGTAAAGTATGAAATCTAAAACTCGTGAAGTCATGGCACTTTAACTCAATGTATTGCCGTAATATTTAGATGACGTAAAAAAAAATATGTACCCAATATTTCTCACCTAAGGAACAAAAAAAAAAAACAGTGGAACTCCGGGAGTGCCGACAGAAGTGAAAACTTAAAAAAAAATAGGTACCGCGGTAATCAACGCGTTGATGTCTTTTACTGCACGCACTGCGGTATTCAGCTCGTTGATGTTTTTTAATGGTCTAACGCTGGTGTCGTCACAATATCGCGAAATCAATGGTTAAGTCCCACCTTAAAAATGCCGAAAGCGCCTAAAGAAGCTTTCAGTTAAAAAAAAAATGAAGCAAACAACGCTGTGCCGACCCCAAGTATACCTATAAATGCAGGAGAGTAATAACCATAGGAGAATGATAATGTTTTCTTTTTAAATATTATTTATTTAGGTACCTGTCCATGTAACACATACGTACGTAGATTAACCTACGCACCTTTCTTATAAATAAATCTTCCTACATTTTTGCTATAAAAGACCAATAGAATCGTAAAATAAACTACGCAGAAAACTCTTTTGTAATGTATTTCACGCACCGCGGTAATCAACGCGTTGATGTCTTTTACTTCACGGTGTCGGAAAATTGTGTTACAGTGTCACCAAAATCATTACTTAGTCTATTTCAAAAATTTCTAACGCGTCTAAAGAAGTTTTCACTTTAAAAAATTTTTAGTCATCATCCCTTTTATATCAGCTGCTATTCATCATCATTATCATCATGATTATTTTCCCCTTATGTCAGTTTATTTGTGATTGTCGTAACATGTCTTTTACTTCCATACTTCTTAGTCGTCATCTCGGTAGTCACCCCCTTTCTAGCCATATCATCTTTCACACAGTCCATCCATCGTTTCTTTGACAATTAGCTGCTACTATTTTAATTAAATGGCTTATCTAGTTAAAAAGTTACTAGCTCGTTGGTCTTTTGGTTGCAAGCGCGTAAATAAGTGGAGAACGTATTCGACCTTCAGGCAAAGCATGTTTTGCAATTGAAAATTTCCAAGGAGTATCTCATATTTGTGCCCTGATGATGGCATTAGGCTCATTTTATTAAATCAATCAATCTTCCTAGCCTTTTCCCAACTATATTGGGGTCGGCTTTCAATCTAATCGACTGCAGCTAAATACAAGTATTTTACGTGGAGCGATTGCCTATCTGACCTCCACAAACCAGTAACTGGGAAATACGATACTCCTTGGTAAAACTGGTTATCACACTTTCGGGCTACAGACTACCCGTAACGACTGTCAAAGATCCACGAATGACAGCCGAGACCAACGGCTTAACGTGCTTTTCGAGGCACGGAGCAGTCTCGGTATGTAAAGATGAACATCCACAGACCAGCCCCGGCAAGCATAGCTTAACCTGATGGATCGACCCGTGCAGCTGTTATTACTTAGCCACGAGCTCCTCGAGGCTCATTACGTATATATTCGTGAGATTTAAATATAAATGGCGAATTGTGGGTAGACTATTACCTACATTTATTTACCCCTTCGAGGATTACAGTATATATTAATATTATATATTATAATATTATACCTACTTAATTAATTAATTAATATTATATATTACTAGCTTTTGCTCGCGACTTTGTCTGCGAGCCTATAAGCTTCCTCAAGAATTAGGCTATCCAATGCAAAAATAATTTTAGACACGAACAAAAAACAAATTTTACCTCTCTAAAATATTATAAAGGGGTAAAATTTGTTGGTTTGTAAGTTTGTATGTAGGGAGCAATCTCTGAAACTAAAAGTCAGATTTGAAAAAATATTATCGCATTCATTGGATAGCCCACTTCTTGAGGAAGGTTATAGGCTATGTAACATTACGCTACAATCCTTAGAAGCCGAGAAAAAATAAAGAAAGTCAGAAAGAAGGCAAATGAAAACGAAGTAATAGCGCGTGCGGGCGATGAGATGCGATACGATGGTCGAGGGCCGAAATTTCACGCAGGTGAAGTCTCGGGCAGAAGCTAGTGATCAATATGAACAGAATTTAGCGTCTTCTTTTCTTTAACTAACCTACATAAAATAACATCATGCCTATTTTCGCCGAAGCGAAGGCATTACACAGAAGTGTGACTAAAGTAGGTAAAGAATTACTTCTTTACCTACTAAAAAGAAGAAAATGAAAGAAAAAAAAGCATTCATTCTTTTTTTATATACAACCAGATTTCGCCAGTAATATTTGAGTCCCATGTTGTAGGGGGCGAGCCTATTCTCATCAATCGAGCAAAAAAAAAACTCCGGGCTGCTCATTTCTGATTTAAGAACCCAATAACATTTTGCCGGCCCTGGGAATCGAACCCACGACCTCAGGTGCAGCAGTAGTGCTTCCGAGAACTAGACCAAAGAGGCAATTTAACAAACCACTATTATTTGTTACACAGCATTACTAGATGAAGACATCCGCGATGACACAGCGTGTGCTCTTCAGATTGCAGAGCAACATGGCTTCAAGTACTGGTCGAAGTGGACCATGAGGTGCAAGAACGATAACTTTATCACCACTGAGATTTACAAGTTAGTAGTACATACTTTTACGAGATTTCACCTCATTCTTATTATCTATTTGATGCTTTAATGCAAAATATTTTGAAGGTCTGGCCACAATGAGGCGAATCTTACGGGGTACTCGGTACACGACTGCGCGCACCAAATGTTTCAATAATTAGGAACTCTACTATCCGCGCCAGTTTGAACATCTCTACAAGTTAATTGACACAATTGGGTTTAGCGAAGTTCGTCCTGCATCTTACGCGGGATTCGCCCCAATTTCACCAGAGCTTTAACCTACCTACGCTCCATTTCGCATTATAATGCTAGGTGTTTTTAATTGAATCATTAGCAAGCGTTTGGGAAAGTCATAAAAGGGGCAAAGACTTAACAGTGAGTTGGGATTACTTGGGATTGAGAAATTGGGTCTTCTGTTTTGTATAGATATGGTTTCAATAGGGGTTTTTTTCCTAAACTTTCTTTGCTGAAGGAAACATCTACCCTTAGGATAGCAAACATACATTTGGCAATAAAAGAATAATATTAAAAACCTGCTTGTCTCATAACTCAGCCATAAATAATAGAGTATTTTTATCTCACGGATTGACGCGCGCTTTACTTGTGGTAACCAAGCGTACAAACACGCTGTGAATGTGTGCGTGAAAACGAATAACATCAGCACATAACACACACAAATCTTACTTCACACTTTCATAAGTATGTTGCAAAATATTCAAAAACTTTTAAAAATGTGTGCAACATAGCCAAAGCTATTTATATTAGCAATAAAATAAAATCAGCGGATGATAAAATAAAAACTACCTGGCAAATAATAAAAAATGAAAAAGTTAGGAAAAAACAGCGAAATACTGAATTTAATTTAGAGACTGCACATGGCTCCATTAACTCAAATATAGAAATAGCTCAAGAATTTGAATACTTTATTGCTAATATTCCCCTTAAAACTACTGAAGCTTTAAATTCCTCACCCGCGCTTTCTGCTGCCTTACTTAGACAGAATGTGAAGGCATGCCCTTTGGAGTTTAGGTTTCAGCATACAAACCCCCAGGCTGTTAGTCCAAGATTGGTTTACGGTAAATAATGTGGTACTAAATAAAACAAAAACCAAATGCATTACATTTAAATTACCTAATGTTAGAAGTAGCGAATGTGACATCATATTGAATGGGGAAAAACTGGAATTTATTAATCAAACGGTTTTCCTAGGAATCACACTAGACGAGAAATTACAATGGGGACCTCATATAACATCTCTTGCGGGGCGGCTAAGCTCGGCCGCTTATGCTGTTAGAAAGATAAGACAGTTAACAGATGTCGTATGGCATTTTACTGTGGAGTCAGGCTGCTGACATGTGTGGGCATCATACAAGCGGTCCACGCCATAGAGGCCAGGAGAGTTACAGACACTCACATACGCATACTCTCCGACAGCGCCTCAGTTCTCCAATCGCTGAAGAAAAAATATATTACCTCGAAGTTGTTACTAGAATGTCACAATGCACTAGAACAGATAACGGTGTCTAGTCGCAACACGGTGACACTGCAATGGATAAAAGGACACAGCGGATCGCTAGGTAACGACGCAGCTGACGAACTTGCTAGAAGAGGATCTAGCACGGCAGTCTGTGGACCCGAACCTATCGTACCAATCCCCTTCAACCAGATACGCAGGTGGCTACAGGAATTCACCCTCACACAAGCGGAGTACTGGTGGACCTCGACACCGGGCTGCAGGCAGTCCAAGGTAGCTATGCCATCCCTGGATAGCAGGTTAACCAGGAGTCTTTTACGCCTGGACAGGAATGGACTGCGCCTGGTGACGGGGACCATCACAGGACACTGCTCGCTAAACAAACACTTCCACACGATAGGCATAACGGACAGTCCTCTGTGCAGGGCGTGCATGGAGGCTGAGGAAACCGTTGCGCACGTGCTCTTTGAATGCACAGGCGTCACCCAGATTAGAACAGAAACCCTCGGGTCACCCAGATCTTTCACAGATGTTCTGAACAGACCAGGAGTTTTGATTAACTTCTGGAGGGAGGTGGGCTGGTTGGAATAACCCCCCAAGCGGCCGCCATGGCCCACGTACAATGGTCCACCTGACGGACTAAGTGCGGAAACCAAACCCCATAACATAGAACATAGAACAGGCTGCTGACATTGAATCCATCTTTATTTTGCAAAAGAGAGCTGTCAGAGCCATTTATAATTTACGTCGCCGCGAATCTCTCAGAAAACTATTTAAAAGGATTAATATTATGACGGTACCTTGCCAATTCATTCATGAAAATATTATGTATGTAAGGAAAAATCCACATCTTTTTAATAAAATAAGTGATAGACATAATTTTAATACTAGAAATAAAGATAAACTAAATCAACATTTTTTTAGATTATCTAAAGTATATACATCTTTTATGGGGTACTGTGTTAAATGTTACAACAAAGACCTTCCAAAGACCAAAATTTAAAACTCACATTAAAATTATACTTTGTAAATAAGCATATTACCAATTAGAGGATTATATCCAAGATACATGCTTGGAAACATGTTGGTCCTGCTCCATAGGACAATTTAGAATCAAGACAAAATCAAACAGGTAGCTAATTTATTTATAAAATTTATAATTTTGTATTATATGACATTGATTTTACATTCTGTGATTACTTTCTCATACACTGACTTATTTATTTAAAAAAAATATATCAATTTAAAAAAAAAATAGGAATGTCGTCTACTTTTACAATGTTTGTAAATACGTAAGCAACATGTATCTATCATATAATTAAATTATCTGTCGTTGCTTCATTTTTAATTCTTTTTACCTATTGTGGTATTAGTACATTATTGCAAAGGCCGTAAAATAGGCAATTGCAGGTCGAGTATGAGTTTGTGCAGGTCACTAATACGAGAGAGGCAATTGCCATTTCCACCGAGGCATATATAGTGCTTTTCTCAAAAGAATGCAGGGAAATAAAACATACTTTTTATATTATACATTTAATTTTATTAATATTAAAAGTTACATTAGTTATATTGGGGCAATTACTAAAAGAAAATTTTATTGATTTCCCCGGTACAATTATGTTTGTTTCTTGAACTTCTGATGAGGTTTGCAGGTGGGCATTGGAGTAGATGGTTGCAAATTAATAATTAATTAGTTTTAGCAATCTCATTAAAATACGCCAAAAATACTGTTTCGGAGAAAATTTTCACTTTTTTCTCGTTTTTCCAAATCATACAATTTTCAAATACTTTCATGTATTTTTCTTTTGACTTCGCTGGAAGCAAGTTTTCCATTGCCAATTTGGCTTCTGATCTTAAATCTTGTTGAGTACAATCAATCTCCATTTCACTCTCTGAACCGTTGGAACTCATTTTAATTATTAAATTTGAATTTATTATGTATGTAAATAACAAATCAAGACGATTTTTCAGTTTTGCCGCCAATTTTCTATTTATCATCTGTGCCGAAAAGCAAACGCATTTATGGCGATACAGCCACGTGAACGCAATTTGTACTAAGCATGGTATAATAATATACTTCGCCTGGTATTCTCTTCCCGTGACAGCTGGGTCACGTGATTGGCCTAAGAATACGTCATCAGTTGCGATGCGGCTCTCAAACGTTTTTAGTGGGGGAAAAAGATAAAAATAATACAACGGGTACTCATTTTTTATCATTTTTAATAAATGGACATATTTGATACTTATTGTATTTTTTTACTCTGCATCTTTTTTAATTGATTGCATATTATGGTTTTATTTAGTTCCCTTACTCCTAGATAGGTCCTCGTTCGAACTAAACAGAGTACTACTTCATAATGAATTTGAGGATACAAGTCCTTTGTGGCATCATGAACAATCCGTGTCAAATTTGTGAAAATGAATTTTTCATCGTGCAACGATTCACCGTGGTATTTATTAAATTCTCACTCCATTATATCAGCAACCTTGATCAATACATTGCAAGGGTAAATTAGTTGTCCCCTAGACACAAAAAAAAATCCAATCACAGGCTACGCTACCTTTTTTTTTTTTTTTTTTTGTGGTTGGGAAATCATCAAATAACTTCTCCCGCTCTGGGCGGAGCGGGAGAGCGTGTCAGACTCTTACTGACTAAAACCCACCCGTGTTCCTTCCGTTGCCCTGTTGCCGGGGGCCACGATCTCCCTCTCAGTTTTCTTCGCAACCCCGGCAGGCATTGGCCCTAGCGGACCCCGTCGATTCTGCTGACATCTCTTTGAGGCGCGCGTGGAACACAACGCGCCGTCGACCCGGGCCTGGTCCTTATCGGACGGTGAGCTACCCATTGCTTACCGCCCGCAAACCCGCGCCTACGGTGGCCGGAAATCGCCTCGCGATTCCCGACGCCCTGGGCGTCTCCTCCTGCGGCGGTTAGGGGCGTGAGGGCGCGAAATTTGCCTCTCCCTCACGCGCTCCGCCTCCTCCTTCGCGAGCATTACCGCTTCGCAGAAGGAGGTGACGGCCTCCCATTTCCTCTCGCTCCGTACCATGGCCTGAACCAGGGCCGGACGCGAGAGATCACCGCCGCTGATCGCCTCCACTAGGACACGGCGATGCTCCGCCCAAGCTGGGCAGACCTCCAGCGTATGCTCCACCGTGTCCTCCGGGCGATCCACACAATGATGACACCCGGGCGTGTCCTCCCGCCTTATCCTGTGCAGGAACCTCCCGAAACAGCCGTGTCCGGTGAGGACCTGCGTCAGGCGGAAGGTGAGGACGCCGTGGCGCCTCTCCAGCCACTCCTCAAAGAGGGGTCTTATCACCGCAATTGTGGCGTGCCCAGCGCTGGGTTGCGACAATCGCACTCTCCATGACGCCATGAGATCCCGCCGGAGCTCTGTCCGCTGTGCCGCGACTTCTCGCGGCAGCGGAGTTAAGCCCCGGCGTTTCGCCTCCTCGCGCCACTCCCAGATGTGCGCGAGGACCTTTGCCTCCAGATCCCATGGCGGTAATCCGGCAAGGAGGCTCGCCGCCTCGCAGGAGACCGTGCGGTATCCTCGGGCCAGCCAGATGGCCATGACCCTCTGGGACGCGTTCAACCGGCGGGCTGGCCGCAGCCTTAGTGAACGCGCCCACACCGGTGCCCCGTAAAGGGCCATGGACCGCACGACCCCCGCGTAGAGCCTCCGGCAGGAGGCGTTTGGATCCCCTAGATTGGGCAGGAGCCGCTTCAACGCAGCCCCGGCCCGCTCCAGTCTGGGAGCCAAACGTCGGAAATGTTCGACGAAATTCCACCGGCTGTCGAGGACGAGTCCCAGATACTTCATCGTCGACTCGACGCCGATGTGAACCCCTCCCGCCATTACCTGGGAACCCGACGGTGGCGCATTCCGAGGTCCATGAAAACCCATGGCCTCGGACTTGTGCAGCGCCACCTCGAGTCCCAACTGCCGGATTCTGTCGACGATTGTCGCAACCCCGCGTGTCGCTAAGTCGGCCGCCGCCTGGTACGACCTCCCGTGCGCCAGGACCAGTGTGTCGTCAGCGTAGCAAACGACGCTGAGGCATCCGGTGATACCGGAGTGCCTCCCTGATGCAACTCCAGGGCAGGGTGTTGAAGGCATTGGCGATGTCTAGAGACACCGCCAAGACGACCCCACCCCGGGCTACAGCATCCCCCGTCGTGAGGGCTCGTACGCGCATGATGGCGTCCACCGTAGAGCGCCCCCTGCGGAAACCAAACTGGCTCTCCGCCAGATCCGGCCCCACCCGCACCAGCTGCCCGACAAGGCGGTCTGCAATTACTCTTTCAAAGAGCTTGCCCACCTCTTCGAGCAGCACAATGGGCCGATAGGCGGACGGAGAGTCCGCTGGGCGCCCCGGCTTCCTGATGAGGATCAGTTTCCCCGTCTTCCAACGAAGTGGGAACTGGCCCCTCTCCATACATGCGCTTAGGAGCCCTCTTAGTCGAGGCCCGAGAGCCCCCAAGGCCAGGACCCAGGCTTTTCCAGGTATGCCGTCGGGTCCTGGGGAGGCTACGCTACCTGGATCAATCTTTCGTGTCTCGTATCCAAGATGTGGATATTTTCGTAAATAAGTAAAAAAAAAAACTAGTCGGGTTAGGTTATGTTCGGGCGTAAAGCCGGCACTATTATGCCTTATATGGAATTTACAACGCGTAGATAAATGAAATAATATGTAGTAAGGTACATACCAGTTCTTATTGTTGTTTTCGGTCTACAATACTGAAGCCACACATTTGCTAGCATCTCTTCTTTGGGAAAAGAAAAAAAACCTTTTTACACCGCCTTTTTTACTTCTGTTTTTACAGTTTAGTATGGAACAATTAACCATTTTTATTGTGTATCTTTGCTCACCGAGCGAAACAACGCTATAGATATGAGCGACACGTCAATAGCGATGAAATGACGAGCTGTCAGTATGACACTTGTCAATTCTATGTGTGGCCACTGTGTGTGATTGAATTACCCGTGCAAAATGCATTTGTAACTTAAGGTGGAACTAGTTGATATTTTTTCCATACAAATTTCAGGGGGGTTTTACTCCAATGTTTGACATGGTACATCCAAAGTTAAACATGATATCGTTTTGTTTCATTATTAATTTTGTCTGTGCGGAAACAGAATAGTAAAATAATGAGCCATTAAAAAGTTAGGAGCCCACAAAGATTCCTTTTTCTTGCTAATTTTAACGCAACATTGGGGGTAAATAAGCAATAAAAGAAGTGTAAAATCTCCAAAACAAAGTCGGCACCGACAAAGCTCAATTGTCGAAGAGTTCAATAAACTTTATTTGTAATTGATTTATGCAGTGGTTTTTTCATAAAACCCTATTTTCAAAAGGACTTTTCGTAATTTTTTAAGCACTCGTTTTACTAAAATAGTTCGGAACGGTGTTTGTGTGCGTGCAAACTAGACGTTGTGCACGTAGACCAGTGTCTAACTGCTCATCACTGATACTATCCCTGTCGGACACGATGCCAGGTGACACAGCGTGCTTTTCGGCCATGCCCACTAGTGAGTTCGAGCCCGCGACTAGTGTCACCTTAACAAAGCAATTATGAACTAATAATTCAATATTTTCATTAATTTAAAACTAAATAGATGAATCACACGAGTTACTCAATAGTTAAGCTAGTTAGTAATTTACTTTATTTTCATTTACTAAATGAGAAAGTTCCTAAATTTACTCAAAAGGACAATCAATGGCAACACTTATCGTGACGTAGTCTTAGGCCATCGTGGGAAGAGAATACCAGGCGAAGTATATTATTATACCATGGTACTAAGCAAAGAGACTTACTTTGGTATGCCAAGAATGATAAAAGAGATCCAATCAAAGAGTATTTAATAATCCCAGCACGCCGTTTCATACAACATTGCTGGAGCGTTGTAATGTTCCAAATTCAAAAAACGCTCCTGGATGGATTTGATTTTCTTTGACCATAAATTCGATACTTCGCCTGTTCTTTTTTTGAAAATAATGACAATATTTCCATTCATGTTTGATAAAAGTTATTTTATTCGAGGTGAATCGTCTTCACATATAATTATTTAACTTATGTACGTACTTATACAAACATTTGTAAAACATTTTAGAATAGTAATGATGGAGTTTCTTGCCCATTCTTCTCCATACAAAAACTACCTTTTGGAAGGGACGTCTAGAATCAATTTTATTATTATGTCAATTTTGACGTTCAAAAGTATCAAACATGGGCCTATTTGAAATAAATGATTTGACTTTGACACACACACATCCGACTTTACCCATGTCTCGGACGATACCGAGAGCTCATGCGCTTACGCACACATTCACAGTGTTTTTGTACATCTGTACCCACAAGTAAAGCGCGGGTCGCTTCGTGAGATAAAAATACTGTACCTCAAATTATTCCATCTTACTCGTAAAATACCTAATAATGTATCGAGTTAAACTAAATCAAATCGTGTAAAAACCTTCCTCATTTAAAACTCCATCATTTTCTCAAGTTCTATATCTTTTTCAACGATTACATTATGTAGATTCACGATAAGGACTTAAGCCCCCATAAGAATATTATTAGTTGCTACTATATTATTTCTATATGTTATTTTTAGCCGACAGGGTGGCGAGGCCAGTCCCTTCCTTATTTGTTCAGGCCACGATTTAAGGCCCAGTTTATTACCATAAAAGGTTAAGCGTGCCTTTTCTGAGCTTATGGAAATGTAATCTTAAAATCGGTTTCTGTCGATTTAGTTTCAATAATAAAATGTTATGGAAATCATTTTTGAAGAACGAATTAGTCTTTGAGGGTGGTTGAATTTAATTTGTAAATTGCGTTTTTTTTTTTTAAATAACCTCTAGGGTTTCTTGAAAAATTTAACATTAACACAAATAAAGAATTAAGACCAGGCACTCCAAACACAATTTCCACGCAAACTCCGCCTCAATGCACCCCACCACTCCACTTTGTGCTAAACGCTAACACATCAGTAATAAAGTTGAATATCGCGTGCACTCTTTGGTCGTGTTAAAGCACGGAACTAAATGTCGTAAAGCTCAATTCTTATTTCATCTATAACTAAAGTAATAATTGATCTAGAGAAAAAATATCCTAAACTATATTTCCTTACTGTCAATAATTATTTTAGACATAAAAGCCGAGTAATCTTGTTTTTGTTTCAAATAATCTTTAAAAAAGACATGATTTTCGAATAAAAATGGATCGAGCGAAAATGTTCCAATTACGTAACTGTCTTTTAATTGTAAAGAAAAAGAAAATAAATCATATACTAAAGTTCCATTTTGATTGTATGTGTGACTTTTTCAGGATATGAATGCAAATTAACATACAATTTAGGGAGCCTCCTCTTAAATACAAGACCTAAAGTAAAATTTTCTCTTCCAGATGCCCAGACTTAATGCGGCTAACTCCAGAACGCAGCTTATCAAGCAACAGCCAATACCGAAGAAGTCCCCCCAGACTAAGGAGGTCGGCACATAGAGCCAGACGTATCTCTAAAGTCACCAGGTTTAGGCAGTCTAGACACATCAATTAAATTCAAGTGTTTACCTATGTTTTAAATAAATACGTGTTTCAAAGTTTGTTTGGTTATTTGCTTGACAGTTCAGAGGTTGAATGCTAAATCTGAACTTGTTTTAGGGTTGTATTTGTTCGTGGCATAAGATGTCATCGTTTGTTAGACCGATGTTATCTTAGAAGGTTGAATGGACGTCTCACCTTAAGGGTGAGAATTGACGCATTTTGATGGGTGGATAGATGAACTGAATGAATGTAACGTAATATAGACAAAAACATTAATTGTTCAACTTTGCTGATGACATAAAGATTTTGTACGAGTGAAAGTTACGTCATCATCGGGAAGTTTATGTTTTTTTTTTAAGTGAAAACTTCTTTAGGCGCGTTGGGCATTTTTGAGATGGGACTAAACCATTGATTTCGCGACACCATGACGACACCTCATTTTAGTAAACGCGATTGTGCTGTTTATTTATTTTAAGTTACGGATAAATGTTCTATGCAAGTGTTTTTACTTGAAAGGTTTTGTAAACGCGATTATGCTCTTTATTTATATTACGTTACGGATCAATGTTCTATACGAGTATTTTTACTTTAAAGGTTTCTGAAGTTTTTTTTTGTAAACGCGATTGTGCTCATTATTTAGATAAGTTTACGGACTAATGTTCTATACAAGTTTTTTTTTTCCACCAAGGCGATCTTGTTCAAGTTTTCAGTTCTGTCGGCGCTCCCGGAGTGCCACCACTTTTTTTGCCAGCCTGCTCTGTCCCTCTTGAGTGAAGGCTCTCCCTCTTTCCTCCTTCTTACTTTACATCATACAATTTTTTATGTGGTAGTACAAGTACAGGCATGCTTTTCGCAACGAATTTACATCCATGCCATGTGTCGCCATTGTTTTTGTGAATAAAAAAAATCTAAAATAATAGGAGTGCAAAAATCAACCATGGTTTTTGTTGCAATTTTTTGAAGAAACTTTCGTTTATCAAGAGGCCCTCCGTAACTCTGAAACATGAGGCGTATTCCTAACTTAACTCCAGCCTGCTATGAAACCTAGGGTACAGAATAAACGGGTTTACTTCGTAAACTATCCGTTTTATTTCACAAAGAAAATATCAAACAGTTTGTTTAGTAGTTTGCTTTTTGTTTTGAACTCTTTGAACGCTGAAGCTTCACTTAAATCTGGATTGTTTATTGAAGGATGTGCATTGTTATGATACCTTTTTGCTACACTAACTTGTTTCTCAAATCTGAGGAATGTGTGCTTTGACGAGCGTTGGTTGTGTTTTTATGAGCTAATATATCTACATAGAGCTAGGCTATGACACAATATTAGCTCTACAGGGTCAAATAAAATTAGCTAGTAAAACTCTGCAGACTTAATAGGTTTTTTATTTTTAGATTTGGTGATTATTTTTGTTTCTGGGGTAATGACAGCTAGTAGTGTAGTTACTTGAAGTATGAGTTCTGTTTTCTTTTTTGTTTTATTGTGTTTAGATAATATCAATACTGATTACGTCTGTGAAGTTTACAAAAAAAAAAAAAAAAAATACAAAGTAACTAAACTACACAACTCTGGCGTAGACCCAAAAATAAGTATCATATTTTTTTTTTGTCTTATCATAATTATCTATATTTATATATCGATACCCGTCGCGCTTGCAGAGTTTCGCAAGATTTTCAGTTTTATTAGAGAGATTTTTTTGAGTTTCATTAGACCCTGTATAGAGAATTAAATCTAATGGGCCTAATCATTAAAGTTAAAGTAACTTAAAAGGAGTTGAAACAAATAATAATGAATCCAGAAAGGATAAAAAGCAAGATGGAAGTTTACAGTCACAAATGTGCTGGTTTAGAAAATTCAAAACGTACCTATTAGGTCATTCTTACACGGGGTGATGGCGATGTAACCTAAACTGGTTGGCAACGGGCGTTGTCAATTGCTATGCAACTGGTACTCTGATCTCACTGGTACATGGCGCAACTCAAGTTGTGTTAATTTTTGTCATTTCATCATTTATTTATTTATTTATTATTATTAATTACAGCGGTTATACACCAGTAACAGTAATTAATTCATTTCATAATTATTATATAAATACAATTTTATCTGACCTACCTATCAGATTACAGACAGTGATCTCGAGCACAATAACATGCTTTGGTTGAATCTGTCGGTCAACACGTCACAATCGGGTAGGTCAAAAATAAAGGCTCTGACGATAACGTGCCAATTTTATTGAAAATTGCGTTGACAACGACCGATCGACCTTTGCTGACTGGTTGCGTCGACGTTGAAAACTAGGTTTTTGACTGCGTCGTGTGAGAACCGCCATAAAAATGTATGTGTTATCGCGGTTGGTTGCGTCGGCATAAAAAAACTGGTTTTATTTTGGTCACCTCGTGTAAGGATGGCCTTAGAAGACTATAACACTGCTATTGACAATAGTCAATGAGCCCTTTTAATTGTCATGACCAAAAAATGCATCATTTTTAGGGGTCCGTACCCGAAGGGTGCCAAATGGAACCCTATTAATTAGCTTCCCCTGTCCGTCTGTCTGTCAGCGGTCTGTATCACATAAACCGTAATAGGCAGACAATTGAAGTTTATATTACCGCTGTAACAACAAATAATAAAAACCGGCCAAGTGCGTGTCGGACCACGCACAATGAAGGGTTCCGTAGATGGGATGAATTTATCCCAAGAACAAACTTAACATTGTAGTTGAAAAATATAGTCTCCTATACGAAATGTACACATGTACATGTTTTTTCAACTGCAAATGTAAATTGTCAATTATTACTCGGTAATTTGTAGAGCCTACTTAGCTGTGATAGTTTAATTTCGGTATATATACTACTGCTGTTAATTTTTTCACATGTCCAGAACCAATTATTTAGCTGGCGGAGGGGGGGGGACACATTTGACTCTAGCAAAAATGTGTACTTTAAAGCTTAATATTTCGCAAACGTATCCCTGAATCCAAAAATGGTCCCGAAAAACTCACAATATTTTTGAACGACCTTTTCGACGGTAATCCCACACCATGGGATAAACGAAATAAACAAAACATCCCCACTTTACATAAATAAAAAGATTTTATTTTACCACTTTTTCGACATAATTAATATGTATATTACAGTCCCATGCCAAATTACAGCTTTCTAATACTATCAGTCTCTGAGCTAAGCCGCGGACAAACGAACATGGCGAAACTATAAGGGTTCCTTGTTGACTACGGAACCCTAAAAATGTGGTCCCTATTTGTACAAGAAATGTGTTGTTTTCGGCGTTTTTTGTTCGAACTTAATAGGTTACGGAACCCTTCGTGTGCGAGTCCGACTCGCACTTGGCCAGTTTTTTAATAGATTTCATTAAAGTAAACATTGAATATCTTTGAATTAATTTTATATCCTACTTTACTGCATCTGATGACGCAAACATTTTGATGAAGGACCCAAATCATAAAACCTTGGTTACATTATAATTATCGTTTATCGTTCCAGCATCGTCAAAATATGTCCCTTATTTATAGCCATTCAATTCTCGCCCTTACCACCTCAACATAAAGCATAAAACAGCACACGTACAAAACTTTAATTTGTTGTTGTATCAAGGGCCCATTGTCTCCCAAGAGGCGAGTAAACGGATTAACTCCCCTTTATTTTACGTCTTTATCTTTAATAGGCTGTTAAAAAGAGAAGAAAGAACAGGGATAACAAAGACGTTCCCCTTTATAATCTCTGTAATTATCTCTATAAAACTTGAATGCAGGAGGTGCGGAACGGAACACACAGATGTGAATGTTACTCGCTCCAGCGCGTTCTCGTGCCATCCAAAGGAAAATTCAGCGTTATTCTGGATAACGCTTTTGAAACAGGTTATTTAAATGATGCTTATACGTTTATTCTAATTGTGCAGCTGTTAAAACGATCTGTTCATGTCGCGTTTGTGTTGATTTTCAGTTTGAATTATTATGAACGGAAATTGATGCTAATTTGACTGGATAACTGGCTGTTTTGGTAACTCATTAAAAGGGCGTTCATGAGTTTTAAATATTAAGTGACTATAAAAGGCCAATCTTTTTTAAGTAGATAGTTTTTAATACTTACGCTTTTATTTAAAACATAATTTCAATTAAAAAATAAACAGTATGAATTATAAGATTGAGACCGAGTATACTACCTTTAGGAACGCTAAATTTGCAAAGTGTTACTATTAATGGCAATCGGAGAACTTTCTACTAGGACTATAAAAATAAATCATTACTATCATTATACCAGCCCACAAACATCTACTGTTGAGCAACAAGCCCACCTAGGGCCATCTACAAATATAAAGAATGAGTAGAACCGTATCGAAAGCACTTCCAAAGACTAGTCGTAAGTCCTTATACGTGAAAGCTTTCAAGAAATTCAGCCATTAAGGTACGATTGACTTTCATTCCAGCCAGTATTAACGGATCCTTGGAAAGAGTTTAAAGGCCCCGTGTTTGAAAACGTAGAGGTTAATGTGCTAATAATTATGTAGGGATGGTGAGTGTTTTTGATACATTGGACATAAAAATGTATCATTATCTGCCTAGCTTTTTCCTAACTATGTTGGGGTTGGCTTCCAGTGCAACCAGATGTATTTTACATAAAGCGACTGTCTATCTGACCTCTACAACCCGGTAAGGTCACTGGGCATAAAATTGAAAGTAAAAAAGGAAATAAATGTCGAACATTTACCTAATGTTTGGCAACCTTAAATTAGCCATTTGTAGGATAATGGTTCATTACGGTTAATCGGCATTTGTGAGTCCTCACCCACAAACGCCATTTAGATCTTTCTTCCAACAATAAAATCCTCCAAATCCCAATTCATTATAAATAGGTTAGGTATTTCTTCAAACGTACCTTATTTCATGAATTTTCTCTAAGTTGTAAACAACCGATTATTCCACATTTTCTTTGCTTTGAAAACAACCAAAAGTAGTGCAAAAAAACAAACTCTTGAATTCCTAAACGTGGTTCTTACAGAAATAAATGGGGTGTTCCAGACTAGAGTAAAAAAAATAAAATTCAACATGTAAAAACAAAGCCTCCTCACAATTTTATTGGGTATTTCGTTCGTGTTTCAATTCCAATAGCTAGCCAATTTCATGGTACATTACATAAACACATGTCGAAAGTACACAATAGGCTTTCAAGTCGCCTACACTTTGCTGTTGATTTTTCGTCTTGTGTTGTTAAAAGTAAATTACGCGGCACGTGTATTTTACAAACATCAGGGCTAGACGTAATGACACAAAAAAAATAAGCAGAAGAAAATATTCATCAGTATATGATTTTGAATAGTATAATTATGACACCATTTTTTTTCTGTTGATAAAGAAAAGTATTATAAATCTGGTGAATTTGAAAACGGACCACAAGACAATTTACAAACTACTCAATAATAAGAAAAATATAATTACTCTCCTGGCTGAGTCTTGGAAATGAACAGAAATGCTATTTCATGCGATTTTACATTTTCCTCTTTCAATAAAAGCAACAGAAATAGTCTTATAAAAATCGTCTTTCGACATCGACGCGAAAACTGTTACCATGGATTCAGTATATGATTCTGAACCCCGTGTTGAAATTTTTCGTCGGATATTAAAAAAAGAATCTGCTGTTGGTCGTCGTCGTCGGTTTTTTTTTTTTTTTTAAATCAGCTTTTCCATACATTTTGACCGAAAAGGATGCACACCTACGCGGTCAAAATGTATGGAAAAGCTGATTTAAAAAAAAAAACCGACGATAAATTTCAACCTAAGGGGTTTCAGAATCATGTACTGAATCCATGGTAACAGTTTTCCCCTTGACGCCCCTGCCACCCAGTATAGTACCAAAAACACGCATACTGTTTCACGATATTCTTCTAACAAAATTATGCATCGAAACGCCGACATAGAAAAAAAAAAATAGAGCGAACTTCATTGGGAAAACAAAAAGAAAATTCAGTTTTCAAAGTTTCCTAGTCGCCGGGACACATCTGCGACCAACGCCGCTTCCACTGTACTATGTCTTTGAGAATGGTGACCGGATTATTTTAAAGCTTATTTTAATGGTAGCTATTCGGAGAACTTATGTCCGGAAATGCGACAGTGTGCACTAGGTGTTATTCTAACAGATAATAATTATAATAATGTTTGTGTTTGCTCTCTTATTTTAATTAATTATTATACAGGGTTATTGGTTATATGAATCGAAAATTATTGACATTTGCATAGGAGCGGTCATTTGGTTGTAAATGTCCTCTCTTACATACCCTTAATAATAAATACGTTTATTTGCGGTAAACATGACGCAAAGACGTAAATAACAAATTGGGGGAAAATATTCGTCACATCCACGCAAAACGGACATCGCTTAGCATAAATGCTGCGACCCCATGCGAGACAGAGCCCCAGCGCTGATTTTCAGCGACAGCTGGCGCTGACGTGATGACGTCAACCGGTGCAGCATATAGTGAAATAACAAATCAAAAATAAAATAAATACAATACTTAGTCCTTAATGTTTACACAAATATAATATTTAAAATGGCAACATTTCGTTCCGACGGCGACTCACGCGCCGCAGACTTATTGCAATCTGTGCGCGTAGCTGTTATAAAACTATACGACATTCCTTCCCGACTCTTGCTCGAAAACGAGATGCCAGCAGTTGTTGCAGCTGAGCACGTAGCTTTAAATACCCCGCCTAATAATCATGAAGTTAACCAAATTTTAATCCAGTCTGTCCCCTCTTGCTGTCCTCCCCCCAGCGACGCCCTAAGCCGAGGTTCGTACCCCACAGGGGGTGCCCATAGCGAGCGTTCCCCTAGCTTTAATTTAGAATAGCTTACTTGGTCCTGGCTAGAGGCTCTAAGTGTAGCAGCTTAAGGCACCCACAGGAAAGTCCGGTTAAGCAGCCAAGACCTTAGTGGTCAAAACTGCGAGTTGCCATTTATATAAAAAAAAACATACCGACATGTAACCAATAACCCTGTATACAAATGGTAGGTTTCTTTGTTCATTGAGGAACTGGCAAGTTTCAATTTACTTCAATGCTTTCACATTAAAAAATGTGAAGCTCCCAATATATGCTATACAATATCGAGCTAACTACACCCTGCTTTCCAGTTTTGGTATTAAAAGGTAAATTCCTCAAACACTTCTGCTGTCGAACAAAGCCTTTCCTCAATTCACCCCACATAACCTTTGAGTTCCTTCCTCCGTCGCCGTCCAAAGCAGATTTCTTAAAGTTGAGATGATACAACGAACTATTTGCTTTATACCAGGAGCTTGTCATAACTCGGATAAGGGTACGACGTTTTTGCGAACTGCAATTATCATTCGCCTGACTTATACTGACAGATAAATGGTAATAAAAGAATATGATGGAGAGATGAATGAGGTAAAAAATAAACAGTAATAGGGAACTACTCATGCCCAAATGATATCGTTTTATAAAAAAAGCAACATAAAAATTCTAACATCAAAAGTTTGCCTACATATAAAAACTAAAACGGATCTGTTCATGCAAATAAATTATGAATCGAGAATATATGTTTTATTTTCTCCGTATTTTGATAAAAACCGCATAAATTTGCCACACGGCCCGTGTGACGGAGACGGCGGGTACCGCATATTACCTCTGTTTATTTATCCGGTTTACCTTTTTCTCTAGCAAACCAGCCGGGGTGAGCAACTATTTCTTAAAACCGAACTTTTAAGGGTATCCTGAAAACTTATTTTCATATCATCAATACGAATCTCTAAGTTAGAGTTTTATTGGGCTCAAATGTCAAGATTTAATTAAATACTCCTTCATTGATGATTCAAATGATTATTATAATTCTGTAAATACATTTAGGATATTATGGTCGCAAATACGATTAAAAAAAAAACTGACCTGCAAATTGAAAAAAAAAAACCCTAAGAAAATTATAAAATCATTTCTAAATTAAAGTGCATGCAAATAAAGTCTAGTTAGTTCGTGTTAACTCAGAACTTCATTATTCTATGTTCAGCAAATATTAACCCTTAAACATTCAATTTGTCTTTTATTTGAATAAATGACATCATTTATTTTATGAACAATAAGATTTCTCAATGATAAGTAAAAGGTAACGCTAATGAAAAGTGAATACAAAAGGAGTACCAACTCTCAATAGTCAGTATACAGGCTGTTTGCTGTTTCAAAATTAGTTAAATTCTTTCATACCTTTTTTTTTGTGTAAGGAATTATCACATAACTACTCCCGCTCTGGGCGGAGTGGTATTAGACTCTTACTGACTAAAACCCATCCGTGTTCCTTCAGTTGCCCTGTTGCTGGGGGCCACGATCTCTCTTTCGGTTTAGCAATGGGTAGCTCGCCGTCCGATAAGGACCAGGCCCGGGTCGACGACGCGTTGTGTTCCACGCGCGTCTCTAAGAGATGTCAGCAGAATTGACGGGGTCCGCTAGGGCCGATGCTTGCCGGGGTGCGAAATTCTTTCAAGCCTAGTAATGTATGTGATATAGTAAACCTACATTACACAAAAAGATTGCCTGTAAAGCCATGTCGTAGCAGGTTAGTTGATAGAGCCGTGGCGCTTTGAGCCGTAGCCACAACGCCGTAGCTGCAACGTTCCTATTGATTTATTCATTTCGCTAAAAAGTCCTTCAACGTTTTTAATACAATCAGCTTTTCGTCGATATTTAAAATTTTATTTTTGTCACCCCCAGACGACAAAGCGGTAAAATTAAAAAAAGGAGCTAAGAAAAAAAAAGTAATTAAAAAAAAAACCGTGGCACTCTGGGATTGCCGACAGAAGTGAAAACTTGAAAAAAAAATCGGCACCACGGTAATCAACGCGTTGATGTCTGTTACTCCACGCACCGCGGTAATCAACGCGTTGATGTCTTTTTAATGGTCAAAAGCTGGTGTCATCACGCTGTCGCGAAATCAATGGTTTAGTCCCATCTCAAAAATGCCCAACGCACCTTAAGAAGTTTTCACTTAAAAAATAACGTATTTTAAAAATGACAGCAATTTTCTAACACCCTGTTTATTAAAATAGCAAAATGGCTGACCGCATGAAGTGATGGATTTAGTTGGAGTTGGCAGAAATAACATTAAGGTTTGGTAAGTCCATTAGCTTTAATATACTGAGACTATAAAATATAATGCAATCGAATTAATTTTAATGGGGTAACAATGCTCTTTCTCAGTCATTGAACTGAAATGAAGAGAGGTGGTGATAATTTAACTGACGGCAAAATAGTGTATAATTTTAGCAAAAAAATACCCTGTCTTTGCTGTCATGCAGTTGGGTTAGTTAGGTAAGTCTACCATAATTTGTACTAGAAATGCGTAAAAAATATTTATAGTCGGACTGTCTCGGAGCAATCAATCTACCAATATTATAAAAAAGTAAATTGGTAAGTTTGGATCATCAGGTCTAGCCTTTTCCCAACTATGTTTTGGTTGGCTTTTAGTCTAACTGGATGCAGCTGAATGCCAGTTATTTACATAAAGCGATTGCCCATCTGACCTCCACAACCCAGTAACTAGGTAATACGATACTCCTTGGTAAGACTGGTTGTCAGACTTTCGGGCTTCTGACGACCCGTAACAACTGTCAAAGATGATAGCCGGGACCAACGGCTTAACGTACCTTTCGAGGAATGGAGGGTTCATCCACGGACCAACCACAGCAAGCGTAGCTTAACGTGGTCGATTGACCCGTGTGGCTGTTATTACTTAGTCACAAGCTGCAACAACAAGTTTGTATGTTTGGATGTAGCAGGTAATCTCCGAAACTGCTCATCCAATTTCATAAATTATTTCACTGATAGAAAGCTAAACTATTGCCGAATGCTATAGGATTTATTTCATGGTATAGTTAGTTTGCACGCAAATGGAATCGCGGGCAGAAGTTAGTATTATATTATACCAGATTATTACTTTCCCACTTAAATCTGAAAAAATCTTATCTTAAAATCTTTATTCAGTATTCAAAAAGTTGGTAAAATATTAACATAAAATCTTAGAAATAATTTACAAAGGTATTAGAATGGTAGATGCCTGTACTAGGATAAACCTGTTTCACAGGCGCCATGAGCTCTTAATGGTAATTATAAATAAACTGTTAATTGTAGGACAGTAAAATTCTTAACAAAATTTTTAAAAGTCTTGAAGTAATGACAATATTTAATTACCTAATTAATATTTTATACTAAAAACTTAAAGATAAAAATAACAAAAAAGTCTTAAAAACGTAATTTCTTATTTAGTTTGCGTAAAATAGTTTCTTGCCCTTTATAACCTAATTAAAAATACATGATACGATTTTGCGTCAGCAGAATTTTAAAAGTGGGCACTGCAGAGCGAAGGCCTCTTCTCATACAGAGAAGACATGAGCATTGATCACCACGCTTACTCAAGACGGAGTGGCGATTGCAGACTAATCTATACATCTAAACATACATACATAGAAATAAATATAACTTATATAAATTTCCACTAAATGCACATGAAAGTATATACGGTACATACAACAAAGATACAATTTAAAAAAAAATGTCTGTTGGTATGTCTGTCTGTTTGTTCCGGCTAAGCTCCGAAACGGCTGGATCGATTTTGACGGCACTTTCACTGGCCGCTATATAAATAAATAAAATTGATGTAAAGATTTCTACGCGAACGAAGTCGCGGGTAACAGCTAGTATTAACTATAAGTTCAGGTTTCCTCACGATTTTTCCTTCATCGATGTCAATAATGTCCAAGGTAAACTCATAAAGTACATAATTATGAATTGAATAAGTTACATTGGTACTTGCCCGAATTTGAACCCACAACCTCACGAATTCTTCGGAGCAGAGGCCTTAACATACCACTGGGCCACCATGACTTACTGTACGGAGCAATATTTTAGTGACCAGAAATGGAAATTACCATACTTGATATTTTCTAAAAGATAATAGGAATATGTTCTAAAAAAACCTTCATTTACATTATTTTAAATATAAGCGTTACCCAAAAACCGACGTAACATTCAGTAGCCTAAAGTAACATTTACATACAGCGGTGTTATATACACATGTCACATAACTCTACAGCCTGCCAATTCCTGGGTGATAATTGAGTAACGAATGAGGCACGACCTCACTGGCGCCCGGCGGCCTAACTTGCTTAGAGAGTATACACGATCCAGTTGGCTTAAGTAATACAAAGTCGATGTAAGTTAAGTGTAGGATATCAAAATTAAATTATGTTGACACATTTGCTCATTATTCTACTATACATATCCCAATTTATTTGGTGTCGTCGCAGCATTAGTCCTCTTATTCAATTCGACTTATTACAACATAACATAATATATATTATAATTTATAATTTTATAAATGTGAAATAATAGTGTTTATTGTTCATTTATTATTTATTTATTTTACATAATATAACACCACATCTTGTTTCCCCGAAGGGTTGGGCAGAGGTGTCCCTGTAGCAGGTTCACCCACATTTCGCCAGTTATGTTTTAAGTCCCATGTACTAGGGGGCGAGCCTATTGCTATCAACCGTGCACAAATCCAGAGTCCAGGCTGCTACTGAGAATTTTCAGGTAGAAAACCCCAAGAACACTTTTATTTATTTTATTTTATTTTAAATATTATAAATGTGAAAGTTTGTGAGGATGGGTGGATGTTTGTTACTCTTTCACGCAAAAACTACTTTTTGTATAAAATTTTGCACACAGATAGTTTATTTTCTGGATTAACACATAATATATTTTTTTTCCCGATATTCCAGCGGGTGAAACTGCGGGGTGCTGCTTATACATATTATTTATCAGCCATCTCACCACGTGTTAAGCCATGGAATCTTTAATTAGTCCATTCACTAGTCCTAGTTTTATTATATTCTTATCAAATCAATATTGAACTAAGTTACCCATTTTTATCTACAACTACCAAAATATTTCTAGGTAATGAACAAAAATCAAATCCCTACCAAAATAAATAACACAATTTTGACCCAAACGTTTACTTTCATTTTAGATATAATTTAGCTCTCAAAAAAAAAAAAAACTTTATTTCCAATATTTATTTTATTTTTTTCAGCGACACAGCACGAACGAAATACAAAGAGTAGACATTTTGTCTGCACGTGCAATAATATCTAAGTAAAAATAATGATCAGTAATTTTTTGCTTTCAATTTTTTACACGTTGTCAGTATTAGCTCGTTGATTATGACGGCACGTTTCTAAACCCCCGATATATTATGAAGGACGTCTAGAGGTGAGATATTGAAAGTAAATGTGAATGAAGGTACATAATTATGAGAATGTTACACCTGTAATAATATTAATAAGGACTACGTCCCATGACGTGTGAGACTCGTGTGCGATGACATTATGTTGTGTTGTTGTAATGCGATGAAAAGTTCACATGGTTCCTAATTCAAAATATCGTTGGCTATAGATACTATAGAGCTGCCATTTCTCGTTTTTTTTAAAAACCGGCCAAGTGCTTGTCGGACCACACACAATGAAGGGTTCCGTAGTTGGATGAATTTATCCCAAGAACAAACTTAACGTTGTAGTTGAAAAACATGTTGTGCAACCGCAAATGTAAGTTAGTCGATTATTACTCGTTAATTTGTAAGGCCTACTTAGCTGTGATAGTTTTTCTTTTAATTTAGTTATATATACTACTGCTGTGAATTTTTTTATACACCCAAAATTAACCATTTAGCTGGCAAAGGGGGGGGGGGGGGGACACTTGACTCTAACAAAAATGAGCACTTTAAAAATATTGTGAGTTTGTTAAAACCATGTTTGTATTCAAAATATTAAGCTTTAAGGCTCGTGCAGACCAGCGCGATATCGCGGGCACTACAGGCAGCGCGACCCTTGTAGCGCCCGCGATATCGCGCTGGTCTGCACGAGCCTTAAAGCTTAATATTTTGAATACAAACATGGTTTTAACAAACTCACAATATTTTTGAACGACCTTTCCAACGACCCACACTATGGGATAGATAAGGAAAAAAAATCATCCCCACTTTACGTGTAGGGGAGGTACTATATTTTTTTTTTACGATTAATTGTACCACTTTGTCGGCGTCATTAATATGTATACCCATATTAATTTACAGCTTTCTAGTACTAAGAGTCTCTGAGCTGAGCCGCGGACAGACAGACAGACAGACCGATAGACAAGGCGAAACTATAAGGGTTCCTTGTTTACTACGGAACTGTAAAAACGTTCAAAATATAGTCGCAGTCTCATCTCAGTGCCAATCAATGACAAAAATATAGGATTTTTTACAGATTGAGACAGAGATTAGAACACGACCGTTCTTAGAAATATGGGATTTGCTCCTCTGTTCACTTAATACCACGGCACGATAAATTGTCGTTCGCGATCTTATACAGTGCAATTTCCAGAAGACAAAGTGGGCATGGTGTCTCCTTACGGTTTTATAAAAATACGTGTAAAGCTATACAGAACTGTGAAATCTACTTAATAATAAAAAAATAAGTCGTTACATTCAACACTGTAACTCCTAGAGTGAACCCTAATGGGTTTCAAAAAAAAAAAAACCAGTACAAAACAACTGCTCGCCTTTGAGAATTTTTCTATAAATGCCTTGTCGCCCGCGGCAAAATTAATTAAAAGGGAAAATGGGGATAGCAAAAAAAAAAAACGGGGAAGGCAAACAGTTCCCACTTCCTTAAAATTTTGTTGCGGTCAGGGTCAAGGTCAAACCGCGGCCATAGACATTTAGACAATTGTCTTTTCTTTTTTATTTCTCAAATAGGTGACTGTGCTGGTTTTCTTTGGAAGTGGAGGTGTTCATAAGGTTACGTTAAAGCGCTGACAAGAGGCAAATGTTAAAGTAGCCGTCTTAAAAAAAAATTGAATCTACATATATAGTTTGTGAAAGCGAAAAAAATATGTTAATCTTGAACATATTTCACAGGGCTTGGTTGTTACCAAATAAGTTAAAAAAAAACTCGATACAAATTAACGGTAAACTAACCTAAATTACCTTGAGTTCCAATCCAAAATACCTGTTTTAAATATCATCAAAGTACGTTGGCATTTAATTAATTACAAGAACGTCATACTTGAATTCAGAACTTGGTTGTTTTTTATTTTCGATTACTCAATAATTTTTTGAGTAAATAGATAAATGCTTCATATTTTGTAATATATCACAAGCGTTGTGCACATCGGGCTACTCTTTCTTTTTTATGCAGTCCGAAAGTGACCACGCTGTGACTCTTGTCAGCGTCTTAAGAATGACAACTTGCGTAACCGACTTTCCAGACAGTGATGAGGGACTAGACAACTAAAAACCGCTTCCAAAGCGTTTTGTATTTCTACAACTACTTTTAACAGGATTTATATTTACTTTACTTTACTACATCTTTGATGTATTTTGTCCTATATAGTATCACTGATAGAATGTCACTGTGTCTAGGCCATCAACATTACATTCTGTAAAAATCTCACCTTGAAAACTTAGGTGAAGTAAGATTTTACGTGAGTTGTTAATAGTCTCCATCCCTATAGCATCAGTTGGATAGACAGTAGCGGCGAATTGTCAATTTTTGTATGGGGGAAGCCAAAACACATTTTGAACTTTTTTTGAAGTGAAAACTTCTTTAGGCGCGTTGGGCATTTCTGAGATGGGACTAAACCATTGATTTCGTGACACAGTAACGCAATTTTCCGACACCGTGGAGTAAAAGACATCAACGCAGCGCCTTGATTACCGCGGTGCCGGTTGTTTTTCAAATTTTCCAGTGCCACTGTTTTCTTTTTGTTATTCAAAGCTAAAAATAGGGTATTTTTGTTATTTGAATGCTATGCTGAATTAAATACCCGTAGTTTAACTATATTTTTTCCCAATAGTAGACACTATATACTGTACCATTTTTCAATAACGGTGTAGTTGCTGTTGCGAACCTCGGAACCGGAAGAGAAGCCGGTAGGAATATAAATATTAAAAAAAAATCTTTATTACTAGAAGAATGGGCACAGTAAATCTCCTTAAATACAAATTTGGTCTTATGTAATGTGCACTTAGGTGTCAAAGGAGTGCTTTGGCACTCGTACTAGAATTACCCTGTTCGATGGATAATCGTGTTGTACGGTGCTTTCGTCACTGATGGGACAGCTCATTTCACATTCAGAGTTTTCATGCTGAGAATTTTACAGAATAAGTCGGCTGGTTACGCTAAATATACATCCTGTAATGAAAGATTATTTTATAACGTTAACAATCAAGTTTACGTTCGATAAGTCAACAGCTCCTGCAGAGGATGCGTCGTGGAGGGGCGAAACACGTGTCGAGTATTGGTTTGAAATTGCACGTTGCTTTTGTGACTTATTACCCTCAGCATTTATGCATATTTTGTGGTTGGAAGACCAGATTCTGCACCTTGCTTGCTAGTGGCAGTTATACCACTACCTACATTATTGTAATGGCAGATTCTATTAGATCAAAGTTTTTATCAAGCCCTAGAAATCTTCCAAGACCAGAACCCACCAAAAACCTAATAAAATATCTACAATATGACGTAGGCATCTGGTAAATTACAAGGAACTAATGGGATTGTTACTTTACGTTACGTTGTGACCAAAACGAGGGTAGGGTTAGTAATGATTAGATTTCGGTTGGATAAGCTCCACCAATTAGTGATGTAGTTAGTTGCCCAATTTATATGCACCTCTAGTGTTAAATTGTGTTAGGAATTAATTTTATGGGAAAGACGTTTTAGTCGTTTTGAATTGGAACCTTTTGGTACGGAACTTTGAAGTTTTGGGTACAATTATAATAGCACCCTAATTGGGTAATACATTCATGGTCTTTATAACTATTGTTTTGACCATTCTTCCATGTTATTATATCTTCTTGGCCACCGTATCATCAAATACCTTAATATTATCTTGGTTTAGCCCGCCTGTTTTTCAACTAGAACGAAGCCTTTGGCCATAAGCTCATCAATTAGTCTGCAACCTTTTTGGAAGAATTACGAAAAAAACAGTGTTTTATTTTAAGTACCTAACATTCTATTTTTAGTACGACCTTTACAACTACGCACAAAAAGAAAAATAAATGCAAGAAAAGAAGATACATTTATTTAGTACAGACCAAAAAGCACACAATATAATTAACAGCATATAAAAAATTAAAATCAAATAAAAAGTGTAAAGTGCGATGTAATAAATTAGCAAGGGAGTGTGCCTCACGGCTGCGCCAAAAAGGCCCAGAATGCTACCAATAACGATAAGAAAACATGGCGAAATATCATCAATTGCCTAGATCATCAAAAAACTCGATCACCCCTGACTTTCCCGACCCAATCCGTCAATAGTCAATACGAAACAAAACAAACTGAATACAAACATCTATTTAGTGGTGACATTAACCAAATACCTCGTCTGCACTCTGGCGGTGACATTTCGATAAATTATCGTCAATGTCGATGAGGGCTTCCATATTTCATAAAACAACAGAATCCGAACTAACTTCGTTTATAAAGTGTGACCGGATAGACAAGGGACACTGTTATCTATACTAATATTTCATAGAGAAAAGATTTGCATTTTGTCTGTAATGCATAAATTCATAAACTACAGGACCGATTTAAAAAATTATCTCACCAGTAGAATGTTAGGTATATTATCACTGGGTAACATAGGCTAAAATTTATAAAGATACCATTTTGGGGAATACTAAAAGAAAAGAAAGGAAAGAAAGGAAAGAAAGGAAAGAAAGGAAAGAAAGGAAAGAAAGGAAAGAAAGGAAAGAAAGGAAAGAAAGAAAATACATTTCTGATGACTAGCCTGTATTGTCTGACCGTAGGGCAAAGGCCTCCCTATCCCTTTTGCACACAATTCTGTCTTTTGCTAATCGCCAGTCCTTTTGATAGGAGTCAAGCTCGTCCCACCATCTTCACCTTGGCCTGCCGCCTGATGTCGTCGTGCACTTAGTGGGACTCAATCGGTAGTTATTTAAGCCCATTTCTCATCTGATAAAAATATTTAATTATAAAATAAATAAGTTTACGTATACAAGGTCAAATAAAATTAGCTAGCAAAACTACGCAGACGTGATAGATAGCGATATATAAACATGATAGAACAAAAAAGAAAAAAGGCTCAGTCTGCGTTCAGTGGTCGATGTGGCAACACGCCGTGTTCGAGTTCGCGACAAGTCAATCATCATCCTGAGGATGCCTCGTTGAGAGGTAAAACACGTGTCGATTTATTTCAGGGTTTTTTAAGGCTCTTTAGAAATAGCTATGCAGAAGAGTTACTAAATATATCCACGTCTATTGTATTTTATAATGGATTTCCGCAAGGTCACGCATGAATCAATTAACTACTTATTAGTCCTTAATAAGGACGAAAATTAAAGTCCTATTTATTTAAAAAAAAAAAAATTATAACTGGCAACCCGCCCCTGCTTCTCACGGTTTTTACGACTTGACAAAACATCGAGATTTCTTTATTATACAATATTTTCAATTAACCCTTCGTATATCGGAAATTACAGAAACAATTAAAAAGCCATTGTGTCTCGCGTGGGTCCACAATCGTTACGAAGGGTTAATATTAACATTTATTATACACATAAACCTTTCGGAATACATTATCTAAATTATGGTGAAAATTGCATCAAAATCCGTTGCGTAGTTTAGAAGAACAACGCGGGCAATTTATAATATATAGAGACGAGAATTGAAGGCGGAATTCCTTTATTATGTCCATCGTTTAACCAGTCACCCTGTATAATACCGAGTATCATTCGAGTTTGTAGCCCCTATCCATCAAAGTCCATGTTTTCAGAAAGTTACTTTAAAGCCCCTAATGAGGTTATCCAACAAAAACTGGGATAATAACGGTGTCGTATTTTCATTATTCGTGCGTCGGTCTTCCTAATTTTGTCGGATAATGCTTAGGTGTTGAGCGGTATTGATTATAGATTACCGCTTTTATAGGCTTAGCACTTAAGTATTTGATAAGCTGTAGAGCGCGTCTTTGAAAGAAGGTCGTGTGACTTGACAGCTTGCATTTATGAAAACAAGTATCAATATTCCCAGTGTGACGTCAAGTGACTGTGCACGATCCGATCCAGCCTGTCTCTTGCTGCCTTCCCCCAGCGACGCCACAATCCGAAGTCCGTACCCCGCAGGGGTTGCCCTTATAGCGTGGAGTCACTTAGTATACATTGTGGCAGGGACATCGACGCGAAAACTGTTACCATGGAATCGGTACATGATTCTGAACCTGGGGTGTATTTTAATTTTTAGGTTATTTAGACAAAAATCAGCTGTTCCATACATTTTGACCGCGTAGGTATTGCAGTTTTCTATGAAACAGCAGCATTTATTTTTTAATAACCGACGAAAAATTTCAACGCAAGGGGGTTCAGAATCATGTACTGAATCCATGGTAATAGTTTTCGCGTCGATATCACTGCCACCCAGTATAAGTTTTATGCCCTGTGGAGGTACAGGATAGTCTGTTAAGCAGCCGACAACCTCGTTGGTTGACCTACGAGATGCCTTAAACAAAAATTAATTCAAATGACTGTTTTTGGGCATGACAATAACAATGTAAGTGTTTTCTACTTATGCAATGAAAATATGGTTTGTTGGAAGATTTGTTTTAAACATATACGGAGCACAACTAGCTTTCTTGATCCCCACAGAGTAGTGAGCTAAAGGAAAAATTACGAAAATGGAACGAATTTTACCATAGACTAAAACTATGTAGCTAATTATCAGTCATAAGTGTGTTTTATGCACACAATTGATGATTTCAGCGCTCAATATATGCGATTCTGCGTCATCGACCGACTGGAGCCGAGTATACCCGATTCAGCGTTACTAACCTGAGCGTCGTGGGTTCAGTTTTTTCACAGTACAGAAAGAGTTACAGTCTTAAAAAAAATAAAAAAAAACTTTATTGGAACAAAAATATATTTTACAAATTGATTGCGTAGGTAAATAGCTACATTAGTTATAAAACTGTGTCGCAGTTATTAACGCCCACCTCCAAGAGGGAGACGGCAGCGTTCCAGATTCCAGAGATGAAAATACAGTAGGGGTTAAAAAATACAGTAATAAAAAATTTAAATAGTAAAAATTAAATTTGTAAAAAGTAAATTTGTTAAAAGTAAATTTGTAAAAAGTAAATTTCTAAAAAGTAAATTGTAATAAATAAATTAGACAAGTGCTTAATGTTTTGCACGTAGGAGTGTTTTATGTGAGTGTAGTGCGTGTCTGTGGGGTGTAAGTGCAGAGTGTGTCTTGTGGAACCTCCCCACGAGCACACTATGCTACGTGTATTTGGTGTGTATGTCTACGGAAGAAGGGTCTTTGAATGTGCACAAGTTTTCACTTCAAAAAGTTAAGAGAACCTAGCAGCGGGTGATAGTTTTTCATACATTGTCTATCATTTCTACTCAAACGTTCTAGCTATACGCAGTGTGTATAGCAATCAATCAGTCGACCCAATTGTTTCCGAAGCGCGTTTTATTTGTCAGATACGAGGGTAGACGCCTGACGCAGATAACAGAAAATACTCCAAGTCTCTGAGGTATTTCTGACGTTAACGGTAAAAGAGTCTATCGGTCGTTGAACCTGTGTGATTGGCTTTTGTTTTGTAAAATTGCGGTATCTTTTGATTTTTGACCGACTTCAAAATATATGTTCATCTGTGTATTTTTTTTTTATATGTATGGATATCGATAGTTTCGTTAATTGTGGACCGATTTTGAAAATTCTTTTTTCATTTGGTAGTTACCTTAGCTTGAATAGTTTTTGAGTTAGCTTCAATAATACGTAATGTTCCCTCTTAGTCTATGTGAATGATGTTATAATAAGTTCCTGTCACTGTTATTTACATAGCAGGTAGTGGTATTTGAATTTGTTTGGGGTAAGTAGTATAAGTTTAATTTCGGAAGTCGGTGGCAAAAAACGAAAATAGAAAAGTTTTTTACGTAGTTTTCTTTATTTCTTTTGAAAATAGCTCAGTGTTAGGGTTTTGGCGATGCTTTTTGGAACGCCGCTGTCTAGCAGTGGACGTTTTTCGGCTGATAATCATGATGAAGATGATAATTATCGAAGCATAAAATAATAGGTGTTCAGGATAATATTTGATGCATAATCAGTTTATAATGTTCTCACAGCTGGGACACAGGCCAGTGCGGGCTGGCAAATGTCACATGTCTTCGAATTTTTGGTTCGAGGACATGCCGGTTTCCTCCTTCGTTCTGAGAGTAGTGGTGATGAAATAATTTACACAAAGTAAAGCGCTTGTCAGGTTTCGAACCTACGACCTAATACTTACGAAAAAAAAAGAAAAAATACCAAATATTTAATTTTTTTTTGCAGTTGGCAGTTGTTTAATATTGCAATTTCATTTAATTTCACCCTGTAGTTTCATCTCGGAAACTAATATCTCCGAAGGGACGAAGAAGGAACGTTTTCTTTGAGAGCACTTTCGTATCAAATTCCTGGTAATGGGGAGCAACGCTATTATAATTAACTAGACATAAAGACAACCTTAAAGCTGCTTCTAAGAATTCGCTCAAACGAACTACTAATAGACTGCTTAACCAGCTGTGCCTTGTACCTTCTGGAAGAGACTTTTAATTTGTACCTAATTAATGGAAAATTACAGGATGAGATTATTATTTTTTGGTCTGTAAACCGAACTGATCTTTGACTCTGAAACAGAAGTATCGACGACCAGTGGCCTATTTAATTAAAACGACAGGCGGCAGGTAACAGGCGAATATCCGTCAATTTTACAAGTTTCTTTCATACATTTTCTGCTTTATTAAACAGCACTTAGTTTCGCCGCGAAAATGTGTCTATTTCGACAAATCCATTTTTTTTAACAAATATTGTGCATTTTTCCACCCAGCCCGTCCCATCTTTGATGTCCTCCCTCCGGTGACGCCCTAAGCCGAGGCTCGTACCCCACAGGGGGTGCCCTTAGCGAGCGTTCACCTAGCTTTTTAGCTTAGGTTTGTATGCCCCTGGCTGGAGGCTTTGAGTGTAGCAGCTTAAGGCAACCACAGGATTGACCGGTTAAGTAGTCATGACCTCAGAGGTCAGCTACGAGATGCCCAACAGAAAAAAAAAGCATTTTTCAAGGACCATATCTTATCTTTAATTTAGTTTCGAGGAGCTCACTCATGCGACTGTACACAATTCAAAATCAAACTCATTTGTTTCTAAAGAAAATCTTCGCAGATTCTCCTATCGATAGCGTTCGAATTTCAAAATGATGTTTGGAACAAAACATTAGAAACTTCTTATGCATTCCCTGCGACACATTAATACATTGCTTATGCTATGCATTCTACTTAATATAAATTATTGAAAACAATGCACATCCCACACCGCTGGGTCTAGAACTTGGTATTTTTGGGAATTTTGCATAAGAGTTCATATAAGTAAGGTAACCACTACGGAAGGGTTTCTGAAAATTTATCTCCTAAAGAAGTTGAAAATTTGTATGGACATTCATCATTTTTGCCGTTAGAAAAACCCATCGTACACACGGCTTGTTTCCTAATGATTTGGTGAACCTTAAAAATCATCGAATTGGTCCACAACATGATCGTATTACAACCCATCCCAAGCTGGAAAATAATTCTCGTTTTGCACATTTCCCGCCACTGAAACGCGGGACCATTAGCCGATTTTGCCCATTTACTATGTAAATACAGGTGGAAATGGAAATGCTCATTCTGTGCCAATTACAGCACTAATGATGACAAAAACTTCAACGTCCTAATTTGATGTTGGTTAATTGCTTAATTTTGAGCTTTTCATTACTGGGTGTAGTCGTAACTGGAGTAGTCTGAGACGTCAGTTAAATTTGGGGGACTTTATCGTGTCTAAAAACTGAATTTAAAAGTGTTGAATTTGACAAATATTTACAAGTTTTGTCTAAAATATTTGTATTACCTTAATTGACATATTCTGTCAATGAATTGCTTATTATAAGTAGCACAATGTTGATAAATGGTGCTTCACAGTGCACATATTTCACAGATAATCCCTAATCTGGACTTAATATGGTACCTTTCATAAATATCGGGCGGCACTCTTTGTTGTGTCAATAAATAAGCTAAGGTACCACCGGACACAAACCACAACAAAAAACTCAGTCTTAATTTGTGCGAAACAGTAATCACAGCTATAATAATTCAACCATAAAGTTCACATTAGTTTGAAATCGCCGACACGTCTTGAGCAATCGTGGTGATCAATGCTCGTGCCTTCTCTGTGGGAGAAGATGTCTTTGTCCTGTAGTGGGACAATAATAGACTGGTATTATGGTTACACAGGACAAGAGGACCATTATCGTAGAAAAAAAAAATACTTGAACGTAACATTGCCGCAAATAAACGTATTTTCTTTCATCTTTCTTTTTTATGGCAAACCAATATTTAAATAATTCCTACAAAAATAAACATTGGAGCACATCTTGTCAGGTTTAAGACCTGCAGCCTTATAAAGCCCCCAATACACGTTAAGCCCCAGTACATGTTGGGTGAGCCCGTTAACCAAGCTAGTTCCGCCAACGTATACTGGGCCTTTTTGCGTGTATTTGCTTGCATGCTAGCCGAGTGCGCTCGGCCAACGGGCTCACCCAATGGTACTGGGGGCTTTACAATAGTAAGAAGACAACTACTGACCGCAAATTAACTTTCTCTCTCTCGTACTTTTCGGTCTGCATTCACGGCACTGAATATGGAATGATCAGTCCATTCTCTAAGTCTATGGTGCCATATTACGTATCACGAATGATTATAAAATTGAAAATACTCGTTTCATACATAATATTTGTTTAGTTTTAAGACTTTATTCATATCTTATGGCGGTTATTACAAAAAGCCAAACCAAAATATTATAGGATTACTGTATTTATTATTCAAGAATGTATGTTAAGTTTACGTCGCGCGTTCGTGTATATACGAACCTTGTACCTTGTATATAAGAACCGGGTCACCACAATAGAGCTCGTACTCAAGTAATCTAGGGTCATCCGTACATGACAGCTCTCTCCGTCATACGTTGTCTAAACTGACAGCGGTGGGTGCCATCTTACATTGTATGGGCCAGAGGTGCTGAGTCATACAAACTGGGTTATTGTTTTAAGATGATGTTGCTGTATGATATGTCATTAGGTGAGAAGGATAATTATTTTCTTAGTTAAGCATTGTAATGGACGTAGGCAACCGCCACAATCATAATAATCTAACTAATTTTTTGGTTCCTTTTTTTTTGTTTCCTTTTCTTGCTAGCATCTATAGACACGCTAGCAAGAAAAGGAAAACGAAGGGAAACCAAAAATGACTAAGATTGGAAATTAAATGAAAAAGAAAACTGAACAATTGTGAGTCGGACTCGCGCTCATCATCATACTACTTTTGCCATGAAAGACGTTAGTAACACGTATTCTGTGTAATCTTTGACTGGCTACCTGTTATGGTATAAAAAATACAGCTCTAAGAAGACAAGCAGCTAGCTTAGGGTTACATAAAAAAAAAAGCAAGCAAAATAGAAGAAAACCGAAAGGGAGATCGTGACCCCCGGCATCAGGGCAACCGAAGAAACAAGGGTGGGTTTTAGTCAGTAAGTGTTTGACACGCCCTCCCGCTCCGCACAGAGCGGGAGAAGTTATTTGATAATTTCCCACCCAAAAAAAGGGTTACAAAAAAAAATAAGCAAAGGATGCTATGCTGACCCCAAGTATACCTATAAACGCAGGAGAGTAATAACATAGGAGAATGATAATGTGAATTATTTATTTCTATTTAACTAGGTACCTGTCCATGTATCAAATACGTACGTAGATTAACCTACACACCTTCCTTATAAATAAATCTTCCTACATTATTGCAATAAAAGACCAATAGAATCGAAATATAAACTACGCAGAAAACCCTTCTGTAATGTAAATTGATTTGTCCTACAAAACTTTTTCATTGAAACGTGTGAGAACGGATGTGTTGCCCTACTTTGGTTCTATATTTTTAGCTTAGCCTCTATTTTGTAGGCAATACCGATAATGTCGTAGTTATAGTCTAGTTACTATTGTGATCGCGATGTACCTATCTATAGTGTAGTTCTATTGAAAATAGTGGGGGACGATTTTTAAATATACGTCTGGTGCATCCCTTTTTTTATCAAATAACTTCTCCCGCTCTGGGCGGAGCGGGGGGCGTGTCAGACTCTTACTGACTAAAACCCACCCGTGTTCCTTCGGTTGCCCCGTTGCCGGGGGCCACGATCTCCCTTTCGGTTTTCTTCGCACCCCCGGCAGGCATCGGCCCAAGCGGACCCCGTCAATTTTGCTGACATCTCTTTGAGGCGTGCGTGGAACACAACGCGCCGTCGACGCGGGCCTGATAAATCAAACCCGGCGCATCCTGGTAAGTCAAACCTGCTAAAAACTACTAAGCTAATATTTTTTACTGCACAAAAAATTATGTCAGTGTCAAAATAAAAATAAAAATATTTTATTTGACATAAACCTACATGGGCACTTATGAAATGTCAGAAGCTAGGTGCACGGTTTCAATTGGTCGTTTCCTATGGAGAAGAGCCGGCAAGAAACTTCACGGTTACACTTTAAAAAAAAAAAAATTACAATGTTTCAAATAACAATGTTAATAGGTATGCGGGAACAGTGTCAACAAATACCAGGTACTTTATTAAATAGAAAATGGTCTCAAAATCTAGTCATCAGTCATGTATTAGTCTATTAAGCTTAAAATGTTCACACATTCACAAAAATAAAAGATAAATAAAATGGTAAAAATAAAAACGTCTGTGTGCTTAATTACGTATATGGCCTTGTAAAGAAGCATCAGAATTCTAACGTTAGCTCAGTGTACGAAAAAAATAAGAAAACACAATCAACTTAATATTACACGCAGTTACACTGTGGTTAAGAACTCGCAACCTTATGTAAAAAAAAACAGACTTATCAACCTCCAAACCACTACATTAAATAAATATTAAGTACTAAAAGAAAAATAAATCACAATGAAACCATTTTGAAAGTAATAATATCTCATTACTGTTGCTAATGTGTACAGAGAGCGCCTGACCTCATTCTGAGAATTAAGTACAAAATGAAGCAATTATTTTAGTCCCGAAAATTATTTCTAAGTGATTAAAAAAAAGAAACTAAATCTGATTTAATTAATAAACTTAGTTCAGTCTTCAAACAAATTGTTAAGACTTAGTAAGTCTCTCCGTAATTGATTTGATCACTTCAGAGTTCTTATTAAAATAGTTATTTCAGAACAAATTTTCTTTTCATGATTTGTAAGTATTTTCGATAAACTAATTTGGGGCACGAGTAAAATATTATGTCAATTATAGAAGAAATGTTTTTAGTAAAAAGTAAAGAAATAATGGGAAATTATTTTGTGCTACGCAAGCGTAGCACCCGTAGCACTCGTCGTAGGCTCGTAGCAACGTCACCTTTACAAAATTAATGTAATCCAAGTAAACTTGAATACTGCCGGGAGTGCGAAGAAAACCGAAAGGGAGATCGTGGCCCCCGGCAACAGGGCAAACGAAGGAACACGGATGGGTTTTAGTCAGTAAGAGTCTGAAACGCCCTCCCGCTCCACCCAGAGCGGGAGAAGTTATCTAATAATTTCCCACCCAAAAAAAAGTAAACTTGAATAGATAGGGAAACGGAACTATATGTAGTTCCGTGACACTTAACAAATACATTCTGATTTTATGATCCTACCAAAAATATAACTAGTTCGTCTGCCTAGGCTTTTCCCAACTATATTTAAGTCGGTTTCCAGTCTACCCAGATGCAGCTGAATACCAGTAAGTATTGACCTACACAACCTAGTTAGCGGGTAATAGTTTAACCCTTTGGTAAGACTGGTTACCAGACTCTTGGGCTTCTGACTACCTATAATGTAGCTAGTAGAACTGAGAACAGATTGTCCAAAACTTCACCCTTCAAACAACTCAGCCTATCGCAGTCCACTGCTGGACATAAGTTTTTCCCAGGCTTAGCTCACCGTCCGATAAGGACCAGGCCCGGGTCGATGGCGCGTTGTGTTCCACGCGCGCCTCAAAGAGATGTCAGCAGAATTGACGGGGTCCGCTAGAGCCGATGCTTGCCGGGGTTGCGAAGAAAACCGAAAGGGAGATCGTGGCCCCCGGCAACAGTGCAACCGAAGGAACACGTGTGGGTTTTAGTCAGGAAGAGTCTGACACGTCCTCCCGCTCCGTCCAGAGCGGGAGAAGTTATTTGATGATTTCCCAACCAAAAAAAAAAAACAATACTCCGTCCTCCGCCTTCCGCTAAGGTCGTCCCACGCTACGCTTGCCGATACGTGATCTCCACTCTAGGACTCGTCCGCTCCACAGGCCATCGGTCCTTCGACAAACATGACCAGCCACTTCAGTTTGCTTTTCTGCAAGCTATGTCGGTAACCCCGGTTCTTTTCCGAGTAATTTCATTTCTGATTTAACCTTCAAGGAAACGCCGAGCATAGACCGCACCTTGAATGTGTAAACCAGTCCGACTGTCAGTGTCTACGTTTCGGCACCGTACGTCATAACGGGCAAAACGCATTGGTTGAAGACCTTAGTCTTCAAAAATTGCGGGATAGCGCTAAACCCAACAGGATCTTTCTGTCGGCTTCATTCTCAAAGTTGTGTCTACTGAGCGGGATGACTTGCCCTAGGTAGACATACTCATTCACAACTTCGAGAAGCGACCCTTTGACGTGGATTGGAAACTTCACCCTTGATAGGGTCAAACAGAAGGTTGAAGTTTGAATGTAAATGAAAGTGTGTTCCAAAAGCTATGTTAAACAATGCTAAACGCCATACACCACTCACTATGATCATCAAAACGCGACCTTAGTCGGATAAACGATAAAGTTTAATTGGTCTCTAATTACTCTTCCACTTCACCTACTGACAACAAACAGTCGCGAACTTATGAATACAAATAACACACACAAGTTTCTCCGTGTTATTGTATGTAGCTCACACAATACAAACGAACTACTAATAAAAGGGTTTGAAGCCCTATTTACTCAGTAAGGAAAAACGTGACGATACATACATAATATATACCCTCGATAAAACGATGAAATAATCTTGTTATGTTCCCAAAAATCCCTTTTGTTCGTATTACACGACATCAAAAGAGTTCGTATTAAAACAGTAGCAAAGACAAAAATTCTTTAGTGGTTCGAAATTCAAAAATATGCAGCAGTGCACACGGCAGTGGTATGCAACGCTCAGCTTGACTCGTTCGAGAATGTCGACAGAACGCATTTTCATTTTCAGTCGTCGCTTGGCCGCCGTACGGTGAGCACGTGTCGCTGAGAAACGAATGAACGTACCAATTCCGATAATTGACGAATAAACGTGAGCTTATTAATTGGATTTACAGCGGTGTGATTGAGAAACAGGACGATTTACATAGAAATTGTTTCGGTAAACGTGTTTCGATTAACCTGACGATTGTAATTACGAAATTTTAATTATTGTATGTGATGTGGTTAACATTGTGAGTTTTTTTGTGTTTAGTGTTGTTTTGTGGATTTGGTAAGTTCTGTTTCTACTTTTATTTTGTCCAAAAAGTAAATAAAATTTTCATGTTTGTGGCTAAATTAAAAAAAATATAATTCAATGTGCTTAATCATTCTTACAATTTCTTTATCCGGAAATAACAATTTTATGCCTTATATTGAGTGTTGCCAAAGATGTATTTCGTAAAAAAATATGTAACATTGATTCGACATAAATTATTTTCCTACAAGATGTACATTAAGTTCAACTACATCATCGAAATTTTTTATCATATATTTTTTTTTATTTTATTTATCTCAATAAACACTTGCTTTAACTTCCAACTCACTTTAATGGCCGACATCGGCTTTGCTTGCCATAATAAAAAATAAAATAGAATAGACATAAAATATTTATTGACATTAGACGTGATTGATTCCTTCAAAAATTTTACTAAAGTAAGGTAAATATGTAACGTTGATTCGACATAAAATATAATATTGACATTATACGTGATTGATTCCTACAACAGTTTTACTAAGGTCCCGTATATAAAAAGTCTTTGTAGCACGATTCCTTACAACCTCTATTTTAAAAAGCGGCTGTTAGGTACTGAAATATATAATTTTTCAGTAGGTACCTTCAAGAAAACTTCCACCCTTCGCAACTGTTATAAATGTAAGAAACTTTATCTTAATAGTTGTCGGCACGACCTAAGAATAATAATGTGTCATTTTTTGTATCACCCGCAAGAAAGACCCGAGTTTCTGTTGGATTATATGAAGACATGGGTTCAAGTCGGAGAGGCTCTTTTTTAAACATTATGTTTAATTTTGTTTTTAGACGGTCTTGTCTTGACAGATCGTTATAAGCATTGTTTTATATTGCGATTGTTGTTGTAGTCATTTTAGGAAAACACAAATTGTTTTTAGGGTTCCGTACCTCAAAAAGAAAAATGGAACCCTTATAGAATCACTCGTGTGTCTGTCTGTCCGTCTGTCACAGCCAATTTGCTCCGAATCTAATGGACCGATTAAGTTGAAATTTTTGTTGAAACCCGAACACGAACGTGTAACGTAAATAAATGAATTTTGAATATAGGGGTCACTTTTGGGGGGCAAACAAGAAAATTAAAAAATAAAGTTTCGCTAACAGTACCGTGTGACATATCAAATGAAAGGGCTTCTTGCGAGGATCTTAAAAATATTTTTAATATATATTTAAAATAAATACTTTTAAAGATATTTAAGAAATTCGATGAAAATTTACCTTTCCCCCTTTTCTCCGAAACTACTGGGCCTAAAATTTTGAAAAAATACATAATATGGCTCTGTACTAATAAATTACAGGAAAACTTATAAGAAGTCTATGGTTTTCAAATAACATGGTAAATCTTTCAATATCGTGCGTACAAACTTACATTCGCAGTTGGAATGTATGGGAGAACATGTATTTCAACTACAATGTTAAGTTTGTATTTGGGTTAAATTCATCCCAACTTCACTGTGCGTAGTCCGACACGCACTTGGTCGGTTTTTTTGCAATACATATTCAGTTAACACAGAAATGATGTTTCTAGACTGGAACCCGACCCCAACGTAGTTGGTAAATGGCCAGGTAGATGATAATGGTGTTACTGTTTGGAGTGTATCTATTTTATAATTACTTATATTACGTAATTGTAATTAAACATTATTACAGAAATTACTTTCCGAACAAGTTTTTGGCATAGGTCCGACCATTTATAACAAAATATCCAATATTATAAAAAATTATCCAATCCAAATGTTCAAAAAAAAAAAACTGACAGCCCTATTACTTGATAAGAGTTATTATTCAATTAATGATTTTTTAAATGACACTACATTTTAGATTTAGTTATTGACATTGTGAATTTCCTAATTATGATTTAAATTCTATAATCATTTTAATAATATATTTTTTTCCAATTTTAATTTTTTTGTAATATTGTTTTTAAAGTTTGCATGCCTTATTGGTGGACTGTACAGGGATCTCAAAATTTTATAAACACCTATATTTATGTACTATCTAAGCAAATAAATGATTATGATTATGGGACGTGTGACGTGTTTATTATTGACAGGGTAGTGTAGATCTTTGCTATCTTCGATCAATTAGATCTTGATTTGTTTTATTTGCATAGTACACATATATACATTCACGCATTCTTGTCATGGGGGAAGGCAGAAACTATAGATACATAGTACTTAATAGAAATTTTATTTCCAAAATTTCAGTACACGTTACATCAATGACGTGGGCCTGAACTAGGACATCCTAATTTAAAATAGCATTTATTCCGCATAGACAGTATTAGAAAGTAGGTACTTAAAATTTTATGTATGAATTAATAATTGAATTATAAGAAACTCAAACTCAAACTCAAAGCATTTATTTCAATTAAACCATTTACAGGCACTTTTGAATTGTCTAAGAGTCGGTCAGTTAGTCAGAAAGTTGAAGCTAATTGCCCATTCCAAAACGTAGATCTCTATGGAGAAGAACGGGCAAGAAACTCCAAGGACACTCTTTTAAATATATGTAGACATTACAAAATTTTGGGTACATCATTCTTGTTGCTTCTATATGTGAGAACAATGTACAAAAAAATATCAAAAGCAATTGAAAATATAAGATTAAAAATAAGCCCTGGCAGATAAGAGATGACCAGTTTCAACTGACGGCGCCCGTTCACGAACATGACGCGTGGATCAGCACTATCCAGCTCAACCATTTTGTAGGGAACCGAATGATCCAACACACTCGCCACCATCAGCGAGACATTTAAGTGAGCATGACATATTCTCAACTGCCATGCTATTTCAAGTCAACATACATCTTAATAAGTTAATAAACGGCTCCATGGTCTCACATTTACAAAAATAAAAATGCTTCTAAATTATACAAAACTATAGTTTGCAAAGTATCTAAAAAATAAAAGAATTTAACCACTAAAAAGAAAGAAAATCATTACTTAATTGGAGCATTCAACAATTAAGTTAGTAAAACAAAAATAAACATTAAGTTCCTAATGTCAAAATATTTTTTTTTTTTAAAAGGGGAAGCAACTCTTCCAAATATTAAACTTTTAACTAGTGAGCCCAAGCGGCTGTGGAGCAGGACCAGCATTAAGCCAAGCATTTTTATCTACGATATAATCATCTAACTTATAATATGCTTGTCTATATAGCACACTATATAGACAAGCATATTATAAGTTAGATGATTATATAAAAGAAATTTAAAACATGCATTAAACGCACACGTTTAATGCATGTTTTAAATTTCTTTTCATTTAGTTGAAGAATATCGAGTGGTATTTTATTATAACATTTTACACAGTACCCCATAAAAGAAGTGTGTACTTTAGACAATCTAAAGGCTCTTTCAAACAAGCGCGACACGCGACGCGACACAAAGACACCGCTCGTCGCGCGACGAGCGGTGTCTTTGTGTCGCGTCGCGTGTCGCGCCTGTTTGAAAGAGCCTTAAAACGTGGTTGATCTAATTTGTTCCTATTTCTAGTGTTAAAATTATGCCTGTCACTTATCTTACTAAAAAGAACCTTTGGTGCCTAATTATTTTCTAGAAATAAAATCTTATCCTACATTTGAAGCTATAGACATTGTTAGTTGATGATCATCAAACGCTAGAAAAAGATAAAATCCCACGCGATCGATGAGATTAAGTGTACCTTTTCAACCCAATACAATAAAATTTTTGGTCCTGTGGACCCAGTCGCACCGAAGGGACAGTTTGTAACCAGATCCGCAGCAATTATCCTGTGAATAGACATTCAATTAACACAATTAGGTATACAATGAATAATCCTATAGGTATTTCATGCATATTAATTGAATTACTGGAATTATCATTAATTGAAACAGTTTCCATTAGTGGCAAAACAATTCTTGAGACGTGGTTCACAAGTTAGTACTAATACATAGGTAGATTTCATCAGTAATCTCTACAAGTAGGTAATGGTTAATTCCTCAACAAGGTATATAGATCTTAGAGCTTACAGCCATAAAATTTTCTTCTTCTTCTCGTGTGGTTAGTGACTAACCTGATGTCAGAATTTTAAAGCCGCCCATGGGCGGATGACCTTGGCTTCACATGCTGTCGAGAAATATCTCTCAGGCATTCCGGTTTCCTCACGATGTTTTCCTCCACCGTTTTTTAAACAAGTGATAATTATACAGTACGCATATGAATCCGAAAAGTCAGAGGTGCGTGTCTGGGGTTCGAACTCGAAACCTATGACTTGGTAGTCTGACGGTCACACAACTAGGCTATCACTGCTCTAATAAAATTGATTTTTTATTCAAGTAAAATTTACGAAAAGTATTTATAATATTCGCAGTATTGTAATAAAAATAAGTAGGTAAACAGTATTGAAGAAAAATTGCCAATTAGAGAGTTTTTGCCTTTGCTCATATTTTGGAATCATATTAATAATAATTTGTTGTATTCGAACTGTCTATTTTTAACTGTTTGTTATTTGATGAGTTTGGCGATGATAGCCGCAATACAGGCTTTCGCCTTGTTCTGCTACAGATGTATAATTCATTTGTAACAAGTAAATATAGCCTTTTTGACATTATATATTATTGTAAAAAAAAAAATTCAAATAAACTTATTATTATTTTTATATTATTTTATAACCATGTATTAATTGTTTTTTTTTATTAATTGTGTTATTATCTGCGCATTTGGTTGTTCATGCTGTGCTTTTCCATAAGTAATGGGGCGCTTTGACTTAAGTTTGCGATGAAAAAACTGTAACGAAATAATGTACTTATTGTTGAAAACCCTAATTAATAAAAAATATCATATTAATACTCTCAGGATCACTACCAAGCATAAACTTCACATAAACATCACTTTTAAATATTGTAAAATATTATAATTTTATTGCATACTAAATTCTGATTATAAGGCTTTATGAGACTGAATATATGACCAATTCCAGTTATTCCAGGTTATTTTTGACCAGAAAACACGTGTCACAGACTCCAATCAAAGTGATGTGTCCTTAATTGAAATGAGATATTCACGTTCGATTCGAAAAAATAACTGAAGTACTCTTTGCTGGCTGTCGATTCGATGTCAATTGTCGCCGACAAAGCACCAGCTGTTCCAATTCATGACTTAATAAAATGAAGATATATCAGCGGTGTTCTGAAAGCTTGCAATTTTCGACAAGGGGATGGAGAGGTGGGGTGCCTCGTTGGTCTAGTTGTCGCAAGTGCTATTGATTTCCCAGGTCGAGCAAAGTGTTATTGGGTTTTTCTATATGGAATTTCTTAGTAGCAGTCATGAGTCTGGATTTATGTCTGGTTGATGACAACAGGGTCGCCCCCTATTAAATGGGACGTAAACATAATTGCCGGAATGTGGGTGTACTGTAGGTACACTTCTGCCCAAACATTCTAGGAAACAAGCCGTGAAGTTGATGTTATGTGTGGATAGAGAAGTGAAATGTTCTTTAGAGTACCTTTTTTTTGGTTGGGAAATTATCAAATAACTTCTCCCGCTCTGGGCGGAGCGGGAGAGCGTGTCAAACTCTTACTGACTAAAACCCACCCGTGTTTCTACGGTTGCCCTGTTGCCGGGGGCCACGATCTCTCTTTCGGTTTTCTTCGCACCGCCGGCAGGCATCGGCCCTAACGGACCCTGTCAATTCTGCTGACATCTGAGGCGAGCGTGGAACACTCTTTAGCGTACCTGTAAATAGTAACCGTAGGTTGCGACTCTAAGGACCAATTATCTTATTGGACCGTTGAAGAGTAAACGGGTTTTGACAAAATTCTTATAACTTCAAATAAACTAAATGACAGTTAAATAGTTTTATTGCTAAGCTCTGTCTTAATTTGTATTCGGATAGAACGGTTCATTCGAATGCGTGATTAACTCACTAAATTATTTCAATCTAACTCAATTTTGTATAAAATTTAATTTTCTTTCGACTATTTTATTACAAGTTGAAACAATTTACAAACAAATATCTAACAATTTCTCGATTGAGCGCTTCATCTCGAAGTTTTGTTAATAAGACAGTTAAAATGTGTGTTTTAAAGAAGTTTGTTAAATAGATAATGATAGGATTAACAGATATTCCATTAACAACACACATACACACACATTATTTAAACAACATAACATCACGCCTGTAATCCCCGAAGGGTTAAGCAGAGGTGTACCTATAGTACACCCACGTTTCACCAGTTATGTTTAAGTCCCATGTCATAGGGGGCGAGCCTATTGCCATCAACCGGGCACAAATCCATACTCCGGGCTGTTACTGAGAAATTCCAGACGGAAAACCCAATATCACTTTGCCCAACTGAGGAATCGAACCCAGGACCTCATACTCTCCTCGTGGAGGCGATCGGCGGCGGTGATCTCTCGCGTCCGGCCCTGGTTCAGGCCATGGTACGGAGCGAGAGGAAATGGGAGGCCGTCACCTCCTTCTGCGAAGCTGTAATGCTCGCGAAGGAGGAGGCGGAACGCGTGAGGGAAAGGCAAATTTCGCGCCCTCACGCCCCTAACCGCCGCAGGAGGAGACGCCCAGGGCGTCGGGAATCGCGGGGCGATTTCCGGCCACCGTAGGCGCGGGCTTGCGGGCGGTGAGCAATGGGTGGCTCACCGTCCGATAAGGACCAGGCCCGGGTCGACGGCGCGTTGTGTTCCACGCGCGCCTCAAAGAGATGTCAGCAGATTTGAAGGGGTCCACTAGGGCCGATGCCTGCCGGGGTTGCGAAGAAAACCGAAAGGGAGATCGTGGCCCCCGGCAACAGGGCAACCGAAGGAACACGGGTGGGTTTTAGTCAGTAAGAGTCTGACACGCCCTCCCGCTCCGCCCAGAGCGGGAGAAGTTATTTGATGATTTCCCACCCTCAAAAAAAAAAAAAAAGGACCTCATACTCAGCAGTAGCGCTTGCGACCACTAGACCAACGAGGCAGTCACACACACATTATTTGACATTATTTATTTGTTTTAGTTTAATTATATTTGATCTTGTTTGATTTTATCTGTAAAATTTCTATTATTTTATGTTTGGCAATGGGTGTTATTTACCTGAAATAAATAAATTTAATTATTTATTAAGTAATACGAAATAATAAAAATAATGTAGCTGTAGATAACCTACCTATTACTACGAAATAATTTCGTTCCCTCTCACTTGGGTAACAACTTGCGCCGTGTGACAGGTTGACATGACAAATATGTTTTTCTGCCACTTTTAGAACAAAAGAGAAAATAATATGAACTCATACATTTTTGGATAAATAGGGTAGCTAATAACTGTACTGTAGTAACTTTAATAGTGGAGGAACATTACTTGTTGTTCTGATCTTGTTCTCGTAGCTGTAATAATCTGTAGTTGTCATTTATTTTCGTTGCTTATATAAATATTTTTATATATTTAGTATGTGTTTATGTATCTATTACACAGAGTGATAGGAACATCGACGTGAAAACTGTTACCATAGATTCAGTACATGATTCTGAACCCCATGCGTTGAAATTTTTCATAGGTTATTTTTTTTAAATCTGCTGTGTCATAGAAAAGTGCAGTACCTACGCGGAGAAAATTTATAGATTATACATACATACATACATATTATACATACATATATATATAGTGTAGATACTTACACTTGCGTGCAAAAAAATCAGCCCATTCCGTACTCTTCGTTGATACAATATTATTAACAATAACCTAATTCATGTACACTGAAACCTTGCTGAAAGTATGTAAACGTTAGTAAAAGATTGATCCAAAATTATTCATAAATTTTCGAGAATATCGGGGAATTACAAAAATACTGGAAGAATAAATGAACGGTTTAAAACTTAAGTTAATGTATCAATAAGCGAACAGAAATAAACAAAATTAAGCTTTTGTCAACTTCACTGACAAAAAAAAGTCACACAGTTTTTACATGCAAGTGAGTTATGACGACATCTGAAGAATCAAGTCGATCTTTTGAAGAATATTGCTTTTAACAAAGTATAGAACATGTGTAAATAATCTTTATCTTACCTACCTTTACACAATATAAAATAATTAAAATATTCATTGACATTTTTGAGATATTTTCTTTGAAATAGAGAGTACGGGGTGGGCCAATTTTTTGCACGCAAGTGTATATATTTATTAGTTTGCACCAATGACAACCCCATTTTTATGTCCACGCAATCACTGGCCATCCAAGGTTGCCTGGAAGAGATCGCAGAAAGCGATAAGGCAGCGCATTGTATGTTTTGTAGTGATAAATTTATTTTCTGCTATTCTGATGTGCAGCTAATTTTATATCAATAAATATATAAATAAAATACTGAAAATACAATTAAGTAGTGCAAAAGATGCATACGTGATTTGGGGCAATCATGCTGTTTGGTACAGTCAACGTTTTTAAAGCTTAGGTACTGAGGCAAATAAGTATAATCAAAAGATTATTAACTCTCAACTATTACTTATGTAGTTATAAAATGCTGAAATACTGTGATACCTAATGTTTTGAATAAATTTTGTCAATTTGCATGTGTAGTGTAAGCAGTATTAATCGACTTTTGCTGCTAACCGTCTCAAAAGCCTAATTTAATAGTTCGTAGAATCCGAATCGTAGGACCTAAGTTTTTGGAACAGTTGAAAGGAGGTCAGGGTCGAAACTAAGTTGAGGTTGAAGAAGTTATTGTATCCAATAATGCTCAGTGACCTTTTTATAGGCCAACTTTAATAGGAGCACGGAAACTTGCATTTAATTGACAGCTTGATTGACTTCTAGGTTACGTGCCGCGTTGGTTTGATAACAGTTTTTCAACAAATAGTTTTCTTGGTCTGAGTATTTGTTTGTAGGTCCGAGGAAGATTTTTATAAGGGGAAGAGTTACGTTTTTCAGATGATATTCGTAAATCTTTGACAGTCGTTACGGGCAGCTATAAGTCTGACAAACAGTCTTACCAAGGGGTATTGTGTTACCCAGTAAAAGGATTGTGGAGGTCAGATAGACAGTTCTTCCAAAGAAAATACTCGTATTCAGCATCCAGTTAGACCGGAAGCTGACCCCAACATAGTTGGGAAAAGGCTTCGCAGATTGATTGGGCAAAGTTACGTTTTTTGAAGTGAAAACTTCTTTAGAGGCCTTGGGCATTTTTGAGATGGGACTAAACCATTGATTTCGCGACACTATGACGACACCATTTTTTGACAATTAAAAAGACATCAACGCGTTGATTACCGCGGTGCCGATTTTATTTCATGTTTTCACTTCTGTCGGCACTCCCGGAGTGAGACTGTTTTTTTTTTTAAATCAGTCTGTCAATGTATGTCGTGATGGCCTAGTGGTAAAGGCATGGAGATATGGTTTAAAACTGGGCGAGTACCAATGTGACTTTCTCAATTCTAATGTTCTTTCTAAGTTTATCTTGGATACCACTAATACTGCGGAAGTCTAGACTCATTTGAACTAATATTATGTAGAAAAAGATCTGATTTTTGTTGTTTGTTTGTAATTAATAAACTCAAAAACTACCGGACCGATTTCAAGAATTCTTTCACCAATAGAATGCTGTATTAGCACTGAGTAACATAAGCTATAATTTACAACAAAAAAAACTATATTCATTACATTAGATAGATAGGTAAAACATTTATTCAGAGCATATAAAAGACACACATAAGCACAATTAAATAACAAATTACATGAAAACCGGTCAAATGCGAGTTGGACTAGGTCCAAGAGATTCCCTTAGAGAAAAATTCAAAGAAATAAATATTCTGACTGTAGCCTCACAATATTTTTGAAAACCTATTGTATGTACACAAAAATATATCAAATTTTAAGAAAATGTCCGATATTCATAGTTTAAATACCAGGAATAAACACAATCTTGCTGTGCATCGCACACGTCTCCACAAAGTAGGCAACTCGTTCATGGGTCTATGTATACGCTTTTACAACAAACTACCCATTGAGATTCGAAACTTACCCATTAATAGATTTAAAATCTGTATCAAAACCAAACTTTGTAAAAAAGGGTATTATAAAATTTCAGATTATTTAGAAGATAAAAAAGCATGGGATTGAACTGCTCGCTCTGCTAAGCCTTGTGATAAAACTTAACATTTTAATTATTTTGTAAAATCATGAAAATATACCAGTTTTATATACACATTGACATTGTTGAAAATTATATTCAAAATGACATGATTACTTTGTAAAGTATTATATTATTTTAATTAATTATTGTGAATGTGAGGACTATGTGGATATCATTATTATTTTCATTTTTCAGTTAGTTTTAATTATGGTCTGGCAGTTTGAGTAGTTTATGCGGCATACCCAAATGTCCTTTCTTTGGTATTGTTCGTCGAGTTGAGCTCCTTAAGTTCTGAGTTGAGCTCCACGATTACTGACAAATGCTTGCACTGACTGGACAGGTTCACTCAAATCTGTGTGGTTCTTTCCTCAAAAGACCATTTCAGACACTAATCTACATGGTCCTCATATGGCCTGACCAAGATTATGTCTGGACTTTAAAAGAGACTGTGACCTCTGAGTTTGTTTCGGCCTTTCTTCTCAGAGTAGTCAGATAGGAAACGCCGAACTCAACTAGCTTATTTTTATTTTTTTAATATGACGTGTAAAAGTGATTCCGATATCCTATTTACAGAATAAACAATTTCATTTCATTTCATTTCATTTCACTCGCGCACGAAGGGTTCCGTACCATCTATATATATAAAAATGAATCCCTATTTCCCTTGGTAACGACATCACACTAAAACGGCTGAACGGATTTGGATGAAATTTGGGATATGGATAGACCTTGACCCGGAGAAGGACATAGAATACTTTTTATCCCGATATTTTTACGGGATCGAGACTTATGCGGGTGAAACCACGGGGCGCAGCTAGTTATCTATAAAATAGAGCAAAAAAATCACGTTTGTTGTATGGGAGCCTCCTCAAATATATATTTTATTCTGTTTTTTAGTATTTGTTGTTATAGCGGCAACAGAAATACATCAACATCATCTGTAAAAATTTCAACAGTCTAACTATCACGGTTCATGAGATACAGCCTGGTGACAAACAGACGGACGGACAGCGGAGTCTTAGTAATAGGGTTTTACCCTTTGGGTACGGAACCCTAAAAAAGATAAAACATAGGTACGTATAGAAATGGAGTGACATCATGACATACTTCGAAATAATTAAGTAGAAAAGGTGCGGTGTGTGTCTCAAGGTTGCACTAAATGGGAGTCCAGTTCAGCATGTGTCAGGCAAATATACCTGACGCTGATATTCTGCTGGATCCCTGCCGTGGCATACGGACTTGGAGCAAACGAGATAGTTGTGACAAAGTGTTATGCGCATTAGTAAGTTCTTTAAAATTATAATCAGTTAGCTGCCCGCAACTTTGTTCGCGTGGAAGTCGATAAAATACAGCTTATTTTTCTCACTGATAATGTAGCTTTATGTAAGTGTTTTTTTTTTTAATTGATAAGTGATTTTTGAGTTTATCCATTACAAACAAACATACAAAAAAAAACTTTTCTCTTTATATAGTTTAGATGAGCAGAGACCAGTCTCATAATAAATCATTATAATTCCCATTAACAATAATTTAACCTGGAGACGTTTCTTAAAATATCATTTCGTTTGATTAAGTCACATAAATCATCGGATAAATCGCCGCTGATAAAGATATATCGGGTAATAATACCCATTAATGGAAATATTAATGAACTAATAAATGCTGTGTGGACGTATCAAAGATTTGCTCACCTTTGTTACATGATTATTAAGGCAGTAAGTACGTAATATTTTATTATTGAAGATGAATTACTAAGCCTGTGAACGTCTTCTGTTGAAGGACTCTCAGGTATATTGCAAAGGCAATTATGTCATAATTATTACATTTGGCAAAGACATTGATTTTCACAGTTGTTCTGTTTTAATCAGGCAGCACGGGTCGTCCGAAGGTTAAGCCATAATATAAAAATGGACAGTATGGAAACTAGGTCTATTTGTTGAAATAATTACCTACGCTCCATTTTTAAAAGATCGCGGCGACCACTCGTCTCGACACGGCACCCGCAACTGACAGCACCGCGACAATCGCTTGGGGTCTCGTCAATGAGCGCGACTGTATGTGTGCCGTTTGGAACGTTTACAACGCAGTTTCTTTACTGTCCATATTTATACTGTGGTTAAGCTAAACTTGCCGCGGCTGGTTCTTCGATGAGCGATCCCAGCTGTCATTCCTAGATTTTTGACAGTCGTAAGTCGTAAAAGTATGACAACCAGTCTTACCAAGAGATATCGTGTTACTCAGTAACTGGGTTGTGGAGGTCAGATAGGCAGTCGCTCCATGTAAAAAAACCTGGTATTCAGCTGCATCCGGCTAGACTAGAAGCCGATCCCAACAAACATAGTTAATAAAAAACTAGGCAGATGAATAATGGTGTAACGAAATGTCAAAATAGGTGTCATAATACGTTTGACAAACTCAATGGCGATCCAGTTCTTTTGTTTTTATTAAGTTGAAGTATGCAGCTCTTGCATGTTATAAAGTTATTTAGATTATTATCGAATAATTAATTAATAGTTGAATCACTTATTTGTATGGATGATTATAGCAACTAACAAAAGGTATTTACAAGGCAGATGTGAGCGGTAACGCCGTGACGCCTTTAAAGGACACATAGTGGCTTTATTGGTGATGTTCTTTTGAAAGGTCAGTGCGTAGTTCTCGCAACCGACGTGCGTGTATGACCTGTATGAACATAAACTAAGCAAAAGGAGTATGTATGGGTCGTAGTAGGTGGCGTTCTGTAATTTCTGCTGCACCCAATGGGAAGATGGTGTGATTTTATGTATGTGTACGTAATTTTTTCACAAAAATATAAACGCATTTTCTAATTGTTTTAAAACGCTTTAACAGGAATTGGAAACGTTTTTCTCTTATCTTTTTCTCTTCTATTTTTAATACAGTATATAACTTAACGTATTTTAGACATTTTTCAAGGCCAAACTAAACAGAATCGGTACAAAGATTTTCATTAACCTGAAAAATGTATTGGGAATACTTTTCAGGGCGGATTTCACCAATGAAACTGATCGCGTTCAGCGCTTTCAAACTGCGTTCAAGAACTATGATACTGACAGCTCTTGAACGCGGTTTAGATGTGCTGATGGCGTTCCGTTTCATTGATGAAATTTGCCCTTAGTTTGGGGAAATTAACATAGATAGCAGCTAGTTGAAATATAATTACGAATACCGATTAATATTTATGTTCCTCATTATTGTCTGTTTAGCTTGAACTAGTACACATCTGAATAATTAATAGTACATTATAAAATAATACACACTCTATAAAATGATGAACTAAATTAATAATCCTAACTATAATTATTCGAAACCGATTAGATTTACACCAAACCATAATCATTATAATTTAGTACTTACCTACTTATTGGTATATTTCTGGTATCCAATCTGTCTACATATAACAAAATTGTTTCGTATTTATTTTGTCCGTACATTTTTTATGCTACAAGAAATACAGGGGGCTGTATAAAAACAGTTTTGTTCGCACAATCACAAAAAAAGATCAGAAGGACTATTTTTAAACTAAAATATAACTCATCATAGACACTGCGATGGTTTTACGTCAAACCATTTTAGACTTCCATTCTCTTATTTTAAAGTCCAAAATGCCTCAGCATGAATTCGTCAATTGTAGCTTTTGTGTAGGTAAAATGGTACAAGCTCGTTCGATTTGTCCTAAAGTACACAATGACATGACACTTCAATCAACTGCCAGCGTGAATTTTGGTTTTGTGTCTAGATCGAGCTCCAGTAATTTACAACCTTTGTCTACACCGTAATGTCCCTTTGTATCGCATTCGTTTTGATGTTTTGACCGCGAATGGGGATAATAGTTTAGTAACACCAGTTGATGCCAAATCATGCGCTCCGCCTTTTGCCTTGTACGGAATTACTTACTCATAAAAATAAATTATTACTACCCCACAGCAGGTCAATGGCTCTTCTCATAAAGAAAGTGCTTTAAAATATTTTTTGAGAAGATTTGCTAGTCACCAAGGTTTACTCTTGACTCTGATTGCTATATGTGCTGTCACTTCCAGTATTACAAAGACGACGCGTTTTGAGTTCGCGTTCCGTTTCACCAAAAAAACGCTACTTAAAATAATGAATTGTAAAATAAGTAATGCATAAAAATATTGGAATTTGTTTCTTGACTCCTGTATAATGAATATTTAATAAGTAGGTAATTAATAAGTTTTGAATTTCTAGCATATTCTCTTCACCCAAAGGTTGAATGTCACTTGAACGTCATTAAATGAAAAAGTCAGTGACAGTTCGATAGTTTCAACCTTAGTGAAGTATCAATTTAGTGGGAATTGTTGTCAAAGGTGATAAACCAATTACAAGGTTGACCAATAATGTGCAAATGAGAGCGAATTTCAGCAATGCAATTAAACGCGATCAGCACATCTAAACCGCGTTCAAGAGCTGTCAGTGTCATCATAGCTGTGGAATATTGACACTGACAACTCTTAAACTCAGTTTAGTTGTGCTGATCGCGTTCAGCTTCATTGGTGAAATTCACCCTAATATCAATTTAGAGAGAATTGTTATCAAAAGTGATAAAGCAATTACGAGGTCGACCAATAATGTGCAACTAAGAGCTAATTTCACCAATAAAACTGAACGCAATCAGCACGTCTAAACTATGTTCAAGAGCTGTCAGTGTCATCATTGTCGTAGAATTTTGATAGCTCTTAAACGCGGTTTAGACGTGCAGATCGCGTCCCATTTAATTGGTGTGATTCGCTCTAAATGTTTGTAACTAGTTAATTTGTACTTAGATTCTTTTCAAAGACAAGAATTTATGACTAAAAAGGAATTTAGCATTCCTAAAACGTGGTCTTCTTTTTTGAATACAATTTATTCTGGTCCTTCTACCTCACTTCCTTGGTGGCGTAACGCCCCACCCTTTGTGCGAGAGTATGCTATAAATAAAGGCGACTAGATGTCGAGTGGTCGTACGTGTACTGGGGCGTAGTTTTCTCGTTATATCGGATAGTCCTGAACGGTCAGTAAACTTGTATTGTCTTTATTTTGTCCGCTTTTTTGGGTGCCTAAAACTTTTGGGTGCTTCGGTGCTGGACTAAGTTGGAAGAGAATATTGCTACAGTATTATAAAATAGTACTTTAGAATAGAGAGGAGGAACTAACAGAAGCTTATACTTGGAAAATAAGGGTTAGGATTCACACCTAGTGGTGGTTTTAGCTTGGTATTGAAGGTCGTATCACAGATTAGTACAAATGGTTCACTCCGCAAAATCATTTAAATAAAAACCGACTCTTGCTACGATACAATAAAGTGCAATTCGGGTCGCACAGCGCTAATTACCTACAGTTATATTCACATAGAAGTAGCCTCTCTTTCTATTTTCTATCTATTTCTTAGATCTTCTGACTACGATACACTCACTGACCCAAATTGGCCCGACAAGACGAGCAGCTTGTAGCTTTAAACCTAAAATGCAGATATCTGTATTAATCTGTGGTCGAACGTCAGTGGTGACACTTTGTACTTAAGCAGCCTAGTGTAAAATATCATCAAGAATACGAGATAAATACATAAAATTGCAACGTATAGAAACATCAAATTTAAGCTCAAGTAATCTAAGTTTATTTTTGAATGATATCTTAAAATAATTTTAGTTGCAATGAAAACTGAACCATACGGAATTAAGTTAAAGTTTGTAATCTCCTAGCTTGAAATTTATCTCGTCTCATTGGCTTTAGTTTAGTACGGAACAGCAACAGATAAAAAGCTAGCTTGTGCCGTACAGCAATGTACAGAGGAAATAACAAATTTGGGAATCATTGTAATGAGGTCTTTGCTAAGGAATGGGTAAATACCGATAGTCTGTACTGCCTTATCATCATCTGCCTAGCTTTTTCCCAATAATATTGGGGTCAGCTTCCAGTCTGACCGGATGCAGCTGAGTACCAGTATTTGCATAGTGCGACTGCCTATCTGACCTCCACCAACCCATTACACCATTTACTGGATAATACGATACGCCGTGGTAGGACAATGTACCTACTGCCTAATTGTGCATAATGTGTATAAAAAAGCCCATGTTTGTCGTTTAATAGCGTACCGTTTCAGAAGATAATTTCCCGAATAAAAAAAAATGTTCTCTACATGGTTTTGGTTTTTAATTTTAATCGTTCATATATTTCTAGGAAAATGTCACGCTGTAGTGGCAATAATTTTGATAGTGACTTGTCCAGTAAATAAAATGACCACGCATTGCTTTTGGGACATATGTAACTGATACTCTTAAACTTATTGACCTTCTAATTATGAACCCTTTTTTTAATTAAAGAATCTCCAAAATCTTTTTGCGCTTCTAATGGTGAACACTTTTTTAAATAATAAATCCTCTTTTTAACTTTCTGGCCTTTTCTCACCGTTGTCCGCAGTAACTAAGCAGCGGCAGTGAGCAATAACTAGATACCCGGACTAAACGGGTAAGGTTAGGTTGGAACTGTGACAAACCACGAGCGGGCCGAGCGAGCGAAGCGAGCGTTGCCACCGCAGTGGCAGATGAGCCAGTCCAAGTTGCTCGCAGTTACTTGGCTATTAAGTATTTTTAGGACCCCAAAATAGGAATTATTTTGAGAATCACGAAAAGAGGCATAGCTCAGCTTATAATGTTCCCACTCCTGGGACACGGGCCTGCTCTCTGTGGGAAGGAGTGAACCGTAATTAACCAGAATTGAAAAAAAAAGAGAGCCAAAAAGAATCGCAATCATTATATTAGAGTGTTCAATAATATTTTAAGGAGACCAAAATGGGAATTATTTGAGGTTCGGTTAAGTAGATGCCTAGGCGTTCCCTACAATGCGAGTTCAGCTTATACTGGAACCGTTTGCTGTGTCGTTGTGCGTACAACAGCTTTTAGAATAACGATAATAATATGATTTTATCTTTTCATTTCTTTTTAATGACGTGCGTGTCGTAAGAATTCCGTTTCAGGTTTATGTTATTAAGTAAATAGTTATTATTTGCTCTAAGGAAACACATAATATAACAACATGGTTGTTAGAAAGGAATATTAGTATAATAACGTAACATTTACGAAGGTTTTATATTTACACAATTTTTATTCTGGTCTTTGTAGTTCTTGTCCTTAAAGTTTTTGTATACTACTTATTAATGTAACAACTTTTAATTCTCACCGACTCAGATGACCTCATGATGACCTCATGATGACCTCATGATGACCTCATGATGACCTCATGATGACCTCGCCAACGAGGTCCTCTGCAACCGCGACCCCTAATAAATGATACTCCCCCCGAACCTTGCTCGACAACGATGCGCCTGCCCAGGTCGAAGCTGAGCCTGTAGCTTTAAATTTCGCGATTTATAATAATGATCCATATTTGATCTAGCCTGTCTCATCTTGTTGTCCTCTCCCCAGCAACGCTCTAAACGGAGATTTGTACCCTACAGGGGATGCCTTTAGCGAGCGCTCGCCTAGTACCTGAATAAGTTTAGATTACCACATTAGCCACAGGATAGCTCGGTTAAATAGTCAAGACCTTAGAGGTCAGCTAAGAGATGCCCAACAAAAAAAAAAAAGATCGTTGGGCACTTGCCTGCCAGACACAACACCTGTCTGGTCGGAGGATCTTCCATTTGCTATAGAGGATGACTGAACTTTACACCCTGTTCCTCATGCCTCTAAAATTCTTCACGAAGAAGACGCACATTATGAGTATGTGCGGCTGAACTAATTCATTACCTATGATGACTCAACAAAATAACATAACATAACATCCCGCCTGTGATCCCCGAAGGGTTAAGCAGATGTGAACCTATGGTACACTCACATTTCGCCAGTTATATTTAAGTCCCATGTAATTGGGAGTGAGCCTATTGCCATCAACCGGGCACAAATCCAGACTCCGGACTGCTACTCAGAAATTCCTGATGGAAAATCCCAATAACACTTTGCCCGACCTAGGAATCGAACCCACGACTTCATGCTCAGCAGTAGCGCTTGATACAACTCACTCTAGGAAGAACAAAATATCCTCAGAGTTCCCTTAAAATTATGGGCACAGCACAAAAGATATTATGTTTCTGTCCCATACGTCCAATTCCACCAGGACGTTCAGAATTGTAAGCAATATTTTTTTACCAAGTACTCTCTCGTTGAATGATTGCTTTTTTAAAAGATACGCTCTGCTTTATTTTGGAGATACCATTGGGATCTTTTAGTTTCTTTTGGCGAGTTACATTTGTATCTACGATCTGGTAAAAATAAACATGAATGAGTTTGAACTTTGGTCCTACCAATATTTGTAGGAATTTTCTTTTCTATGTTATGATGGTTACTATTAGAACCAATATAACAAGATAACGAAGACTATCGATGCTTTTGAAGAGAACGTTGTTATACTTTTTTTTTGGAACAAAGTTTGAGTAAGATTTGTGCCCGGTTGATGGCCATAGGCTCGCCCCCTATTACATGGGACTTAAACATAACTGGCGAAATGTGGGTATGCCTGCTACAGGGACATCTCTGCCCAACCGTTCCGGGAAACAAGGCGTGATGTTATGTAAGTTCTTTAACGTAGCTTGTAAACATGCAGAAATCAACATGCTAAAAAGTGTTAATACTTGCGACTGTCTTCTTCTAATTCAAAGAGAAAGAGAGAGAGAACGCCGGCAGAAAAAACAACAGAAAAGAGTAAAGTGGTTACAGTTCGTGGAATTAAATTGTACACATCGGCCCGAGTACACTGCATGCCAGAGAGAGAGAGAAAAAGTGTGAATTTGGTCAAAATGGAAATCCAAGATAGCGGCTCAGATTCAGATTTTTCATCATGGGTATCGTTTTCATGATTTTCAAGGTGTTAAAGCTGATAGTGGGATCGAAATGTAATTCCAAGGAAGGAACTATAAACAATCAAAGCCTTTTCAATTCAATTCAATTTATTTTATTTCACATAAACCTACATGGGCACTTATGAAACGTCAGAAGCTAGGTGCACGGTTCCAATTGGTCGTTTCCTATGGGAAAGAGCCGGCAAAAACGCTACGGTGAATCTTTAAAAAATAACTGGCTTTTACAATATTTTAAAATAACAGTGTACTTGACAAAATAGAAAATGGTTAATAAATCTACAGTCCAGTAAGCATACAGCGTTCTCACATTCACAAAAAAGAAAAGAACAAACCATGTTGGGGTCGGCTTTCTTAACCGGATGCAGCTAAATACCAATATTTTACATGCAGTGACTGCTTATCTGACCTCTACAACCCAGTTACTGGGTAACACGATACCACTTGGAAACACTAGATGTCACACTTTTGGGCTTCTTACTACTTGTAACGACTGTCTAGATCTATGAATGACAGCCGGGACCAACGGCTTAACGTGCCTTCCGAAGCAGAGTGGGGACTAGATATGTAATGAATATTCACCCATCCACGAACCGTGGCTTAACCTTCGATCGACCCGAGTGGCTTTATTATTATTATTATTGAGCAATGAGCCTAATTAATAAAAACCTAAAATCAAGAAGGTCCATAAAAAACTTTTTGTTAACATAACCAAAACCTAATTCTACACCATAAATATTGTATAAACCGTATCGGTTTAAAACTTTTTGCAAATTGCGTATATAAATAAAATAGATAGTCCGTTGGTTCGTAAACTAACATTTTATCTAGCTCTGGTGTTTACGGCCAAGTTTAAAAAAGCGTTTTAAATATTGCAACATTATTTAGGCGTCTGTGTTCGTGGCTTTTTTAGCGTATCTAGTTGCGGTGACCATTTCAAATTTGTTTTCATAGTTATGTTAGTTTTTACCTTTAATTATGATTTGTAAACAACATTGCTCAATAGATTTTTATAAAGAAACTTACACAAAATAATATTAATAACTTTGTACAAAAAAATGGTTCTCGTTGATATTTTGAAATTCTATAAGGCCATGTACTTAATCGAACGTCTAATAATTACCATTTTGCGTTTCTAAAAATATTATTTAACACTAATGTAATGATTGCGCCTCTTTTTGTGAACCGCTAATAATTCCTATTTTGGGGATCTAAAAATAGTAAATAGTCAAGTAACTGCGACCAACTTGGACGTGCTTCGCTCGCTCGGCTCGCACGCGGTTCTTCACATTTCTAACCTAACCCATTTTGTCGGGGTGCTCAAGTTTAGTTACTGCAACCAATTCGACTCACGCATGATTGGTCACAACTCTAACCTAAGGCGTTTGTTCAAGGTATCCTAGCTTATTTACTGCAACCAACTATGACAAAAGGCCAGAAATTTAAAAAGAGACTCACATATTTAAAAAAGTGTGCTTCATTAAAAGCCCAAAAAGTTTTTAGAGGTTCAGTTAAATATTACAGTAAATAGCGATCGGTTTTTAAAGTCTTAAAATGAGAACTTTTCGCCGTAATTTTTGAATGTACTGGTCCTTTGAAAGAAATCGCTCTTTTTTTGAGAAAGAGTCTCGTATGCCAACTAATAGGTACTTCAGATTTTCATTCAACCTTGCTTTACCCTCAAAGCCACAAAAGTTATCTTGAATAAATTAACAATACAAAAACATTATTTAAATAGGCATAACAAATACATAAAACTTTTTACATGACTACAAATATAAATATTTTAATGAAAACATGTTTTTCAAAAGTCTAAAATATTCTGCTCATGAATATTGTATGGAAACACATTCTTCATGATTTGAAAAATGGAATAAATAAAATTCAGCTTCTAACAGAAGATAGATTCCGATAATGCACCGAATTTTTCATATTCATGAGGTACGGCCGGCATAAGGAATAAGTTTGCGGGCAACGTTTGAGGTCAATGTATGCATTTAATCAAATCTCTAATTATTCCCATTTCTCCTAAAAATATAAACGAACATTAATATTATTGCGACTCTTTTTGTGAACCACAAATAATTCCTACTGCAACCAATTTGGCTCGCGCGTGGTTGGTCACAGTTTCAACCTAACTCACCCCGTTTGGTCACTCACCCATTGCAAAAATCTTGGGCACAATATTCGTGTTGCTTCTACAGGATGGTCATTTCGAAGGTATATAAATTAAAATTAAGATTTGTTTTATTACAAACGAAAATTACCAGATATTTTCCACTAATTATATTATTATAATACAGGCTTAGCCCTTTTGTATGAAAGATAATATCAGCCAAATTCTTACCTTTTTGCTGGTTTAAAATGCAATCGCTTTTCACCGTGCATTCCAATAAATTTTCGCATACATTGTTAGGTTATTATTAAATCGTGCGTCACAAATATTCTGCTTTTAGCACACCAAATTAACCATAACCTTTGGATGACCCTATAGAAAAATGTCAGGACCTGAAGAATCTGGTCAATTTGGGGGTAAATTAATGACAACATGAAAATTTCATTCTTGAAATTTATTGTTTCGGAAACATTCATCTCAAAGTTTCGTTTTTGTTATGAATGTTAAATGGTTTCTAGCTCCATCTTATTGAAACCACGTGTTTGCCAGGTATGACTAATTATTTTAATTTTTTTTTTAAACTTAGCACTATTGCGATTGCCAGTCGCAGTAACAAGAACACCTGTTCTGTAGCCTCTTCAAGGAAGAGTGGTCAAATTACTCCACCGAACCAATCAGACAAAAATAATTTAAATGTCACAATAGTGTTTATATAAAAATTCTCTGTGATAAAAAATGAGATTAGTTACTCGAAATAATTTGTTGAAAAAAATTGGGTAATTTTCAATCCGCTTAGGAACTTTAAGATTAAATTACTAAAATTATTGCGGCAGTCATGCTCTTATAAATTTAAATTGAAAAAATACAAAAGAATACTTGGCCAATTAATGATTCCCACGAATTTACTCGCCCAAAACGGGCGAATAGACACTTATTTTTTTTTTTTCAGGCGTTTCTCACGAAGTTTATTTATTTGTAGGCAAATAGATTTCTTGCCAGATTTTTACTAAATAGTCGATATCAAGGAACCGTCAAATTTCGCGCCAACTAAATACGTGGGACAAAAACCGCATACTTAACTGTTTTGCGAGGTGTACTTTGCTTGCAAACTTCCACGGGATACTTCAATACTGTTGAACTGGCAATGTGAAACGGAATATCTTTTCTCTGTTTAACTGATTATGTAGTCTTTTATTACCATATTTTAGTGTAGGAGTTTCCTCAGGCGTTTTAGTTTTTCGCTGATCCAGAAATGAATTGTCAATGCTTTTTTATTCTTTTGTGGGCATCGTAAATGCATTTTTATAATATCAATGCGTGGGAATATGTAAATTTCTACATTCTAATTTCTACGTATACATTTTTTCAGGAAGATTTGCCTTATTTTCCCTTTCCTTTGGGTCTGAAATAATAACGTTGAAGGTATTCTTATGTGGATAGAAAATAGGTTAAAATTATAATATTCTGCTGAATCTAGTTTTACTGAGAGAAAATTCTAACAAATAAAACAAAATTCAAAATTCAACAGTCATTTATTCAAACTAGGCTGAGAATCAGCACTTTTCGAACGTCAAAGTTACATAAGACAGTCCCCCAAAAAACAAAACAAGAAACTAGTTCGGCTAATCCGTCTCAAACTGATTTTCTATCTATATCTTTACACATCTATGTATCTATCACACATCTATAAAAATCAATTGCCATGTGCTAGTCTTGTAAAAACTCGAAAATGGCTCGATCGATTGTAATGAAACTTTGGTGTACGAGCTACGCTGTACATACAACTAATTTGTCCTACTTACAGTGAAACGTTGCAATTTGTTTAATCCAACATTAATTGTACATTATTACCTTATAACATGTTATTTTTAGTAGCAATAAAACCTTTATACCAATCGGTTGTTTACTCGTTCAACATAACATTCACATTTTTACTGTTCCACTCCGCCATAACATTTGGTAAGTTGTTAAATGTGCACCGGAGAAGGTTCCTAACAAAAAAAAAGAAGGGTTCCGTAGTTGGGATGAATTTGTCCCAAATACAAACTTAACATTGTAGTAGAAATACGTGCTCTCCCATATATTTCAACTGTAAATATAAGTTTGTACGCACAATATTGATAGATTTACCATGTTATTTTAAGACAATAGACTTTTTATAGGTTTTCCTGTAATCTATGAGTGAAGAACCATTCTCTTTATTTTATTTTTTTTTTAATTTTAGGCTCAATAGTTTCGGAGATAAATGAAATGGTAAATTTTCATAGAATTTCTTAAATTATTTTTAAATCTATTTATTTTAGTGTATTTATTTGACATTCTAGTAACAAGCCCTTTCATTTTATATGTCACTCGATACAGTTTGAAAAACTTTTTTTTAAATTTTCTTATTTGCAAAAGTGACCCTAATATTCAAAATTCATTTATTAACACGTCCGTGTTTGGGTCACAGAAATATATATGTGTACCAAATTTCAACTTAATTGGTTCAATAGATTCGGAGCAAATTGTCTATGACAGACGGAAAGACAGACAGACACACGAGTGATCCTATAAGGGTTCCGATTTTTCCTTTTGAGGTACGGAACCCTAAAAATTAAAAAAGCATTGCTAGTTATAAAAGAAATTGCTTTGCGTGCCTGTCTGTGTGACCGCGTTGTTTTTCTTAACTACGCAAAAGGTACTGACGCGGTTATTCCGGAAGGTTTATGTGTTTAATACAATAATATTAAACATACAAATATATTATATGTAAGTTTGTAGTGTGATTGTTGTATGTTTGTTTGTGGTTTGTTTGTTGTGAGAAGCGGGAGCGGGTCGCTAGTTCGATTAAAAAATAACTTTAAAATAATAAATTGGCCTGCTTGAATCCAACGTGGTATATTCACAGATTCAAAATGTGTATAGCCATACTAAATATTTTAGCTATAATCCTTTTTCCATTGTTTATTATAAAAGCTGAATGCATGCTGCATGTAAACTCTCTATGAATGGTCTTTCATTTACTGAAATAACATCGTTTGGAATTCCCGTAATGAATTAGAGCACGTTTACCATATTTATTAACGAAGCTAATTATTATATAGTGTGGTCGAAAACTTGGCAGTTATTAAAACGCTTTTTGTGATAGTCGTCATTAATTATTAGATAAGCAATTATTGGAAGTATTAAGGCTCGTGCAAATTTGGGCGGACAGCGCTGCATCGTATAACCTTGCAAACATCCTCCTGTATCATTTCAATACATTTTGTATGAACCATCGCACATTACGTTCATGGAACGGATACAATCATGGATATCCAGGGTTACTCTCGTTCTGGGGGAGGTGCTCGTGGCTAAATAATTACAGTCGTACGGGTCGATCGAAGGTTAAGCTACGTTTGCCGCGGTCGGTCCATGTATGGGTGGCCATCCATTACCCATCGAGAGCCATACGTGCCCCGGAGAGCACGTTAAGCCGTTGGTCCCGGCTGTCATTCGTAGAATTTTGATAGGCATTACGGTTAGTCAGAAGCCGAAAAGTCTGACAACCAGCCTTACTAAGGGGTATCGTGTTACCCAGTGAGTGGGTTGTGGAGGTCAGATAGGCAGTCGCTCCATGTAAAATACTTGTTAGATAAGAATCTGACCTCTGCGGAAAAGGCTAGGGAGATTTTTCTACTAGACTTATTCTGCGGTAATACAATAAATGGGTTACCGTTGTCGTGGATAATACAATGATTTAGCCATATCTGCATGCACGAAATACTCTAAGTGTTTGGTCTGTATATTAGTAATGCCTTTGTCACAGGCATTTAGACACTATTCATATAGTTAATTGATTCAGGCGTGACCTTGCAGAAAGCCATTATAAAATACAATAGACGTGGATATATTTAGTAACCTGTTCCACTTAGCTATTTCTAAGGAGCCATAAAAAACCCTGAAAGAAATCGACACGTGTTTCACCTCTCAACGAGGCATCCACAGGATGACAATTGACTTGTCGCGAACTCGAACACGGCGTGTTGCCACACCAAGTGCTGAACGCTGACGCATTCATTCGAAGTTTTGCACAGACACCAATAGTTTCGCATACAACTAAACCTCTCATACAATATAAAATACCGGTCGTGAGCAAAATAAATTTTCATAATACAACCTTGAATATGTGGTAAACCGTAAGGCAAAACTAGACGCGAACCATATTTCCTTCCCTACGAAATCCGGTATCGAACACGCCTAACCCCGGAGGCAACTGTCCTACCGCCGGCGAATAAAGAGAAGCGATTAGAGTTTGCAACTAAAAACGAGCTGGCGAGCAGCGAGCAGCGAGTGGGCGACGGCAACGAGCCATTACTCAATGATATGCTTATGAACCAGACGTGAGGTTCTCAGCGAGTATTCTGCCCGTCAAGCGAGCGTCGCTGAGCGAGTACACTTTGATATCTCTTGCAAGAAAAAAATAAAAGAAAGAAAATAAGTTTATTTGACTCAGGTTAAATATTTACAGAAAAAAAAAAACTTTATAATAGTATTGTGTGCCTCACCGCTGCGCCAAATAGGCCCAGTTCAGCATAAATGCCAGGCAACTAGTGCCTGCTGCTGATTTGCAACTGGACCTTATGTTAAGAGGACGTCTTACGGATGTAAATCAGTTTTATAATGTGTTTAAAAATTATTATACATAATTATATAGTGCTGTGTAAGGAAATAAATAAAATGGTATGGTGTTCTTGTCGCTGTGACAAACGAATAGTCTCGCCGGTGGTGTGAACATTCAGCGATCAACTAATTATATGATGTATCTCTTTATTTCCATGGAACCTACAATTTTTTGTACGTTTCTTCAGCTAGAAAATCGATGATAGCTAGTCGCTTCATCGCCGGCGATGGAGTTAGTCGCTTCATCGCCGGCGATGGGACAAGACAGGTGCCTCAGCCACGAGCTCAAGCAACACACGTTTTGTGACAGCGACTGTGGAGAAAACATATGAACGAAGTTGTTTAGAGAATGCCACAAATAACCGCGCGCTCGTCACAGATGAATCGCGCGCGAGTCATGTGACCAAGCATTCCAAACACAATTTCCACGCAAACTCCGCCCCCATGCACCCTACCACTCCACTATGTGCTAAAGGCTGACACATCAGTAATAAAGTTGAATATTGCGTGCGCTTTTTGCTCGTATTTGAGCACGGAACTAAATTTCGTAAGTCTCAATTTTTATTTAATTTATGACTGAAGTAATAATTAAAAAAAACATCTTATTTTATTCTATTTAGATAATAAACTATATTTTCTTACTATCAATAATCATTTTAGACATAAAAGCCGAGTAATCTTGTTTTTGTTTCAAGTAATCTTTAAAAATGATATGATTTTCGAATAAAAAATGCGTCGAGCGAAAATGTTCCAATTACGTAACTGTCTTATATATGGAAAGAAAAAGATCCAACAAATCATATACACAAGTTCCATTTTGATCATATGCGTTACTGTTTCAGAATATTAATGCAAATTAACATACAATTTAGGGAGCCTCCGCTTAATCCTGCGTCCTAACCTAACCGAATACGCAATTACGCGATCTTTTACCCGAATTATGACGTACATACACGAATTGATTAATCGCGCGATTTTTTGATTAATTGATTAAATTAGTTCTTCTAAACTGCGCAACGGACTTTGAAGTAGTTTTTACTATTATTTGGAGAATTTATTCCGGAAGGCTTAGATATGTGTATAAATTAGTATCAAAACTTTTTAATACTCGTGTGACAATCGCTTTCGGTTAGGACGCGGTCTGAGGCAAGTCGTGTCGCAAGTCGCATCGCTCACTGAGTTTGATGAAGCTGACGGAATATTTTTTCTTCCATACTTGTAAGTAACGAACCGCGAATTTTTCTGTTTGGTTTTCTGCTTCGATGAATGTGTCACGTCTTCCAATATGTTGTATTTTACTGTCAGTATGATTTGAGGAGTATATATAGAACATAATTTGAGATGAAGCTGGGATGGGGTAATTGGATTTGATTCTTGAGATTCCTTGTCTAATAGGATTGTCAAATAAGATAAGTTTTGAGAAGTTTAACTATTAAAAGATGATTGTTAAATTTTTCGATAATTCTATAACTATTTACTGTCAAATTGATTTTTTTATAAGCACCAAGAGAAATGGTATATTAACTATTAATAAATATGAAAATAGATGTAAAAGAAAAATATTTGTAAACTTTCCAAATGCCTCATTTAAAACGATTACAACATCAAATTCAGTGTTATAATTGCAATTCATTTTTAATATCCTAGTTCATTAGTTAGATCCATATTCTTATTTCCATACAGCAACATTGCCAAATTAATCAAAACAGCGAAATGATTGACAAGTATTTGCGACGTTGCCTACTTTCAGTATAAATGCTCTTAAGATAACGTTCTAAAAGAGACACACAACACTAACACCAATACCACAACTATTTTCATTGATATTCGTCAACAAATCGATAAATCTGTGGAAGCATTAGAGCTGAGCTTCTAATACTCAGATAAATATTTGAATCACGTACCTGATATGTTGGTTCTCTCTACAAATCGGAACCCTCTGTATGAAATCTAAGTACTATAGAGTATTTTATTTCTGTGGCGATGTGGACTAAGGCTTCGGTATCCGATTGCCTAACTTAATGCGTAATATAAACCTAGAAATTGTGAGGTTTCAGACTTACATAGTATGTTCTGTCCGTGACTTCATCTGCGTGAAATTTACTTTGTTTTTGCTTAGCGTTCTTTCAAACATTTTTACTTTTACTCGGCTCCTAAGGGTCATAGCGTGATGATAATTAACCTTGATCATGAAATTATTTAGTTGAATAAGGCTTAATATTATGATACGAATACCATCGATCTTTCGATTCTACGCGTGTTTTGATTGACTAATTTGAACCCAAATCGGTCTCGCGAACTTTTTTGTGGGTAATGATGAGTATGTAATATAAACATGTAGTACATTCTTTTATGTATCATCAATAGTGACGCAATACTCAATATCTTTATTGCTTTACCATAATGTGTACTTAGGTACAGCTATTTAGATCATTATGGGCACAGCTAAAAGGGTAGGAAGGAGGAAGGAGGGTAGGTAGTTTTCGCAGCGCACGCCATGTTGATTGTTATAGGCAAATTGTTGGTTGGCACCTTGGGATACATTATTGCAATTTTTGAATGGATGTCTAATTAAAAAAAAAAACGCCCATTTTACTCGCTGATAATGTAGCTTTCTACCGGTGAAATAATTTCTTAAATTGGTTAGTCTTTTTTGAGTATATCCATTACAAACAAATTCCCCAAAAACAAAATAACAAACATAAAATATTATAACAAATATATATAACAAAAAATCTAATCTTTTGTCATTATAATATTATTATAAATAATCTTTTCTCTTTATTATAAAGAGAATAGATTAGATTACAGTTTTTTTTTTTATCAAGGTGTACACTTATTGGACGAGCGCATTGTGGCAGGAGCGGTACGAAATGTGTTTGCGTTACATCTCCTCCTTTTGAGCAGGTTATGACCCCATGCAAATAAAAATATCTTATCTTATAACAAAGTAAGGAACGCACGTATCGGGCGCCAGTTTAACATACGGATATCACAATATAATTTATATATGAAAAGATTAAGCTTTCGGGGCAAAGAACAGGTTTCGTAAAAATATCGTGGTGCATTGCACAGCGTGTCAAAAAAGGTGCGCGTCGTCCGTCTTGGTTCTAGAACATTCTAGAAGCATCCTGATGCATCCTTATTGGACGAGCGGATTGTTCCGGGAGCGGTATGAAATAAATTCGCGTTATATCCTCCCCTTTTTGAGCAGGTTATGACCCCATGCCTCGTCAAACAAAGGAACGCACGCATCACTATTATTACAAAAAAAAAAAAAATCAAATCTTTTCTCTTTATAATATTAGTTTAGATAGACCTAATATCTATGTCTGTAAAGAGTGTTAAACATAGTCGGTTTTTGTGTCTAATTGAGCGACCGCGTGTTCTACAAAAATACTCAACAGACTTTGTTGCCGTTTTCACCATCATTTAGATTATTTATTCCGGAAGACTTATGTTAACATACAGTTAGCATTAATTTAATTACTTAGATCTAGTACAAAATTCTCGATGTTTTGTGTCACTCGGGGCGGGTCGCTAATATCCATATATTTACTCACATTCCTATTAGTTAGTTAGTTGATTCAGGCGTGACCTTGCGGAAATCCATTTTAAAATGATGATGTGGATATATTTAGTAAACTGTTCCGCTTAGCTATTTCTAAAGAGTCTTAAAAAGACCTTGAAAGAAATCGACACGTGTTTCACCTCTCAACGAGGCATCCTCAGGATGACGATTGACTTGTCGCGAACTCGAACACGGCGTGTTGCCACACCAAGCACTGAGCGCAGACAAGAGATGTCTGCGCTCAGTGCTTGGTGTGGCAACACGCCATGTTCGCTAAGCGGAACAGGTTACAAAATATATCCACATTATCATTTCACATTCCTATTATTTATATTTATTCATATATTGTATCACTTTTAATCAATATTGTGCGTCTCCTGTGAGGTCAAGACTTTGTCATTTCCTCTTTTGATTGTGTCTTGAGTTTTAAAAATGATTACGCAAAATTTAAAAATGCATATTGGCAGCGTTGTGGAAAAATGATTATAGCAGCCGCACAGGTCGATCAAAGATTAAGCTACGCTTGCCGAGGTCGGTTCGCGGATAGGTGACCATCCTCGTGCCTCGGAAAGTTAAGCCGTTGGTCCCGGCTGTCATTCGTAGATCTTTGATAGTCGTTACGGGTTGCCAGAAGCCAGAGCCCAGAAGTCTGACAACCAGTCTTACCAAATAGTATCGTGTTATCCAGTAACTGGGTTGTAGAGGTCAGATAGGCAGTCGCTCTATGTAAAATATTGGTATTCAGCTGCATCCGGTTAGACTGGAAGCTGACCCCAATATAGTTAGGAAAAGGCTAGGCAGACAGAGAATCCATACAGTAATGACAATAAAGAAAACTTAAAACGAATGTAGTATCAAAATAATTATCTTCCTGCTCACTTGCTCAGTGTTCACCAAACTCTTTTGTGTACTGTACTTTATCTAATTTCTTTTACGATTCACAGTTTAATGAACTTGATATTAAAGCCTATGGATATTGTTCTTTTCTGTGTTATAAAGATTCTTTTGTACATACAATATATTCAACGTAAAACAAAAATAATGTAAAAAACATGGAGATAAATTTTATAGGCAAGTGACTTGAACAGATGTTTTCATGAATACGTGAAACATAATTTTACCCATCAATTTTTTAATTGTTGGGGAAACTATTTTGCTATGTACACATTAGATAAATTGTATAAGAGGAAGATTCGAACCACTGTACTTTTACCAACACGGCATTTTTTTCATAGTGGCATTTTTTTTTTGGGTAGAAAATACCCCTTTTTTAGATATTTGAAAACCCCAAAGTGCGCAAAACAAAAAACTGGTGCCGAGAAAAAATCACCAAACTTTCTTTCGGGATTTGTGGGATAGCGAAAGTATTAAGGGTGAGGATAGTTAGTAAATTTATTTCCCATTAACAACAATAAGGCGTACTCGACGGAACCCCGCTTCGAGAACTCCTATTTTTGCTGGCAAGGTTTAAGGAAACTAGTACGAAGGGTATGGACGGAGGTTCGATCGCTCGCTTTACTCGCTCACTTAAGCTTCCGTCATCTCCATCGAACCTAACCAGTCCAAGTCAGGGTACCCTAAGTCCCGAGCTCGCTTCGCTCGCTCTTGCATCCTAAGTTCTCCTAGAACAGTAGTAACATTGCCTTTTGTATATACGATGGATGACAACTGTCAAATGTTAGCGTTTTTATTATATTTTATTTAATTACGTGTCGTTACCCACGATCGTTTTAGAGTGCAAATAAAACTTTATCATTTTTAATTTATTTAATTATTTGCTTCATAATTGAGTTCATAGCGGTAGCAGCTATTTAAACATGAATTAAATCCACTGTCACTTTATCTGAAGATAAAACTTAACCACCTCGGAGTGGAATTCGTATATCTCTAGTAAAATGACAATTTTATTACGTAAAAAGTTGACATTTTTTAAACTGTTGGATTTTTTCTGAAAATCTAAGCATATGCGCTTTGTGAATGCGAAAACGTTCTACATGAAGATATCTATAAGGTTAGACAATTTGAATCATGGTTGAATCGAATGAAAAGTCAAAATGTATCATGAGGTTAGGATTTTGAATTTCACTGAAAACATGACTAGATATTAAAAAAATACTTACATATGGAAGTCTATTCCGTCTTTATTTAAGTTTGCCGTATTTGAACGTTTTTACATGTTTTAACAGCAACTAGGCATTTTCATGGAGCACTGATCCCCCGTAAGGCTTCTCTAGTGATATATACTCTAAGGCTGTAGCGCATATGCGTGGATGTGCTGCTGCAGGCGACATCCATAGGTGCACTTGTACTGAACTTCGTGGTTTTTTTTTTTTTTCATTCTTGATCTTGAATCACAAACACCCAATGGTTTCAGAACCTTTTATAGAGGATTCATATCATGGGTTTAAATAAAGTCTTGTATGCAACTGTTTATAATAAGGTATTAAAAAGCTCATGTGATACTATTATCATATTATAAACCCACATTCGTGTTTTAATACCCCTTATTATACAACAGTTGCATAAATAACTATTAAATGAGTACAAAACGAATTAAATTCCTTTATATTAATCTTATTTTACTTCTTGTTTATCCCTCCTTACTAGGTTACCAACTCCAAAATGTAAAATATTGTTATCGATTACAAAACCGAAACCATCATCTCAAAATAATTCTCCTTCTACGTCACTAAAAACATCTTCAAACTTTATATTTACATTATCAACAAAGACATGATTAATAACGCCTCCTGATATAACAAATGTTTTGAACTTCCCCAACTAAATGAGGCGAGGGCCTTCACCCTTAATCGTATAATTAATTATGATTACTCAACACTCGAATAGGTATTTGCTTAAAACTAAAATTTGGTTTGCGACAACTCACAAATTATGGAAGCTACAAGGATCATTTATATTAGAAGAGTTTCTCGCACATCGAGAGGCGAGAATGTCTTTGTGAGTCTCGTAGGCAGACTCGCCAGGTGACTAACGAACTCATTCAGATCACATTGTTAATAAACCTGCCTGAAGAATGATTAGTCCAAACTTAAACTTCAAAAAATGAATGGTTAAACTGTAGTTTATTCAAATTGTAATATTGATACGGTTTTTTTTAATAAAAATAAAAATAAAATCCATACGAGACTCTTCAGGCGATTTCCTCAAATTTATACAAACATATACATTCAAATAATGCAGTAAAATTAAAATGTCTGTTTGTAATGTCAAAATAACAGCTTTTTATTAAATGCAAATGAAAGTATATACGGTACTTAAAACAAAAACACATGTTTTTATTTTTTTTTTGTCTTTCTTTCTTCTTTTTCTATCTTTATATTCCGGCTTATCTCCAAAACAGCTGAATCAATTTTGACGAGACTCTCACTGGCAGATAGCTGATGTTATGAGGAGTAAGTCGGACTTTTTTTGTATAAAGAATTAGGGTCCACGCGGTTGAAGCCATGGGTAGCAGCTGCTAGTAGTGATTATAAAAATTCGAAATATAATTAGAGACAATTTTCCCCTTTTGAAATGCGAGTATTCTACCCTAGCATTCGTGATTTAAAAACTGTTTCTCAATTCGTATATCGAGTAAAAGAGCACATTTCCTCTCACCTATGAGTATTTATATACCTATAGTATGTATGTTAATAAATTTAAGCTTTATGTATTTATTTAAGTAGGTATATGTTAATTTTTTATGTTGTACGTGTAGGTATATGTTAATTTTTTATGTTGTACGTGTAGGTATATATTAATATTTTAGTTTTCGCATATTCATATTTTTCTGTTTTTCTGTTCGTGTTCTCACACACTATTGTCTACATTTCTTTCTCATTTCTCCTTTCGCAGGTCTGCTGGAAGAAATTTCTTAAGAAATAAACAGTACCTTTGTACTCAACATTATAATTATGTTGTATCTCTATGTATTTTACTGTGTGTACATAAATAATAAATAAAATTAATAACACATTTCATTGACAATTCTTTTATGTTGTAGGTATAGACGGTTTTTGTAGTTCTAGTACTACAACTGAAATGCGGTTGTCTATAAGTATAGATATTACCTATAGGTATACCTATAGTGTTTAGACGAGTAAATATTTTTTGAAGTGAAAATTTCTTAACTCGCGTTGGGCATTTTTGAGATGGGAATAAACCATTCATTTCGCGACCATTAAAAAGACATAAACGCCTTCATTGCCGCGGTGCGTTACCGATTTATTTCAAGTTTTCACTTCTCTCGGCACTGTTTTTTCTCATAATTTTTGTCACCTCCTTTTAATGATCACCTATTCGATGCGATAATCTCTCCTCATGTAAATGAGCTCAACCCTCACACTAAAGCAGTGTGTAAACGTAGTAATTATCCCGGATCAAAACTTTGCGTCTAACAGACCTTTAGTTTTCCTAATGAAGAAACTTTGAAGGCAGAAGATAAAGGACAATTTATAGAGATTTGGAACTGTACAGATTTGAATAAAAATAAGCGCCTGATCGGTTAGCGTTGGGACTGGATAATAATGAATCATCGTCTGCTGAACCTTTTCCCAACTATGTTGTGGTCGGCTTTCAGTCTAACTAGATGCAGGTGAATACCAATATTTTACATCGAGCGACTGTCTATCTGACCTCCACAATACACTTACTGGGTAATATGATACTCCTTAATTCGGAGCTGGTAACGTCAACATTATTTCGGTTGACCAAATTCTTGGGTCTTCCAGTTGAGCCTCTTCTTGTAGGAAACACGAGTACGTAGTAAATTATATTATAAAATAACTAGCACCCTCAACTTCGTCAAATTTCATTTATATGTATAGTGTGAAAGTCCCGTCAAAATCGGTCCAGCTGTTTCGGAGATTAGCCTGAACAAATAGACAGACAGACCGATGGACAATTTTTTTAAAGATTGTGTTTGAAAAAGCTGTTATTTTGGCATTACAAACAGACACTTCAATTTTATTTATTTGTATAGATAATAATGTATTATTCAATCAACGTACTTTGGTATCTATTTTATAAGCTTTCATAGTGTATTGACAACATTGTTGATATTACAACAAACATGATAATTATTTTGATCAGTCTGTAAAATGGTTCATGTTCAGTCATATCCTTCTTCTTCGTGTCGATAGCTCATTAAATTTTGTTGGCCAAAAACGTCGCCACTTCCACGGCGTCTACGGTGGCAGCGCAGAGGTCACTTTGGCTGTATTTTTGTAGCACAGAGGGCAGGATAGGAGATTGAGTAAAGTTTGTGATATATGTCTACCCCCCTACCCTGCCCCCTGCTGCTGTTCCACGGAGGTACCCCCGCTTTACAAGGTTGTAGTTACATCTTCCCACTTGATTATATGTATAATAATAATGTTCTTGATAATATTGCTTAGACAATTTCTAAGGCCGTACGTATGATTGTGGTCGTACGAATTGAGTGCGCACACTGAATATTTTTTTCTCCGTCAAATAGGTAGTGTTCCGGTGATATCGCATTGAACGCACGAAAAATCCCAACAAGTTCGGATTGTTTTCGGAAGTCGGAACTATACGTACGACTAACTCGCAGTCAGTCTGCGCGCTCCCATAATACTTGGAACGTCGGGATCGTTCGTGCATGTTCGAATGTGTTCGCAAGAATTAAATTCGTACGAAAACGCGTCCAAAGTGCACACGGCCTACAGGTGTGTGTGTATTTTTTTTATTATCTTATCCTACCCTATCCCACTGCTGAGCAAAGGCCTCCCCCAAATCCTTCCATACATCCTTTTCCAGGGCCACTTTCATCCAACTCTTGCGGTACGCGTCTAAGTCATCTCGCCACCTCTTCCTGTGTCGGCCTCGGCACCGCCGTCTATCCTCAGGCACCCACCGTGCGGAAACTGTTGCCCAACGGTCACGAAGGTGTATTAGACCCACAATAATTTGATTGTCTGCCCTAACTTTAGTGCAACTAACAACAAACACATTGCAATTTAAAGATCTCATCCTGCATAAATAATAGCAAGTTCAATTGCAACGCTGTTTATAAAATCATTTCATTGCCATCCCCTTTCAGGCTCACTTAAGTTAAAATTACTGTAATGAAGAATAAATTGGACGTAAAAAGGCCAGCCTTTGTGAGTTTCGAAAGCATTATCATTCAATCAACTTGCATATTGGTTTCGCAGAGCATGGAGTTTGGTGATTTTTTTTAAATATCGTTAGCTTGATGTGAAAAGGTTAAATTGCAGTTAGGTAGTGTCACAGATTAATACAAATAGTCCACTCCACATTTTAGTAATGAAGCTACAAGAAGTCAGAAGATCTAAGAGTTACGCGATAAAAAGCGAGGCAACTTCTATGTGAATATAACTCGAAGTAATTAGCGCTGTGCGACCTGAATTGCACTTAATTGTGTCGTAGCAAGAGTCGCTTTTTATTTAAATGATTTTGCGGAGGGAACCATCGGTATTAATCTTTGGTAGAGTGTCATAGTAAGGTACCTGAGTGCTATGTACATTTTTTATTCCACACAAAAAGTGAAAAAAAAAAAACACGTCGAGGCTGCCCTGCCTGCGCGCATACGGCTCTAAAAAAATTCACGGGTTAGGTTAGACGTGGAATCGCGATTGTCAAATTCGATTTTGGTTGTGTGAAAATTATTTTTAAATTTAGGATTTTTTGCAGAATAGTTTAAGATTCTCATAGCCATAGCAAGGATTTTTTGTGATAGTTTAGTTAGTTTAGTTCGGCGTACAAGAGAAGCTTTAAAAAGCTAATTTTTATTACAGTCAAGTGTCCCCCCACCCTGCCAGCTAAATGGTTGGTTTATGTGATAAAAGATCACAGCAGTATTTATAACGAAATTAAAAGGAAAAATCTCTATCACAGCTAAGTAGGCTCTATAAGTTAACGAGTAATAATCAACCAACTTAAATTTGCGGTTGCAAAAACATGTTCTTCCATACATTCTGTATGGGAGAACATGTTTTTCAACTACGAAGTTAAGTTTGTTCTTGGGATACCAACTTACCAACTACGGAACCCTTCATTATGCGTGGTCCAACACGTACTTGGCCGGTTCTATTTGATATTTTTAAAAACATTAAGTTGTCGTGCGCACGGACGTAATTAAATCGCGGCGGGATTTTATCGCGCACTGGATTTTCAACTCTCGGTGTTAAACCGAGCGTTGAGAATCCAACGCGCTGGGACGCACTCTCGTCCCAGCGCGTTGAAAAAACACACTTGGATTTTCAATTCTCGGCATGTCGGCAAAGCGTTAAAAATCAAGTGCACGAAAAATAATCGCCGCAATTTTATTACATCAGTGCGAACGTGGGCTTACTGTCAAAATAAGTTCGGACGAAGAACGCGTGATTTCAGTTTTAGGGTATTAGCAATAGTAGATTTGGTAACGAGGAGATGAAAATCTAGATTTAGCATTGAAATACAAAAAAAAACATAAAGAGGCATTCACTGCCGCGTGAAAATTGCTAGCTCACTCACAAAAATGAAACTATCCCTCCAACTCGAGATATGTTTGTTGTATTGTTATTATACTTGTCCTTGAACGTACCGTGCGATGTGTGAATGCCATAAGTATCTAAGTCGACTTCTAGATGGCGTTATAAAACTACAGTCTCTGGCAATTTGTGAGTCGCTGATGCTGCCATCTGTTAAAAAAATGGAGGAAAAAAAATAGCCAGCTCAATAGCCAGACTTAGGGAGGTATCATTTCTTTGTATGGGATTGGGTATCTGTACTAGTATATTATCTGTGCTATAGTCATGCCTCCAGAGAGAGGAATCTCCTAGCATTACGAGAAGTGTCTAGAAATACCGCTTTCTGAATCACGCTCTTCATCCAGCGGCTTATCGAGAGCCTCCTCTTAGATAATGGTCTAGGCTCTTGTTTGTCACGTTGTGTTTGTCTTGTTTGGCCTTTGGCTGTCACGACTATCGGCACAGTGTTCGTTATTATTATTTCGTCTTTAATTTCGTGTCTAATACTTTTTTTAACGACAGTTGATGATTGTATCAACTATTTTGGTTTTGATTGGTATTTCGTGGGCATACTGTGGGTAGTGTTGGTTATTACCTACGCAATAGGAAAACCGTTTGCAGTTCAGATAACATTATAGTTTACTATCAAATTAATCACACTATCAATTCACACACAGTAGGTACACGACACGACTATTCGGAATGCGCTACAGTTTCTAAACGTCTTCACTGCTTGACCACCATCCATGGAATCTGCTTAGCTCCAGCTCCAGCTGGTTCAAGCGTTATGTTGATGACTCTGTCGAATGCCGCTAGGCGGCGGCGTTGATATCCTGATTAGTCAACTCAATAATGTATGTCCGACATATACATATTATGTTAAATGTGAATATTTTAAATATTCAACAGAATTTTTTTTGCTGTGAAGTGAACGCAAATCAAGACTCCGGGCTACTACTGAGATATGACTGATGAAAAAACACAAGAACACTTTTCCCAACCTGGGAATCGGACCCAGGACCTCGTGCTTAGCAGTATTGCTTCCAACCACTAGATCAACGAGCCAGTTTCTATATTACATAACAATACATTACTCATAACACAACATAACTCCTTGTTTCCCCGAAGGGTTGGGCAGATGTGTATCAGTAGCACACACACATTTCGCTAGATATGTTCAAGCCTCATGTAAAAGGGGTCGAGCCTATTAGATATTGACTTTGTATTTAAATACTTTCTAAGAGATAAATCTCGAGCCTTCAAAAGTCACAATACTAGCAACACCATCAAGATTCCTCATCATCATCAAGCATCCTTGCACAAAACTAATTGGGCGTATCGAATTCTCCATAAACTTTGTCTATAACATTTTTATTCCTATGAAATTGTTCTCCCACCTGGGTTTTTACTGCACCGGTATCAATTTAGCAGAAAATGAAGCTGTAGCAAAAGCTTGGCTGAAGGGGCGAAATAAAAAGTTTGTTAACGTTGTTCTAGGCTGTGTGAGGTTAAACTAATATTGTTTTGGAAAAATTGGTTTTTGTTGTTGCTTTTGTTGTTTTAATTAAACAAAAGAATTATTTATTTATATTTGGCAGGTCATTACTGATGTTGTTACTTCTTTCACTGAATTCTTTTTCCGTATTTCGTTTACGATCATCAATTTAGTGATTGTTTGATGTTATCTGATTTCTTTTCTCTGATCGAGGTATTGTAACAAAATTTTTGCGATCGACATCAGTATTTCTCAGTCACGCGAAAGGATCATTAGCTAGAATTCAAAATGATCTTTTTCTAACATATTTCAAGGCTTAAATTCTTTGGTACATGTAAGCGCTTTTTTCATCCGTGACATCGCAACTTATCCCATACTAATTTAATAATACGCGAGTTTTTCATCCCCTTAAATCTGCAAGGAAGCATATAAAATAAATTACGACCATGTAAGAATAATAATATTCCCATTTTTCTCCCAAAGCATGCAAGATTACAATTTATGATAACGGATTTTTATGCATTTTAATAAAAACCGGTGTTTTAGTGTCGATAGAAGTTATTACGGGCGCTTATCGATAATTGGGAACGTGGTCCCATCCTTATTCGTACACTTAGTGGCTATATGTTGCAAGAAAAATGTGGTTTCATTATGAATTCCGGGCACATAAGCTCACGTTGGCTACATTTTAACGTCTGCTCCATTAGTATACAAAAGGTTTATACTGTGTTATGTCTTCACAGCCGATGTGACTAGCATGGGTCATCGTGTAAAGGGGATATAAGGTTTTGAAGCAAATTTCGTCATTAGTCAAGGTTTCTGATTAACTATCGGGTTGGTGGTGTTGTTGTGTGAGCACAGACAGATAAATGCTTATTCTAGAGTCATATCATGACCATTTCAGTTTACTATAACCAAAACAAGAGAGTCTGTAGCCATTTTGGCCAATTCTGTATGTAGAACCACACGCCAAAACCCATTTAGCACAATTTCATAAGTTTAGCCGTTCGAATTTCACAGTAGTGCGCAGTAGTCATTTATGTACTTTAATCCAAATTCACTGACTAAATTCCAAATATAAAGCTACAAAATTGAAATTTAACATTCTACAACCCTACAACGCCGGTGCATTTATTTTTATCCTTCTGTTTGCGTAAGCCGTCAAAATTTCGTACAAAAAAATGCAATCTCATAATTGGAGCCGCAACCTGACCAAAAAAAGTGTCTTAGCAGGCAAAACAGAAATACAATCAACGTAGGCAAATAAAAGCGCAAATTAATTAACCCTACTCAGTTTCAGCATCAAAATAAGCTACAGTGGGTTCCCCTTTTTAAAATTCAACTCCCATTTTTTGCTCTGCCGAGTTCTTTTGCGCCAATTCGGAGTTCGATGGTACTCCCGCTACGGTATTAGCATATTAATGAACGGCTGCTACGAACTAACATTTGTAATTACTTTTGTCCTGACTCTGCGAGTTACGCCTTAGGTAACAAAGGCCTTTTATCTGTGTCAGGAAAAGTAGCGTTTGTGTTACTAAAATTTTAAACTTGTTTTTCATTGTCATTATACGTCTGATGTTCGTGATTGATCGTTTCTATTGCTTCATTTTTATTGAAGATTTTTCATATTCTTGAATCAATTTTTTCTACGTAATAAAATCCGCACCGCTGCGGGCAGAACAAAAACGGTTTACGAATTTTCGCGGCGAGAAAAGCTCAGTTACAATTGTACCGTACCTACCTATCAATGCGTTATTTAAAACTCGTCCACGCGAGAACGGTAAAACGTGAGGAGGAACCTAATACTGTCAGTTTTTGCCTGAATATTATGAAAGGAGAAGAGGGAAAGGACATACGAACAACCTTTTTTGTGGAGATTGTAAAAGGTAAAAGGATTTTTTAGGGTTCGACAGATATTTTATGATACGTTTTTTATTGGTGTCACTTTTTCTTTGGGTGAAATCGGCCAAATCTGTTTTTCATTTACTCGGAGTGTCATCAGTGACTGAAGGGTTGGGGCCTTGATAATCTTTTCTAATTTATTTTGTGAAACTTTCCGGAAAATATACATTTTTAATGACCAATTAGAAACTTATACATACTAATATTACGCGGTAGCGTTTCCCCTGTCCACTCTCATCCTATGTTGACAACCTATTTATTGAATTATATTAACGCAACCGCAAATAAACGTTTTTTCTTTCTTTCTTTCTTTCTTTCATATTAGGTATAAATGCGGATAACTCTGTATCATTTCACGCATTAACGGCGAAACGGTTTTCGATTAAATTTGGTACATTGGTTGACCATAACCTGGTTTAGAACGTTCCCGTAGGATAATTTCCGATCTCTAGTCGGGCGAAGTCGTGCGCAAAAGCGGTTTTTTTAAATTTTTTGTTGAATTTTAGAACCATGACTCTTGCTTTTAATAACAAAATTCGAAGCTCATAATGACACTAAAAGGCAAATTTGTAGCTGCCATATTTGCCGTGGGATTTCTAACCGAACAATCAACTGAATATTTGGATTCATTTCAAATTCTCTCACAATCGTATTAAAACCATGATACAGTATTTGTGCCTTTTAGCCCTCAGCTTTTAATACAACGCTGAAAGCTGATGAGTTGCGTAACTCCATTTGTGAAAATGGGCCACATCTTTCACAGACTTTATTCAGCGCAATTAAATTTTTCATTAACGGCGTTAATGATACTTTATTTTGGGACAATATTTCCACTAACAATGCGGTCTTGAAACTTCACGGTTGATATTATGATTTTTTTTATGATCTGTGTAAATTATAATTATAATTATGTCTCTTCTAATAGGTTTTTTTCATAATATTATATGAGAATTATAATGGTAAGATCAGAGAATCTCCAACACCAACGTCTTTATTGATGTAAATCCTACTGATACATCATTACGTTATAGAGGTACTGATCATAATCATTATCATCAAAATTATCTTACCTGCCTTGCGTTGACTCCAATGGATAAGCATTGAGGTCAGCGCAATATTACGTCTTTTTCTTTCATACATCAATCTCTATCGGAAATCATCTCCGTGTTGAATTCCTACCTGTCCATATAATAATTCACACAATCCACTCCATATTTAATTTGGTCTACCTCTTTTCTTATAGCCGTCTTTGTTCATATTTATACCACCTTATACATCACTTCTATTATTCCTAGTAACAACAATATCATCTAAAAACATCCTTTCATCCATCCATCCTTAACAATTTTCAATTTCCTCAGTATGACATTCTTTCATAAATAGACTCTTTATTATAGATATCACTTCCAAAAAACGTTTAAAATGTCACTGTACAGTACAATCTGCGCCACTTTTATCTTAAAGGAAAAATTTAATAGTATACTGATCATAATTGTCATCACCCTCTTTCCATAATGCCAATGTAATTCAGCGTCTTTCATACGTCTCTATCAGCCATCATCTTTCTGTTTACTTCCTTTCTAGCCATATCATCATATACATAATCCATTTTTATTTTCTTAAGATTTCCTGCTTTCCTATCGACATTTTCAATAATCCTACCCTTAAAATCGTCACTTCCATTATTCTAAATAAGTATGTAATTATCCTTAACAATTAACTTCCTCTTTACCACATTCTTTCACAACTAGACCCTCTATTATAGGTAGCACTACTAACAAACGTTCAAATTGTCACAGTACAGTACAATCTACGTCGCTTTTATCACAAAGGACGTTCAAAGACAATTGCGGGCCGCTGCGGCTAACAACTGGGTGTTTATGAAGGGTAAATTGTAAAGAAAGACAAATTTAAAATTGTTGTTCAAAGTGGAAAAGGTGTGGGCTGAGAATTTTGTTCTGGATTTATGAGAGTTATCATGTCATGATCAAGGGGCTACGAGTATTGGGGAACTTGTTTTGAATCGATCATTTGGGTCAAATACTTCATAATGAAAAGTATGTTTGACATTATAGAAAATCAAGCTTATACTCCCCATACTGGTAATAGTACTTATATTTTATTTATTTCGCTATTTATGTTAAATTTACATTAAAAAACGATGATTTTGATATTTTTAATGGATGATTGACAAATTACGATTTTGATGAAAGCCGGTACACATTGCTTTTAGATTGACCTACCTGAAATACCTTCCGTAGATAGCGACACGTCGGTTTCATGGAAATGAATAGAAACCAGCCGTGTCGCGGCGACAAGTCTCCTGCTGCTGCCGCCTGCAGTCAGCTACAGAATTGTACTTTTACCTTTAGGCATAAAACCTGTAGAATCTTAAGAAGCTACATCACCCTTGCCAAGAAAAAAACATCTTCAAGTCATATATCATAATATTAAATCGTTATTGCTCTCCATTCTTAGGCCTTCAGCCAACTACAAGTCTGAAACCCGAAATAATTCAAAAAAGAGATTTATGGGACCATTTGATTTACTGATCATTTTACTACAGTTATGCAAAAAAAACGGGCATGTTCCTGTCGGACCACGCACAATGAAGGGTTCCGAAGTTGAGATGAATTTATTCCAAGATCAAACTTCACATTGTAGCTGTAAAACATGTTCTCCCATACATTCCAACTGCAAATGTAAGTTTGTACGCACAATATTGAGAAATTTACCATGTTACTTTAAGACCATAGACTTCTTATAGGTATTCCTGTAATCTATTAGTAAAGAACAGTTCTCTGTATTTTTTTTTTGTATTTTAGGCTCAGTAGTTTCGGAGATAAGCGGGAAAATGATCCTCATATTCAAAATTTATTTATTTATATTACACATCCGTGTTTGGTTCACAGAAATACATATTATGTGTACCAAATTTCAACATAATCGGTCCATTAGGTTCGGAGCAAATTGGCTGTGACAGACGGAGAGACAGACACGAGTAATCCTATGAGGGTTCCTTTTTTCTTTTTGAGGTACGGAACTCAAAAAATATGTCACACTCAAAATGATGAATGTTTGAGCCTGAAGCTAAAAGGATTACGTTACTCCAGGTTCATTGACTGTATGATATCGTTGACTTTTCCCAATCTGACAATTTTAATCTCCATTTTATGGGATTAAATCAACAAATGGACTCAAATCACTGCCGTTTTTCCATTACGGAGACGGGAATACGATTGATGTGCTCAAATTTGAACGAGGACTGATAAATGCGCTCCCTGGTATCGCTGATTGACAGAGCTATTTCTGGTTATAACTTCATTTCCCTCATGTTTTTATACTTTTACTTTAACGACGATTACTTGCATATATTTTTGATAAAGTATGATATCGAAATCATAAAGACGAATATCGTGATTTTAGGTTTATCATGGATATCGCTGATACCTGCGAAAGAAAACATCGTGGGGAAACCTGGACTTATATATTATTGCGAAATGCCCTCGTAGTGCAGTGGAACAAATCAGCTGGTATAATATTATTATAGATAAATACATTAATTTATTTTATTTCTTAATAGAAGACTTAAATGTTTGATCATAAAGCGTGCCTAAATAATTTCATCACCACTACTCACAAAACGGTGAAGGGAAACATCGTGAGGAAATTGGCATGTCCTAGAACCAAAAATGCGAAGATATGTGACATCTACCAACCCGCACTAGCCCCGCGTGGTAGAATATAGACCACTCACTCTGAAGAGGAGGCCTGTGTCCCAGCAGTGGATACATTATAGGCTGATTATAAAGATGATGATGTACACTAAGATCGATCCCAAGATCATCGAGTTGCTAAGTGTTATGAAAATAGGTCTGAATTCCAGTATTTCTCGGTAAACGTACCAGATAAACGTATTATGGATGCCATTTCGTGTAAATAAGATTATTACGTTACAACTTATTCCGCTACGTATTTACATAAACATACAGACGGGTCACATTGGTCCCGAAAATTTCCTGATAGCAATCAAATTATTCCGTACAATTAAACTGTTTTCGGTAAAACCACGAACAAACATACTTTCACATATTGACGTTTTATTGCGACCAAATTATCCGCAAATACGTGAAGGTGGTCGAAATTATGAACTAAATGTAACGGGAGGAATGAAACGCTTAATGAAGCCGAGAGGAGAGTCACTTGTTTTTTCGTCATTATGATGTTTTCAACATCGTTGCCGACATTGTAGGTCAAAGTTCCAATTTATTTTTGTAATTTTTTACCCGACTACGACGAAGCAAAATGGAGGGTTATGATTATGACTGGTATGTATGTATGTTCATCTGTTCCCTCATAACTTCTAAACTACTCATCATAATTTGACAAAAGAGGCATCCGGAGTCACACGTAATCTGTTCGATGCTCCGTATCTTTAATTTGTCTCTTTGTGATGTCTTTATTATACCTTTTTTAGTCATAGTTCGGTTTTAATTATTGCAACTTTTTTTACGAAAATATGTTTTAAATGTTACAACTTATTTTTAAATACTCTAGCCTAGACCCGATTACGAGCCCAATATCGGAGCATGCACCCGTAAGCACAATGTTTTAAGTTTGCGTTACATTTACACCATAAACATAAGACGTTTCTTACAATGTTACGAATGCGTAGACAACAGCTTTGTGATAGGTCTCACTCTGTATAAGTACAATTTCAATTTCATGTTTATCGAGATACCTAGGTTTCATTTATATATGCCTCGAGGCTATTTTAATGTACCCCTATGTGTTTAATTTACCGCGATGTCATTTCTGGTCACTGCGTCCTCTCCTCGTTACGAGAGGCGATACTGAAATGTAGTCAACCTTTATTCAGGGTGCAATAAAATTATCTAGCAAAACTCCGCAGACTTGATGGTATCAATATCTAAACATGAAACAAAAAATTAATTAATTTGTTGATGTTTTTTTTTTGGGGTCATTAACCGCTGATAGTAAAGACCATTAAATGTCAGTTTAAATATCAGTTTTGTTGTGTAAATTTCACAGACGTGATGGGTATCGATATCTCAACACGATAACACAAATTTTATCAACTCACACTTCAAGTAACAATACTACCAGCGGTCATTGGCCCCAAGGAAAGTCATAAAATCTGTTTTATTTGTCATGTTTATATATTAATATCCGTCATGTCTGCGGAGTTTCGCTAGCTTATTTAATTTGACCATGCATAAAACGTCATTTTTTATTACTCTAACGTTGAATGTCACTTGCACATCATGAAATGACAAGATTTATTTGTTGGTTTCAAAAGAATTATTTTCAAAAATTATAAAGGACTTACTATTCGACTATACGTCTGGCGTATCCTAGGCAATCAGCTTCAGTTCAAATCACCTTGTTGAGTGGCAAATATCGTACTAACTACTATATTATAAATTATTATTATAATTATATAAATGGGAAAGTTTGTGAAGATGGATGGATGGATGGATGTTTGTTACTCTTTCACCCAAAAACTCCTAAACGGATTAGGATGAAATTTGGCAAACAGATAGTTTATAGCTTGTACTAATACAGAGAATACTTTTTATCCCAATATATTTCCATGGGATCGAGACTTATGCGGGTGAAACCGCCGGGCGGCTAATAAAGACTACGGCATGAATTAGAAAGAAAGAAAAAGAAAAAAAATGTTTATTCTGCACAAAATAAACGTACATTACAAAAAAAAAAAAAAAAACACATAAAATACACATTCACCAAAAGCCTCGAGTTCAATATCAATTCGTATTCAATTCTCCTCATATAACATGATGATACGAAATTACCTTCTCAAAAGCATGTCATCACAGTGCCAAAGTCATTGATAGGTCATTAAAACAAGGTCTTGAATTAATGATTTCAGGAAGAGTAGGTAACAAATAAACTTCATCCCAGATAAGTGGTTGAAATGTACATTATTTCATCACCACTGCTCTCAAAACGGTGAAAGAAAACATCTCGTGAGGAGACTGGCATGTCTTAGAACCAAAAGTTAGAAGACAAGTGACATCTACCAACTCGCACTGACCCCGCGTGTTGGATTCCAGCCCACTCCCTCCCACCTGTGTGCCAGTAGTGGGAACATTACAGGCTGATTATTCTACAGACAAAAGTAAGCAGTGTTTCCAAAAGCGAGGAAAACCGCTTACTTCAAAAAATAAACCCATGTGGACACAAACAAACAAAAGACGGTCATTATTCAAACGCGTATATTAAGTGATAGGCAATGTTGCGTTCCCCCACAACTATTGCCCATTTCCTTACATAAAACTTACATTCATTGGTTTGACGGGCGCGGTGGGGTGTTAAGTCAAACAGATAACTTATTTTGTGGATGTGAGGTTTCGGAGTAGGATTTATGTTGGTTTCCTTTTGACGAATGAGTTTATGAGGATAACTTAAATTTAGCACATGTATTTATAGGTTTATTTACAGGTTTCTTAATAATTGTATTTTCGCCTTTGTAAGAATTTGGAAGCATAAATTGTGTTGTGATAGGTACGAAATCCTGTTATATTAAATAAAAAACGAATATTTTTGTAATGTACCTATAGACCAAAGTTATATTTTATATTAATATATATAATTATATTATAATATTATTTTCTGCTCGGTTTGATTGGTGGTAGGGCGTGTTCTAAGTCCGCCTGGCTAGCTACCACCATCTTATATAAGTCTGTCGCCATAACAACAATTTTGGCAGCATTGTTGTGTTTCGGCAAATACAGGTGAGATAGCCAGTTCCTCTGTGGTTGAGCCTGATCTTCACTTACCAGCAGGTGAGATGAAGGAGAGATTCTCCGTAGTGGTTAAAAAAAAAGGAAGTATTTTGCTAATAGGGCCAATTTTAACCTTTTATTTTACAGTTCTACCTATTTTTCTTGCGTATGAAACGTTTTACTCCCAAGATTTTCCTCAAATAATTTAGCCTTTAACCAAAGGACTTGTCAAACCTGATATAAATGAATACCAGTATTTTACGTTGATCGACTGCCGAAATCCGAAGCCTAATGACGATAAATGCCAAACGTGTCATTATGCTAATATTTTCTCAGAACCGTTCAATATATTTTGTTATTTGGGGTTTCTGGCAGAGACGATGCTACCCCCTTCCTATACGTTGTTTTTGGCGTTAAGGGAAACGCCCGCTAAACGTTGTAATCAGTAATAACTTTAGCAGTAATAAATACTGCGAACTTTTATATCATTTTATATCTTATCTATTTATATCATTTTAGAAAACTATATAAATTTTCGTGTCCGCTTAGATCTTGTAAACTACACAGTGGATTTTGATTCGGTTTTCAACAAAATTTTGAGCATTTATTCTGAACGGTTAAGTGTTATTATCATCATCATTTCAGCTGAAAGACATCCACTTCTGGACATAGGCCTCCCCCAAGCACCGCCACTTCGACCGGTTCTGTGCTTCCCGCATCCAGCAGATTCCTGCGGCCTTGTGAGGTCATCGGTCCACCTTGTGGGAGGCTATGTCATATCTTGACTCAGTTTGTGTAAAGCCTTATATATTCTAAGACCCTTAACTGCCTACAAAGTATCCATACCTCTTTTTTTACATCACAATCAGTCTAAATCTAAAACAACTACCTTCATTTTGTTATAGGGGGCAAAAAGGTCAGGCAATAAATTCCAGGGGTCCGATATTCAGTCCCTGTTTACGCATATATTCCCTTTTAGTTGTAAATACGTGAGTTATGATCGGATATCGCCACTTATCAGCTTTTTAGGGCTTTACGTAAATCTAGATTGTGAAATCAATTTGGGTGCAAAGTTAAATGGATTCTTTAGATACGCGTAGTTGGTAGCAAATTTTTTATGGCTTTGGGGCTGGGGTAATTTATTGTTATTAATAAGTACAGAATTGATTTTCAATGTCAATAAATAATTATAAATGCTTCTGGTACACGTCAATCAATCTGCCTAGTCTTTTCCCAACTATATTTGGGTCGGCTTTCAGTCTATCCGGATGCAGCTGAATACCAGTATTTTACATGTAGCGACTGCCTATTTGACCTTCACAACCCTGTAGCTGGGTAATACGATACCCCTTGGTAAGGACTGGTTGTCAGACTTTCGGGATTCTGACGACCCGTAAAGACTGTCATATTCACGAACGACAGCCGGGACCAACGGCTTAACGTGCTTTCCGAGGCACGGAGGAGTCTCGGTATGTTAAAATGGTTACCCATCCACAGACCAACCTCGGCAAGCGTGGCTTAACCTGGATCGAACAGTACGCATGCTATTACTTAGCCACGAGCTCCTCTACTTCATTTCATTTCACCTATTTCATTTCATTTCATTTCATTTCATTTCATTTCATTTCATTTCATTTCTACGAAATGCTTCTGGTACGTATTATATAAAAAACCCAATGGATATTCTTCGTAGGCAGCACGCTTTAAATATCGTTTGAAAGGCGTTAAAAAATCAGCCTCTTATTGTCCCAATGCAGGGCATAGGCCTCTTCTAATGTAGAAAAGTCACGAGCATTGATAGGTGTTTGAATTACCTAGTTACCAATCACTTTGTTACTGCCGAGAAAATTCTAGAACTTTGACTCACAGTCAATTAAAATAGGAACCTTAAGTATTGCAAACTGCACAGACCACACAAAACTCATTTAACAACACAATGGACCACCACTTAACACCTCAAAGTCTCCTATTAAAGACGAAATGCATCGTGTTCACATCACACCGAAGTCCCTCGAACAGACTAGTTACACAAAAGCAAACTTCATTAGACCAGGCGGCCGTGCGCAGAAAACGAAGGAGGACCAACAGTGTTTGTGCCAGAAGTTCCGCACATTGTTGAAATATAAATTGTCCTTATTCAGCGGTTGGTGTTAGATAAATTACGGTTCAGTTTTTTTGGTCCTTCGGTCTTAGATTGGCAATATCCTGGCTGTCCTTTTGGTGTAAAGTTTGGAGTTCAATATCCAGTGATGATTGGTTGGGGTTGAGAGTTTCAATTGTCTCCAATCAGAAAATCGATATACTGTGTATGGTTAGTTTAGTATCGAGTCGGTAACGATACCACTGGTATAGAGAGATGTCAATTAATTTTAATAATCCAATGTCTCAGGATTGGTCAATATCCGTATAGCGGTGCAGGATTATATTATAAGCTTCAACTCGGTTAACCGACACAGTTCGACACATGAATGAGGACAGAAAATTATCAATAATTCTACAACTTACTAAAGATGGGTCAGACACAAGTGCACAACAAGCAATTTAAATTAATATTATAAAGGAGGTAAAAATTGTTTGTTTATGTAAAAGGTAATCTCTGAAAGTACTGATCAATTACACGAAATATTTCACTGATAGAAAACTACTAGCCGAGTTCTATAGGATACTGTTTTTGTAAAAAATGCGAACAAAGTCACGAGGAGAAAGCTCGTGCGTTTTGCAATTCCCCTTCAATAAGTGGCCCCTTATAATAAAACCATGGAGACCGTTGGAACCCTATTCCATTACAGCTCCCTCACAAAAAAATGAACATTACCTAAATAGAGGAGCTTCCGTTTATTGGCTGGCCAGCCACAGAGAGTAATTAATTAAACTTTATGAACCTCTTTTTATGAATTTTTAAGTGAAAAGAACTTTGCAACTTTTTAAATGCGGTCTAAGAATAAAATTTATTTTATAACCAGCCTGTCATAATCTACAGTACTGAAAAGGGACTACTCTGGTGATATCGTCATCATCCTCATTCAGCCAAAAGATGTCCACTGCTGGACATGGGCCTCCCCAAAGAATAGCCACATCGACTGGTCTATGCTTCGTGGATATAGCGTATTCCCGCGACCTTCATCAGACCATCGATGATACCGAAAGCTGGAGGCATTATGTTGCCAGGAGTGGCATTCTATTATTTAATTGGCAGTTTAGCTGCCACTGCTGACTATCCTTTTTACCCGACTAGGGCGAAGCAAAAAAAAAAATGATTTGGACCGGTATGTATGTATGTTCATCTGTTACCTCATAATTTCTCAACTACTGAACATAATTTAATAAATGAGGTATCATTGGAAGCGTTTTGATTGTCCGCTGGTTTTAGGCTTACAGTAAATGCGATATGGCACGCTCTAGATACATAAAGTCGAGAACTAAACAAAAAAATGCGCCATGTAGGGTATCAAATGAAAGGGCTTGACGAGCACATTATAAATATGTATAAATGTTATATTGTCTAAGCAAATAAATATGTTTAAATTGTTAAAAACAACCAAAAGTGAGACTGTGCTACGTACGGGTGGCGCCGCTGTAAAATTAATACAAGAAAACCCGAACAAAAAAAATTTTGCTGCTCTTTATTTTTTTATTTTTTTTAGCAAGAAAACCCGAACAAAAAAAATTTGCTGCCCTGCAAATACTTTATCACGAAATTATAACCCCAAAATAATTTTAATAAAAAGGTAAAGCCGTGGTCACAAGCCATTATAATTTTGTAGGTGCATGCGACCACGGCTTTACCTTGATCATTTTGGTACCTATGTCTTGATTTCTGTCTGAAATATTTTCTTGTTTCATAATTTTTAGAGCGTGATTTTTCAGTAGTTGGGTTTTAGTTTTTGAACTTATTATTTGATAAATAATCACGGAAATTACGTCTGTGAAGACGTAATGTTGACATAATTTACGTTGTGTTTGACCACACACGAGGTCAATAAACCAGGTTTCCTTCGTTCCTAATTATCCATTATCTTCAGTTGCTTAGTTTTAAAAGCTGCACGGGTCAATCGAAGGTTAAGCTACGCTAGCCTCGGTCGGCACGTGGATGGGTGAACATCCATTACATGTCAAGACGCTTCCGTGGTTCGAAAAGAGAGCACGTTGCCGTTGGGCTCTGCTGTCATTCATAGATCTTTAGCAGTCGCTACGGGGCAGAAGCCCAAAAGTCTGGCAACCAGTTTTACCAAGGGGTATCGTGTTACCCAGTAACTGGGTTGTGGAGGTTAAATAGGCAGTCGCTCCATGTAAAATACAGCTGCATCTGGTTAGACTGGAAGCCGACATCAACATAGTTGAGAAAATGCTAGGCAGATTGATTCGATCTTTAGTTGCTATTTTGTGAATATTTATTAAGACTATGCGTATAAGGTAGGTTTGTTATTTTTTTTAATCTTGCTCCCAGGATTAGGCTTTGAATGCTTTGACGCTAGTTTTCTGAGAACGAAATGCCCGAATTGATGCAAAATTGGTTCAAGAAGGTATTAAAAACCGGCCGGTATTTTCCGAAAACGGGTTTATTATTAAAGTGCCAACTGACACGGCTCTGCTCGCTACGAAAGATTTGTGTGAAACTTTTGAAAGCCGAATATTTTTTTGGGAATAAAGAATTTCATATTTTCATCTGCAAATATTACTTAAAAATAAATCAATTCAACATTCTGACAACAAATATGAATATTGTACATTTATGTATATTCAGTTACTTATTTCACTTCGAATTTTGATATTTTCGAGACCGGTGCAAAGATTTTCAGTTTGTCGTCACATCATCATAGATTCTCGTTAAAACGGTCACAATTCTATAAAAGAACTTTGATCGTTTTATCGAAATCTCACAGTTATTTTAAAGAATTTCCTAAGAGGGCAGTGTGGACATCGATTTCGGCTCGTGACGACCTAGGATGTCAACCTATCATCAAGAAAAAGTCTCGTCATTAACATTACTTGGAAAAGTAATGAGTAATTTCCGTATCGAAGAAGGTGAAGATGTCCACATGCCTGAATAAGCGTTTCGGTCAATATTTACAAAACAACTAAAACTGTACATGTAATGTTTTGGTTCTACAAATATATAAAGGCATTTTGACGGAATGTTGCCATTTTAAATATTATATTTAGATAAACACTTTGAACTAAGTATTGTATTTATTTTATTTATTATTTTATAAATTTATGCTGCACTGGTTGACGTCATCACGTCAACGCCGGGTGTCACTGAAAACCAGCGCTGGGGCTCTGTCTCGCATAGAGTCGCATCATTATGCTGAGCGACGGCCGTTTTGCGTGGATGTGACGCATATTTTCCTCCAAATTGTTATTTTCGTGTTTGTGTTCTTTCTTTGAGTCATGTTCACCGCAAATAAACGTATTTTCTTTCTTTGACATCCTCACAATTTAAAAAATCACTAATACAATCCATGCTTAAAATATAGCAGTGAGTTTATTCTTCAATAATCACAAAGATGTCTCCAAAAATCTAATTCCAACAATTTTATCGGCACCAGTGCCTCGCGCGCCATATTGTTTTTTGCACAGCCATCTAATCTATCCGGACTGATCGACCATTAGCCCGGTATTTGTGTGGATCGTAACTTACTGCCCTTATTTGGGTTTGAAGTATAATTTATTGTCTTCAATTCTATCCGTAAAGGAGGAAAGGTTAAGCAATAAATTGGACACAGCTGCGTTACGGACATAAGCTCGAAATTAGGTAACAAAAGAGGCGATTTGTGAACGCTCACGGCTATTTGTTATTGCAGATGTTATTGTGAAGTATCGCTCGACTGTAGTGAAACGTTTTCTGTAGGAAGAGGAAAATGTATTCGGTTTTTCGTTTCAATGATTCCGAAAACGTTAACCTACAGCTGAGAACGCAGCCATGTCTCTTGATCTGAGGTATTCTCTTATCAAAGTAGGTATACTGTAGTATCGTCATTATTCTCATGCTCTTATTCCAAATAATATGAGGTCGACGCAAAAAGTTTTTTCTTCCATACTTCTCAAATAGTCGTCATATCGTTAGTAACCCTCTTTCTGGCCATCATTGTTCATACTAAAAACTTTCCTCATGACATTTTTCTAATTCCTTCGCATCACATGCTCATATGACAACCAATTTCCGCACGACTACCGATTTCCGAAGTATATCGTTTGTGGCTTAGAAGGTAACTTTTACTCTTTTAACGATTTTTTATTATTTATCAATGTTACCTCAAGACAGATGTGAGTGGAAAAGCTGGACGGGGATGCCCTAGGAGGATAAATGATGACCTTATTGGTGATGTTCTTCGGAAAGGTCAGGTGCCTAGTTCTCGCAACTGACGTGCGTGTATTAACAGATGTATGAACGTAAATGAAGCAAAAAGAGTATGTAAGCATCGTAGCAGGTAGCGTTCTGTAGTGTCTGCTTACCTCCATAGGAAGAAGGCGTGAGTTTATTAATTAATTTATTAATTAAAACTTTATGCACAAATAAAAAAAAATACCGAACAAAGGCGGGCATTTTATACCAGTCAACCTTAGGTTGATGCAGAGACAAAAAATGGCAGGTGCAGCATAAGGAATTGTTATCACGAAAATAACTATAAAATAAATTTAGACCGAATAAACTTTGTCATGAGACATAACGATCAGTAGAGGAGAAAACGAATCGAGCAAATCAGTACTAGGATGTTTCTGCTAACTTCTTACGTACGAGTATTATATGCTCACAAGCCTTCACTTATCTTTAGTTTAAATAGATATGCTACTTCATGGTAAGCTACACTACAAACAACAATATTTTAACAACCATAATCCCTACTATATAAAAATAAGTCTGGTTTTCCTTCCTGACGCTATAACTAAACGCACGAACCGATTTCCACAGTTTTGCATTCGTTGGAAAGGTCTCGGGCTCCGTGAGGTTTATGTAGGGTAAGTAGGGTAGGTAGGTAGGGTAGGTAGGTAGGATAGGTAGGGTAGGGTAAGTAGGGTAGGTAGGTAGGGTAGGTAGTTAGGTACGCCGTAAATAAGTTCTTAATGCTACCCGTGCGAAGCCGGGCCGGGCAGCTAGTATTTTATGTATACTAACGCCACTGCGAAGCTCGTGCAAACTGGCGCAATATCAGCTACAAGCAGCGCGACCCTTGTAGCGCTCACGATATCGCGCTGGTCTGCACAAGCCAGAGTATGCTTAGCTTCTGGAGTTTAGTTACCAAAGGCAAAAAAGCGTCTATTCTTGGATTCAAGTTTATATAAACACGGGTATCTGAGGTTACCCTAATCGAATCAAAGATCAAGTACTCGGGCGAAATAGTATCGTAAATCATTTCGATTGAGGTTCAAGGACGTCTGAGATGGGTCTAGAAATTACTGCTGTAGCTGTCAAGCGTGACCTTAAGGGTTTTGGTTTCTAGGTCCAAATGTTCAGTATTTTCCTAAGATCATTTTCAAAAGCAATTAAGCTAAAATATACAATTTTGTGTGTTTATGTCTGTATCAGATGATATTTACTGTCGGTGACATAAAAATAATAAGTCTAGAGTCCTAATTATGTAATCCATGCGTCAGGTTCATAAACGGGTGCTGTCAGTACGGACTGGTTATCTTTTAGCTGCCACGGCTTATTTTGATTTAATTTTGTAATCGTTTTTTTATCTTTTTAGCACGCATACGTTATGCGTGATAAAAAGATAAAAAAAAAAACAATAACAAAATAACGTTCTGCATCGTTCTCACATGTATAATTTCACCATGTCTGATGTAATCAATATTTTGTAATATACACACTTTGATTTAAAAGAGTATCCGTGGAGTTTCTTGCCCGTTCTTCTCCAAAGGTACCTACTACGCTTTGGAATGGGCAACTGGTTTCGTCTTTCTGACTGACCGACCCCTTGACAATTCATAAGTGCCTGTTATTAGTTTATTTGAAATAAATGCTTTGAGTTTCAAAACATTTTTGCAGACTGGAAAAAAAAAGGAAGAATTTACTATACTGCGATATTTAAGTGAAGAGAGCAGAGTACAGGCTTGAAGGGAGAGTGGTTATAAAATAAGCCCCGATTTTTTTTTTTAAGTAGTCTGGTGTTTGTCAGGCTTCTTTTGTGTATGAACATGTTTAAGTGATATCACAGATGAATATAGATGGGACACTCGGCAGTTTAGGTATGAAGCTACAAGTACGTGGCGGGCCCGTCTTGCTGGGCCAATTCAGTGAGTGTAATGTAGTCAGAAAATCTAAGAGTCATGCGATAGAAAGACAGGCAACTCTAGGTCAAATAAAATTTAAGTAAAAAGGCTTATCTTAAAGTGTAAAAAGAACGTTCACGCCTCAAGCTTTTAAGAAAATATTAAAGTTCTATCTTTACGTAAGTTTTATTTTGTACTTTTTAGTTCATTAAAATATATTTTTCACAAAAGTTTTTACTTAAATTTTATTTTATACTTTTTAGCATTACAATTTGTTTAAATATCTGTTCTATCACCATCACTTGAAAGGTACTTGTAAATACAAATTCAAAAAACCCAAACGCATTTACACATGTCATGGTGTGAAGCCAACCAAGTTGCACTATCCAAGTCATGCTATAAGAACGGGCTATCATAATTGAATGCGTATACAAATTGTCGTGCCTGAGCTGTTAACCGCTGAAGAGATCTCACATATGGAGCCAATCCTGTGTTAGCAAGCAGGTCATGGTGGAGTTTAGAACGGACTATCATAATTAAATGCGTGTATTTAATTTCTTGTATGTACTGTTGACTATTGAGGAGTTCTCTCTTCTGGAGCCAACCCTGGGTGCAGCAGCCAGATTATGCTAAACTTTAGAACGGACTATCATAATTAAATGCATATATAAAATTTCTTGTATGAACTGTTGACTATTGAGAAGCTAGAAGCTATTATTGAATTTTAAAATTTTGTGTCTGTGCTGTTGACCGTTGAGAAGTTCCCTCTTTTAGAACCAATCCTGGGTGCAACTGTCAAGTCATGATGGACTTTAGAACTGACTATTATAATTAAATGCGTATATAAAAAAAATGTATGTACTACTGAGGAGTTCCCACTTCTGGATCCAACCCTGGGTGCAGTAGCCAGGTCATGATGATCGTTAGAACGGGTTATCATAATTGAATGCGTATATAAAACTTTGTGTCTGTGCTGTTGACCGCTGAAAAGTTCTTTCTTCTGGAGCCAAGGGTGCAGCAGCCAGATCATGGTGAACTTTAGAACGGGCTATAGTAATTGAATGCGTATATAATATTGAGTGTCTTATTTGTTGATCGCAGAGGAGTTTCCTTATGTGGAGCCAATCCTGGATGCTGTAGCCAGGTCATGGTAGACTTTAGAACGGACTATCATAATTCAATGCGTATATTAAATTCCGTGTATGCTCCATTTACTGTTGTAGAGTTTCTTCGTCTGGAGCCTATCCTGGCTGTCAAATCTGGTCATGAAATATAAAAAAATGCATTGTCTTTAAAAATGAACCAACATGTAAAATTTCAACGCCGTAGGATAATAGGAAGTGGTTTTAACTCAGCTTGCAAGATTTTCTAACTAACACACTAACAAGGCAAGTTAATCAAAATCTTTTAATAATAATAAAAATCTGTATAATTAGCGCTGTGCGACCTGAATCGCGCTTTATTGTGTTGTGACAAGAGTCACTTTTTATTTAAATGTTTTTGCGGAGTGTCCCATCAGTATTAATCTGTGGTGATACCTGTCTCTTATAGTGTCGTTTAAAGTTTTAATTTTTGTAAACTCACGCTTTCTTCCCTTGGGGGTAGGCAGAGAAACTTCAGAACGTGGTGACGTTCTGAAGTTTCAGCAGGTGAGGTTTTAGCAGGTGTGCTACGATTCATACTACCTATAAATACGACTAGGTACAAATAATTATATACAGTATTTCTTCTTCATATTTAAATCTGTGTTAATATTACTGTAATGTCCACATTGTAGAAGTACCAATTTCGTGAATCCACAGGCCAGTACTAACAAGTACAAAAACATTTAATGGAAACTAAATTAAACGTTTAAAGACGGCTAAAGAAATACGATTTCGATTAGTTTCAAGGTTAGCTAAATCGTTTCTATTTATGTATCCAATTCCTAGCCTTTATCGACAACTTGATGCCTTCAATTTAGTTTATCAATCACTGAAAGTTTGTAGTTGATGTCTTTATAAATGAATTTAGATTTAGAGAGAAAACTAAGCCGTTTGCTAGATTATTACAATCGTTGATCTGTCTATTATGTGTCCTCGGAATTTCTGCGGATTGCTTGTTAAAGTAATTTTTTCTAGTAGCTAAATATCGTTATTTCTGCTAAGCATAAGGTTTTTTTATCCCCTAGTCGAGCAGTGTGTGTCATTTTCCAGTACCAGCCCCGGCGTCCACACTTGTATCCGGGAGATGGCAATAAAATCAAAATATTTTATTTCACATAAACCTGCATGGGCACTTATGAAACGTCAGAAGCTAGGTGCACGGTTCCAATTGATCGTTTCCTATGGAGAAGAGCCGGCAAGAAACTCCACGGTTAATCCTTTCAAAATAATTGGCTTTTACATTATTTTCAAATAATAGTATTAATGGGTATTGGAGGACAGCGTAGGCCTTTCAACAAGTACCAGGTACTTTAAAAAAGTAGAAAATAATAAAATAAATATAAGAATATTTAATATAAAACCTATTTAAACCAAATGACATGATTGCCATCAGAACTGTAACAAATCTGAATAATTATCATGGGCTTGCTCCCTATTACATGAAACTGTAGTCGGCAAAGTGAGAGTGTGCTACACAGTTCGCCTTATCCTTCGGGGAATGCGGGAGTGATGTTCTGTTATGTATTTTATGTGTGTTATGTTATAAACCCTAAAACATTCTGACCAAAACTGCCGATCTCACAGTCTCTCAGAGTGTTTCACATTACTATCCCCGTAATTATAATTCCCTACTCAAAACCACCTGAATACTCCAGACCTCTGCATACAAATCAGTGACACTACATTACGAATTCAAACGTGTTTCAAGAGGTCATTACCCGGCCAATTACGCCACGTGGATCTAAACGAGGGGCCTTCAACGATAGTTGGACAGTCGTCAAGCACACGAGATAGGTACAGAAGGTTGGCTTTATACGACGAGCGACTACGCAGCCACATATAGACACGCTTCACGTATAGCGAGTGCAAGCGCACTTGTGACTGACATTTCATTTAGATCATAGTACGTATGCGTGCGTCCATAGTCTGATTCAAACGTATCTGATTAAAATATCAACAAATGGATCTGCCAATTTGTACTCCCACATCTCACTTACATATACAGCTTTGATTTGATTATTTAAATACTTACCCGAAATTCTAATTTTAAATTACGTTACAGATGTTTTTCATTTAGTGGAGCTCGTGGCTAAGTACTAACAGCCGCAAGAGTCGATTCATCAGGTTAAGCTACGCTTGCCGGGGTAGGTCCGTGGATAGGTGACCATTTCTACCGAGACCCCTCCTTGCCTCGGAAAGCACATTAAGCCGTTGGTCCCTGCTGTCATTCGTGGATCTTTGACAGTCGTTCGGGTCGTCAGAAGCCCGAAAGTCTGAAAACCAGTCGTACCAAGGGGTATCGTATTACCTAATTACTGGGTTGTGGAGTTCAGATAGGCAGTCGCTCCATGTAAAATACTAGTATTCAGGTGCATCCAGTAAGACTGATAGTCGACCCCAACATGGTTGGGAAAGGCTAGGCAGATTGATTGAGATGTTTTTAATTTGAAAATAAAATTTTATAATCTCAATTTTCGTCGATTATCAACAAGTCACAGGGGCTGACACTGAAGGCTGCGGGTGTCGACCTCAGGACAAGTTGCTTCTCACACGAACAACTGTACGTCGCTTGCTCCGAGTAATCAGTCCTGACTCTCTGTATATTTTGGTAGCTGAGAACAAAACTAAAAAATACAGGATGTTTTTATAAAAATGTGGCTGTTATTGTTGTCAATATACAACAATAACAGCCACATTTTTATAAAAACGGTGTACGACTTCCACGCGAACGATGTCGCGGGCAGCAGCTAGTTTATCAATAACAATTTTATAATGCTATTCAAACAATTATTGTTAAAAAAATTGGTGAGATATAAAGTTGAAACCTTCTTAATAAATACGAATGTGTTACTAGGGTTACAGGGTTTATTTACAATTTCACCTGATACTTTTGGAACAGAAGAATGATGGACATTTATGTGTGAGTGCACTTGTTTTTACTCATTGTACGGAGCAGACCTTCTGAAACTATCTACTTTGTGCTTCGAGTGTCCACAGTTTAGTACTAGACTACTAAAAAGAATTGGTAAAGTTTAATTTAGTCCAAGCTAATTAGTTTATGGAAGAGAATTTCGTTTTGGTGGAACGTGTGTGTGGAATGGTAATTAGATTTTCGATAGTAAAGGAATTGGGGAGCGAGATGATGTTTTTTGTGTTTCCTAAAAATTATATCACAAATAAAAAATGGTGGGTTAATAATTAACGTAAATTGGTTTCTGATAAATTTTACAGGCATCAAAGTGACTTCTTCCATGTATCTTCATTCTTAGTTTTTACTTAGACACCATAGCTTTGTCAAAACTGTAGCTATTGAACTATGAATGCATGCTTATGCATGCATGCATGTTCATTATAGTACTATATAGGCTATCAGTCATTGAAAATTCCGATGAAATAGTAGATTGTTTGCCTAGGGAGAAAACAACTGTTTTAAAGGTGAGAGTGTTTTTTTGAATCCAGAGCGGAGCCAAGGATTCTAAAGTAGATTCCTGAGTGCAGCTAGCCTTTTTCACTAGAGTTTAAAATAGTGTTGTTCCTGAGGTGGACACTTCACTTTTTATCACCCTCTATGAGAAAATAAGTAAGTGCAACTTATGAATAAGAATAGTACCTATGTTTATTTATTTCATTGTCACTTCTTGAGAAAGACACACATTTGACGCGGTTTGCTTTATCATTCAGCCTGTAACTTGTTCGTACAATGTTCGTGATTGATCTCTTCGGTGATTGGAACTTTTACTAACAATATCCACATTCCAAATTCAAATCACTTTTTGTCCCTAGGGATTAAAGAGCTATTTTGGTCCCAGTTTACAAAGAATAAACTAGCTCTTTTTGAATAGATGTGATCACAAATACATGTACTAAATTCTTTACTGTTCTTTCTTTAATTCTTAAACCTCAAACTTCTATAGAATAACACAAAATCAAGACTATACGGTACATAAAAAAAAAAAACTCTTAACCCTGTAAATTCCGTCTCACAGGCTTTAACTGTACCGTTTCTAGATTGAGACAAGACAAATCGAATAAAAAGATGGTCCCTTTTTTAGTACGGAGGTATTCGAAAAAAGTGGGGCAAGAAATGTAGGAGAAAATCCCTCGATTAGATTTTCTTTCTCGTTTCACATCTTGTTACGAATAGTAGGCCGATATTTAGGTAGGAGGGAGCTTATTACTGCTGTTGATTAGAACTATTTTTTATCACTAGTTAGATTAGAAAAGGTAATAGTCCAACCGTTGGAGGGAAGAAATAGCGCCGTGAGTGAGGTTGTGACTTTCAGTTCTGCCCGTCGCGTTATTGACGTGAACCTGCTTTAATTTCAAGCGAAATTTTTCATTAGTTAGTTTACAGTTGAGAGAATGCGTTCCTGACACCTGTTAGTTGGTCAATTTCTAGTAGTAATAAGGATAAAATTCACAAAACGCATATTCGTTATTATGACACTGACAGGTGTCAAGAACATATTCGACGCCAATGGTTGGCCTGTAGTTTGAGTGGTTGATTGGAATATTAGTAAAAATATATAAATATTGATATTAATAAAAGCTTTTTGTAAAAATGTGTGCCGAATTTATTGCTGGCATCAGTAGTAGAATTTTTAGAATATAATTATTATCCAGCCCTAAATATCTGCCAGCGGAACTCTCTTGTTTTGTTTAGTTTCGATAAACACATTATTTGGCAGTTTTTGTATGACTTAAAATCCAATGAAAATCTTCTCCACATCGTCAATCTATTTGGCTGATTATCTAACAACCTAGGGGTTTATTTAAAAACGTAACTTAAGCTTAAGTAATAATTAGCGACTGTTTAACCATACATTTTAGACGTTCAAACGTCTCTTAACTTTAAGTAACGTTTATAAATAAGGGGACATAGACTCTATTGGACTAAAAGTCTTCTAGAAACAGACACACAATTTTAAAAACCACACACTCAAAACTATACGTCGCGTCGTTTCGAAACCATAAATCAAAAATGGCGGCCGCACAAAATGGAGATAGCGCGTGGCTTTGAATATAGCAGGCTAGCCTTCCTAATGCACTAACGACATACGTTTGTTACAGTTACCGAACACTTCCAGAAATTGTGTTTTGAATGCGTCTGGTTTATACCTAGAAGGTTTTGTTGAAAGTGTATTTACTGGCTTCTGTTTTATATTACTTATTTGAATGTTAAGATGAATAGCAAGCAAATTTTGGGCAATTTGATCTTGGTTTTAATACTACTAATTCCGTTCCGAAGACTTTATTTTTGACGAATTATGCGTTTTACATTCCAGAACAAACTTTGATGAGCCATTACTTACCATATTTTAGTCTGGGATAGTTAAATTTTCGCATGGAACGAATGTGTTAGTAATCCTTATTTTCTGGCTAGAGTCATGATGTTTTCATGCCAATAGGAAGTTTTCATTCTAAAGATACTAATAGATTGCTAATCCACGTATATATCTGGCTTTGATGATAATTAAGTTATGTTAGATATTTGCGGAAAACTATGACAGCAGCGGCGAAGTATAAATATTTATATGGAAGCCAAAGCGCATTATGAACTTTTTTTTAGTTGTTGTTATTCAAAGCTAAAAATAGGGTTTTTTTGTTGTTTGAATGTTATTGTGAATTAAATACCCGTAGTGTAACCATATTTTTTGGCAATAGTATTGTATATTATACTATATTATTATACCGTCTCGCGCCTCGCGTTCTTTTTATTAACTGCCTCGTTGGTCTAGTAGTCGCAAGCGCTACTGCTGAGCATGAGGTCCTGGGTTCGATTCCCGGGTCGGGCAAAGTGTTATTGGGTTTTTCTAACTGAAATTTCTTAGTAGCAGCCCGGAGTCTGGATTTGTGCCCAGTTGATGGCAATAGGCTCGCCCCTTATTACATGGGACTTAAAACATAACTGGCGAAATGTGGATGAACCTGCTACAGGGACACCTCTGTCCAAACCTTCGGGGAAACAAGGCGTGATGTTATGTTATATTATTATAATATACCATTTTTCAATAACGGTGCAGTTGCTGTTGCGAACCTTGGAACCGAAAGGAAACCCGGCAGGAATCGTGTTGTATGGTCCTTTCACCATTGCATGACTGTATGATATTATTTAAAAATATTTAGTTTTAATTCCGCAATAACTTGTCCCAGGCTTGGATGCAGTATGCATCACCACCCTCCCGCCCGCACAAATATGCACATGCAAAATATGCGGTTATTTTGGTGCAACTTGAAACTCCAACCCATACTCGACACGTGTTTCCCCTTCTAAGCGGCATACTCAGGACATGTTGACTCGTCGACCGCTTGAATGCGAACGACAATAATTAACAAATAAATAAATACCTTGGTAACTAGGGACATGAATATTAATCATTGATCCCGGAACACTTAGAGCATTTTCGCAGGCAGAGCCTCAAGCTAATTCAGCAATAATTCCGTAACATCAGCATCCGCCAAAACAAAGAAATTTGTTTATTCTGCACAAACAAAACGCACATTAAAAAAAAAATACATATTATTACATAAATACAAAAGAGCCAAAAGTCTCGTATTCAACCAATAGAAGTTTGACAATATTGTTCATTAGTTGATGTCAAAGCCACGGACCAAAGACAATATTGAGTAATTACTGTTGCTACATTGGCAACTAGAGATGAGTTGTGACAGGTTAAATATGATATCTGTTATCACCGTTACTGCCTACCACCCCCTCCATAACCCAGTTACTGGGTAGCATTAATTCAGTAACATCAACCTAAAGTACCAGGGCGCTATGAGAAAGAAGAGGTCTGGTCATTGACCGTTAAGGTACGGACATGATTGCAAACTTCACCACCATTTATCGAACACGATTCTAATCCCGAGGTGAAACTGAAAATTTGCTAAACTAGAAAATCCAATTACAGGCACACAATTTGAAGTTGAAATCGAAGCCAAGCGTTGATAGGCAGGCTTTGGCTAGTGTCATGTAATATTCGATTTTGGTGGAATATCTCTCATATAATCTAAATCGTATTGAAGTAATCGTTAGGATTATTTAAATGATTGGTTATCAACATAACCAATCATTTAAATATAATTATGATGACCTGGAACATGTAGTGATTTGTTTATAGATAACATCAATGTATTTTATTTATTATTTATTGCAGAATGGGGACTGCTCTTGACCGATCTCGCCTGACGGAATGCGATGAATGATATGATAATATATAATTTTGTAAATTGATTTCATCTCCTGTTGTTATTTCAGTCAATTAATTATTAATTGACTGAAATAAAAACAGGAAATAACAACAGTATCGCTCTTAACATGGAATTTGAGAGAAGATACAATGTACAGACTCTGTAAAATTAATTGTGATTTTTTTAGTCACTTTTTGGCCTCTGTTTCCACATTTCTTATTTATGGTGTTCCTTGCAATAACATTTCCCTATATTTAATTTTACTCAACCTTATTCTCAAAGAAACCGTTCATGATATGAGAATATTACAACAATTCCATTCTTCTTTAATATGGCAAGTTTCCTCCACAGTAAGTTTACTAACAGTGACACTTATTTACATTCTCGGTCCTTCATTAGGTACTGCCGACTTCAACACGACACGTCACAGCGACTGCAAAAGAATACTGATTGCATTGCTCGTGAAATGGGTCATAAGACTCAAATTCGGACATTGTATTACACTGGGTGACTTTTACATTTTACTTTTGACCTTTGCTATTCTGTGGAGTGGTGAGGCGAGAATTTAATGAGTAGTGTAATTGAATAGAATAGGTATTTTTAAACCACGTTTATTAATATTGTCGACATTTAAATTTATTGTAGCATTACATAACAAAGTCCCGCAAAGTAACGCAGGAATCTGCTGGATGCGGGAAGCACAGCACCGGTCGAAATAGCGGTGCTTGGGGGAGGCCTAAGTCCAGCAGTGGATGTCTTTCGGCTAAAATGATGAGGATGATTATATAACATCACGCCAGTGTTCGTCGAAGGGATATACAGACACCAACATTAATTTCGCAAGATAAGTTTGTAAGTCCAATGTAATAGGGGAGAATCTTTTGTCATTAAGACGCTGTCAAGAGCTAAACCGCGGTCACTGTTGGTCTATATACAAAAGAAAGAGAAATGCGATGACACAACGCTATTTACTCCAAAATAAATTGAGTTATCGAAAATAAAAATAAAAACAACCAAGTTCTGCATTCAAATAAGAATCTTGTAATTAATTAAAATACCTACGTACGTTGTTTAGTTTAGGTACCGTTAATTTGTATCGAGTTTATTTTTTTTGACGTTTTTGTTGTCAACCAAAATGCAAATGCAAAATTCGATTTATTTGCCATAAGTGTTGGTACAGTTTTGGTCTAAAAATAGATAATAATACAGATCCATAACACTTAGTTATAATAATGTGTCATGCATACATTTGGGTTATTATTATATAAGAAAAATTTTATTGTTACATTAGATACATAAAAACCAAGTTCTGAGAAATATGTTCAAGATTAACATACCATTTCTTCCGCTAGTACAAATTATAATAAAGCCTTCTTTAACCGCCTGCCTGTTGTCAGCGCCTTAACCTAGATTTTTTACTATAGACGATCCCATTTTGCGCAAACCGGGGATTAAAACCAGACTTATTTCATTGAGTAAAGCAGACACAGCAATATTTTTTTTAAAGAAACGTTGCCCCACACTAGGAATTTCTCCTGTATTGCGGGTGCGTTTACAAACATTTAAACTCACATACACAAACAGCCAGACCCGGAACAACTATTTGTAGGTCATACAAATATTTGTTCATTGCGGGAATGGAACCCGCGACACGCAGCGCAGCAGTCAATCGCTTAAACACTAAGCCAACCTTGCCGTCGTACTTGTTTTACCAACAGCTCGTCTAAACCTAAAAAAATCAAAACTACCAATTAAATACTTTTTAATGGAAGAAACACACCAAACCAGCTATATATTTCGTTACCTGTGTCGTTACTTAAAACATTCCACTATACGGGTCTGAAGCGGGCTTTAAAATCTTGGACGGGAGACTGGCGTGGGTTGCTTCCTGATAGCACTCGTGACTTGGATCTGGGATCTAGGGAGCGTTTAGACGCGGCTGTTGAGTAATAGATACTAGTTGGGAGTCAAAGATTGTTGGTTGTGGCTGAGTTTGTGTATTACTAAAGTGTTGCAGTTCATGAACGGCCAAAGCGGATTTTGGTTATTGATTTTGATGATTACAGTTTGTTGTTACTCGCACTAAAGACTGTCGATGAAATACTTTGTCTGCGTAAATTGGGATGACGATAACGTACAGTGATATTTACGTTAGGAGAAATAACAATGATTTCCAATTTAGATGGTTAACTTTTAAACCAGTGTAATTTATACAGACGAATATCTTATGCATTAGTTATGGTTTAAAATTAGTTTATATAAATGTGACTGCAAAGATGGCCTAAAATATGGAAATCCAAAGTTTTATTTTATGTTCCTAAAATTCAAAGTTTAAATACTTTTAAGTGTTACAAAACTCACTGGAGATAATAATGTGAAATGTAGACGTTCCAAAAAGTTTAGAGTTTGTAAGTTACTGGCTCGAGTTCACTGGGTAGAAAAGATAGGTCTAAACAGTCCACAGAAGATTGTGAAATAGATACTTAGACATCGCATGAAGTGTTTTCAAATGGATTCTTATGTAATCAAGATGAGTCTGTTCAGTTTGAGAAAAAGATAGGATAGTGAAAAAACTGTTATTTTAGATAGACCGTTTAAAATGTGATTTTATTTTAAAACGTTCTTAAAATTCATTGAGTGTTCCAAATTTTACTAAATTGACGTGAACATTTTATAAAGTTTTTTTTTTTTACGAATTTCCATTCTTGTATTTTTTTTTACACACATTTATACACATCATTTTAATAACTAACAGACTTAAAATAATGACTATAATATGTACAAGTATATAAATAAAACCGACCAAGTGCGAGTCGGACTCACGCACGAAGGGTTCCGCACCATTATCTATAAAAACGGCAAAAAAATCACGTTTCTTGTATGGGAGCCCCCTTAAATGTTTATTTTATTCTGTTTTTTAGTATTTGCTATTATAGCGGCAACAGAAACACATCATCTGTGAAAATTCCAACTGTCTAACTATCACGGCTCATGAGATACAGCCTGGTGATAGACGGACTGACAGACGGACGGACAGCGCGCAGCGGAGTTTTAGTAATAGGGTCCCGTTTTACCCTTTGAAACACTGTTTGGTAATGTTATTGCAGTATCTATGTACCCTTTTCGGATCGCACAGGGTTTTTTTTTTACATATTACATAAAACATGACATCACGCCTTGTTTCCCCGAAGGGTTGGGCAGAGGTGTCCCTGTAGCAGGTTCACCCACATTTCGTCAGTTATGTTTTAAGTCCCATGTAATAGGGGGCGAGCCTATTGCCATCAACCGGGCACAAATCCAGGCTCCAGGCTGCTACTGAGAAATTTCAGATAGAAAAACCCAATAACAAAGTGTTATTGGGTTTTTCTATCTGAAATTTCCCGACTTGGGAATCGAACCCAGGACCTCATGCTCAGCAGTAGCGCTTGCAACTACCAGACCAACGAGGCAGTTTTTACATATTGTATATTTATATCTTTATTTGCATTCCATCTTAACTAATATTATAAATGCAAAAGTGAGTTTGTTTATTGGTTTGTTTGTTAGGCCCTTTCTTCACTGATCGGTACGTCTATTTCCCCCTGGAAATAGTCAAAGGGTATCAAAAAATTTGTCCGCATCGCTATCAACAGGAAAAGTGCCCAAAAGGCTGGCAGCATTGCCACGTTGTATGGCAATGCTGATTCTTTGGCCAAAGAACAGGCCAGCCCTCTGGTCACGTAAAGAGTCGACTAACCATTTGGCGATGTCTTGAAAAACCCACTTAGGGTACTCGGACCCTATCTATGGCTCAGTGTTTCAACATTTGGCGATGGCGTCTCTAATTGATTCAAACCTTTCATATTATTAAATATTAAAGTCACGAATATTTATGTACAACTGCAGAATGTATCTATACTGTGATTTTTTATTTGCTAGACTAAAATGACATTCGATGTCGACATAAAAATAACCTAGTAAATAATCTAGCTACCGACTCTCACCAAGGACCACTGAATCATTTTCTGCAGTAGGATCTTATAACAGCGAACAGCGAAGATCCTCATTTATTATTTATCGTTTAATAATATATAAAGTAACGTAGTTAGTAGTACCCCAAACGGCTCGAAAATATAGTGTAATAAGTATAATAAACTTATAGGTTATTATACTTATTACACTAGAGTGTGAAACCCTAGAGCCGTGGGGTCCGAGTGCTCACGGTCTGTTCAATGAAATCTCCAAACGACTGGTTGACACTTCCCGTGACCCAAGGGCTGGTTTTTACCTTGGCCAGCGGCTGAGCATTGCCATACAACGTGGCAATGCGGCCAGTCTCTTGGATACATTACCAGTCGACAGCGACGCGGAGGAATTTTTCGACGCCATATTTTAGTTTAGTTTTAGTCTAATAGTTTTAGTTAGGTTAGGATATTATATTTTTTTAGTTTCGTCATACCTATTTGTGTGAGTAAGTAATTAAGAACTATGTAAATACATTTAGCTAGATCAGTTATTTATCGTGCTATTTTTACAAAAAGGTCGAACGCAGCTGTCATTTTGGTGAAGCAAATTAAAAATCGGAGTTTAAAGAATACATTGTGATTTAGAAATGTTTATACATGAAAGGCTCAATTTCTTCATCATAATCAAAGTTTCAAACACCCACTTGTACACCACTTACAAGCCTAAGTCCGCAACCAAGTAGACCGTATAATAACATCACACCTTACGACCACCTCAGTCCATAAGTACTGAAACTTCATAAGCCCGTCTTATAACACTGAAGTCTTGCTTGCGTCATTTATTCACATCGGCTTTTACCACAAAATAGATAGGTTTAGAAGGCCGTCTCCACACAACAAGGGAAAACAAGTTCACGCACACAGGTAAACCAGAAAAGTTATGTGCTTCAGTAATATTCGTGTTTCCGAATTAGTTCGAACGTTGCGTCTTCGCGCCGTATTGTAACCCCCCACGAAAACAAAGCTTCTATGATTTGTACAGTCGCTTATGAAGTTTTCTTTCTCTTTAGTTACTGTCTCTAGTCGTACATTGTCATATTATGCCACTTTTTTTTTGAATTTATTACATTTGTTGATCTCAAATGAAATTAATGAAATTAAATGAAATGAAATTGTTTATTCTGTAAATAGGATATCGGAATCACTTTTACACATCATATTAAAAAAATATTAAAAATCAGCTTGTTGAGTTCGGTGTTTCCTATCTGACTACTCTGAGAAGAAAGGCCGAAACAAACTCAGAGGTCACAGTCTCTTTTAAAGTCCAGACATAATCTTGGTCAGGCCATATGAGGACCATGTAGATTAGTGTCTGAAATGGTCTTTTGAGGAAAGAACCACACAGATTTGAGTGGACCTATCCAGTCAGTGCAAGCATTTGTCAGTAATCGTGGAGCTCAACTCAGAACTTAAGGAGCTCAACTCGACGAATAATACGAAAGATTCAGATTTTGTTAGCATAGTAATACGACAAAGGGAAGTATTACCATAGCTGTAACAGCTCTATTTATTAGGTCTCATAATCGTGCGTTCGTATTTCCGAAGAGAAACGGTCATTGCCGAAGCATATACATTTACTGAGAGATCTGCAGACGCGTACGTACAGCGATCTCAAACAAATGCCAGTACCGAGTGCGCTTGCACTCACTGCGTTCGCTCCTTGTATGGAGCCGACCTTCTGTATTTATTTTATGCTTTTACTCCGCCTTCACCTGTGAATATGATACTGTCCTGAGGGAATATACGTCACATCTATATTCTCTAGGGAGGTTTAGAAGACGGAGGTGTAATATCAGACACTCAGTACCCCTGATGACAGTATGTGAGGATGTTATGTATGATATCAATTCCACGGTGAGACCTTTATGTAGGAAGCAAATTCAACAACAATTTGAATGTCGTGTGGATTGATTCTGATGTGAAAGGCGTTTACAGTATCTTTCCTCAGACAAAACATTATGTTGCATTCAAGATGAACAATAATTTCTTGTTAATTTCTCATGGCTTTAAAAATATCATTCAGCTACAATAATAATTATTTAGCATATAATATCACGCACATATTACTATCACGTATTATCTAACAAAATGTATTTACAAGGCAGATGTGAAGGGAAAAGCCGGGCGGGGACGCCCTCGGAGGACATATACTGACCTTATTGGTGATGTATCTGTGTTTTGCGAAAGCCAGGTGCGTAGTACGAGTACTACGCACCTGGCCTTTCTGAAGAAGATTACCTATAAGGTCCGGCGGGCCTGTATGACCAGATGTATGAACGTAAACGAGGCAAAAGGAGTATGTAAGGATCGTAGCAGTTGGCGTTCAGTAGTTTCTGCCTAACCCCATGGGAAGAAGGCGTGAGTTTATGTATGTATGTAATATCATGCATGTATTCCCGAAGGATTAGGCAGAGGTCTCATCATTATCATTAGCCAGCCTGTTCCCCCCACTGCTTAGTATAGGCCTCATCTCTTTTGTGCCATGCTTCCCTGGTCTGTGCGAGTCTCATTCAGGTATTCCCTACGATCTTCTGTAGGTCATCCATCCATTTGGCTATTGGTCTGCAAACACTACTTCTACGTACGCTCCACTCCACATGCCATCACCATGTCTAAGAAGAGGTGTACCTACCCACATATCGCGATTTATGTTTTTGTGAGTTTCTTTTGTTTTTTTCTGGTTTTTGACTGATTTGTGTTTAAAAAACTACAAATTATCCGCACCATCATATTTAGATGACTAGCAATCAAATATTCTTATCAAAATCAAAATGTTTTATTTCACATAAACCTACATGGGTAATTATGAAACGACAGAAGCTAGGTGCACAGTTCCAATCGGTCGTTTCCTATGGAGAAGAGCCGGCAAAAATCTCCACGGTTACTCTTTTAAAAATAAATAGATTTTTACTAAATTTCCAAATTACAGTGTTAATAGGTATTAGGCCAGTGAAGGCCTGTCATTTTTGACCTGGTTCTTGACCAGGTCAATCAATCGGGTCGGCTTCTAGTCTAACGGGATGCAGCTGAATACCAGTATTTAACTAGACACTTATCAAAAATAGAAAATGGTCAACATACCTATACTTTACAAGACTTCACATGAATTCACGCAATAGAAAATAATCTAAAAAAAACAATGAACTTTAAAAAATATGGAAACAAAATGACCTATTTTTCTCTCGAATACTACAATTATTACTATAAACAATCGCATAAAGTCGGAGGCACCTTCATTTTAACAATAAATACCAATTTCCTCCTTTTTTTGGCTTTGCCACAGTCAGCTAAAAATTAAACCTATTTAAACCTATTGTAAAACATTTTAAAAGAGTAACGGTGGAGTTTCTTGCTCATTCTTCTCCATACGAAAACTACCTTTTGGAAGGGGCGACTAGAATCAATTATATTATTTTGTAAATTTTGACGTTCAAAAGTGCCATACATGGGCCTATTTGAAATAAATGATTTGACTTTGACTTTGAACCAAATGATAAAATGTTGAAAAGTAGCCTATGTATCGAATCTTGGAAGAAGTAATTCATTCTGCCCCTCCGTAGATTCCGAATCAAAGTTTGATATATTGACTTTATATTGCCTAGGATCTCCAGGATACCCAAGTTTCAGCCAGCCAAGTTTGCTAACTCATTCAACACCGGAGCTAGATAGAAACTTAATCAAAACAAAGTTGCCAATACGTTTGGTACATTTACAACGTAAAAAAAATAATTGGACTGGGTGGCGTTTGGCCAAGTTAATTTTGGACTTGCTCGAAAAAAATAAGTACACTGTTAGGTCTTAATTTAGAACATGAACTCATTTTATGAAGCCTGTTTTCTCTGAAGGGGCAAGCATTATATTTTAACTTGCACAGGTGTAGAAGTATACACCAAAAAAAAAAGGTTTTTTACTACAAGTCGAGGGGTCGTGGAGCAGTGGTAGCCCAGTGGCATTGACGACTTACCAGTTGTAGTTCGTGAGTTTGAACCCAGAGAGGCAATTTACTTTGTGTATTTAATTTATCACTGCTGCTCTCAATACGGTGAAGAAAAACATCGTTAAGAAGCTGTTCAAATACCAAAAATTGGAAGACATGTGATATCTAAAAACCCGCACTAGGCTCGTCTGGTGGATAATGGCCCACTCTCTCTCACTGAGAAGAGGCCTATGTCTCAGCAGTGGGAATATTATAAGCTGATTATGCATACTGCAAGTCCCATGTAATATGGGGCGAGCTTATTGTCATAAACCAAACACAAATACAGAAACCGGGCTGCTACTGCGAATTTTCAAGATAGAAAAACCCAATAACACTTTGCCCGAACCGAGAATCGAATCCAAAACCTCACGCTAAACAGTATCACTTGCAACCACTAGACCATCTAGGTAGATAGCCATTCAATCTGCCTAACCTTTTCCCAACTATGTTGATGTCGGTTTTAAGTCTAACCGGATGTAGCTGAACACCAGTATTTTATATGAAGCGACTGCCTATCTGACCTTCATAATCCAGTTACTGAGTGATACGATACCTCTTAGTGAGACTGGTTGTCAGACTTTTGGGCTTCTGATACCCGTGACGACTGTCAAAGATCTATAAATGACAGCTTAGCGTACTTTCCGAGTCTCCGCCGTGGCCGGTTCGTGGATAATCACCGATTCATAAACCGACCGCGGCAAGCATAGCTTAAACTTCTATCGACCCGTGCGGCTGTTATTTTAGCCACGAGCCGACTGCTAGGCAGTCAGCAGAAGAACTCATTTTTATTAAGATTACATTTTCATTTTTGTCACGTTCTGAATTTTAATATAGAAGCCTTTCTCACGCCATGGTCGCATTTGAGGGTTCGGCAAATATTTTCCATGTAGACAAACATGTTTTCGATCGGAGAGTTCAGAAAAATAGATTTAGTATGTTGATAGTAATCATTTGGTGGTTGAGATTGATTTAGAGTAATACTTTCCTGAGTTATGTGTCTTCTTGATAGTTTATCTGCGACAGAGTTGGGGTTCAGCGAATATAGTTGTTGACCTTTGTCTGTATTTGATACATTAGGTATATTTCATGAAGGTGGTTATTTAAGGAAGGTATGCTGATCGCGGGAAAAAATATTGTTTAGAGCTTATAAAAAACTGTTGATTCTCGAATTATAAAGATGCAAGAAACGTCCGTTTCAGTATCCAGACCAGAAAAGATAATATAAGATATGACTGATAATATTTGTTTGCTCAAACATGTCTGATGTATATGTAGCTGTTACACCGCCACATACAAACTACGTATCAAAGACATGACGTCACACAAATCCTGCATCGCGCTATTAAAGTTTACCGAACAACCGTCTATGGTGGATGAGTGAACTTTACACTCTGTTCCTCATACCATTAAATTGGTGACCTCGAGTATGAACGTCAACGCAGCCGTCGTGCAAATACTTCAGCATGACATCTTCATCATCACTCCCGCAAGCTTTCGTGAGGCGAGTCACACAGCCAGCACCCACGGCTTCAACGGGTATCCTAACCACCAGCATGTAGCGAACGCGCATTCCTGGTCATCACCCTCAGCCTTATCAGAAACCCTGGAACAGCACCCGCACTTTCAGCCGGTCTGACAAGCAGAGCCCATTCTAACCTCTCCTGGTCGACGCCAGCATTCAGCCACAACCCGGCGCTGTACCACATTCGACTCATCATGACGCAGCGCCACCCCGACTCACTGGGGAATCACCGCAATCACCACAGACAGTTCCGACTCACCGCTAACTATGTGGCACCTGGTTCCGACGCACTGGAACCACAGCTGGAATTGTGAAGCATCGTAAGATTCAGTCCACTATCGACCCCCAGTCTCCGGAGGAGAGTGATGTAGCGGTTACACCGCGACATACAAACTACGCATCAAAGAGATGACGCAATTAGAGTTTACCGCGCGATCGACATAAATATAAGATTCCAACTGCGACCGTCGGGCAGTTGCCCACCCGTCATAACACCCGTCTGGTCTGGAAAAACCAGCGGGCCTTACAGTAGTCGCATATGATGTGTAACATATGCCTCGGTAATAAGCAACATTAATGGGGCGGGGTCTCGTCAAGGTTGTTTCTGACGGCCAACTCTAGGACCGCGCTCATTGGTCAAATCAAATAGCGCACGCTTCTCCGGCTTCGGCCGGTAATAAATTCCCGTTGCTTTTCACGAAATCACTGTCACAGATTGCAGAAAAGCGAGAGGAAAAAATGTAACACATCAAAAATATAATCCGGTTATAAAAGAGCATGCATATTTGTGAATCTAAAAAGTCAACCGCAATTTTCATGGGACTCGTAAAAGTATGAATAGTATTAACCGCTAAAGCAAGACTCTGTCATGCAACAAATTCATCTCATTCTCAACAGAATGAATAGGAAGTGGGGTAGGCATTTTAATATGGCGCTGTATTTCATTATTTAGTGTTAGTTTTAAAACTATGAAATGCTGAAATACTTTTACTTTCATATAAATTAAGATTTGCTATTGAAACAGTAATTAAAAGGGCTTGTGGCTAAACGATAACAACCGCAAGAGTCGATCGAAGGTTAAGCTACACTTGCCGCGGTCGGTCCGTGGATGCGTGACCATCCATTATCGGGACACCTCCGCTTCTTGGAAAGCACGTTAAGCCGTTGGTCTCGGCTGTCATTCGTAGATCTTTGATAGTCGTTACAGGTCGTCAGAAGCTCAAAAGTCTTACAAACAGTCTTATAAAGGAGTATCGTGTTACCCAGTAACTGGGTTGTGGGGTCAGATAAGTATTTGCTCAGTGTAAAATACAGATATTCAGCTGCATCCGGTTAGACTGGAAACCGACCTCAAGATAGTTGCTAAGAGGCATATGATGATGATAAGCTGAAACACTTTTACTTTCATTTATATTAAGGTTTGCTGTGGAAACATTGATTTTGGGATTTATTGGCGGTAATCTAATACCTCATTAAGATGTTAAGTTGAAGAAGTATCAGGTTTTCGACTCTTGTAAAATTATTTGAAGCTGTTACATCTAAAAGTTGTTGTAAACAATGAACCATAACCGATGGTAAACCTGATAATAGAATAGATAGAAACGTAAATAAAATGAATTTTGAACATAGGCGTACATTCAAAATTCATTTATTTTCGTTACACTTTCGTGTTTGGGTCACAGAAATACATATGTGTACCAAATTTCAAATTAATCGGTCCATTAGATTCGGAACAAATTGGCTGTGACAGACAGACAGACAGACACACGAGTGATCCTATAAGGGTTCCGTTTTTTCCTTTTGAGGTACGGAATCCTAAAAACAACATAATATCACGCCAGTAATCCGACGAAGGGTCTGGCAGTAGTGCATCTATAGTAAACTCGCATTTCGCCACCTATATTTAAGTCCCAATCAATCCACCTAGCTTTTTCCCAACTATGTTGGGTTTGGCTTCCAGTCTAACTAGATGCAGCTGAATACCAGTATTTTAAAAGGAGCGTCTGCCTATCTGACCTCCACAACCCAGTAACTGGGTAATACGATACCCCTTGGTAAGACTGGTTGTCAGACTTTCGGGCTTCTGACGACCCGTAAAAACTGTCAAAGATTCACGAATGACAGCCGGTACCAACGGGTTAACGTGCTTTCCGAGGCACGGAGGAATATTAGTATGTAAAGATGGTCACCCATCTACGGACCAACCCCGGCAAGCGTAGCTTAACCTGATGGATCGACCCATGCGACTGTTATTATTTAGCCACGAGCTCCTCAATATAACATAGGTGGTGAGTCTATTGCCATCAACTGGGTACAAATCCTGGTTCCGGGCTGCTACTGAGAAATTTTGAACGGAAAATCCCAATAACACTTTTCCCGGAACAAAAATAAAGTTTGTAAATAATAAGATTATATCATACTCCAACGACCTCGTTCTTTAAGGAATTTTGTAATTCATACAGAACTAGCTTCCAATTTAGACGTCGTTTTTACGAGTTTATTTTCAAGAGTAATATTAATATCTTAAGCAGCGGCAATAAATTATAAGTTTTTGGATTCTCTTATCACACCACAATTGACTCAAAGCTTCATAACCAACAATGTAAAAAAACGACATCTAACCTTAAATAATTCCTATTTTGCTTTCCTAAAAATATTATTGAACACTCTAATATAATGATTGCGCCTCTTTTTGTGAAATTCAAATAATTCCTATTTTTGGTTCTTAAAAATAATAAATAGCCAAGTAACTGTGACTAACTAGGATGTAGCGCTCGCTGGACGATGCCGCAGCACCGCTCGCTACGCTTGCTCAGCTCGCACGTGGTTGTTCATAGTTATAACCTAACTTAACCCATTAAGGTCGGGGTGCCCTAGCTTGGTTACTGCGACCAATTTAGCTTGCGCGTGGTTGGTCACAGTTCCAACCTAATCTAACCCATTAAGGTCAGGGTGCCCTAGCTTAGTTATAGCGACCAACTGTAAAAAAAGGTCAGAAAGTTAAAAAGAGGCTCAATTATTAAAAAAGTGTGTATCAATAAATGCGTAAAAAGTTTTTAGAGGTTCATTAATTTAAAAATGCGTTCTTCATTAGAAAGTCAATAAGTATTTGAGGATCAGTCAAATATTTAAATACCACCTCACATTTGAATGTAGGTACTTACTATTTAGAATCAGTATTACCACCAAACAACGTTCCAACCTTCCTTGGCTACGACTTCACCTATCAAGAGTCAAGTTGCAAGTCAACCAACAACTTAAACTAGTTGCATAGAGAGCATGTATCGACATCTGTCAAACTTCGATTACCAGTACAAGTGTTTTGAGTGTACTGTGACTAGTTTGATAGAATTCTAAACACATTTCCATCAGCACTGTATTTTCTTGTCCGTCTGGGGAACAGCAGTGTTGAGTTGCAAATTTCACGTGAATTTTATGAGTTTTGTACAATGTAAAGAAATAAAGAAATATAGAAAAAATATTTTATTTGGTACACGCACAGAAAATACAAACAGTAATAAAAAATTAAATAAAAAAAAAGGAGGATTTTAAACTAACAACTGAAATAGAGGTTATTTTTTTTTGAAGTGTAATGTTCTTTAGGCACGTTGGGCATATTTGAGATGGCTATTTTTGACCATTGATTTCGCGACACTGTGATGACACCAGCTTTTGACCATTAAAAAGACATCAACGCGTTGATTACCGCGATGGCAATTCTTTTTTTCAAGTTTTCACTTAAATCGGCACTCCCGGAGTGCCACTGCTTTTTTCTTTCTTCTTTTTTTTTTGCTGAGGTAGTTCTCAGCATAATGCTGCAATATAACGACAACTAACATGCATGATGATATACGTGTACATTATCAACTTGTGAAGTTGGCTTGTGGCTAAGTAAAAAAAACCGCGATCAGGTTAAGCTATGCTTGCCGCGGTTGGTCCGTGGATGGGTGACCATCTTTACATACCAAGAACCCTCTGTGCCTTGAAACGCACGTTAATCTGTTGGTCCCGGCTGTCATTCGTGGATCTTTGACAGTCGTTACGGGTCGTCAGAACCAGTCTTGCCAAGGGGTATCGTATAACCCAGTAACTGGGTTGTAGAAGTCAGATAGGCAGTCGCACTATGTAAAATATTCAACTGCATCCAGTTAAACTGAAAGCCGATCCCAATATTTTTGGGAAAAAGTCTACGCAGATGTTGAAATCAACTTGTAAAGATGGTCATGTGATTGGATCATCAAAAGGATGGACAGCAGCATCTTTCTGTCTGCTTATATAAATAATTAAACATAATGATCATAGTAATTTCTTCGTTCCTTTAAATGTGCTGTAGTAATTGACAAAGCTTTAGTAATTGTCGTGTACTATAAATAATATGATTAAAATGGAAAATAATCGGTCTCATTACTAGTAAATGATATTGCCAAAAGATTAACCAGTTAGAAAGTTTAGTAGCGGGCTGATTGCGTAAGGTATGCCAGACATTTCTAGGTAGGTATAGTCGCTAGAGGACGTTTTTTTAATGTATAGAAAATAGAAAAACAATGGCTTAGTGACACAAGCCTTACATAACACTTCAATCCCCAATATAGACTTACATCTTGGCTACCAAATAACAACACCAACTTTATTGTAACACTAAAAAAGTGCTAGGAGATGTTCAATCGACCGTAACGAAATAGCTCTGTGCGTTTTTAAAGGCTCCCGAAGACAGGCGCGACTAGTCGCACGATGTGTCGCATTGCGAATCTGTTTTCATAGATATTGTTCTACTGATATATATCGCAGAATCGCGTCGCACTGACGCGTCGTGCATGTCTACGGCAGCCTTTATAGGCAGAGATGTTCCTTGAGACATCGGAACAACATAAACGACACCTGGTCGACGATTTGTTACAATAAACCTGACAGCCACGCTTAGAGCTATTGTTCACTTGGTTTTAGTGTTTTTATTACACCTACTAAGCTTTTGCGTTTCATTTCACACATGGTGCTGGTGACGGGTCCTTTGTTAAGTTTATGTCTTTTGTGGAGTTTGGCAAAGTCAAGGGAAATTTTATTCATATTATTGGTGATAGCTAGTTGCGGTGACTAAATTATCAAAACAATAAATTTATTTTGGTTATATGTCGGCAATTCATTAATGAGATGTAGGAAAGGTCATTTACAACCAAATGACCCCTTTTGACTCTTACGCAAATGTAAAAAAAAATAGATTTATTTGAAATTTTATATTTTTATTTCATACATTTTAAAATATAAAATTGCTAAGTACCCGAAAATGGTTAACATTTTCATAGGGGTTATGAGGGGTCATTTGGTTGCAAATGACCTCTCGAACATTCCCTTAATGGATTGCAGACATATAACCAATAACCCTGTACACAACTGGACGACGGACGCAAGATACCGTAGAGAATAACAGGAAAGAAAGGAAGTATATGCCCAGAAGTAAATTGAAGCCAGGCTGAAAGTTTGATTATAATGGTGATTGTTTGACTGCAGATTTTTTAAGAATTTAAGATGATATGCTATGCAAAATTGAAAAACACCTTCGTACTGTAGTTTTTGAAGTTTGTTACAAAAAAGCGGAATTAATGTTTATGATTGTTTGTTTGAATTTTATTATTTTACTGCAGGACATTTTTTTCAACAATAATATTATAAATGCAAAAGTGAGTTTGTTTATTTGTTTTTTACGCTTTCACGCTAAAATGGCTGATCGGATTTGGATGAAATTTGGTACATAGGTAGACAATGACTTAGGTTGGGATATAAAATACTTTTTATTCCGATAATCCCCCGCGATTGAGACTAAAGTGGGGTGCAGCTAGTTTACTATGAATATAAATCAAGACCTCGTGGCGAGAATGGGTAGATGGATCCCTGTTTTAGTACTAGTAATAGTAATTTATTTCAAAAACTTCAGTACACATTACATCAATGAGGTCTCAATCCCTGAAATAGGACATTCTGTCAGACAGGGGTCGAGGCTTCTCCAGTTATATGGATCAGCGTGAGAAGGCTTAGAATAAATACAATTAAGTGATTTTTTTAATTATGAAAGTAAAAAGAAAAGACAGTTTTACATAATCAACCCCACAATAAAAATCAAGATATTTAATACCATGGTTAAAGAAGTAAGTACCTGGGCGACCGAGCTCTACTCTGGTGAAAATGGAGAATGCTCATTTAATATTATAGGAAAATTCATACTAATTCCATGCTGCCATGATAGTAAGTCCTTACTAATTCTAAATATTGTTCATTTAATAGTATAGGATAAGATCACCAACGCCATCAGATACTTTGGAATATTCAAATTATTCCTCAAACACCGAACTTTAATAAAGGAAGTAAATTGAGTGTTGCCCAATACCGTGGAACTTCCAACTTTTTAACAAAATGTTCTTTGTTTCCTGTCACTTTTAAACGCGTTCCCTGTAAAGAGGACATCTTAGAAAATTATTTTATTACTTTCTGTTTTAATTTGAGAGGTAGGAATTTTGACCGGGGCGTTTTTGACCGTAGTCAAACTCAAACTCAAACCATTTATTTTTAACTAGCAGCGCTCCGCAGTTTACTTGCATAAGTCTCGATTCCGTGGGAATATCGAGATAAAAATTATTGTATGTGTTAATCCAGATTATGAACTATTTGTGTGCTAAAATTCATCCAAATCCGTTGAGTAGGTTTTGCGTGAAAGAGTAACAAACAAACATCCATCCATCCATCCTCACAAACTTTCACATTTATAATATTAGTAGGATATATTAGGATTAGTTTCAAATAAACCAATTACAGGCCCTTTTGAATTGTCAAGGGGTCGGTCAGTCAGAAAGATGAAGCTAGTTGCCCATTCCAAAAGCGTAATAGTTCCTATAGAGGAGAACGGGTAAGAAACTCCACGGACACTCTCTTAATTTAAATCAATTTATTGCTTACATAATTAATATTAAAATTATACATGTAAGAAAAATATAGAAAGACGTGCACGTTAAAAGCGTCCGTAATCTATACAATATATACAAATAAATAAAATTGAATTTTCTGTTTGTAATGTTAAAATAACAGCTTTTTACTAAATTCATATGAAAGTATATACGGTACATACAACAAAAACACTTTTTTTAAATCTGTTTATCCGTATGTCTGTCTTTCTGTTTGTTCCGGCATATCTCCGAAACGGCTGGACCGGTTTTGACTAGACCACTACCATTTTATTTTTATTTGACAATTTCCCACCCAAAAAACCTCTTATGAACAGTTATGTAGTTCTAAAGAAGTATTGCTCCTTGTCTTTCTCCAATCCTAGAATATAATTTCAAAGTACAGTCGTCCAAGATTCTCAAAAAAGTATGAAGACTTAACAAGTTCAAGAACCCTTAATTCAGTTTTCTCATTCCACTCTTAACACAGCCATCATTAAGTCGTAACCCTATTTAAGTATACTCAGTAAAACACGTTCAATTTGCGTCGGTACCACAGAAAGATGTTCCCTTAGATAAACTCGACGAATTCAATTTTGCCGGGTAAACAGTTTAAAAGCGTTCCGAGTAACGAGTATCGAATGGTAATGGAATGAATTGGACCTAATGTTCACAGTAGCGCTGTTGAAATCGAAAGGGCGTATGTTTGGATTCGTGATATTAAATTACGACTTTAGTGTAGGTAGTAATTGAAATCAATATTGTTTGATGCTGTTAACGTTTTTTAGAGAAATTATGAAAGAAATTATGTTAATTTCTTATAAACTTCTGCCAATTTTGTTGTATTGTGTTACTAAAACATTATTTTGAAATTATGAGTGTCTTAAATTTTCCGGCATTGGTTAGTACGAGTATTATTAAAGAATGTTTGAAAAATCTCTCTTTTTCGCATAATGATGACTAAAAAAATATATTTTTTGTCCTTTTTGTAGATTATTAAAAAATATTGAACACATATTTTTTCTTATTTTACATAATCAAAAGATTACGGCGATTCATTGAGTTAAAATGTGCCATGACATCACGAGGTATATATATTTTATACTTACTTCTGACGTAGCGACCCCCACTACCCAATTTTAATGCGTTTTATCCAAGTCAATTTTTATTAATATGATAAAGCAATAAATACGTGTCTAATATTTTTATATTATCTGACTGAAGGACTAAATAGAATCTCTTTTTTTCTGACCCAGGCATCATCCCTATTCTTATTTAGTTTTCCACTTTATTTTAGTACTTTTCAATTTCTGCTTAACTTCACAAAACGGTCAATATCAAAATATTGCAAAAGCCATACCAACATGCCCAAATTAGTCCGTCGCATAATTCCCAAAAGCGACAAATATCAAATGTGCCAAAACGGGAACGTCCTTTAGGAGATACGACATTTCAATTTCGCACAAACGCAGTGGTAAATGGAATGTGTTAGGCGGAGCGTTCTCTCCAACATGCAAACGATCTGTAACAAGTACTTAAGAGTCGTAAATGATGGCATATGATCGTACGTATCCTTTGCAAAGGAGATAATAGCATAATGACAGATAGACGACGATGATGTCACCAATGTACCGCTCGTTTATGCAAGGTTTAACGAGTTTGTTGTACATATTTTTGAGAACGTTTATAGACGAGAACTAACTGATATGTATTCATATTCATTTAATACAGGTTTTAGGTAAGGTAATAAGGCTCGCGGTTATATAATAACAGCCGCATGGGTCGATCTTCAAGGTTAAACAACGCTTGCTGAGGTCGGTCCGTGGATAGGTGTCCATCAATTATATGCCAAAATAGCTCCGTGCTTCGGAAATAGCGTTGTTATTGATACGGCAATTGCCGTATCATTCCACGATTCTTTTTTTTTTCGGAAAATAGCTGGTTACGGCAGACCTCTCATTGCCTTATCACTTATCACAAAATAAGGCAATTGACTGTAGGTAGAACGAAACGTTTTTTCACTAGCCTATTGAATGAAACGAAAATGAAACTCAAATATCTGTCACCTGGAGAGGCTATGCTCCACAATAGTAAAGAAAATTTTTAGTCAATGTTACCACTAGCCCAGAAATTAAATGTCAAAACTGAAAATGACTTTAAAAAAATATGACAATTGATTCAAAATCAAGGCCAAAATCAAGGATATTGTACAAAGTTTATGGTGCCGTGCGACATGTGCGAGAAGCAAGAATAAGTACACATTAGATAAACATGAATCTAAAGTAGTAGAAACGATAACAAACCTTTATGATAAGAAACAAATGTTGAATATACAGTTTTTAAATATATAACACAATTTAGTTTGTTTTCCCTTAAAATAGGGCAAACCAGACTGTGACACAAGGTAGCTCAGATTTTTACGATAACAACACTGCTCAGAAAGTATGGTGAGTCGCTGATCTCGGCTGCCATTTGTAGATCTTTGACAGTCGATACGGGTAGTCAGAAGTCCGAAAGTCTGACAACTAGTCTTGCCAACAGCTATCGTGTTACCCAGTAACTAGGTTGTGGAGGTCAGATAAGCAGTCGCTTCAAGAAGCTTTTTCGCTTTTTGAATCGCAAAAAGATTTTCTTTCAAAGTTCAAACGAAGTTTAAAAGAGTATGCTAATACATCATAATTTATTATACCAACAAATATATTCTATTTGAAGAAAACTTACAAAATCAGGAAGTAGTTGCATAAGAACTTGAGAACCCCAGTGAAGTAAGAACTAAGAATAACGAAGATATTTCACCACGTTAAAATATGATTCAAAGGAATTCGAGCGAGGTTCCAGTTGAATTATATAGCGTCATTTTATGTAAGTAGTCTAGAAGGAAATACGAATTCACTGGGTGATAATAACGATTAATGCTACATCCAGTTCGTCTGGAAGCCGACCCCAACATAGTTGGGAAAAGCTCAGGCAGATGACGATGATGATCATAATGATGAAGAATGATTTGAGACATATGTAATTTTATAGCATAAGGAAAAGAAGAATTTAAACCATTAAAATAATAATATGATTCAACAATACGCTAATACTTTCAAGCACACAACTCACCACTACTGCACCAGGAATAGGGTTAGTATAGAATTGGCTTCAGTTAGGACTTTTTACGGAAGAAGAACTACTTAGCTTGAGGGAGCGTAGTTTAAAAAAAAACTGGCAACAGAAGAGAAAACTTGAAAAAAAATTCGGCACCGTGATAATCAACGCGTTGATGTCTTTTACTCCACGCACCGCGGTAATCAACGCGTTGGTGTCTTTTTAATGGTCCAAAGATGGTGTCATCACGGTGTCGCGAAATCAAGGGTTTAGTCCCATCTCAAAAATGCCCAATGTACCTAAAGAAGTTTTCACTTCAATAAGTTACCGAAAAAAATAAGAGATTCTTCATCAGTGAACTTATTTAAGAATAGCTTAAAGTTGTATTATGGCTAATTAACAATAATAAAATAATCATTACGCACTGTATGTACTCGATAGATCGAACAACAATATTTATTAGAATATGTTAATACTTAAGATATGTTGTTTAGTTTCCCATTTCAGTGAACTGTTTATGTTTGAGAAATATTTTTTTTAAGCCGAAATACTAAAGCTTTTAGATGTAGGTACATAAATCTCTCCATATAGCTTTAATTTAGACACTTTGACATAATAGTATGATCGTGCTTTGTAATTATATCCTGGATGCTTCGTCTTCATATTATAACTCAAAACAACTCAAACTCAAAGCATTTATTTCAATTAAACCATTTACAGGCATTTTTAAATTGTCAAGGAATCGGTCAGTCAGAAATATGAAGCGAGTTGCCCATTCCAAAGCGTAGCACATACGTAGATTTTAATTATTTAGGCGGCCATAAAGCTATTTTTAGAACAACAATATAATAATGATTTAACCGTTTACTCAGGTAGTAAACAGTTCCAGGTATAAAACGATACCCCTTCCAACGGTCGTCGATGCGCATGAGGCCACCCTCAAGTAGTCGGAATTCGAAAGTCACTTAACGTGTACGTGTCTGTTCTCGACAGCGCTCCCAAACTAACAACTTCTAAAGTGCATAATTATTGTCGGAATAATTGTTTTCAAGTGAAAGTTATGGATTGCAATAATTCAGGTAAGAACCTATGTTTTACATCAATAATATACTTGATTATCGTTTTTCTTAATATACTTTTAATTTGTCAAAGATAGCTCTATCACATGTGATTTTTTTTTTTTGTATTTTAAAAGTTTATAAGGTTTTTTAACTTACTTCAGGGTCCGTCCGGGTAATAATTTATTTATTTCTCAATACTTAACATATTTGTCCATATAACGAAAAAATAATTAGCCGCGGAAACCCGCGCTTTTCAAAATTGAGAGCAACTAAATGTTTCAAGTCAAAATTGAGCAAAATACCATTTTGCTGCTTTTTTATTTTAAATCAATTTACTTTTTGTTTTAGGTCCATCTGGTGCTTCGGGTACTAAAGTAGTGACTCGGAAATAGTAGTTTGACCAGATACAAAAACAAAATTTCTCAGTGAAAAACTCAATTTTTATGAAAATTATCTCTTAAATCGTTATGGACACATACTAAAAATGACAATGGTAGACGGCAAAGTGTGCAATGCTGCCCTGCCACAGGCACGAAATCAACCTCGCAGTGCTATATCTGTGGAGCTACATCGAAAAGCTTCAACGACTTGAGCAAAAGAAACGAAGTAAACCCCCAAGCTCTAGAATTCGGCTTGTCAGTGTTGCATGCTAAAATTCGGCTTTTCGAAAGCATACTCCACCTAGCCTATAAATTACTTGTAAAAGAATAGAGAGAGAGAGGAGAACCGAAGAAGAAAAGGCATTAAGACAACGAAAGTCCGAAATCCGAATAAGATTTCGTAACGAAACTGGACTACTCATCGATATGCCAAAGGCTAACTTAGGAAATACTGCAATGATGGCAACACAAGCAGGAGGTTCTTTGAGAATCCGGAACTGGCATCTGAGATCACAGGAATTAGCTTTGAACTGATCTATAGATTCAAAATTATATTGGAAACAATGTCAAGTGGTCATGAAATTAATGTCACAAAATATGACCAATATGCTTATGATACTGCGAGATTGTACGTAGAGCTGTACGGGTGGCATCCAATGACTCCCACCATGCATAAAATATTGATTCATGGTGGGAAAATCATAAGCAGTTCGCTACTTCTTATTGGCCAATTATCGGAGGAGGCTGCAGAAGCCCGGAACAAGCATTTCCGGTCATACCGACTTAACTTTGCTAGAAAGTTTTCGAGGGAGGAATGTAATTTAGACATATTTTTAATAGGCTATTATTAACTTCGGATCCCCTAATTAGCTCCAGCAGACAAATTAAAAAACCTCCTCGCAAAGCATTCCTTCCAGAAACAATAGAAATGTTGATGTCTGCCGAACCAAATAGAGAGTCAATGGAGGAATGCTCTCAAAGTGACAGTGGTATTTAGTTTTGTTTATGTTTATATAGGTGTAGGTTGTAGGTGTAGGTGTAGGTGTAGGTGTAGGTTGTTTATGTTTATATAGGTGATGTAATTATACCTTACTTTTATTCATTTAAAATATTATTTGAACTTTGTTTTACTTTTTTGAAAATTGCTACTATATTTGTGTATAAAACTTGTGTAGGTAATTAAATAAAGAAAAAATATTTTTGAACTGAAAAGGGTTTATTTTAATTTAATATAGTATGTGGAACTAATTAAAACCAAAAAATATTTTTGGCCGCCTAAATAATTAAAATCTACGTATGTGCGTAGTAGGTAGGTGCCTATGGAGAAGAACGGGCAAGAAACTCCACGGACAGTCTTTTAAATAAAAAATTGTTACAAAATATTGGTTACATCATTCATGTTGAAATTAAACACGTAAGAAAAATGTAGAAAGACGTGCAAGTTAGAAGCGTCAATAATAAAAAGATAAAACAAAGAACAATTCAATAATTAAAATTTATAAATTCATTAATAAACCTTACCATAATTGTATAGTACCTTAAAACTTTTATAAAGAGGCACATTACCAGTTAATAGACATAATAACGTAGGTACATTCATTTACCAAAACGTAACATCAATTAAAATCATAACCCCGCTATCCCACAAGCGTATAATCCCCCGGAAACATCCAATATGTACACAAAATATGAGAACGAAATAATATCTCATCATATAGAACATTTGAAAAGCAGAGTTGGTATTTAATATCCATACAGTATTCGCTTTGGATACGTCCTGAAAGCAAGGCTCAAATTAACGCGTAATAGCAAACGTCGTGTTTGATACAATAAGCAGCTTATGGATGGATGTCATTTAGGTACAATCGAAGATGTAATATGCAATACAATGAGATCTACCCTGACGACTGTACCATCAGTATCTATGATAATACAGTATTTCAACAAAGCCACGGGTCTAGCATAAATCCGCCGAGTAAACGTTACGTAATTTAGTACGATTTCAAAATTTTAAATACGCGTTTCTCACTTAATAATATTTACTTGTTATTGTGCTTTTCGCAAAAATTAAAATCAATATGCTATGAGACGTGTCAACCGATAATGATATTTATTTCTGTAAATTGTTGGTTTAAAACAACACTCATACACTTCAAAAATAATTTATATTTTAAAACTAGATGAGTTCGGTGTTTCCTAATAGACTACATTAAGAAGAAAGACCAAAATAAACTCAGAGGTCACAGTCTTTTTTAAAGTCCTGACAATACATAATCTTGGTCAAATCATAGGAGAATCATGCAGATTAATGTCTGAAATAGTCTTTTGACGAAAGAACCAACAGATTTGAGTGAACCTGTCCAGTTAGTGTACGTATTTGTCAGCAATCGTGTAGCTCAACTGAGAATTTAATGAGCTCAATAGTTTCTAGCTAGCTAGCAAGTAGCATTTTTTTTTCGTTTGCACTAAAAGCTCATAGACTTTCACTCATATTAATAGAGGAAGTTATGTTTTACTATTTTCAACTGCTGCTTTATTGGTATTAATTATATTATTCTTTTGGTATCAGTCTCAGCAAATTTACTCTTTTTATGTGATCGATGAAGTTTCATTGGTTGCCTTATATAAGAAGACCAAGTCTAAAATGTCGTTTTGTAAACGCTGGTACTGTACATGGACTTAAAATATCTAAAAACGATGTTATAACCTAAAAATTAAATACACAATAGATATAGATAATGAAGTTGAAGTTTCAGAATTAAAAGAAGACAAAACAATTCATGTACCCGCAAATAAAACTTACGAGCACAACTTTAATACACGTACGACTTTTCCTGAAGGAAGCGGTTCCCTGGTGTCGTCAAATTAACATTGCATTAAAGTTTGTTTCCCAAATCTTGAGGAGATTATGCAGTCTTCTGAAATATTCATAAAATGGCTTCGTAACATAACTTGGAACAAGGTTAGAGGTAATTATGCGTAGATTATATTACAAATTAGATGGGCTTTTGTTTAAAAGTTTGTTGGAGATGCTACCGAACCTACTTTTTTGTTATCTTTGCTATGAACTGATGTTCGTTAAATACAATCTTTATCAAATCTTTAGATGATGTCCACTGCTGGACAATGGACTGAGAGACTTCAAAATAATCCTGGTTGCTAATGTGATCCCCAATTCGTCAATCACTTGTGGTGTTTATAGCAATTTACCAGTGTCTTGTCGACTCTTCTCCGTAGATAGGTAACGACCAATTGAATCAGAGCACTTAGCATCTGACGCTTCATAAGTGTCCATGTAGGTTTCTGCGGACTAAAACATTTTAAATTTTGATTTTCAATTTGAAACGGATGAATCATATTAAGATATGTAGTAGATGATCACATAAACGCTATAAAATATACTGTAGCCGGTAATAATTCCCTAGTAGAATATATCAAGACCAACTTCCTCATAAATAAAGCCTTCTGTTCGACCTGAGACCTGAATGGTTCAGATTTTTGCTGAATGATTTATTTAGGGTCAGTGCTACTGCCCATCTCATTTATTTGATTAAAGATCAACTGACTGAAGAAAAGGTAAGGTTGAATGTCCTTTATACTACTCTGCTTGGGAAATTTTATCTGGAGGCAGTGTTGTCTCCAGGCCGAGTAAGCAATAAGCAAGGGATTATATACTTTTCATGGAAGTATATCAAGTAGGAGTAGGCTTTATACAGAACTATATAATTCCACGGCTCCGCTCGCCAAAACTTTAGCCAAAGAGATAATTACTATTTAATTATTTAATGAGTTAATAAATATTTTCAATGTGTTTGTTTGTAATGTCAAAATAACAGCTTTTTACAAAATACATATGAAGTATAAACAGTACTTATCTAACACAGTTTTAAAAAAATGTCTGTATGTGTGTTTGTTCCGGCTAATCTCCTAAACAGCTGGACCGATTTTGACGGGGCTTTAACTGGCAGATAGCTGATGTTATAAGGAGTAACTTATTTTTGAAAAAAGATTAATAGTCCACATGGGCGAAGCCTAGTTAATCTTTCATAATTATTCGATAAAATAATTTACAAAATAGATAAAGTGTTGTTAAATTTTTAAACGACGACGTCTCCTTAATACTAACCGGTAGATATATACAAAAATGTATTTCGAAAACTATTCTATACTATTATATATGTCGCAATCGAGTCGTATCCGGTACGCCAGCGCCATCTGATGGCGCTCGATGGAGTTGGTGTGGCGCGCGCTAACGATTCTTGACGACAGTTCTCGGTTGGCGGGTGGCGCGTGCGAATCACTGAACCATCGCGCGTTCTGGGATACATGCCTAGTACCTAGTTAGCTATACGTGCCTGTGTTGTGTTGTTACTGTGTTATAACTATTGAATTGGAATTATAGTTTGATTGTGTATACGAGTCTGTTTTCTTTATTCAACACTACCCACCGACGCCCACAGTTAAGAGGACCAAGGATGAGTGCTAATGATGATGGAATCAGCCCTCCTCCGTCATATATAATTTTTCTATCAACACGATTTATAAAAAAAAAAACTGGTTTATCATAATACCACGCAGTTTAAGAGCAAACCGTGATTGAATATTGTAAATAAAGTTAATAATGTCATCAACATTTTAAATCAAATGAGTTTTATAAATTCAATGCAAAGCACAGCGCGATTTCCGCACAACAGCAAACAGCATGTTCTACGGATTGCTGCTTCAAGTCTGTATGTGTATGCTCATGATTTGTGTGTATGTTCTACGACACAGAATCCTAGTGTTGGGCCGTGAATGTGAGATGTTTATTTATTTACCTAAGTCATAAATGTTGCTGGTGTTTATGAGATTCTGTGCGTAGAGGTGCGAATAACATTTTTAATGCCAGTGCCATCAAGTTTATGGCTAAAATGTTTCTTGGGGTATGTAGTTTGCGAGTTGGCGTGTATTTTGAAAAAGTTCTTATATTTTGATGTATAATAAAAAATAAATTGTCATAAACTTCTTATTAGTATAGTTGTTCTCATAAAACTATATCCTCATTCATCCAGTCAAATGTTTTAAAAATCTTTGTGACACTTATTTTTCTGAAAATGGTTAGTACAAAATAAAATAATAAAATATATTAATCTACCTAGCGTTTTCCCAACTATGTTGAGGTCGGCTTCCAGTCTAACCGGATGCAGCTAAATACCAGCTACATGGAGCGACTGCCTATCTGACCTCCACAACTCAGTAACTAGGTAATACGATACACCTTGGTAAAACTGGTTGTCAGACTTTCGGGCTGCTTCTGACGACCCGTAACGACTGTTAAAGATGCATGAATGAGAGCTGGGACCAACGGCTTAACGTGTTTTCCGAGGCACGGAGGAGTCTCGGTATGTAAAGATGGTCACCCATCCATGGACCAACCCCGGCAAGCGTAGCTTAACCGGATGGATCAACCCATGCGGCTGTTATTACTTAGCCACGAGCTCTTCTAAAAATTTGTTGATACAAAATACAATACGATTAATAAATCACTACAAGAACAGCTTACTTTCAAAATGAACAAAACAGATAAACCACTAAAACCGAATCAATCGGAATCCCGTTAGCCGCAAAACCCAATTCTTTAAACTAATCAATCTTACGAACCAGCAACTTTTCCAAAACTTATAGTCGTTACTGGGAAACTTCCAGAATTTGTGGTGTTAGTTTTGGTCGAAACGAAAATGTACAAAATGTAAACTAACAGTGAAAAATTACTTCTTTTACTTACACTTGTTTTTCTTGTGGCATAGGCAGTGAGGCAGGTAAATATTCATTTAATTGATTGTGTTCATTAATTTATATAAAAAGTCCGGTCTTTTTGCCAGAAAAGGTTGAATTTCGAATATTCCATTGTCAGAATAATCTCAATGCGACCTCCACAACTCAGTAACTAGGTAATACGATACACCTTGGTAAAACTGGTTGTCAGACTTTCGGGCTGCTTCTGACGACCCGTAACGACTGTTAAAGATGCATGAATGAGAGCTGGGACCAACGGCTTAACGTGTTTTCCGAGGCACGGAGGAGTCTCGGTATGTAAAGATGGTCACCCATCCATGGACCAACCCCGGCAAGCGTAGCTTAACCTGATGGATCAACCCATGCGGCTGTTATTACTTAGCCACGAGCTCTTCTAAAAATTTGTTGATACAAAATACAATACGATTAATAAATCACTACAAGAACAGCTTACTTTCAAAATGAACAAAACAGATAAACCACTAAAACCGAATCAATCGGAATCCCGTTAGCCGCAAAACCCAATTCTTTAAACTAATCAATCTTACGAACCAGCAACTTTTCCAAAACTTATAGTCGTTACTGGGAAACTTCCAGAATTTGTGGTGTTAGTTTTGGTCGAAACGAAAATGTACAAAATGTAAACTAACAGTGAAAAATTACTTTTTTTACTTACACTTGTTTTTCTTGTGGCATAGGCAGTGAGGCAGGTAAATATTCATTTAATTGATTGTGTTCATTAATTTGTATAAAAAGTCCGGTCTTTTTGCCAGAAAAGGTTGAATGTCGAATATTCCATTGTCAGAATAATCTCAATGCAATCTCAATTTTCTTTCTCTAATAATTTATCAGAGCAATTGGCGTTCTTTTTTTTAAATGGGAAGTTATCAAATAACTTTTCCCGCTCTGGGCGGAGTGGGATATCAGACTCTTACTGACTAAAACCCACCCGTGTTCCTTCAGTTGCCATGTTGCCAGGGGCCACGGTATCCCTTTCGGACTTTCCCGCGACCCCAGTAGGCATCGGCTCTAGCGGATCCCGTCAGTTCTGCAGACATCTCTTTGAGGCGCGCGTGGAACACAACGCGCCATCGACCCGGGCCTGGTCCTTTTCGGACGGCGAGCTACCCATTGCTCACCGTCCGCAAACCCGCGCCTACGGTGGCCGGGAATCGGCCTGCGACTCCCGACGCCCAGGGCCTCTGCAGCGGTGGTTAGGCGCGTGAAGACGCGAAATTTGCATACCGCTCACGCGCTTCGCCTCCCCCTTCGCAGAAGGAGGTGACGGCCTCCCATGCCTTCTCGCTCCATACCATGGCCTGGACCAGGGCCGGTCGCGAGATATCACTACCGCCGATCGCCTCCACGAGGACACGGCGGTGCCCCGCCCAAACCGGGCAAACCTCCACAGTATGCTCCATCGTGTCTTCCGGGCAATTCACACAATGAACTCCCGAAACAACCGTGTCCGGTGAGGACCTGCGTCAGGCGGAAGGTGAGGATGCCGTGGCGCCTCTCCAGCCACTTCTCAAAGAGAGGACTTATCGCCGCAATTGTGGCGTGCCCGCGATTGGCGTCCTGAGAATTGAGCCTTGAAGATGCAAATTTTATACTAACACAGCGCACAGTTTCGATGATTGCATTTCCACTAAGTACTAATTGTTGGAAAGTTCATTAATGCATAAAGCGCCGATTTATTCTTCTTACATACGTACGTTAAAATTCATACACTTACCACTTCTCTTACGAGTCCATGTTTTTCTTTTATCACCGGATTAGCATGGGAATCCACGTAACATCTTTCGAGTACATCTTTGGCACACACCCAAGGTTTAGCGTGTAAGCATCCAATATGGAAATCGTATTCAAATTCCTAGACTTGATCAAATTACTCCACTTTGTTACAGGAGACTTGAAACGTGGCAGAACCCGCAACGGATATTTCGACCTCACCGTCTTGCTAAAGATTATCTCGAGAATCAATTATCGATAATCTGAAGACAGGCCTGATTCGATTGTTGAATGTGATCGAATAGATCGGACCAAACATGAAACTGTTACATAAAGACAAATAAGTGATAAATATGTGAGTGTTGTGAATAATGGTGATGAAAATAAAATAAATGTGGATTATATTAAATAAAATGAATGGTGCATCGAACTGGTTGGCAGAGAAGAATCAAAAATGATCAAAATGACACCCCTACATTCAGTGTTCATTTGCATAGCACTGCATTTCATTGGTAAGTGAATATTTTAAAACTCTTGGAATATTTCCAGAAACTTATAGAATTTTACTTGACTACACGAATGTTCCAAATCAAATAATAGTAGAATATTTTGATACCGAACGAAAGCAATTTATTGTTGAGATGTTAAGTGTTTACTCTCCTCTGTTATTACCAAGTTCATAGCTGCGTTTTAATTTTGAAATTTGTATATTTTTAGTAACAGGAGCTATCTGATTCATTTTTTTCATACTGCAGTTTTATTAAAAGTGTATTTTTTATAAGCTTTCAAAGTTATTTCAACACATTATAACGATTTAAAAAAATCCATTTCTTTTGCAAAATTTCTATAGGTAAAGAATTTTGCATTTATAATTCAATTCTACGTACTTTTATGGAAAAATATTAGTTAGTTTAAGTTGCTAGAATCCTAGACGCTTCGTTAGCTTCCAGATGTTTTGCTATACATTGTTTTAACGTGGTTCTAAACATCTGTGTTCTGGCTGCTATTTAATTAATTAATGTACCTTTAAGTTTAGCTTAGTACGCACTAATGCGCGTACTAAGTGGTTTTTTAATTGTAATTATGAGAGTGTCAATGGATTGTAACCTTAAATTATTTATGTTAAAGAAAGCGATGAATCTCTTACGGCTCAATTCACACTGAAATGGCAGCGGCCAACTGCGACGCGGTGAGCAGTTTTAATGACAAGGCATTATAAACTTTATGTGCAAAATAAATAAAATATTGGTACATAGAAAAGATCGCGTCCATCGCTGCTCGCGCGACGATTGCTTTTGGTTAGCACGTGGTGTCGACTGTTGCCAGTTATTATTTGTTACATACAATTTTTTTGAGTTATAGAAAAATATCAGAATTTAATTTAATTTAAAGATGTTTTCTTATATGGGTTATGTGGTACCTGAAATAAATGAATTTTAATTTCATTTTTTAATAATCTAACGAAGGTCCATGTGTAGGAAGAAAAGCTTATCCATCTTGTTTATATTCATCATATTCTTCTTTATTTCCACTAATAAAAAAAAAAACACAGAAGATTATACACTTTTATCTCCAAGAAACTCGCAACAATTTTTCCAAATTAAACAAAAAGCATTGAAGAACACAGCAAAGCAAATAACGCACAGAATAAAAGCTAAAATGATCCTTCACGTAACACAAATCCTTACATTTTAAATCTGAACGGGAAACGTGTTCAAGTGTCCAACGAAAATTCCATTACCTCAATGTGTTTTGAAGATTCTCCAACATCTGTGCAAAAGAATATACAATCTTTGTACATTGTTAACATTCACCACAAGATGCTGGTGGCTCATTATTGCTTAAGAGTATTCGTTTGTTCTCTCTTGTTTACTTTCCCTACATTCTTTTTTATGAACAACTCCCTCAGGCCTACCTTAAATTAAGACCTTATCTTCCGAAGTATTTATATTTTCTTTATTCTCGTTTCTTCGGGATTTATTTGATTTAGATTAATAAGGCCATAATTAGTTTTCTTTGGCTTCGAGTTTTTGTTAAGTGGTGGTAGATCTAATTAGTTGATAGTTTCTGGATCGTGAATAGTTGGTTTGGTTTGATAAATTGCTGTTCTTAATAGGATTATAACAGGGCCTCGTGGATCATTACAAAATAATACGTACTCTATTTAGCGAAGGACCAACATATTTTGGCCCTCCCTTTACAGAGTTATTGGTAAAACATTAACAACCTCTTAAGAACTAATTGTACTCATCTTTATGAACAACTGATATTAAGGAACCTAACTTGAAATCGCTGAAAAAAATCAGCTGTTCTTTACATTTATGTTCGCATTACTCGTCAAAATGTATTTTTTTTCGCAATTTCTGGTTTGTTCCCATACTAAATGTTGTTCATAATGATGAGTTCAATGACCCCTTAAGAGGTTGTTACTGTTTTATGAATAACCTTGTCTAATTGAGTATTACTAAACTGAAGGTGAATGGGCAATATTCACACCTATAAGTATTATATATAAATGAAGGTACAATAACTATAAGGAAGTACATTATTTAATTAATAAAGAATCAATTGGCTTCCAATGAAGATCTGTAATTCTTAGAAGTAACAAGCTGTTGTGCTTTCAATAGAAAGATAATATTAGAGTTAAATGCAAGACCGGGAAATATATATTGGAATTGGTATGAATAATAGATGAATAATAGTGGTTATTGGGTGGTGTGAATAATAGACTAACTGCAATTTCAACTTTATAACTTTAGAAATAAAAACTAAACACAAAGGTGAAAATGTAATATGGTATAGACCACTAAAATTACGATTGCGAATAACACACACTTTAAATTAATTTCATGCTTTCATGTTTGCAAAAACGGTTTAAATTGCTGCCAAAGTAATTTTAGTTCATAGTTTGGAATTTATATTTTAACTTTTCATTCAATTAAAGCTAGTGAAGAGAAACGCCTAATAAAACCCACAAAACCAATGCAGATTCAAGAAAACGAAACAAAAGCCAATCGATTATTTAATTTGAGTAACTGATTCGGCGTACAATATATGACTTTGACCAAGAACATACAGAGGTAGTCATAACGATACTACATATTTTTCAACAATAAATTAATCATTATATTCAATTTGTTTCAAACCGCATACCACAGATAAATCAATCAACGTAGAATTATGCTTGTATTCGGTACTTCCGATAGCCAATTTATCGGTACAGGTCACGTCGTGATAATTAGCCTAGTGATTCGTTGTTTAAGTTAGCCATATAACCAGGATGAGGAATTATTTTAAGAACTAATTTTATACTTTTTGTTGTGCCCTACAGTGTCCGTAGTTGTTCTTTGGCTTTAAGCCATTGTAACACCTTTATACATTACTAGCTGCACCTCGCAGTTTCACTAAATGATAAACGATAAATGATTTTATTTCTGTAAATAGGTTTGTACAAACACTTTTACACGTCAATCATATTTTAAAAACTAGATGAGGTCGGCGTTTCCTATCTGACTACTCTGAGAAGAAAGGCCGAAACAAACTCAGAGGTCACAGTCTCTTTTAAAGTCCAGACATAATCTTGGTCAGATCATGTGAAGACCATGTAGATTGGTGTCTGGAGTGGTCTTTTGAGGAAAGCATCACACAGATTGAGAGGGCCTGTCCAGTCAGTGCACGCATTTGTCAGTTATCGTGCAGCTCAACTCAGAATTAAGGAGCTCAACGATTCGACGAACAATACCAAAGACAGGACATTTGTGTAGGCCGCATAAATTACTCAAAACTGTCAGACTATAATTAGAACTAAGTGAGAAAAAATTAAAAACAAAAAGAAAAAGGAATGACCCACATAGTCTTTACATTCACAATAATTTAAATAATATAATACTTTAAAAGTATATAAAATTCATTAATGTCAATGTGTATATAAAAACCAGGAAATAATCTTGGTCAGAGCATTTCATTTGAGGACCATGTAGATTTGTGTCTGAAATGGTCTTTTGAGGAAAGAACCATACAGATGTGAGTGGACCTGTCCATTCCATGCACGCATTTGTCAGTAATCGTGTAGCTCAACTCAGAACTTAAAAGGAGCTCAATGATTCGACGAACAATACCAAAGAAAGGACATTTGGGTAGGCCGCATAAAGTACTCACAACTGCCAGATGATCATTAAAAGTAACTGAGAAAAATAAATATATATATATATGACCCACATAGTCCTTACATTCACAATAATAAAAAATAATAAAAAAATATTATACTTCACAAAGTAAATATTCATGTCATTGTGTATATTATTTTAGATAGACTCTCAGTACGATACTTAATAACACTCTCACGGATCGGACAGGGATTTTTACATGTTGTATGTTGGTTAGCACAGGAGCGTGGGGATTGACACAAGAAGAGAGAGTCCTATGCCCAGCAGTGGGTGAAGTCGGTCTGTGGATGACGACGATGATGATCTTTGTGTTTCTAGGGTTCCGTACCTCGAAAGGAAAAAACGGAACCCTTTTAGGATCCCTTCGTTGTCCGTCCATCTGTCTGTTTATCAGTATGTCAAGGTCCTTCTTCTCACGAAAGCGTGAAAGTATCAAGTTGAAATTGATATCAAATACGTAGATCTACGGTCCCTTCAAGCTTTTAAGTCAATTAGAAGCTTGTTTATTTTATAACGATATATTTTGATACTCACAAATAAATCAAAATCTATAGGGCACTTCCCGTTGACCTAGAATCATGAAAGGAGATCATTTTGGGCTAAATTATGAAATAACGGAATATAACTTTTTTTTTGTTTGGCACTTTCACATCTAGCCCAAAAATGTATGGACGGTGAATAATACTGTGAGACCTTGCTTCTTGTCAAAGGAGATCCCTTTGACAAGAAGCAAGGTCTCACAGTAAATTTGAAGTTTTATCACATATAATTTTTTTGCAAATTTTATTACAACCTTATGCAGTTGGAGAATTGACCGTGACGTATATTGATATATAGGAGAAAATATTTTTCAACTATAATTTTAAGTTTATTTTGGGAAAAAATAATTCTAACTACGGAACCCTTCATTGTGCGTGGTCCGACACGCACTTGGCCGGTTTTTTATAAGTGATAACCAGTAATTGCCAATCAAAAATCAAATCAAAATCTACCGCGAACTATTTCACAAATATTTTACCAATGAATCACTAGAAAAAATGGATCACCATTCTCTTCGACAGGTCAACAATCTGATATAATTTATTCTTTATCTCTTCACAATATTTTATTCAAATAATGATACATCGAGTTATTGAAGTGACTTTGTAGGTCTTATTTTTATTTTTTTTTAAACTGAATTTTGTATGATTTATTGGTCTAGTGGGTAAAGGACAGTGGTAAATATTATTATTGTGGTAGATTTTATTCCAAAAAGATATTTTGCTTCGCAAAAAAAAAGATTCAAGGGACCATCACGTAACAGAACGACTTGATGAAAATAGATGAAGTAATAATCACAGCGCTCAGAAAGAGAAAAACGAATTACCACTAATAGATACAATATTACTAAACAAGATCTAATATGGAGCTTTTAAAACCTAAAATAATAAAACCACTGATATGTTTTACGAAGAAGGAGAGCATAAAAGAGAACAATCTGCAGCAAAGCTTCGACAGCAAATATTGGATAAAAGATACCACACTGCATAAACAGCTGCCGTTTACTGTTCCATATAAATGGAATCTTTCAAATCGTTCAATGTTTCCGTGGAGTATCCATTATGTTTATCCTGTCATACGTGTGGAGCAAAAATTTTCAAGTAGTTGCATTTGTGCCCGGTTAATAAATATATCAATAGGCTCACTATATCGTCATCGTCATCGTTAGCTTTGTTTACAAGACTCAGAATGCGAAGCATTACAGAGTGCTCTGCGATCGAAAAATTTGCTTTGTCTCCTTTCCTTAACTATTTTTATTATTACACTCCTGCTAGTACAGAGAACCTACAAAGTCAAAGTCAAAACATTTATTTCAAATAGGCCCATGTATGGCACTTTTGAACATCAAAATTTACAGAATAATATAATTGATTCTAGTCGCCCCTTCCAAAAGGTAGTTTTCGTATGGAGAAGAATGGGCAAGAAACTCCACCGTTACTCTTTTAAAATGTTTTACAATAATTTGTATTAGTACGTACATTAGTTAAATAATTATATGTGAAGACGATGCACCTAGAATAAAATTAGTATACCATAATAGGTAAAAAGAATTAAAAATGAAGCAACGACAGATAATTTAATTATATGATAGATACATGGTGCTCACATATTTACAAACATAGTAAAAGTAGACGATTTTCCTAATGTTTTTAAAATTAATAAGTCAGTGTGTAAGGAAGTAATCACAGAATGTAAAATCAATGTCATATAATACAAAATTATAAATTTAACAATTAAATTAGCAACCTGTTTGATTTTGTCTTGATTCTAAATTGTCCTATGGAGCAGGACCAGCATGTTTCCAAGCACTCTTATCTTGGATATAATCCTCTAATTTGTAATATGCTTGTTTACAAAGTGTACTTTTAATCTGAGTTTTAAATTTTCTTTCATTTAATTGCAATATGTCGCAAGGTATTTTGTTGTAACATTTAACACAGTACCCCATAAAAGATGTATGTACTTTAGATAATCTGAAAAATGGTTGATCTAGTTTATCTTTATTTCTAGTATTAAAATTATGTCTTTCACTTATTTTATTAAAAAGATGTGGATTTTTCCTTACATACATAATATTTTCATAAATGAATTGGCAAGGTACCGTCATAATATTAATCCTTTTAAATAGTTTCCTGAGAGATTCGCGGCGACGTAGATTATAAATGACTCTGACAGCTCTCTTTTGTAAAATAAAGATGGATTCAATGTCAGCAGCCCGACCCCACAGTAAAATGCCATACGACATAATGCTGTGGAAGTAGCTAAAATAGACCAATCGCGCGGTTTCTACATCTGTTAACTGTCTTATCTTTCTAACAGCATAAGCGGCCGAGCTTAGCCGCCCCGCAAGAGATGTTATATGAGGTCCCCATTGTAATTTCTCGTCTAGCGTGATTCCTAGGAAAATCGTTTGATTAATAAATTCCAGTTTTTCCCCATTCAATATGATGTCACATTCGCTACTTCTAACATTAGGTAATTTAAATCTAATGCATTTGGTTTTTGTTTTATTTAGTACCAAATTGTTTACCGTAAACCAATCTTGGACTTGTAGAATAGAGCTATTAACGTCTTCAAGATTTTGTGACCGTCGGTTTATTTTAAAGATTAATGATGTGTCATCTGCAAATAACACCATCTTCGGTTGATTTTGAAATAATTGGGGTAAATCATTAATGTAAACTAAAAAGAGGAATGGACCCAATATCGAACCTTGGGGAACGCCCATTGACATTTCAGACCCTAATGAGTTTACGCCGTTTACCTGAACTTTAACCTTTCTATCTTTCAGGTATGATCTAAGTAAATCAAGAGCTGTATTCCTAATCCCATAGTGCTCTAGTTTCAGCAGAAGTGTCTCATGGTCTACACAATCGAACGCCTTCGAGAGGTCGCAAAAGATTCCATTGGCATCTTGTGCTTCTTCCCAGGCATTAAAAATGTTCTTTATTAGGGTGACACCGGCGTCAGTGGTACAACGCCCTTTGGAGAAACCGTACTGTTGTTCATGAAAGAGGGAATTTTTATTAAAGTGAGGTAACATTTGATTGATCATCAACTTTTCAAACACCTTACTGAGCACTGGTAGAATTGATACAGGCCTATAATTGTTGGGTTCTTTACTATCACCAGATTTGAACAATGGAACTACTTTACTGTGTTTCATGAGATCCGGAAAGACTCCTTGGTCTATACTGGTGTTAAATATGTAAGCTAAATAGGGCGCAATGGTTTCGATTATAGATCTACAGACTTTTACAGACATTCCCCAGAGATCTTCTGTTGATTTAATTTTAAGATCTTTAAAAGCTTTTATAACAGCCTGGGGGTTTGTATGCTGAAACCTAAACTCCAAAGGGCAAGCCTTCACATTCTGTCTAAGTAAGGCAGCAGAAAGCGCGGGTGAGGAATTTAAAGCTTGAGTAGTTTTAAGGGGAATATTAGCAAAAAAGGATTCAAATTCTTGAGCTATTTCTATATCTGAGTTAATGGGGCCATGTGCAGTCTGTAAATTAAATTCAGTATTTTGCTGTTTCTTCCTACCTGTTTCATTATTTATTATTTGCCAGGTAGTTTTTATTTTATCATCAGCTGATTTTATTTTATTGCTAATATAAAGAGCTTTGGCTATTTTGCACACACTTTTAAAAGTTTTTGAATATTTTGCAACATACTTATGAAAGCTTGTATTATTCATATGTTGCTTTAGGCCATAAAGTTCAAATAGTTTTTCCCTGCTTTTACGAATACCTGGAGTCGCCCAATCACTAAATAAGAATTTTGTGTAAATACTTTTAGTCTTTTGTGGAAAAGTGTCATTAAATTGCGTGTTTAATAGTAAAAAGAACTCGGCGTAGAACTCATTTGGGTCATCTATATTATTAAAACTCTGAACACATAATTTATTGGCCAAAGAATTATTTAATTTCACTAAACTTTTACATGTAATTGGCCTAAACCTTATTTGAATTTTTTGTAAAGGTATGTAGGAGCAAAATGTTATTGTTTGTCCACTGTGATCTGATGGCAACTTATTTACAATTTGTTTGTGTAGGTAATCACAGTTACAAAAAATATTATCTATACAAGTGGCAGAAGAAGCTGTCACTCGGGTTGGTTCAATAAAAACATTTGACAAATCAAATGACCTAAAAAGACTTAATAATCTGACAGTGTTCGAGTTATTTTCTAATAAGTTAATATTAAAATCACCACATATGATTATTGACTTACTACTAGTACTAAGTTTTTTTAATACATCTTCCATCACAGAATAAAACACAGATAGATTCTGGTAACTTGGAGGTCTGTATACGCATACAGACCTCCAAGTTACCTCCAAGTTACATGCTTATCGAGCTCAACACAGGACAATTCAATGTTGTGTTCAACAGACAGTCCGATGATGTCTTTTTTTTCTTTCGACTTTCTAGAATTTTTAATCAATATTAATGATCCGCCATGTATCATACATTTTCGACTGAAATGGCTAACTACACAATAATTTTCATAATTAATTGACATCACTTGATGATCTTTTAACCAATGCTCTGTTAAACAAATTACATCAAACTTGGTATTTTCTAAAAACAATTCTATTTCCAGTAATTTGGAAGAGCAACCTTGGATATTTTGATTAAATAATTTTAAAGTATGTTGCACTCCCTTTTGGTTTATTATTATGAGTTATATTGCCAGAAGATACCATTTTATTATTCTCTAATAAGAATTGGTTAATTGAAGGGGTAACTTCTGTTGTCTTACTGCCTAGTTTAAAGAATTATCCGAAATGACCTCCACAACTACAACAGAAGAATCTAAAATGCCCGTAAGAGTTACAGCAGGAAAGGAATACCCTATCTGACTGGTAGTGGCCTCCAAGTATGTTGTTATTGTAGGTGGATCCTCCTTCGTACATGGTAAAACATAATTATTCACTATGCTGTTAGTATAACTAGACAACATAGATTCGTCACTAATACTACACTTTGTTATATTATCTATAACCTCATTAATATTATATGCTATCAACATAGCAATCAAATTTCTACATTCCCAAGACAGAGATAAAGTTCTCTGAGTTAACTTAAAACCACTAACAAACTGGTTAGTGTCAAAATACAATAATTTGTCACTATGACAACATGTCAGCCTGTGAATAGTATTATTCAACTTATAAATGTAGTTATTTTCATCATAGGATAAAGTATCAGAATAAGGAAAAGCACACAACATGAGCTTTCCTACATTTAATTTTAATAAGGTGTCCACACCATCCACTATGTCCTTTCTGGTAATACCAGTACTATTACCTAATAATAAAACCATTGTAGAATAATGATCTAGGTTTGTGTTTACAATTCTTTCTTTATTCTACTTAATTTATATACCATTGTATAGATAATTTTATGGAGATTAATACCATTCTTTTCAAAAATTGATTTAATGCAGCAGAAACGACAAAGAACATCAAAATAGTTAAAAAAAATTCACGTTAATCAATGTATGAAACCTGAACCTGAACAGTGTAGCTTACGAGAAAATCAATTAATTGAGTCATTTTTTTATAGATTTGTTTCAGCCATAGGAGGAACCCTATTGAAAATGGCTCTTTTATTCAAATAAAAAACTAACTAATACAATATCTATATCTACAGGGTGTCCCGTAAATAATGGATCAAACGTAACGGGTAGGTAGCTTACCTCATTTCCAACAACTAATTTGAACAGTAAAAAAAAAAACCGATAAGGTAACCAAGATATTTTTTTTTTCGATTTTTATTATTTTCTGTACCAGTATTCAGTGTTTTTAATGCTGTTGCTGCAAATGGTATCATATTTAGGTGCGATTTTTGTCAAACATTTCTAAATAGTTTACTAATGTTATAAGATACCATTTTTTTAAATAACATTTTATTTGCCTTAGAAAAAAAATCTTGAATTGAAAAGTTTTGTTTTTACGATGAAAATGTTTTTACGATGAAATGACCAGAATTGGAAAAATTCTCCTGTAAAAAAAATGTATGACACTAAAGTGTACCATTATTTTAAAAACTTGTAAAATTACTAAGGTTTGCAAATTGGTATAAAACTTACGTCTAGTCCTTGCGGTTACAAAGATATTGCTATGAATGTGATGAAGAAGACAGAACAGAAATTAAAATGGTACAATCTAACTTTTCTTTCTCGTAATGGCTTATGCTTGTAATCTAAGCATGTGGTTAAGCGTGTAGCGTAATTCCGAGCCGATGACGTCATCTGTGTGTGCTTTGCCTAACGATTTGGAACTGTTTGTGTTTTGGACGAATGACTTGGCAATCCTACGGACTTCGAAATCAATCGATTGTGTGAGGTTGTACGTGTGTGCAGTAGTACGATGCCTCGAGTACACGCCACGAGAGTATGCCGAAATGCATTTTATCTACGGAGAAGCAAGAGGTAATGCCAGGGCGGCCGCAAGATTGTATCGTGAAAGATACCCGAACCGGGATCGACATCCCGACTATGGCGTATTCATTAGAGTGCATAACGCGCTTCTTGAGGGAAGAATTCTTGGCACCGGAGTTGGGGGTGCCAGTGAAGGGCGACCGTCACAAGTCAATGACGAAATTATTATTCGAGAAATCGAGGAAGATTCGTCGGTCTCAATTCGCGTCATAGCGCAACGCACAGGTATTCCAAGATCGACGGTACATCGAGTTCTAAAAAGGCACCGGTTGCACCCATATCACGTGCAACGTGTTCAAACGCTGACGTCACGTGATTACCCGCAAAGTGTAGCATTTTGCCAAAGGATGCTTAGAATGATACGGGCGGACCCACAGTTTTTTAATAAAATTTTATGGAGTGACGAGTCTTGATGCCGGCGAGATGGATATCTCAATTTGCATAATTTGCACAGTTGGCAACTGGTAAACCCACATTTGATGCGAGAGGACAGGAGCCAACATCAATTTAAAATAAATTTATGGGCAGGAATAATAAATGGGCAAACATAGGGCCCTTTGAACTACCAGCAACTCTAAACGCCGAATACTATCTCTATTTTTTAAGGAATGAGTTGCCAACGTTATTAGAAAATATTCCAGAAGACGTGCGGCAAGCAATGTGGTTACAAAATGATGGTTGCCCCGCTCACTATGCGACGGCAGTAAGGGCGCAACTCAATGAAACTTACCCTGACAGATGGATCGGCCGATTAGGACCAATATTGTGGCCTCCGCGATCTCCGGATTTAAATCCCTTAGATTTTTTTTATATTATGTTTAAAAGACAAAGTTTACAAACAACGAATAACGTCGGAAGAAGAATTACGTCAGCGCATCCAATCTGCTGTATCAGAAATAAACAACAGCCATTTTGTCCGTCGGATAAGAGCTTCCTTTATTAGGAAGTGCAGACTTTGCATTCTCGTAGGGGGACGTCAGTTTGAACATTTACTGTAAAAACAAAATAAATGATTTATTTGTATTTTTTTTTAAATTTAACCTCCTAATTTTTTTCATACGCTGAGATACCTAAACATTTTTAAGAAAATAATTGAATTGTGCACACTTTTTCAAATTTTATTTTATTTCGTAATTTGGCACCTCTGTCAGATTCATAGCATTATCTTTGTAACGACAAAGACTAGGCGTAAGTTTTATACCAATTTGCAAACCTTAGTAATTTTACATGTTTTTAAAATAATGGTACACTTTGGTGTCATACATTTTTTTTACAGGAGAATTTTTCCAATTCTGGTCTTTTCATCGTAAAAACAAAACTTTTCAATTCAAGATTTTTTTTCTAAGGCAAATAAAATGTTATTTAAAAAAATGGTATCTTATAACATTAGTAAACTATTCAGAAATGTTTGACAAAAATCACACCTAAATATGATACCATTTGCAGCAACAGCATTAAAAACACTGAATGCTGGTACAGAAAATAGTAAAAATCGAAAAAAAAAATATCTTGGTTACCTTATCGGTTTTTTTTTTTACTGTTCAAATTAGTTGTTGGAAATGAGGTAAGCTACCTATCCGTTACGTTTGATCCATTATTTACGGGACACCCTGTATATTTCCAACTTCAACCCTCTTCCGTTGCCTAGCAACCAACAAAGCAAACCTAAGTAAACTTTGATAGTACGTAAATATTGCGAGGTCAGAAATTTTGCCCAAATTGATGGGTACAAAAGTAGTCAAAACATACTTCATGAATTGTCGTTTAAATATTTGTGTTTTTAAATGAGCGTTAAGAGGCGTGCACTTTTCGATTTTCCATTTTTTTTTTTTGGTTTTTAAATCTTAATGGATGTCCTTCGTCCTTTCGCGGGTGGGTAGAGAGGTCTGCTGACAGGCCCGGGGTGATTTTAGTCAGTAATTGTCCGAACAATTTCTGACTAAAATCACCCCGGTGTTCCCTCGCAAACTTGCGTCGAGTAGCTACAAGTGTAAATGCGACGTCCGCTGCCCCGGATGGTCACGGCCCGCACTCTGAGGGTCCCGTCCCGTAGGCGGAGTAAAGTGTTGAAACACCCCCGTTATGTCTTAGAGAGGCGCGCGTGGTACACTACACGCTGCCATCTCGAAGTCATCTTTATCCCTAGCCCAACCCTAGTCCACTGTTGGACGTAGGGCTCTATTTGCTTTTGTCTCCTTGGTATTTTTAGGGTTCCATATCTCAAAAGGAAAAAAGGAACTCTTACAGGATCACTTCGTTGCCCGTCCGTTAGTCTGTCAAGATCCATTTTCTCAGGAACGCGTGGAGGTATCAAGTTGAAACTAATATCAAATACGTAAACCTATGTTCCCTTAGAGCTCTAAAAAAAAATCAAGCAAGTCAGCGCAATAAAAAAAAAGGATTTTTGTGACACATTTTGATACTCGCAAATAAATCAAAACCTACGGAATACTTCCCGTTGACCTAGAATCATGAAAAAAGGGAAATGCCCATTTGATAAAGATGTTTTGGCCAAGTGACGCTCATGAAAGAAACAAGTTATAGGCATTAGGGTTGAAATTATAGATAAAGAAACAACCACTATTTTTTACATAGAACTCGGTTGGTCTCTTATAAATTAAAGGTCAATAAAAAACATAATTATAGTTTTGGTACAATCCATTCTGCAATTATAGTTCTTATTTTTATGACCATTGTGCCTGTTTTGCATTGGTATAGATAATGAATGTGTTTTCTTAATATTTATTGACCACAGATTACACAGTCATATATGTCGATGCCCAACATTTCGTTCTTGTGATGTAGAAGGCTGATGTTTATTCCTTGCCAACGTCCAACATTTGTCACACATCAGACCATTATCTGACACTGAATTGCTTATTGTCATACAAATGACTTATACCTATTAACTACTGGTGCATCAAAAGGTCTTTATGTATAAATACATTGAATGACATCGGTCTCTTGAAACCATTTTTGATAATCATACAAATCATTACTTATGTCGCATGAAATATGTGGCAATGGTTAGAAAAAAAAACAAACTTCAATTATTTATTTCTATGGTTTTCGTAACACTAACCAATCAAATTATTCAACATCAACGACGTATACGGAGCGAACACTACTAACGATCGCACCACCTTTTTTTTTTTTTTTGAGGGTGGGAAATCATCAAATAACTTCTCCCGCTCTGGGCGGAGCGAGAGGGTGTGACAGACTCTTACTGACTAAAACCCACCCGTGTTCCTTCGGTTGCCCTGTCGCCGGGGGCCACGATCTCCCTTTCGGTTTTCTTCGCAACCCCGGCAGGCATCGGTCCTAGTGGACCCCTTCAATTCTGCTGACATCTCTTTGAGGCGCGCGTGGAACACAACGCGCCGTCGACCCGGGCCTGGTCCTTATCGGACGGTGAGCCACCCATTGCTCACCGCCCGCAAGCCCGCACCTACGGTGGCCACCTGGTTTCCCCGCTTCCGTTTTGGAAATTTCGACCTAAGAAATGAACCCAAAATGTGGTTGACCGAAAACTTTAGTCGACAATGACGAATTAAAGGCGATTGTGGAAACTGATAATTCTCAATCTACAGCTGAATTAGCAGCAGCTTTCGATGTTAGCATCAAAACAATACTGGTCCATTTGCGTCAAATTGGCAAGGTAAAAAAGCTTGACAACTGGGTGCCCCACGAATTGAATGATCGCCAGCGTGAAGAACGCGTCGAGTTGAGCCTAGCACTGCTTAACAGGCACACAAAGGCATATTGAACCGCATTGCTACTTGTGATGAAAAATGGATTCTGTTCGACAATCGCAAGCGCTCAGCAAATTGGTTAGATCCTGGTTCAGCACCTAAACAATGTCCCAGACGAAAACTGACCCCTAAAAAAGTGACGGTCACTGTGTGGTGGTCTAGCGCCGGTGTCATTCATCACAGCTTCTTACCAAACGGGATGAGCATTACTGCAGATGTGTACTGTGAAGAACTGAACATAATGATGGAGAAGCTCGCACATCTCCAACCAGCTTTGGTCAATCGTTCAGCTCCGCTACTCCTGCACGACAACGCGCGACCTCATACTGCACAGCAGACGGTCGCCAACATACAAGAGCTGGGGTTGGAAGTTCTCCGTCATCCACCGTACTCATCAGACCTTGCCCCTACAGACTTCTACTTTTTCCAGAATTTGGATAACTTCTTGGCGGGGAAAAAAATCAATAACCGAGAGGCAGTTCAAAATGCCTTTGAAGACTTTGTAGCCACCCGTCCAGTAGACTTTTTCAAAAAGAGCATCAATAAGCTACCACCACGACGTTGGCAAAAATGCATTGATTGCATGGGTAATTACTTTGATTAATAAAAATAAAAAAAATATAGAGAAACAAGGGCGTTAACTTATTTCATGAAAAACGGCAATATCATAGGTAAAGACCTAATCGGACTTCCACATTGTCTAAATAAATAAAATAAAAAATCTCTTAAGTCTTCGTATATCCAGGCCACAGTTGACATAGATATGGCTCCGTGGTAAGCTGGTAAATTCGTGTAATTCAGGTTCTATATTCGTGTCAGGTCCTTGGCGAGAAACAGGTACAATATCCATTGGCAAGCTGATGTCGTCGTGGGAGGCGGGTAAAAAATCCAATGAAAGCCAAGGTCGTCATCGGGAAAGGTTACAGAGTCCATAATCGTAATCAAAATCGTCGGAAACTCAAATAGAAAAACGCATTCGTAAAAATACAGCACCAAACATGTGAAATGTCAATGTCAATCAGTTGTCAATTACGATTATTATTGCTACGTCAATGTCTACGGATGCGATATGACATCGATTTTTCAAAAATTCTATATTAAAAAACAAACTAGAAAAAGAAGAACTACTACAAAAAGAAGCCCGAAAATGAACAAACATGTTTTTTTTGTCTCTAAAAAAAATATCAAAAGCGTAACAACTGACGTTGACGAGACGCTGGGACAGTTAGACCAGATGCTGCACAGCTTAAATGGAACCTCTCGGCTGGTTGGCGTCGGCACGAATTTGGACAAGACGAAAGTCATGTATCTACAATTCTCATGTTTTGCCAAATGCAATCCACATCAAAGGATTGCTTCTCGAAGGAGGCTTCACAACGAAGGAGTACGTCTACCTAAGGCATATCTTAAAAAACCTTGAAAGAAATTGACACGTGTTTCATCTCTCAACGAGGCATCTCCAGGATGACAATTGACTTGTTACAAACTCGAACACGGCGTGTTGCCACACCAAGCACTGAGCACAGTCAGCAGACTCGAGTTCGCAACAAGTCAATCGTCATCCAACGGCCTTAAAATGTTGGCTGGGACAGACTGGATGCAGAAGGCGGAGAAGAGGGTGTTGTGGCGCAGCCTGGAAGAGGCCTAAGTCCAGCAGTGGACTGCGATAGGCTTAGTTGATTGTAACAACTACATAATAAAAAATCTTATTTTTGGTTTTAAGTGTATCAATTTTTTTCAGTAAAAGTTGCCATCCTTACTTTGCTGACAGGATTGACCAACAATCGGAAGTTTTAGATATGGAAATAAAGATTGTCTTGATTAAATCGGCTTTTAATTCTGGGGGTTTCGTTACAAATAAGTAATAGCAATATTTTAGTTACTAAATGGGTACTTTTTGTATTTACCACATTGCTGGACAAACCATGGCCAAGAATGGACGTTTGAATTTGGCAAGAAGCAAGGTGTCACAGCATTAATAAAGGAAAAAGTGCGAACATTGATAATAATTTGTAGTTTAATAATATAAAAAAGCGACTGCATACTTACATTTGCAGTTGGAGAATTGACCGTGTATCGGTTTATGGGAAAACATGTTTCTCAACTACTTAGTCAAGTTTAATCTTGGCATAAATTTATCCCAACTGCGGAACCCTTCATTGTGCGTGGCCGACACGCACTTGGCCAGATTTTTTAACTAATTCAGGTTCTACCGGCGATGGCAAAGACGTCATCCTTCCACTTCATTATAAAGGACTTATTACATAACTAGCAAAACGTGGGTGTATTCTACAGTATACAGCTCTGTCTGCTTCGGGGAGTACGAGTGTGATGCTTGTTTGTTTTTGGTATTTCAACCTATTTTGTCTATTTTTTTTGAAGATCTTTGCTTACGCACTGTTTACCAACCTTCCACCTTTGAGAAATAGACCTTTGCCCAGTCTTTATTTATTTCAAGAAGATCCAATTACGAATTGTCTGTCATTGATAAGACAGGTGCGTACTGAATAACTAATCATGCGGAACCGAATTCGTCCCTATCCAGTTTATTTTTTTTTAATCCCAGACCAAAAACAACTCTAGAAGATTGTACCTACTGCTTCATTTCTTATTTACTACAAACAATTTCGTTTATTTCTTCTATTTCATCAAATAACATACATCTCAATAATGAGGACTGGTAGACCGAATCAATTCTTGTTTATTTATTTGAGGATTACCAACGAGAGATAATGAGATACTATACTAACTTTTGCCAGCGGCTTCACCCGCTTGGATGTCGGAAATTATCTCACGGGAACGGACTACCGGGATAAAAGTATCCTATGTGTTAATCTAGCTAGGTTATAAAGAAAGAAAGAAGGAAAGAAAAATAAGTTTATTTGTCACAAAGGCTCGTGCTTAAAAAAAAAATATTACTCGAGTAGCACAATAAAATAAAACACAATAGATTTAAATATAATCACGAGCACAAAACAGAAAAAGTCGGCAGTTGCTGGCACGTCATGACTGTGACAAGAAGGCTTCCACTCAGCATGATGCTGTGCTATGGGGACCCACAGCACAACGCTGATTTTCAGTGGTCACTAGAAAAAGACTTACGGAAACCAAGTTAGGTTAGGTTAAGATAAGGTATCTGTTTACCAAATTTCATCCAAATCCGTTCAGTAATTTTTGCATGAGTGACAAACATCCATCCATCCTCACGAACTTTCTTTATAATATTAGTAGAATAGAAGGATTCTTCTCTGACTTCATGCTCATACGTGATTAAATGAATCGAAATATACGTCGCGCCATTTTTATCGCCTTTCAGCTATGGCCCTTTACGTCATCGTCAATCGAATCTACATTGTCGTCATGAATTGGTTTCCAAATGACAAAACGCTAGCGCTATCTTTTGTGACTACCCCAAGCATTTTTGCATCTATTATCACCTCTTTTTTTCCTCCTTTTTTGTTCTTAATGAACCAAGTCGCAGAATATGGTCGATGAGGCCGAAAAATTCTGGAGCGGCGCCCGCGTATCGGAAGACGTAGTGTTAGTAGGACTCCTACAAGGTGAACCGACGACCTTGTGAAGACCGCAGGAATCCGCAGGATACGAGAAGCACAGAACTGATCGAAATGGCGATGCTTGGGGGAGGCATATGTCCAACAGTGGACGTCTTTTGGCTAAAACCACCAACCAACTTAATCATTGAAATGATTTTTGTTTAAAAATCTTTTTTTTAAGGATAGACGTACCTACTCATAGGGTGCATTAAGAAATTCGTCGTTGTTATGTAAGACGATAAAAATGGCACGGCATATACAGAGTAAGTAACCTATGGTTATGTTTATCCAAGCTTTCTACTTAATAAGTCCGACAAAGGAATAGGAATTGTTTATTGTGACATCGTAAACGGAGCGTTTATTTTGTTACATTTATAAAGACATAATTTGGGCCCCATTTTCGGGGTACTGTGGGAATAAAAACGTTTATACGTTACTTTGTTTTAGTGTTAAATGTTTTGGATTTAGAAGAGGTTTTTTGTGGAAAAATTTAAGAGTTTTATCATATTTGTCTGTTGTTACATTTTATTAACAAGAGTTTGTTAGTGATCGCAATTTAAACATTTTGAATGAAGATAATTGGTGTAATTAAAAAAAAAAAATAACTGTGTTTTATTTATTTAATAACTTTTAAACGGTTAAAAACCAATAACAATAATTAAAAACACGTACAGCGTACCCATGAAAGAGAAAATAGAAAATTCTTTCTTCCGTTCATGTTTTTTTTTAAGTTAGATGTCAATATGCAGAGATTGCAAGTAGGAAAACAATTTCAGTAACATTCTGCGGTGTTAATATATTATATAGGATGAATCAATAAAGTTGAGATACGCTTGCCGCGGTTGGTTCTTGGATGGGTGACCATCCATTACATATTAAGACCCGTCCGTGCCTCACAAAACACGTTAAATGCTCGTGCCGACCAACGCGATATCGCGGGCGCGCCCGGGACGAGCCGCGGGCGCTACAGGCAGAAGCGACCCGCCTGTAGCGCCCGCGGCTCGTCCCGGGTGTCATTCGTAGATTTTTAATAGTCAAGTCGTTATACGAGTAATGCGAAGCCTAAAAGTCTAACAATCAGTCTTACTAAGGGGATCGTGATAACCAGTAAGCAGGTTGTGGAATTCAAAAAGGCAGTCGCTCCATGTAAACATAAAATATACTGGTATTCACCTACGTCCGGTTAGACTGGAAGCCGACCGTTGAACACAGTTGAAAAAAGGCTAGGCAGTTTAATTTTTTGTAACGAAATATGAGCAGACAGTTCGCAATTTTCCAGACAAAATAAAAGTAAAAAACGCCTTGAAAATATAACTTAATATTTTCAAGTATTTTATTTTTGCATACTTTTAGATAATAAAACACTTAATCTTAGAGGTCCCGACTCCAAGCTATAAATCTTGACTGTGGCTTAGAAAAGGTATCGTCCTAATCTACGTGTTAAATGTGATTATATATTTTATTTCTGTGTGTAGGTCAGAAAAAATATACGTACTGTTACAGTCGTCTAGTCGTAGAAAGAAAGAGACATAAATTTCTGGTCTTTTCGTACGAAAATAAAATATTTAGGAGTTTTATTTTGGTAGTTTTTCTAAGCACGTAGAGACAATTTAAGATTATTGTAGTATTTAGTACCATTTTTATAGTGCTTCAGTGAATGAAATGTGGTTTACGATTAATACCAAAATAAAGTTCTCTCTTTTATAAATAATCATCTTATCTAAGCCTGTCGCCATAACAACAATGTTAACAGCATTGTTGTGTTTCGGCAGTTAGAAGTAAGATAGCCAGTTCCTCTGTGGAATGAGGGTTCCGGGGGAAGCTCGCTTCCAATTTCGGCCTGATCATCACTTACCGTCAAGTGAGATGTAGGCTGAGAACTTCCCCGTAGTGGTAAAAAAATAGTTAAGTGGCTGCTCTAAGTATTCACCAATTTATTTGAAACTTTATTGTGCCACTGCTAGCGAAGATCTCCTCCATAGCTGCATACTATTCCGTCTACGTTGCATTCTCTGGCCAATCTGTCATAAACGCATCAAACTCATCACGCCGCATTTCCTAGGCCTCCTTTGGCAACGACATCCGTCTTCTGCCAAATCTGTTCACGTACTAAAACAATAAAATAAGTTGCATAAGCATAGCATAATCAGCCTACATAATATTCCCACTGCTGGGAATCAGGCTTCTTCTCGATGAGAGGGAACGGACCGTAATTCACCAAGTGGGCCCCGTGCGGGTTGGTAAATGGCAAACGTCTTCGATTTTTTTGGTTTTAGGACATGTCGGTTTCCTCATGATGATTTTGTTTACCGTTTTAACAGCAGTGGTGATAAAATAATTTACACAAAGTTAAGCGCCTGTCAGGGTTCAAACCTACGACTCACAGCTCGTAAGTCGTGGCCATTCCCACTGAGCTACCACTACTCTCAAAATACGCTGGTCCTTATCATAATTATAATTGTTTATTTCTACTATAAAAACAACCATTAACAACTGCGTGAAATAGGGAATTAAGTTTAATGATCCTTTTATTTTTAATTTACATTACCGTAATGCTCACACGGGTCCAACTCATAGCTGAAAGATATGAGACACGTGTAACTGTTGGAAGGTAGCACCACACCTAATACCGAATAAAATCCACAGGCCTCAAACAAAAGCCTAATAAAAATACAAAATAAACCGACAAATTTCTATTACTCCCTTTGTTCAAGGTTCCTCGAAAAGGCTTTTGCTAACAATCATTTGAACAATACCTCAAATTTTCTTTTTTTTCCCCACTCTATTTTTTATTCCGTTCAACCGTCTAGCCTCGTGTATCTGAAAAACAGTGACCTACTGGGTATAATATTGGTCCTTAAGTACGAAATAGCGTTGGTTTGTTTGATGGTCCAATGGATTTTTTTAATTGAAAGCTATTGAGGGTATAGCTTGAAGCTTTTATCATTATTGTCAGCCCGTGATCGCTATAATGTTGATGAATTGAAAAAGTCTTATTAGTTACAAAGTGAAACCTTAACCTCATGATTGAGAAGCGAATCCTTGCGAATAAAAACAGCCTTGTTTTCGAAAATTTTCGAATTTTTGTAACATTTTTTGATTACTATTGTAGCTATTTAGATTGTCACCCTCTTCTACACTTTATGTAGCTCCCATTCGTCAATCATAAACGTTTTCTAAAATTATCAACAAGTCATCCTGATAAAATAACCAAACAAGGAAAACATAATTACATTTACATCAAAAGATAATTTTAATTACATCAGAAACATAATTATTGTAAAAACCTTTTCCAACCGCATGTAAATCTTTTATGAAACACAACACAGGAACACCCATATGAAAGCCCCCAATGTAGCTAATAATAACATTCCACAGTATTGTTACAGAATATAATATAGGTACAGAAGGCCGGCTCCGTACAACGATCGAAAACGCACGCACACATAGACACGCGTCTACGTAGAGGCTAAACGTAAATTCGTTCAAAAATCCAAATATTTTATTTCACATAAACTTACATGGGCACTTATAAAGCATCAGAAGGTTCCAATTGTTTCCGATGGAAAAGTGCCGGCAATAAACTCCACAGTTACTCTTTTAAAAATAAGGTTTAGTCCCATCTCGAGATACACATCGAAAAATGGAAACACAGTATCTTTGTAGTGAGTAAATCAACTTGATTATTTATTAAATCAAAATATATTTTTCAAAAGTTACTGCTTATAAAATAAGTTTAATTTAAAAATACTAGTGCATCGTGGACAAAGTAAAATATATCTATGGAACTTTCACAGATAAGCCCTTGAATCGCTCTAATTAGAGGCTTCATTATCTCTGCCTTGGCAGTAACTTGGGAAATCTTAAAATATATGCAAAAGTCAACGGTTCGTATGAATAATCATTTTAAAATCTTGACAGCAATTTAAGTAAAAACATATTACAAAAATCAACAGTTAAATGTATAATTAATAGCTTTATCAGTATATCAGTACCAGTATCATCGGGACGTAGGTTTAGCACAGGGTGCCGAGATGGGAATTTTTCTTAGGCATGATAAATAAATTCATGGGTGCCGAGATGGGACTAAACCAAAAATAAATAGTTTTTACAATGATTTCAAATTACAGTGTTAATGTGATGGGAGGACAGTGTAGTCCCGTCAACTGTCTATTCGATTGTTGAATCGAAAACAAAACTATTCTGTAGCATTTCATTTAATGTTTTATGACAGGCACAATAAGTATTACCCAATAATATGAATAAAGTGTTAAAACTAAGCTAAAATTATATGCGAAATGAGTATTTTCCATGTTTTCATTCGAATTTACGTTACGTTTACTAAGCGCGTTCGTGTTAGGGTAACTGCATTCGTCTGAGATCGGTGTACGTTCTACCAAAGAAACGCATATCTGTACACTGAAAGGGCTATTCTTGCTTGCAGTGCTCGGCCGCTATTATATCGCTTATCTACGAAAAAAAGGGTCGTGTGCACGGGATTTTGTTTTCAAAATGCTTAGATATGCGTAACCCCGATGGTACTTTATGTGTGGGTGTGCCTATTTTCACTCGAAATACATTATGAAGTCTGCCTTCTGAACCTATTTATTCTGTGGTATTGTTCCAATACGAAACTGGGTACGTCTCCCACGTAATTAACAGCATTAAATTCACCATCCTTCTTAAAATTAATATAATTACATATTTATGTCCTTTTGTAAAGGATTCCCTTGTGCCAAGGATATTGTTATTTCTCATCCCAAATTACCTCCCGGAGGTCCAAAAGGATTTTTGAGAGCAAAATCGCGCGGCTATAAAGAAAGGAAAGTGTTGAATAAATAAAAAAGCTTTCATTTTTATTGCGTACCATTTTTTGGTACACCTACATTTTTCTTTGGCGCTTAGAAATGACTGGGTAGCGTAAACTTCTTCTGCTCACCATTACAGGGTGACTTATTATACTTATTTGTCTTCTTGTACTTTTTATTTTATAGCTGCTGCAGGGCTATGAGTATCTAGCAGTCCTTTGCTGTTTCGGTTTTTGTTGTAAACATGATTATACTGCAAAGATTTTCTACTAGTCGCTTCATCGTTTTCTTTAAAAGCAGCACGTTCTGAATCTTGTTATTATTTTGTTTTATTACAGGCTTAAGCCTCATTACACACAATCATACACGGTGCAAGTTTATTGCCTATGGCATAAAATTGAAGCAGCAATACGATAGCTGCCTAGGTAAAAAAAAAAGAAATTCTATTTCGTCCGTCTTTTAGGTAATAAAAAAATATTAGACACGTATTTTTTGCTTTATCATATTAATCAAAAATAACTTCTAAAACACGCATTATGTTGGGGAGTGGGGGCTGGCTACGTGACAACTCGGTATAAAATCTAGCAAGGCGTGACGTAATGCCACATTTTAACTCAATGTATCGCCGTAATCTTTTGAATACGTCAAAAAAGAAAAAATACGTGTCTAATATTTTTTATTAATCTCCCTTCCGGACAAAAAAAGAAATAATTTTTTGGACACAGGCCTATTGACTGGCACCGTCTAAACAACACGTACAATTGTTGCACTATACGGCCAAGTTAGTTGCGGTTCATAGCTGCTATAAGGTGTAAACAGCACGTGTAAAATCACATTAAATACTTGAATCAATTGTACAAGGACATGCAACTCTTTGTTTAGACGAGGCAAAACTTGCATGCAACAATCGTTTTGCAATTATTGCCTTATTGTAAACAGAAGTTGCATGCAATTATTGAATGGCAAAACTTGCATCCCATTATTATACGCCATTTTATGGAAATCCCATGCGTGTAAACACCTTGCATACAATTCTTGAATGGCAATAATTGAACGTGCTTTATGGCATACGATTATTCCTCTTAAACGTTCCAGAAACTTGTACCGTCTAAATGGGGCTTTATTCACCTGTATATTATTTAAAAACCGATCGTTTTAGATTATGCACTTTTAAGTAAGTTACTTCCTTGGTACCAAGCAAGACAATAATAGGCTGATATTATTTAAAACATTAAATAATATCAGCCTATTATTGTCTTCAACAAAGGCCTCTTCTCAAACAAAGAACATAGAAGCATTGATCACCACGCTTGTTATTAAGCAAGTTAATTGCTAATGAATTTAATTGAAAGTTGAAAATAAAGTTCCTTTGCTAGAAGAATCTGGGACCAGGTTTCCTAAAATCGGTAGTCAAAGTATATAACGACAGTTGAGGTTAGTACAGACCTCAATTTTCGACGATGATTTTTCAATTCAAATTTAATAATGTTATTCAAATGATAATAGTTCGAAAAATTGTTGAGATATAAAGTTGAAATCTCTTAAATACAGATGAATGTGTTACTAATTCCCTTTAGTGAGTGATTGTGTAAGAATTTAACCTGAACAAGGTTTGTTTACTCTTTCATCAGATACTTTTGCAACGGAGATTAAGAGTGTTTATACTAAAAATAGGCAACGTCGCAAATAGCCCAGCCCATCCTTGATGTGCTCCCTCCGGTTGAAGCCCTACGCCGAGGTTCGTGCCCCACAGGGGGTGCCCTTAGCGAGCGTTCACCTAGTTTTACTTAGCATAGTTGAATAACCCTTGGCTGGAGGTTTTAAGTGTAGCAGCTAAGGCACCGACAGGAAAGCCCGGTTAAGTAGTCATGATCTCAGAGGTCAACTACGAGATGCCCTGCATAAAAAAAAAGTCGCAAATAGCTGTAAAATATTTCGCTGTTTTTATTAATTTGCCAATATTACTTGTATGGAAATAAGAAATATGGCTAACTAGTGAACTAAATTATTGTTAAAGAAATCCTAACACCGAATATTTAGTTTTAGATTAAAAAAAAGGATTTGGAAACTTTCCAAAAGTCTTTTTTACACCTAAAACGGTTACAACATCAAATTTAGTGTTATAATTGCAATTCATTATTAATATTATAGTTCACTAACTAGTTAACCATATTACTAAATTCCATAGAAACTGGCAAATTAATCAAAACAGCGAAATATTTGCCAGCTATTTGCGACGTTGCCCAATTTTTGTATAAACGCTCTTAAACAAATAGATACCTAACGGAAAGTATTAATCACTCTTTATTCTATGATACACATTTATTTTAAGTTGATTCAATTACAATTATTGTTTTTAACACCTCACTTTATTCTATATCGCCCTCTAAACATTCAGCCATACTGGTTCTTCAAGACTCCTTCGTTTTCTCAGTGACTCAGTCCTTCACTTCTATTCCATTCGTTCTATTATTATTATTTTTTGCTATAATTCCCACATAGCAAATAAGTACCAAAACACCAGCCCAATAGATATATTTTAAGATACTGATCCCGAAGGGATGATAAAGATTAAGAGCAAGACGATGTATGCTTTCCTTACCTTCCGTATACACGTTTAAGGCTTTACCGTACAAAATAAATTGGGGCAATAATCGGAACGGGAAATCGGTTCGTTTGGCGCAATATCTGTTCCTCATATACAAACCTGGGAATTATAAATATTGTACGATTGATGCAGGAATTACTTCCCATCCCTAGGAATATATAGGGATAAGTGGAAGGAACGGAGGCCTTTGCCCAGCAGCGGGACACAAAAGCCTGATAATAACATGCTTCAGTAGCCATTCGATTAAATAAATATCTTCTATATCTGCCACCAAGCAGCGTCGCTGTGTACCAGTTTAGAAGGTAGATCTGGGTGCCGATAGAATTAAAGGCACATGAGTTTAAGGGGTAGAGGTAATTCTTGAGTGGAGACCGTGAATTGGCAAACGTAACGTAGGACGCTCGGTTAGGTGGAGCGACGATCTTCGCAGGGTGGCTGGTAGCTGCTGTATAAGAGTTGCCGAGAATCGATCTGAATGGCGTGCAATTGGAGAGGCCTATTTCCAGCAGTGGACTGTTGTAGGCTGATGACGATAATGATGATGAGTTTCTTCAGGTTTTTAAACCTGAAACCTGAAGAACCATCTGCAATACCGCGGTAGGTGCGTACCTACGATGACTCTGGTATTGCAGATGTCCATGGGCAGTGGTAACCAGTTACCGCCAGGTTCTTCGCACGCTGGTTTGCTACCCTATAACATAAATTCAACTTTCAGTTGCAAATGTTGTTATTTGTCTAATTGTCATTGGGTTTTCCCATCAGGAATTTCTCGGTAGCAGCCCTGAGCCCTGATTTGTGTTCGGATGTCAATAGGCTCGCCCCATTACATGAAACTTAAATATAACTGACAAAATGTGCCTGTACTATAGGGTTACAGGCGTCACGGTATGTTGTATTTTATTATATAGCTATTTGCTTTTTTTTATGTCTTGACGCCTTACCCATTTTGAGAGGCGTGTACGCCAACGGATCAATCAATCAAATCCTGACGATTTTGTGTTCATAACGGTTGTGTAACATTTTTATTGTAGTTTATGTTGTATCATCCTTAAATTATGATGTTATGAAACCCTGAATGATGAGTTGAGAAATATGGGAAAGAGGTCAAATGATGGCAAGTGTGTTAGTAGAATGTGTAACAGCATGGATGAAGTGTTGGTGTTTGGAATTTTATATTGTCTAAGCTTATAAAGTAGGTAATATAGTAGGATAGGTAGGATAGGATAGCAGGGTAGGTGACTGCCTCGTTGGTCTAGTGGTCCCAAGCGCTACTGCTGTGTATAAATGTGGGTGTAGGTACCATGGGTACACCTCTGCCTAACCCTTCGGGGATTACAGGCGGGATGTCATGTTATGTTATATAGCAGAATTATACCAGATTACACAAATCAATCGATATAAAATGGTGTTCCACAAATTGAATATTATCAGGATTTGCCGGAAAGTAGCAGTTCATTGTGGATGTAGTACGACAGCGGCTCCTTTGATATCATCTTCCAGAAGACAGCCGCCACGCAACCATCAATGCGACGCTCTACTAGTGACAGTCACCAGCTAGTGTTAATCTTATTTGACTTATCCGGTGATTCCAGTAACTTCGTACCAAACTAGATGGCGCTACTTACTGCGCCGTCAGATAGGTATAATTTATTATGATCAATGTCAATTCCTAACTGGTAATTTTATTGTGACGATATCTTTAAAATAGGGATAAAAACTGCCACTTGGTCACTTCAGATGGCGTTGTTATCCAGTGTCCAATAATTTGACGACTAGCTATCACTATCCATACATTTTTTGTAAACAAGCGACTTCTTTTACGCATAATTAATTATTGAGCCCTGTTTATTGCAAAAATACGGTCACCCATGTATTGGCCAAAGATGTTAAGAAAAGAAAACTGTGGGAGAAAGCTCTCCAAAAAAAATTGGAACCCGATATTTCGTCGAGACTATGTGCTACCTTTTTTAAACCTGAAGACTTTTATGTGAGAAAGTGATGTACAGGTGGTGCTCCTAAGAAAACAATCTTTTTTCATTACCGACAGGCACTTGTGATGTGATATTACGTAAATTATAGTAAAGTATGTGTGTGTTTAAATTATTATATTATATCAGCACTAGAAGTGCTATCTCTGAGGTTTTTCAGTCAGAAAGATCATCCTCGAGTTGGATTTCAACTTTGATCAGGTTATTTCTGTCGTACGCCTCCAGTATTTAACAAAAAGAGAACTCAAAATTCAACAGACACAAAATAACCTATAAATATAAAATGTTCATAATTTATTGACTTTTCCACTAAAGCTGCTTTTTTACCAGTGGTAGACGCTTCCCCTGTCGTTAGCTCATTCTATAATGATGGTACACTCCAAGTCTCATACATATTTTTCTAGTTTATTTGTGATTTATACAAAAGTAAACATAAACACAAGAATGAAGGTTTGAAGACGGACTACTGTGCTGCCATCTATGATGAGCTTTCAGTTTTTAACCCCATTCTTCTAAAATTCTGATAATCCAGTTTTTAAGAACGATTTTTATATTTATTAGCAGGCAGAGAAATATATTCACTGTTAGTAAATTTACTTTTAGAAATAAAGAAAATATCGAAAACGATAGAAACTCCACTGTGTCTGGTTGAACATCCCGTGAAAGTAATAACATTTAAAAAAAGAAATGTATCTCATCCATTGCTCGTTGTTCAGTGTGATCGTATGTATCATGTTACTTATCTACGTGCTTTTCTGTATGTGAAAACCGTTTTATTGGTACATTTCCACAGACAAATTCTTTCTCCTTGCTGTCGAGTCATTTGTCAATCTTCATTTTATTTAAATGCCAAAAAGGTTTTCGTTTAAATAAACGAAAATCTTTTTCAGACTTTTACACTACAGACTTCATTAACAATTCTATGTATCCAAATGGATCCAAAGAATTGTATATTTAAGCTTTATTATGTTAATTTATGACATGAGCCAAATAATCATATTTCTTTTTAGAAGGAAAAAAAAGGATATTTTGATTATCGTGCGTCATTTTTCATTTGTTTATTATTATAGAATATTTTTACGGTAGTTGCCATCTCGGGTATAAAGAGAGGGGACAAAAATATAACATAATAGAAATCTTTTTCCCCAAAGTTTGGGATAAGAAATGAAGAGTAATAAGAGTTCCAATATTAATTTCCTCTCCCGAACGTTTGATTTGTACTTTAATTTAAATACTCTTGATTTTATACGATGGAATATTAATGTTGAATCATACTTTACCATTTGAGATTCAAGCAAGCATTGATTTCTGGTAAAGCAATAGAAAATGGATACATGCTATTTTGCCATAATTACCAATATCATATTCTTTTTAGCTATAACAACAAAAACTATGAAATATTTGAGCAAGTAATATATGCAAAAAATATAAAAAACTAAGCACATATGTATATCCTTTGCAGAAAAATTAAAACAAGAATATTTTCTATGGTAACTTTTAAAGGGTGGTTCATAGGTCTCAAGTTCGAACTCAAGGTACACACCTCTGACTTTTCAGATTCATGTGCGTATTGTATAATTATCACTTGCTTCAAAAATGCTGAAGATATTTCTCGACAGCATGTGAGCCCAAGTCAGGAACCCATGAGCGGCTTTAAAATTCTGACACTAGGTTAGTTACTAACAACACGAAAATAAGAAAAATGGTATGTACTTTTAGTAAAACCAATACGAATAAACTAAAGCATTACGACCTAAAATAAGGACCCATAACCGCGTGGTTATGGGTCTATCCATATCCATAACATCCCAAAAACACTGGTCAATCACTTTTCTAAATTACGAGTTCCTTCGAAGACGAGGCCTAATAACATTATCATAAATACCATAACCATGGTAACGCTCCGTATAATCCAAATAGCTCATTTTAGGCCAACGATGGACAGAATATAGCTGACCAGGCTTGCCTATAAATTGCCCCTTCGTTTCATGAATCATTCCTACCAGAAAATGGAAGTGACACTAAGGTAGGCCAAGATTATTAACTTGGGATACTCATGTGTTTTTCGTAAAGATTTTTTGGGGGAAAATTCTGCTGATTATATTGGATTTGACGGAAAACATGTCTTTTTTGTAAGATATTTGGGCTTACGCAAATTGTTTGGGAGGAAAGTAATGGTATATATAATGTTTGTTACTTGTGATGTAAGAGCGGTTCAGGAAAATTAAAAAAAAATGTTGTACACACAGCGTCAGTATGTGCTAGCCCCTCAAGATATTTATTGTATTTTATTTTTATTGTAGTGTATTTTATTTTTCTGGATTTTTCATTATTTATAAATATTACTAAAACGAAATAGAAATATACTATTTAAAAAAATATGATCACTAACAAAAAGCACAATTCCTTGCCTAGGATTAAACCTTCTATCTTATGCACGGCAACCGGTCTTGAAACCTCTGGTATAAGTATACGTTGAGTAACTTTTTGTAAGTGTTAACCCTATTCACTAAAACAATACATTTATTAATAATTAATTAATATTTTGCAACATACTAAAAGCAACTTGGGCCTATCATGGATTTGAACGCACATATCTTTGGGGGTAACTACTTAATGGAGCTGTGTGTACGTAAGTTATGCAGTTATTATTTATATTATCTGAACAAAACAGCGAAGGTTGACAAATAGAGTTAAAAAAAAAGTGGTGGCACTCCGGGAGTGCCGACAGACGTGAAAACTTGAACAAGATTGCCTTGGTGCAACAAAAATACTTGTATAGCACATTGGTCCGTAACCTTATCTATATAAAGAGCACAATCGCGTTTAAAAAACCTTTAAAGTAAAAATACTTACATGGAACATTGATCCGTAACTTAATATAAATAAAGAATACAATCGCGTTTCCAAAAATTAGGTGTCATCACAGAGTCGCGAAATCAATCGTTTAGTCCCATCTCAAAAATGCCCAACGCGTCTAAAGAAGCTTTCACTTCAAAAATCACGCTGAAGAGATGGGCGACAGGGGCCCAGCTTCCAGTTTGTATCTGATTTGAAGTTACGCTAAGAATAATTTGAAACAAAGCAGCTGCATCATGAAGCTCTAACATTCTTAACCTAAAAACCAAAATCGAAACAAATCAGCTAAAACGTGACCCTCTGATATTCAGTTCGTATAAAACAAAATCCTGCAAAATCCTCGCCATGGTTTTTAGGTCAAACGTTGAACTCATTTTAGAGATTTTATGGTTTCTTACGCCCTTGTTGAATAAGCGAAAAAACGTAACAATATCTCAGTCAATTTGTGGTGCCGTTAGTCTCGACTTGAAATAGGAAGTCGTCAATAAATAATATAAGGTTTTATTGCTTTTTTATTATTATTGGATTGCGAGAGAGTCGAGGGCTTTTCATGCCTCGCTCGCCATTCTCTTGGTGATAAAAAGGTGGTAATAGAAAAATAGAGTTAAACATTCCTCCTATTGGGGCAGTCGGGTAAAACAGGAAGATTGAAATGTTATTGTATGGTTTGTGTGTTTGGTTAGGTACGGAAAATGGCTCCCAATGGTTATAAAACAAAACAATAACAATAAAAAACATGAAGTATCTGATTTTTGGCTTTCTGTGAAACTGTGTGATGCAATCAATCTGCCTAACCTTTTCTCAACTATGTTGGGGTCGGCTTCCATTCTATCCGGATGCAGCTGAATACCAGTACATACATGGAGTTACATGGAGCGACTGCTTATCTGACCTCCACAAACCAGTAACTGGGTAATACGATACCGCTTGGTAGACTTGGTAAGGCTTCTGACGACCCATATCAACTCTCAAAGATCCACGAATGACAGCCGGGACCAATGGCTTAACGTACTTTCCGAGGCACGGAAGAGTCTCGGTATGTTGAAATGGTCACCCGTCCACGGATCAAACCCGGCAAGCGTAGCTTAACCTGATGGATCGACCCGTGAAGCTGTTAATACCCAGCCCCGAACTCCTCCACAAGCTCCGGTGTCATGAAAAGGCATTATACTTAAGCATTTTTTGCAAAAAAATACCACAGTATATAAAACATTCAAATAAGAATAATTAGATCACATGACATAACATTACGCCTGTATTCCTGGAAGGGTTAGGCAGAGGTGCGGTGGGTAAGTTAATGAGATCAAGAAACGTAACAGACTGCACGGTTGGCGTAGTGGTTAAGCGATTGACTGCTGCGCAGCGTGTCGCGGGTTCGATTCCCGCACGGAACAAAATATATTTGTATAACCTACAAGTAGCTGTTCCGGGTCTGGCTGTTTGTGTATGTGAGTTTAAATGTTTGTAAACGCACCCACAATACAGGAGAAATTCCTAGTGTGGGGCAACGTTTAAAAAAAAATCATTTTAATAGACATAGGTGGTTTTCCAATATCACATAAAGCTAGTAATACATTAATACAGTGCTTTCCTAGTACATTTTCAAATTACTAAGTGCATAGAGCTATGCTGAGAGTCAATACCTTGATCTTGCTTGCATCATCAACGTATAATTTTCCTAATGCTAGGAATTAGGCATACTTTCTATATATGTGCTAGCTTGTACAAGTCCATAATCAGCCTAAGATGTTCCTAGTGCTGGGACACAGGCCAGCTCTCAGTAAGTGAGACGGGCCGTAATCCACCACGCGGGCCTAGTGCGGGTTGGTAGATGTCAAATGTCTTCAAATTTTTGGTTCACTAGAATCAAAACAGTTAGGAAACCTAACATGCCGGTTTCCTCATGATGTTTCCCTTCGCCGTTTTGAAAGCAGTACTGATTAAATAATTTATACAACGTAAAGTGCCTGTCAAGGTTCGAACCTACGATCCTAAGTTAACTCCTAAGTTGCAGCCGCGCACAAGCCAAATATGGGTAATTTTATTTTGTAATAGTTCATGGTCAAATACTTATTATAAGAGGGATGATGCCTGGGTCCGCTGCCCGGTTGATGGCAATAGGTTCGCCCCCTATTACATGGGACTTAAAACATAGCTGGCGAAATGTGGGTGAACCTGCTACAAGGACACCTCTGCCCAACCCTTCGGGGAAACAAGGCGTGATGTTTATGTTTATGATGCATGGGTCAAAAAACCAAAATTCTATTTAGTCCGTCAGTCAGATAATAAAATAATATTAGACACGTATTTTTTGCTTTAATTAGATGAAACGTATTAAAGTTGAGGAGTGGGGGTCACTATGTCACAAGTAAGTATAACATCTATATACTCGTGACGTCATGGCACATTTTAACTCAATGTAGCGCTGTAATCTGTTGATAAGGTAAAAAAAAAAAAAAAAACACGTATGCAATATTTTTTTGTAATCTACCTGAAGGACAAAAAAAAATTATCACCATCCGTATTCTGGTTATAATTTAACTTTTTCATAAGTCAGAAAAAACTTAAAACTAACAATGTCCACCATTATGGTTTTCAAAACAAAACGGTACACTCAAACAACCCACTAATATTGAGTGGTTATTACCAACTGGTTTTACGAGAACCTGTAACCGTAAATACGATACTAATATTAATATATACGGAGCCCTAATACGTTGTTTACTTTATTACTATAGCCGTTTACCACAGAATAAATAGATACAGAAGGCCAGCTCCATACATCGAGCGAAAACCGGCACACAGACGCGTACGTACACCTATCTCAAACTAACAAATACTTACAGAGCACAGAATCGCCAAACAAGCAGCAGCAAATAACAGATACAGCAGCGTTTAGAGACGGCATCTATACAAATAAATAAAATGTCATGTCAAAATAACAGCTTTTACTAAATGCATAGGTATGAAAGTTTAAGCGGTACTTATAACAAAAAAAAAACCGTTTTTCAAATCGTTTTCTATCTGTTTGTTCCGGTTAATCGCCGAATCGGCTGGACTGATATTGACGGAATTTTCACCAGCAGATAGCTGATATTATAAGGAGTAACTAAGGGTACTTTAATTTTAAAAAAGATTAAGGTCTACGTGGGCGAAGCCTCTCATAAAGTTTCTCATAAAATTCGTGACGCTAAAACTGCGTCAAACGCACAACTTCTGTTGCGGATACTATTCAAAGCATTAAATTTCTATACATCATATGTCGTAGTGCGAGAAAACGTTGACACAATTAGTTAGTATGGCAAACAACTAGCTTTAAACCTGCGAAACGCATTTTTTTTTTATAAGATTTTTAATTCATTCAGGGGGAGGCGTGAAAATTGATTCGCTGTTACAATATTTAATATATACCACCTACGTGCACTGTGCAATCGCGGTACCTGCACTTGCTGTACGCGTGCCTATGTGTGCCTGCGTGCGTTTTCGCTCATTGTATGGAGTCGGCATTCTGTACCTATCTATTTTCTGGGTTTATTGCTACAAATTATGTATGACTATGCTGGACGAATGTATGGGTAATGCTTTGTATCTAATATTCTGGCTTAGGAAGCTTTTTATTTGATTAAATTGTGGTTTTGTTGTGTTGCTTTTAGTGATGAAATTCTGGCAAATCTAAGTGCTGGAATAATCTGGCTATTTATTATAATGTTTGTATATAGTGGGCTGGATTCGAATAACAAAACTGGCACAGACTGTATTTGTTTTTCCGAAAACCGAGTGCATGTCCTATCTCAGTAATTAATTCGTGCAGTCAAATCAAACTTCAAAAAGAGCAATAAATGTTTTAAAAACTAATTACTGCTATATTTACGTACACAGTATTCTGTAAAAAAAAAAATACATACTCTTGTGTCTGTCAGCTTTTTCACAGAAACACATTTATATCTAGTTCATTATTAATTTTAATCACAAAGCTCATTAAGGAGTGCGCAACTTGCATTATAACTGTCAATGGGTTCACAGTAACCCACAACCCTAATAAGTTACAGCAGTTTATAATGGCTTTGCCATCGATGTGTTTACCACCTGTGGTTACCATTACACAGGTGATATTACGGCTGATTGTCTTAATTGCTACCCGAATTACAACAAGTTCGAAGGGTATGAGAAACTGTTTGCAAGACCTATCGATAGTTACACTCTTTTCATAGTTACTGACTTAGTTTGCTGAGTAAGCAAACTAAAGTGGCACTGGGCTGGCTATGTTTGTTTAAGGACCGATGTCTGGTGGAGCAGACGAGTCCTAGAGTGGAGACGGCGTATCAGCAAGCGTAGCCCCTCTGGTAGATGGACCAAAGACCTTAAGAATGTGGCTGGGACAGACTGGAAGCGGAAGGCGGAGGACATGGTGTTATGGCGCAGCTTGGGAGAGGCCTATGTCCAGCAGTCGATTGTGACGCTGAGTTGACGCTCTTTTCATTATAATTTTGATGATTGATGTAACACAATCTGATAATGGTCTCTTGGATTCTAATCCAACAAACAATCTGTTTGCAGATGAATGGACAAAGATTCTATTGGCATGTCATGTACTGTGAGATGGATTCATGAAAGTGTTATAATATTTTTGAAGTGAAAACTTCTTTAGGCGCGTTGGGGATTTTTGAGATTGGACTTAACCGTTGATTTCGCGACACCGTGATGACACCAGCTTTTGACCATTACAAAGACATCAACGCGTTCATTACGGCGGTGCATGGAGTAAAAGACATCAACGCGTTGATTACCGTGGTGGCGATTTTTTGTCAAGTTTTCACTTCTGTTGGCACTCCCGGAGTGCCACTGTTTTTTTTTTTATAATCTAACCTGAGCTTCATCATTTTTATTGTCTTTTTTAAGCATGTGTCTTTGTCTTTAAGTATTTTTATTGGTTTTTAACTGTCTTAATTAAAGTTAATAAATCAATTATAATTCTGATTTCAAAACTGTAAGTTTCATGTTCTTCTTCTTCAAAGCGTATCGATGGCATGAAGTTCTTAAATATTATGTTTGACCCAAAATTCAGCTACACGAATATGTGGGTTTCTTTACATTCTAAAAAAGTTTATCGTTCAATTATTGTTAGTACATCTCTTTTTAACGCAGTATAAAAAAATATAACTGTCGGTTTAGTCTGTGAAAATAACGATAATAATATGAGTAGAACAGAGTACTGTAATCACAGGCAAAAAAAAGTGCAGTGACCACTTCTAAAGAAGGAAATATTAATGCCAAAATTGTAGGTGTCGAAAGTGTAAAATATTAAAATCCTTCATCTAAATATTCTTAAATTCCGAATACAATTGGAATAAAGCCAAAGATAATGATGAAGCCAAGCATAAGATGGTCCCATTACTCCATGTTTCTGTCTTAGCGTTGAACGTAAGGACCTGACTTTATACTGACAGTTTATTAGGGGTCATGAACCGTTGACATTTTCATGATGATTTGACAGTACGTTTTTATCTTACTTGTCTCATCATTTCATCTGATCTTTGTCATGTTGAACTAGACCTTAGCCCCCTTGTTGGGAATCCAACCACCTTGCACGCGGTCTGCATGAGCAGGCTGCATGATAAACGCGTCATCAATATGATGAGGCACGGCGCGGCAACGACACGGCTCGGCCCGATAACCACTCGCTTCCACGGACTCCACCGCGACGGACGGTTTTCCTAATTTAACCCTTAATCGTTTATCCGGGATATTTTATAGTTTTGTAAATAGTAAGCACGGCAAATAAACCGGTGCCTAAAAATTCAGTCCACTCTTTAATTGCTAACTGCGCTTACACCCCTTATTAATAAACGCGGTGTAAATTTACCAGCAATACTATAACAGTAACTGTGGGTTCAGGACGTTTTGTGAAACGATTGGTTATCTTAGAATTCTTCTATTTTATTAATTTAGTTCGACATCTTAATTTATTCATTTAAACTTCTCGCACACAATAAGGTACAAAGGCGGACTTAAACTTACTCCTTTCCTTATTACCTTCTTCCACTTGCCATCATTCATCGTCCATCACTCCTACTTCCACTCAGTATTGCCATGCTGATCCTCTATAATTTTCCATTGTAACAATGTTGCCAGTCGCTGAACGACACATTCCCATGACCAAACTTTCAGGTTAACCATAAATGTATCGAGGTTTAAGTTTGGTGTAATTCTACTTCGTCTATTAAAAAGCACCCGAAAACAACTTGAATCTAATTACAACTCGGTTTAAGTGTTGTGCTACCTCTTGAAAATTCATTTTACCTATAGATTTTTCTCTTAGCCCAGCTAGTTAAAAATTATAAGGTGAACAAGATAAGGATAAAAAAGTTGATGTTGTTGAAAGAACGGCTACCTATTTCAGGCGAGGCATAACTTTTCTGAAAACAGGCCGTGCGATCGCTATTAAGCCACAGGCTCTCTCATTTTTAGCGAGGTTTTCTTCAATAAGAAGTTCAGTTAATTACAAAAAAAGCGACATAATTTAGAAAATGACGAACAATGAACGCTCAATTTTCTTTAAAACATTGTATTCCGTCTAATAACTGAACTCAATTAAGAATGCCACCAGTGAATTCAGTCGAGCCTTATATCTTTGCATTTAGTCATATAAAAAGCAAATAAACATTCCAAGAGCCCATTAACTTAGAGGCCGACATTCTACCGATAAATTGAATTCCATTCAATTTGAGGCTATGACTCTTCCTTATTCTGCCAGGAGACAAATCACCTCATTAATTCCATGGCACGGGCCCACAACGTTTTGTCCTTACGCTAAAGTACTCCGAAAAAAATTACACGGCTTCACAAGGATATTGTGTTACTCTGTTTACCTTATAATCGTGTTTAAATCGTTTTCCTGATTCAGTTGGAAGGTTTTGCTATAATTAAATCTGTATTTATGTAGATCTTTATACTACAATTAAGTTTTTGGTATGAGAAGTGTAAGTACTGGAACTTTTGGCTATTGCCATTATTAATTTGCCAAATTTAGATTTAAGATATAGGTAAAAAAATTCAGTAAATAATTATTTAAGTACCTATGCTTTTAAACTTGGTCCTTATGTCAGTGCAAAAGACCAATAAATTAACAAGTAAGCAATCGATCGACTTATAAAAGTCAAAATCACACATGCACTAAACTAATTACAATCTCAATCAAGTAACCAGATAACAAAGGCTGTACCTTGTCTCACAAGATCAAAGCAAACAGGTTATTCCATACATTTCCACGAAATTGATACCGTACTGCGCCTAATGTTATTGCAAACACCTTTCGACAACTGAGACCGGGCACCATTCACTTCAGATGACAACTCACGTGTCGGAGAAGCGCTAGTTGACTAACTACTTATATGCTTGTGACGTCAACACATGGCAATATATGGAATAGCTTACATGAAACGCTGCAGGGTAGTTACGAAACATGGTTTAGTTGTTATTTGTTCGTAATTAAAAGGGGTAGTGGTTTTAAAATTAGTTTGGTTATTACCGTTTACTGGAGTAGTTGAAGTGCTTATAACAACATTATACAGGCTGTTAGGCGGACGGTTGAACATACAAAAATGACGGATTCGTGAGGTCGTCTGCTACATGTTTAGGCCCAATAAAAAGACATAGGACACAATAAAAAAAAAAAATAAAAAAACCAAATTCGTCGTTGCTCTAACTTCAAACTTCAATATATATATTTTTTTTTTCATAATGATTAATAATTTTAGAAAGAAACATTTTACTTGTAAGTAATTAATTTCACTTTTCGCAAAGGTTCCGTGAAAATTTGCGAATTATTCTAAAAGCTTTAAAATAAATTGTGCATATTGCATACCGTTAGAACAGGTATGAACTAAAGATGTTTTTCTAGAATTAGATCTGCTCTATCTACTCTACCCTTGGTTTTTTTTTTTTTTGACGCAATTCAAAGTCGGGCTTTCGGTAGATATTTTTAATTTGTTTGTAGTTTAAGGGCTTGTATTAATTTTTTTAGCAATCATCTGCGTCTAATACGATTTCATAAGATTTAACAGTTACTCTAGTTGAAAATAAAATAAAAATGTTACCATTTTTATTATTTTTAAATGAAATTATTGACGTTTGAAGTTTGAGTAACGACGAAAAACGAAAAAAAAAAAAAAATATTGGGCCTAAACACATAGCCGATGACCCCACGGATCTTCCATTTACGTATGTTCAACCGTCTGCCTAACACCCTGTATAGAATGTATACGAGTAATGATGTAACACAACACATTTACTTGTAAACGTTATTTAAAGAGTCATGATAAGCGACAGTTTAACCATACATTTTAAACATCTCTTAACTTTAAGCAACGTTTATAAATAAACCCCGCTTAACAACTGACTTGGGTCGTCTAAATACTATTTAGACTCTGCAACTCTTATTGTTGTATCAACTTATTGCATGCCACTGGCAATTAAGTTGCACCGTGTATGAATTAAATTCGTCATTCATCCCTTGATATGTCATTCTTTCCCCAATTCGTCATTTTGAAACAGAATGTCTATACAAATCTTGATAACTTCCAACATTTTATAACTAAATGAAAGAAAATGGCATTCCTTTAGTAATAAATGCTTGTTATTCCAAGTCTCATCGCGGTGTCTATATTATTTCTCTCCATTTCGACCCAGAGGCGGTGCTTTTAAATAAAAATTGCATCTTCCAAAGTAATACTTGGACTCCAATTTCTACATAACAATGATTTTTATTCCTTTGTTAAAACTGCGGTCGCGCGACGATAGCCTGATTGAAATTCTCAGTTTGATTTGAAAAAACCTTTATGAAAACCTCTGGTGTATTAAGATTATATCGTTCGTTGACTCTCGTGATAGAAATATTAATTGTGGGATAAGAAGATTTGAAATACTTTGTAAGTATATTTGAAGGTTTAGGGCACTGGACCCACGTGGTGGTTTATTGCCCAAAAGTGTCCCAGTAGTGGGAACATTATAAGCTTATTATGCTAGTGGTAATTAAATAACTAAAGAGCGGGCTACACTTCGGGAGACCGCATAGCTTGGAGACGCATTGTCTATGGTCGTCAAGGCTCGGATACCGGTTAAATTTTCAAACCGTTATAATGTACTTAACGCAAAAACCTTTACATTCGGTTTCGCTCGAAGAAGCCAGATTTCTTAACCGGTTTATTCGGAATCTTTACATAAAGGTCTTTTCGGATTAAACGGTTTAGAGCAAATTAACCGGGTTTTTGTTTAGTTTTTATTCAACAGGGCATCCTCACAAGTAGTCACAAGTTGCAACGCGTTTACCGACATGCCGCTCGTCGTATAAACCGGTTAATTTAAGTTAAAATAAAGTTCTTAAAACGTTCACGTTCTTAAGAAAAGTTCGGAGTAAAACCCAAATAAACCGGTTTTCTCCGGTATTTTTTAAACCGATTCCGCGCCTTGATGGTTGTGTTTCTCAATAGTGCGGCAGTGACTGGACAACGAAGAAGAATAAACTCTTACACAAATGGGTCACGAAATTTTTGGTAATTAATAGAAAAACATTGCTGAATGTTACTGTTCGGATAAAATAGATCAACATGTTACTTACCTTATTGAAAACATCAAATGAAGATGTCGTTCTTTCCACTATTCCTTTAAAACTAACGTTATCCTTTATTCCTTTTTGTATTCAACAATCGTCGTCGTCGATACGATTACGACGTTCCTATCTTCAGTCTAACTTTAGTATTCAACTTTCTCTCCTGCCTTTATTTCTTTAATTGAATTAAAAACGATCACTATAGAATTCATACCGTTCGCATAGAGAATTCAATTCAATGTAATTTCATGGACGAGATTTCTTCAAAATTATTTTTGAATCTCCAAGGACCAATATTTTGTTTTGTTTTTTTCTGCCCACGATTTGTTATTTCGGCTGAGAGAACGTAATAGTATTGTAAGTATATTGAAAGGCAATCAAATGGAAATAAGAAAATAATTCGGTTGGTCGGGTCACAAAATAGATTGGAAGACGATGCTGTTTCTTGAAATACTATTGTGCGTCAATGGACGTGGTGAACATTAAAAGTAAGTAGAGCTGTTTCTGTGTATAAGACTTTATTATCAATGCTCAAAAGTTGTGCCTATCTATTTGAATCCAACAGCTATAATGACTTTAAATCATATCTTGATTAAGTTACAGTTCACACCATTTTTAACACTATTATAGGTATGTCAAGTTCTTGGCTTCAATATACGTTCCAAAATTTGTAAAATGCGCAGTCATTTGTCTCTTTGTTAAAAAGTGTAGGAAGTATCAAACATTGAAGCAAATTATCCTTTTCTTTCTGCTTTTAATTAGATTACATTCATCCTCGATACTATAGAAACCGCCTGTAAAACGATAATAGAGCAGCTAAAGCACGTTCTCGCTTCATAATTATGTACTGTGAATTTTTCCGTATTGTTCTCGTATCGAAAGAAAAATATAAAGTGAACATATTAGCTCGTTACAAGTAGTAGTTTGTTAAGTCAACAAGGGATAGCGAGTAATACTCAAAGCAACCTATGATTAATGACGTTACGCTGTAATTTGCGGCACTAACAAGCATTATTTTGTTGTGGTTTTAATCAGTATTAATTGTCGCATTGCGTGTGTCGACGTAGTTTTGATTTATCTACAGTATTTTTTAAAGAACGTTAAGTTTAAAAAAAATACCGGCCAAGTGCGTGTCGGACTACGCACAATGAAGGGTTCTGTAGTTGAGATGATTTTTTTTTATCCCAAGAACAAACTTAACATTGTAGTTGACAAACATGTTCATACATTCCAATTGCAAATGTAAGTGTGTACGCACAATATTGAGAGATTTACCATGTTATTTTAAGACCATAGACTTCCAATCTATGAGTAAAGAGCCATACTATGTTTTTCTTTTTTTTTTTCAAACTTTTAGGTCCAGTAGCTTCAGAAATAAGCGGGGAATGGTAAAGTTTCATCGAATTTCTTAAATATCTTCAAAAATGCTTATTTTAAAATTATATAGAAAATATTTTTAAGATTCTCGTAATAAGCCCTTTCATTTGATGTGTCACACGGTACTGTTAGCAAAACTTTTTTTTAATTTTCTTGTTTGCCCCCCAAAAGTGACCTCTATATTCATAATTTATTTATATACGTTGCATTTTCGTGTTTGGGTTACAGAAATACAGATGTGTACCAAATTTTAACTTAATCGGTCCTTTAGATTCAGAGCAAATTGGCTGTGACAGACGGACAGATAGACAGACCCACGAGTGATCCTATAAGTGTTCCGTTTTTTCCTTTTGAGGTACGGAACCCCAAAAACATGAAATTGGCATAATTTATCTTCTTTATATAGTTTAAAGTGAAGCCACTTTTAGTATCTGTCCGCATAATTATGCGGTTTTCGCCAATAGGTATTTAGAGAATACTAATGTTACATAAATTATTATAACTATATTAATATTATAAATGCGAAAGTGAGTTTGTTTGTTTATTTGTTTGTTACGCTTTCACACTAAAACACCTGAACATATTTGGATGAAATTTGGCACAGAGGTAGACCATGACCTGGAAGGGGACATAGGATACCATTTATCCCGATATTCTTACGGGCTCGAGATTTATGCGGGTGAAACCCTGGAGCGCAGCTAGTATTATTTATAAAATGAACCTTTATTTATTAAATAACTAGCTTTCGCCAGCGGCTTGGCCCGCATGATATCTTAATAAATTCGCCTATGTAATTGAGTTATAATATAGTTTCCGAGTTTATTCATTACAAACAAACAAACATACAAACAAAAAAAACTATTTATAAGAAAGAAGAAAGAAAGAAAGAGAGAAAAAACGTTTATTTGCGGTAAACATGACGCAAAAAAAAAAAAGTTTTAAATACATAAAAAAGTTTAAAAAAGTTGGGGAAGCATGCGTCACATCCACGCAAATCGGCTATCGCTCAGCATTATGCTACGACCCTATGCAAGACAGAGCTCCAGCGCTGGTTTTCAGCGACAGCCGGCGCCGACGTAATGACGTCGACCGGTGCAGCAAACAAATATTTAGACGGTGTACCAGTCCAGCGTACTTAAAGAAAAATAATTTATTAAAATTAAATTGTGATTCAATATATTAAATAGATGTAAAAAACAAAAAGAAATATACATACATTTTTTTAAGTTACTAATACTAGTTTAGATAGTAACGTTAAACATAAACAAAAAATTTATATCATGTTGTAAATAAAGACTTTCAGGTCAACATAGACGTTCTATTTCCAACTCTATTTCCATGACTTTAGGTACAAAACCTCTTTATGATTCTCTAATAGGCAAAATACAAACTGCCAAGGGCATATCTCTCAGACTATTTAGGACCAACAAGAAGGTTAGCTTTGTATACCAACCAAAGAGCCATTTGCCTTTTAAAGGTACTTTTATAAAAACCCCATAATTCCTTCAAAAGTGCCGCAAAGCCTCTCCAAGATATTATCCTTTTAAAATGTCCGACGCACGTACACATTTTACTTCCAACCATATAATGTGGGTCGTTTTCTCAAGTGAGGTCCAGCCTTCATTATTTTTCAAGTATATCATTTGCAACACAGCGTTTTCATTGTTTGCACTGAGCCCTTTTTGGGCAATTTTATTGCGACCTGATATTACAGTAAGTGTGATAATGGCACAATTACCCACCTTTCTGTCTTTTAGGAGAGCCATTGATTTTATTTCGTGGTCTTTTTGTCCGCGTAAAGTAAAAGATTAATGTTCGGGGAAATAGGTCAGGGGAGTAAAATTAGTTTTACGGGCTGCGAACTAGTGAGATCATGTTGAACATAATTGTTTGAATGACGTAGATAGATCCCGTCCGCAACTTGCGAGGAAGGAAGTGGTTTATTGCGAAGCTTATAGGAATTTGCTCACAAGTTTTCACTACCGATTCCTATCTTTGATTTATAGACTGCGCTTACTTCGAGGTTTCGGAGTTGAGTTTCATATTTAATGAAAAGGCTTTGTTGAAATAATACAGGTACCTACATTTAATCAATACATAATGATTAGTAGTGTTCATGTTTGAATCAAATAAGAACCGGTATTTTATTACCCGACTACGGCAAAGCCAAAAAGAAGGGTTATGATTTTAGCAGTCTATGTTTGCTTTTACGTGTGTTCCACCGTAGCGCCTAAATAGTGAACCGACTTTGATGAATGAGGTATCAATAAATTTGTAATAATGGTCTGGGTGACATAGGCTAAATAAATTTTCCCTAAATTTAATATGGTGGACTTTACACGTAAATTTCTAACCCCGAAAAAAAAACAATGAAATGGTAATGACATGTTTGGTATCAAAAGAAAGGTCTTGACAAGCACATTACAAATATGTATATATATCATATTTTCAAAGTAAATAAATATGTTTAAATTGTTAAAAGCAAACAAAAGTGAGATGCGCTACGACGTAGCGGAAGATAATACCAACGCGCAGTTAATCAAATCTTAATTATTTATTAAGATTTGATTAACTGCGATTGATTTACTATTTGGAACGAAAAATAAGTTTAATAAAAAACTGTAACCCGACTACGGGAAAATAAATATGATCTAAAAAGTACGAAACAACCAACTATTTCAGACAGAAATCAAGACATAGGTACAAAAATGGTCAGGGTAAAGCCGTGGCCGCATGCCTGTAAACCATGTGGGTGCCAGAAACACCTACAAAATTATAATTGCTTGTGACCACGGCTTTACCTTGACCATTTTTGTACCTATCTCTTGATTTCTGCTTGTTTCATGCTTTTTAGATAATTTTTATTTTCCCGTAGTCGGGTTACTGTTTTTTATTAAACTTATTTTTTTAATGAAAATTAGTACCCAAAATGTTATTTATAATAAATAGTATATATTTCTAAATATTTATCTACATTTTGTAAACCAGTGCAGTAGAATGACTAAAAACAACATCAAAATAGAGGTCTTAATTAAAACTCCTTCACTGTCTTCATTAATTAATTACTTACTTACATTCATATTAATTTAATTTTCTAATGAGAATGTAAATAATACGACTCAATTTATTCGGCCGTTTTCAGCACCTTTTTTTATATGACCGTAATAAATTATGGTTAATCCTGACTTAAATGCGTATCTTTGTCTCGGGAAAGTAAACAACGTAGATTATATTTTGTTAAATGGTCTAGAAATGACAGGAGTGGACTAAAGGCCTTAGAAACATTACAGGAAAATATATATGTATGGTTATGATGTGCTTGTGACTTCATAAAAGGAGGAGGTTATATTTTATGTTCGTCTGTATATTTTTTTTCCAATGTTTTTTTTGGTCTTTTAGGAGTTGGTTATCTCAAATGTAACTTAAAATGTTTAATTTTATGTAAAGTCTGATGAATTCATTATAAACAAAAAGATAAACATAAATTAGTGCCTCTAGAAAATGTTTATAAAAAAAACATTAGACACGATTTTTATCTGTAAAGCTTAAAAAAGTTAGTAGAAAAGCATATTTGTTTGCCGTCAGATCTAATTTATCAAGATTTAAAAAATTAAGGCAGGCTCTAGCAAAAAATCTAGATTAAACTTCTCAACTCAACTAGCCTGTAAAGTATGTATAATCCGCTGTATTATTTTTAGTGAAATAAATAAGTTATATTAAAAAAAAACTATACAGGGTCAAAATAAATTAACTAGCAAAACTCCACAGATGTGTATCGATACTTAAACAAAAAAAGAAATTATTTTTACGGGTCACTGACCGCAGTAATTTTAGTCACATAAAATACCAGTTCAAAATATCTATTTTTTTTGTCATAAACTTCACGGATATTATAGATATCGATATTTAAACACTCTAAAATAAAAAATAAATTATGTGTGTGTCAGTCAATACGATTGTCTTTGATTACACTTTGATACATCTTTTATGGGGTACTGTGTTAAATGTTACAACAAAATACCATGTGACATATTGCAATTAAATGAAAGAAAATTTAAAACTCAGATTAAAAGTACACTTTGTAAACAAGCATATTACAAATTAGAGGATTATATCCAAGATAAGAGTGCTTGGAAACATGCTGGTCCTGCTCCATAGGACAATTTAGAATCAAGACAAAATCAAACAGGTTGCTAATTTAATTGTTAAATTTATAATTTTGTATTATATGACATTGATTTTACATTCTGTGATTACTTCCTCACACACTGACTTATTAATTTTAAAAACATTAGGAAAATCGTCTACTTTTACTATGTTTGTAAATATGTGAGCACCATGTATCTATCATATAATTAAATTATCTGTCGTTGCTTCATTTTTAATTCTTTTTACCTATTGTGGTATAGTAATTTTATTCTAGGTGCATCGTCTTCACATATAATTATTTAAGTAATGTACGTACTAATACAAACTATTGTAAAACATTTTAAAAGAGTAACGGTGGAGTTTCTTGCCCATTCTTCTCCATACGAAAACTACCTTTTGGAAGGGGCGACTAGAATCAATTATATTATTTTGTAAATTTTGACGTTCAAAAGTGCCATACATGGGCCTATTTGAAATAAATGTTTTGACTTTGACTTTGACTTTGATTAATTAGTAATAGGCAAAGAGGGTAAAGAAACGCAACTTTAAAAATAAACCCTACCCAACTTATACTTCAAGTAACAACTTTATAACAATACCAGAAGGCAGTTTATTAATAATTTCAACAGGGTCATTCTGCGTAGAAGTAATGTGAACCCCCGCAAATGATTTAGGATCGCTTGACCTGAATACTCCCGTTGAGTTATGAGTTAATTTATATGCGGAAAATATGGTGCGGACACATGACAGTCAGATTAGCGAGTTGGAACGTACGCCTATTTGTTTTGATTACGTCGTCAGGCTTTTAACCCAATTTTGTCAACTGGAATTATTATATTGGACTAAGTAAAGTGAGTAACATGCTTGGAGATAATAATTTTACTAGAAGGTTATTTATACAACTTAAACAAGATGAAAAATACTTCAATGTTCTTTTGCAAATGATTTGGATTTTAGCAGTAGAGGCGACCTTGTGGTTAATGATGTGAAAAGGCTTTAATATCAGTACCATATTCAAATTAAGTCAATATAATTGAGCCCGAAAATACCCTTTGATCTATTCACCTCGTTGCATACAGTTCTGAACATGTATACTAAGACATGTCTTAACAGTCATGTTACTAAAGCCACCAATTTCTTGCAAGGATCAGTTTAAGCTATCCAAGCTAACCCAATCTTAATCTCCAATTTATCAAATGTCAGCTTTTCAACAACTAAGACCAAAGTTATGTCCCCTTTGGTCCTTAGCTGGATTGCCTGATTTGATATTTAACCTAATACTACCAATCGTTTTATCTAGACTCAGAGGGGCTTCGCTCGTTGATTTCTAGGTACAAGGTTACCTTCTACTTGTTCTTAGGGCAATGTCTCATTGGAGTTTTTGGTAAAGGGTATAGTAATATCTTGGGTTATATTGTTTTAAGTATCATATGGGTGGTTCATCATCACCGGCTACTTTGTTAGACATAATCTTAATCGACCAAATTCTTTGCTTCGTGTGCGATCTAGGGTTTTCTACAGTCACCTGCTCCTTGCTATCAATGAATCAATGTCTTGGTATAACTTTTAATGTCACTATCGCTCCACTACCATCCGCTTATTACTAAGCCCTAACCCCACAATATCACAATACTATTACGGCACAGATACATACGCAGTCGCACAATAGGCTCTGATTCCGATTAGCATTTTAACGCAGTTTGCGTCTGCCTAAATATTGTTTCATATAATTGATACCGGCCCTCTAATATTGTAAGTGTTTGATTCCACTTAATGCTGGCATTTGGGATGACTGGGTTTAGCATTTAGTGTATGGTAATTCTTAAATATTGAAATAGTCTTTGCATTTTAGGTTGCAAACTCTTCAACTCTTATCATTTTGTGTTTTCTTCTCTCTCTGATTGATACCGGCTATGTTATAATAAAAGCGTTTAACGCTACTTATCAATGAAATTAGAGATTTGCCGTGTAGTCGATCATGTTTCATTATAATATGGACTTTGGACTTGTGGTTGCTAAATCTCCATCACATTATGAACCGTACTATCTTACTTTCCTATTTGATTACTCTTCTCTAATTTTGATAAAAACTACTATACCCCAATTATTTTTCAAATAATGCAAATCACGACGACGCCCTTCTGTAATTAAAAAAAGTGGTGGCACTCCGGGAGTGTCAATAGAAGTGAAGACTTGAACAAGATCGTCTTGGTGGAAGAAAAATACTTATATAGAACATTGGTCCGTAACCTTATCTAAATAAAGAGCACAATCGCGTTTACAAAAATGAGGTGTCGTCATGGTGTCGCGAAATCAATGGTTTAGTCCCATCTCAAACATGCCCGATGCGCTTAAAGAAGTTTTCACTTCAAAAATTTTGTCTAATTTTTTAAGACTTGGCAGGTTATTAATCACAATATGATAACAATTTTCAAATTTTCCAACAATCCAGAAATATAACATTAATTTTAATTGCACCACAACAAACAGCTTAACAGAAACTAGTTACTTAGCGCAAACACATATATCTCTAATATCAACCTCAACTTCCATACTTTTTTCAAGTTTGCTTGCTGATGATTATAGTTTATTTTTTAAACCACAGGAAGCCATTACGGTAATATCTTGATCTGAAAGCCTTCAATTTATTGGCGGTCGGCAAATAAAATGCACTCTTGTGGTTCCTCTTTGATGAGACGACGAAGCTAGAAAATATTAAAACGCTGAAGATATCTTTCGTGGGTCATTTAATTTCTTTTTTTGTTTTGAACGGTCTGTTTAATGCATTTGAAGTTTCAATGTATTGGAAAATCATAACATTTGTGTTTAATTTGTCTGTGAAGTTTTTTTTAGGGATTTTGATTATTGTGAGATCTAATTCAGATTTATTTATTTAATTTGTGAATCTTATTTTTTATTTATTTTTCGAAAACTGACTGTTTTATTTTATAGGATGCGTAATCAACGTTGCTCTAGTGCTATGAAATCAATTTAATAACCTTTCCTAATTTGTTCCATAATACGTTTCTAATCCAACTAGCCTGTACTGTCCAAGTGCAGGATAAAGGCCTCCCTTTCCATTTTCTGCATAGTTCTGTCTTTTGCCAGTCCCTTCAGTCTCAACAGTCTTCAGTTTCAAGCTCGTCCCGCAATCTTCATCTTGGCTTGCCACTATGTCGGTTTGCGTTTAATGGGCCACATTCGGTTGTTATTTTAGCCCATTTTCATCCAACATACGGCAGACATATCCGGCTCTGTCCAACTTAAGCTTAGCGGTTTTCTGGGTAACGTCCGTTACCTTGGTTTTGGCGCGTAGAGTACTATTAATTATGCGGTCCGAAAGTTGAACTCCCAGGATACTGCGCTCCGTTAGCGAACATCAAGCTTCAACCTTTGCTGAAGTGTCAAAGAATGGGTTTGAGCACAATTTAAGTGTGATAGGGGGAAATACAATAAATCTTTAATTTGACAATAGCTACTCCAAGCGCTGTCAATGTGTTGAGCAAGTTCTTTATCTTGTCTCGCTTGGAAGGAGACTATTTGGTCTAGATAGATATAGTCTTGGACATATGCAATCTCTTTATCTCCAATGCACCTATAGTCTCCTTTTGATGCTGTGTCTTTGACATGTTCATATTAAGCCCAGCCTCGAATCTTTCCTTGTTCAAGCCTGTGAGCATGTTACCCAAATCAGCCGTTAATAAGAAAGTAAGCACGGTTAGCCTACTTTAATTTTATTTCTATTACTTTTCTACCAATCTTACTATAAAAACATTTAAACTATCAAAACACTTTTCATGTCAAACAAAATTATCGGCTGAAATTATCAAACCTTTTATCGCACTTTAAGTACCAATATTAAGCATATTAATGCCACGAATACCATTTTCTTGACTTAACATGTAAAGGCCAATTAAAATTTTCTAATTTGTAATTACTTACCATTACTCTTTGTAATAGAAAAATGTTGAGCACTTACAAGGTAATTTGAACTTTATTAACGGTACTTTAGTTTGGTATTTCAGTGTTAGTGAAGAGGGTGAAATGTAAAATTTAAATACTAGTATTATTAAGACTACATAAAAATTATTACCTGTAATAAATCAAGTTGACAAATCCTGGGAAACCATTGCGTTATTCTGTAGTGGTGTGATCACATACAAAAAGTTCAAGTTGGGTTTTCTTTTCAAACTTTGTTGCTTTTTTCGCAGGTCGCAGATGTGACCTATGGACAAGTACTTTATAAAAACCGGCCAAGTGCGAGTCGGATTCACACACGAAAGGTTCCGTACCGTATTAAGATCGAGCAAAAAACGCGAAAGAAAACATGTTTCTTATATAAAAAATTTAATAAAGATAATAATCAAAGTGTTATCGTGTTCAATTAAAAACTTTATTTAATTTTTATTATTAATAAACGTTATTTTCATTTTTGTTGTTATAGCGGCAATAAAAATACACAATCAGTGAAAATTTCAACTGCCTACCTATTACGGTTCAAGGGTCTTTCAAACAGGCGCGACACGCGACGCGACACAAAGACACCGCTCGTCGCGCGACGAGCGGTGTCTTTGTGTCGCGTCGCGTGTCGCGCCTGTTTGAAAGACCCTTCATGAGATACAGCCGGCTGACAGACCGACAGGCGCACGGACAGCGGAGGCTTACTAAAAAGGTTCCGTTTGGCACCCTTACAAAATCGTTTCTATACTCTACACAAATTATGTCACCACCACTATAATTATCACAGATTTGCCGTTCAATTATTATTAAAATGATTATTTTATACCATGATTTTACACAAACCGAATTTAATCAAATCGTAAACGTTGTAAATTCTTGTAAAATTCCTTTACTTCCGAGCATTTTATAACTTCGAAGTTGCCTGTCACCTCTTTACCAAGTTACTGGCTCAAGTGTCTTGACCCTATAGCATTTCACAACCAAAATCTTATTTCATTAAAATATGATAATTTAATTTTATATCAACTGCTTTTTCCCATCACTAGTTACTACGTTTTAATTACATACAGTACATTTTTCATGTCACAACGATACATTAGTTGCTATTAAAATAACTGAAGGGAATGTTACTAGCACGCTATAAATTCGCTTTCAAATTATAGTTCTAGGTTTAGTTGAATACATTTTTAACGCAAAAAAATACAATAGACATGGATATATTTAGTAACTTTTCCGCTAATTCTAAAGAGCCATAAAAAACCCTGAAAGAAATCGACACGTGTTTCACCTCTCAACGAGACATCCTCAGGATGACGATTGACTTGTCGCGAACTCAAACACGGAGTGTTGCCACACCGACCGCTGAACGCAGACTGTATATATTGTATTAAAAAATAATTTATATAGTACTTTATTACTTTAATATTTTAATCAGAAATTTTCTACACGCATAGATAGATAAGAGCCAAAAATTAAGCAGTAAACCACACTAAAATCAACACACACATAATTCAGCCAGGTCAGGCCAGGTCTCTAGTGTTAGTCAAAGGGTCAACGGCACTCTGCGATCCCTGTATCGTCTGAGAAACCTTTTGCCCGCTAAGACGAAAACTATGCTTGTGCAGGCTTTGATATTCCCTATCATCGACTATGGTGACGTGTGCTACTTTGACTTGAATTCGGTTTTGCTTGATAAGCTCGACAGACTGCTCAACAATTGTATCCGGTTCATTTTCAATCTCAGGAAATATGATCATGTGTCGAGCTATAGGTCTGAGCTCAAATGGATGTCCATTCGCCAAAGAAGAAGTTTGCCCGCTTTGACCACGCTTTTCTCCCTTCTCAACTCTCCCACTCCTCCTTCTTATCTTGTGTCTCACTTCCAATATCTATGTTCTTCAAACACTAAGAATTTGCGATCTTCTAACAATCTTCTCCTACTTTGTCCTTCTCATTCTTCTGACTTTGTTCATTCTTCCTTTCACATTCAGTCCATTCTTCTATGGAATGCGCTTCCTCTTGATATCAGGACGGCCACCAATCAGTATGTATTTAGTGGAAATTGCAGTTTTTTTTTCAAAACAAATAGAGTAATCTCAACATCTCTATCCTTTAAATTTGTTTATATGTATATATATAATAAATATATGTATATTACATTAAATATGTATGTGTATTATAAGTTATATCCTATTTATGCACTGTTGTTCCTACCTATATTTTTCTAATGATATATTTTTAATAATTTTTTTCTTTGTTCCTCTTAAACAGAGCACCTACCATCCAATCTCTTCACCACCCTTGGTTGACTGGTAGAGAATGCCTAAGGCATTAAGTCCGCCTTTGTACCGTTTGAGTGTGAAAAGTTTAAATAAATAAATAATAATAAAACACTGACACTATATACATGGATGGACAAACAATTTTGTTAAAATGTTAAAAAAAGCCTTGGACTGTAAAATACAGTTAAACCCCACGCGAAGACGGTAAAAATCTAACGGTTACCTAACGGTTGATAAAAATAGGTTGAACAAAATGAAGAACAATCCACAAAAGGTAAAGTGAGTCATAAAAGACAAAACCGATCGTAAATTGTAACAGGATAACTAGGTCAGGTAAAAATTATTAAAACAATTTGTACTTTTTATAATGAATCAAGAAAACTTTCTAATTTTAATGCTATTGAACTCCAAATTAAAACTTTCCATCATCAAGACGAACGCAATGAAGTTCCCAAAATGTTTTCCAACCTTAAACCGGAGCCGCTAACATGCGGTTTCCAGAGATTCTAAGATAAGCTAAGACTCATTTAAACTTAACAATGTGCTAAACTTAGCTAAGTAGTCGAAATTGTTCGCGTTCGTAGTTGAATTAATTCGTGATAAGTTTGAGTTAGTTTTAGATAATATTGCACCTGAACTTGTAGCGTATGTGTTGAAATATTAAACAAGTGTAATGATGACTGTAATAGTCGGTGGAATTTTGAGTTTACATATAAATTATATTATTATACGTAGTCAGTGGAATAAGTTAATAATACAGAGGAAACAGTATGATGTATTATAAAACGTTGGATTCTAAAATTAAGTTCTTATAGCGGTGATTATGAATACGTAACCAATACAGTGATTACTATCGTAGTTGTAGATAAAAAAAAAAGTTTATTCTAACCCACTTTGTTATACAAAACTCCTAAATGGTTTAAAATCCATAAAAAGAACGCTTATGTTCAAACGGAAGGAAAGGACCCAGATAGATATGCCCAAGTTTATGTATAGTCAAGAGGGCCTCAGACAAAGTGACATTTTATCAGCGATAACGATGATCGAAAGTCATAAATGTATTTAATTGACGTAAGCTGCAATCCTGTTGACAGTTATCTTAGGCCCTTTCCTCACTGGTCGGTACGTCAGTAGTGCGGCATCAGCATGCTCGGTATACTCGAAGCCGAAAGCTTACCGAGCGCCTATATTTCAATGAGCGTTTCCTGATTGGCTTGGTATACGCGGGATCGGGGCGGGATCGTTTCGGTTTACCGCGTTTCGGTAGAAATATCCAGTGCGCTACCCGCTGACTTCACGTGTTTTACAGCATGCTCGGTATACTCAGTACTAAAAGCTTACCGAGCGCCTATATTTCAATGAGCGCTTCCTGATTGGCCCGGAATACGCGGGAGCGGGACGGGATGGTTTCGGCATACCGAGCATATTATACCGCAGTGCTGCTTACCGACCAATGAGAAAAAATAAAAGCAATACGGTATCGTTTTGGTATACCGTGCATACTATACCGCACTGCTACTTACCGACCAATGAGGAAAAATGAAAGCATTGCGGTATCGTTTCGGTATACAGAGCATACTAATCCGAAACGATACTACACCGAATCCAATGAGGAAACGGCCGTAGAAATACGAGACTACTTGAAAGGGATTGCCACTTGTCTAGCCCTTAAGAACTATCAGCGGACCATGTTTAGACCAAAAAATAATAAAAAACAGTTCATTTCAGTCCCAATTCCGAAAACAGCATGAAAGTGTAAGTTAAATATTTGGTGGTGGCTCAAACAACGTCTAACCAAGCTTAGCCATGTAAATTCCATTTTAGAGCAACAAACTGACAAGCAATAATTAATATTCAACGAAACGCACACTCGACTATCAGGAGCGGGTCTGTACCAGTAAATTGCACGACTTGGTCCAAGTGAGCCAATTCACCCCACCGCGGGGCGTTTGCTAAAACTTTGCTCATATTTAATTTGGCAGCGCACTCGCTTGGGACTAGCCTGATTATTGTTACACGTTAAACACTATTAGTTCAAACTTTGGGCTGTATAGCATCAATATTGTCACGAAGTTTGCCTGTTGGAATTTGAATATTAATTTTAGTAACCTTATTTTTGGGAGATTCCTTGTGTTGGTAAATAGTTGCAAGGCTTGTTGGGTTTGTGAAAAATTGTTCATGTTTTTAGTCCATACTCTCATTAATCCTTTTGTGGATATGATCACTTACACAATTCTCAAATAAACTATTTACACTTAGGTATACAATGATTGTTTAATATACTTTACTTGTAACTCATTCAAGTATTTGTTACGTGATGCAATAAATTCCACAATTCTAAGCGCAGAATCAAATCAAATCAAAGAGCAACTGCACCAATCAAACCTTAAATTTTGGTGATCGTGCTCAATAAACAAAAGAGCTTCAAACATCTGCATTGCTTAATTTCTTTGAACTTGGTTCGTTAATGTTGAAACAGCTTTAGATCTAACACTTTAACTTTTCCCAGATAATTCTATCTCCAAAGTTAACTTACAAAACTCTGCCAAAATCAATAAGCATCGAAGCCGAACTGCATTGAGTGCATAACAATACGGCTATGAGTATCAGCCCTCTCTATATGATACGTAACGAGTACCAGCGTTAGTTAAGCAAATTTTGTGGAATTTGGCACAAAACCGTGCACCCAAAGCTTTGGTTCAAGTCAGTGGAGAATCGAATTCGGTATTTTCTTCGAGAATATTGTAATGAACAAGACGTTGCGAAGCTGTAAAATCAGGTAAGTTTACTTTTGTTGGGATATTTCCGAGTACCAGTCCGATTTAAAAAAAAAAAAAAACTGATATATCGGTAGAATCAATCACAAAACGATTCTACTTGTATCTCGAGAGGCGAGGAGAATCAAGTTTTGGCAAAATAGATAAAAGACTCAAACTAACACACACAAAAGTTTTAACCCGAAACTTTTCAAAGCTACGACTAAAATTGCATCTGAAGAATCATATTGCTTCGAAACATTACTGCCAAACAAATTACTTCCAATAAAAACTTTCGGGTTGCAAAAATTAAATCTGTTAATGCCCACAGAGCTCCTACACCCGCTGCCAAGTTTATTAGACCAAATACACTGAACTCGACTGTACTCTCTTATTATCTAAAGCTATCTCATCATATAAAACAGCAGCTAAATAATGATATTATGTTCATTTTCCCTCTAAGGAAGGTTGATATAATTCTGAGAAAGTACTCTTTAAATTAGCACTGCAAAATATAATTTGAGATTGTATAGAAAAACATATGCCCAGCATTTATCGTCTTGAACCTTATTTATATGGGGCTCAATAAAAGAGTCTCAGCAACTAACGGTACGAATCGTTTTACCAGAGAACATTCAGCCGTGCTACCAACCTGCCGACTTTTTTACGCAAAAACAAATAAAAACAAAAACACCTTTCAAAATTACGTAAAATAACATGCTTGTGCTAAAAGGGCGTCAGCTCAGTATAATGTCAGGTCACAAAAATGGGTTATCACCTAAAGCTCAGCTGCAACCCACGGGTGCCATACGCTCGAGCGGTTAATCCTCCTACCACGGTATAAATTAAGCTCGCATAGGACTATAAAGTATGAGGAAAAGGGTCGAAAATACTACAAAGAAAAGATAGAATCCTCCGATAAGACGATTATTGTGTCTGTTAGCCTACAGTACTGCCCTACGGTTGTTGTCAGGTTTCTGATGATGCGTTTCTTTCGCGAAGCAGAATTTGCGTAAGAAGGTATATTCAAAATAAAATAGAAATCCACCCTTTAATAAGGAGTGCAACAGGGTATTGAAGTTGGTACAGTAAAATCAACTGGTAAGTTTATATCTGATATCTCGTACGAAGTTGTTGGTAATTTAGAAGTTACTCTACGAACAATGGATTACATTCGTATCCCTCTATGTATCCTACATGTGTTCCGGGTATTATAACTTCTAACCGTACTTCCTCGAAATTCTAATGCATTTACAATTATTTCTACTAACTTTGTTTGAATTTGTTACGACATAATTATATGTAAGACTTAACTTTTATAATTAGGTCCTTGAGGTTTAGTCGTGCCACTATTTTTAACCGACTTAAAAAAGGAAGAGGTTTTCAATCTGACTATATGTTTGTTTTTTTGTTACGCCATTACGCCGTAATTGTTTTTATGTATGTCCGCCCATTTCTCCGTCAATTGTAGACCGATTTTAATGATTATTTTTTGTTTAGTAGGTCATACTTCAGAAGTGGTCCCATATAAATTTTATTAACTTTGCTTTGGTAGTTTTTTAAGTTAGCTTCAATAATACGTATTTTTTCTCACGTAGTATGTGGATGATATTATGATAAGTTCCTGTCACTGTTATTTACATAGCAGGTAGTGATATTCGAATTTGTGTAGGGTAAGTACCACAACTAAAAAGTTTAAAAAAAAACAACCGACTTCCAAAAAAAACACTAAAACATGAAATACCTAAGTACCTATAATTTTAATTTCGGAAGCCGGTGGCAAAAAACGAAAATTACTCGTATTATTGAAGCTTACTCAAATCTATCCAAGCAAAGTTAATAAAATTTATATGGGACCACCTTGAGAGCATACCCTTACTAACAAAATAAGTATTTTCAAAATCGGTCTACAATTGACGGAGAAATGGGCGAACGTACATAAAAAAAAACATACTACGAACATATAACCTCCTCCTTTTTGGAAGTCGGTTAATAAATGACGACGATGGTATACACGAAACAGTTATCTATTACTAACGAGCGAACATCGATACAAAACACAGAACCGGTTGAAGTGGTGGTGCTTGGGTGAAGCCTATGTCCAGCAGTGGACATCTGAAATGATGAACATCGGTAAGCGATCTGACCGTCCTTAAAATAAAAAGTGGTGTTTGAAATTGATAGATTATTAAAAACATACTAAAAGTATGTTTTTAATAACCCTAACTCAAAATCTAAACTAATATTGTAAAGCGAAAAGATTAGATTTTTGAAAGTTTGTATTTTTGTTTGTAATGAATAAACTCAAAATCTACTTAACCAATTTTAAAAATTCGTTCACCTGTAGAAAGCTACATTATCAGCGAGTAACATGAGCTATATTTTACTGACTACCACGCAAACGAAGTCGCGGGCAGAAGCTAGTAATATTATAAATACGAAAATGAGTTTGTCTGTTTGTTAAGCTTTCACGCTAAAACGGCTGAGTGGATTTCAATGAGTGTTGGCATACGGGTAGACCATAACTTGGGTTAGGACATAGGATTCTTTTTACCCCTTTAGTACGTTTCTGTGGGATGATTTCCAATTTTGATGAGGGCAAAGCCGCGGGCAAAAGTTAATATTCCTATTTTTTATAAGTATTATTTTTGCTTCAATAAGTACGTATTCCATGTTCAAAGGACCAATATCACTTTTGGAAAAAATATAATTGTCACTATTGTTAAATGCATTGTTGGTTAGTATGAAGACGAAAATGAGCCTACTACAGTTCAACAATGCTAACCAAGATCCACTAGGAGTCTTAAAGAATCAATTATTTAGGAAACGCGGTCTCGTGTTCGTTGGTTCATTCCATACTAATGTATTCGTCTGTTTTTTCTCCCTGCTTAATAATACGAGTCCAAATATATATATTTCTTTTACTATATAATGTATATTTACCATAACCATATCCCTATGTTTTGTTTTATGGCGCAATAATATAAATTAAAAAAATCGACAGTCGCCGGCGGATTACCGACAAAAGTCAAAACTTAAAACTGTATATATGATTTAAACAATATTCAACATTATCATCATCATCATCATCATGTTTTCCTGTATTCTAACAAAAAGAAACGATAAATATTATTTAAAAACTTTTAAAACAAAATTTTAAAACTGGTATTAGCGCCATCTATAGCTATGAGCTCCTTAAGTTCTGAGTTGAGCTCCACGATTACTGACAAATGCTTGCACTGACTGGACAGGTCCACTTAAATCTGTGTGGTTCTTTTCTCAAAAGTCCATTTCGGACACTAATCTACATGGTCCTCATATTGTCTGACCAAGATTATGTCTGGACTTTAAAAGAGACTGTGACCTCTGAGTTTGTTTCGGCCTTTCTACTCAGAGTAGTCAGATAGGAAACGCCGAACTCAACTAGCTTATTTTTAATAATTTATTTTTAATATGACGTGTTAAAGTGATTCCGATATCCTATTTACAGAATGAACAATTACATTTCATTTCATTTAATTTCATTTCATATATTCTGTTGGTTAGGAAAACCGCTCAACACGCCTAAAGAAGTTTCACATAAAATATAAAATTATTACACCAACAAGAAAACTGGCCTACTTAGTATCATTAACCAGGGAGAAAACGCAATAAATTAGTATGGAATGAACGCCAATGACCACGTGACCGCGTTTCCTCCTAAAATATTTTTGATACTTTCATTGAATTTCTTCATTGAATCATTTCTTCTATTTGTTCACGTTTATAAATAACCATTAAGATATTGTACTGTACGGTGGATTTTGTTCCTTACAGTAAGTAACCTGTAACATAGCCACAATCCTGTAATTAGCTTCGCCGACTTTCTGTGAAGGTTTTCTTACATAATTGCGTTTGGGAAAAGATTTATCCTTGGGAACTTGGAAAATTATAATCTTAGGGAATTTTAACGTGTATTTAGTTGAATTTAAGTAACATTACGGAACCTCTTTGGAATTGTATTTTCCACGGTATTTTCATTTCAAAATAACAATTACGCTTGTGTTACTTTTTCTGATGAGGACATTAGTTTCACACATTCTGTCTTGTTCACCGAGACTGACATTCAAAGGACAAATGGTTTCCTTCTACTAATTTTATTGCTTTATTGCTCTAAAAATTCTAATTTTATTGTCTTTATTTAACCCCTTTATTGCTTTTGTTAATATCGAAGCCATAAACCGTATATTTATTTTTATATATATAATTCTTCTGTAAATGTGTTTATCACCTAACTCCTCCGAAATGGCTGGATTAAATTTTGTGTGTATATTTGAGTAAGTCCTTGAATGGTTTGAAAATCATAATTGGACGCGGTAAGGGGCGCTGTTCGGACAGGACAACGTCTATCAATTTTTTTTTTGGATCTGTTTATGTGACCTCGACGTTTTTCTAAACTACGTTTTCACCATAATTTATAAAAAATATTCCGGAAGGTTTATGGTTTACAGTACATTCATATGTCAATTTATTCAAGACGTGCATACCGTGCAAAGCAGGGGCGGGTCGCTAGTCTAATATTATTCTCGGAAAATCAGTCGGCAAAATATTGAAACCTTTTACTATAAAACTGTGTCAGTCAATTTCCCTAATTTGACGCAGTCAAGAAAAACAATGGAAATGTCTGTTACTATGGCATCTCAAGCTTCGTTGGCACATTGTGTAAGCAAATTGTAATCCGAACTAAAAGCATCATCGAATCCCGAGTCACCACTTACTTCTTGTTTTTTGCCATAAACCAGTATCAAAACAAAATTCAAGCTCGGTTTCCCTGATAAGAATTTCATTATTTTAGTTTGTTTTCGTGTTTCTCTTTATTGCTTCATTGGTTTAGACTAGTATGTTTCTGTTTCCTTTATTTATTATAAAATTTTAAGTGGAATTTTATTTCATATCAATCAGAATAACAAACAAAGAGAAAAACAAAAACAAAGTAGATTTACCGGCACAGAACAGATATAGTTGGCAGCTGCACGTGGTGACTGTGACAAGAAGGCTTCCACTCAGCATGATGCTGTGCTACTCGCAGCACAGTGCAGATTTTTAGTGGTCACCTGAAATATGACGGATGGAAACCAAGTCAGGTCGTTAATACTAAACATCTATTAGCTCCAGTTGTTTTTTCTATCGTATAGTCCTTCCGTTACAACTATATTTATTCTATTACTTTGTAACATTTCAACCTTATTATTCTCAGTCGTTAAGGCCTTTACAAAATTATTACTATTGAGCATTATAACGTCATTGTTCATATTACATCTTTATTGAAACGAAGTTCTTTAACCCGGCTTGTAATGTTTCAGAAATCGTCACGCTAAAAAGTGTTAATACTTGACTATATTTATTCTACTACTTTGTAACATTTCAACCTTATTATTCTCAGTCGTTAACGCCTTTACAAAATTATTATTATTGAGCATTATAACGTCATTGTTCATATTACATCTTTATTGAAACGAAGTTCTTTAACCCGGCTTGTAATGTTTCAGAAATCGTCACGCTAAAAAGTGTTAATACTTGCGACTGTCTTCTTCTAATTCAAAGAGAAAGAAAGAGAGAGGGAGAGAAAACCGGCCGAAAAAAATCAAAAGAAAAAAGTAAAGTGATGACAGTGTCGTGGGATAAAATTGTACACATCGACCCGAGTAAGCTACATGCCAAAGAGAGAGAGAAAGTGTGAATTTGGTCAAAATAAAAATCCAAGATGGCGCCTCTGAATTTTTTTAAATTTGTCATCATTGGTATAATCTTCGTGGATTTTAAGGGTGCAAAAGGTGATGGTGAGGTCAAAATGTAAATTCAAGATGGCGGCTCTGAAAATTTTCAAATTTTTCATCATGGGTATCGTTTTCATGGTTTTCGAGGGTGTTAAAGCCAATAGTGGGGTCAAAATATAAATCCTAGATGGTAGCAGAATTTTTTTTTTGTTATGGGTGTCGTTTTCATGATTTTCAAGGATGCAAAAGCCGATAGTGAAGTCAAAATGTAAATCCAAGATAGCGGCTGCGAAAGTTTCCAAAATTTTCGTCATGGGTATCGTTTTCATAGTTTTATCAATCGACAGTGAAATCAAAATGTAAATCCAAGAGTTTTCTTTTAAAAAAAATGTTTTTGTTCAATCATACGTGAGAAATAACTTCGTTCCTGACGGGGGTCCCCCGACCACACACGTTTTTATTATCATAGCATTTCATAGCACAATATATTAATTATAATTTTAATATTATACTTAAACTTCATCTCATACTATCATCAGGTTCCTTGAACAGCCATAATTGCTTCTAATAACATTTAAAACGAATCATGGTTTCAAAGAAAACCATTTACCTTTTGTTAAATAAAAACTGTTACTAGACTTTTCCGATATTTAATTATCTTCCACTCAATCTAAGAAATGTGATCCTTATATTTGGATTCAATTACGTATACATTTGAAATAAATTTAACTATTTTTATTACAAGAGCAAATGTTTTCGGTCCCTCATTCATGATGTCTACTGGATTAGTTTTATTAAGTGGGTTCTTAGATTTTTTTACAGACTTACTGAAGTTATAAGATCCAGTAATAAATTTAACTATTTTTATTACAAGAGCAAATGTTTTCGGTCCCTCATTCATGATGTCTACTGGATTAGTTTTATTAAGTGGGTTCTTAGATTTTTTTACAGACTTACTCAAGTTATAAGATTCAGTAGTATTCCAAAGGTACTTTAAACTTCATCAATCAATACTTCTACTTCTTCTTCTGTAACGAAATTTATAATAATATTATTTATATCTTTTGAATCAACAGACCTCAATTTGAATTTCATATTTTTTCTAATCGCCACCGGGATTTCATGTTCCAGTTCTCTCACTTCCAATCCATACAATACTTAATAATATTTGTTCGTAATAGTTCCGATACACGTAACGCTACTTATTTCTCCAATTTACAGGAAGAAATCGCAAAGCCTCGCCCGTTCGGTCTCTTGTGTGCAATCCTTACATATTCTAGCAGACATTATTGTACAATTTGTGAACTGAGGCGATGTACTTTGTTACAAAAGTACATTTTAGCGGCATTCAGTTTTGTCGTAAGATTTCTTGAAATCTTTGAAATATTGAGTTGTAATGTTGTGTCGCTTTCCTGTATCATATCGTTTATTTCCACTTGTTTTTTTTTTTTTGTCTTCTGTTATTTTTTTAACAAAATTATGTTTTGTTAAATCTTTAATTATAGTTATGCTGACGACTTAGCCTTATTTGTCAATAACCATATTTGTCTTAACTAACACGTACATCTAGTCATTTAATAAATTTTACCAAGGAAATGGTTGAATACTCCAATTAGATAATAATGATTTTCTTTATTTTTGGTAGTAAAATTCCAATAATCTCTTAAATACATTGCAAACTACAGCTTTGTATAATTTAGAAGCATTTTTCATTTTTTTTGTAAATGTGTGTGCCATAGAGCCTTTTATTATGATATTAAGATGTATGTTGACTTAAAAGAGCATGGCAGTTGAGAGTAAGTTATGTTCACTTAAAAGTTTCGCTGATGGTGGCGAGTGTGTTACCGACTCTTTGACAATTCAAAAGTGCTTATAAATGGTTGAAGTTTGAGTTTGAAATCTGCATCTTCTATCAACTTTTGGTTTAAACAATAAGCCCTTCCTATTCCTTCTCTTAACTTCCTCTATATTTTGACCAGCTACAGTTCGTAACTTGCGTCACACATACAGTACCACATCTCAGCAACTGGTCTAGCACTAGAATCAACGTTTAACAAATACCTCCGTTTATAACCCATCTGGAAGCTGATTGTATCGTTTTGGGAGTACTGCATTCTTACGTAGTAATGGTAGAATATAGTGTTGAACTTTTTGTGGATATGGACTATCCTAATTATAAAGATCTCGCTATATATCTACATTTGTTTAATGATCTACTATCTGGTCATAGACTAACTTCGCTCGTAAGCAACTCATCATTCTCGTTTGAATTATTAAATAAAGCAATTATCACAACAAACAATTTAAAACAATTATCTATGCAGTTGCCTTGTTTCTCTATATTAGCTATCTATCAAATTAATATAAATATGTATTGTAATTTATTTTTATTGTATTCATTTATTTTATAATTATTGCAACCACTAGTTTTAACTACATCAGCTCATCATTGTTATTACGAATGAAATCCATGATGTTATGAGCCATTTATTTTCGTTCTAATTACGATCTGAATGACACCCGTTGGGGCCATATGCGGTAAGGCGTGGTTATTATCATAATTACCTGTATATTTGGGAGTTAATTTACCATAATTAAAGAGACACAGTTACAGGAATTATAGTATGTTATTACTGATTTACAAGAAGTTTGTGCAAAAAATTCAGTACAAAGAGATTCTGCTATACGGGAGCTGAGATATGGAGAAATAAAATTACGAAGTAAAACGGGCTTGCAGCAATGGGTGAGCACCATGAATAATAATGATGATATAAATATAAAGGGGAAATATTTAACGCGCATTCATTATATTAGAGTGTTCAATAATAATTTTAGGAAAGCAAAATGTGAATTATTTGAGGTTCGATTGAATATATGGCATTATAAAGGAAAGTAGAAATTATTAACTACGATGTAAAACATAAACGTCATGATACAGTTCTACCCTACCATATCTACTAGAAGCATAAAATTAGGAGGAAGAAAATTACGGATTAACACTGATCATGCAACTACAACCTTAGTTTTTGTTTACCCTAAACCTCTTAAGGGGTCATTGTACTCATTATTTAAAAAAATCTGCTGTTCCCTACATTTTGACGAGATATGCGAACATAAATGTAAGGAACAGTTGATTTTTTTCCGCAATATCAGCGTTGGTCCCATAGTGAAAGTTGTTCATAATGATGAGTACAATGACCCCTTAAGAGGTTTAGGGTAAACAAAAACTAAGGTTGTATATAACTTCTAGTCGAAGCAAGAAGTTGCTAACATCATCATTCTCCTCTCCTTATCCCAATTTATTTGGGGTCGACGCAACATGTCCCTTCCTTCCATTCTTCTCTATTAATCCCACTCGGTAGTACTCCATTGCCAGCCATATTACTATCTTTCACACAGATAAAAAGAAATTGCTTACATAATATAATTATAATCTTTATCTACACTCATGCTATAAAATCTCTATAAAAGTTTCTGAAATAGTTAGCTTATTGCCGACATTAAAACAGCCGGTGTCATAGTAACCTTAATATCATCCAAATGAGTGTTCTATTGTTGTACTAAATTTCACTAAACAACTCGAATTTCAAAAAAGAACATTGTTATGCACGCGCGTTTCACAACCACACCGCAGTAATTAAAAAAAAAAAACTTGTAGGTTATTCGAATTCACGTCGTATCCCGCCATTTTTGTTCGATAATAATTGTATTGCAACATTTTATTACTTTGTTGTTTATAAAAAATGAGTGATACAAGCTTTTTTAACACTCCACCAGATATTTCTAATGCAGTAAAGGACATTTCTAGCCAATTATTATCAGAAAAGTCCAGAAAAATAATATTGTACAACACCCTATGGTTTCAGAACCTTTTATAGAGGATTCATATCATGGGTGTAGATAAAGTCTTGTATGCAACTTGTACATAATTAGGTATTTTTACACTTAATACCCCTTATTATACAACAGTTGCATAAATAACTTTTCGGTTCTGAGAGAGAAAAATTAATAATAGATCTAAAATTAAATAAAAATAACATAGGATTGTTTCACGAGATTTTGTCTATTCCAATGTCTGATGCTGCTAAAAGTCTGTTTAGATTTGTAAGTCTTCCTTTTAAGTCTACCTTATGAATTGACATTTAGTCTATGGGGTTCATTAAGTTTTGTTTTGTTGTATTGTAGCTATATAAGGTACGATGGGACTGTCATGTATTCTATATAAAAGTCCCTAAATTAAATAAAGAGAATAAAAAAAATAAAAAAAACTTTTCGGTCCATCTTATTCGGTATATACTCAATAAACTTTCATGACCATGCTCTGCAGTGTTTCTGGTTTGCGCAGTCTTGGCAGTTTTAGCAATAGAACTTAGTTCTTCTTTTCGTGTGGTTAGTGACTAACCTAGAGTCAGAGTTTTAAAGCCACCCATAGACCTCTGACTTGGCTTCACACGCCGTTGAGAAATATCTCTCAGGTATCATACGATATTTTCCTTCATCGTTTTTGAAGCAAGTGATAATTATACAATACGCACATGAATCCGAAAAGTTTGAGGTGCGTGCCTTTGGTTCGGACTCGAGACCTATGACTTAGCAGTCTGACGGTCACACCACTGGGCTCTCACGCTAGAACTTAGTTGATATGTATTTAGATCCACATAATCTATATCATTTCACCAATACGTCTATCCTTTCTCTACATAGACTAAATGTTTTGTTCAAAATTGCCTGTTCATCCACAATCAAAACAAATAATCCCCAATCCCACGGCAAACCTAAACAAAACACATGGTACACTTGCCTTAAACATTGCCATTCAATGTGTCTATAACACACGGGGAATACTGAAGCACATTACGAACAGTATCGCCATATCAAGCCACCTTAATGCAACTTGCTTTTAACCTACATCGGATGAAAGCGCCTACCGCGTTACGCTTGCTTTAAGGGCGTAATCGTGGCCGTTTGTTACAACGTACTCGTTATTAGTACGGTTTTAAGTGTATGGGTATTTATTTTTAAGGTTATGTTTGGTGCGAGTGGTGCTTTTGTGACAGCGAATATTATTAAAATGGTAAAATTTTACTTAGCTTTCATTAAAATATCGGTGTGGTATTTTGTAGTTACCTTGGTAACTGTATGTTCTACCTTTACTTCTTATTTTACTTGATAATGGAGCCTTATTTAGTTATTTTCATTAAAATGCATAAGGCTTGTTTTTTTCTTCTATCGTCATTGTCATGAGCTTTACCTTGAACTAATTTCATGAACTAGAACATTCTGAACTGTTATCACTCGTAGACGCTCGTTAGCTCTTGTTTGTTAACTGAGAGATTCTGATTGATACCAATGATTGAGCTAACAAAAGAAATTGCTAAATCAATTTCAATATCATTACCGTTATACAAAAAGTTGACCTTTAAAATAATTACACCGTCTTTCTCAATGTAGACCACTTCTGAAATGAAATTTATTATTCAATTCAAATAATAATTAAGTCCGTAATTTTACTTTCACATCTGCCACACAAAACCTACCTCTATGAGTTCAATAAACAACATAAAATGGCCCGTTTGAATGGGCCATATATAGCCATATATGATCATAGAGGACGAATATTAGGTACTAATGTAAGTGCTGTGATTAAAATTAACGGTGGTAGGAAATAGTTAGGCAGATTCCGTGATACCGCATAATGTAAACGAGATGGGATGAGGTTAGATAGTGATGCTGGGAATAACTGTTATGCTACAGAAATGATAATAGTACTGAGCTTGATGATTGTGAAATGGAGAAAATGAGGAATTTAATTGCGTTTCAATTAATTTCTCGAATGCAGAAAGGCGAATGGTGGCTGTTGGCTTTAATACCCGCGAATTAGTTCGCGTCAGTTTTTTGAAGTGAAAACTTCTTAAGGCGCGTTGGGCATTTTTGAGATGGGACTAAACCATTGATTTCGCGACACCATGACGACACCTAATTTTTGGTAAATGCGATTGTGCTCTTTATATATATTATATTACGGATCAATGTTCTATGTAAGTATTTTTACATTAAAGGTTTTGTAAGCGCGATTGTGCTCTTTATATATATTCCGTTACGGGTCAATGTTCTATGCAAGTATTTTTACTTTAAAGGTTTAGGAAGTTTTTTTTTTTTTTGTAAACTCCGTTGTACTCTTTTTTAGATAAGGTTACGGACCAATGTTCTATTCAAGTATTTTTCTTCCAATAAGGCGATCTTGTTCAAGTTTTTTTTTTTGTTTTTCTTTTTGCATAAAAAAAATATTAGTGAGATCCGACTGGTAGTTTCAGAGATTAGCGCGTTCAAACAAACAAACAAAAAAACTCTATATTAGTATAGATTCAGCTATAAATCATAAGTACCTGGTACCTAAAAATAATTAATTTAGTCAGGTTCTAAGAATTTATTTCCAGAAAAAATACTTTGCCAGACCAATGACGCAATATCTTTTCGACGAACGAGCCGATAACTGAGCCCTTTTCAATAAGAAAATTGTGAAAAAATATTAAAGAATCTCTCAGAATAATTTGTGGTGTCCTCAGAGCTACGAGGATCTGCAAAATATCTCTGGATTACGATCAATTCAAGGACACCTTATTTTATTTTGTAGAAATCGGTTCAGGAGTTTCGACTGTATGCAAACATATCTATATAGCCAGTGAGATTCATAACTCTTCTTCTCTGCCACAGTCAGGTAAAAAAACCCATTACCAATTTTTTTTTAAATATAAGCATGAGTAGCTTATAATTGTTACCACTGTTGGGACACAGGCTTCGAGAGGGAGTGGGCCAGGCCACAATTTATAAGAAATTAAAACATTACACAGAAAATATTACACTACGGTGTGACAAGCCCCAAGTTTAATCATGTTGCGGCTTGTAGGTACAGAACGTCATGCAGGATTATTTTGCATATTCATTAAGCAGTTCCTTTGAACATGCACATATTTGACTAAACTCATTTTAACGTCGCCTTTCATCGATAAAATAGGGTAAAGACTAGATTTCAGTTGCGCAAAACTGGCTTTGGTGGAAGCTTTTTTGAGATATTTTAGATTGAAGAAATACGATAAGCTATTGCCATTGCTATCTAGACAATGTGATATTCTTTCAGCGATAACGATGGTGCAATAAAAATAATACGTAATAGGCAAAAATAAAGCATAAGCATAATCAGCTTATAATGTTCCCTCTGCTGCAGGCACTCTCTTCGAGAGGGAGTGGGCTGTAATCTACCACGCGGGCCCAGTGCGGGTTGGTAGATGTCAAATGTCTTCGAATTTTTGGTTCTAGGACATGCTGGTTTCCTCACGATGTTTTCTTTCACCGTTTTGAGAGCAGTGGTGATGAAATCATTACCCGACTACGGCAAAGCAAAAATTAGGGTTATTGATTTCGACCGGTATGTATGTATAAATGAATGTATGTACATATGTATGTATGTTCATCTGTTACCTCATAACTGCTAAAGTACCGTACATAATTTGACAAATGAGGTATCATTAGAAGCGTCTTGATCGTCCGCTGGTATAAGATATGTAAGCTCACACAAAATAGCGCCCTCTTCAGAAAATAAAAGTCACGAAATAAAAATAAAATGTTTTTTTATTTGTGCCATGTTGGGTATCAAATGAAAGGGCTTGACGATAACATTACAAATATGTATATATATTATACTTTTTAACTAAATACATACAAAAATTTACACCTACAAAATTATAATTTGTACCTATGTCTTGATTTCTGTCTGAAATATTTTCTTCTTTCATACTTTTTAGAGCGTGATTTTTCAGTAGTCGGGTTTTTTTACTCAAAATAGTCACCTGTCTGTGTTCGAACCTACGTCCTACAACTCGTAAGTCGGAGCCGTTACCACAGAGCCACCACTGCTCTCAATATTGTCATAAGCTATCGAAAACTTAATGTTAGTCGTCTTGATAGTCGTTGTAGAATTACAAAACGCTTTGAAAACGATAGTCCTTGTCTAAGCTCCTCTGGATTTTCCGAGTTGTCCCCAACGAAGTAAACCACTTGGTGAAGGTCACGGGAAACCAAAGGATATGAGGAGTGTAAGATTTGTTGTTTTGGTGATAATGGGGGAATGTCAAGAGGAAGAGCCTACTGTTGTTATGAATATGTGGTCGAGTCAATCGGTTTTTAAACATCAACTTCGATGTTCTTCATTTATTTTATGATATAACATCTCGATTACAATTCTACGCTATTGATTTCCATCGATATGTTTTATTTTATAATTTCCTGAGCAATAAAATAATATCCCATCACTAAAAACTTATTTGCTTTTTCGAGCAATTAAAATATTATTTTTAAACTGAAACAGAGTAATGAAAATTATGTTCCGTTGCTGTAAGAGATTTCTCTTACAGCACCGGAAAGCTTAAAGCTTAAGTGCCTTTCGATTAAGTGCCGTTCAAATCAGTGCTGCATGAATCCCCAATGAGAGAATACATGCTAAACTGTAATTAAAATTATATTAAAATACTCCTTTATTCTTACATTTTTACATATAATGTGATATAATATAATAGTCAAAAAAAAGACCAAATGTATATATACCTGTGTTTAGCAAATAAATATTAATCAATTAATTAATTCATTCATTCAATAGTGTGGCTCATGGCTCTAAGCAATAATCGCCTCTTTGGCGTAGGCCTCCCCCGTTTCCTTCCACTGACATATGCACACATGCTAAACTATAAGCACAGTTAATTCAAAATTCTTTTACCTACTGTAGTTAACAAAAGCCGAGCTTTCAAGTTTCCAATGCACAATTAATGATCATATATCTCGAAAGCCTTCGATTAACTCAGAATGTCTGAACTCTACACATAACATGGCATCGAGTGCATTCGACCGCGGCTTTTAAACTATTACACGCGTAACATTTTATTGCGTACGTGTTAGCTTCTCGGAACATTTTCCCTTCTCGCCTGGGACTTGTGATAAATCGTGTATACGAGTAAACGTCGGATAAGCAAGCGGGAAACGGATCGCATCTTGTAAGCATTTTGTCTCATAAAGCAAATCACTGAGTAAAAAATTACGTTCAATTTGTTTTAAGTGTTTGGAATTTTCTCAAAGAGAGACTTTGAAGGTTCGTGAGTAGGTACTGGATTAAAGAAAAATCATCGACAAAATTCTGTAAAGAATGTGTAAAATTGTAAGACTATACACAAATTTGACGCCAAGATATCATAGGTAAAATACATATAATGGTAGATTAGCTTTTGTGGAGGGGGACGGAAATTATTCAACGAGAATGTACTACCGGGATAAAAAGTCCTATGTCCTAACCCAGGTGGTCTTGTGCAAACTTCATCCTAATCCGTTCAGCCAATAAGGCGTGAAAAGGTAACAGATGCATATACAGATATTTTCGCATTATAATTATTAAGCATGGAGTATGGACTAATAGCATCTTTTTTCTCAAGGGTAGTCAGATAGGAAATGTCTCCATCATAGCTTATTGTTTTCTTTTATATAACGTGTAAAAGTGATTCCGATAACCTACTTTCAGAATCAACCATTTCATTTCATTTCATTAGCAATGTATGGAAGAAAGGGAGACTATATTAAAGGGGAATCCCCATGATACAGATAAAATACACAGAATCACAATGATGAACAATCCGACGGAAAGAATTACAAATGACACGAGACAAACACTACACACTTAATTATTCATTTAGTTCCAGATCAACGAAACCAAACAAAAGAATCAACGTACACAACGCAAACGAACCGTTCAAGAAAAACACAGCGATAGTTGGCATTAACGTGTCGGCATTTGCTAAACTGCTTTCGAACTCACTGGCAATTTTATTTGCTACCCAATACCCCGCAATACACCTCTGGCAGCTAGCTTTAAGTCCCAGCATTTACTTGGATTTATTACTCCTCCGATATTTCGGCAACTTCCCTAACCCGTACTTATTTTGTTTCATTTCAACTTTGTTTGTTCCATTCTTACAGACTAAATTAAATAAAGTTCTTAGAGCGAATAAAGTTGGTTGTGCAAGTTGTTTAATTAATGTAAGTTTACATCCTTTTATAGTTAATTAGTGTTTGAAAATTTAATATTAGAAGTTTTATAGTTCGCAAGTTTCAAGGATTCGTTTTCTAGTTCTTGTTCTATTGTAAAAGTTAATTGGTTTACCCAAGTTAACCTTATTTATCATTTTTATTTGAAAAGGTCTTGCCTTTAAACTTATAAAATGTTTTGTTAAAGCGGAGAGCTAGTGGATACCAATTTTCTAGTTCATTGGATCACTGATCAAAACTTAGGTTTGTGTTAAGTAACAAGGATCTTTGTGCAAAATCGTCTTTGAATAAACCTGTCAATAGCACTAGGTAACTATAAGAAGCGAAACTTAATTAAAGAAGCTGTAAACAAAATATTAAAGTTCATTATTATTTCCTTTATTTCTTTTTAAAAACATATTGTTTACATTTTTAAATATTTTCATTAAAAAATACATTTTTTTTAATGTAGCTCACCGGTATTGGGAACAGGGTCCAAGCTAACGGTGGTCTGGGCTTCTGAGAGAAGAACCTCCTAATGATTGGCGCCGTGTCCATAAGTACTGCTTTCTGGATCAAGCCCTTGATCCAACTGCCTAACGAGACGTACCTCAAGTGTTGATCGAGGCTCTTGGCTATTATGCCCTTGGCCGTCACGACTATTGGCACAATGATTGCTGTATCCACATCCTACATATCGAGAACCTCATTATAATTGTCTCTATTTCGCTAAATACTCTCACAAATCTATCTATTTGTACTCTTTTCCAGCAAGTCATATCTTTTTCATCATTACCATCATAAGATAGCACCAGAATATTATGAACCAGAACCATCTATGGAATATCATTTTAACAGTCATTTAGAAAAAAAAATCTATGCTTACATAATCCCTCGGTCTACGACTCATTCAAGTCAATTGATACAAACGGTTTAATATCTAAACCTCTAAGAAAACAGAACGTAACAATGCCCGTCTCAATAATCACAAATGTACACAAGTACTAAATACAGATGTAGTAGCTATTCAGAACTTATTTCGACCCCTTTTTGTCCTCGTTTTTTAAGTCTTAAAGAATAGGAGTGAAAAGTTGGGAGTTCTGCTCGGAATTCTGTAGCTCAACCGTTTTTTTTTTCTCACGTTCATTTTCAATGTGAAATAAAATCCTTTGAATATATATTCTTGGCTAATATGTGGGCCTAATAAAGCTTCCATATGCCCATATGGAAGCTTTATAAAGCTCTGGGTTAAATAGTGTTACAAGTTGTGTTTCTTAGTGTACGTGTTGCGAGAAACTTATCAAGCAGATTAGCAACATCAATTTATTGGATTTCAGCTTTTATGTGCAGTTATCAGTATAATTAATTATATACTTTCATTCTTTACTTTACATAGTTAAACAGGTAGTTTTTTAGCTAGCAGTGGTAGCCCAGTAGTATAACCGTCAGACTGCCAAGTGAGAGCATAGGTCTCAAGTTCGAACCCCAGACACACACCTCTGACTTTTCGGATTCATGTGCATATTGTATAAGTATCACTTGCTTCAGAAACGGTGAAGGAAAACATCGTGAGGAAACCGGCATGTGTGACAGATATTTTTCGATGACATGTGAAGCCAAGTCAGAGGCTCATGGGTGGCTTTAAAACTCTGACACGAAGTTAGTTACTAACTACACAAGAAGAAGAAGGTTTTTTTTTGTGGAAGAGTATGGCTATCAGGGATGACGGCTGATAGAGATATATGGCAGAAGAAACATTCTTCACTTACCTTAACTAAATTGGAATGAGGGCAAGAGAATGATGAATCGCACACACCAACATTCAGTTAAGAAACTGTCACCATCAAGGCCATTTGCAACGGTTGCATTTTAGCAAAGGAACGTTATAACATTTCTATCCCAAGCTATCATTATTCATAAAAGACTCGGCGTCTTGATTAATGTTTTAAACAAAGTTGAAATTTTATTTCAGTTGCAGGAATGGAAAGCTGACTGTAACTACCATTTTTCAATCCGTGGGAGACAATTTTATGAAAACTGTTGAAATGTGTTTTCGACAATTTCGTATGGCACTGGCTGTTTGCTAATTACTGTTTGCTGATGTTTAATTGCGTCCTTAATCAAGCGTTTTAATTTGTGCTCTTGCTAATTTGAGAAGAATGAATAATTATTGCGTGCCGTTCTTTTCATGTTTTGAACGTAAAATAATTATACATTTGATATCTTTATGGCCTGTTTCTTACGTATATAAATTTTGATCTGGCAAATTAATAGTTTTATAGTACAAACTCCATTTCATTTTTGATCTTGTCTGGTAAACAGTGCTAATCCGGATTTCATAAAACTGGCGTTTGGTATTATTTTGTGCAACTACCCATCTAGAATTCATATAATTTCTTTTAAGTCGCTCTAAAAAAAATATATTTGACAACGTCTTCTTTTTGTTGTCCCATAACTCTATGGTTATGTGCTATAAGTAAAAATAATACAAAAAGACTTAGAACTAGTGTTCAAAAAACTCGATTTGTGTATCTAAGTTTCATTGAAAAGTACGAGTAAATGATTTTCATTCGAACCAATTATACCAACCAATGAATATTTAAAGCGTTGTAATTTTTTTTTTGTTTCCTTTTGTCTGAAATAAAAGTTTTTTTTTTTTAAATATATATTTCACGTAAGGGTGTGATCGTGTAATCGTGACTCTGTCGAATTATTTTAAATGAAAAATGAAAACAAAAAAGATATTAAATGAAAAATAATTCATATGCCAGTTGATTATTTGACATGGTCTACAGTTATGGAATATCAAAAGGAACACGTTGTTTAGGATACTAATGCACTTGAAGAAAAATACCCAAGATTATAAAAATATCTACGTTATTACCGTCTTCTTTTGCTATTTCATTGAACCTATCTTCAAGTAAATACTACAAGTTCTTAGTAAAAAACTTCAAGATCAATCTATGGTACCAATAAATATACCATCATGTACCAAATGTCTCAAGATGTGGTAGATTGACGACGCTATTAATCTTTGTATGATCATTAATCTGTCTATCATCTGTCTATATAATCTAGCTAGTCTATATCTTCCTCCTTGAGGTCTCCCTCGAGGCAATGGCTAGCGTCATTTGTCATATTAAGCATGAGCTAGTGCAATATGTCAGTAATTAGTACCGAATCTTGGGATCAACGTAACATATAGTTTCGGGTAGTAGTACAGTGCTCTTACTTAAATCTAACTATCCTTTTTTCATTAATTTTCCGCCTGTATTTCCCGACGAGGCAAGCAGAGGAAAATCCGACACAAATGTTTCGCCTTTAAAAAAATATCTATACTTATCATATTAAAAATAATAAAACAAGGTAAGTAATTTTAACACATTGATTGTTCTAATACAGATCAAAACACGAGATTCACAAAATATTAAAACCAAAAACGAGGTTAAGAATAATCCCTTAATAACAAAATGACACCAAGTTTACACTTCACAATACTCCGCTAAGCTACATAACGAGTGAATATGAAGATCTCATCAAGATAAGCCAAAAATACTAAAACACAAAAGCCCCAGTCTTCAACGGTTATACAACGACAATAGGGTCCTTAACAGTCCTTACAGTCGCAATTAATAGAACAAAGGAGGGTAGGCAAACCCCTAATGTTGGGCTCACTGTCTGCTACAATAATATGTTTGGTAATTCAGCTGAAAATATCCGTGAACTTGGTCCAAAGAGCTTCTGAGTACTGTTAGTTGAAGTTTACAATGGGTATGCAACTGGTTATTAATGGTTGAGTGGGTCAAATGTGTATGGTTTGTAATCAAATGTGTCTTGAGATGAAGAAAAAATAGATCACTTTATAATAGACTCTAATGCAAACGAACAAAACACTGTCGGTAATTAGGAATCCAGTAAGAGTCCTTCCTGAAATTATAATGTTGGAGGCACATATTTTGCATTCTTATCGATAAATAAGATGTCATATTATGTCAAGACATTATACAATGTAACATAAATGTATTCCTGTTTATGTCTAATGCAACTAGAACATAAATTAAAGTCAAAAACGATTTACGTCTTCATAAAATCACGAAACAACCTCTCTAAAAAAAATTAAAAAAGCCATTAAAACTGTCGTTTCTTAGCGTACAACAAACAGAATTATATTATTCACAGTCGAATCGTAAATTTTATAACTTCCATTCGTTTTAGCGAGAAATAAAATTTGAACTTCTTTACAACATTCATCAAGCCGTCACGGGCAAAGCTTTTGAATAATAAAAATCTTTGCCTCGAGCCACGCAACGAAGTTTCCATAGCCGGGACATACTTCCCCTTCACGGTTTTTTATAACTTTATTATAAGAGACAAGAAGTAATTTCTTACATTTATTATCATTGCCGAAATCCCATTTATCATGTCAGGTATCCGTGATAAATATCAATAACGATGCTTGTAGAATTTGTTCCTGCGGTTTTTTGTTCAGCAAAGTGAAATATGTTGTCATATTTTATCGCCGTTTCGGCGTTGTGTTCAATATTAATGTAAAAACAATTTTGAGAGATTTTTGAAGCATATTGTCCGTAGATTCAAAGGGAAGAAATAAAAATATTATGTCATAATTGCCATTAATATTAAGCCTAATCCTAAAAACTTGTACTTACCATTACCATTAATATAACTTGTCTTTATAAAATTCGAATATTTAGATAATTATTTTACTTAAATAGTGTACAATAAAGTATAGGTGGCAGTAGACAAGTTTAATTTCTCACTAAATTATAATTCAAATTCAACAAACTTGTTGAAGCTCTGATGAAAAGTTTAAGGTAGGTGACTTAGCTCAACGGCAACAGTCTAATGTAAGAAAATTCTTAAGTTCCAGGAATATATTATTACCTTATAATATTCATGAAAATACCTTTTAAGCGACAAATGTGTTACCAACATAGTTAAATAACTTTATTATTGAAAAAAAACAATACTCACAAACAGCGTAGATTTATGAACGTAAACGAAGCAAAAGAAGTATGTAAGGATTGTAGCAAGTGGAGTTCTGTAGTTTCTGCCTATCCCCATGAAATGGGAAGAAGGCGTGAGCTATGTATCAGAATGTAAGTATTCAAAAATAAACAAACCTGGCCAACTTATCATAAGTTTTATTCACCTGCGTCTTAAAAACAACAGAACAAAGTAACTGCACATCAATGATAATAATGTAACATTGACGGCGCCTTAATGTCGTAACAGTAAGGGTGATTTTCGAAGTGCAAGTGTTTCATTATTGACTGTACTTAGAATAAAACCTATATATGTATATGTAATTTAAATCGAAAGGCAAAACCCAAACTCAGCTACAACGAACAAAAAACTCACACCTATCAAACTCATTACAACTCTTACACGCTACACCAGAACACAACTTCGTATAAGACATTATCGAAAACTTAAGTGATTAACTGTTTTCCAGAGTTGCCGCTACCAAGATGGAGGTACAATAGGCGAAAAGTTTGGCTATCCGCATATTTTAGAATGCTAATGTGATTTTGCACTTAGCCCACGTGACTTAACAAAGGGTGGGCTTAAATATAGGAAGAAAGTTGTGAGTTAGAAGGTTGTTTTGGTATCTTTCTATTATTTGGAAAAGGGGCGAGTAGAGAAGGATCCTTTTTGTGCTGGAGGCGAGTTTTTTTAAAGCCGGAAAAGGATTGACAGTGTTATATTTAAGATGGCTGCTGTTTTGTTGCCGTCGTTGGTGAAATATTAGCAACATTCCTTAAACATTAAAACTGTAACAAATTTCAAAATAGTGAATCCATGAACTATTTTCAAAAATAATTTTAAACAAGTAAACACGCCTTGAAAACCTTTCATATAATATTCAGTGTTAGAAAAGATAACCATATTAACCATCAAAGATATCAATGAAGTCATTGTCTCAAATTGAAAAAAAAAACCCCAATATTCAAAAGACAGCATAAACAACCGAATTTATATACTACAAAGCAAAAACTGTTCAAAACTTCAAGTGTTCAATATTGCAATATCTAGTTGACTGATATCGTCTTTAGTTAAGTAACTAAAGACGATATCAGTCAGGTATTTATTTTGTAATTCCTTCTTTCTTGGGTCTAGAGATTGCAATTTCCAGTCAGTGAGCCTGATCTGCAACGGACAAGCCTTCATCGATTTTATTACCATTTAGTAATATAACTTCCTACAGTAGTTTGTTTAAGAGTAAATCTGGATTAAAATGAGTGTCTATTGCAGTAAGTGTAGAATTGGAATATCAATACGATTAATTTTAGCTCTGAAGCTTCGGTTCCTAAGAGAGCGGTGAACGGTCACACATTACGGCTGTCCATGTCCATATACAGATCGTTTTTGACATTTTAATGAAGTCGTGAAATATACCACTTATTGCCGATACAAATGATTTATATACAACGATGGGGATTTAAAATAAAGATGCTCGTGGCTAGGTAATAACAGCCGCACGCGACGATCGATCAGTCCGTGCATGGGAGCCCGTTTTACATACCGAGAGTTAGTGCTTCGGAGTTAGAAGCTCGAAAATCTGACAACCAGTCTTACCTAGGAGTATCGTATTACTAGGTTGTGGAGGTCAGACATGTAGTCGGCATCCGGTTAGACTGGAAGCCAACATAGTTGAGAATACTAACATAGTTGAGATAAAGCTAGACAGATTGATTTAATGTTAATTACTGGTGAAAATTATAGATTTTCTTGACGGCCGTTGTAATAATATGATGGAGTCGCTTTCCTAGGAAACCTAAGCATTTAATTGAGCAAAGAAGTTCCTTTTGGTTTTACACAGTTGGCGAATGAGAGTTAGAGCGAAAAACGTAAAATTTTATTAAATGTAACAATTTTTTCGGTCTTCGTTCTTCGTTCCAAAAATATTATCAAATTTACTTTACACATTATTATTTTGTATTAACTTCCAAGAATCTTTCTCATTAGAATTACTTACCGTGTCCTCTCGAATATAATCTAATCACTCGTGAAGAAACAAAGACGACCCAGAAACCCAATATCTCAATAAACGATATTAATCCATAAAATATTCACCTCTCGCCTTAAAATAAAATATCACAGCGTTCAAATGTAAGACAAGAACTTAATGGGGCGAATCATTTTGGTGCGCTTAAGTAATCGAAGTGGAAAGCTGATAAATTAGAAGGCGTTCGAGACGAGAGATCTCGAACAGTCTATGGATCAAAGTGTTCCTGTGTGAAATATCATGATTGAAGACTCAATTACCTTTTGTTTATAGGGATTTGTGAATTTTAAATGGAAACTTTGGGATTTATTCAGAATTTAGGTGCTCTTTGGCTACGTTGCTCTCTAGCAGAGCTAATCTTTTAGTTTAACCAATGATTGCTTTGGATTTCATATCTTTTGTATATTGAGTGTTTTATACTCTGATTTTTGGCAGTCTGTGTCAGACTGTTTTAAGAAACAACTCAAAAAGGTGGTAGTAGGGCAAACCACCCAGTGAGTTTAAACAAAGTGACATTCTATCAGCGATAACAATGGAGGATAAGTGAAAAATTTATTGGATTAACATAATCTACCGAAAACCTTATGCCGATCAGTTGTAAGTCGTTGTGGAAATACAAAACGCTTTGAAAGCGAATGCCACTTGTCTAGACCCTCAGGATGCGGTTGATGTAGCTAAAATTAACAAGAAAGATAAAATAAAAAAAATACGTTTATTTGCGGTAAACATGACGCAAAGAAAGAACACAAACACAAGATAATATACGCCACATCCACGCAAAACAGCCATCATTCAGCATAATGCTGCGACCCTATACGAGACAAAACCATAGCGCTGGTTTTCAGCGACAGCCGTCGTTGATGTGATAGCGTCGACCGGTGCAGCCTAGTCCTAACTATAATATTGTAAATGTGAAAGTGAGTTTGTTTGTTACCCGTTCAGGTAACAAAAAAATCACTTTCTCGTTAAAACAGCAAAACGTATTTAGATGAAATTTGGCACAAGGGTAGACCATGATCTAGAAAAGGACATGCTACTTTTCATCCTGGACCGCAGACAATGTCGCGGGCACCAGCTAGTGAGATATAAATATGATATAAAAATAAAATAAATATACAGTACTTCATTCTAAATGTTTAAATAAATATAATGTTTATTGTTTGTTGTTGTACACGTGAAGGCTATGTTACTGTTGTACCAATTCCGGTCATGCGTAGAAATATACGACTCACACGTCGCTGACCGTATAAAATATAGTGTGCGCTTCTATGATATTGTGAATATATTGGTTCACCTGTAGCGTTATGAGAAATAGTCAAGTTCACTCATCCTCCATAGAAAAGGGAGGATCCTCCGACCAGATGGCTGTTGTGTCCGGTGGGCTACTGAAGTGTACATGCTAGTCACGTATACGCGACGCGGGACGTTGTGTATATGCTAGTCGTGCGGTAAACTCTGCTTGCGCGATTTTACATGACGTCAGTGTGATGCGTAGTTCACATTTGGCGATGCAGATGCCGCCACCTAACTGACGATAGCAACTGACCTCAGAATTACACTAATGGTTACGTTAGTTAGGGCTTTCTCGTAAAACTGATTCTGAAGGAGTAATTGCGAACTTGTAGCAAGAAGAGCACAAATAAGCTTAAACACGAATACCCATTTGTTTTTTCTCAAAGAAAATGGTAGAGTAAATTAAAAAACTTGGGCCGTCAATCTGGATGCATATTCTGAAACTACTTTTGTATTATATGCCTCGTTGCAGAGCGTGCTATCAACATTTTATAGATTTCCATAATTATCGCGCTACAAGCAATAAATGACTGTTCAAGCTGAGGAAAATTTCGCATGGGTATCGCGACGCGACTGCGCATGTCGATTGTTTCAATGATTGGGCGTTTTATAACTTCTAACGTTACGATAATATCGTGGACGTTCAAGGCATCACCATACCATAGGGAAGAAATATGTACAAAATACATGAACACGCTTTTAAGTTTCCGTCCACGATAACGTTATCACGTGCCCGTATTTCCATACATTTTATGGACGTGGATGTCCACGGTAACATCGTCACATTAGAAATTATAAAAGTGCACATTACGAGATCACGCTACTGTTCGCGGTAGTTTGAACACCTCCATGCAAGTTGGTTGACACAATCGGCGCGTGGCAGGTGCGAATTTCATCCCGCATCCTACGCGGGATTCGCTTCAGTTCGACCAGAGCTCAATGTTTTTCATATTTTTTTTAAAGTCCCACTGGAAAAGAGGGTGTAGTTTATTTTATGTCAAGGACAACAAAACAATTTCCATTCATAACGTTGTTCCTAACCAGTCAAAATCATTAAGCTCCTAAAACTTTCCCTTTTAATTCTAGATTCACAAATTTCATTTTATAAAACAGAAATAGAATACAAACTGATTATTTTATGCCGAAAGCAATTTATGCAAATGCTCGGTAAAAGATTACAATTAAAATAATCTTGTTAGATGAATTCGTTTGGGAATACGGATTTCAATTAAGGTTTTGGGAATAATAATAATGGTTGGAGGATTTCGGTCTTTCCCTGATTGTACTATCTTTTCAAGTTTGTTAAGGATCAGAGGTACAAAATAAAACTTAAAAATATTTTTTCTGTTGTAGTCGCATGCGATGGGTAACATCTGATATCTCACCTTGGTAATAAGCAATATTAAAGGGGCGGGACCTCGTCAAGGTCGTTTCTGACAGCCAACTCTACCACTGCGCGCGGTCATTGGTTAAATCTAATGGCGCGAATTAAGTAAGCGACAACGCAAGTATTTAAAAATAACTTTATTCCGACAGAGTTACAGCGAAACAGTAATTAATTAAATCTAACAAAATATTGATCTTATATACTAACTTAATTGCTAACGTAGTACATGCACAGCGTGATCAGATTGACGCATGTTCTAGATAATTATAAATGCTGATCGCGCAGTGGGGAAATTGGGAAATAATAATCTAGTAAATACTTATTGTCTGACAAAGCTAATATTGGTAGGTTGGGGTTCCTTAACTCCTCCCTCCCTAAGAGAGAAATTATCCGAAGGTGTCGCAGACGGTTTCGGAGAATTTCGACAAAAGTTTATGAACTGAAATTTATACATTATAAAGATAACTATTGCTATTACAATAACCACATACTCTAAGATGGTCTATATACTAATTTCTATTGTCACTGTTTGTGTCGTATCGTCTATTTCACTAAATTTTGCACTTTGTAACACTTCTTTCACATCACTGAAGTCCACATTTCTTAAATCCACTTTCTTTGATCTTCTCTGAATGTCCTGTTGTAGGTCTGGCATCTGGATCAATGGCAGCTGGAGACTGGAAACTGTAGTGTCTGTGGTGGCGGCAACGATGACTTCGCCTATTTGTGTCTCGCATTGTTGGCCAGGTGTCACGATGTAGGTCCCAAGAATAGTGTACTTCAGGATTTCTGTATTGCAATTCTCGGTGATGATGAGATTTTCCTCTGAGTAAACCAACCATTGGTTGTCGGTTATTTTCTGTATCTTAGTTTTTTCTATTTCAATATGGTTCTGTATGCAGTTTTTGTAGTTGTTCTTCATCAGCATTATTTGTTCAATGCAGGTCTCGGTTGGAAACTGGGCTAAATTAGTTTCAGCGCAAAGAAATTTTCCATTTTCAATCTCAGTACATGGGCTTACTACGGGCATGTATTTCAATCTATTCACCATCAGGTAAGGATATTTGGGTATTATTGTAAAGGTATTTGGAGAATGGAATATAGGGATGGGTATAACCTTGTAATAATTATATGTTTCGTTATTTATTAGGGGAACTTCTAAACAAAAACTAACTTGTTGTTATTTATATATGATTTAAGTATGATATTACGTTCTAATTTTATTAAATTATGTTTGCTTACTGGGTATATTGTTCTAGCATGTTTAGCAATGACTTCTAACGTATTATATAATTCTGTACTATTTATAATGGATTGGTGCAATGTATTCAGTTTGCTAAAGGCTATTGCCGTTTCAATCTCTTGTATGTTTTCGTAACAGGTCCGAAAGTTATTTAAAATTTGATACATAGTATTTAATATTTGGAAAAGTTTGTTAAACCTGAACTCATGTTCAACTAATTTTTCCATTTCATTGGTATGTAAACCCAAGTTTTTAATATTTGAATTTATTATTTCAGAGTCATTTACTAATTTATCAAAAGCTTTTTGCATTGATGATACTTTACGTTCGACCACATGCTCTTTGTTCTGTATCATTTGGATTTCTCTATCATATTTAATTGCATCGTCTTCATCTAAATTTCCTGTGATAGCTTTTACAAGTGAGCCTAATGGATTAAACAGAGCTCTTTTATTTCTATAATGGAAAGGTAAGATTTGAAAGAATCTATCCTTAGTTAGTTTAATAAGATATTCTATTTGGCTTTCTATTCCTATAGTTTCGTTACTAAGACTATTTTCCTTAATTTTAATTTTCAAGTTAATAAAATCCCGAATATTATTATCTATTTGTAAGTGTAATGATTCTAAATCTCGTCAATTGCATTAATCTTAATCCTAGATAAAGCATCTGCATTCGTGTTTTGAGGGCCTTTCTTATATTTTATTTCGAAATCGTATTCTTCTAACCTTAACCGCCATCGCGTGAGTTTACTATTGGGCTCTTTCAATGAATACAGCCAAGCTAATGGTCTATGGTCTGTAAATATGGTAAACTTATTACCATACAAATACGGTCGAAAGTGCTTAACTGCCCATATTATGGCTAAAAGTTCCTTCTCGATAGTGCTATATTTTACTTCTGTGTCGCTCAAGGTTCTACTAGCATAGGCTACAGGCTTATCTGCGCCTATCGTTCCTTGTGACAATACAGCCCCGATCGCAAAATTGGATGCATCCGTGGTTAAAATAAAAGTTTTACTAAAGTCAGGAAATTGTAACAAAGGTGCATTTGTTAAAAGCTTTTTACATGTCTCAAAACATTCTTTATATTCCCCATTAATTACAATTTTGCGACCTTTCTTTAAACAAGCTGTTAATGGTCTAGTTATTTTGGCAAAATCTTTGATAAATTTCCTATAATAACCGATTAGTCCTAAAAAGCTTTTAATCTGTGTAACCGTTTCCGGTATAGGATACCTAAGAATAGCGTCTATTTTATCATTATTTGGTTTCAAACCTTCACTTGTAATAGTATGCCCTAGGTAGAGTACTTCCTTTCTAAGAAAATGAGACTTATCTAATTGAACTTTTAAATTTGTTTGACGGAAGCGGTCAAAAACTGCTCTAAGTTTTTCTACATGTTCAGGCAAGCTTTTGGAAAAAATAATGACGTCATCGAGATATATTAAGCAATGTAAGCCTTGAAGGCCTCGTAAGACGTTATCCATCGCTCGCTGAAAAGTTGCGGGTGCGGTCTTTAACCCAAACGGCATTCTGTTAAATTCATAATGACCTGAAGGTGTGCTAAACGCAGTTTTAGCTCTATCTTTCTCCTGAACCTCTAATTGATGGTACCCGATAGCTAAATCGAGAGTTGTAAAGTATGTACTATTACCTAGCATGTCAAATAAATCGTTAATGTTGGGCAAAGGGTATTTATCATCAATTGTGATTTCATTGAGCCGTCTATAGTCAACTACCATCCTCCATTTTTGTTGGCCTGACGCGTCTAATTTTTTCGGCACTAAATGTACGGGAGCACTCCAGGGGGAATGAGATTCCTGGATAATGTTATCCCTTAACATTTTCTCGACTTGACTACTGATCTCTTTTGTTTGAATAGGTGGCAATCTATGTGCCTTAATGTTTATTGGGTCTTCATTTTTTGTTCTTATTCTATGTTTAACCTGATTTGTGAAGGTTAACGGAATATTTTCACAATAAAATATATCTTTGTATTCTTTACAAAGTCCCTCAATAACCGTTCGTTCTTCTGAATTCATATGATCTAACTGTAATTTGTCTAAATTCTTTATTAGCAAGCTGTCCACTTCTATATTATTATCTATGAAATTAACACTAACAGATGGGTCCTGTATGTATGGTTCCACTTGAAAAGGTCCCGTAACTACTAATTTTCTATTTTCATGGCTATAATTCTGAATAACAGTTGTTGCATAGCCTTCAATACACGTAACTAATGCGGCGGGCATTCGAATCCCTTCCGTAAATTGCTTAAAATCTAACACAGCTTCCCCGTTCAGTAAGTTGACTGGGAGTCTTACTCTAAGTTCACTACGAGATGGTAGATTATATATCTCTCTCATAGGCGGTGAATATATGATAGGAATATCAGTATTTTTTAAATGTAATATCTGATTTTCCATATTAATCTTTGCCTGTAATTGCTTCAGCAAATTGCTACCTATTAACCCATCATACCTATCGTCGACACTATAGACATAAAACTTATGGAACTCTTGACTTCCAAAGGTAACCGGTAATGGAATAATAGCCGTTTCACCATGAACACTCGATGCGTGAGTGCTAACAACTTCGAAGGGTTCATACTGTAAATAATTTTTAAAATATTTATTCGCTATATACGGGCTTATAAACGATCTAACACTCCCCGTATCTATCATAAAAACTGCCTTTAATTCTGGTATAACTATATGTGGTAAATTTAAGCGTTTATTACAATTTATTTTTATTCGTTCTCTAGGGTAGAGGCCGTTTATGCAAAAATTTCCCGCCCCGGGTTCTTCAGGAGAAAATTCTTGGCACTCATTGTACGAATAACTTGAACTCTGTTCATTATTATTAGAATTATTTATGTAATTAACACGTCGCGAACTTGCAGTACGCATTGTGACATCAGTATTCGCACCCGACGTAGATGCTTGCGCTGCAAAAGACGGCGTGCTCGGTGCATGTGCCGCGAACTGTTGGTTCGGTTGTGCAATCGGAACAAATGACATACTTGACTGCGGTGACGCATTATTGTTATTTGTACGATTAAAATTGTCTTGATTTCTTTGAATATTATTATGTTGTTTATAATGTCTGGACTGATGCGAATTGTTCGGTGTAGATGTGCTGTTTGTAGCACTATTCGGTACATGTGTACTTGATATGCTATGTGAATCTTTCTTTTGATTATTAGATTCAATTGCATTTTGGTTATTAGGCAAATTGGGTCTGTTATTTCTGCTAAAATTACGTCTGTCGTTTGTTTTCGACTCATAGACTGCCTGGAAGTTTTGTTCTTCTAAAACTATTTTTAATGCATCCTCTAACGTTGTGACGTCGCGCAAACGAACTAATCTAACTAAAAATGGCGGTAAATTAAACAAGAAAGCATTCATTGCTCTGTTACTATAAATGATTTGCTTTGCCTTACGTAGAGATTCATCAATGATAGTTTCTGATATTTTAGCAAATAAAACACTTCTCATCCGCTGTATTCTATGGCAAAAATCTAAATAACTTTCACCCTTATTTATTCTACACGATTCTAACTCCATTGCTAAACAATCCTCTGTGCGTGGATCACCGAAGTGTTGGTTTAACAACTTCTTCAGCTCGTCCCACGTACCTATAGCTTCTCTTTCGCCTACCAAACTGGCTGCTTCGCCTGATAACCTACTTGTTACTACATGAAATAAATATTCATTTTGGGCTGCGGTTCCTAAGAACGTAGACAAAATGTATTCACATTTTTTTTATAAATAAAGGCAACATTCTAGTGTCGCCGCTGAATATTGGTATGATGTTAACCAATTCCTGTGGGACACGGGTTACGTTTTCCATTGTGAAAAGTTATGAAAGAAACAAACGCGGAGAAAAAAAAATCACACTAATGTGCTACTAAACTATCACTACTCTAAAATATTAGTACAATTAAAATCTATGCAAATATTATCACGGCGTTGTCCAATCCCTAATAATACACAAACACATAGACTATTACAAGGTTGGGATATAGATGGAAGAGCTGAGAGGAAGGTGAAAAAGATTTACTCACAATTCCGCAGCTAGCTCCATGCTCCCTGAATTACTGCTGTGGCTGGTCCTCTTCCGTAACTCGAAGTGGCTTCTTAATGAATTTATTTGTTCGGCGATCTCTGCTAAACCGTAGACACGGACGTCGGCTACTCCACGTAGAATTGTATACACGGCAAACTGACTACAGAGATCCTACCGGCTGCGCCAATTAAGTAAGCGACAACGCAAGTATTTAAAAATAACTTTATTCCGACAGAGTTACAGCGAAACAGTAATTAATTAAATCTAACAAAATATTGATCTTATATACTAACTTAATTGCTAACGTAGTACATGCACAGCGTGATCAGATTGACGCATGTTCTAGATAATTATAAATGCTGATCGCGCAGTGGGGAAATTGGGAAATAATAATCTAGTAAATACTTATTGTCTGACAAAGCTAATATTGGTAGGTTGGGGTTCCTTAACTCGCGCGTCCCTTCCACTTCCGTCCCTTTTCACGAAATCACTCCCACAGCTTTTTAGGGTATATATTATGTTCTGTGCATAGATTTCAGGAAAGTGAAAAGAAAGATATTACACATCAAAAGTCTAATCACATTTTTTATTTCTCCAAATATTGAAGACCTGATGTTCTTTCCCTTGAGTTATTAGTATCAACCAGGGGGGTGAGGGGCAACTCAGTGCCTGCTTTAAGAAATCCCCAAAAGAAACATTTACTCCCTTTGAGTGAAAACTTACACCCGCGCCTGATTAGTACCCCCCTTATTCACAGCTAATAATTCGATATGAAATTCAGGATGAAAGCCCAGGCATAATTCTATTCCGAGGAATTATTTAAAATCCAACACTTGGTTAAATCTATTTCGCAGCTACATATAAACTTCCAAAAACAAACAAAATTGGCAACATAAGGAAACAATAAGTAAAACAAAATATACCGTAATGTTTCCATGAAAAGGAAGCACGATAAAACCTACACTTAGTTCAAGGCCCTCACACAAGACGTATTCATTTTAATAGCTGTTGAAAAAAAGTACCTGTTATAATATTATTTCCGGGACTACAAAATAATGAAAGGTTCTATAGATGTAGATAAGTATTTAATAAGATAGGTTACTTGAGTTCAATCCACATTACTGCACGCTTAGCATGATAACGATAGAAACGGGTTTTGTCGACGGAAGAATAGACAAAATGACAGATTGTGATTGTTTATGTGTCATTATATCTATTCTTCCGTCGACAAAACCCGTTTCTATTGCGGTAATGCAAGCGTGCTGGTCGTCTTGAGAATACGGAAAAGTTCGAATTATTAGGAAAATCTAATTCTTTCTGAGGTTTACAAATAATACGTAGTTAATTGATTCAGGCGTGACCTTGCACCGAACACCAAGCGTAGATACGCAAGCGCGCAAGCTCGTCTCCGCTCGGTGCTTGGTGTGGCAACACGCCGTGTTCGAGTTCGCGACAAGTCAATCGTCATCCTGATAATGCCTCGTTGAGAGGTGAAACACGTGTCGATTTCTTTCAGGGTCTTTTTAAGACTCTTTAGAAATAGCTAAGCGGAACAGGTTACCAAATATATCCACTTCAATTGCATTAAATAATACGTAATTTAAATCGTACCTATTAAAATTTGTTACAGAAAAATTATAGATAAAAACTCTTTAAATGATTTAAATAAATAATTTAGTATGCGAGCAATTTCATTTATATTGCACGCATACTAAACTATTTCTTTTTTGTTACTATTTTAGAAATAAACCTGTCAATAAAAAAATTATTGACATAAAGAAAGATTAAATACCGTCACGATGAAAGTACCTATCAACATTCCTTGTATATCGAACCCTAAAAACGCGAGAGAAAAACGCCATAAGTAGATTATAAGCCAACGTACAAACAACATTACAGAAAATTCTTTTCTGCGCTAATCAGTAACGGAACTTCCTCTACCCAGGCAGTTTATCACAACTTCCCAACGAAATTTCTCTTTTGTGACATCGAAACGGTAGGGTTACCATGTGAACGTAATATATTGAACAATAATGGACAACGTCCCGTTTTCCTGTAGCTATTTCGGAGATACCATATTTTTGTGCTGAGTTGGAGGAAACGTATCCGTTTGTTATCTTTAAGATGTATTTTTAGTACGAATTGTAGGTAGGTAAGATAAGCTTACTGGGGCGTAAGTTCTTCTAGTTTTGGAAATGTAATTTTCCTTGCAGTGTTTGGTATAAAAATAATTTATATTTAGTATGAGATAAAAAGCGACTACTTATTACATAACGACCATCTTGGCCTGATAATTAACAAACTATTAAAAAAAAAAAACTATTTGACTTTGGCGTTAAATTTTCTCAGTTAGGCAGCACATTTCTCATATTGCATTTCTTTACGCAAACATTTAAGTTCATCCCACAGATCAAATGTTTTCTTTTTTTAATGTTAGTTCAGATATACTTCCGGAAATAAAACAACCGTTCCTAGTAGTCTTTATGACACGCTGATAAACTGAAAAAATGAAGCGATAGATTTTGGCTTGAAAAATTAATGCTATTGTTTCATTTTACAAGTCCGCCAAAATCCATCGTTTCATTTTGTTTGAAACAGTCATTAAAAACCTACGGGGTAATTTCGTAACCCACATAAAATGGTAATTCATTGCCTAATTTGACAGTTCAGTCACGTTCATTGCGTTATTTACGTTGTTGAGCAGACGAATTTTTCAAACCTATGAAGCAATGAATATGAAAATGAAAGACATTATGACTGATTACTATTTAATATATGTTCCGCAATTACCCCACGGTTTAGTTTTACAATTAGGGTGCATATCCCAAACACGGACTCACGACTCGTCTCGGCCCTGTCGTTGAGACTATCCCACTAATTCCCACAGGGTGTTCACCCTAACACCGTATGAGGCGAGGATACTAACAAATAAATTGCACAAACCGTCACACGTTTCCTACGGGACCATAATTAACGTGACACAAAAATGCTGGGGGAAACTTTACAGTAAAGATGTCAGTGTCTAGATTATTCATGTGCACTTATGTTTGTTCACCTGTATAAGGGTTAGCTCACTCAACGATTATATTTTTTCTAAATTGACTTCTATAGGCCCAGTTACCCGAAATAAATGAATTTTATTTTATTTATTTATTTATTATTCGTTTTTTATTAATTTTTTGGTAGAAATTATCGTAAAAGTAGGTAGGTACCTATGTGTAAAGAAATAGCTAGTTGTTATTTTCGTAATTAATTTCGATAATTACCAACGCGTATGTGAACAGAGTATTTAGTCAGCTAAATTAGCAATGGTAAAAGCCAAGTATACAACTGAAGTACCATAAAGCTCTAGCCACACAGACTACTCCCGCGCAGGGTCGCGCGTCCTTTTTTTTTAATGATTAAAGAGTCGCGCGACAAGTCGTGCGGGTTTGAATACCTCCATGCAAGATACCCTGTGTTATAACTGAAAGCGACTGTCGCGCGATCATACGCCACTAAGCGACCGCTCCCCTGAATAAGCTGTGATGGGACCCGTGTGACAATCGCTTTTTGATAAGACGCGGCCTAATTGACAACATCGGCGCGAGCGAGTTTCGTCCCACATCCCTCGCGGAGTTTTATGGAAGATTTACTTATTCTCAAGAATTTAAAACTTTAAACACAATCAGAGCAATTCGCACAGCTATACATAAAAGAATCCATTAAGAATATCTTAAGCTTGTTTAAGAAAAAGCAAAAAACGAGGATAACGGAAAAAGTGCAGCGGAGAAACATCAGCTGCGCTCCACAATTACCAGTTTTTACCCCTTTTACCGCCAAAGCGTTTAGTACGGTTTTTCTGTTTTTGTTAAAAACAATATCGGGAGCGAGGAGACCATCGATGTTTTTAAAACTCCACTTGCATACAAGAAACGAAATAATAAGGGAAAATATGAGAGAGTATTGAAAAGATTCTTTAAAGTTTTTTGGTTTGTGTTTTATTTTTTAACCTTCTAACATTACCTATAATTTAAATAATCATTTAATTTGTAGGTAATGTAACATTTTCATGAATTGAAATGTTTGTATCTATGTACAGCATGGGAATAAGCCTCCCACAGACAGGCACGATGTGACGGTGCAATGCGATTCTGGTATAATAATTTCCATGAAGTTTTCATCTACTAGAGTCGAGTCGCGCTGTCGCGTCACGCTGTCGCGTTACGCCTGTCTACGGCAGCCTTAAGAAAGGTGTGGTACAGATCATCAAACTGACCAACTTTAGTCAGTCAGCTTTTGTCGCCTTCACGCACGGCTGCGCGTACGCGTTTTATTAACGTCCTAATTTCATATTTGCTTTTAACCGACACCGTTGTAATTTCAATTATTTGCATAAACCTTCACGTTATACAATCCACTCATCTTTCATTTAACTCCAACAAAACCTTTTGTCGCGATCATCCTGCAAAAAATGCGACAAGATTCTAGGGCACGACGACTAGAAAATAGAAATTCGATAATGGGACTCGATGTAATAATAGTTTTTTTTTTTATAATTGTTCTGCGAGAAAGCTTATTCTATTGAGCTTTTTCGAACAACATAACGTAACTTGACGCCTTGTTTCCCCGAAAGGCTGGGTAGAGGTGTACAGAAATAAAAAATAAATTTCATTTAATTTCATTTCCAAAATAATAATAAAAAAATCTTAACAAAAAAATAAGCTGCAAAGATGAATATAACGAGCGGACCAATTTTCAAATCACCCGTAATTCTGCCATACAAAATTTTCTTCCCGAATTTTGACATGCTTGAACGAACACACATACAAACATCAATTCAAATCAAGGAACCCCATCGCGTTGCCTGCGCGGTCGGTTAAATGGCTTGGAATTATATATTCAGCTATTCAAGGGAGTTTATTGCGTAAAGCATTAATATACTTAAGTATTTACTTCCATGTATGTAAAGGGAGGCTTAAAATACTGAAGCACATTTTCTTTTACATAAAGCCGTGCGCAGACCTATTAAAAATATTTTCTCAAACATGCTTGGAAATTCGAACACTATTTTGATAACCTTCTTCAAGATAAATCGAAATTGCTGTACTGGTCAAAAACAAGCTAGTAAGCGGCCGGCAATGTTTTTATGAAAATCCATATCTGTCATGTTTAGCGGCCAAATAAATTACTATGAAAACTCATATCTGTCGTGTCGTATTTAAAAATGGAACGAACTTTTTACTTGGACCCATGGCAACCAAGGAGGTAACTTATTAAAGATTTTATTTTTTTAAATTAATTATCAAATAAAGCTATTTAAAGTAAAGAAGAAACAAATGAACATATTGGTGCGTGAAAAATTTTCTTTATTCGTCATTGATTCTGGAATTTATAATTTATTTACTTAGTTTGAATTTCCGCACATTGTTTGAGAAAAGTACTATCTCTACAAGCCTTGACTGCAAACTGGCAGTGATGGTTGAACGTATGTGTGCCTCGGCGTCGCCTCGGCCCACATTTTCACGATCCTCGATCAATGCCCTAATTGCTGACCATTACAGTAATGTACTATTTCATAATAGATTTTTCAGTACATTTTGTGAACAGGACTATTTTGTTTTAATATTCGCTCCTGCTTACACCATATGTATGTATAGTCTGAAATAAGAAACCTTTTTAGGTACGCGATGGCCCAGTTGAAATAAATTGGTAGTTGGCTAGAAAAGAAGGTATTCAGGCTTCAGTAATTTGATAACTTTCAAATAGTGTTTCAGTAATTTCTAAAGGATTTCGAGCAGTTTTTCTCAAAGCCTTCTGAAAAGTTTGAAGAAAATCCTATTTATAATATAATATTTAATCGTTTTATATGTATATGTGAAAGTTTGTATGTTTGTGTATTTGGATGAAATTTGGCATACAGATAGTTTATAACCTGGATTAACAAATAAGACTATTCCGGTGGTACGTTCCTGTGGTATAATTTCCGAAGTCCGCGCGGGCGAAGCTGAATAACTGGTAAGCCATTGAGTACATTATTACTACCAAATTGCTCCACTTACTCACATAATTCTACAACATTAAGTAATTTACTTTGTTATTTTAAGTACGCAGGTACTCAACTACACCCAGACGAATCCTCAGAATGTAACTTAGATTCTACGGCGCATTACAAATTGTTATTCAATGGGCAATCTTCTTTATTCAATTGCAAAATTATAGACAAACTTGTGGTCTCAACTATCTTGGTACTTTGGTAGTTTAGACTTTAAACCACTTCCCTGGTTTTTGGTTATATTCTCTTGTCAACAGACAACTGTGCTGCTGGGCAACCTTTCGTTGCCTTGTTCAGTAATGCTCGTTCCGTAATGGAAAGGGCTATGTTTGGAGTTTCTCTACGTGATAGAATCAGAAATGAAGAGATCCGCAGGAGAACTAAGGTAACTGACTAGCCCGAAGAATTGTCAAACTTAAGTGGCAGTGGGCAGAGCACGTAGAACAGATGGCCGAAGGGGCCGAAAGGTTCTGGAGTGGTGACCGCGTACCGGAAGACGTAGCGTTGGAAGGCCTCCCACAAGGTGGACCAATGACCTTGTGACAGCCGCAGGAACCTACTGAATATGGGAAGCACAGAACAAGTCGAAGTGGCGGTGCTTGGGGGAGGTTTACGTTCAGCAGTGGACGTCTTTCAGCTGAAATGATGATAATGAGGATGAGGAGATGCTGGGAATTTTTTTGCACCACTTCTTCTTCACAGAAAAGCAGGTGTTTAGGGGGACTGTCTTATACACCGTGACACTTTAGTCGTCGTATAGAAGTAGCCCACTTCATGTATCCAATGACTACTAAACAATCATAAAAAAATATTGATATATTTTAACAATTTTATAATTACTCCTAGAAGTATTTTATGTCGGGTACATTGGAGTGGCTCTTTGTAAGACAGCTAAAATGTCACGGTGAATATCATTTTTTTAATGAATGTTTAGTAGTCATTGGATACATAAAGTGGGCTGCTTTTGTAAGACGATCAAAATGTCACGGTGTATAATTTTGACGGTCAAAAAGTGCTGATTCTCAGCCTGGTTTGAATAAATGACTTTGGAATTTGAATCAAATATTTTGTTGTTTCACACAACTACAAAGCAATAACATAAGTGTCCCCTTCAATATACAACCGTGATTCCAGTCCCTTTGCCTAACATCCGAAATCGTGATTGAAAACGTATTCAAGCGTCGATAGTTTTTATTTTAAAACTTGTGTCAAACGAGTTTCGGTTGGTGGACGGCGGAGCGAAATTGGTTTTCCACTTTTGAGCCCACGTTTCGTATCGGCTTGTTTTGTTTTCATTCGTTAAAACTGACGCCCGAGTGTCAGCACATTGTCGGGCGTACGGTGCTTCGTTAAAGAGACTTGGGAATTAAATGTCGGCTGTGCGGACTTTTTTTAATGATGGTAAGAGGGAAAGCAAATAGTATCAATTATTATGAGCAGTTGATAATGTTGAGTGGACGATTACGTTTGGTGGATGCGAGTTCAGATTTATCGCTATTAGCAAACAGAAGCACGCTGCTGCATATTCTATTGACTTAATCCCTTTGAAGGCAACGCAGATAACAGATTTTTTTTTTCGAAAGCCGGGCTTTTGTCTTTAGTATTTCATCGTACCTACATAATTTTGTGATGTACGTTTTATTTGTCCAGAATAAACAACTTTTCATTGTTTTCTTTTTCTGGCACTTAATAAAAATGCTTCTTTTTGCTCATCAAGTGCTAGGCTGTCCATTTTGCGGAATCTACAAAAAGAGTTCGGGACGACTACAGCAAAAAAGGAGAAATTATCTTAGATACGAGCCACAGTCTACCCAAAAACAGTCTATAACAATTGTATAACTGACCAAGTGCGGTACCGACTTGTACGGTCCTATCTAATCTGTGTCCGGTATTTATTTCACATTGTAAACGCGTAAATTTAAACGATAGTGTTCCATGCTGAACAGTATCGGTCCTTTTCAAATCACTGAATGGGCTCCGGTTACGGTTCGTTTTTATTTTGTTTTAATGGCTCTCGATATTTGTAGTTTTTCTGCAAGGTTATAAAATTTTTGGGGTGGGTAAGTGATCGTAATTTTTGATAGTCTTGATTATCTCCAACTGGTGTTCTCCGTTTCTTCTTTTCTTTGATTCGTCCTGTTGACTTCAGACTGGGGACATTCTATAATTATTATCACGGAATGATTCCTTGCGTGATGTAAATATTGGTGTTACCCACGGTATTTAAAGGCAGCTTGTCTTCAAAAAAAGTCTCCCCACGTCTTGACTATCATTCAATTTTGATTCTCTACAATCTTTGCGAGTATAAGAAAACAAAATAATACATCTGTTAAATACATGCATAATTTTAAACGAGAAAATTTAAGTGCCTTCTTATAACAATGAATGAATCAGTAATCAGTAACTGCCTCGTTGGTCTAGTGGTCGCAAGCGCTTCTCCTGAGCATGAGGTCCTGGGTTCGATTCCCGGGTCGGGCAAAGTGTAATTGGGTTTTATCTCTCTTCTATCTGAAATTTCTCAGTAGCAGCCCGGAGTCTGGATTTGTTTCCGATTAATGGCAATAGGCTCGCCCCCTATTACATGGGACTTAAACACAACTGACGAAATGTGGGTGTACCTGCTACAGGGACACTTCTGCCCAACCCTTCGGGGAAACAAGGCGTGATGTTATGTTATGTTAAATCAGTAATGTTAAGAGGCTACTGATGCTCACAGAAATAACGATTTAAAAGTTAACGAAGCGAAAAGACGCAAATTGCGTAAAAATTAAAACCGTAATGATTTTTAGAGCGCTTAGAAGCGTAAGGCACTTTGCAAGCGATTGCAAACAAGGCAATTGGCAGCCGTCGGACCCGTCAGTGTCAACTGTCAAACGCAGCGCTTGGCGGCATGTCGAATCATGGCTGCATTTGCCTCCAAACCGGGACAAATTCCCATCAAATGGCTCTCACTGTGAAATAGAACAAGAAAAATAACTTGACTAGGCACAAAACTAAAACTACGATATTTTTAAATCATGGTATAGTGAATGCCTGTGACGTCATTTTGGATCAAAAAGAATCCAACGACTCGTCATTTGTTTTAACGGGTTCAGTAGTTTTGACTGTAACAGGTAACAAACTAGGCACATTTTTTTACTTTGACTGACATAACCTGAAAGATTTATAGCCCTTCCTTTGAAAATAGGACAGAAACAAATTCGCACAGAACACAAATCATAGCACTAGAAAAAATCGCGTCTATCCACATTTGTTAGTCAGAAAATCCGTACGAAAACTTTACATAGTGATCAGACGCGTGATTCGGCATAAAATATGTGCCCTACCCCTCCATATTAAAATAATATCGGTCCACAAACGCTAGGATTTACCTAATAGTATTCCGTTAGCACAAACAAACCATAAATTCGGAGATTTAAAAAGCTTTTATCTCTTTGTTTGCCTGCTGTTTGGAGCAATACCATGTTGAATATAAAACTCGTGCTTAAAATATCATGCCTCAATGTGGGATACGCTTAACTGCGATTTTTGATATGAATATCTTAAAGCTGAGCTGGAAATCGTAGGATATATGGCCTGTATATCATGTTGGTGGTAGCGATAAAATGTTGAGAATACCTTGAGGTAAGGTTCAAGGCGCGGTTGGAAGACTTTGATCAAACTGCACGTGCTCATTGGTTGATTTATCGCGTGTGCTGTCACGAAATTAAATGTGACCAATCAGCATACTCCATTTAAGAACTTTAGGCAAACTGTGCATTTTTCCTTTATGTGAGCCTTGAAGAGTGGCTAATTACTTCAACGATAAACACCTTTTCATATTTGTTTTTTCTTGTCTTTCAAATGATGTGGTATTTATTTAAAAATGTCATAAACGAAAAAAATACCCTCTCCTTACTTAGTCACGCTTACATTTCAATACTAAATACGAACGAACTACCAGGCAATAACAAGTTGAAGAAGTATTAAGTGGCAGATTTGGAGAGCAAAAAGCCACGATATCAGCAGGGACGTCGTTTAGCGTTATAGCCCAAGTTCTAACGAGCTGTCATAAAGTAGGTATTTACTTGACGCCCCTCCAAGAGTGCTCAAGGTAAAAATGTACTGTACTAGCGCTATCGTAAAATCTTATGATGTTACCTCCTTGCTTCGCCTGGTCTCCTGGTACCAAGAAGGAAGTGTTTAAGTTTATATAACATTCTTAAGCCACGGTAATGTGAGTGTTTGGATAGGATATCGTGTGTTTTCTGGGTTAATTCGTGTTTGTGGAATCTTGATTGGTGAAGATTCTAATTTTAGTTTATTTTTATTGCTGTGTTTTTCGATTTCTGTCATATTTTCTAGCTAGTACTGGGTTGACCGAGCTCTGCTCGGGTGAAAATAGATAAACATATCGTCCAGGTATACCAACGTTGTATCACATTCCCGAGGCTGTAAAAATAGAGTTTAATAGCATGAGGAACAGGGTGTAAAGTTCGCTCATCCACCATGGAAAAGGGAGGATCCTCCGACCAGACGAGTGTTGTGTCTGGTGGGCAACTGCCCGACAGTTGAAGTCGGAATCTTGTATATATGTCGATCGCGCGGTAAACTCTCATTGCACGATGCAGAATTTGTGTGACGTCATGTCTTTGATGCGTAGTTTTGTAAGTTGTATGTAGAGAAAACGAATTTTCTCAGGTTAACCCCAATATTGCAACGTTCATCGAAATCTTTAAACCCATTTTCGAGAACGTGATTATAAATATATATACAAATATTGCTCGTTTAATAGTATAGAATTTCTACTCAATATTACTCTACTAAAGTTTAATTGAGACAAATATATTTGGTTATAAAGTCTTCAGAAAGCTGTTTACTGGAATTTAAATTGAAAATAATATTGAATATTAGGTACTTGGTAAACTACGGATCTCGACATTTATAACTTAAATAATATGTTACATGTTACCGAAATAATTCGAATATTGTCCAAAATTAACCTCCTCTTAAGTAATTATTGGTTCAAGATTGGACATTCATTCAGGATTGCCATACAATGTGGCAATGCTGCCAGCCTTTACGGTACTTTTCCTTTTGACAGTGATGCGGACGATTTTTTTTAATACCCTATGATTCTTTCCCCTCCTTTTTACAAACCTTTACATATTATTATTATAATTTTAAGACTATTATTAGCGTTTAAATTATATAAATAATATCCAGAAATAAACAAGAGATTTTAACATCCCTTCCATAATATTTTAATTAGCATGATAATAATGTCACAGGCTACAAAACTTCATACTTTTATCCCAGTACCTACCGATATTTCCATCAACGTGAGACCTAAAGTAAGAAAATTTTGAAGTCACAAAAACAAAGTCAACATAAAAAAAGACACATAACAGTTTTCACCTAAAAAATACGCACCTCTGAAATTTTGTTACTTTTACTCTGTGGCACTGTACAAAAAAAAGTAGCGAAGGAGCTGTTTCGTCATTGTCAGTGCCCCGAAAGTAAGTTATTAACTTTTATACGTAGTGTCAGAGAAGTGACAATGAAAATAAATTGCCTATTACGACTGACTTTATTATTAAGTCCAGCAATGTCTTTTTCCTTCATACATTTAATTTTTTGGGAAGTTCTGGCTTTTTTTCCTTAAATGAGTTACTGTTAAGTAAAGTCCACTCGAGAACGGGCCTATTATTTCGTGTTGGAACGAGTTATAATGATAACTACGAGAACTCATTTAGAATAAAAACTTTTTGTTGTGGTACCTACCCCACACAAATTCAAATACTGCCTGCTATGTAAATAACAGTGACAGGAGGTTATTATAGCATCATAAGTGGGGAAAATACGTATGATTGAAGCTAACTGAAAAACTAGCCAAGCAAAGTTAGTAAAATTTACATGGAACCACCGCGCAACATTCACATCAAATCTCAAATTCTTTATTGCGTACCATAATGTATATAGTTGGTAGGGAAATAATTATATTAGTTACATTTATGGACCCTGTCGGGCACAGCATAGATCAAGTAGGAGACTTCTACCAAATTAAAAAAATAATTTTCTAAATCGGTTCACAATTTACTTAAATATCGATGGCCACTTACAGACGAACATAGAACCTCCTGCGTTCTGAGTGTCGGTTAGAAAAGAACTAAAAGTATAAACTATTCATTTTAATTATGATTATTTATATTAATAGTTATGTCACAAATATATATATATACCTAATAACTTTATTTCAGACTATCCGTTACAGAATCTTCAGAGGCCGCTCTCTTTCTCATGATGGCATTCAAAGCCATCAATCTGAGCCTCCATAAACATATCTGAAGTATTACAGCATCTCGGCAGCCTCAACAATACCCTAAAAGCGTCACTATATTGTACACGAAGGGCATTGAGTGTCCGCTGAGTACAGCAATATTGCACTTTATCTCATTCGGGCACTGTTTAAACCTATGAGCCAGCATGTTTCTGTAGACAGTCAACGGCCTTCGCTCCCTCTCAACGTCCATGTCACCAGCGAGGTCCTCCATAACCCAGTAACCCAAGTACTTAACCTGCGTCGCTCTGTTAAGCGGTAAACTAATTAGAGTAACCGATGGGACGGTGTTGACTTTAAAATTTCGCGGTACTAATACCAACAACTCGCTTTTGTTGGCATTGTACCTGAGGCACGGTGTACTTCTCACATCTCCTAACAATTTTCCGTAAACCGCTAATTGAAGGACTCTGAAATACCATATAATCCGCATAGCTTAAATTGTTAATAGTGGTGCTATCAATAAGTGCAGCCGACTGCAGTATTACGAGACCCTCAATCAACTCATTGAAGTACAGGTTGAAGAGTCAAAGGGATGTTAAACCACCCTGTCACACACTCCAACTTGTACTCATCGGACACAACGTTCGCCCACCTTACAACATTAACTTAATTGTTATACCAGTAATCAAGAACATTAATAAAATCTCCTCGGGATCTCTCCGAGGAGATTATTAATGTTGGAGATTATTAATTACACAAAGATTTCGATAGATCAAGGAAGCATCCATATCATTACACTTTTTATTTACATTGCATACAACTTTCAAACGACTTCAACAGTGTTTGCCACTTACAACAGCTACTCTAAAATTCTCACACTGTGTCAGCCTTCCTAAAATTAGGATTCACGCAAACAAGTTTCTACCACAGTCAATAAACGTTCCTACTACTTTATGAAGCACTAACAATTTCAATTTTGTCCCCAGGTACAGTCAATTCACTCAAATCGCTTCAGATCCACGTGCCTAAAGCGGTGCTAACGGGCCACGACGCGGAACTACTGTGCTCCTATGAACTGGAAGGGGCCCAGTTGTACTCCATCAGATGGTACAGAAACATGATCGAATTCTACCGGTTTGTGCCGAAAGAATCGCCCGCGACGAAGGTCTTCCCTGTAGCTGAAATTAAAGTAGATGTAAGTAAAATATCAGATTAATTTGCTTTAGGACTACTTTAGTAGTTGTCTAGTCGTTTTTTTTTTTTGGTCATCAGACTGTATCAAAATAATGAATTATAGGTAATGTCTGAAATAGCCATTTAAACAAACGATTCATACTGAAGGAGAAGTACTCCGGCAGCTGATACACATATATCGGTCATCGTGTATACCCGCATCGCTTTAGCGTAGCAATAGCGGTCATTGCCCTTTCCCTAATATCTCTGCGTAGAAACCCAAATAAAAGACTATATATCGTTTTTCGTTATTGGAACCTGTTGAAGATTATACGATAGATATTGATTCAGGACGTTAGCGGAATTTATTTCAGTTTTTGAAATAAAGAATGCTAGAAAATGAAGGTGGGTCAATGACAACTATTACCACGCTCAAGCGATTCGGGTATAGCTCAATGATTCCTTACAAAGCTCTATAATTTCATAATAATTACATCCTTTGTCGGAGACCACATGGCCACGATTCTCACTAAAACAGAGTGAATTAGTAATTCCACTAGTAGTTTACTCGCCATTCTATGTACAACTGTTTTTTATTAAATGTACAGTGACCGAAAATGAATAAAGAAAAATAGTAAATTATTATTGTCTGCAGAGAATCATACATACATAAACTCACGCATTCTTTCCATGAGTATAGTGCGCGCCAGGAAAGAAGGCCCTTCGACGCGGGGCTAGTGTCTATGCCATTGCATCACATTGCATTAAAACACGTGTGTGGTCGGATCCCGTGGACCCCGTCAGGAACGAAGTTCTTTCTCACGTATGATTTAAAACAAAAAAAAATGTTTTTGCTGGGGACCACGATCTCCCTTTCGGGTTTCTTCGCAACCCCGGCAGGCAGCGGCCCTAGTGGACCCCTTCAATTCTGCTGACATCTCTTTAAGGCGCGCGTGGAACACAACGCACCGTCGAACCGGGCCTGGTCCTTATCAAACGGTGAGCCACCCATTGCTCACCGTCCGGGCCGAGAGCTGCCATCTTAGATTTTCATTTTTACCAAATTCACACTTTCTTTCTCTTTCTCTTACTCTTTTCTTTTGTTTTTTCTGCAGGCGTTCTTTCTCTCTTTCTTTCTCTTTGAATTAGAGGAAGACAGTCGCAAATATTAACACTTTTTAATTTCTGAAAGTTTATAAGCCGGGTTAAAGAACTTCGTTCCAAAAAAAAAATTGCTCCACAATTTGCCGCTGGCCTTTTTTCGTGCTGTGCTATAGAACCCCATCTGCTACAAAGAATCACTTGAAAAGAAGACGTGGATGTAATAGAATAAATTTTCTTTATACAGGTAGCAGCATCAGATCAAAACCGGGTGGTGCTAACAGAGGTGGACCGGACTTTGACAGGAGAGTACCAGTGTGAGGTGTCTGCGGACGCACCATTGTTTCATACAGACATCAAGGCAGCCATGATGGTAGTTGTCGGTGAGTTGCTTAAACGTTATATTAATAAGCGGGATGAGGAAGTTCTTCATAGTGTTGAGAGAGGAAGGATTTATTAATTATATTACTTAGCAAACTATATCATAACGACGCACTTTTTCTTTAATGTTAACATTATAGTCATTCTGTACTTGCAAACTTGCTGACTGCCCCGTTGGTCTCGTTGTCGCAAGCGCGACTGCTGAGTGTCGGGTCCTCGGTTCGATTCCTGGGTCGGGCAAAGTATTATTTTGTTTTAAGAAATAATAGTCCGGAGTTTGGTAGTTGGCGGTGTGATACCCCCGTGCCTAGGAAATCACGTTAAGCCGTTGGCCCTGCGCCTGCTCTCTCTCTAGTCGTGTCGGATTGCCGTCCCATCGGACTATGAGAGTGAGGGAAACACTTATGCACTACAATATCTCACATACCCAAGGCTGGTCTCCGCTGAGATTGTTCGACATGGGGTAAATTCGGTACTTTGAAACGCAGGAACCACCATAAGCAACTGATTTAATTTCACCTAACTATCAATTCATTCTCACTATCGCTAAAACATTCTACAAATTCGAGATTTCTTCACCTCCATCCCCCTACCTCCTCCTTTCATATAATCCTCAGATTTGGCTTTGTCTTAAGACAAACAACATTATTCAAGCCTACATTTAATCCCAGCAGCTGTTCACAAAAATCTCCGAATTTTAATTCATTTCGTTGAAAAATTTCGGGAAAAATATGCAGAAGTCCTCTATCCAACATTTGCATAAATAAATTGCAGTGTTTCCTTACCAACGAAAGATATGGGGTTAATGTCTTGTAAAAATAATTTTCTTTTAAATTCCTCCTCAGTTTCTCTGAATAATTTGCCAGCTTTTTTGGAGAGTAATAAAAGGTAGGGTTATTTATTTAATAATGTTCATTTCGTTTTATTTTGTTTAATTAGGTCTTCTGCTAATCTGGCAATGCCAGGCGCAAACTCTTTGATTAATTACTATTATCCTATGTAAAGCGTAATGAACGAGTTGTTTCATTTTAGTTTAAAATTTAGTTAATCTATTAGTTAAACACATTATTTATAATATGGCCTGCCCTGAGGAGTCAGACTTTATCTAAACCCATCCATCATTTTTATTCCAAAGCAAATTTTCTTTCTTTCTTTTCTTTTTCTTCTCTATCTAAAATCGAATTTATCTTTGCATCATTAATTCATTCGCGCGCACACTTTTCTTACTAATTTTATAAACAAAATATATTATAGTGATATTATTCGATCTTGAAATCACCTGTTTATCGTCTGTCATTTGTTTTCTTCCCATCATCACTTTAGTTCAGCGCTAGCCATTTGTTAAAACATAATCTAACATTCAATCAAAACTGGAAACAACTCCGAATAATCATTCACATCGATCTCCACTTCCCAAATTATATATAGTTTCAAACAAAAGCGTCCAGATATCATTGAGAAAGGCCGCTCGCCATCTGCCACCAGTAGTACCCTTTCACCGAATCTTTTATGAGGTTCCCTGAAATATTGCATATACACAATACAGCTGGCTTTTTGTCGGCGAAAATAACCGACTGGTTCGATTTCAATGAGAGAGTACGGGGCTTTCAGTTTTCACCAATCAGTAAACGCAGGCCAAACGCAGACGGTCGCGTTTTTTCGATAACTGTTTTTTATGACTGACGCAGATTTGCGTGGGCCGCACCGCATTGCAAAAAATTCCTACGTCATTTTCGTACATTTTGTATGAATCATTGCACACTGCAGGCGGGTCACACCGCGCTTTTTGTTCTGAAGTGCAATACGCTACGGCCCGATGCGTCTGTTATGTGCGCTTATCTTTATACGACAATGGTCGACTTTGGTCGGTTTGAATCGTCCCATTTCGCGCCGACTCAACGCTGCCGACCGAAATATGCGTTAGTATGTATTCACGAGTATGTATCCTTCTCTCTAACTCACCACTGACAAAAATCGGATTGGTTCATCGAGAATCAAATTAATGTCATGTTCTAAAAGGAGTAATTGAAATAAATGAATACTATTAAGTGTTTAACATAACTGGAAAAACAAGCATTATAATCTATAAAATTTTGGCATCACAGGCGGGGCAAACAAAAGTTACACCATATTTCCTTTTATCAGTTTCTTACCGCCTGCGTAGCCAAAATTCTACAGATTATTAGACATACATGCATATACACATACATACATACTCTCTAAAAACATTACCCTCCTTCTGGGGCAGTCGGTTAAGAAGGTAAGGAGCAGCAGATTTTTTTTTTCAGTATTTCTTTCTTGGTCCCATAGTAAAAGCTGTTCAAAATGATGAGTACAAATACTTAAAAGATTTTCAGTTACTTCAATTACACCTTGTATAATCCCCGACCTCGTTTGGTCTAGTGGTTGTAAGCGCTACTGCTGAGCACGAGGTCTTATTTTCGATTCCTAGGTCGGGCAAAATGTTATTGGATTTTTCCATCTGGAATTTCTTAATAGCAGCCCGGAGTCTGTATGTGTGCCCGGTTGATGGCAATACGCTTGCTCCTATTACATGCGACTTAACATAACTGGCGAAATGTGGGTGTACTATAGGTGCACCTCTGCCTAACCCCTTGGAAATTACAGGCGTGATGTTTTGTTATGTTTCATCGCTGACTTTTGTCGGACCGATGAAATCCAATCATAATAATTCCTGTAATTGAAGCTCTGTTTACGTTTAGAGAGACGGCGGCGTTACCATAATATTTTATTGAAACCTGTTTGTATTTTCAAGCGGTTTTGTTAGAATTATAAAACGAACAAAAGTGTGTGGATGTTCAGAAAAAAAAACAAGATCTTACTATATTCTGTCAAAATCAAGGATCTTTATATTAGAGGATATTTTCAATGGTAATCAATATTCTGATAGTAACGGTAGGTACGTTCAGAAACACTACGACTCAGAATTTCATTTTTATACGTATTTCGACGAATTGTTAGACATATTTGTAGAATCCAAAGCTCTTCTAGGAGCTCATTAACATTTCCACTAACAGCTCAGTGAAGGCTCGGATCTTTTCTTCAGTAAACTCGCTATTTCAATGCGAACATTTTTATCTTGGTAAAGTTAGGAAAATCAATTGTAATGAAAATTGAAACCCTGCGTCAATTTGACGTATTGAAGCAATTTCATGCAACTGTAGGAATGACAGTTTGTGATTTGAATTTACAGTGCGTTCATTATATGACGCGTGATGCGATTTTTGCACTGAATTTTGCAGTCTCAGTTCCAATACTATTAGCGTTCAAAATGGTGATTGACAGAAGTTCTACCAATCATATGACTGCAAAATTCAGTACTACCATTCGGGTCACACGTCAACTTATAATGAAAGTACTGTACGGGCAATTTAAGTTAGCCATCAGTTTGCTACCTACCTACCACACAGTTTACATACCTACTTGAAAACAAGCAGCAATATTACAGATAATTTTGTAAAACAAAACTTTTATTTTTTCTTTTAATTTTAATTTTTTTATCTAATATCTGGCTTTTGGCTTATGAGTGTGTGTATTTTATGTAATTTTTATAACGTGCGTGTGATTTGTGCAGAAAAACGTTTTTCTTTCTTTTCTTTATTTATGAAGCGAAAAATAGCCTGCTTTGTAGATAGTAGATATACATGATTCATGTTATAAATAGTACCTAACTAAAATCTAAGGCTGCCTGTCTCATTGATGCGGAGATAAACGGAGAAATGCAAACATAATAAATAGAATTCTACTAAATTCACATGACGATATTATATTGGAATTGTATAGAATAATGACGTTATCCTAGCGTTGCACTTCTTCGCTCCGATGGACAGGATATTCATAGTGTAATGAACATTGACACGCAAACAATCAATCAATCTGCCTTTTCCCAACTATATCGGGGTCGGCTTCCAGTCTAACCAGATGCAGCTGAATACCAGTGTTTTACATGAAGCGACTACCTATCTGACCTCCACAACCCAGTAACTGGTTAATACGATACCCTTTGGTAAGAATGGTTGTCAGACTTTTGGGCTTCTGACGACCCGTAACGACTATCAAAGATCCACGAATAACAGCCAAGACCAACAGCTTTACGTGCTTTCCGAGGCACGGAGGAGTCTCGATGCAACCTTGACAAGCGTAGCTTAACCTGTCGGATGGACCCGTGCGGCTGTTATTACTTAGCCACGAACTCCTCATTGACATTGACACGCAAACATTTACCATGAATTAACACAATACAGTCTAACTATTTTCCTAATGTCCCTCGAGTATCATCGGATTTCCGAATACAAACGAATGCTAATTTCCATGTCCATCAATTATTAGATTTATCGTGTATAATAATTTGAAGTCAGAACTAAGTACTTTGTTGTTGTGTTTTGTTTTGATTTCCGTGTGAACTATATAGAGCTGTAAACCTATTTTCCAATCTGTCGTGCCTGCGACTTTAGCCTTTTTTCCCCATTTTTAAAATAAATTACATAAAGATAAAAGAGTATTAACAACTCTATATACTACCAAGTCGAATGAAAGCGCTCGGTCTGCACCAAATGCAAAGGGTAACTGATAAAAATCAGATGACTGACGAAACACGAGGTTTGCCGAGGGACATTAAGAACATATTTATACGGCACATGATTCTAAATCCCCAGCATAATAACTTTATTTCGGTTATTAAAAAAATACAACTGTTTCAGTCAAAAGTGCATGAAACCTACACGGTCAATATTTATAGAAAGAATGAAAGAATAACATATAATTTGGACACAATTTGTGAAATACAAAATACAAATAACAAAATAAAAAAGTGAAAATAATGCTATAACAAAAACAGTGTGTGCCGCCCCGGCTGCGCCAAAAATGTTCATTTCAGCATTAATACCAGACAGATGCTGTCTGGCGTTGGATTTCTCATGAACCTTTAGCGACAATTGACGAGCCCGTACAAATTTTCAACATACCTAATACATTATTTTTATATTTCTAAATAAACTAGTAATCAAATAGTTAATAGATTCAGGCAGACGCAGAGACTCTCTGCGTCCAGCGCTTGGGGTGGCAATACGCCGTGTTCGGGTTCGTGATAAGTCAATCGTCATCCTGAGGATGTCTCGTTGAGAGGTGAAATACTTGTGGATTTCTTTCAGAGCTTTTCATGGCTCTTTAGGAATAGCTAAGCGGAACAGGTTACTAAATATATCCACATCTATTGTATTTTAGTAATCAAATATAAATACAGAAACAAAAAAAATACGAAAACAACAAGAACTGTCCGAACAAAACCTGATCTTATAGCTAGATACACAGAACACCAGATTCTTTTTATTACTGATAAAAAATTCAGAACCGAAATACAGCTTGAATACAACTACCGCCAAGACACTCTCGTCTTTCAAAAATACTTTCAAAATTGCACTAAATTTGTCCTTTTTCTCCCACAGAACCGCCTCTGACGAGTCCAAACGTGACATCAGATCGTATCTCCTACATCGGCGGGGACCACATAAGGGCGAACTGTTCGTCACCACCGTCACTACCCGCTGCCAACGTCACTTGGTACGTCAACGAGCAAATGGTGAGTTATGACGTCAGCTAACCATTATGGGACTACAGAGTATGTAGTTGGCAGAGACTAAACACACAAATTGTATTTAGGAAATGGCCGATCCACAACAGAAATCATCAAATGCTAAACCATGAGAGTAATAATTGTATGGTATTTTCAAATTAAATAATTAATAGTTATAAGTAAGTTAGGATACTATATATTTATTTTTATAAATTTATTAGGAATAATTTGTTATTTATATCAATTTCATTTTAATTCAGAATTAACTGTTACACCAGAAAAAAAAATTAATTCCAAGTATGTAGTTTAGTGAAGCAGTGAGTATGAGAAAAGGTAGTTATTTCCTCACTCAATAGAAGAACCATAAAATAACCTTTGTAGTACTAATGATTCAGGGTAAAAATTACATGGGAAATCTTTCAAATGACCTGATACGCGCCTGATACTGATTTTATTTAATATTTCAATCAATACTGTAAATACTATTTAATGAAAACGTGAAAACTCCTAATAATACTAATCTTTCAGGTTCCCGGCTTCACCGCCAACCATGTCCTTAACTTCAGCAACGGATACGCGTCCAGCTTAGCAACGCTAGAGTTGGAGGCAGCCGTACATTCCCCAGTGCCTACACTCATGATACGGTAAGCTACTACTACCATCATCATCTTCCTAACTTTTTCTCAACTATGTCGAGGTCAGCTTCCAGTCTAACCGGATGCAGCAGAATATCAGTATTTTACATGGAGCGACGACCTATCTGACCACCACAACCCAGTTACTGGGTAATACGATACCCTTTGGAAAGCCTGGTTATCAAACTTTTGTAAGTAAAGTCTCGGTATGTCAAAATGTTCACCCATCCACGAACCCACCGCGGCAAGAGTAGCTTAACCTGATCAATCGACCCGTGTGGCTGTTATTTTTAGCCACGAGCTCCTCCTTCCTGTAAGCTACCATTACCTAATTGCATTAAATATCATACTAACGAATAGAAAAGCGACTTTCTTATTGAATTCTACGACTTCTGTGCTTTGACTTCTGTTTTGGTTAAGGCTCCGTGCACGAAAAAAACCCTTTTTCGTCATAACTTATCTAATTGTAAGAAAGCTTGAAATAATTCAAACATTAAATCTGTGTAAGTATAAAAGGTGTTTCTTGCTCGTTCTTTTTCATAGGTACCTACTACGCTTTGAAATGGGCAACCAGCTTCATCTTTCTGACGGACCGACTCCATGACAATTCAAAAGTGCCTGTAATTGGTTTATTTGAAATAAATGCTTTAAGTTTGAGTTTGAGTTTGAAAAGTACAGTTCTCGTGGTGCTAAACCATTCGTGTCAGTCACAGCACCTGTAAATAGTTGCATCACTTTTGCGCTCTCGAAAATATGGTTTATTTCGCCTTTGATTTACTTAATGAAGATAAAGTATAATTATAAAATAAAATTTCGATTTTATTTCAAGGATATCCGAAGACTAATGTGTGATATTTAAATTTCTTGATACGGTTTGCTAAATAATGGGAAAAAATACATTATTGACAGGGTTCAAAAAAAAATTGGTTATTTCAACATTTAATTTTTTCTCTATTTTGTATGGAAAATGAAAAAAGTGGTTCCCCTATGTACAAGTAGACCATATATTGATGTTGATGATATTTTTTAATTTTCAAAATCAGAAGTTATTTCTTCTAACGAAACGATCAAACGTCAGTCTCGCGTCAATTTTTGGATTTTTTTTTTGCGAATTATTGTGATTTTCTACGAATCCTTAATTTATTTCAAAAAATCCTTTCCGCTATGTACAAGAAAAATAATTCAACTTTTCAAATCCCAAATAATTTTGTTTGAATTCTGTTTCCCATTTTCACAACTAATGAACAAAATTGATCAAAATCAGTCGATTTCGTGCACGGGTAAAGGTTGACCTCAAAACAATTCCCTTAACAAAATCCCTTGTTGGTATTTAACATACCCATCTTTTTTTTTGCATACTAGTAATCGACACGGTTTGTTTAGAGACGGCTCATTCGAACTAAAGAGTTTTAAGGCAGTTTTAAGTTCTATAAATGCTTTCATTTATAGAACTTAAAACTGCCTTGTACAGTGAGCTTAAAACTTTAGCATGACGGTTCTGAAGTTGGCTACTCACTATGCAGTATACACCTCACCCCCGCCGTATTCACATGAATTTGTTACTGCACAGCTACAACACTCGCCTCGTGTTCAGAGCCACCATAAAGTTTGCATTGGGTTGTACTGACTATTTATTTCCATAACTACCTTTGTTTAGTGGATTTACGATCAATTTATTTATCTAGATCAATGACAAAATTTATGCTATACTCTCGTGAATGTACCCACCACTTGTTATTTCCTTGTTGCAGATGTGAAGCATCGATTTTCGACGTTTGGAGATCGACAAGTCACACAATAGTGTTACGGGAGCGAAGCGCTAACCCAGCGTCTGCTTTAGGCAGAAGTTTAACTGGTAAAAATAATATTATAATTACATATTACATAATGCAGAAAAAATGGTTGAAACCCAACACCGATAGATGAAACCTTCAAACGTGAATAGGCTTAGTGAAATACCACAAAGAACGAATTGACAAAAAACTTTTCGTTATAATTTTTATTAAGGAAATCCCAAATAGAGCGAGGTGAAAATCAGGGGAGCAATAAAAGCTGCTAAACAAAAGGCTTTATGGAGAATTTTGCAGCAATCTTTCTAAGCAAAATTGTGGCAAAATCACAGCATTGACATTTTTATGCAAGCACATTTTTTTGGTCGAGGATAATCTGAAGCATGTCTTGTATGTGTAACTTTTGAAATTATTGTAGTTTTGGCGTTTCATTCCTTATTAAGATCTCGTCTTTCGTTTGTTTATTGGAAAAATAAATATATGTAAATAATCAAGAATATTTTCTTCATAGGTGCCGCGACCGAAACCTGCTTGCCAACCATAATGGTGTTGCTTCTTCAATTCTTCCTACAACTTCTTCTCCAGAGATACAGCGGGACTTCAATAAGATAGCTGTAACGCTTAAATGTTTTAGAATAAATAATTTGTACGTAAAATATGATATTTAGAAATGTCAGGGTTTGAAACAATTCGATTGGAATGAAAAGTTAAATGTATAGATTTTTAAGTTTTTAATATTTTTGCGTACCTACTGATTATTAGTCACGGAATAATGTGTAATTTGTTTAAATTTTTCTCTACTCAATACTAGGAATTTGCAAGATAATTTCACACTCGACAAGTCTTGAACTTCTGTTGTGTGAAATTATCTCTCACTCAAAAACCTTTGTTACATAGGAAATGAATCTTTAGCTGAGAATGAGCCTAGCACTCCATTTACTTAACACTCTGTGTTCCGACCGTTTAGCCTCATTAAGTATTTTAGGTGATTGACGTACTGCACCGACCCTAATAAATTGGGATAAGGGCAGGAGCATGATGAAGTGGGTAAGTTGATTAGCCAATCCTAGTCACTTACTACGAATACTCACTGTGTTTCATTAACACCGCTCCCTAACAAAATTGCCCGATGCTCGAATGGAATTGAATAAGAATGGGAATTGTACACCAACCTTTTTATTTTTGTGTTTTTGCCAGTTTATCATTCCTAGTAAGAATTGAAAGTAAAAATTATAAATAACTGTTCCGATGTTTATAGTTAATGTCTAATTAATTGATAACTAGTTATATTTGAGCGTGCATTTTTAAAAACAATACCTTTTTGTATTAAAAATTGCTTCCCATAAGTTCACCGGAATAAAAATATTTGTAAAAATAATGCGCGCTTAAAACAATAGTTATCATACTTAGGAAATATACTGTTAACATAGACTGATTATGTAGAATAATTTGTGTAAATATTAATATAGTAATTGTTTGTAAATATTTACAAACTAAATTATTAATAATGTTCATTTTTAATCAGAATAATGTTAATATTTCTTATAAATAAGTGTTAGTCCAAATAATTATTGTATGTGAGAGGAATGAAAATGTAAGTATACTGTTTTATTAAATAGTTATGAAGTTTTATAAAATAATTTATATTTTAAAATGTTTTAATTTTTTATCAAGCGACCAGTTTAAAATTCTCAGACGAACATTCCTACGAAAATAATTATCTTTTATTTGATTATTAAACTTCTCATAAATTAATTACGTAGTGAAAAACGTATGTGAAATTTTGGTTATATTAACAATTATTTTAATATGAATAAAATATATTTATTATGTTAAAACAACAAAATTAATTCAAAAGTAGCTACAAGGCTGTATTTTAAATAAAAAGATGAGCTATTAAAATTTTATTAGTTAATTTTCTTGCTATACTTTAAAATTGATGGTGCAATAAATAATTAATATTATATAAAATGTTAAATATTACGAACGATATTATTAATTGTATATAATTATAAAATTGGTTAAGAATTATGTTTGCAAGGAAAGGAATTTGTGCATGAAATTATTTATGTTATTTTAAAACTGTATAATCCTTAAATGTAAAACTATGTGAGCTATATTTGTTGTAAGTATTAAACCCTAAAGTATTAAAAAGACAAGCTACAGAGTGTAACGTATGTTTTAAAACAGATGGCTGTACATAATAATAAATTATTTTTAAGTAATTTTATTATTGTTATTCAAAATGATTAATTGCTAAAATAAAAATTGATTTTTATGAAGACAAGAAAACTATAATTTATACAATATAATTGAGAAGAAAAGCGCTCAATAGTTTGTCTTGTTCATACGTTATGTGTCAGGTCATGTTACAAAATTACATTAGAAAAGAAAAAAAAACAGATTTCATTATAGCTGCCTCTTTACCACTATTCTGCCGTGTTCCGGTATTTCTTTTCCTGGATTATTTATTTGAATACAACACGCAGGTTTAACATCTACTGAAACATAATATGTACATGCACTCAAATCTCTCCAAATAGGTATTTGATTTTCCAATGTCAAACAATTAATACTTCCACGAAAATAGAAACCGAAAAAATATACATTGTTAATTAGTTAACCCTGTTTTTTTTTTTTGTTTCGAAATCAAAGATAAAACTTTTGTATGTTTTCTTTAGTTTAAAAATATTATCTAGGTACCTACATTATGTTATGTAGCAAGAGACATCATTCCATAATTATAACTTTTATTTTAATCTAAGGACATTTCCTACATTCTTATCTACAATATATTCACCTAATTGTGCATTAAATTGAACATAATTCTAGCTGATAATGTATTGATAAAATAAACGGGAAATAAAAAAATTAAGAAGGTAATAATATTGTAAACTTGTTATTTTATTTTAAGTAACCCTTCCACACCACATAAGTTTTTTACGCTGGTAAGAATATCGAAACTTTACACAAATAAAATCTTTGTGAAAAAATATGAAGACGTCAAAACTTTGCTCAACATGGGTAGCCAAAATCAAGACCTGCAAAAGATCATACAAATAAAAAATTGCAACGTACAATTGAATTAGTAAATTTGATCGCAGTAAGTATACTCACACAGAAACAAGTATGACGGTGCGTCTAAGGAATTTGGTTTTGCGCTAAAATAAAGGTACCATTTCGTAGCCGACCGCAGGCGGCAACTGCAGGTGGCGTGTCGCCGCGACACGACTGGTTTCTATGAATTTCTATGAAATACCTTCGGTAGCTAGTAACACGTCCCCTTCATAGAAATACATAAGAATACATAAAAACTAGTCATGTCGCGGCACGGCGACACGTCGTGGCACGGCGACACGTCGCGGCACGGCGACACGTCGCGGCACGGCGACACGTCGCGGCACGACGACACGTCGCCTGCAGTTGCCGCCTTTTTTTTATCATACTGCAGTCGGAAGCGGAGAAGAGGGGCGTGTCCTACCAAGACGTGTTCACCAAGGCGGGACGGTGGTGGATCTCGAGGAGATTGGCGCTGCCAATGACATCCGGGTAAGGATCACGACAACTGGGGCCCGGATGCTGGAGGTCCCTGGTGCGGCCGGCGGCCCGGCCGCTGACGCTCTGGCCGAAAAGCTTAGGGTGTCCCTAAATGCGGTTGAGGCCCGAGTGTCCAGGCCCATCAAATGCACTGACATAGGTATCCTGGGCTTGGACAACTCAGTGACAGAGGGACAGGTAGTGGACGCTGTCGCTGCAGTTGCCGCCTGCGGTCGGCTACGGAATTGTACCTTTACAGAGTTGATTTAGATGAATTTTATTTGACAGCCGTCAAATTGACGTAAGACCGGTTACTGAGACGGTGGCCCGCCAAAATGAAAGCAAATGAGGATCGGGGAGATCGATCGAAAATTAACCCTGATTTGTTTTATTGCGATTGTGATATCTGTGATCATTGTGACTACCCTTGTAGTGCAGTGTAATGATAGATTTGCGCTCACGCCTCACGTACTCGGTAGAAAGTCTCATTTATTATTGTTGTTATAATTATTCAGAATATTATTGACTATCATTTATTAACATCTCGCCCGCATACCCGAGATAAATAAAGAGACAAAAAAATACCTGTTCTGATAAAGAAGATGTATTGATTTTAAGTACATTTTTGTCCGGTTCTTGACTATAACTTTGAGCGAGGTTTAAGCATTTGCAGTAAGTAAACGGATCGTATAATAAATGGTGGTTTAAAAACTATGAATGTGTATGAAATAATGCCGCTGACTGGCACAAAAACACCATCATCTGTCGATCGCAGCGTCTGTAGTTGCTCAAAAAATGCGGCAGTCCTGATAAAAGTACCGATGAGGAGAAAGTGTTATTCGTTATCCGCGACTATTGTGCAGAACACTAACAAAACCTAGAATTTCACCAATAAATCTACTATAGTATCGCCTATCCAGTTCGTTACCAAACCTTCACCATTCACAAAAAAATTAAAAAGAAAAAGAGCGCGTTCTAAATTCATAAAAACCGTCCGATTTTTTCTGAAGGAACAAAACCCGGGTACAAATCACGAACGGTAGGTGCCTACCTTTTGAATAATTCATATTTTTCACCACAGCAATAATAGCACAGGTGAACATTATTTTTCTTTTTGTATTGCCTGTGCGTCAGTGAATAGAAGCCTGCGAGCGAATGATAATAACTCATCGATTGTTTACTACTAACAGGGCGGTCGAATGGGGCGTTCTTTTTTTAAATGATGAATCGCTCGTTATTGGAGGTTTTCTGAGGATACAATACTGTTTTGTGATATGCCTATGTTAATTTGTTACAATTTTTTAAAGGTTTATTTTTTTAGGCATTTTTCATTTTGATTTATGTTTTTTTTTTCTTTTTCAAATCGACCTTTCGCAGTGCAATGTTATTATTGTATTTGCAGTTTTCACCCATTTTTGAAAGTTTTGTGAATATTTTTCCGGAAGTTTAAATTTGATTAGCCAATTTACTGTGTAGAAGATTAAAGCCGTTTTTGCTCTCTCACAAAACAGCATTTTACGCTACTCACGCAAAAGTGTACCGTGAAATGCTGTTTAGTCCAGCTTGTATAAAACTTACAAATTCCATAACAAAAAAAAAAGCTGCCTAGTGTGAGTCGGACTCGCACACGAAGGGTTCCGTACCACCGCACAATATTTAACACTACATAAATTATGTTGTTAAATGCTTTAGTAAAAAAAACACGTTTCTTTTACGGTTTAAGTTTGAGTTAAATAAATATTTTTAAATTTTATTTTATTTATATTATTGACTAGCTGTTACCCGCGACTTTATCTGCGTGGAATTCTATAATTTCATTTAATTTATTTAAATAGCAGTGAAAGTTTTCGGAGATTAGCCGGAACAAATAGACAGACAGACGGAAAGACAAAATAAAAAAAATGTGTTTATGTTGAATGTACTGTAAATATGCATTTAGTATGTAATATGCATTTAGTATGTATATTTAGTATATAATAAATCTTCATATGCATTTAGTAAAAAGCTTTTATTTCGCCATTACAAACAGAAACTTTAGTTTTTTTTTTTATTTGTATAGGTATAGATTGTTCTAGCGGTCATAATTTTACACTGTGAAAATTTCAAGTGATTACCTATTACGGTTCAAAAGATACGGTTAGACGGACAGTTGAGCATTAGTAACAGGGAACCCTAAAAAAACACCGGTACAAAACGAAAACATTACATCCCGTATCGTGCGAAAACTTCGCTCAGGTACCGAATAGTTGTGTGGGAAAAGGAAACATTTTTATAACATGTCTATCTGTACGGCCGTCACTTGGTAGCACGTTCAAATACAATTCATACAAAATGCCTCGTATATCGTTAAAAATACGAGGAATTTCCAGCTTTGTTTCAAGTTGCCAACGGTTGTGAGATGTTTTAACTATTGGATGAATCGAGTTGGGTTTTTTAGTCGAGTCAACAATCAACTCGGACTAAAATCGAGATTATATTTTCAATTGTTTTGACTCAAAATAAAAGACACACACGGTTACAGAAACGGTGCAGGAACTGCTCGCTCGAATGGATTTGCAAATTGTTTTTCTTCGAAAAAACTGATGTGGTAAAGGGCCGTTATGTTATTGCAAAAATTGATTAGAATTTTCTTACCGATTGCGTTTCTGACTCGGTCTCAATCTACTTTTAATATAATTATTTGTTTTACATTAACATTAACCGCCAAAGGCCAATTAAAATTTAATATTGTCAATGCATTTGCCGTCACACCCGGCAATTGGAAACTCCACTAAACTTTATTGGCCTCAAGTTATTCAACTACGTGCAAAAATAATCAAGCTATTTCAATCAATCTGCCTAACTTTTTCCCAACTATGTTGAAGTTGGCTTTCAGTCAAACCGGATGCAGCTGAATACTAGTATTTTACATGGAGCAACTGCCTATCTGACTTCCACAACCCAGTTAATGGGTAACACGATACTCTCAGTAAGAATGGTTGTCAGATTTTCAGGTTTCTGACTACCCGTAACGACTGTCAAAGATTTAAAAATGACAGCTGGAACCAACGGTTTAACATGCTTTCCAAGGCACGGAGGGTCTCGGTAAGCTATGGATGGTCACCCATCCACGGACCTACCTCGGCAAGCGTTGCTTAACCTTGAAGATTGGAGTCCTTTTGTAATTATTTAGCCACGAGCCCCTCGACTATTTCAATAGATATCGAGATGTTACAATAATCGACTAAAATCGAATAATACGTCGCCAAAGCGCATCACTAGCAGTTGTGACATAGTGCTTCGGGACGTTTATACCGAGATAGTATAGTTCCGGTATAGTGCCTCTCAAATTTATGGCTGTTTGCTCCTCCCGTCAAGTGGAATCGCCATTTAACAATTTTGATCTGAGATAGTAAGCTGTATGATTAGGCTATGGATTGCGATGTTCCGGCTTATGGATTGAATTGATTTCTCTTGTATTGTAGACGGTTAAATTTCTTTATGAAATGTTGTTTTTTTTTTGTTTTGGGTTATAGATAACTCGCCCCTGCTTCACACGATTTTTACGACTTGACAAAGCATCGTGATTTCTTTGTTATAAGTTAGTTTTTATTATTTATTAGTTTATTATATTATAGTACGCATCCCATCAGCGTTATTACTTGCTTAGCGATCTTTCTGACTTTTTTCTTTTTGCTCAACTCCTAAGGGTCATAGCGTGATGTTACATAACCTCTAACCTTCCTCGAGAATTGGGCTATCAAAAACAAAACGATTTTTTTCAAATCGGACTGTTAATTCCGGAGATTACCCCCTATATACAAACTTACTAACAAATAAACAAAAAAAGTTTACCTCTTTATAATATTAGTAAAGATTTTGATAGCATATGTTACTCAGTGATAATATTGCATTCTACTGGTGAAAAAGTCGGTCCAGTCGTTTTTGTGTTTATTCATTACATTATCAAATCTCTTTTTATTATTATTATTGGTGTAGAAGACAATTTTTTTTTTGTTTTTTTGGGTGGGAGTTTTTCAAATAACTTCTCCCGCTCTGGGCGGAGCGGGAGGGCGTGTCAGACTCTTACTGACTAAAACCCACCCGTATTCCTTCGGTTGCCCTGTTGCCGGGGGCCACGATCTCCCTTTCGGTTTCTTTCGCACCCCCAGCAGGCATCGGCCCTAACAGACCCCGTCAATTCTGCTGACATCTCTTTGAGGCACGCGTGGAACACAACGCGCCATCGACCCGGGCCTGGTCCTTATCGGACTGCGAGCTATCAATTGCTCACCGTCCGCAAGCCCGCGCCTACGGTGGCCGGGAATCGGCCTGCGATTTCCGACGCTTAGGGCGTCTCTTGCGGTGGTTAAGGGCGTGAGACACACACCCCTGCCCTTCAGGAAATAAGGGTGTGATGTAATAACAACATTTCAGTCACACATTTTATTTCCCTATGCGTGTCTTGCAAAATAAATCAAACCGCACTATGTTGGTACACTAAATACATACATAATAATGTAAACTAACATACATTTAATGTATTCGCAGCAACCATTAAAAGCATTGCTATTATTACATTATTAATAGATTCAGTCCCAACAGCTGTGAACGCAAATAAAGACATATTTGCTGATTATTGTAAACTCCGCCATTGTGTTTACAGAATGATTTAAACAGAATTATCATATAAATTAAATGAGTGCTTTAGTAATTAGTTTTTGGGTGCTAATAAAGTTACTTTATCCCTGTTATCAGAGTCGGAGCTCGTGGCTAAATAATAACAGCTGCACGGGACGATTGAAGGTTAATCCACGATTGCTGCGGTCGATTCGTGGATGAGTGATCATGCATTACATATCCTAGATCCCTTCGTGCAAGATAAGCTGTTGGTCCTGGCTGTCATTCGTAGCTCTTTGACAGTCGTTACGGGTCGTCAGAAGCCCGAAAGTTTGACAACCAGTCTTAGTAAGGGGTATCGTGGTACTTTTTGTAACTGGGTAATGGAGGTCAGATAGGCAGTTGCTCTATGTAAAATACTATCAGCTGCATCCGGTTAGACTGGAAACCGAACTTAACATAGTTAGGAACAGGCTGGGCAGATTGATTGACAGGTATATAAATATTTATGGATAGCGATAGCAAATATGTAATATAATATAAGTTTATAACCTATTTATGTACTTGTGAACCAATTTTATATATAATTCAATATAATATATTTTTTTGTTTTTGTTATACATTGTGGCACCTTCCATCTGATCTCTGCACCACCCTTAGTTGACTGGTAGAGAATGCCTAAGGCACACTAAAGGCACACAGGTTCACTAAAGGCATAGACAAGTAACTGATGTTACGTCGGGTGCAGACACGCGGACTACTTCTATTTAATTTTTAAAGTATTTCACACATATATTTTATTCAATATTTATTTACATCTATTTTATATTTTATTTAATATTTATTTCTGTATCTATCTATCCGTGACGTCACTGCGGGCCCTATCAGAATACCAGCGCTGCGACATTTTTTTTAAATGTCGCAACATATGCTGAGATAGGAGCCTTTTGGCCTCGTACAGGACTTTCTGTTATTTTTATTTTATTTGTTTTTTTAATTTTTTATAATGTTTTAATGAGTGTGTTTTAGTTTAATTTGTAATGTCCTGTGCGAGTCCCAATAAATACTTTTTCTTTCTTTCTTTTCTTTCTAAGGCATTAAATTCGCCTTTGTACCTTTTTTTGAGTGCGAAAAGTTTAAATAAATAAATAAATAAAAAGATTTGGCAAGAACCTTTAGCTATACATCTAAATTAAAGCTTTAGTTTCCTAAGTGTTCATACACACGAGCGGCACGCATCAACTGCAGAGGCAACGGGTCTGGTTATTTTAATTGCTATAAAAAATCCTTAGGTGCAAGTAATGGCATTCGAATACATTTTTTTTTTACTTTACAGTTCCCTAATTGCGTAATACAACACAATCACAATCTCTTTCGATTTGAAACTGATTGCTAATCCATTGCTTCATAAGTTGGAAAAAAAATCTGCTCAACAACGTAAATAACGCAATGAATGTTGTTGAACTGTCAAAATGAAACAAATTAGGCATAGTTGTTTAAGAAAATAAGTTACGCAATTAGGGTACAGGTTGTGGAGCATGATTATGAGCTGTCATTTTGTTCTTTAATACGTGATTAGAATCAAAGATCACACTGTTACAACTACTACGACACTGCATCGTGCTTTGTCATAGTTTGCATGGTGTACTGTCGATACAACGTGTAATCGATATGGTATACTGTCGACACAGCGTACTATCGATTTGGACCGTAAATGTAGCGTACCGTCGATTTTGTGTACAGTCGACATAGCGTACTATCGATTTGGTGTACTGTCAATGTAGCGTACCGTCGATTTAGTGTACTGTCGATTCATTATGTCGTCGAAGGAACGTTTCCGATACAGCGACCGTTGATGTAGTGACTGGCGATATTATGACCCAGACCCAGAGGTAACTGCAGCCGTCGACACGTCTACGGCTGGCGTCGACAAGGTGCCGTCGTGTCGACAGCAGCATTTATCTCTGCCGTTGACGCATGCCGCTTGCGTATATGAGCGCTAAGAAAGCGGACGTCGGTCATACAATAACAGCTGTTCAAATACAGATCAATATATATTTTTGACACCCTAATGTCAAATATTAGTGAAAATGTCTGATTTTCATGATAGCCATTGTAGTATTACGGAACCGCTTTCCTAGTAAACCAACAGCTTAATAACTGTCTAGTATAACTCGATTTTTAACTGTGAGCTTGGAGCTGTCAAAATCGTAAGTTGTTATTATTGAATTTACCCGCCCGGACCTCCTCAGTGCCCCGACGCCTCTTAATAGGGTCTACACAACTTGTGTCGTCTCCACAACATAACATCACGCCTGTATTCCCCGAAAGGTTAGGCAGAGGTGTATCTATAGTACACCGACATTTCGCCAGTTATGTTTAAGTCCCATGTAATAGGGGGCGAGCCTATTGCCATCAACCGAGTACAAATCCAGACTCCGGGCTGCTACTGAGAACTTCCAGATGGAAAAACCCAATAACACCATGCCCGACCCGGGAATCGAACCCAGGACCTCATACTCAGCAGTAGCGCTTTGCGACCACTAAACCAACGAGGCAGTCTACAGTTCTGTCTTTTTATTCGTTAATTTATTATTATTATTATATTTACAGTATACATATGTGGTATAAATATATACCACATATGTATACTGTAAAATTTTGACATTGACAAGCGCACAGTTATAATTATCGGGTTATAACATTATTGAACTAGGAAGTGTTATCAACCAAAAATTAATTTACAGCCAAATACAAATTATGGTAGCGATGTTTATTACCGAAATTCGAAACATCATTTTGCTAACATAAATAGTGGAACTAAATATTTGGCGTTCACTAACACACTAACAGATTCAAACTGTGGACGGTGCAAATTGTAGCGGTTGGCTGTTTTAATAAAAAATCCATAATGCTCTTTCCTTGCAGCTCCAATACAGGCAGAGTTAGTGCTCAACGTTAGAAGCAACAGCATCTGTCTACACGTGTCGTCCATGTGCCGCTCGTGTATTTGAGTTCGATGTTTTAACTGTCCCTTGGTCTCGTGGCCTGATCTCTTGCCGATTGTGTTGGATTGCCGTCCCATCGGACTATGAGAGTGAGGGCAGAAAGAGTGCATCTGTGTCTGTGCACACACTTGTGCACTACCGCACCGAAGGCTATTCTCCGTTGAGATTGACAGCCCTTGCCGAAATACAGTTTGGACGACCCTACTATACGGTGCTCAAATTCACGAGTGGCACGTTGTCGACGGCGGCAGTTGCACTAACTTATTTGTTTCATTAATAAAGTCTACAACTATTGTTACGGTCAAACAAATTCCTTCTCACATAGCGGGCGCATTTCACCTTTTCTTACTTTCATTTTCATTCAAAATGTTAGCAATGATATAGTCGGTAAAATAATAAGATGCCCGTAAGAATTATCCGCCAGGTACTGAAGGTGGATCCGCAAAGGTTGGGTAAGCTAAGGTTTTTTGCAATTTGCAGATTGAAATGTCATGTTTCATGAAAAAGTCATTCAATAGACCAATTTTATTCTAACTTAATTCTAATGATTATAAATCTGTAAATTAATTCTGTAAAAAACCAAGACATAGTGCAATCAACAGTTACGTGAGACCGATTTCGTAAATATGTGTGCACTTAGTGAAGTGTAGTTTGATTATAAATTGTTGTAAATGTGTGCACCGAGCGGAGGTGTAGTTTTGGCATGCTTCACTATATTGTTTGCAGCGCTATATCTTGGTTTTTTTATTTGGTCTGAGATTGTGTTATGGTCGTGAATCATATTTAGATTAAGATACAACCTGCAAATTGCAAAAAAACGTAACAAAATTTTGAATTTCGCCACCACTGCTGCAATGTACATTACTGATGGCTATTCAAATCGCTGTAATCCTTTAACTTACACTAATCCTAGTCTCTAACTCGTGAACTACAATTTTGCCACTAAAGCTATCAAGAGCTTTAACTATGTATCCATAAAGCATAACACAAGCTATTAGCAATTTATCGAAATAATATTACCAAGATTCCACATTGTGGTGTACTTTAAGAAGCTGTGTTAGAGCTTCTTCTTCAATCGGTCCCTCATTACTGAGGATCGTGGTCACTGGACCCCTTTAAACAGACAATCTGCCCCCATCGACTCTGGTCCAAAGTTGTCATCTCCAACTTCTGAAATTTGCTTGAGGACATTAGAGAAAGAAAGAAAGAAAGAAAACTTGTTTATTCTGCACAAACAAAACGCACATTTTAAAAAACTAGATAAAATACACACGACACAAAAATAGGCAAAATCTAACTAGATAATAAAATAAAAAAACAAAAAAACATAAATATTTTTTATTTTATTAATCAGGCAAACCCCATGTTACATAAAATAAAATTTCATTATCCTACAACAGAATAAATCACAATAGAATAAAATGTCAATGCAATTAAAATAGATACAAATTATAAAGGTCATAGAATTCAAATTAAAATAAAATGTCAAATGCAATTAAAATAAACGAATGAGTAATACACAGAATCGAAATTAAAATGATATGTCAAATTATAAGGGTCCCAGAATTAATATTAAATTAAATATAATAATTTCATTAAACAAGTCATTAAAAATATTGGTCAGTGTCAATCAGATTAAGTGCCCTCGCTATACACGTCAGTTATAGCATTTTCATATGTAGGGGCAGTCAAATCGCTCAGCGATAATTTTCAGGATAGTATTGGAGCTGGCCCGCACCCTGCGTACTAAGGACGCGCAGCGCTTGCGCATTAATACAATACGCTTGGTAAGACTAGTTGTCAGACTTTCGGGCTTCTGACGACCTGTATCGACTGTCAAAGATTCACGAATGACAGTCGGGACCCATGGCTTAACGTAATTTCCGAGGTACGGAGGAGTCTCAGTATATAGAAATGGTAACCCAGCAACAGACCCAGCCCGTCCCATCCTTGATGTCCTCCCTACGGTTGACGCCCTAAGCCAAAGTTCGTACCCTACAGGGGGTGCCCTTAGCGAGCGTTCACCTAGTTTTAATTAGCATAGTTGAATAACCCATGGCTGGAGGTTTTGAGGTGCCTGAAGCTACTAAGTGTAGTGGGTGCCTTAAGCTACTAGGTGTAGTAGCTTAAGCCATCCACAGGAAAGCCCGGTTAAGTAGTCATGATCTCCGAGTTCAACTACGAGATGCCCTACCTTTTCTTCTTTCTCTCCAACCACAGACCAACCCCGGCAAGTGTAGTTTAACCTGATGGATTGACCCGTGCGGCTGTTAGTACTTAGCCACGAGCTCCTCTCAAAAGGTAGTTTTATAAATACAACCATTAATATACAAAGTTGGCAACGACAGCCTTTTAGCTCAAGCTAATCTATTTATTATGTCACCTTTATATGAAAACTTTTTACAGAATTAATAGCATATTTGGCATGGAGCAGGCAATCTGTGCCGATACATTTATTGTTTTCTGACCCATTTCGTAGATTAATGTCGAAACTATCAAGACTGTTTGATAGTTACCTAAGAGGAGGTAAACAAGGTATATTGGGTTTTATAATGAGTTGGCCTTGTCTGAGTTTGGGACCAACTTCTGACCTTTGAAATTTTAGATGTCGGTTAAGCTACTAAACTATTTTAGTTGCAAGTTTCATCAAAGAGTTTCTTGTCACAAGAACACTTACATTTAATTCTGCTTTTTAGAGCGTGGTTTTTTAGTAGTCGGGTTTTACATGGATTGACTGCTTATTTGACTGTCACAACCCTGTTACTGGGTAATACAGTACCCTTACGTAAGCTTGGTTGTCAGACTTTTGAGCTTCTGACTCGAATAAGCGGGCGGTGTCGGCAAAACGGCCGCGACACACCGGCCCCAATGGGGTGGCACCAATTAAAGTTAAAAGTTTCCTTAATATAATATTCATAAAGATCATTTTATCGTACTATAAAGAATCAACTAAATTGTTTGGAAAATGCAGAAATAAGAAACATTCGTGACTGAAATAAAACAAGTACAATTTTAACAGTTAACATTTAAAACACATCCTCATTTCTCTTTCCTACTCCATCACCAGAGACCCTGTTCACCATCTATCTATTACCTATTTATTGAGACCATTCCAATGAGCCCAATTACGATACCTGTGCTGTAAGTTAGTAAGGGAGTTGGGTATCCTGCAAATTCCAGGTGATGCTGCAGCATCAGTTCAAAGTTACTATTTTCTTCTAATATCATTGAAGTAACAGGATACCAAATTTCAAATCGACCAGACCTGTGGTAGATACTCACGCCCATTCATCAACTAGAAAAGAGCTGATAACCTTCAAACGGCTGAACCGATTTTGATAAAACATATATAAGAACGATCGCTAGAAAACCTGCTTTCAAATTTAAAAAAACGCATTCAAATCGTTTCACCCATTTAAGAGCTACGGTGCCACAGACAAACACACAGGCAGACACACATAGCGGTCAAACTTATAACAACCCTCTTTTTGCGTCAGGGGTTAATGAAGACCGTCGATTTTTAAACATAACACACTAGGTAGTGTGTTATGTTAGTCAACAATAAGCAAATCTCACAATCATCACGACCACGACACACTAGGTAGTGTGTTATGTTAGTCAACAATAAGCAACTCTCATAATCATCACGACCAGTAGTCACTTGACGCCAAACATTACCTGTTGGTATACTTCAAAACCTCTCATTTAAAATTTTACGATACTAGATACCGCCGCAAACTTGCGCCGATTTTCAGTCAAACGGCTTCAGTTCCAAACGACCTTAGTTCGTAAAGAACTATACTACAAGTCAGGGGTAGCACACCTTTGGCACCCGACAGAAGATTTAGGACACGGCAACAACTTTTTTTACAACAACAACTTTTTTTACAACAACATTTTTTTTTATAATATCTCCATAATAGCCGATCTATTCTGTTAAAATGTCACTGTGAATGCTTAGGTGGAGTGAAATATCAGTAGAGTCGATCCCAAGCATCAAATTCACTTTCACGGTAAGATTTTTACAGAATAGATCGGCTGATGTATAAAAGAATACAAAATACATAACATGACTGTTCAGAGTCAAATCATTTATTTCAAATAATTTTATGAAAGGCACTCTTGAACATCAAAATTTACAAGAAAATAGAATTGATTTTAGTTGCCCCCACCAAAAGTTAATTAAATTTGGAAAAAATTGGGCAAGAAACTTCACCGTTACTCTTTTAAACTGTTTCACAATATTTTGCATACATTAATCATAATTATGTGTGAAGACGATGTACCTAGAATAAAATGATTACATCATCAAGTCACAATATGTAAAAAGAATTAAAAATAAATCAATGACAGATAAATTAATTGTGTGATAGATACATAGTATACAAAAATTGTAAGAGATGTTAATGATTTTAATGTGAGTATACTCACATTATAAAATTGAGAGTTTTGTTTAACCGATAACCCGGTTAAGGTCGCGAGAATCAAAGGTCCAGTTTTGTGGCGATACTTTGAAAAAGCATGTTTCACAGTAGACATCATTTGGCCTTACTTACCTATTCTAGAAATCGGTGGCCACATTTGTTAAAAGTTAAATTTTTCCCCATTTTATAAAAATGTTTACCATTCCTGCCATAGGTAGGGTTCACAGTACAGTAACCTAGTTGTTAAATTTCGTGGAAGAATTTAAGAAAAATATATGACGTAGCGAGGCATTCCACGAATTTATTTCATTTCTTAGTACGGAGTTATTAAATGTTCGGCTTCCGCTTGGAGGTGCAAAATATAGTCGTATATTTGTGCCGTCAGCAATAATTTGTTTCGCGGGAAAATTTTCTTTAGCTTTATCTTTAAAAGTAGACAAGAAAGAATATTATTTTATATGGTTTGATAATGTTTAAACATTTTTTTTTTGTATTACATCCTCTTATAAGGATGATGCCTGGATAAAAAAAAGAAATTCTATTTAGTCCGTCGGTCAGATAATAAAAAAATAGTAGACACGTATTTTTTGCTTTATCATTTAATAAAAAATTACTTAGATAAAACGCATTAAAGTTGAGGAGTGAGGGTCGCTACCAGAAGTAAGTATAAAATCTACATACTCGTGACATTATCGCACATTTTAACTCAATGTATTGCCGTATTTGAAAATTTTGAAGCAAGTGAAGTTTTGAATTGACGTTTTTGAAGTGATAATTATACAATTCGCACATGAATCCGAAAAGTCAGAGGTGCGTGCCTTAGGTTGGAACTTGAGACCTATGACTTGGCAGTCCGACGGTCACACCACTAGGCTTTCACTGCTATAGGAAATTCTTTTATATCAAAATATTGGTTACATCATTCAAGTTGAAATTATATATATGAAAACGATGCGCACTGAATCGTTAAACATTACTTTTCTTACACATGCTTGGAAATTCGAGCATTATTTTGACAAATTTCTTCGAGATAATTGAGAATGCTGTATTGGTCAAATACATGCGAGCAGGCGACCGGCAATATTAGTATGAAAATCCATACCTGTCTTAATTAGCGGCCGAATAAATTACTATGAAAACTTAAATGTGTCGTGTAATTAAAAAATGGAATGAACTTTTTACTTCGACACATTACAACCAAGGCGGTAATTTGTCAAATATTTTATTTAAATTTCGATTTGGCTTTCAGATAGAACTGTAACAAAGAAACAAATGAACATTGCGAGTGGAAAATTATTGTTTTTCATCATTGCTTCTGGAATTTATAATTTATTTAATTTGAATTTCCGCGCAGTAAGTGAGTAAAATAGTACTTATACAAGTCTTGGCCGCAACCAGGCATCGATGGATAGACTTATGTGTGTCTCGGTTTTTTCACGTTCGTCTACAATGCTCCTTTTGCAGGCCACAGCAATAACGTACTATTCCTTATTTCAAACATTCACACACTGCTATCAGACTGTGTTACTTTTCCAGCTCACTGCCTGTAAAACTTGCTGCAAGAGCTCCTTGAAAAAGATATTGTAACTTCAATTCCTAGTTCAAATATCGTTCAGTACCATATGTTCGTCAGTGAAAAAGCTTGTACACTAGAACAGTTGAAAGGCCAGTAACTGAACTGGCCAGAAAGGCCTGTAAACTCTACTGTGCTGCTGGGATGTTTGTTACGCCACTTCTACCAAGCTATAGAACTAGTAAGTGGTGAAGGGCGTGCGTTTTGGGGGACTGTTTTATGTAATTTTGACGTTCGAAAAGTGCTGATTCTCAGCCTAGTTTGATTAAATGATATATGAATTTTGAATTTTACTAGTATAGTAGTGCTTGTTGTGAACTTTAGATTAATTTTCTGGAGTATAAATGTGGTGCTGTCCTACAAAAATGGGATACTTAATGTCCAGTGTGACCTGTTGCCTTCACGATGCTGATGGATACTATTGAAGATGCCAAACTCGTAGCCAAACTCTGGGCTGACCCTATAAAAAAAATTAAAATTAAAATACTATTAGGGATTTTTATAAATTAATTATTATTTATGTCATATGTACTACAATAACATTACCTAAAAGTAATACAAAATGTAATTATTGAAAATAAAAAGTTAGTGCTATTTAAAAATCACATTTTTAGTACCAAAAATACAATTATAAATCCATTACTTAAAAATTTTCAAATTTTCAACAGAGATAATAAATTATGACTTATAGATACCCCGCTAAACGACGGCCGCCAAAAAAATGTGACAATTTTTTTTTTTTTTTTTTTCTTGTAAATTACCGCATATATAGACTCTCCGCACGATACCTAACAACACCCTAACAAATCAGACAGGGTTTTTTTTTTACATCGACATGCTTAGAAGAAGTGCTTGTTGTATGTGGCCTATACGAGCGGTACTACATTCAAAGGATAAAATCATACGCACGTGATATTAGCTTAGTCAGAGACAAAACGGGACAAATTACAAAAAAAAATACAATGCCACTCCGGGAGTGCCGATAGAAGTGTAAACTTGGACAAGAAAATACTTGCATAGAACATTGATCCGTAACGTAATATAAATAAAGATTACAATCGCGTTTACAAAAATGAGGTGTCGGTAACGGTGTCGCGAATTCAATTGTTTTTTTCCTTCTCAAAAACGCGCCTAAAGAAGTTTTCATTTCAAAAAAACTTTTTTGACATAGGTACAGATATCACAATACAGGGTGTTTGGTGCATCGTGTGCCAAATTGAAATGGTCGACTGGGGAGGTCACCTGCTATCCTTTCAGACCCCTAAACACTTCTCATGCCCTGTGGATTTTTTTTCATCGACTTTTTATTGTTTTATTAAAAAAATACCCAAAGAAGAATGTTCATATTTGACCTGACTGTGTATAGAAATGAAATAAATCTTAAAATATAGCTTATTGAATTGTATATTAATTACGCTTATCACAATGTTAAAAGAAACGCAGGAAAAAAAGATATTTTTACATTTATTTAAGCTAATTCTAAAAGTATTGACATATTTTGAACGCATCCAAACCATCAATTCTTTAAAACGTTCCATTTTACAAATTGCTAGTGGACCATATTTAACTTTGTTCCTTAGTTTTATACTTATTTTACGTTTAATTCGATCAGTAACTATTTTTTTATTAGTCATGGGATAAAGTAAATAATTAAAAAATAACACAATAATTGAATTAAATTAATCATTCAGTGTTTCATTGGGTGTGCGCAAGTGAATTGGATTTTTTTGACATTTGACAGTTCTGTGATTTGCATCGGCGCATCGCGTTTGCATCCGAGATAATTTATTTTTGTTTCCTAGATTAAGTTATAGTGAATTAATATTATTTGCTCTAGGTACTTACCAAATAAGACAAGCAAGGTCATACTATGGAGAACATACCTATAAGATTTCACGGATCATATCGAATAGAAGTAGGTATGTAGGGATACACAAGACTTTTCTCAGTATAATCTTAGAGGAAGTGGTGATAAAACACAAATAAGAGGAAAAATCAAGTCCAGGCACATTTCAAGAAAACAATATTATGTTTATATTTTAGTAGAAAATAATGTGCCTGGCAGAAACGGGATAGTTGAATATTGTTGCAATTGTTCGCTCGGTCGACGAACTATCGGATGTTGCGCTCACTTGATGACGGTAGTGTGGTACCTTGGATGGGCTAGGTACGAAAACAATATATCTGCTCCAGCAGAATTTCTGGATGACGTAGTTATAAGAGATTTGGATGAAAATGATGAATATCAATAAACTATTCCACTGTAACATAGTGTTTTATTTATTTTCCCCGTTTCATTCAACAGATATGTAGGTTGGTAAATAAGTCATCATTTTTGAAAACATGAATTAAGTTAGGTATTTTACAGGTAGGTATATATAGAAACTATCTGACTAGATAAGGTGTCGTTTTAATACCAAAAATATAGGTTAGTAAGTACTTATGACAAGGTACTAACCTGCTACTATTTTATACTGCTGTGTTATTATCCATTAGAACGCCACTGGGAAGTTATATAATATACTATACTGTTATATTATACTGAGAAGATAAATAAATTAATCTAGTTAGTATATACCTAGGTATACTTAAAAGGAATTATTAGTGTGATAACAATGTACTTTTTAACCACAAATTGTACATATTATGTGGTGTTAGCCAGTAGGTAGGTAACCAAATGTTAGTCTTAGAAAATAAATAATTTGTACTAGAGAATGCAGTTTTCAACTCGACACTCATTTTATAGTGACAATCATGGAGTCTTAGCATTGACTTAGGGGCAGTTAGTTTCAATTAGTTAACTGAGTAAAAAAGATGTTTAGACCATAGTTAGCTAAATATTCCTATTTTAGAGTAAACTACGAGCGTTATTAATTAGTTCATGCACGTTTGTTTCATTATTTCTGGTGACGGCAAATCCTAACCTAAAAATAAACATTAATACCTATTTTTTTAAGTTCGTGGCCTTTAAATTGCCGAAATGACTATTAGACATTACTTTCTAAACTTACAGGAAGTATTTCCACTATATCTTATAACTATACATATACTTTCATCATCAGGTTTTGAAATGTATGGAAGGTGGGCATTGTTCTTTTACAGTCAAGTACAAATTAAAAAAAAAGTGTAAGTCGTAGCCTCTGAATTTTTATTTTATTTAGCTGTGTATTGTATTACAGTACTTTTAAATTCAAAACTAGTGACATTAACCATGTAGTTTTTTTTTTTATTTACTCGCAAAGTTTCGTACTTCAATTAAAGCTGTCCATGTTACAGCTATTTACATGGCTATAAAAAAAAATACAAAAGCGACCGGGATCTTCCAACTCCCTCAGAAATTCTCTAGTCTATTCTCTTGCTAGTGATGTGCCACATGCCATAAAAATCTTTTTACAACTTTGTGAATTCGCTAGAATTGTGAATCGAGTCACAAAATACTAAATTCCAAATTATGATTTAAAAAAATATTTTTGCTTAAATGATACCTCAAAAACTCATTAAATCTGTTATCTCACTCTTATAAGGTAAAATCTGTCTCGTATCTCTCTTGGGGTTACTAGAAATAAAAAATAATTGCATTTTTTTTTTAAATGAGTTAGGTCTGGGGAACGTCATGCAATAGGGCCATCACGACCAATCCACGCATTGGGGAACACATCGTCGAGATATTCCCTCACAGTCAAACGCCAATGCGCGGGACAGCCGTCATGCTGGAATACTTTGGGCACATTTTCATTAAATACGGGCACCTCGGACACTAATTCGGGCAGATCGTTTTGAAGGAACTCCAAATAGTTATCGCCATTGAGGTTATCGGGCAGGTAATGCGGTCCAACTACCTGATTCCCAGTCACTCCTGCCCAAACGTTGGCGTTTGACTGTGAGGGAATATCTCGACGATGTGTTCCCCAATGCGTGGATTGGTCGCGCGCGATGGCCCTATTGCATGGCCGGCACGTTCCCCAGACCTAACTCCGCTAGACTTTTATGTCTGGGGACGTGCCAAAGAGCTGGTATACGCCACGGAGGTTCCAACAAGGGAGGTACTACTTCAACGCATTGAAACGGCGTTCACTAAAATAAAGGAGGAAATACGACTTCGTACAACAACTGTGGAAATACGAAATAGATGTCGGGCCTGCATTCGCAATAGCGGCCAACAGTTTGGGCAGAATATGTAAAAATTATTAAATAAATGTTAAAAATGCAATTATTTTTTATTTCTAGTAACCCCCCCCCCCCCACAGAGAGATACGAGACAGATTTTACCTTATAAGAGTGAGATAACAGATTTAATGAGTTTTTGAGGTATCATTTAAGCAAAAATATTTTTTAAATCATAATTTGGAATTTAGTATTTTGTGACTCGATTCACAATTCTAGCGAATTCACAAAGTTGTAAAAAGATTTTTATGGCATGTGGCACATCACTAGCAAGAGAATAGACTAGAGAATTTCTGAGGGAGTTGGAAGATCCCGGTCGCTTTTGTATTTTTTTTTTATAGCCATGTAAATAGCTGTAACATGGACAGCTTTAATTGAAGTACGAAACTTTGCGAGTAAATAAAAAAAAAACTACATGGTTAATGTCACTAGTTTTGAATTTAAAAGTACTGTAATACAATACACAGCTAAATAAAATAAAAATTCAGAGGCTACGACTTACACTTTTTTTTAAATTTGTACTTGACTGTAAAATTTGGGTATTTTTTTAATAAAACAATAAAAAGTAGATGAAAAAAAATCCACAGGGCATGAGAAGTGTTTAGGGGTCTGAAAGGATAGCAGGTGACCTCCCCAGTCGACCATTTCAATTTGGCACACGATGCACCAAACACCCTGTATAATAATGTTCAACATACACACATCACAATATAGATGAAAACAATAAGGTTTCGGGGCGAAGAAAAGGTTTTGTAAATTATATCTTGGTGCGCTGCCCAGCTGACGGATGTCAGACGACTCTTGTCAAAAAAGGTGAGCGTCGTCTGTTTTTCACACGGCTTAAAGAACATTCCAGCTAGCAGCTGCACCCTTATTTGACGAGCGGATTGTTGTGTGAGCGGTTCGAAATAAGTTCGCGTTATACTGTTCAGTTTTTCCACGCTATTTTCTGTGGCAACCTTAAGTTTATACAATAAATTACAATTTCAAAGAAACTACTTAATATCAGTATGTGTATTTACAATCCGACCGTCGAGAGATTGCGTTCTTGATACTTGCAGTTTCATACTAACGAATACGTGTTTTGCGAATTTGATCCTTATTACTACTAGAAATTGTCCAACTGACAGGTGTCAGGAACGCATTCTCTCGTCGGCCGGACTGTAGGTACATTTTGTCTAAAGCTACTGCAGAAACACTTGTCTTAAGTTGCAAAAAATATTCAAATGCTTGCAAATATGTTATCCTAACTGAGCGTTCACATACGTTTTCAAACTACCTTGATACGTAAAGAATCCTCACGTTTTATTGCAGTACTCTCTCACTTACTGTCCTAGTGCCCAACTAAATTCAAACGGTACATCACCTGCTGAACTTAACCATAACTTTGCGAAAGTTTATTTTAAATTATCTCAACTAGTTGCACTATTGTTTCACTCCAACTAATCTACGGATCTTCAGTTATGATTTTATTTGATAAGTTAGCTCTTAAACTTTGTAGTGTTTAATTAATTTCAGCGTTTTGCTGAATAACGTTTTGTTTTTGTTTTGTGAAACTGTTCATCCGCGTAGAGATAGTTTAGAGTTTTCTGGCAAAGAGCAGAGAAGACTATTTATTTCTACCATTACAACACAATTGGGGGTCATTATATTATATAGTACATGAATAAGGGAAAAGACAGAGCAGGGGTGGCCCAGCCTGGGGGGCATGTGGGGCCGGGCAGTTAGGCGGGCATGCGCCGGGAAGGCTGTGGAAGTCAAGGCTGAGCCGGTTTCCCATGACCCTCCCATCACGGCGATGTGGGAACACCGCTGAGTTTTAGTGGGTATACTGTCATTAGTGACAGGAGTCCCACATACCCCGTCTCGTCCCCCACGAGCGGGGATGCGTAATGCATTTCTCAGCGACAAAAAAAAAAAAAAAAAAAAAAGGGGTGGCCCAGTGGTAACGGCCCCGACTTATGAGTTGTAGGTCGTGGGGTCAAACCCTGGCAGGCGCTTTACTTTGTGTAAATAATCATCACCACTTCTCTCAAAACGGTGAAGGAAAATATCCTGATGCAACCGGCATGTCCTAGAACCAAAAATTAGAAGATATGTGACATCTACAAACCCACACTGGGCCCGCGTGATAGATTACAGAACACTCTCGAAAAAAGAGGCCGTATCCCAGCAGTGGGAGCATTACTACGCAGATTATGCTCACGACAAAGATGACCTTTTCTGACAAAAAACGATCACCAACCACGATCACATTATCTTTTAAAATGTGACTCTCAACCTTTCGACTTCAAAGGAGGAACACCACCATAACTTGATCAGTGAAAACATAACATTCTAGTGTGGTTGACCGCGTGAATTATTCAAGTGTCGTGGCCGCTTACCGACTTGAGACTCACAAATAGAATAGTTTAGTAGTTCAGTCCTGTCAAGTCTAAATTTTGTAGGTATTTTAGTAGGTATTCGTGAAGTATTTTGGGTATTATTTTTGGTAGTGTTAAATTCAAAATATTTTATTTCACATAAACCTACAAGGGCACTTATGAAACGTCAGAAGCGAGGTACATGGTTTCAATTGGTCGCTTCCTGTAGAGAAGAGCCATCAAGAAACTCCACGGTTACTTTTTTAAAAATAAATGGTTTCTACCATTGAAATTTATAATATATCTATGGTTTTTGCAGTGTTTTCAAATTACAGTGAGAGATATATGAAGTTTAAGAGGACAGTGTAGGCCTATCAACAAGTACCAAGTACTAAATAAAATAGAAAATGGTCCACAAGCTTACAACGTTCTCACATTCACAAAATCTAAAATTTGATAAAATATATATATAGAAAATTGTGGGTATAAAAAAAAATATAGAAAAAGGCTTAGACTCGGCTTTATAGGTTAGGCTGATCTTTCCTCTAGAGAAGATTACTTCACTAAGCATGCATAAACTTACGCCTTCTTCCTATGGTGTTAGGCAGAAACTCCAGAACACCACATGCTACAATCCTTACATACATACTCCTTTTGCTTCGTTTACGTTCATACGTATCCAACATAAACCGACGCCGACACCGACACCAGTTGCGGATACTACGCACCTGCCCTTTCTGAAGAACTTCACCAATAAGGTCATATGGTATGCCATATGACCTTATTGGTGAAGTTCTTCAGAATTTGTACTTTGCGTACAAGTTAATCGAATGCATATCGTTTTGTTTTTTTTTTTTGTAACTCTTCATTCAATTGGGAACTTTTATAACTGCAATGCGTCTGGTCCATCGTACCCTAAAACACACACTGCTATGGATTACACTTGGGCCATGAAATTGAATGGGCTCAATCGGGACTTTGTAGTAAAAGATAAGTGGACTGTATTAAAAAAGTTGTATAGAACAGTACAACGGAATACCCGTAGAGGAACGCGTCTGTGAGCTGAGTGGTGTGGCGGGCGCGCAGCGGCCGTTGGTAACCGGTTCGGTATCCCGAGACCCCGCGCTTTCCTCGCAGTGAATCATGCGCATATGTGATGCGCTGACAAACATGAAAAAACTCTTCGCATCATCACCATTTGGTTGAGACAGAATTCTATGAATTGTGCCTAAGTCGAGTCGGTTCAACCTCAAGACCCCAATTCCCAGATAATTTCTTATTTTATTTAATTGGAAAGAAACGAGAACGATCAGGTATTAAAAATATACTTTGTTTTACAGATGTGGTCTCGAATTGAATTACAGTACTTTCACAATTATTTTATCTCTAACAGCAACCTTAAAGCTATTAGAATAAAGATCATTGTGATGCAAAATCAAGGTAAAAGAATTGTAGTTTAGTTATTATTTATTTATCTGTTATCTATTCTATAGATATTAATAACATCATAGTGAAGTCAAAAATGTACATTGTCTTTTAAAAAAAAAAAAAACAAAATTAATTGCTACGAGGTGTTAGAACGAGTCTGATGCTAAATATATTGTAGTTTTTAGAAGTTTTGTCCGTTTATCTATTTGTCTGGATATATGTTCCGGATTGGAGCAAAAACGGCTGAACGGATTTGAATGAAATTTGGCACACAGATAGTTTAATATCTGGATTAACACATAGGGTACTTGTGGGAGAAACGTTCCATTATGATTAATTTAAAATATTTAAGTATTTTTTCGAGTAACTTCCGGTTTAATAAGTTGTTCGGTTGGCTACTCGCCCCCACCCACTGACAAGCAGGCCATAGTGTAAAAGAGCGCGCAAGTGGCTCGCCCAGTCAGTCTTTGTTCGTCTACAGACTCGGCAAGATAGTTTTGAACGGTAAGGTATATTTTATTTTAATTGCTGTTAATAAATAGATTATTATTGCTATGCTATATTGTTATTGTATTATATTGCTACATAATTTCGTCAGCAACCTGTGTAAATACTGTGTTTTATTTTAATAATAATTATAAAATTGATCTAATTTATGCGTTACTTTTATTCCATCTATACTTATCCCACATCAGAAGCGGGATCGAGTGCCCATATTCTAACACGAGATTATTATTTTTTGTTTGAGCGTCGGGTACGATGTCAAATTCCGAGAACAACGACTCTGCCAAAGTGCCTGAAACCCTTGATGCTGCTTCTAACGAAGAATTGACGTCTCCGATCCTCTTCGCACGGGCTAGAAAGCGGCAGCTGGAAGAGATCTTGGACCACCAACATGGCCCCAGCACCAGTCAGTGCAGACCTCCTTCAAGCTTGACTACTTCGGGACTAGAAAATCAGGGCGGTAACTTGTTCCTATTAACTTTATGAAGTCTATGATGAAGGAAATCGTCTTCACATATAATTATTTAACTAATTGTAAAAGTACGTACGTACTACAAACTCTTGTAAAACATTTTAAAAGAGTAACGGTGGAGATTCTTGCCCATTCTTCTCCATACGAAAACTACCTTTTGGAAGGGGCGACTAGAATCAATTATATTATTTTGTAAATTTTGACGTTCAAAAGTGCCATACATGGGCTTATTTGAAATAAATGATTTGACTTTGACTTTGAAATGATGAGTACATTTCTTCAGGCTTCAAATACTGCTCCTACAAGAAATTTTGATAATATCTATCTACCCTCTTTTGATCTAGATGATCGCACAGATACCATTCAGGTTTGGTGTTGTCATGTCGACAATTTATAATCAGAATAACAGCTTAACGAGAGTGAAACTCTGAACCTAGCCAGGAAAAACTTAAAAGGACGTGCTGCTGATTGATGCTCGATACTACGATGATTTAACCGCCTTCATGGAGTAAACAAGCGACAAGGCTAATAACTTGGCCGAATACGCGTCTCTTAAATGGCTGGCGAAATAAAGCTGTTGGTGTTAAGGTGACCGAGCTGCAATTGGGCGAGCTAGACGCCGTGATATCAGGTGTGTTGGACTTTTGTATTAGATCAGATTTGCTACGACTGACTCCTAAAACTTTGCCTAAATTGATACAAAATTTAATTTCTTATTAACGTAAACATCCAGTTCATGATTCCGCTGATCATAATATTCCTGCTAAAAAGACCAAATGTAACTCGCAAGACTATAAGTTTAGACGTTGTCAAGAATGCTTTAAGGTGGGCCATTTGCATAGACTGTCGCTACCGTAAGGATTCAGACATCCCTACTGCCAATCAATCTCGTCAGACCCATAGGCAAAATTGTTTATTTTATTTCAATTACAAAAGGCATTTAGACACACTAATGTTGGAGATCACCTTTTAAGCAAGGAATTGCTTGTGTTAGGAGACTCCGCGCTTCCACTTATACTTGTCTTATGCAATTGAATGTAGACAATGTAAACATACAGAAAAATTTAATAAATGGGTAACTTAAAATTATACAAAAATGAATGATTTGCAAATGAATGAGCTTTATGCATAGAAAAAGGGCCAAGTCGCGCGTATACGTGTGATTATGTGTGAGTATGGGTGAGAGTGTAAAGAGTGAGTGTGTGTAGTGTGTGAGTTATAATTAGCATATTTAGTTATATGTGGTATCCTTTAATATCCTGCCCATATGAATATAAATACGAAAGTGTGTTTATTTTTATTAGGTATTTGTGTTTGTTTACCTATTACGCCTTCACGCCAAAACGGCTGAACAAATCCGGATGAGGTTTGGCACTTAGGTGGACCATATCTGGGTTCACTGGGTTAGGACACAGACACACAAAATGAACAAATTAAGGATGTGCCAACTGGTGCAGCACCTAAATCACACGTAATATGTACCTTTTTTCAAAGGTCGGGTTAAAAGTACTTCGAACGCTTAAATTCAAAACCAAAATCTGAAAAATCAGAAAAATCGGTAAATTCTTTAAGACTTGCTAACAACCATTCCACGATTAGCAAAATCGTGAAATGGTGACTTTTTCTGTCTCATAGACAGTGGCGCTGAATGCCCTTTAATACGTGAATGTATTGGGGATTGCACCAGTGGCAAAATATCTTTTAAAACTACAATGTTACGCGGAGTTGGAGAAAATTCATTTTGTTCTACTCGTATCAAAACAAGTCCGATTTGTATTGATGGCCTGAATTTGGAGCTGGAGTTTGTATTGGTTCCCGATCACAATATTCAATATGACATTTTGGGTCAGAATCTTTTATCTAATTATAAAACCAAAATTTCTAAAACCTCATACAACATTACTTTTGTTGAAAAAATTGATTTAGAAACCTGTATTGATACTGATGTCGATTCGATTTCAAAAGATCACTTACTTAATTTAATAAAATCCTATTTAGATCTTTTATATCAGGGAATTCTGTAACACAGATAAATACAGAAGAACTGACTATTAAATTTAAAAACTCAGATAAAACTGTTCAAAGACGCCCATATCGTCTTGCCCCCATCGAGCGAGAGAATGTCAAAAAGATTATACAACATTTAAGAGACAATGGAATCATTCTTGATAGTAACTCCCCTTTTTCGAGTCCGAAAAGTATGTGTCCGCTACAGAGAACTTAAAAGCAGTACTGTAAGGGATCATTATCCTGTTCCATTAATCGATGACCATATTGGTAAACTCGTGAAAACTGCATTTGTCACGCCTGATACAATACGAGTTTTTACGTATACCTTATTTCATGTTTGGTTTCCAAACATGTGTAAAAATGTTCGTAAATATATTCAAAATTGCCTCACTTGTAAGATCAACAAGAGCCAATCTGGTTCTCGTCAACTTACCCTCCATCCCATTGATAGGGTACCTGTACCCTTTCATAACTGTGCATATAGATACCACAGGAAAACTTACTGGTAACAAACTCAAGAAACAATATGCAGTAGTTTTTATTGATGCCTTTTCTAAGTATTGTTTTTTAAAACCTGTGACTAACCTTACTGCAAATGCTACCGTAAACTGTCTTAATGTGGTCTGTACTTTTGGAACCCCCAAAAGAATAATTTGTGATCAAGCGGCATCGTACACAGGAAAAGAACTGCGAAATTTTTGCCAAAACTTGTCAATTGAATTACATTTTATCGCAACTGGTGTCAGTCGTGCAAATGGCCATGTCAAAAGACTAATGAAAGTCCTAACTGACGGTTTCACGGTAGTCGAGAATACTACCCGGAGAGGCTGGAAGGATGCTGTCGGGGAAGTCCAACTTGTAATCAATTGCACGTTTAATAAAACTACTGGACAAACTCCCTTTCAGCTTCTCATGGGTTGCAAACGGTCGCCTCCAGCCATTTCTGCTCTTGTAAATGATATTGAACGCTTTTACCTTAATGCTCTTAACTTAACGCTTTTACCTTAATGCAAATTTTTGCTTAATGCTTAATGCAAAACGTCGCATTGATGAACGCACAGGGATACAAAAAAAACAGTTTGACAAAAACAAAGCCAAAATTGTCCCGTTTAAACTCGGTGATATTGTTTTAATAAAGCAAAATCCACGTGCTATTATGAAACTTGACAGTAAATTTAAAGGTCCATGTGTTATAACTAATATTCATGATAATGAACGATACACCGTAAAAGTTCATAGTACTGGAAATGATTTGTATGTTTCTCATGAAAATCTGAGACTTGTTTCTCCTGATATGGGAACTGAGCTCACAGAATCACTAGATTCTGGAGATTAGTAACTTATTGTCTAAGTACGAATCCATTACATACTGGCCAGGTGTTGGATGAGTGCTTGGTAATGAGTATGCTAATTCGGCCGTGTCCTTAAGGGATTGCTTACCAAGGCCATATCATTTATGCCGCGCCTTAGATAAGGCTTTCTTGCCGAGGCAATAATTTATTATATATTTATGCCGCGCCTTAGATAAGGCTTTCTTACCGAGGCAATAATTTATTATATATTTATGCCACGCCTTAGTTAAGGCTTTCTTACCGAGGCAAGAATTTATTATATATTTATGCCGCGCCTTAGATAAGGCTTTCTTGCCGAGGCAATAATTTATTAAGTTTATGCCGCGCCTTAGATAAGGCTTTGTTACCGAGGCAATCATTTATTAAATATTTAGGCTGATCCTTCATGCAAGGCTTTTACCGAGGCCATATTATGATTTTTGTATTTGAATTGTAAATGATAATAGATATTATGTTATTGTGTTCTAATGAGTGATTAACTATGTAATTAATTATAAGAGCCATATAATTTAATTTATATTCACGAGCCATAATGGCTGCTCGTCAGAATGGCCGTGTGGGAGAAACGTTCCATTATGATTAATTTAAAATATTTAAGTATTTTTTCGAGTAACTTCCGGTTTAATAAGTTGTTCGGTTGGCTACTCGCCCCCACCCACTGACAAGCAGGCCATAGTGTAAAAGAGCGCGCAAGTGGCTCGCCCAGTCAGTCTTTGTTCGTCTACAGACTCGGCAAGATAGTTTTGAACGGTAAGGTATATTTTATTTTAATTGCTGTTAATAAATAGATTATTATTGCTATGCTATATTGTTATTGTATTATATTGCTACATAATTTCGTCAGCAACCTGTGTAAATACTGTGTTTTATTTTAATAATAATTATAAAATTGATCTAATTTATGCGTTACTTTTATTCCATCTATACTTATCCCACATACTTTTAATCCCGATAGTACGTTCCGGTAGGCTATTTTCTGACAAAGCTAGATTATTTTATATAAGGTAACTTCACAACTGATATTTAGCATAACATTATTATTATCGGGAGTGTTTTCCTTTTTTCTAAGCTCTTGGGCTGGTTTTAGCTACATTTACGGGCCAAAACCAAGTAAATGCAGCGTGTGGTGTGTAATCAAGATGAAGGTGTACTTTCTTCTAACTGCATAAATTTCCTAACGATTCTGCATGTGTTAAGGATGGCTGCTTTCTTCAGATTGATGTAAAGCGATTCTTCTAGATCTATTAATTGCAAGCTATGGAGGAGATGGTTGGGAATAACACCTGTCGTGGAGAGAACTATAGGAACAACATCAACTTTTTATTGCCTCCAGATTCTTGTAACTTCTTCTTTAAGCTCAGCATATTTGCTTATTTTTTCAGCGATTATTATTGCCATTATTATTATTATTTTACTGCCTCGTTGGTTTAGTGGTCGCAAGCGCTACTCCTGAGCATGAGGTCCTGGGTTCGATTCTCAGGTCGGGCAAAGTATTATTGAGTTTTTCTATCGGAAATTTCTCAGTAGCAACCTGGAGTCTGGATTTGTGCCCGGTTGATGGCAATAGGCTCGCCCCCTATTACATGGGACTTAAATCATAACTGGCGAAATGTGGGTGAACCTGCTTCAGGGACACCTGCCCAACCGTTCGGAGAAACAAGGCGTGATGTTATGTTATGTTATTATTATTTTAAACATAGCTACAAAATTAATCGTGCATTTGTATATTGTGTTATGTCTTTTTTGTGCAATAATTAAACGATTTATTTAGAGATAAGAGAAAAATAGGTTGCACTCCTGCTTCTGCTGCTCCAAATGCTTCGTGTTTCCCAAAATTCCCTTATAAAACACTGTTACCTAAAAATTAAGACATCTAAACAGTACCAGAAACAATATTACAAATTCAAAACGTTTCTTTGTAAGAAAAAAAAAAATGCATTTTTACATTAGCGACAATTCTAAACACCGCGCTACAGGACGCCGTAATAGCTTAGCGGGACACACCGGCGAATAACTTGAATTATATTATATTATTTAATTCGAAACTATTTTACACTAGGTAATAAATTAAAAGAAAAAAGAAAAAGAAAAGAAATAAACATTATTTACATAACAACTGTACAAACAAACCACACATTACAAAAAAAAAAAACAACGGACTTCCAAAGTTAAAGTTATTTTTCACATTTTTCACTCTTTAGTTGTGGTATCTAACGCACACAAATTCGAATACCAACTATGTATACATATATTAGTGACAGGAACTTAACATACCACATACTAAGTGGGAAAAAATACGTATTATTGAAGCTACCTCAAAAACTATGCAAGCACAGTTAATTAAATTTATACGGGACTACTTCGAAAGCATACCCTTTCAAACAAAAAAAGAATGTCTAATGATTTAACTGTCTTGAGGGGCTCGTGACTAAATAATAACAGTGCCATGGGTCAATCGAAGATTCAGCTATACTTGCTGCGGTCTGTTCGTAGATGGGTGACCATCCATTACATGTCAAAATCCATTTTTGTTTGGTTGCTGCGACACCTTTTTTTTTTTTTGGGTGGGAAATCATCAAATAACTTCTCCCGCTCTGGGCGGAGCGGGAGGGCGTGTCAGACTCTTACTGACTAAAACCCACCCGTGTTCCTTCGGTTACTTCGGGGCCACGATCTCCCTTTCGGTTTTCTTCTTTACACCTGAAGACATGAATCTAAATTTCTATACTAATATTATAAACAGGTGTAATGTATTATTTTTTTTTTTGTAAGTTTATATGTCGGGGGTAATCTCTGGAATGGAGTCTGATTTGAAAAATTATTTATTGCATTGAGTAGCCCAATTTTTGAGGAAGGTCATAGGTTTGAGAACTGAGAATATGTAATATCACGCTACGACATTTAGGAGCCGAACAAAAAGACAAAAAATCTGAAAGAGCTTAATAAAAAACCGGCCAAGTGCGTGTTGGACTACGCACAATGAAGGGTTCCGTAGTTGGAATGAATTTATCCCAAATACAAACTTAACATTGTAGTTGAAATACATGTTCTCCCATATATTCCAACTGCAAATGTAAGTTTGTACGCACAATATTGAGAGATTTAGCATGCTATCTTAAGACTATAGACATCTTATAGGTTTTCCTATAATCTATGAGTAAAGAGCAAAATGTTTTTTTTTTTTTTTTCAAAATTTTAGGTCCAGTAGTTTCAGAGATAAGGGAGATAATGGTCAATTTTTATCGAATTTTTAAATATCTTAAAAAGTATTTATTTTAAAATAATATAAAAAATATGTTTAAGATTCTCGCAATAAGCCCTTTCATTTAATATAAGTATCACACAAATTTTCTTGTTTGCCTTCCAAAAGTGACCCTTATATTTAAAATGTATTTATTTACGTTACATATTCGTGTTTGGGTCACAGAAATACATATGTGTACCAAATTTCAACTTAATCGGTCCATTTGAATCGGAGCAAATTGGCTGTGACAGACAGACAGACACACGAGTGATCCTATACGGGTTCCGTTTTTTCCTTTTGAGGTACGGAAGCCTAAAAACGAAGTAATGGTGAGAGCGGGCGATTGGATGCGACGCGTTGAGTCGTGGGCCGAAATTTCGCGCAGATGAAGTCGCGGGCAGAAGCTAGTTTAAAATGAAATGAAACAATATACGCAGGCAAAACATATGCCACGGCAAGTAAAAAAGTCCACCCAAAAATGACCAAATACAGAGATAATACAAACAAACAAAAAGTCTCTAAGACTTAAAATGTTCCAAGTTGATTACGTAAAACGTAAACTCCAGATTGTTCGCTGGGGAGCTACAATTTTCACAATGAGAGTCCATTGCCATTTCTTCATTTGGACCCAAAATAATCTAGGGCCGAATTATTAAGGCCATTCTTTGGAGACTTTAAGAAAACCACTTTCAGTTTTCTAATCATTCCTGGGAATTTAACAGGTGTGTTCGGAACTTTACATTTTTGTTGGGGATCTTAATGGACCTAACCTCGTTTTCAGTTTTGGAATTATTTTTGTTTTGTTTACAGTTTTACCTAATCAGTATTCTGATTATGTTGAGAAGTTTTGGTTACCTATATTATCAGGCCATTGTTCAAGGTGGTTCGCTCTTTTTCATCAATCGTTTGTTTAGTTCTGCTGTATGAACTGTGTGTGCTACTATGTAAAATGTGCATGACATTCCTTTTTTAAGTCAGATATTTTGGAACCAAAATTGCCACTATAAAATTATCGATGCAGCACTAGTCTTATAGAGATGTCAGAACAACTGAGGGTCCGCTGGGGCCGATGCCTGCCGGGGTTGCGGATTTGTCCGAAAAGGTTACCGTGGCCCCTGGCAACATATAGGCAACTGAAGGAACACGGGTGTTATAAGTTATTTGATAATTTCCCACCCAAAAATAAAATCACTTGTCTTATGTCACCACGCCGGGTATGAGCTCACATTGACGGGAAAAGCCGAAAAATAGACTAGCAACACTAATGTCACAATTTGACGATTGAACTTTACCTGTAAATCTCGCAGGTTTTTATTCATTTTTTTATTTGATATGCGTAATTTGCCTATAATGTTTCCACTTCTGGGATACAGGCCTCTTCTATATAAGAGGAAGTGCAGGTTGTTGGATGTCAAATGTCTATGAATTTTCGGTACCTCACGGGGATTGTTTTAAGAGCAGTGGTGATGAAATAATTTACACAAAATAAAAACTAAGTAGAAACGAAACACTTCAAACTATTACTAACACCTTACAAGAAAATACTACACCACCAACAAAGACAAACTTCCGCAAAAACATAACCCACAAAACGCTACCGACCGTGTGTCCGAAAGTAACATTTCCCTCGCCACGTCTGCAGCTGCATCTAAAGGGTTATTTCTCAAACACGTCGCCAGCGCCAACGTAATGGGTATCATTTATACCGGTGATCACTGCTGTCGGTTACGAGTGGAATTCTATATTTTATGACAGAATCGGGTTAAGACGGGCACTGTTGTTTGACTTTGTGAAGATCGTTTTGTTTGGGGTGATTTTGTTGGAGAAATGGAAGAATTAATGGAATGTGGATTCATTTGGCGTGACTGTTTCGGTTCTAAGACACGTATGAGCAAGGGCGTACATATTTTCCATGTATCAGTTAGTGCAAAAGCTCAATCACGTTCTTGCATGAATAATCTTGCTGAATACTTATACAAAAATACCTATACACGAAAACGTCATTAGATGTTCCCACTACTTGGACACAAACCTCTCTGTGAAAGGGAGCGGGCAGTAATCACCTCGCGGGCTCAGTGCGGGTTGGTGAATGTCACATGTCTTCTTTGCATAATTTATTCCATCACCACTGCTCTCAAACCATCGTGAGGAAAATTCCCTAGAACCGAAATTAGATATACGAAGTTTAATTTCTTGAACGTCCCCATCCGATATAAAGCTCATAGAAACACGCTAGGCATATCACTTCTATAACATAAGTATACATTTAACTCAGTAATAAAGTTAACGTCAAAGCGATTTCATATCTGTTCGAGTTATTATCTTTTCAAAATATGGATTTGGTGTACTGTCGTAAAACTGACGGGATTTTAACGATCTCAAACACTTTCAAGGCTGGCAGATAGATTTAATATTGCAGCTTCCTTTCGAGGTTTATCGTATGATGTGGAGGAGATAATATATTTTTGGTAGGTCAGTTTGACTGGTGTAACATATTGAGGGTTCAGTTTTGAAGGTTCTTAGATTGCATCGACCGTCCACCGACCGTTCTCCGGTTGATTGGACCGTTTTCGTAAACACGATTTGCTGTTCTGTCTTTGGTTCTAGGTGGTAAAGTTTAGGCGGCACTAAGTCGTCCTAGGTAACAAAATCTAGTCGGTTTTTATCTTGTTCTCAGATAAGAATTGCATATTCTATCGTACGTTTTTTTTACTAAGGCATCTCGCAGTTGACTATTAGGTCATGGCTGCTTAACCGGGCTTTCTTCGGCAAGCTTCTTTACTGAAAGCCTCCAGCCAGGGGCAAAAACTATTCTAAATTAAAACTAGGCGAGCGTTCGCTAAGGGCACCCCCTGTGGGGTACGAACCTCAGGTTAGGGCGTCGCTGGGGGAGGATAGTAAGAAGGGACAGGCTGTATCAAACTTAGATTTTCATCTTGATTATTTAAAGCTAAATGCTCAGCTGCAACAACTGCTAGCACCTCGTTTTCGAACAAGGGTTGGGCGGGAACTCTATCGTACGCACTGAAGCACGTATTAAAATACCATAAAAGCGTCAAATGGCTCAAGACTATAAAAAACAGTAACAACTGAATTTTAAATATCCAAGTGGTAGCTGCATGAGAAAAATACTAGCGGAAGCAGTAAAATTCCACGGCCTTTCTTAAACACGCATTCAGAAACTACTTCTTCAGTTCACTATTCCACCTTATGGGATACCCTTCCCTCTTTGCGTTTTTCAGTATGCGTACATGTAACACTAATAATATTTCACTTGTACCAAACTTGTAATAATGCGTCACTTAATCGTTCAAAATAATCATACATAGCACATTATCACTTAATATTATGACCGTCTGTACGACTTGACGGTTGGAACCCGAATGCAGTCCGCAACTTCAATCTTGTAATTCTGACTTTAGTCAATTGAGATACTTTAATCGTAGCAAAATAATGTTACGTACTTTCGTTTGCTAACTGGCGTCAAACTAACATTTAATATTATTTAATATTAATAAACGGAATTGTAATAGAAAAAAAAGAGACAAAGTTTATTTATTTGTCCAAAGCATGAGTATACACACACATGGCGTAGAGTCAATAATTAAAATTGTTTACATACATTACTACAAGAATCTTTAGGCGCTCGAAAGAGGTGGACAGGGTGGTGCCGTTGGTAAACGTTTGTGCAATCCTTTTATGAAATTCATTTTAAAAAAAAACAGTAGCACTGCGGGAGTGCCAACAGAAGTGAAAACTTGAAAAAAAAATCGGCACCGAAGTAATCAACGCGTTGATGTCCTTTTAATGGTCAAAAGGTGGTGTCATCACGGTGTTGCGAAATCAATGGTTTAGTCCCATTCCAAAAATTCCCAACACGCTTAAAGAAGTCTTCACTTCATCAAACAAGATGGCGTCGTTGGTCCAGATTTTTAGAACAGCTATAGCTGTTCTGCTGTGCATCGCACTGTAGAGGTTTCAAACCTATAACCGTTCAAAAATATGCAGAGCAATTAATTACGGTACCATTTTGTTTATTTATTTCGCATAATTTTATTATTTCTCCTGTATTTCAATACAAATGTTCAATGCCAAAACCCAAACCCAAAGCAAATATCTGTAGGCCATACAAATATCGGTTACGTGCCCGCGACCGGAACACATATTGTGTGCGGCCTATCGAACCTCCTGTTAGGTACTCGTACTGTACCAAACGAGTTGTCAAAATCTGTTCCCGGTACATGTATGTATTGTATGGTATTTGAATCCGTTTAGGCCATGTGCGTGGTTGATTTTGAGTCGTAGCATGATCCCACTTTTGCTTACCTAGTTTTCATTTTTATTGTAAATTGCAATATGTATTTGCTATGCTTGCATGAGGGGCTCGTGGCTACATAATGCACGGGTCGATCGAAACTTAAGCTACGCTTGCCGCGATCGGTTCTTGGATGGGTCCCACCGTGCCTCGGAAAGCACTTTAGCCTTTGGTCCCGGCTGTAACTGAATTAGAATTTCTTTATTTTACATAAAATATGGTACATAAAAGATCTTAAATATAAGAAGTTCTAAATATTTTGCTTTCCTACTTAAATACTTCAGCATGCAAAACAAATCTTATAATAAAATTATATACAAAAACAGTTCAATTGTTACTATTTGATGAGGTAAAAAATAAAAATCCTTAAAATTATGTTATAAGTCCTTAAAATTGTCATTCATAGATCTGTCATGTCATTCGTAGATTTTTGACAGTCGTTACGGGTAGTCAGAAGCCTAAAAGTCTGACAACCATTCTTACCAAGCGGTGCGTGTTACACAATAATTGTATTGTGGAGTGACCATGGAGTGACCACTCCATGTCCAATACTGGTATTCAGCTGCATCTGGTTAGACTGGAAGCCAACGACAACATAGTTGGGAAAAGGCAAGGCAGATTGATTGAGGTGTCAGTTGCATCAGATCAGACAATGGTGCTACTGTTTAAAGATGACTTAGCTCAGTGACTGCATACACTTCGAAAGCAAACTAAATGGTTTATAAAAACATCGTCAAATATTGTTATTTAGATTTTCAAATTACAATTTGTTTAGATTTTGAGTGAGCAATTATGCGTTTGATCATTTGGTAAAATTGAGTGAGCACGATGATAAGCAATTTGCTCACGTCCCATTCACCGTGACTGTATACAGAAAATTAATGTTGTTGTACTAATCAAGATCTTATTTCTGGACCAGGTACCTATCCTATATTAAGCAAAATATAAATAAGCAATATGTATATCACGTTCTCAAAAACGTCTCTAACGATTTCGAAGGAAGTTGTAATATAGGGGTCTACGGGGCGAACAATCGATCTACCTACGTCTCATATCTGGGAAAATTCATTTTCTCCGTCTTTTCACCCGAATAGAGCTTAGTCGCCCAAAGAACAAGATGGCTGCCTTAGAATAATAACATGGCAGCATGGAAGTATTAAGTACCTACTATCATGCCAGCATGGAATTAATATGTACTTATAAATTAATTAGTATGATCTTTTCTATACTATTAAATGAACACTATTTTCACAATAGCAGATCTCTGTCGCCCAGGTACAAAATATTATATGAAGCCAAATACAGAGACTAAAAACCCAATCAAGATCCAAACGACGTCTCAATCTCGAACAAAAACAAGGCTCCCAAAAACCTATTGTGGCTAACGTTTAAAAAGTAAACACATAATTTGGAGATCTCCTCCCCCCGCTACCCTCCGTTTTATAACTTCATTTTACGGTTGGAGTATTTCGGTAATGATCTGGCCTCCACAAACTTGAGACGGATTTTTTTCTCATTCAGTGTCTTGTGATTCTTGCCAAGGTCTTGCAGTTTTATTAAGCATGTTTATCTAATGTAAATAAGATTGGATTTCAGGGAGTTTGTTTTTTTTTTTTTTTAACGGGGGATGCTTTTAGGAAAGGTAATTCCAATGGGGCTTGGTATTGAAATTTTCCATGTCTACGCAAAGATACCAATTTACTATAATTGGCAGAAAAATGGGTAAATAGAAAGATAGGATAGAAAATAGGTTTAATTGCTATCAATTTTGTGAAAATAATACCCTATCTCCCTTTTTAGCCTTTGGCAAGAAGACAAAGGCCTTACTAAAATGCCTAAGTCTAAAATAGTCTAATAGTCTAAAATGCCTTAGTAAGGCCTTTGTCTTCTCAATTTCATTTCATTTAGATAATGTTATTTAAATGAAATGAAATCTTGAGGATACCGGACATAAAGGTCAGCGGCATTTACAACGCCACAAGCGAACTACGCATCGAAAGACCTGACGTCACACAAATCCTGCATCATATATATGTATATGTCGGAGACAGGTATGTGAATCTTTCGTTATTATCAGCGATATTTTAACTACTGTGGGCGTACTGTGGGTAGTGTTGGTTAGTGCGCAATAGAAAAACCGTTTGCAGTTTTGATCACATTATAATTTACTATCAAATTAATCACACTAGCAATACACACACTGGGTGCGATACACGGTGTTTATTAAAATCATTAAAATCACAAATTACAATTAACACAATAACTGAGCATAACGAATCGAGTACAGTTCCGCGACGTCTTAACTCCGATGCGATCAGAGACCGAATCCTCCTCGCCGTGCCCTTAAAACATCACGACTCTGTAGAAGCGCGCTTTAGGTGTGGGTTGTTCACGTGATTCGCCAGTGGCGCGCTTGCGATTCGTTTCGTGTCCGTACTAATGACCAAATACGACATATATATAACTTTCCGACATCAATCGTCAGGCAGTTGCCCACCAGACATGACACCCGTCTGGTCGGAGGATCCTCCCTTTTCCATAGAGGATGAGTGACTTTACACCCTGTTTCTCATAACTCTGAAGGCCTAAAACCTACCTATGAAAAGAAACCTTTACCGTTTTAAAAGCTAGCGGAAAATTTACAGGATGATATTAACTCAAATTAAAGTCCAAATACGAAACATAATGATATTAAGAGCCTCATAAAATCAGACTGTTAGCACATAAATTCTCATAAACAACTTAGAACCGGCCCTACAAAGGTTTATGGTACACACATGTAATAAAAATTGTACGAGCTATATAAAGTACTTTCACACTGGGATGAAATCGCTCACAGTAATGGCGGAAAATTTATTTTTGATTTTCTCGGTTTTATAAGCCGTTGCACTGGGAATTTTCCTGCTTCGTGAGTGGTTAGATAAAACAATTTTATATCGACTCGGTGCGTACGTGGCGCTCGTGGCTAAATGATAACAGCCGTATGGATCGATCGATAGTTAAGCTACACTTGCCGCGGTCGGTTCGTGGATGAGTGACCATACATTGCTTATCGAGACCCCTCCGTGCCTCGGAAAGCACGTTAAGCCGCTGGGTAGTCAGAAACCCAAAAGTCTGACAACCAGTTTTACCAAGGGGTATGGGATTACACAATAACTGGGTTATGGAGGACAGATAGGTAGTCGCTCCATGTCCAATACTGGTATTCAACTGCATCTGTTTAGACTGGGAGCCGGCGACAAGATAGTTGGGAAAAGGCTAGGGAAATTCATAGATTCGGTGCAATTATTTGTAAGGCATATTTTTTTTTACATCGTGCCACATTTGTGACCGTGTGGGAATTGAGTTGACAAATCGAGGAGCAGTGGCTTCTGTGCTAATCGAAAACGAACGGTGGTATTTTCTTATTCAGCTAGACAATAGACTAAATGATTACATGTAAATCAATACCCCCAAACGCCCCAACATGGCATGCCCCCAAAGTGTGTGTAACATACGCCTCTTGAATTTGAATAAAATGAGTGAATGATTGAATGAAATGACGGAAATTAATTAAATGAATGAAATTAATTAAATGAATGAAATCAATTAAATGAATGAAATTAATTAAATGAATGAAATGAATGACTGAATAAAATCAATGAATGAATGAATGAAAACATTTAGTGGTTTATTTAAAAACGTTGCTTAAAGTTAAGTGACGTACAAACGTCAAAAATGTATGGTTAAAAATTTCGATCATACTGATCGAAGGCTAAACAGTCGTTAATCATTACTTACCTTTAAGTTACGTTTATACCTAAACCCCATAGTTGCTAAAAACAGGCACCTATTTTTTTATGGAAATCTTCAAGGCTGCAATAAAGCCACTTTTTTTTTCATTTTAACATAGGGTGTTAAAATGAAAAAAAATGGCTTTATTGCATCCAAAAAACCCGCATACGACACTTAGTTTCGACACCGACAACACAATAAAAAACTAAGCTATCTTTCGAATCAACAGCCCGTCTAACAGATCCTTACACCCTTATAAATGGGACAGCCAGTGTGGTTCGGCAGTAAACAGCACGCATACAATTCACGTGAACGAAATAGCTCACTCACTCTAAATTATTCACTCACAACTTTCGATTCGGCGCCTTGTAGCCGTCTTTCAAGTTTACGGCCGATAAACATGTGTGCAGACAGCCTAATAAAATATTGGGTTGTAGCAGAAATTTTTAGGTTTTACCATAACATGAAAATCACGCCTGTTATGTCCAAAGGGTTAGGCAGAGGTACACCCACATTTCGCCAGTTATGTTTAATTAAATTTTAAAAAATCAGACCCATAAATATAGTCACAGTATACACGTGACTTAGAAACTAGTGTTAGTTCTTAAATCTACCAGAAAAACAACACAAACTATTAATTAATATGCCACAGTGGCATGTAGGCTTATCCAAAGTCCCACCTATCAGCTATAGTTTTCAGGATGCTGTTGGGGCTGGCGCGTACCCTGCGCATAATGGAAGCACAACGCTTGCGCATGATGGCGTGAAAGCCATCTATTCTCGCCTCTGTGAACATGCCAGAAGCACTGCAGTTGCGCGATAACCCCATCAACACCCTGAAAGCATTATTATACTGTACGCGCAGGGTGCTGTATGCCCTCTACGTGTAGTTGACCCACAGACTGCATGTATAAAACGAGTGACAGTTCGCTATAAATAGTGCCTTTACTTTACTTCAGTCGTGCATTTTGCAAATCAGCGAGACAAAATATTGCAGCGGACAGCCAACGCCCTGCGCTCACGCTCAATGTACAGGCTATCTTTTAGGTTCCAAGTAATCGCGAGCGGGACTACTGTCATCAACCGGGCACTAATAAAGGCTCCGAAGTGGTACTGAGAAATTCCTAATGGAAAAACCAAATAACACTCTGCCCGACCTGGGAATCGAACCCAGGAGCTCATACTCAGCAGTGCCGTTTGCGACTACTAGACCAACGAGGCCAAATTTTAGGTTTTGTTCCCTACATTTTCATAAACTTTCTATTGCTTGGTTTTCATAAGTTGTTGTTTGAATAACAAGAGAAAACAATAAAACAAAAAACAGTAAAGTCTGAATTTCGTCGAGCAGCTGCCGTGTTGAAACTATGACGTCATGGTTTAATATTTTGGTCCTAATACAACTTTGTGGGGTCTTACAAAGTAGTTGTTGGGATGGAAACCCTTGAAATAATATTTGGTGGACCATTTCGTAAAAATATACTAAGTGTATAATTCATTAAATGTATAATTCATTAAGTGTATAATTCATTAAGGTTTTGTGTAAATTGGCTGAAATTTGACGATTATTGTTGAAGATATCGGAAAAAATCATGCCGACTGGGAACTTTATTGGCGTGCGTCGCGGAAATGGTAAAAGTTACATAAAATGTATGTTTTAAATATTGTTTATCTTAAAAAGTTCAATAGAAAAGTCCGCGATGGCAGATGTCTATCTTCTAAGGATGACCCTCAATAACCATTTTTATCTTTCAGAATTTGATAAACATTTCATTATTATTTCCAAAGCTATTTTGACTTAATGTTTTGTATTAATCTTTATCCAATAAACTATGTTATTTATATTGAAAATTTAATTTAGATTAAAATATGCCTTGACATCATTTCATTTAAAAGAATAGTTTAAAAGATATCACTGATTCAAAAATTACGCGTGACAAAATAATTATGGTTTCATACATATTTATCTAGTTTTCGTATAATTTGTGATCGACACAAAGTAAACATAAACACAAAAATGGCGTTTAAAGACGTTCAACTCTGCTGCCACCTTTTTTTTTTTTTTTGGGTGGGAAATCATCAAATAACTTCTCCCGCTCTGGGCGGAGCGGGAGGGCGTGTCAGACTCTTACTGACTAAAACCCACCCGTGTTCCTTCGGTTGCCCTGTTGCCGGGGGCTACGATCTCCCTTTCGGTTTTCTTCGCACCCCCGGCAGGCATCGGCCCTAACGGACCCCGTCAATTCTGCTGACATCTCTTTGAGGCGCGCGTGGAACACAACGCGCCGTCGACCCGGACCTGGTCCTTATCGGACGGCGAGCTACCCATTGCTCACCACCCGCAAGCCCGCGCCTACGGTGGCCGGAAATCGGCCTGCGATTCCCGACGCCCTGGGCGTCTCCTCCTGCGGCGGTTAGGGTTAGGGGCGTGAGGGCGCGAAATTTGCCTCTCCCTCACGCGTTCCGCCTCCTCCTTCGCGAGCATTACTGCTTCGCAGAAGGAGGTGACGGCCTCCCATTTCCTCTCGCTCCCTACCATGGCCCTAATCAGGGCCGGACGCGAGAGATCACCGCCGCCGATCGCCTCCACGAGGACACGGCGATGCTCCGCCCAAGCCGGGCAGACCTCCACCGTATGCTCCACCGTGTCCTCCGGGCGATCCACACAATGGTGACACCCGGGCGTTTCCTCCCGCCTTATCCTGAACAGGAACCTCCCGAAACAGCCATGTCCGGTGAGGACCTGTGTCAGGCGGAAGGTGAGGACGCCGTGGCGCCTCTCTAGCCACTCCTCAAAGAGGGGACTTATCGCCGCAATTGTGGCGTGCCCAGCACTGGGTTGCGACAATCGCACTCTCCATGACGCCATGAGATCCCGCCGGAGCTCCGTCCGCTGTGCCGCGATTTCTCGCGGCAGCGGAGTTAAGCCCCGGCGTTTCGCCTCCTCGCGCCACTCCCAGATATGCGCGAGGACCTTTGCCTCCAGATCCCATGGCGGTAATCCGGCAAGGAGGCTCGCAGCCTCACAGGAGACCGTGCGGTATCCTCGGGCCAGCCGGATGGCCATGACCCTCTGGGACGCGTTCAACCGGCGGGCTGGCCGCAGCCTCAATGAACGCGCCCACACCGGCGCCCCGTAGAGGGCCATGGACCGCACGACCCCCGCGTAGAGCCTCCGGCAGGAGGCGTTTGGACCCCCTAGATTGGGCAGGAGCCGCTTCAAAGCAGCCCCGGCCCGCTCCAGTCTGGGAGCCAAACGTCGGAAATGGTCCACGAAGTTCCACCGGCTGTCGAGGACGAGTCCCAGATACTTCATCGTCGACTCGACACCGATGTGAACCCCTCCCGCCATTACCTGGGTACTCGACGGTGGCGCATTCCGAGGACCATGAAAACCCATGGCCTCGGACTTGTGCAGGGCCACCAACTCTGCTGCCACCTGTTATTAGCTTTCAGTTTTTAAACTCATTGATCAATCGGAATTGATCGTTTCGGGGAGCCCTTACCCTCAAAATCCTACAAAGTGAACCTTTATATTTTAAAATAAATCTATCCCCCCCACGTGCTTTATTACATAATATAATAATGGATCTTTGTTCGCTTCACAATGCGTTCAATTGCATTAGAAGTCTGGCAACACATAAATTGTATCACTCGATCTCGCGACCCCGATTTATCTCTTTCTCTAAGAACCAAGCAATTCTGTCTTGAATTGAAAATCGTTTAAAGTTTTATTACACTTCTGATTCTTTTGTGGTCTAATTTTATTGGTATTCGTCAGCGGGTCTCGGATTTTGAAGATTTCGATATGGTTTTAAGTGTTTTTGTGATTGGTTTTTCTACCTATAAGATTACTAGTATTAAAGTAGCTATCATAATCTAATCCTCTTTATTTTCAATTTCAAAGATAGCAAGGTATGATTTTATTTTACTCAAATAATATTTTTATTGCAGACTGAATTATATAAAAATCGTTTAGAAAAAAACATTAAGCTAATTATTGAAAAAAAAATCTACATATCATGATAAATTCACAGGCTATATTTATAAAAAAAAAACAGACTACATGAAAGTTATCCGTTTCATTTATCTTTTAAAATAATATGAGTATGTAGGAAAATCATCGTGTTAATTACGTAAACAGCAGACGGTGGATCGAAAAAATCAAAGTTATTTTAAAACTAATTTATTTGGAGCGAAATATTATTACAATTAGAATTGGTGAAACGAATTCGATTCTAGAATATGGAATGATAAAAAAAGTATAAAAATGTCTAATAGCTAATGTCGAATTTCGCTTCGTCGCGCGTCATGTCACGTCGACGGCTTGTGACTGGACGGATGTTATCGATGCAGTTTCTATGCGCTCCATGTAAACTGAAGGAATACATAGGTGGAAAAAAAAGTGTTTTTTCACAGATTTTTTTTACCTTTGCCAAACTCTAAAGCAGTTTGTTGCCAGACGTAGCTCTTTTTTCAAACATTTATTCATAATTTACTGTACGCTAAACTATCCATGCATTCCTTAAATTTTCCTCTTGCAGATTTTAAAACAGACAATCAAGTTTTTGAAGTGCAAACTTCTTTAGGCGCGTTGGACATTCTTGAGAAAACCATTGATTTCGCGACACCATGATGACACCTCATTTTTGTAAACGCGATTATGCTCTTTATTTATATTGCGTTACGGATCAATATTCTATGCAAATATTTTTACTTTAAAGGTTTCGGAAGTTTTTTTTTTATAAACGCGATTTTGCTCTTTATTTTGTTAAGGTTACGGACCATTGTTCTATACAAGAATTTTGTTACACCAAGGCGATCTTGTTCAAGTTTTCACTTCTGTCGGCTTTCCTGGAGTGCCACCAAACTTTCTTTAAATATTCTCTGCAGTGAGGCTTTGATAAAACATATTAAAGAGGTACATATGTATTTTATTTTTAAAAGAGGTTGGCGATCCATTAGGTACTCGTATCATGATCAAGGAACATGTTTAATAATAACGCTCAAAATAAAATAAAAATGACAAATAATATGCGATAATACCTAAAATTACTTTTAGAAGGTCGAAGCTTTAATACCCTAAAAATTATAAATAACATCTTTAACCCACATCCTTCGACAAAATATTAAGTCATAACAAATTCCTGACAAACTTCAGGCAACCACAAAAGCCGTAAAACGTAGCTCTAAAAATGGTTTTAAAATGCCTTGTTTTAACAAAATGCTTGAAGAAGACCGCAGGAACCATTAGTTAGGTCGACCTGCCCACAACTATTAAGCGATTTTGGGTTAAAAATGTGTGAGGTGATGTCACTGAGGAAGTAGGGAAAGAAGTTGTTGTGTGTGAGCTTGCATCTTTAATTGTGAAGACGTATAGTGTGTGTCGCGTTTGCTTTCCTAAAGATGTGTACGCACGAACGAACAAGAACACGGCGAACATAAACATCTAAAACTTTGTTCGCATGTGCGTAACACTAACGAACATCAAAGACTGTGTTCGTCAAATATGTTCGTGGTGATCCAATTTTGAATCCATAGCTACTAAAGAGAGCGCGGGTTGAGCGCGAACTGTGTTCGTGTTCGCTTTGCTAATTTACGTCCACACGTTTGAACCAAATATTCCGTGTTCGATGTTCAAGTTCGCCATGTTTTGTTTGTTTGTGCGTTCCGAATCTTAACGGACCGATTAAGTTAAAATTTGGTAAAAATATGTATTTTTGGGACCCAAACACTGTCGTTTAACGTAAATAAATGAATTTTGAATATGGGAGTCACTTTTAGGGGGCAAACAAGATAATTTTTTAAGTTTTGCAAACTGTACCGTACGACATATTAAATGAAAGGGCTTATTGTGAGGATCTCAAATATATTTATTTAATAGTTTTAAAATAAATGCATTTATAGATATTTAAAAAAATAGATGAAAATTGACCATTGACCCCCTTATCTCCGAATCGACTGATCCTAAAATTTTGAAAAAAATACAGAGAATGGTTCTTTACTTATACATTACAGGAAATCTTATAAAAAATCTATGGTCTTAAAATAACATTGTAAATCTCTCAATATTGTGCGTACAAACTCACAGTTGCGGTTGTTTTTCAACTGCAATGTTAAGTTTGTATTTAGGATAAATTCATCGCAACTACGGAACCCTTCATTGTGCGTGGTCCGCCATGCACTTAGCCAATTATTTTTCTGAATTTTCACATTTCGTCTCGAACTTGTACGCTTCGCATATTTTTATTGTAAAATATAGTTTGTAGTTGTACCACATTAAACTTACTTATCTCGATGCAGGAGTTTCATTGAACATCATTGAAGACCCGACGGCCTGCTTGTACGATAATAAACATGCTGGAACTTTGTATATCTTACTATATAATATAATCCTACTAATATTATAAATGTGAAAGATTGTGTTTGGAAGGATGTTTGTTACTCAATCACGTAAAAACGACTGAACGGATTTGGATGAAATTTGGCACACAGATAGTTTATAACCTGTATCATGTAGGATAGGTTTTATTCCGGTAGGTTGCCAAGAGATAATTTCCGTCATCCACGCGGGTGAAGCTGCGGGAGAAGGTATGCCCAGCAATACTTCTACACAGGCAAGTCTCGCAGGCTACCGCTTTTTTCTGGAACAACGTTACGGTGTGCAAATTTAATTGATTTTTAGAATAGATCCTGCGGAGTAATTGCGTAACACACTAACAATGACAACGCCTTTTATTTTAACAAGTGAACAATATTCATTGCGTTATTTACGTTGTCGAGCTGACGAATTTTTCAAACATATGATACAATAGATTAGGAATTTCCTTCAAAATCCTTCGGAATGTGATATAAAGTGTGTTAGGTACGCAACTGAGGCGATGTTCGTAATGAGTGAAAAATGAACATAATTTATTCCGCACTGATGCAGACATAACGTACCAATTGTTAGAATTGTGTGTGCTTGACTTTACGGTCAAATACTTCTTCTGCATCATATGGGTCTTCTATGTTTTCCTTAAATGTGGTAGTGCTTATATTTCAATTTAAAATAGGGTTTCCTGTAATTTATTCTATTTTATTGCCCGCAACATCGCCTACGATCCAGGATGAAAAGTCATGTCCTTTTCTAGATCATGGTCTACTCGTGGCAAATTTCATTCAAATCCGTTTAGCCGTTTTAGTGTGACAATGTAACAAACAAACATGTTGATGAACGATTCAAAATGTTGAAAAACTCCATTAGTTTATGTGAAATTGAACATTTTCGTCAAGTTTAGCCCTCCAACGTACAGACATCAAGAACAGACACTCAAAGTAAAGAACTTACTAACAAGACGCGCCGTCTTCAGGTGTACTTATTTCTGTTTCAGCCCAGGGACCTAATTACTAAATGAAAATCTCTGCCCCGTTGGTCTAGTAGTCGCAAGCGCTACTGCTAACCATGAGGTTCTGGATTCGATTCCCAGGTCGGACAGTGTCTTTGGGTTTTTCCATCTGGAATTTCTCAGTAGCAGCTCGGAGTCTGGATTTGTGCAATATGCTCGCCCTCTATTAAATGGGACTTAAACATAACTGGAGAAATATGGGTGTACTATATATAGGTACACTGCCTAATCCTTCGGGGAAATAAAGCTTGATGTTAGAGTCTCTGCTTGTAATGGTCGTTCCATTCAAAGGTCTATCAATACTTTTAATAAATTCCATATTGTAACATAGTCATTGCAGTGGTGGCCCAGTGGTAACGGGCGCGATTTACGAATAATAGGTTGTGGAGTCGAATTCAAGCAGCTACTTTGTGTAAATTATTTCATAACCACTGCTCGCAAAACGGTGAAGGAAAACATATTGAGGAAAGACATGTGACATTCACCAACCCCCACTGGGCCCGCATGGTGGATTACGGCTAACTTCCTCTCACAGAAAGAGGAGGCCAATGTCCCAGCAGTGGTAACATTATTAAAACAGTAATTTTAAGTTCCATTTAATATGATGTGCAATTAATGAAAGCCCTTACTTTTGCGGTCATGTAAACATAGTACTTAAACCACACATTTAATTTAACAATCATTGTTATATTTCTCTCGCCACAAAACAACACGAACGTGGCACAAAATTCTTTCGTGGGCATGCTAATGCTAAACGCTGGACGCTGTTAGCCCAACTGTGACTGTGGCCGTGTGGGTCTAATATTGAATATTCAGGGAGCCAGACTGTATTAGCATTTAGGAGAGTTTTATATTTTTTGTTGTTTTGCCAAACGAAATGCCATAAGCATTTGGATAGAAAATAGAAAGGATTTATCAGAAAAGGCACCTCAATTGAATGAATACGTGTTATGAAGGTATTCATTAGTACTGATAGCCCAGTGGTATGACCTTTGGACTGCCAAGTCCATAGGTGTCGAGTTCGAATCTAAAGCATGCACCTCTAACTTTTTGGATTCATGTGCGTATTGTGTCACTTGCTCCAAAAACGGTGCAGGAAAACATCGTGAAAAACTGGCATGCCTGAGAAATATGTGTCGACGGCATGGAAAGCCAAGTCACAGGCCCATGAGTGGCATAAAAACTCTGACATCAAGTTATGTAGTTACTAACAACTCGAAAAAAAAAATTGTATATATTTCTACAACTCTGTAATGATAAGGAAGGAGGAAAGGCATGTGTAACTTAATATAAATAAAGAGCATAATCGCGTTTACAAAACCTTTAAAGTAAAAATACTTTCATAGAACATTGATCCGTAACGTAATATAAATAAAGAGCACAAGCGCGTTTACATAAATGAGGTGTCGTCATGGTGTCGCGAAATCAATGGTTTAGTCTCATCTCAAAAATGCCCAACACGCTTAAATAAGTTTTCACTTCAAAAATCTGTCTTTTCGTCCGAAATAAAGTCATTTTTAGATTTACCTTATGCTCATATAAAAGATTTCAGGTAGTTAAGTAATATGCACGAACAACCTGAAACTCTTTCACTTCACGAAATTGAAGCTGTAAAGCAGATTTCGTGCATTCCGCTACCTATAAGGCTGTGTTCTGACGAGCCACTTATAAACCTTGTTGTGGTTAAAGAAAGAAAGAAAGAAAGAAAGAAAATACATTTATTTAGCACAGACTAAGAGACACACAATACACCAGATAGTTGGGTAATTATAGTCGTACATCAGGAAAAAAAATAAGATAAAAATAAAAAGTGCAATGTCCGATGTAAGAAATTAGCAGGAGAGTGTGCCTCACGGCTGCGCCAAAAAGGCCCAGTTCAGCAAAAATGCCAGATAACTGGTGCCTGACGCTGGTTTTCAACTGGACCTGGTGTGTGAGGTGACGAATGTAAATCAGTTTTATACTGCATCGTGATGTGTGTAATGTGTATGCATAATTGTATAAATAAATTAAAATAAATTAGTGTCACATACAAAAACAAGCTCAAGACTTTTAAGGAAAAACAGTAATTTTTTGGAACGAGATTTCTTATAGCAATCACTTGCCATAAGAAATACTCTGCACACTTGGCGAATGAGAGCTAGACTGGGAAAAGTGTAACATTTTGACAGGGTCCATATTAATCTTTTAGTTTGATAAACCATCTATGTAATATATATGGAATGCTATAAAAAATTGAGAATTGAGTATTGAGTATTAAATATATCATATCATGGTAAAATCTGGTTGGAACGTGATTCATCTGAACAAATCCCTACGGAAGGTAGCTAGAGTAAAGTAGGTACACACTCAACTTAATTGAGCAAGCTTTTACAACATTGGAAACTATTAAAATTGTTGGTCAAATCTTTGAGTTATGTGTTTGCGTTCCGGGTCTTATGTTTGTATTTCATATTTAAGAGGTTGATCGAGGTCTGTGCAAACAAATATAATGTCGATTTGAGCGCACTTTTATTAATTAATTTGCACCAATATTATTAATAGTTTTATTTTGAGCACATAATCTCTGTACACCTTGATATACGTGTTTTTTTAGAAAACGTCAAAAATTCTGTTGTGAAACTTTTAAATTATTATAAGGTGGGAAATTATACCACGGGAATGAAAATCCAGGTTATAAACAATCTGTGTGCCAAATCTCATCTACATCTGTTCAGCCGTTTTTGCGTGATTGAGTGATAAACACATGAACATACAAACTTTCACATTTATTAATATTAGTAGGATGAGAATGAGAGTACTCGTTTTTGGAAAAAAATACTAACAAGGCTATAGCGACTGCTAGCCTTATTTTTGTCACTTTCACAATATATTGTTCATGATACACCCATATTTTATATAAAATCGGCCAAGTGCGTGTCGGACCACGCACAATGAAAGGTCCCGTAGTTGGGATGAATTTGTCCCAAAAACAAACTTAACTTTGTAGTTGAAAAACATGTTCCCATACGGAATGTATGGGAAAACATGTTTTTGCAACTCCAAATATAAGTTGGTCTATTATTACTCGTTAACTTGTAAAGCCAACTTAGCTGTGATAGTTTTCCTTTTAATTTCGTTATAAATATAACTTACTGCCGTGTTTTTTTCTCATATCCAAAACCAACCATTTAGCTGGCAGGGGCAAAAAGCTAGCACTTTAAAGCTTAATATTTCGCAAATAGATCCCTGAATCAAAAAATAGCTTTCACATACTTACAATTTTTTGAAGGACCTTTCCAACGATACCCCACACCATGAGATAGAAAAAAAAAAACACTTTACGTGTAGGGGAGGTACCCAATTTTTTTTTTTTTTTGTAATTTTATTTTACCACTCTGTCGGCGTAATCAATATGTATACCCATACCAAATTACAGTTTTCTAGTACTAAGAGTCTCGGAGCTAGACTGCGGAATCCTTGTTGTCTACGGAACCCTAAAAACTGCAATCAAATTAACTAAAATACCCACACCAAAACAACCATAAATAATAACACTCTCCAGAAAATAAACGTCACCATTTTTTACACAAAAAAAAACCTACCACCATGTGCACTCAGGTTTAAAGGTTTGCAATAAGTGTAATGGAGTCTGGGGGCAGAGTAACCGTGTCCGTTCAGATCTGAAAACGCTTAGGTAAATCATTTGTCTGCCACCAGCTTTATTTTTAAGCGTCCCAAACGCGGTAGAATTTTCTCTTCATATGTGCATTTTTGGGCAAAAATATTTTTGGGTTGTAGATGAATAAATAACATAACATCATCACGCCTGCATTCCCCGAAGGGTTTAGGCAGAGGTGTACCTATAGTACACCCACATTTCGCCAGTTATGTTTTTAAGTCCCAAGTAATAGGGGGCGAGCCTATTGCCATCAACCGGGCACAAATCCAGACTCCGGGCTGCTACTGAGAAATTCCAGATGGAAAAACCCAATAACACCTGGCCCGACCCGGGAATCGAACCCAGGACCTCATACTCAGCAGTAGCGCTTTGCGACCACTAGACCAACGAGGCAGTCATGAATAAATTAACGGAGTAATTAACACTCTGTGTAGTGGATAGTTTAGTTGGGTAATTATGCCCTTTGCTTCTGACAGGAGTGCCCATTATCCATGATTTTTTTGCAAATAGATAAGACAAGAAACGATTTTGTTCTGCTTTGTTAAATAAACTTAAGGATTCCGATGTATAGTTATTTGAACAGTCTTGTAGTCTTATTCGCATAGATTGTTCATTAGTAAATTTATATGAATTCATATAAATTTACTAATGACAATTGTATATACTGTGGAATCTCACACCGTTATCCACAGCATATACAATTGTATATGCTGTGGATAACGGTGTGAGTTTCACATTTATATAATATCTTTGTTTATATTATTTGCGCAGATATAATGTGTTACTGTTTGTTTGTCCCAAATAAAAAAAAGACAAAACATCGTGAGGCAACCGGCGTGACCTGGACCTTAACCAAAAATAAGAAGACATGTTATATCTACGAACCCGCACTGACCCCGTGTGGTAGATTACAGCCCGCTCCCGCTCACCGAGAGGATGCTTGTGCGTTATAGGCTGATTATGCTAGTCAAAAGATCATGCTTTCTAAAAAAAAAAAAAACTAAGTGCCTAAGTTGGCTTTTCATTGAATCTTAAAATCCAAATATACCTAGAAATGAACAAAGCAAAACGCAGCAAACATTTTGTAAACAACGAATAGCTACGCGGTTGCTACGGCGTAGCTGACATAGCCGCTACGTGAGCTACGACGTAGCAGCAAATAAGCAATTCGTTGAGCGCTGATTTATTTCAGTCTTTGTTGTTCGGACATCTAGGTATGTGAGAGACCAATGTATTGTAGGAGTTGTACATAAAGCATTTAACAGTTTATTGGGAAACATTATGAAAGTAATGATTCTGGCGTGACCAATTTTGATGCTTTTTAAACTACTCCCAAAAAGGTTTTTTTTTTTTGTATGTATTGCCGCCCATTTCTCCGTCAGTTGTGGACCGATTTCGAAAATTATTATTTTTTGTCTGTAAGGGTATGCTCTCAAGGTGGTCCCATATAAATTTTATTATCTTTGCTTGGATATTTTTGAGTTAGCTTCAATAATACGTATTTTTTTCCACTTAGTATGTGGATGATATGATAAATTAGTTCCTGTGACTATTATTTACATAGCAGGTAGTGGTATTCGCATTTGTGTGGGGTAGGTACAACAACTAAAAATTGAAAAATAAAAACTTTTTCCAAAAAAAAAAGCTGACTTCCAAGAAAACACTACAAAGTGAAAAATAACTTTAATTTCGGAAGTCGGTGTCAAAAAACGAAAATTCAAAACCAAAGACTTCCGAAATTAAAGTTAGTTTTCACTTTGTAGTGTTTTTTTGGAAGTGGGTGGTTTTTTTTTTTTTGGAATATGTTTTTGTTGTATACATAAACAAACGTACATATAAAATATATTTTCTGTTATATTGACGAGTCTCCCATAACCATAACCACTGGTGTTTCTGGTTTGGTTAAATAAAGAAAGTTTTTTTTTTATCTGGGATAATGTCAAATTGCCCAGTAATTAGGTTACAGAATAAATAAAATTATGTTTATTTATCTCCACATTCATATACTAGCTATACATATTGAGTTGACAGCTATTTTGACATATTTTGTAATTAGTGGGAGATTTGGATTGTAAACTAACTTTAGACCTGTATTTTAGAACTCCGGTACCCTAATTGCATAACTTATTTACATTTACAATTAAGCATAAATAACAATAATTCCTAATCTGTTTCATTTTGACAGTTCAACAACATTCATTGCGTTATTTACGTTGTTGAGCAGATTTTTTTTTTCCAACTTATGAAGCAATGGATTAGCAACAAATTGAAACAGATTGTGATTGTGTTGTATTACGCAATTAGGGTACACGTCCCTCATTATAACGAAGAAGAAATAGAAGATAGAACTTGAACTAAAACACTTTTCTTTCCAACCTTCCATTGTTTACGTAGAACGGAAGAATTTCGTTTAATGCGGGGCTTTTTGGTAGGTATTTTTACGTGCATAGCGGAGTCGAGCATACGATTACAGGATGGAACGCTGTGGAGGCATCTTCATCGTCACATGCGAACTACGCAAAAATCCTGACGTCACACAAATCCTGCATCGCGCAATTAGAGTTTACCGCGCGATCGACATATATACAAGATCCCGACTTCAACCTTTGGGCAGTTGTCCGCCAGATATGACAGCCGTCTTTCGGAGCATCCCCCTTTTTTATGGTGGATGATTGAACTTTACACCCTGGTCCTCATACCACTGTAGCAGCTCATATTTACGTATAGTTATACGAATTAGAGGAGCGCAGACGGCCGTTCGCCACCGCGCGCCCGCGCATACTAAGCTAGCCGAGGTGAAAGGAATGCGAAGCGGCCGGCTGTCATATCACGCTCGAACAACGTAAGGAGCGTGGCAGATTCTGCCTACATTGCCAAATTTTGTTAGTGCTAAGTATATTAATGTACCTTATTTATTTTGATATATATGTTAACTAGTACTGTATATAAGCAGCGTTCCCTAATAAATGACACAGATCATCATTCGCCTTCTGTTAAAAGTAGTATTTCCAGGGTTTAAAGGCTGGTAGAATTGAGAGGAGGTTTTCGGAATAAAAAACGTGACTTGTTCATGGAGACAATCGAGGTGCTATATTTCTTAAAACTGACAGTTGATGTGACATAAAAATAATGACGTTGACACAAAATGACAGATTGAGTGTTGCAAGGCAACAAATATAATTAATAAAATGTTGGGGATGCCAACACCTTCTTATTCGCAACAACCTCCTCTAAACCTCTAAATGACGACCACCAAAAAAGCTGTTTCCAAAGTTAACACTTCAGTTTTCCAGTTATGGCATTAATTAAAAAGTAATCTCTGTCTCAACTACATAAACATATTCTAAGAATATAGAACAAGGTTCTATAAAATATCGCTATTGTTGGTGAGTGCACACGTAGCGTTAAAAACCGCAGCGAGTTGCGCCCTACTGTAAAAATCAATTGAGGTTTCTGTGTTAGTACTTAAGTATTTGCTAGGTTGATAGATTTTAGTTTGTAAAGAGTAGTTTTAACAGAAGTTCAGTACTCTGTGGACCTGTTTCACAGGCTCTGGATGGTAGAACTATCAGTAATCTGGGGGTGGTGCAATAGCCAATATTGCTTTAAAAGCAAAGATATGATTTTGATGTTTGAAAAGTGCTGATTCTCAGCCTAGGTTGAATAAATGACTTTTAAGTTTGATTTCGATTTAATCAGCGACAATAAATTGATGTGCCGCTCTGTATTTTTTCAGGCATTTGATTAAAAAACTGTTTTAGTTTAGCTTTCCTATCATTAGATTACCTTGAAAGTGGAGTGTGAATTTGTAAGCCGGACTCAACACCTCTCTTTTATGCATTTTTGATCAGTTTTACGCCAGTAATCCATCACTTGCCAACGTATCCTGATACAAAATGAAAATCTACGACAATATACGACGGTTTCTCTAGGTTTTTGTTGTAATGTAAAAAAATCTTTGTTGTGTAGAACATTTAAGAAACATGTAGGTACTATCAAAGAATTTATATCTCACACCGTAAGGACTATTTCTGCTTGCAGCGCTCGGCCGCTATAGAACCGGGGCGGTAACAGATGTGGTCATCGTGTGCACGGGATTTTGTTATCAAACTGGTTAGATATGTAATTACTTTGGAGGGACGTGGTACGGTTACGGGTTACGCAGAGGTGTACCTATTGCACACCCACGTTTCGCCAGTTTTATTTAAATCCCATGTAACAGGGGGCGAGCTTATTGCCATCATCGGGCACAAATCCAGACTCCGGGCTGCTACTGAGAAATTCCAGATGGAAGAACTCAATAACAATTGGCCCGACCCAGTAATCGAACTATGCTCAGCAGTTGTGACCACTTAACTAGACCAAAGAGGCAGTACGTGATACAATCAATGATATTATACAGGCAAGTTTGAAACTACATAGGCTTACTTATCTACTACAAATATTTTATTCGGTCCTGTCTTCTTTTCGCGTGGTTAGAGACTAACCTGGTGTCAGAGTTTTAAAATCGCCCATGGGCCTCTGACTTGGCTTCATATGCCGTCGAAAAATATCTCTCAGGCATGCCGGTTTTGTCACGATGTTTTCCTTCACCGTTTTTGAAGTAAATGACAATATTACAATACGCGCATGAATCAGAAAAGTCAGGGGTGCGTGCCTTGGATTCGATCTCGAGACCTATGACTTGGTAGTCTGATAGTCACACCACTAGGCTATCACTGCCCCTTATCTTATCTTATCACTTATCTACTAAAAAGATTTTATTCGGTCATGTACGACGTTTAATGGAGCTATGTAATTGATATCTAGCATGTAGGTACGGATTTTCTCTTTAAAATATTTAGATGTCAACTTAACCAAAATCTCAATTTTTTTGGCTTCGCCCGTGTTGTGCATTTAATTAATGTTACGTTTAGTAAGCGTTTAGTTTATTTAGTTCTTAAATTATTTATTTACATAAGACAACGCTTACTATCACTCTTGCAGAATGTCGCATCGGCGGTTGCGTGGCGACTGTCTTCTGTTGATAGACAAAATCAAAATTAATTTATTCAAACTAGGCTGGATCAGCACTTTTCGAACGTCAAAATTACATAAGACAGTCCCCCAAAATGCCCACCCTTCACCACTTTCTAGTGCTTCAGCTGGGATGAAGAAGTGGCGCAACAAAATCCCCAAAAGCACAACTGTCTGTTCAGTTCAGATGATGTCTGGGGAGCCGCTGTTGTATCACGTCCACAACGAACTTCTATATTCCGGCACAAACCTGATGATATTGAAGGTGCTCAACCACTAATACAATGACCACTTCTGATAAAAGCTATATAACCTGCACCGTGACATAAATAAACTCATAGATAAAATCAGTACATCAAAAATAATCCCACATTCCCCTTCACTTTACAGAACCCCAAAATAACACTAAGGCCCTTTCCTCACTGGTCGGTACGTCAGCGGTGCGGGATCGGTACGCTCAGTATACTCGGTACCGAAAGCTTACCGAGCGCGTATATCTAAACTAATATTACAAAGAGAAAAAAAAAATTGTATGTTTGTTTGTTTGTAATGAATAAACTCACAAACTACTGGACCGATTTAGAAAATTATTTCTTCAGTAGACTCCTATATTATTACTGAGTAACATAGGCTATAATTTATAAAGATATCGCCCGAGCAAAGCCGCTGGCGGAAGCTAGTAATATTATAAATGCGAATGCGTGAGTTTGTTTGTTTGTTACGCTTTCATGCTAAAACGGCTCAACGGATTTCGATGAAATTTGGCACACGGGTTGACACGATCCTCTCAATCTAGATACATACAGGACAACACATACAAAGCACACACACACACATAAATAGACACACACACAGGACACACGGGATACAGGGAGGGGGGGTACAGGGTATATAGGATATTTTTTATCCTGGTAGTATGTTCCCATGGGATAATTTCCGACATGATACCGAAACAATACCGCACCGACCAATGAGGAAATAGCCTAATAAATAACATACACAAAAAACTAATCGAACAGACGCTTGTAACGGAAGCACGTAACACAATGACAAAATCTGACGCAGTCTAAAATAAAAGCAGGATTCCTTTACTGGGCGCCGGCCAAGCGGGTAACATTGCATTTAGATTGATAAAGCATGGAACAAAAGAGGCGGCGATGCGAGTAGCGACATGAGATACTTTGTAATACGATGGTATTGTCCTGTAGGCTATAACATGGATATTATGGGTTTAAGTTTCATTATAGGAATGGTTTTTCGATACTGAGTGTTGGTGACGCGTACGAAGTAACTGGCTAGTTGCATGAGTATACAGAGGCCCTATACGTGAGAAGCGCTTGCTTCCATCGGTCAAATTTTTGGGAGGTGACGGCCTCCCATTTCCTCTCACTCCGTACTATGGCCTGAACCAGGGCCGGACGCGAGAGAGCACCGCCGCCAATCGCCTCCACGAGAATACGGCGATGCTCCGTCCAAGCCGGGCAGACCTCCACTGTTTGCTCCACCGTGTCCTCCGGGCGATCCACACAATGGTGACACCCGGACGTTTCCTCCCGCCTTATCCTGAACAGAAACCTCCCGAAACAGCCGTGTCCAGTGAGGACCTGCGTCCTGCGCTGGCGAAAGGTGAGGATGCCCTGGCAACTCTCTAGCTACTCCTCAAAGAGGAGTCTTATCGCCGCAATTGTGGCGTGCCCAGCGCTAGGTTGCGACAATCGCACTCTTCATGACACCATGAGATCCCACCGGAGCTCTGTCCACTGAGCCGTGATTTCTCGCAGCAGCGGAGTTAAGCCCCGGCGTTTCGCCTTCTCGCGCCACTCCCAGATGTGCGCGAGGAGAAATGTATTGAAAAAAAAAAATGGCGGCGTTAGGTCCGGTGTTGGCCACGCGATAGAACCTTGTATGCTATATACCGGGTTCAGGAACGGTCAATGCCAATATTATTCTACAATAATGATGACAATAACAGCTCTTTAAGAGCGTTTATTCTCAAAGTGGGCAACGATGCAAACAGATGTCAAATATTTCGCTGTTTTGATTAAGTTGGCAATATTACTGCATAGAAATAAGAAATGTGGCTAACTAGTTCCCTAAGAATATTAATAATGAATTGCAATTATAACACTGAATTTGATGTTGTAACAAATCTAAAACTAAATAATCGCTATTACGATATTAATTATTGCATTTCACAATCAATATTTCAGTTTTCTAATTAGACACATATCTTAATTCCATACAGTAATATTGCCAAATTAATCAAAACAGGTAAATACTCAATACTCAATACTCAATTCTTTATTGCGTTCCACAATGTAGGCTTAGGTGGTAAAACATTTATTGTAACAATCATGGACCCTGTCGGGCACTGCAAAAGAAAGAAATTTGGAGAGGACCTATCAAGAATCTTAAAATAACAATCGTTGGTATACAAATTGGTGCATTGATGTTGTTAAGTTAGTTCTCCAATTACATTTTAATTATTATTGCAAAGTGCACCGTGCATGTCAGGAATAATGAACTATACACAAGATTCTTATAATTTAACTTATTCTAAATAATCGACGGTTATATATGATGTTGCCAACTTTTAGGATAAACCCTCTTAACCTGTCAAACGATTACCTACCAAAAGACGTTTGAACCCGCGTCCTATTTAAAAGCGATCATCGCGTACACAATGTTTCGAACTTTTTGTTCGGTGAACCTGAACGCGTGGTCACGCGACCGATTATGTATACGCGCGACGATCTCTTTTAAAAGGACACGGCCAGAGACGTTCGCATGTAAGCGCTCAACGGTTTTCACGATTTAAATATTTAGTTTCGAGTGTATTTTTCTTAAGAACGATCGCTGGTTCATACGACATTATTTTGTCGAGTTTACGCGGCTCTTGATCGCGTTCAGTTTCATTGGTGGTATTTGCCCTAAAGCACATCGCTCATTATACGAGGGAGCGTTTTTATGTTCGCGGAATGGAGGATAAGGGGTGGAAATAAAAAAACTAAATTATTTTTCCTTTTCAATATATTCACCTGCAAGACGGATACATTTTTCAGATCTTTCAATTAATTTATTTATACCCTCGAAAAAAAATGTTTTCTCTTTATCTACAAAATACGCCGAAACTGCCTCCTTGACTTCATCATCGGTGGTATTTTTTTTACCCCGCAGCTCTTTTTTCATTTTTGGAAACAGGTAATAATCACTCGGGGCCAGGTCTGGACTGTAGGGTGGGTGATTCAAAATATCGAAGCCCACCTTATGCAGGGCAGCCAACGCAACGCGGCTCTTGTGGACGGGCGCGTTGTCGTGCAAAAGCAGCACACCTTTCGTCAATTTTCCCCGTCTTTTCTCGTTAATGGCTTCTTTTAGTCGCTCTAATATTGAAGCGTAGTATTCTCCGGTTATAGAAACACCTTTATCTTTATAATCAATCAATAATATTCCTTCCGAGTCCCAAAAGACCGTTGCCATGAGTTTCCCAGGTGACTGTGACACCTTAAACTTCTTGGGAGGTGCTGTGCCCTTTTTATGCCACTGCATGGAGTCTTGTTTTGACTCAGATTCATAATGATGAACCCAAGTTTCGTCTCCAGTAACAATTCGACTCAATACACCATCCTTGTCTTCATTACAGAGGTCCAAAAATGCACGTGAACACTCTACGCGTTGTTGTTTTTGCGGCGGCGTGAGCATTCTCGGCACCCATCTTGCGCTGACCTTAGTCATGCCAAGATGATCGTGCAGGATTTTAAAAATGATTGTATCGGATACTCCAACCATTTCTGCGAGTTGTTTATTCTTTAGTCGAGCATCGTCGAGTACAATTTTTTCGACTTTTTGGATAAGTTCTGGCGTGGTCACCTCGATGCTCCTGCCCGCTCTCGGGTCGTCTTCAAGGGATTCCCTTCCTTGTTTAAATAAACTGTGCCACTTGTACACCATGGTTTTTCCTGGACAAGAGTCGCCGTAAACCAATGACATCTCATTCAATATGGTCGCAACAGATTTTCCTTGCTTGGTAAGGAATTTTATGACGGCACGATATTTGATTTTTTCCATATTTCACTTTTCACTCCCGATTATGTTGCTTGGTTGACGATAGCTCAAAGACTAATTGTCTAATAACAATCAAACCTCGTATTTATACTAATTATGAGTCACTGAACACGTTACGATCCTTATGAGCCTAATCACCCCCCTCCAACCCTCTCATTCCGCGAACTTAAAAACGCACCCTCGTAACACGGCAAATAACTTGTCATTCAAGCTAGGATTTTTAATTAAATGTATTAAAGTCTATTTTACGATGGCTATACATAACAGTGGACGACTCGCCGGCCGCTTACTGCCCGCTAGCCGTCACACGTAAAATAGACTATAAAATAATTTTATTTAAAATCCTAACTTGAATGACAAGTTATTTACCGTGTCGGAGCGGTGCTGTTATAATGAGCGATGTACTTTAGACAGACAAAATATTTGTCAGACGAATCGAGAACTTCCCGCATTTTTAAGTTGGTTAAAAATAGAAGCCAAAACCATCGGCCACTAGTGCTGTTTGACGATATCATCTACTTCTGTTTAATTTGGCACTCCATGATGGCGTAGGTATCAAATATACGCGTCCTAAATGTCGGGTTTGATAGATATCTGCCGATAATTGCGATTTGGGTTGTGAGTTTTAGGTAAAAAGGTAGATTATCGTGATATTCCAACTTTTTAATCACAAGAAATGAGCAAGCCTTGAAGAGGAAAATATCAATGTTTTTACTGTTTAATCCAGAAAGGAACTTGAATCTATACTTTTGAACTTTAAGGAGCTTCGCTTAGGTAGCAACTTTAGTTGACGTAATTATTAACTTTTTTTTAAGTTTCCCTTAACGGTTGCCAGTTACAGTAATATCTACATCTGCGCAGCGCCTACTTCAACAAAAAGTATCCCAAAACCTCAGCAGCATGCTTAGCCTGACCACAATAAAAACGGGTTTTGTCGACGGAAGAACAGACAAAATGACAGATAAAAATCACAATTCGTCATTTTGTCTGTTCTTCCGTCGACAAAACTCGTGTAAAACCCATTTCAATGGTTGTCATACTACGCGTGCTGTAACCAACAACCATCACTATCTATATATCTACTAAATTATGTAAATAATTATAAATTAAAGTCGTTTCTCGTATCTGTCTGTGTAACCGCATTGTTCTTCTAAACTACGCAACGGATTTTGATGTGATTTGCGTCATCATTAAGAGTCACATTTAGAGCATTTATTCCGAAAGGTGTAACTGCATTATACATTACTATCTCCTCCTCTATTAGTAAGTGACTTTTCGGATTCATGTGCATATTGTATAATTATCACTTGCTTCAAAAACGGTGAAGGAAAACATCGTGAGGAAACCGGCATGCCTGGGAGATATTTCTCGACGGCATGTGAAGCCAAGTCAAAGGCCCATGGGTGGCTGTAGAACTCTTTCACCAGGTTAGTCACTAACCACACGAAAAGAAGATTAGTATTGTCAAGTCGTAAAAACTTTATAAATTCTTCTTTATGTAACGAACTTCGTTCGTACAGGATTTGTAAGACCACACTACCTATACTAAAATTAAAGCTACCTTTCCTACCCTTGTTATTAGGTATTTTTTTTCGCTTAGAGTTCTTTCCGGTAGTTCTAGAGATTAGCACGTACAAACAAACAAAAAACCGGCCCAGTGCATCTCGGACTACGCACAATGAAGGGTTCCGTAGTTGGGATGAATTTATCCCAAATACAAACTTAACATTTTAGTTGAAATACATGTTCTCGCATACATTCCAACGCCAAATATAAGTTTGTACGCACAATATTGATAGATTTACCATGTTATTTTAGGAACATAGATAGACTTCTTATAGGTTTTTCTGTAATTTATGAGTGAAGAAACATTCTCTGTACTTTTTTTTTTTCAAAATTTTAGGCTCTGTAGTTTCGGATATAAGGGGGGAATGGTCAATTCATCTATTATCTTAAATACATTTAAATGCATTTATTTTAAAACTATTAAAAAAAACATTTGAGATCCTAATAACAAGTCCTTTCATTTGATATGTCTCACGATACAGTTTAAAAAATTTATTTTTTATTTTTCTTAATTACCCCCAAAAGTAAAGGTAAATAAATGAATTTTCAATATGCCCCCATATTGACAATTCATTTATTTACCCAAACACGGACGCGTAACGTAAATAAATGAAGAAATACATACATGTACCAAATTTCAACTTAATCGGTCCATTAGCTTGGAGAAAATTGGCTGTGACAGACGGACAAACAGACAAACACATGAGTGATCGTATAAGGGTTCCGTTTTTTCTTTTGAGGTACGGAACCCTAAAAAAACAAACTCTTTAACGCCATTATTAGTATGTAGATGTATAGAAAATAGACGATAATACTGTCCCTCAGAGTAACATCCAGACAACAACTATTTATCCAACTTCGAGGCTACCAAATGAAAGTTAGATTTTTACCCATTCGCGATCCCCCTCATTGTTTCAGCTAGCTTTATCTCGTCAAAGGCAAACAACATTTTTGGAACGAATCCAACACAAGAATTGATATTTCCTTACGTTCAATGAATGGAAAAATATCATTATGGCTTTGCTAGGAATTATTTTTCGTGGTGCTTTTAGCATGAATCAATAAGGTCTTGGTGATATCATTATATCCTTCATTGATTAACAATACTATTGCTTATTAGTTAATAAGTCCTCTTTTGTACCTTTATTATACGCAAAGATTGATGTGTCCTAAGATTTTGCTCCCGGTAGTCTTGTGATTGCAAATACGATCACTGTTAAGTATGGGTTCCTGGCTTCGATCGCTGGGTCAGGCAAAGTATTGTTCGTGTGTTAGAGCTTTTTCATGAGATTTTTGTATAAGTAGAAGCGAAATCTGGGTTAGTTTCATAGCAATTGTATCGCCCCCTTAAAAAATAACTGAATAAATGTAGGTTTACATACGCCCCTCTTTACCTACACATTCGGGGTACAACAACGTGAAATCATATATTAATGAAACCAAAATTCCAGGTGAAAACATAAACAATCCTTATTTCCATACCATCACTACATATTAAAAAACAAAGTCCCCCCGCCGCGTCTGTCCGTCTGAACGCGATAAACTCATAAACTGCAAGACGAATTATCATAAATTTTCCCCATTAGACGGAGTGATTCATGAGGATGTCCTCATGAATCACTCCGTCTTCAGTCTTGATCTCTTCGATTTTGTGTAAATTGGCCAAAATATGACAATGATTGTTGAAGATATCAGAAAAAATCATGCTAACTGAGAGCTTTACTGGCGTGCGCCGCGTAAACCTATTATTCCTCCCGTGGGATATTTTCCGATATCCACGCGGGCGTAGCCGCGAGAAAAAGCGAGTAATATTATAAATGCTTCAGTAACTGTGTCTATCAGTCTCCCTGTCTGTTAACTTTTCACGGCTTAAAAGCTAAACTGATTTCGATTAAATGTGGCACACGGATAGACCATGACCAGGGTTAGAGCATAGGCTACTTTTTATCCCAGTAGTACGTTACCGTAGGATAAATTTTCGACCTTCACGTGGGCTGAACCAAGTATTTTTGATAAATATATTCAGTTATTTTTTGCTGACTGACAATATCAGTGATTCGAGAAAACTCATTCCTGTAACTTGGACGAATATCACGAGTATTAGAGTAATCCTTCGAGAGAAGCTAGCGAATTCGCTGTCCCCGGCGAATAAAATGGTAATGTGCTACTACGATAGTTTTAAGGTTTTGCATATTCCATATTAAGAGGTCCGATTACATTCTGTCAATTTTTGTCATTCATTTCCTACGGTTATTTCAGAAGTTAGAAGATTTTAAGGTGTATTGTAATGAATGTATTTTTTTTATTATATTTTTTTTTATTTGCACAATTCTGCTATTTAGTTAATAAGATTTTCACAAAAAACTGTTTTTTATTTTTTCTGTAAAATTTGTATTTTACAATTACCATTTTATTTGCCGGGGACAGCGAATTATCGTTGAGGATAAAGTTACGTGTACTAAGGTGGCATTTTAAAGCTCTCTTGTGATCGAATAAAGCGAAAACATTTTCTGGTGGAAAAATAACACTTGACACACAGATTTTTAATTATACACCGTGACATTTTAGTCCTCTTACAAAAGCAGCCTACTTCATGTATCCAATGACTACTAAACATTCATTAAAAAAAGATATATTGTAACAATTTTTTAATTGCCTCTAGAAGTATTTTATATCAGATACATTGAGTGGCCCTTTGTAAGGCCACTAAAATGTCACTGCGTATTTTTGTAATACAAATGATCTAATATGGTGGCAAGCGTGACTGCTTAGCCGGTTATTTGCAATGGGATTTATAACATAACTGAATGTATTATTTCCCTCTTCCCCCCAACCCTCTGTACCCCTTAGGGAATACTGACGGATTCACATTCTAGTCAAATCGAATGCGACTTCCGATTCTTTCCATCTGACCTCAGAGTCCACCGGTTAGAAAATGCCATAATATAACACTACGCACGCAACACTGCTTAAGCAGAGGGGTTAAGGGTACACCCCATATTTCGCCAGTTATGTTTAAGTCCCATGTAAGAGGGGGCGAGCCTATCAACCTGGCACAAATACAAACTCCGGGGTGCTATTGTGAAATTCCAGATGGAAAAACCCAATAACTCTTTGCCCGACCCGGGAATCGAATCCAGGACCTCATGCTCAGCAGTAACGCGTGCAACCACTAAACTAACAGTAAATACCAGTATCAGAAAATATAAATATCAGAAAACCGCACTATAATGATCAACTACACGTTCCGATCAAAATCACTGTCCCAATATTGAATGAATTACAAATACGTTCAAAACAAACAAAGTTATCTGCGATTCCGCAACTCAATGCTCAGATAACATGTAGCATTATTAATAATGGGTACTATTAATAATACTATTATTTAGTTCATTTCAACACGTTGTTACCAGAATATGTGGTTAGGTGTAAATTGTTTCATTAAAGCGGTATTTCCATGATTAGGTTCGTGATAATAATATTTGTGAATGGATTCGGTTCCCTACGAAATGGTTGATCTGGATGGAGCTGATCCACGCGTCTTGTTCGTGAACGGGCGCCGACAGTTGATACTGGTCATCTCTTATCTGCCAGGGCTTATTTTTAATCTTATATTTTCAATGGCTTTTGAATATTTTTGTACATTGTTCTCATATCTCATATAGAAGCAACAAGAATGATGTACCCAGGATTTTGTAATATCTATATTTAAAAGAGTGTCCTTGGAGTTTCTTCCCCGTTCTTCTCCATAGACATCTACGTTTTGGAATGGGCAATTAGCTTCAACTTTCTGACTAACTGTCAGGCTCTTTGACAGTTCAAAAGTGCCTGTAAATGGTTTAATTGAAATAAATGCTTTGAGTTTGAGTTTGTTTGCTTGCGTTTGCTATTTTTTTAGTTGTTGATTGGTTGACAATTAAAAGCGGATGCAACGCGACGCGACGGCTCGACGCAACACCGATAATTGTTCTACTGTGAAGTTTTCTTAGAATTTGTTTATTAGAGTCGCGTCGCGATATTGCGTCGCGCCAGTCTGCACGAGGCTTAACGTTGTTATGTGATGTTTTAGGCATGATTGGTTTAGTTCATGATTATCACTTCAGTTTCCATTTTTCTAACGTTCTTATGAAGTCTACCATTATTCTGCTTATATTTTAACTGCTTTGGTGGTCTCATCGTTGCTATCACCACTGCCGAGTATGGGGTCTGGGTTCGCTTCCCGGGTTGGGCAAAGTGTTTTTGGGTTTTCCCATTATGAATTTCTTAGTAACAGCCCGGAGTTTAAAAATTGCCGGTGTGATAGGTTTCATTAGCCTCCCAAAGTCTGAATTTGTGCCCAGTTCGTGACTACAGACTCGCCCCAATTACCAAGGACATAACTTTCACTACGTGGCTGTACGTTACTACCCCTGTTTGGAAAATACAGTCGTAATGTTTTACATAATACTAGCTTCTGCCCGTGACTTCATCCCCTAGCCCTAAAGCCTACCTAAAGAATTACCATACACAGCCTAAATGTTCCTACTACTGGGACACAGGCCTTCTCTCGGTGAAAGGGAGTGGGCCGTAATCTCCCACGCGGGCCTAGAGCGGGTTGGTGGATGTCACATGTCTTCAAATTTTTGGCTCTAGGACATGCCGGTTTCCTCACGATGTTTTCCTTCACCGTTTTGAGAGCAGTGGTGATTAAATAATTTACACAAAGTAAAGCGCCTGTCTGGGTTCGAACCTATGACCTACAACTCGTAAATGGCAGCCGTTACCACTGGGCCTCCACCAAAGAATTGATTGATTACCTTCTTAAAGAATTGGGTTATCCAATGCAAAAATAATTTTCAAACGCGAGGCAGATCCGAAGATTACCCTCTACATACAAACTTACAAACAAATAAAAAAAGGTGCATGGCCACGGCCCATACAAAAAAAAAAAATCAGTGGCACTCCGGGAGTGCCGAAAGAAGTGAAAACTTGAAAAAAAATATCGGCACCGCGGTAATCAACGTGTTGATGTCTTTTTAACCGTCTTACGAATTTTCGATCAGGTCACGTGTCCTGACGCGAGTTTAACATTTTTTACCCATTACAAAAAAAGTGCACAACGCCGCTAAAGAAGTTTTCACTTCAAAAAACCCAGGCCCGGCGCAAAAATTATAAATCTCAGATTTTTTATTAAAATTAATATTTTAGTTATTCTCATTTATCATCATTGCCGAATCTAGTGGCTAACATGTTTTTTTTTGCCAATTAAAGTTGCGTACGCGCTCAAAACAAATAAAGTTTTTTTTTTTTTTAAGCCGTCAGTCAATAATTATGTATATTGTAGATTCCAAATCTACTTAACACCTTAGTGAAAACGACTTACCAATGTAAACAACAGGCACGAATGGTACTAACCAGCCTAAAGCTATTACCTATACCAATTATTTTCATAATAGAACTCTGTAATACTAGTTTAATATCCATCTTCAGTTCCGTGAGCGCGGGATTTGGGTGTGGTGTGAGGGACAGCGATATAAAACTGTTACTTAAGAAGGCCCTTCCCGGGCCGTATATCGTCAATGCGAGCATGGTTGAAAATCTTGTTGTTTCATCCAGTGCAAGTGAGAACGCCATAACGTCGCGTCGTACGACTAATAGTGTGCGGAAATTTCATAAAACTTGTTTAAAAAAATACGTGTTTTTAAGTAAGCCGTACAAGTTTGTGAAATAAATGTCTGTCATTTAGAATCTCCATTACATGTGCAAGGTTCCTATGATTTTTTTTCTTAACTTTTACAATTTATGATTACATAATGAACGGCCAAAGTTCAGGTAAAATTTGTGCAAAAAAGCAGATTTTTAGAGGCTTATACTGAATTTGTTTCTCTTTTTTTTTGCTTTCATAGAAACATACTCGTAAATATAGTGCACAAGATACCTATTTGTTTAAATTTTTATAAAAGATGTGTTATGACGCAATAATAACGTACGCATAAAAAGTATAACGGTGAAGGAAAACGTCTTGAGGAAACCGGCATGTCAACTAAAAATTCGAAGACATGTGACATCCACGAACCCGTATTACGCCCGCGTGGTGAACTGCGGCTCTTTCGAGAAAGAGGAGGCTTGTGTCCTAGCAGTGGAAACATTATAAGCTGAACGCATTAGTGGCTACGCATTCTCCGCTGCCACTAGAACCACAGTTCTTTCCACTCATTCACATAATCATTATGGGTTTTCGCAACTAAATCGCTCGGTATCACGTGAACGACACATTACCGATGAGTTGTGTGCTTTATTTAATATCTCATGTTATTTTACGCCTAGCTTTACTAACAGGTTACTAAAAATACGGTTGTTCTTTTGTAGAGTAGATTATTACTCTATATTACACCATATCCTCTCCCCGCCGCCTCATTGGTCTAGTGGTTATAAGCGCTACTGCTAGCCATGAGGTCCTTTTTTTGTGTGGGAAATTATCAAATAACTTCTCCTGGTCTGGGTCGAGCGGAACGGCGTATCAGACGCTTACTGACTAAAACCCACACGTATTCCTTCAGGTGCCTGTGTGTTGCCAGGGGCCACGGTATCCCTTTTGGACTTTCCTGCGACCCCGACAGGCATCGGCCCTAGCTGAGCCCGACAGTTATGCTGACATCTCTTTGAGGCGCGCATGGAACACAACGCGCCGTCGACCCGGGCCTGGTCCTTATCGGACGGCACAAACAATTTCATTGTGCGACAATCATCAGCCTACAGCAATCCACTGCTGGACATAGGCCTCTCCAATTCCACTCCATTCAGCTCGATTCTCGGCAACTCTCATCCAGCTGCTACCAGCTACTCTGCGAAGATCATAGTTCTACCTAGCCTGAAGGCTTCCCACCTTACGTTTGCCGATTCGCGGTCTGCACTCAAGAACATGTCTACCCCAAGGGTCATCGGTTCTACGGCTAATATGGCCCTCCCTTGCCATCAACTTCATCTGTGAGCTGTTGCGACAGTAATCAATAATGCGAATTAAGTTTTCGGCGATACGTGTAATGAAGTGAGGTCCTTTGTTCTGATATTTATGTCAGCTTTAAGCAATTGATGAGTAAATACGTAATTTGAATGCCTGTATGAAGTAGGAATAAATAAATGATATAATTAAAGAGATCTCACAACAGTATCTTCTTACATCCAAGCTGCAATTGTAAGCCACTCCACACTTTTCACTACTAGGAGTGCTGTTAACGACTTCATCTCAAATAGTTTAACGTTACAATTTCCCGAAAACAGCTCGTAACAATTGAAGAATGATTTTATTAATTAAACCTTAATTAAATTAATTATAAAGGTAAAGAACACGGTTCTCCCTAAAGTATCCTACAAAAAACAAACACCCAAATTCCGTAAAACGATAAAGAAAGCCGTAGAGAATTGGCAATTATCCTCGGAAACTTCCCTTAACTGCTAATCGGTAAGGGTTAACTCTCAACGTAGCCAAGTTTTCACGTTTACAGAAATAATTACATGCTACCCTTTGCTTCCCCCTAAAGGGGGTCTTGTTTAATAATCAACCTTTCTATTTACCTCTCGACTGCTCTTATTGAAAAACTTTTGAGACACATTGCTTTGTAGGACTGTTTAGGAAGGCGCTCCACCAGGAGGTAAATATATTTTTCTCCATCTGTAAAAATTATTCTGTAATTGGCAACTTCAGTCCAAGGCTAATGTTACTCATACTTATGATATAATATAAACTGTAGAAAGAAGCAGTTGGTAAACCTTTATAAATAAATAAACTAAATTAAAATTATTATAAGAGGAATTCATCGTTTTTGTTCATGTAAATTAAAGGGCCAAGACTTTCCTCGAAAATTGCCGTGAGCGATACGGAAAATCGTATTCGAAAACCAATTATTCGGAGATTAACTTGAACGTTGGGTTATCAGGGAAGCGTGCAACAATCAAGTGAATTAATTTAACATCGTCGGTACGTTTCAGTAAAGAATATTGGCAGTGTTCTTCTTCTTGACGGCTTTTTCAATGGAAACTTGAAAGTACTGGTGTTGGGGCATTAACAACACGACAGGAGTTAAGATATTGTTTGAGGGTCAGTTCGCCATCGACACAGGTGTTACACCTACTGTCATTAATAGGCAATACGACTTTATTACTGACTAGCTTCTGTGCGACTTCGTCCGCGTGAATTTTCAAATTCCCCCGACACAGCCCGTGGCTTCGCGTTGCCTGCCCGCGCATTACTTCACTTAGTGTTCTTTCTGTTTTTCTTTTTACTTTTTGTTCGGCTCTTAAAAATCCTAGTGTGATGTTAAATAGCCTATAGCCTTCCTCAAGAATTAATCGGGTTATCAAATGCAAAAGATTTTTTTCAAATCCAACGGTAGTTTCAGAAATTAGCGCGTTAAAACAAAAACAAAACTCTTCAGCTTTATTATTAGTAGGACTACTTTACTACTTTATTAACCGACTTCAAAACAAGTCTTCTTAGTTCGTTTTTTTTTTTATGTATGTTCCCCGATTACTCGAAGACGGCTGAACCGATTTAAAAAATTATTATTTTTTTGTTTGAAAGGGTATACTTTCAATTTGATCCCATATGTAGGTCACGATTTGATGATGGGATCTTGGAGAAATCGAGGGAACTCTTCAAATATTGTGGGCACACCTATAGCGATTTGTGTATTTTTTATAGTAACTCGTGCATTTGCTCCCATAAAGCACCATTTGGTAAAGTGGAACTGATGAATTACAAACCAACCTACTAAAGAGAGAAAACAATATCTTTACCAAAAATACAACCGACTTGCTAACTACAAAGTGAAAAATAACTTTAATTTCGGAAGTCGGTGGCAAAAAACTTAAATACTGATCCAAAGACACCGTAGACAATGTAGGACTAAAAATAAATAGGGGTATCAATTTACTTTTAGCTAAAGCTGCAGTCATCGTAGGTGAAATAACTGAAAAGATTGTTCTGGAGGCCTAGACAAGTGAAAATCGCTTCCAAAGCTTCGTATTTCTTCGACTTTCAACAGACATATCTTTTCAGTAGTTAATGTCTCATATATATTTTTACTTTTTCATCAGCGTTATTGCTGGTAAATGCCACTTTGTCTAAGCCGTTTCATTCCATTTTCATTGTCTTAGGTTAGTCGGACCACGTATTGGCAAGCGTAGTGTGTGTTAAAAAGTTGGCGCAGACCGACAGAGTGTGGAAGGTGGAGGACAAGGTATTGTGGCATAGCAAGAGTGGACTGCGAAAAGCTGAGTTGATTAATTAATTGATGTCAGTTTTTAATAAATTGCCTGCCGGGGTTGCGAAGAAAACCGAAAGGGAGATCGTGGCCCCCGGCAACAGGGCAACCGAAGGAACACGGGTGGGTTTTAGTCAGTAAGAGTCTGACATGCCCTCTCGCTCCACCCAGAGCGGGAGAAGTTATTTGATGATTTCCCACCCACAAAAAAAAAGGTTTTAATAAATTGTCATGTAAAGCTTCACTTTTATAGTATTTTGTCCCTCCCCATTGCTTATAAAACAGATAAGCAGTAAGTTGCAGTTAAAATCACGTAAAATCAGGGTGTATTCGCATCTCATTCCAATTAATTTATGACGTAAACTTGTATCTGAATGTAGCTAAACGTGGGAACGAACATTTCCGAAAATTTCCGAAACCCTCCACCATAACTTCGGTGGCGAAATTTTCCATTCCGTTGGAGAAAGGATTAAGATGAGAAGTTAAGAGTTTTATCTATGTTATTGGAATATTTGGCCAACTTCAGGCAGCATGCGTAGTTAAAATGTTTTACGTTGATAAATATCAAGTCCAAACTTTGGTAATTACAATATATCTTATGTTCCGATTGGTGATTTCGCCAATAATTGAATTTTGTGTTTATTTATCGGTGTACCTTTTGCCGCAGCAGTTTAGAAGTTGGCTCGATATTTCGTGGCAGCTGTGTCGTGAAAAACAACACTGTCTTGATATAATTACCTCATCTCATGCACGAGGTTATGCATTCTACTCCGGGCAAGTACAAATGTGACTTTTTCAATTCATATGTACTTTCTGAGTTTATCTTGGACATTATTGACATCAGTAAAGGAAATAGATTGTGAAGAAACCTGGACTTGTAGTTAATTAGTTTGAAATCGTCAACCCGTCTTGAGCAAGCATGGTGATCGATCCTCGTGCCTACTCTGTTTGGTGGGGGAAGCCTTTGCCTTGCAGTGGAACAATAATAAGAATGCTGATCAGCTTTGTTTCATTATTGTGTACTAACTGAAATACGATGTTGCCATTAATTAGCAATTCAAAATAGCTTTTGTAGTTAGCCCGTTTACGATTTTGTCCTATTCTAGACTTCTTTCAGATAGAAAAATTCTAACCCAATTTTCTACTTTTACACTCATTAGCACCATTTTATTTACACCATTCCTGTTTATAAACTTTCAATTATTTTGATTCTTAAAAATCTTTTGGTACGACATTCGAAGAAGAACTTTCATACCTAAATGAAAACAATATATTACAAGCATTTTATAATATTAAAATTCAAAAATTCATGATTTATAACAAACTCAGCTTTGAATTCTCACAAAGTTTTTAACACGATGAATGAAAATTTATGTCGCACATTCTCAGTTGTTTTGCCAAAAATCTTGCGAACATTCACGCATGGCTGTCCTTGAGTGCGTCAAACAAGGTGCATCGGATAAGAGACGGCGGCTAACTTTTGTCATAAAATTAAATTTGTTTTTGTAGGTAGAACCGTGAAAGATGTATTTCCTAAAGACTGTGTTTTCGCAGTTTCCACAATAGAGTGTGTGCAGTCTTGTTGAAGATATGTCTGGGGAAACCGTTTCATTTTATTTTTATTTTTGTTTTTACAAAGTTGTTTCATCTACCGTTATGACCTGTAGGTATGTGAACATCATAATTTGACTAGATGAACAACATTTATAGGTACATAAACTCACGCCCTTTTCCTGTGGAGGTAGGCAGAAACTACAGAACGCCACTTTTAGGCTGCGTTTCGGCCAGAAATGTGCTAGGCCACTGAGGGGTGCGAGGATGCGTAGCGACGGTGTGAAACATTGCGCCGATGAGCGCTGCGAGGATATGTAGCGGGCTCTTTTCAGATATGATTTCTCACTCGCGTCTATCCCTAACACATCTCTTGCACACAGCCCTCGCACACATCCCTCGCACCCATCCCTTGCTTGTTTTGTTCATACAAAAACCTCGCACCGCTAAGCCATTTTTTAACAGCCCGTCCCATCCTTGATGTCCTCCCTCCGGTTGACGCCCTAAGCCAAGGTTCGTACCCCACAGGGGGTGCCCTTAGCGAGCATTCACCTAGTTGAATAACTCCTGGCTGGAGGTTTTAAGTGTAGTAGCTTAAGGCACGCACAGGAAAGCCCGGTTAATTAGTCATGATCTCAGAGGTCAACTACGAGATGCCCTAGTTAACAAAAAAAAAAAGCTAAGTCGTTTCCACCGGAGCTGCGCTGAGCGAGGCTAAGTAAATGGAACGATTCTATTGGTTCTTTTAACAAACACATCCCTCGTTACGCATCCTTGCTCATCTCTGGTGGAAAAGCAGCCTTACGGTCCTTACATGCTCCTTTTGCTTTGTTTATGGTCATACAGTCATCTGGTCCTACACGCACGCCGGTTGCGAGTACTACGCACCTGACCATTCTGAAAAACATCACCATGTTCCTCCCGGCATTTCCATAAGCATCTGCCTTGTAATACGGAACCTGTTATAACAATAATATATGAAATATTATGTATGGTATGACCTAGGTTACGAGTTGGATGGAGAAGACCTTCAAATATTCAGTTGATAGGTTTTCTGCTCTTCTTTTAGAATACTCTTATTTTGCGTGAGGATATTCTCCACACTGCCGAAAACATAAACAATAATTACGCCAAATAACGGATACCTTCTTAGTAAGAAATGTATAGGTAAGTATATTTTCATACTGGATACAATGAAACATATCCTCCAATTAAACGACCTTGTTCTCAAGCATATTGATATTCGTTACAGAAAAAACATTTGGCGTATTTTTTTTTTCCTTTTTACTTAATTATCCTTATTTGTTCCAGTGCTAGGCAAAGACTTACCCCATATTTTTCAATTTTCTTTATGCTGTGCCACAATCAGAAAAAAAATATTGACAAAAGTATTTAATAAATGTGGTAACGCTACGAAAATCTCCCAGATACGTTTCATTAGCCTCCCAAATATCTTCATTTATCGTCAGAGTTCAGTCCAAACATAAATAACTTAATTAGGAAACAATACCAAGTCCCCTAGTAACCGAGTCTAGTCAGCTGCTTCACGTAAAACCTGTAATCTTTTAATCCTTATCCCCGGTTCCTCTAAACAACAACTAGTCGTAAATGTAACCACAAGTTTCTTTTCCTGAGTCGCTTTTTGTTGAAAAGAGGATATTGTGACTGTGACACATGTGATTTACAACAGTCATGGAAAGTAAATTGCTTAGCAAAGTCTCGCAACCTATGTGATGCTTTCCTCAAAATACCACTTCAGACACCAATCTACATGGTCTTCACATGATCTGACCAAGATTATGTCTGGACTTTAAAAGAGACTGTGACCTCTGAGTTTGTTCCGGCCTTTCTTCTCAGAGTAGTCAGATAGGAAACGCCGACCTCGTCTAGTTTTTAAAATATGATTGACGTGTAAAAGTGTTTGTATAAACCTATTTACAGAAATAAAATCATTTATCATTTAACAGTAAAATTTGTCGTGTTTTTGCAATTTTGAACGACTGTTACAAGAAAAACTCACCTATGATTTGATTTTACGGACAATTTAGTGATAATCAAATTTCTAAGCAATCATTTTAGAATGAAAAAGAAAAGAAAGTAAAATTGTTTATTCTGCACAGACAAAACGCTCATTACAAAAAAATAAACATAAAATACATACTTTTTATCTCGATTACGTTTATACATCTGGTCATACACGCCCGCCGGTTGTGAGTACTACGCACCTGGCCTTTCTGAAGAACGTCACCAATAAGGTCAGTATATGTCCTTCTAGGGCATCCCCGACCGGCCTTTCCTATGTATTTAATTATGTAAGGATCGAAGCAGCTGGCGTTCTGTATTTTCTGCCTACCCCCATGGGAAGAAGACGTGAGTTTATGTATGTATGTATGTATGTAAAATACATACTTACAAAGTAGCCAAAAGCCTCGTATTCAAGCAAAAAAAGTTTGACAATTTTGTCCATTGCTTGATGTCAGGGCCAGGGACCAAAGACAATTTACATTTAACCTAACCTAACATATTAAGATCAGTAGTTTTTACTACATACAATTTGTAAGTTGGTTATTCGGCCATTACTCTTCATGGCTTAGCGTACAGCGACTGAATTCCTCTACTTACGTTACAAGAGTAACGTTAGAAGAGGAATGAAGCCGCTGGATTGAACTACAGATAATTGGATTACTGAAAGAGGGATCAATAAGTGATGTATTGGCTGGTAATTTCATTAGATTGGATTTTAGATAGGAAAGGAAACAAAGTTCAACTACCTCAAAGGTCAAACTGACCTTGAGCTCCTTGAAGCCATGTGCCTACTTCTGATGCGCGAGGCTATTTTGGGCCAAAGTTAGTGGGATAAACGTGGAAAAAAGAATGAAGTCTTCTCCTGCACAATATGACACACATGTACACATTAGTGTTCATGTGTGTCATTATTAAATAAAGCTGAAGAGTTTGTTTTTTTGAACGCGTAAATCTCTGGAACTACTAGTTGGATTTGAAAAAATATGTTTGCTTTGATAGCCCAATTCTTGAGGAAGGTTATAGGCTATTTTATTTCCACGGAAACGAAGTCGTGGGCAGAAGCTAGTTATATAATAAACATAAAATAAATACACTTAAGGCCTTTGGATTATGGCCAAACTTTAATATCTAATATATACTAAGTCTTATCCTGCGAATAAAATTGAATTTTTGACAGTTTTTCCATACTAAAACTTTCAGACGTCAATTCTAGGAATAAAAAATGTCTGACTTTGGTAAAATCAGCCCTAAGACAAAGTAGCCAAAAGCCTCGATTTCACAAAAAGAAAAGATTACAATATTGTCTTTTGCTTGATGTCAGAGCAGATTACAATAATTTTAATGATCACAATAAAACCATAGATAATATATACACATTGCGTAACAATGTAATACAATACTGTTGTTGTACCCATAATTAATATTGTAAATATGTTTTTTTTAAATTATTATTTACTGAAATTGGCAGCAAACAAATAAAACAATATGCCAAAATATATCATCACGTTTATAGGGCATGTTTTAGAAAAATGTGGTCATATTTAAGGGTACAGACCGTCTAACGGAACAAATTTCTTCATGGGAAATATATCTCAACTGTCCCATACAAACTTCAATACCTACTCGGTCTGTGGCGGCATCTACATCGCCGCATGCGAACTACGCATCAAAGTTCTGACGTCACATAAAATCCTGCATCGCGCAATTAGAGTTTTCCGCGCGAACCATATATATAACTTCCCCGACATCAGTCGTTGGGCATCTCACCGACCCTGATGACCCCATAACCCTCCTCCAGGAGAGCAATAGGGCTACTAGTACTCTACACAGATACAGACGCCTCCCATCATTCCGACCTCGCCGTCGAGTTCCTTTGCGATCACGTCCGCGCCCCCGAGTAAATGATACTCCTCCCCGACCCTTGCTCGAAAACGAGGTGCCACCAGTGATTGCAGCTGTGCACGTAGCTTTAAATTCCCCGATTAATAATCATGATTAAAACTTTGATCCAGCCCGTCCCATTTTTGAGGTCCTCCTTCCGGTGACGCCCTAAGCCGAGGCTCGTACCCCACAGGGGGTGCCCTTAGCGAGCGTTCACCTAGCTTTTTAGCTAGTTTTGTATGCCTCTGGCTGGAGGCTTTGAGTGTAGCAGCTTAAGGCAACCACAGGATTGACCGTTTAAATAGTCATGACCTCAGAGGTCAGCTATGAGAAGACCAACAGAAAAAAAAAAGTCGTTAGGCAGTTGCCCGCCAAACACGATACCCGTCTGGTCGGGAGATTCTCCCTTTTCTCTAGAGGATGAGTGAACTTTTTACCCTGTTGCTCATACCTCTCAAATGTATGGGACGGCAGTTTTTTTTTGCGATTACGGTTATGGACCCTGGAGGTTGGGGTGTAGGATATTGGGACACCAAGGCGGAACAAACATGGTTGCGCGGCAAAATAAAAATTGCGTTCAACCAATCTGACCTCTTATGAGATACCCACCGTGAAGCTGTTTACATCGCAGGATAACTGCAAAAATCGTTTTTTTACGAAACCCCTAGGATTTTTGCAAAGGACCGAATTATTGGAAATTATGAACAAAATTTCGTAATAATACGAGCAAATATCAAGAATATTGCAAAATATAGGCAGCAATATCAATCACAAAACAACAAATTATTTGCAAAATTATCCGTTATTTTTTCATTATTATCAGTAAATATCAGTTAAGTCAATTAAAAAGCCATTAATTTCTAAAATCCACCGACGTTTTTCATTTGAATTTTCATCGAAAGTTTCCTTATATTAACAAAAATCATGAAACAAAAACAAATATAATCTCCAACAATTTACTTACCACAAAATATCGAAAATACATTTCATAAAATCGAAATAGTGATGTCCATTTCTATTACAGGATTAGCTTGTATGGCGGACAATATCGATAAAACGCTTTCAGGTTAAACCGCGAACGAGATCGCATCGTGCGTTTAGATTAGTGTATTTTTAGATAAATATTGATAAACAGGTTTTATCGGGTCACAACACTAAAACGTGATCACTTCACTAGAAAACAACTCCACACAATTACGCTTGTAATAACAGATAACAAGCTTTGGACCCGCTTCAAGCTCTATAGGAAGTGTTGAAAGGTGGGCGTTTTGGGGGACTTCTTAAGTAATTTTGACATTCGAAAGGTGCTGATTCTCAGCCTAGTTTGAATTAAGACACAAAAAAGTTAAACAATGTTAGCAAAACTATTATGTTTTTAATATTTTTCTAATAATTACGGAAATCGACATGTACAGCTGGGACATCAATTGTTTATCAAATTGACAATATCAACTGGCTGTGTTATAGCCAGTGGAACAACAGTCAAAGAATGACAATTATGAATATACGGACAATTTAAATTGATAGTCAAATATATAAACCATTAATGTCCCTGTAATATGATTATGGTGAAAAGCGAGAGGAATTATGAAGTGACGAATATACAAAAATCGAAATAATTAGACTGTTTATTAAAGCATGCTACAAGAGTACTCCTGCCACCCTCCTCCCTCAACAGTAAAGAAAACGACGATTCAGGAAAAAGGTCGAGGTAATCTATGTCATCAAAACAAACCCTTTTCTCCCCACTTTCCCTTTACCGCCACATCCAATTAAAGGCTATTCTCTCCTGAAAACGGAACAGAAAAAACACGAAATAATAAGACGATTAAATATCCCAAGTCCTAAATAAACATTAGGCTACTCGTCGAGATTTCTGCTAAGGCAGCATCTAGGGACAATCGTCACTAATTAAATTTATTTTTTGTTTAAAAAATAATGGAATTTGAAGGTCTGGAAGTGTGGTTTATTTTGTGTTAGGACCTTTTTTTAAACGTTTCCCCACACTAGGAATTTCTCCTGTATTTTGGGTGCGTTTACAAACTTCAAACTCACATACACAAACAGCCAGACCCGGAACAACTACTTGTAGGTCATACAAATATTTGTTCCGTGCGGGGATCGAATCAGCGACAAGCAGCGCAGCAGTCAATCGCTTTACCACTGCGCCAACCGTGCCGTCAAACTTGATAGTGCCGTCAAACGTACTTGATAGTGTGTGACATGAATTGGGCATTATTATAATTAATTTTAGGGTTCTTGGGACTAAAACTGGACATGAGGTTCTCTTAAATTAAAACAACGTAGTGTGCTATTTCTTGCCATAGAAATCCTGAAGAAATAATCAAGATTATTAAATGTTTTATTTGCAAGTTTAATCTGGGTTTATGACTGACGAAACAAGATTAGGATCAGACTAGGTTTTCGTGAACTGCAGTAAAAGAATGGATTTGAATTTAAAAATGTAATAAAAAAGTGGTGGCACTCCGGGAGTGCTGACAGAAGTGAAAACTTGAACAAGATCGCATTGGTAGAAGAAAAATACTTGTATAGAACATTGGTCCGTAACCTTATCTAAATATAGAGCACAATGGCGTGTATAAAAAAAAATACTTCCGAAACCTTTAAAGTAAAAATACTTGCATAGAACATTGCTCCGTAACGTTATAAAAATTAAGAGCACAATCGCGTTTACATAAATGAGGTGTCATCACAGTGTCGCGAAATCAACGGTTTAGTCCCATCTCAAAAATGATCAACGCGCCTAATGAAGGTTTTACTTAAAAAAAAAAAAAACTAAAACCCAACTACGATAAAAGTCAGCTAAAAAGGTATAAACAAGACATCACAGAAAGACAAAAATCTGGACAGGCTTAAATCTAACAAATTTCGTGTGATTCCGGATTTTTAATTGCTAATTAAGCCCATTCATTTGAAACCAGCAATGCACCAAAAGTTTTTTTTTTTTTATTTCATGACTTTGTCTTCCTCAAAATGTGACGTCACATAGCCTATAACCAACGGACGATCAAGACGCTTCCAACGATAGGTACCTCACTTATTAATTTATGATGTGTAGTTTAGAAGTTATGAGGGAACAGATTAACAGATGAAAATACATACATACTGTAGCAAAAATATGGATGATTTGCACATTTGAAAGGTCAAATGTCAGCCAGGAATCGAACTCTAGACGACGTAAGTTATGGCTTAAAAGATGGTATTCAGGTAAAATCACTTGATACATTTAAAAAAAAAAAAAAAACAAAAAAAGGAGTACACGAGAAAAAAGGAAAATATAAATAATCCGTCAGCCTTGAAGGTGTGATTTTTTTTTAAATAATTTAGTGGATAGCTGTTAATAAAGCTAGATCGTCAGATGCCTAATTTAATATTTAAAACATTAGGCCCATCGATTCACGTTATTTAATTAGATATTCGGTACGGCTCGGGTAGACGTCTCGATAGCTATCAATTACATGGAACCGCCTCGATTATCGTATATAAACGCGTGTTCAAAACTTGTCGCGATAAACCTAATTCGCTAGAAGTTCCCTTTTTTAGAAAGCGTAGCCTAGCTGAACATGATATTTATCACCAAAAATTAATCAAACTAGAATAAAATAAAAATCTGGCCGTGAAACTTCGATGATAGTCTGCTTCAAGATCGCTCGCACCAGAGCGAGCTGTCGCGCCGTTTGCTGACCGCTCTCAGCGACCAATGACCGGGGTCAGTCGCCGAACTGCCCACGCCACCTATGGAGCACCGGGACGCGACACTCTGCTCCCGCACTGGCTCATAGCTGCAGAAGGCGCCGCTATGTAAAAAGAAGAGGGTGCGGCCGAAGTCAGTCTTTGCTAATCGGATCTAGGATAAATAGCATTTTAGACCAGAAAAAAAGGCAAAATTAAGTAGGTGGGCTAGGTGATAGACAAACAACTGGAATACTCACAAATTGAGAATATCCCCGATAGGTTCTAGGAATGAGCTCAATTTAACAGCATCAAACAACACGTGGGTGTTCACAAACAAAAAATATATATATCCACCGAACAAGATTTCGAAGTATGTGCTCCTTCGGACAAAGGTAATAAAATAAAAAATTAAATATTTTTTTAGTCAAGTATAAAATAAAATTATGATTTACATTAATTACAATCGAGGAAAATTTTATTCTAACTGTAATGTAGACCTGCCTGATCTAGGTTCATGAAAACCTGTGTTTCAGGCCATCAATTTAAAACCAACATTTAAAAAGAAGACAACAATACATTTATTAGAAGCTAAATTAAAAATACGTTTGACGTTCTGCCTCGTTGATCTAGTGGTCGCAAGCGCTACTGCTGAGCATGAGGTCCTGGGTTCGATTCCCAGGTCGGGCAAAGTGTTATTGGGTTTTACTATCTGAAATTTCTCAGTAGCAGCCCGGAGACTGGATTTGTGCCCGGTTGATGGCAATAGGCTCGCCCCCTATTACATGGGACTTAAAACATAACTGGCGAAATGTGGGTGAACCTGCTACAGGGACACCTCTGCCCAACCCTTCGCGGAAACAAGGCGTGATGTTATGTTTGTAAATTAAAAAGAAGACATAATATTTTTGATGCCTTAAACAGTAACTATTTGGTATAAGGTAGCTGACGACTGAGCATTGACAGCTGAAATAAACTCCAAAATTTTTCATCTTTTGTTTCCATCAAATAAAATTGGAATTTAGATCAGAAAAAAAAATATTTCACAAAATAAGAAAATCAGACAACATATTTTCATGCGAAGAGGTTTAGTTAGCAGTGAAACACTGCAATACAAAGAAAGAAAAGAAAGAAAAGAAAGAAAAGAAAGAAAAGAAAGAAAGAAAAAACGTTTATTTGCGGTTAACATGACGCAAAAAAAAATGTTTAAAATACAAAAATGAGAAAAGGTTGAGGGAAGCATGCGTCACATCCACGCAAATCATACATACATACTTACATACATACATACATACCGGTCAAAATCATAACCCTCCTTTTTGCTTCGCCGTAATCAGGTAAAAATAAAATAACGTTTACATTGTTATTTCCTGTTATTTTAATGTCCGAGATAATACCGACCGTGGCAAGCCTTCCCAAAGATACATTTTAATAAGCGTTATCCATTCTCGCTGATATGAGTTCGATATACAAAAATAAAAATACAACACACAAAATTTTGCGGCCGCAGCCATGACCCCGATTGCGGCAACCTGCATTCAGCCATTTTTATATAAAATACGCATACGCCAATGCAAGCCGCACCTTTGGCGGCAGTAATTAAACTGCAAGGGAATTGTTGGCTTTCATTTGGCCTACCAGGGACCAGACAGTTGACCCTCGTGTGACTTTCAGGTATCAAGGCATTGTTTTAAACATAACGTTGACCTGTATTTTCACTTCATTGTCTTGACAGCGTTCTATGTTACGAGACGCATGCGTCAAAACTTGAAGCTCATGGGCCACAGACAATCATTTAAATTATACGTATTTAAAGGCAAGATAATCACATGATATCACCAAGATAATGTCTGGACTTTAAATGAGACCTTAACCTATGAGACCTTTGAGTTTGTTTCAGTGTTTCTTCTCAGAGTAGTCGGATAGGAAACATCATCTAGATTTTTTTTTTTTAATATTATTGACGTGTAATAATGTTTGTACAAATCTACTTACAGAAATAAACGTTTTATTCGCAGAATGCCCAATTCTCAAAATTCTTAATTCTTAACGCGGCTCCCGCTCCCGACCCGCGCCGTGCCCGACCCGCGCACGCGTTTCATGTGCTAACATCCATAAAATACAAGAAATAATAATATATACAAGCCCGCTGTACTGCCGTCGCAACCCGCGCCCGACACGCACCTTGTGTGTGTTGAGCTTTAGAGATATTTATATGATTCAAATGTAAACGTCAAAAGCTGAAGTTCATGGTTATATACAGAAAATCACTTTAAAATTAGTTCTTAAAGAAAAATATTAAGTAGAATATGATTATCACCTTGATTTTATGTCTGATATTATGCAAAGGGGCAAATATAATAAAAGCCGGTTTATGGATGGGCGACCATTCATTACATATCGAAACCCATCCGTGCCCCCGGCTGTCATTCGTAGATCTCTGACAGTTGTAGAGGGTAGCCAGAATCCCAAAACAAACATTCTTACCCAGTTACTTCATCGAAGTATTTACAATTTTTTATTTAATTTTTGCAATACACCCTTGCTTTTCCAATTCACTTAGACATTGGCAGAATTCTGCAGAATGGTCGATATCGACTTTGCTTGCCATAACAAAAAATAGAATAGAATACCCAGTTACTTGAATGTGGAGGTGAAATAGGCAATCATTCGACGCTATAATACTGTTATTCAATTGCATCCGGTTAGACTGAAAGCCAACCTCAACATAGTTGAGAAAACGCTTGACAGATTGATTGTGAATGTGCAATGATGATCATAGTTCTCTTCCTTGACCGCATCCGATTCTGAGCTAAATCGTCACAGCTCACAAGTTGATAGGTGTTAGCAGCATTGTATGAAAGAATCCTAAATTGTATAACCACGGTTAAACAAAGGACCAAGTGCAAACAAAGACGCTAGCGAACAAAAACATGAAGAAGAAAACAAACTTGGAAATAGCCTTTATCCAAATGAAACAGCTAAATAGCGTATTTTCAAGCTTCAACTGCAAAGCAGATACTTCACCGTATCATTTCGTTTTAAAAAGAATTTAATACCTTCTGAGACTGTTAGCGAATTTGAATAATGTTTTTCTTGAAAATAATCACGAGTTGGCAGTTTCAGCCATTTGTGGCGCTGAACAAAAGCGCTTTATAGCGAGACGGGTTTAAAACACTTTCTTTTTTTTTTTGTTAAAATTTAAAATGCAAACCTTTATTTAAGTTGTATTCTTTAGAGGAGTTTAATGCAAATGGCGAAGTATGTGTTAAGTGGATGGGGTTTTGGAGACAAATAATACCTAGGTTTTAAAGTTGCGAAGAAAATCTTGCTTTCAAATTAAAACTGAATAAAAAAACATTGGGTTTCTGAACTATCGAAGCGTCTACCGAACGCTCTGATTTTTGTTCCTAATAATCTCAAGTTGTAATGTATTTGTTGATGATGCTTGAGCCAATAAGTTACTTGTCCGTAATGAGCTTTTATTCAGTTAAGATGGTTATTTTGCTTTTTCAATACTAGAAAAATCTACCAAAACGGGAAACAATTGGGAAACACTAAAATGTATGAAACTTAATTTAGCGTGTTCCAATGTTGTAACTTCATTTATTGACAGTCCAGGTCTAGGACGTCTGAATATTTGTTCAGGGATTTTGCTTGATGGCCAAGCGTGGTGTTCTATGCTCGTATCGTTTGTTCCGCAGTGGGATATTACCTCTTATTTTTATCGTTCTCCAATTTCCACTTATGCTATAGCATAAGCACATGCATTATCGGCCTATAACGTTTCGACTACTGGGGTACAGGTTTTCTCTTTATGAGAGGGAAAGGGCAAAAAATAAATAAATTCCAAACCAGTAACTTTTTTTTGGTTGGGAAATTATCAAATAACTTCTCCCGCTCTCGGCAAAGCGGGAGGCGTGTCAGACTCTTACTGACTAGAACCCACCCGTGTTCCTTCGGTTGCCCTGTTGCCGGGGGCCACGATCTCCCTTTCGGTTTTCTTCGCACCCCCGGCAGGCATTGGCCCTAGTGGACCCCGTCAATTCTGCTGACATCTCTTTGAGGCGCGCGTGGAACACAACGCGCCGTCGACCCGGGCCAGGTCCTTATCGGTCGGTGAGCTGCACATTCAACGCCCGCACCTCACCGTCGCCTTGCCCGCGCCACGCCTCTTGTGTATGATCAGCGCCACATCGTTACTATACATTTTGTATGAAATAAAAAACGCTATACCGTCGCCACGCCCGCACCTCGCCCGCGCCTCTCGCTATTTGTGTAAGTCCCGTGCCTTGGTTTTCACGGTGAAATGTTTATATAATGTATATTATAGTATGTTATAGTAAGTTTATTATAAATCGCGGTACTGTTCTTACTGTGTTTACTTTACACTATCTTTTATCCGCAGTATCGCCCGAGTGGATGTCGGAAAATATCCCATGGGTACATTTTAGCGGGATTAAAAATACCAATATATTAACCCAGGTTATAAACTATCTGTTTGCCAAATTTCATCCAAATGCGTTCAGCCGTTTTTGCGCCAATGTTGAACATACATCTAGAAAAATTAACAAAAAATAAAAATAAAATATTTTCGGCATCTACTGTATTCAACTACAACTATATTTGACTTCGTTACTATTTTATTATATTCATGTATAGAAAAAGCTCTTAATTGTCTCCCACGCATCCCTATGTTTTACATACATTGTAATGTTGAACGTAACAACCATCCTCTGTCTTCGCGGGTCCCAGAGCAAATTAATGAGCGCCACCTAAATTTGGACCCACAGGTCTATTTCAGTGAAACTAAAATTTAACCTAAATGCGTCACAAATCTTTGTGAACCCCAAATTGTGTGTTTTAGACATTTTGATGACTCTAAAGTGTTAATTCAACTGTATACTTATTACCAAGTTTATAATAAAATTTGTTTTGTGTGGATATTAATGCGGAAGCCGAGGTCATCAATAATGGCCCCGATTTATGAGTTCTAGGCCGGGGAATCGAAACCAATTAGACATGTTCTAAACTTTTGAAGTGAAAACTAGGCGCGTTGGGCATTTTTGAGATGGGAAATAACATTTGAACTCGCGACACCGTGACCGACACCTCATTTTTATAAACGCGATTGTGCTCTTTATTTATATTACGTTACGGATCAATGTTCTATGCAAGTATTTTTACTTTAAAGGTTTTGGAAGTTTTTTTTTTTTAAATTTTCACTTCTGTTGGCACTCCCGGAGCGCCACTGTTTTTTATTTATTTCATTTTATTTTATCACCTCTGCTCTAAACGCATGCAGCTCAGATGAAAATGCTAAGGTTATGTGTGGTGTTACACAAATGGATAGAATAAGAAATGACTACCTACATAAGAGAAATTCTGAAAGAGGCACCGGTGACTGAAAAGCTGTGCGGAAATCGGTTGTCATGGTATGGGCATGTGATGCAGAGGAATAAGGAAAACGTCGTGAGTAAAGTTTTGAGTATGAATATCTATAGCTATAAGAGTATGGAGAAGACCAAAGAAACGATGGATGGACTGTGTGAAAGATGATATGGCTAGAAAGGGGAAACTACCGAGATTACGACATAGAGAAGAAAAATACCTTTTGCGTCAACCCCAAATAAATTGAGATAAGGGCAGCATCATGATGACTTTGGCTCTAAACGGTAAAGGAAAACTACAGCAACTGACAAGTAACAAGTTCGACCTATGCGGGTGACGTATTATGATGTGTTTTTTCTTTCATGATTTCAGGGCGCATGAGACCCCGGCCACCGTAGGCGTGGGCTTGCGGACGGTGAGCAATGGGTAGCTCGCCGTCTGATAAGGACCAGGCCCAGGTCGACGGCACGTTGTGTTCCACGCGCGCCTCAAAAAGATGTCAGCAGAACTGACGGGGTCCGCTAGAGCCGATGCCTGCCGGGGTCGCGGGAATGTCCAAATGGGATACCGTGGCCCCTGGCAACATACAAGCAACTGAAGGAACACGGGTGGGTCTTAGTCAGTAAGAGTCTGACACGCCCTCCCGCTCCGCCCAGAACGGGAGAAGTTGTTTAATCATTTCCCACTCAAAAAATAAGCCTCTCGCGTTTTTTTTTTTTTTTGGAGGACTTGGCACATGGAGCTATACTTGACCGATGGTGCTATCGATCATGTATAGCACCCATTTCATAAAAGAGATCCCTTCCTCGGACTAGAATCATGATGGTATTAATCCTAATTCTCACTATAAAAATTTTCAAAAGTGAGTTTGATTCTTTGTTACGCTTTCACGCTTAAACGGCTGAATAGATTTGGATGAAATTTGACATAAGGATCTCATGACCTGTTTTACGACAAAGAATACTTTTTTATCCCGATAGTACGTTCCCGTGGGATAATTTCCGACCTCAACGCGGGCAAAGCCGCGGGCAAAATCTTGTACTTCATAGTATGGTGCCTGTTGACTCATCTAAGATGATGTGTTTGCAATAAAATGGGGCTCACATTAATAGTTCTAAAAAAAAGTAAAGTATTATTTATTTTCAAACAAGATATTTATATGATTTATAAGCTAACAGCTTGAAAATATATGATTCCGTCCTCCTTTTTAATAATAAGATTTAAATTCTGAATTTCTGAAAATCAAAATCAAAATATTTTTATTTCACATAGACCTACATGGGCACTTATGAAACGTCAGAAGCTAGGTGCACGGTTCCAATTGGTCGTTTCCTATGGAGAAGAGCCGGCAAGAAACTCCACGGTTACTCTTTTAAAAATAATTGGCTTTTACAATTTTTTCAGATAACAGTGTGACAAGGTATGGGAGGACAGTGTAGGTATTTCAATAAGTACCAGGTACTTAAGAAAATAGAAATGGTCAACAAATCTACAGTCCACTAAGCCTACAGTGTTCTCACATTCACAAAATAGAAAATAATGTATACAAAAAATATATAAATTAATAAAAATAAAAACCTCTTTTAATTAAACGCAATTACATTATTGCTATTACAACTGTAATAAATCTAAATAATTATCATATGCAATTATCATATGAAGGTCCAGCATCTTATCAAACACTTGCTTAGCTGAGCTATTTTCCTGCTTGCATCTTCCCTTTTATCACTTTCCAAGAGACAGTAATAATTGCAAGTTCTCAACTCACTTACTCAACGTTCTTCAAATACTTATACAATTATTAAGAGCTTTAATAAAGCAACTTTTCAAAGCATCCTAGAAAATTAAAACTCAAATTTTGCGAAATATACTCATATTTTACCTTCTATAAGCCTTTGCAAAGTAAAGTAGGTGCAGAATTAATTCGGATTACCAAGAAAATCCTAGTTTGTCCTGCATTTCACTTAGATTCTGTGCTTTTAAATTATTTTGCATTATAATTTTTATTGCAAGCAGTGCTTAATTTTAGAATTAGAATTTTTAAATTTTCGGATGTGCGACGTTGTTGATGTTGTTAATCCTATTAGAAGTATTTGATTTTCTTGGCTTGGGTACTTACCTAGATAAATCCTAAAGATTAATATCATCGAATTAATTTATTGAATGGGATTTTTCAATTACTATGATGGTGAAGGAGAAATCTCTTGAAAGACTGATTGACTCCATCAATTTTGTTCCAGTAGATCCATCCATATTTTGATCATAGAATTGATAAAATTTCGTAGCTGCAAAGGTATTATAGCGTAATGAAATAGCCTGAAATTGCAAGCATCTTTCTTACACTAGCTTCATGAAACTTACCTAGGACAACAAACAGACATTTTTCTTGACTCCAAGAAGACTCCGGAAGAATTACACAATTAAATAAATCATCCTTTCTTTTCTCAGAAACTTGACGCACAAAAGTGGAACCTAGTAGCATTGCTATTATTTCAACTGAAAAGCAGTGAGAAAACTTGAAACATTCACAGAATTACGGTACTTTTTATTTACCGTTTCCTTAGAGCCTTGGGGAGTCTTAAGAGCTGGTAGTTTGTGGTTTGGGAAACAATTTACGAACTGTAGTTGGTTAGGACGTGTGGGGTGTAAATGGGAGATAATTTTGAGGTGATAGTACATTACGTGAAAATTATGTACTTTTTCTGGAGCTCCAAGTAAATGGAGTAGTGCTAAACAGCTATATTTATGAGCTGGGAATTCTGTTTTTGGTTAGGGAGTCCAGTCCAAATTAGTGTTTAACATTTTACACGCACAGGTGCTGAAAGTGTTTGTCGCAAATATAGGGAAAACTAAAAGAGTATTACAGGAAGATAAGTCTGACGATAATGTTAGATGCCTTTTGAAGATTTTAGGATAGGATTGCAGAGAAAGTGTGACAGTATATAAAGACAAGTCAAAGAACATAACCCTGAAATAAGACATCAAGGCAGGCTGATGATAAGTATTGTGCCCTTTGTAAAAATTCAATAGGTACTAACTTCTAAACTCACAATATACGTACGCGTGTAAGATGCTTAAGACTGTATGAAAAAAAATATTTTTACCAGTAATACAACCGACTCCCAAACTAAAAAGTGAAAAATTACTTTAATTTCGGAAGTCGGTGTCTTTGGATCAGTATTTAAGTTTTTTGCCACCGACTGCACTTTGTAGTTTGGAAGTCGGTTGATTTTTTTTTTTCACTTTTTGGATGGTTAGTTTGTAATTCATCATTTCCACTTTACCAAATGATGCTTTTCGAGAGCAAATGCACGAGGTACTACAAAAAATACCCAAATCGCTATAGGTGTGCCTATAATATTTGAAGAGTTCCCTCGATTTCTCCAAAATCTCATTATCAGATCGTGACCAAATGACAATGGGACTAACTTGGAAGTATATATACCCTTTAAAAAAAACAGACATAAAAAAAATCCGACGAACCGAGAAGCTCCTCCTTTTTTTTGAAGTCGGTTAATTATAGTATTTTTCTCCTTCACAATATTATTGAAGAATCAATCTGCCTAGTCTTTTCCCAACTATGTTGGAGTCGGATTCCAGTCTAGACGGATGCAGCTGAATGAGTATTTTACATGGAGCAACTGCCTATGTACCCTCCACAAGCCAGTAACTGGGTAATACGATACCGCTTAATAAGACTGGTTGTCAAACTTTCAGGCTTCTGACGACCCGTAACAACTGCCAAAGATCCATGAATGACAGCCAGGAGCAACGGTTTAATGTGCTTTCCGAGGCACGGAGGAGTCACGGTATGTAAAGATGGTCACCCATCCACAGACCAACCTTGGCAAGCGTAGCTTAACCTGTTGGATCGACCCGTCTATTTAGAAGAATATTTCTATTTATTATGCCCTCGTAAGTAGAGCTAAACCAGGCTCTTCAGAGGCTTCTAAAGTATGCACCACACGTCCGAAGTATGACTTGAAATGGTGCCAAAAAATCTCGCGGTCAGCATTTAGAATTTTGTTCAACCATGAGGTACATAAGTATTTTGTTGGTACAGTTTTCTGTTCTGCAATGACCTAAATAGTGTCTGCCATTATATGTGTTGTATTCTGCTTACTTAGATAAGTTAGATAAATAATTTAGTTGTAATAAACCTTTTTTAACCGACTTCTAAAAAGAAGGAAATGACTTCGTGCGTTCCTTACTTTGTTTGACCAGGCATGGGGTCATAACCTGCTCAAAAGGGGGAGAATATAACGCGAACTCATTTTGAACCGCTCCCGCCACAATCCACTTGTCCAATAAGCGTACAGCTTCTAGAATGTTCTAGCACCTTTTTTGGACGAGCGGATTGTGGCGGGAGCGGTTCGAAATGAATTCGCATTATAAAATTAATTTCGGAAGTCGGTGACAAATAAACGAAAATCCAAAATCAAAGACACCGATTTCCAAAATGAAAGTTATTTTTTACTTTGTAGTGTTTTCTTTGGAAGTTGGTTGATTTTTCTTTTGGTGTCATCAACCGCTGTTAACGTAGTCACTTAAAATATCAGGACTTGATGGATATCGATATCTCAACACTACAACATTACCTTTTAAGTGTCCATGTTATTAAAATAGACCAATTAAGCTTAAAGCCGCATGTCATTTCCTTGACACTCAGGTATTCAAATAATACATAGGTCGTTCTTACAACGGAACTTGAACAAGGCATACTTTTGTGCGCTCAATTTTATTGCTTACGGTACATTGCAAACTTAGCTTTCCTGATATGAAAAAGGTAGGTGCGGTTGAATTACGAAAACTTTAACCATACTCAGAACCTTGTCTTATTATATAATGCAAATGAGGACGTCAAAATGTGACATGTTACATCAATGAGGTTGAAAACTGAAAGCTCTTAACAGATGGCAGCACAGTTGTACGTCTTTATAAACCGCCACTGTTGTGTTGGTTTACTTTTCTGTCGATCACAAATTATACGAAAACTAGATAAATATATATGAGACTTGGAGTGTAGCACTATTAATAGACGAGGTAAGGACAGGGGAAGCATCTACCACTATGGTAAAAAAACAACTTTAGTGGAAAAGTCAATACATTATGAACGTTTTATAATTTATAGGTTATTTTGTGTTCGTTGACTTTAAGTTCGTATTTTGTCAAAGACTGAAGGCGTACGATAGAACTAACCTGATTAGAGTTGAAAACCAACTCAGGTTTGGTCTTCCTCACTGAAAAACCTCAGAGATAGCACTTCTTGCACTGATCTAATATGATAATATAAACACACTCATACTTTACTATAATTTACACAATATCACATCACAAGTGCCTGTATGTAATGAAAACAGACTTAGTTCTCTTGGGAGCATAACCTTTAAACCACTTTCTCGCACAAAAGGCTTAAAGGATAGCACATCGTCTCGACAAAATATCGGAATCCAATTTTTTTCGGAGACCTTTCTCCCACAGTTTTCTTCTTATAACATCTTTGGCAAATATATGGGGCCCCGTGGATTTGCAGTAAACAGCTGCGCAACTGGGCTCAATAATTAATAATGCGTAAAAGAAGTCGCTTGCTTACAAAAACATGTATGGCTAGCTGTCAAATTATAAGACGCTGAAGATCAGCGCCATCTGAAGTGAACAAGTGGCAGTTTTTAACCCCATTGACAAATAAATAACGTGTTTAATGTGACAAAATCTATAAGAAATCAGCGTTTTCGTAAAATGACCTACAAAAAAACCGCCTCGTTGGTCTAGCTAGTGCTTGCAAGCTGCTTAACGTGGAGACCTGGTTTGGAGCTCTGTTTAGCAGATTGTGTCAAACATTACGAAATTCTTACTAACAGTTCGGATTCGGAATAGACTCACCCACTATTTCATAAGGCTTATAACATAACCGGCGATGCGTATCGCCCACGTATCGTCACGGAGGAATTCGGTCTACGCTTTCAGAGAATACATGTTAGGAACTGCAGTAATTCTAAGTACAGTCCTACTAAAATCCTACTTCCTAATTAATTAATAATATTATAAACGCGAAAGATTATGAGGATGGATGGATGGATGGATGTTTGAAAGAAAGAAAAGAAAGAAAGAAAATATTTTATTTGGGACACGTACAGGAAATACAAAACATAATGAAAAAAAAGAAACAAACATTAACAAAAATAAAAAAGGAGCATTCTAGACTAACAAACGAAAATAATTACGACCTGTGCGAGGCCAAAAAGACTCCTATCTCAGCATGATGCTGCGATATTTAAAAATAAATAAATACCGCAGCGCTGGTATTCTGATAGGGCTGTTTGTTACCCTTTCACGCAAAATCTTATTAATGGATTTGAATGAAAATTGGCACACAGATAGTTTATGACCTGGATTAACACCAGACCGACTGGTAAACTATGGCCTGGAAAAGGACTTAGGATACCTTTTATGCTGATATTCCCACGGGATCGAGACTCATGCGAGTGAAATCGCGGGGCGCTGCTAGTATGACATTGTGTGTACGTTCATCACCTCCCTAGCCTTTTCACAACTATGTTGGGGTCAGCTTCCAGTTTAACCGGATATAGCTGAATACCAGTATTTTTCATGGAGCGACTACCTATCTGACCTCCTCAACCCAGTTACTAGGTAATACTTCGTAAGACTGGTAGTCAGACTTTCGGGCTTCTGACTGTACCAGTAACGACTGTCAAAGCTCGACAATTACAGCCGGGACCAACGGTTTATCGTGCTTTCCGAGGCACGGATGCGTGGACTGTAATGTACTCAGAATTACTTTAGTCAAGTCTTTGCTATCAGGATTTTAGCCTAAGTTTGCCACTTAAAGCATGTTTGTAAGAGGAAATAGACATCGTGATTCAAGATTATTATTGTAAGTTACGTTTTTTTTTTTTTTAACGACTTTAATGGATCATTACGTAATTATGTAAATACTACAAGGAATTTTCACTACGCCAACATTGAAATGTAAACAAACAAACAAAAAAAAAGAGTGAAGTAATTATACAATACAATAACAAACTGCCTTAAGCACTTCCATAAGTCGTAAGAAAAACACAATTTATTTAATAACAACTTCGTTAGCATTCAATTCGCGTGTCTTTACTGAAGTTTGTTTTTTAATGGACCGAAAGCACCCGTTGGAATATTTCGATCGATTCGTACCCTGAGATTAAAATAAATTGCATTATATTTTGGAAAATACAATAGAAGTGGATATATTTAGTAACCTATTCCGCTTAGCTATTTCTAAAGGGTCGTAAAAAAGAACCTTGCAAGAAATCAACACGTGTTTCACCTCTCAACGAAGCATCCTCAGGATGACGATTGACTTGTCGTGAACCCGAACACGGCCTGTTGCCACACCAAGCGCTGAACGCAAAGATTAACACGCTTAGCACGGTTAGTATAACGCACGGGTTTTGTCGACGGAAGAATAGACAAGATGAAAGATAATCACAATGTGTCATTGATTGACTTGTCGCGAGCTCAAACACGGCGTGCTGCCACACCAAGCGCTGAGCGCAGATTGAGCCTTATCGCCCGTCAAACGGCGACGAGCGATAAGGCTCAGTCTGCGCTCAGTGAATTTTATAATGGATTTCCGCAAGGTCACGCCTGAATCAATTGACTATTATATTTTGGTCTTTCATAGCCACTAATAGAGAAGAAGTATGGAAGAATAGCAGACATGTAGCGGCAACCCCTAACAAATTAGGAATAGGGCAGGAAAATGATGCCAATGTTCGTCCTTCATTTTTTTTATTATATCTTTGACTTATTAAAGCAGGAAAAATGATGCTGATAAGTAAAACATGGTGGATCGGTGATATAGTACAGGTCGCAAGATTTCGATGGATGCGCGACTGCGGGTGTAGACTCATTCTACATCTGGAAGACGTATTCAAATACAGTCAAACCTGAGTAAATGAGAACTGGGTAAGCGAGAAAACTTTGATCCTCTTAAGCCTCTATAAATGAGACTCTGAAACCTCTATAACTGAAAGTCGTTTTTCACTCGCGGACCTCCTTAACTGAGACTGCTACTTGCCTGTACCTCTATAACCGACAGTCGAGCGTAATTTAACATCTGCTATTTATGACTCATTCTTAAATTTTGTGGAACTAACATTGTTTTTGTTCTTCTTAACCTTTCCCAACCAGCGTTGATCTCTAAAGGTCACTCCTGTACCTCTACAAGCTAGAAAGTCGAGTTAGTGAGAAACTTAAATAAGCGAAAAAGAGATCGTTGTCCCTTGAACTCTCGTTTATCCAGGTTCGACTGTATATATATATATATTATGATATTTTACAATAAGTTTTAAAAATAAAGGTAACCATCACATAGGGTCAAACGTTATTTGCGTTAGGTTGGTTAAGACTCTAGAGAGAGGAACTTACGAAATACGTACCGTGTCCAGAACTATCGCTTTCTGTGTCATTACCCACGTCTGTTCGGTGAAAACCACTTCTAGCGTTGGTCAAGGCTTTAAACATTTAGCTTACGCCACTCAAAGCCCGTCTCCTCATTTGAAGCTGGCATCTACAGGCTTCATAGCCTGTTTGTTTTGCGAAGAGGAAAATAATTCTTTCAAAAGTGATTAAACGTTTTCCAGTAAGTATTGTTTACCAAATATAGTATTTAGTTTTCACTTTTTGTACAATGTATTTTCCTCTCCGCAGAACAAAGATGTGGCAGTGACACACAGTATTCTCCTACTGAAGACATCAACGCCGCGCCCAATCAGCTTCGAGGCTTAGGATAAATAAATATGAATAATAAATTATGTAGGCGTCATATGTATGCCAATAATCTATACAGCTTATACATCACAATGTAAGCAGGCTGATGACGCAGTAAGTTAAGATATACCGCGGTTTTTGGAAACACATGGGTTAATATTACGAGCGAAGACGGAGCGGCTAATTTAAATTTCTTCCTATCTACACAGAGAAGATTAGCGTTGTGGGGCTGGTTCAGTAAGATTATAATAGTTTGTTTTTTTTGTAAAATACTGTACGTAATTTGATGGCCCAGGGGTTTACGCATCGCCTCTCATGCACGAGGTTGTGGATTCAATTTCGGCCAAGTGCCAATGTGAACTTTTCAATTTTTATGTACCTACTTTCTGAGTATACCTTGGACATTATAGGCATCGGTGAAGGAAAGACATTGTGAGGAAACTTGAACTCATAGTTAAATAAGTTTGAAATCGCCAACCCGTCTTGAGCAAGCGTGGTGATTAATGCTTGTGCCTTCTCTGTATGAGAAGAGGCCGTTGCCTTGTACTGGGGCAGTAACAGGGTTGAATTATTTACTGTAGATAATGATCTTACGCATTTCTAATGCAAAGATCAATGGTAATTGCAGAGAAGTCAAAAATTGCAATAGCCTGTAATCGACTCTGCTGCTAGATTGGGAACCCCACCCCAACCTAGCACTGTTTTTCCGGCTCTAAGGAGCAATGTTAGCGCAGACAGCAATAAAAGGAGTGGACTGTATTTTAGGTTATGGTTTATTACCGTGCTTATTACAAATTTTAACTTTCCCGGATATGAGTAAGCAATTAAATAAGAGAGGAATATCATCTGTCGCGGTGGAGTCCATTGCATCGAGTGGTCGTCGGGCCGAGCTGTATCGTCACGGAACCGCGCTTCACCTTGTTGATGACGCGTTGGTCATGCAAATCGCGCGCAATGTGTCGGGTTCGATTCCCAACAGCTCGATGAATTTAAAAAGTAATTTTATTAAAATACTGTATTTTGGCATACAACAGGTATTGGATGTCATAGAAGTTGTTATAGAAACCACAACATAAATTGAACAAACAATGGGTTAATTTAAAAACGGTATAAGTTCTATTAGGACACAATAAAATTGTAATAATATTCTCGGTTTTCTCATACATTAACAATGTTTCTGTGCCACTGTAAATCCACCAAAGTTGCAAAATTTTGCGCTAACCAATTTTCACATCATCAAGACGCAGAAAAATCACAGTGTTCCCGCTCCAACTTCTCTCCCCTACATCAAACCCACACTTGATCCAGATATCTCTAATCGCCGACGGCCATCAATGTAACTAATTGGGCATATAATTTATGCGGCGGTCACTTTGACTAATGACAACGGTTTACGCAAGCCGTATGCTTCAGGCCAATGCTGAGATCAGCAGATTATAGGATGTATCGGCGAAATGAGCGGGTTTCGAGTTGTCGATGATTAGTCGATGTTTTGATGGCACATCATGTTTGCTGTATGATGTGAATGATGGATCTTGTCTGTCGAATGGATTGGATTCTGTGTTGTAGCAATTCGTAATATAAAAGCATTCACTAATAAGTACTATGATTATTTCTCCTCTTCTTTTGGCTTCGTCCATACTCATCCCTAGTTCGAACTCGCCCGATTTTCATGTCTGCCAGCTGCCTTTTAATGTTATTATGGTTTAAAAATTTTAGAGTTATTATCATTATAATATTATAATCGGCCTATAATGTTTCCACTGCTGGGACACAGACCTCCTCTCTGTGAAAGGGAGTGGGCCGTAATCCACCACGCGGGCCCAGTGCGGGTTGGTGGATGTCTCATTGTCTTTAAATTTCTGGTTCTAGGACATGCCGGTTTTCTCACGATATTTTCCTTCACCGTTTTGTGAGCAGTGGTGAATTATTTCAATTTGTTGAATTTTATTACTTTTACTTACTATTAATTTTGATTAGATTTCTAGATATTAGTTATTTATATGCGAAGCATATAACTTATGTGAGCTACTTTATTAATTTGACGTTTATTAAGAAAATTTTAATTGCCATGCATTTAAAATCCCTTAATACAGGGTGGCAGGGACTTCGACGGGAAAACTGTTACCATGCTGATTCAGTACATGATTCTGAACGCCCTCAAATTATTGGCTGCTTTCAAATTATTTTTAAGTTATTTTAAAAAATCTGCTGTTTCATAAAAAAGTGCAATACCTACGCGGTCAAAATGTATGGGACAGCAGATTTTTTTTTAATAACCGACGAATATATTTCAATTCCTTAACAACGACAGAGATTCTCATTTACAAAAACAGAAACTGAACATCCCTTCAAGCGCGCCTAATTGAAAGCAAACTCCTTATAAAAACACTAGCTACCATAGCTACGAAGAATCTAAAAGGATTACTGGTTTAACAGGGCATAGAACTTTGAAGTACCTACTGAGAATTTCAAACCAGCACTAAAGTTAAAAAGCATCCTCTGTGGTTGAGATATAGGAAGCTTCTTAGTTAATTAATTGTATGTTTCGAACATAAATAAAGGGATATGTACGATACGAAAGGAGATGGGAAACGGTGGGCCCAAATGTAATAAGTAGAGATATGATCTAAAAAAATTGTCTTATTTTTTTATCCTTAAATAACAAAAATCAGCTCAATTCTCTATCTGGAAGCGGAGAAATATGATAAAGATGGTTTTCCTGAGATCATCGATTAATTGAGTAATTGATTACACAAATTACAAAAAGAAAACCTTCGCACTAGGTAGCACTAGGTAATTAACTCAAAGTAATTAAATGTACTGTATATACTTATATACAATATAGTGCATTTATTTACAGTCATATTAATAAACAAAATATGGTATTATTTACACATACGTATTTACATGATTTTTAAAACTATGACAATGGCAATGGTGCCAGCCTTTTGGGCACTTTTCCTATTGATAGCGATGCGGACGAATTTTTTGATGCCCTATATTCCCCCCCCCCCCCTTTTTATATACTTATACATATTATTATTATTAAGTCTTAGTTTTAATAAAATATCGGTTAATTTCTGAAAAACCAAAATAATGATTATCGATTTCAAGTCAATTAAAATCAGTCTTATATTTTTAGTCTATGTCACTGGCAGGGCATGTTTTGTCCTTGTACGACCCTTGCTTTTACACCTGGACACTGAAGATCGCTCACATGTTTGACTTGGTATTGTTATTTTGGATTTTTCCGCCGCTTTGAGGTTTGGACATTCTTGATACTATACTGCCGGCACCGCACCGCCATCGCGCCGCCGCCGCACCTATCTGTGTATATGCAAGGTCGCCAGCCCGCTTCCGCTCCGCCGCCGCACCGTCGCCGCACCGCCGCCGTGGATTGTAGAGTGTATGGCAAAACAAAGCAGCGACGGCGCGGCAGCGGCTCAGTCTACATTGTTACGCGGCGCGGCGACGCCGCGGTGGCGGCGCGGCGACAGCATCGAGCCACCGAACACTAATACGGAAGTTGTCATAATAATATGCAATAATATTCTTGGTATGAGCACGACTAACGATTAAATGGCTTTATTATTTATCATAGGTAGTCGCTGAGCGTTTGAATTCGGATCACAATTCGGTAATAACAATTCAGAAAGTCCGAACTAAGTGTCAATCTTATTTTTCAAGTATTTCTGCCTTGTAATATGATTTAAGGCGAAAGCGCCAGGGTAGCCCGCGAAATTCAATTTTTTTTAGGTTTTTTGCAATTTGCTGGTCAGTATTAAGTTGTACGTTGATTAATATACGATTCGCGGCCGTAACAAATATGTATTTACAGAATTATAATCATTAAAGTCATCAACACAACTCTCTAAGACCACGTAAGTCCAAAGAATAACTGTTTCATGAAATCATCATTCTTTGGACTTACGTGGTCTTGGAGAGTTGTGTTGATGACTTTAATGATTATAATTCTGTAAATACATATTTGTTACGGCCGCGAATCATATTTTGATCGATGTACAACTTAATACTGACCAGCAAATTGCAAAAAACCTAAGAAAATTTGAATTTCGCGGGCTACCTTAGCGCTTCCCCCTTAAGGGTTTAGTAGAGATTTATTCATGAAAGCATAACAAAACACGACATCTAACTAGAAAATCCAAACTCAAATCATTTATTTCAATTATAACCATTTACAGACACTTTTGAATTGTCAAAGGAGTCGGTCATTCAGAAAGATGAAGCTAGTAGCCCGTTCCAAAGCCTAGTAGGTTCATAATTGGCATTATGACTACATTCCTCAAAACGTGAACAAAGGTGTTCAGGATCCGTGTAATAAGGATCGAGCTTTGAATTTATCTAGGCTCAGAGCCAGACTTCATTGCCTATCAATGCGTCCTTTTATGTCACACACACTTACACACACACACATACTTCACATACACACATACCATACCATACCTGAAATCACCGAGCCCCAAGATACAGACTAACTGTTTAGTTTGGGGCTCACTGGAAAATAATTGTAACCTAACTATAGGTAATATTTTAAGCTACTCATGTCGTCTCAACTTGGTGATAACCTGTAAACCTGCTTAATGTATTAACCTATACAATAAAATAATTTCTATTTCTATATAAGAACTACACGCGTAGCATGACAACCATAGAAACGGGTTTTTTCAACGGAATAATAGACATAATGACACATTGTGATTATCTTTCATCTTGTCTATTCTTCCGTCGACAAAACCCGTGCGTTATACTAACCGTGCTAAGCATGTTAATCTTTGCGTTCAGCGCTTGGTGTGGCAACAGGCCGTGTTCGGGTTCACGAAAAGTCAATCGTCATCCTGAGGATGCCTCGTTGAGAGGTGAAACAAGTGTCAATTTCTTTCAGAGTTTTTATGACTCATTCAAAATAGCTAAGCGGAACAGGTTACTAAATATATCCACGTCTATTGTATTTTATAATGGATTTCCGCAAGGTCTCATTTCATGCCTCAATCAATTAACGATCTGTGCTGACAGCAGTAAGCGCAGTGTAACTTTTCACATCAATAAACCTCGATAGTCTCTTTAGTATACCTTTAAGACAAACATACTACTGGCAGTCGATACAAAGTCTTTACAAATATAGTTGGTCCAAACATTTGACAGGTTTATGCATTCTCAACACGTACCGCTAAAGTAATTTAATTGGGATACAAATATTAGGATATCATCTACATCAAAAGATGTAGCACATCGAGGAAAGCGTCAAAAATAAACTACCTTCATTAGATATTAATCCACTATCCTTTAAAGCTAGGGTTCCCACAGTAAGCGCCTCGGCGCCTTGGTGCGCCGTAGAGAGTGGAGAGCAGTGAGGCGCTCCTGTTAACCATTATCTGGAAACTAAACTTAGGTATTCGCCGGTACAAAATAAAACCTCTAAAAATTCTCATTTTCCCTTTGCAACATCTTATTGATGTTCAAATTTTTGTGCTTATCTACCTAGTATCGTTGTAACCTCTTTCGAATAGCTACGGCACCTGTACGTACGCCGCGAAAGTAATAACTCCAAGAATAATAACACGAAACTGCATTTTACAACTCTCAAAAACCAGTAAAAAGCATAATGTAACTCCATAAAACTGAACTACGAACGACAAAACAAAAGAACACGACCTAAATGAGTAATTGCTTATTTAAGTCACCACGGTAAGGAGTACCGGAGTTGTACTTTCAACGGCAAACAGTAATGTATCTTGTTTAGTAACTTTAAAAGTTTTCCATCGTACGGGAAGCCACCAGACTTCTTTTAAGTTATTGACTTATTGACTTTTAAAACTAGTGCTGGGGTAGTGCGAGGTCAATGGTTCAGATACGAAAGGATTTATTTTTGAAGACGAAGTGGCTTTGTTGGCGGACTGCGGGTTTCAAAGTATTGTACTGCGCATAGAACGTGTTTTTTAAAGAAATGGCTCTGCACTATTAGCTGTGCAATACGGTGTTATAAAAAATGAATGGAAAGAAAAATGTTAATACCAATCTTAAATTCACTGACTGACAACGGCGCAGACTAAACCACTGGGTCTAGGAGTGTGCAATTTTCCACTAGAGTTCCTTATAACGAAGGAAATTACTAAAAAATCATTTTGTCGAAAACCACACCCAAAAGAAACCCCTTCAGACAGTGATTTAAAAAAAAACTTGTTCTTCTTCCATACACACTTTAATCCCCTATTTAACGAAAGGAGATGAAAGTTCATCTTGTTTTATTTATTTATTATTTATTAAAACTTCATGCACAAGAAAAAAAAAAAACTGTACAAAGGCGGACTTAATGCTGAGGCATTTTCTACCAGTCAAGTTTTACCTTGTGGACCGCAAATAAATAAATATGAATAAAGTTTGTATGGAAATTTCTCATTTTTGTGAATGGGAAATCCCATCGAGCAAACGACTTGTACATTAATTTTTTTTTATTTAATTTTATTTTTAAAATTCAATATATTCTGTATATTTTTCTTTTACATTATTTAACACGACTATTTGCACTAGGTGCAAAATTAAATGATTGGCTAACTAAAGGATTTTTTTCTAGAGTATGAATGTATGTATGTCCATTTCTTTGGCACCCTCTGTAGCCTAAACGGCTTCATGGATTTCAACATATGAGGTGTCGTTAGATTCGTCTTAATTGTAGGAGTGACATAAGCTAATATAATATTTATATATTAAATCTGCAAATACAAAAAAAGGGAGGGGTAGGTTTAAAAAAACAAAAACAACATTATTGGTATCAAATAGAAGCTAGTAATGAGTCAATTCTAAATATATTTGAAAACACTAACCTACTTTTAATGATTTTATTCTGAAGATCATGTCTAAACGAGGAGTAGTTTTAAGTTTTAAGAAAAATAAATATTGAATAAGATAACTTAATAACTTAATCTGTGAATATTGTAGGTTATGTTTATTAATAGTGTAATTAATTTGTACAGTTATGTCTAACGCGGATAAAAATCTGAGAATAACGCAAAACCTATCAAGTGTATTTTTCTGAAACATTCACAATTTCAAAGATAATAATTTAATTATTTATCTTTTAGTATACATGTTTTATTAAAATACCGTTAGATATATTTATAATAAATTAATAACACGTCTTTTTTTTGGGCCAGCGCTCGTTGATGAGCAAGTCCTATTACTGGCCGGACGTACGACGCGTTGCGTGAGCTCAGTACAGAACACGCAAGCTACTGGGATATAACGGCGTCTTAAAGTTTATATCCACACTCCACGCGAACGTAGTTGTGTCTAAAATGAAGTCCACAATGAAACATACCTCAAACATAGAACTACTGAAACCAGTCAGATTACAGACCAAATGAACCACGAACGAGCCTCCAATAACAACAACATAAAACAAGTTAACCAGCACTAAACCAAAGTTTGAGCTCTTGCATCAAAGTTACAACTCTAACTACTTTAGCAGCACGTGGTGGGAATTCATAAGTCTGTCAAATGTTTGAACCAAGTATGGTGGTGGTTGGGAGGGACTTTGTATCGACTGCTAGTAAGTATCTTTGTTTTACAAACTATGTAAAGGTATTAATGACTTTCTGAAGAAGGGATTCTATCGATCGGTGAGGTTAAGCTGCGCTTACAAAGGTCAGTGCGAAGATGGGTGGCTATCATTTCATCACTTTGTTCTTTTTTGTTGAAAGTACAATTCCATCACTTACTATGGTGACATAAAAGGGTTTATCCTAAAAGTTGGCAACGTCGTAAATACGACGTTGCCAAAACGAAGTTCTTGTCGTCGTATTAATCAAAACAGATAAATATTTGACAGCTAGTTAGCTGTTAAAAATGTACCTGTTTTGATTAATTTAGCAATTTTACTGTATGGAAATAAGAAATGCGGCTAACTAGTTCCCTAGAATAATGAAATGCAATCACTAATTTCGTTATACCGAATATTTAGTTTTATATGTAAAAAAAAGAACTTGGAAACTTTCTAAATGCCTTTTTTACAACATAAAATTCAGTGTTATAATTGTTATTAATTACTAATATTCTAGTTATTATTTCCATACGGTAATATTGCCAAATTAGTCAAAACAGCGAAATATTTGACATCTATTTCCGACGTTGCTCACTTTCAGAATAAACGCTCTTAAATAAGCAATTACTCAATTAGATCGTGTTCTTTTGTTTTGTCGTTCAAGTTCAGTTTTATGGAGTTACATTAGGCTTTTTATGGGTTTTAAAGAGAGTTGTAAAAGACTGTTTTGTGGTATTATTACTGGAGTTATTATAGGAACAGATAGTGCCTTAATAACTAATGAAGGTAGCTTATTCTTGATGCTTTCCTCGACATGCTACATCTTTTGATGTTCATAATATTAGCCTAGAAAATAATTGTTCTGTGGCGGCATCTACATCACTACATGTGAACTACGCATCAAAGACCTGACGTCACACAAAATCTTGACGTCACACAAATCCTGCATCACGCAATTAGAGTTTACCGCGCGAACACCATATATATAACTTCCCCGACATCAATCGTTAGGCACTTACCCGCCAGACACGACACTCGTCTGGTCGGAGGATCCTCCTTTGTCTATAGAGAATAAGTGAACTTTACACCGTGTTCCTCATACCTCTCAATTGGTGACCCCGAACATGAACGTCAGCGCAGCCTTCGTGCAACTACTTCAGCGTGACGCCATCATCATCATCACTCATCACCGGAGGATACTCCCTTTTCATAGAGTATGAGTGAACTTTAAACCCTGTTCCTCTTACCCCTAAATTTTCTAAAGAAAATCGTGGAAAAGACCTGCATGAGACTTGCACAGACCAGAGTAATATGGCACAAAAGGAAAGAAACCTATACTCAGCATTGGGTGGAACAAGGGCAGCCTTGTGATAATGATGAATTTTTCGAACGAAATTCTTCATCCGCTGGATGCGAGAAGCATAAGACCGGTCGATGTGGCGACGCTTGGAGAAAGCCTGAAAGCCCATTTTTTCCTGATGATAATGATTCAGATTGTTCTAACTTTAGACGAAGGCTTCTTTTCACAAAAAGAAGGAATCACTACACTTAGACCGCTTTCACATTAGAGCGACTTTAGCAGCGCGACAGTCGCGCGGCAGGCGCGCGACCGTCGCGCTGTTTGAATGTCATACCAAAAAGAGATGCGAGCACCGCCGCGCCGCTTTCGCTCAATCAGCGATGAGCCAATGTTGCAAGTGTCGGAATACAACCTTAATTTCATTTGATTGTCATTTGACTATTGACATTGTCGATTTTCTTTTTATTAATAATTGTAATTTTTGGTTAATTCATTTAAATGTCTATTTTTTTTACCTTCGTCAAAAAATAATTTGTTTAGAGTTTGAAAATTGACCATTGTAATGTTGAGTAGATCAAATTCGGGCTGAGAGACGTCAGTCTCTCGCAAAGGATCATATTTTACGCATTTTTGTCAAAACGCTATATTTCTTGTCTCTATGTTTATAACAATGTGAACCTTTGTTATCAGAGAAATAAAGATTACTACTATTAATTGAAGAAAAATATATATGAATGTTGAAATATAATTATAGCAAGCGCACGTGATTAGATATAGTTCATTTTTTAAATGAAGTGTGCTACACCGATCTAAACTGCGGCGCGGCCGCCGCGCTGCTTTCGCGCGGCTTTTCTTGTAATGTGAAGGCATCTCCTGCTGCCGCGCTACTATCGCGCTGCCAACGTCCTAATGTGAAAGCGGCCTTACTCACGTTGTGTTAGCGATTTAAATTGTCGTTTTCTCACGACATTATTATTCGTTCACTAATTTAAATTCAGATGCGAGCATCATACGTGTAGTTGACATGTTTAAGAACTAAAAGCTGCTTAAAAAGTTTTAGATGCTACAATTTTTGCCGTAATAACATACATACATACATACCTATACTCACCCCTTCTTCCCACGGGGGTAGGAAGAAACTACAGAGCGCCACCTGCTACGATCCTTACATACTCCTTTTACCTCGTTTGCGTAATAACAATTTTCATAAAATGCATGACAAAAATTCCTTTCAAGATCCAGTAAATTCCACATCGGTTTAAAACATTTCCGAAATGAAAAACGGATTCCTAGCTGTCATCCTCTTAACGTTAAACTCTGAGCCCGAAAACTTTACAGCTTGTAAAATTTCTCTAACCTCGATTTAAAATGAATTAAGTCCTGTCCCTACGGAGTTTGACTAATGAATCAGTAATGGCATCCGATTTGCTTAAATATTTTATAGCAAGTAACCCTGGGTAGTGATGTGCGTATTCGAATTATTCGATTGGTCAAAACAAATGATGTCGATTGGATTCCGTTATTTTCGTCGTAAAAGTTACTTTTGCAGTTTGAAAATGAAATAGCAAGCATACTGATCATTATTATCGGCACAAAACATCAACAAATTTAATAAGGGACGTAATGATTTATTATGTAGATAGCCCCTGAATATTATTGTTCTTGCAACTATTCTAACAGAGTCAGCTAAGTTATGTTTAAATAATAGCCACAGATTTAGTATCGCTGCACCTAACATACTCCGTAATAAAAAAAAATAAAAAAATACAGATTTTATAGCCGGTCCTATCATTTGTACGCGACAATAGCCAACTAAGCCAATTAAACCCAATAGCTCAAACTCGGTCAAATCGAATAATTCGAATAACATCGCGATTGTTTATTCGAATGAGAAATTAGAACGAACGGAATCGAATGTTGTTTGCTTGTCTCTAACCCGGATGGATAGATTCGTCCGGTGTTCAAAATTAATGTATGCCCACATAAATTTTGGGCAAGTATTTATTGGGGCACATTTACTGATCATCTGGGTTACTTAATTACGGGATGTCCTTTAAGTACTCTCAGTGATTGTACTTTTGTTGAGAAGGGAAACAGTGGTTTTATTTCGTTTTTCTCATTTATTTTTATAGGCACTATTTAAGGGATACCTTTTCGTTTCCAGGTTGTTATTTCTATTCATAATGCATTTGTTTTTTTCTGTTAGCCTGAATTTTCCCACTGCTGAGAAAAGGCCTCCCCCAAATCCTTCCAAACATTCTTTGCCAGAGCCACCTCTATCTTCGTATTGTATAAAGTACTTTAATTATTTGCTCATGTTAATGATGAATATTAGGAAAGCTAGTTCTTATACATAATTGTGTCAAAACTTCCTAAGATGCTAATTAATTTTCGTAAATAAATAAGTATTTAGCTCCTCACAGTGTTGAGCCCGTTTGCGCCACAAATGACTAAATACCTTTGATTAACAATAGCACTAGATTATGGATTAGGAACACTGCTCAAGTGGCCACGGTTCAAGAACTAGATTATTAACCTTAACACTCAAACATAAAGTTTATTATCGTTTGCAATATTCTTCGATTGAAAAGTAAACGTATTTTTAAAATAAGAACAAATATTTATGGAAAAATAAAACATAATTTCTAAGCAATAAGGTTGAAAAAACATTTTAACCAGATTCTGTAGCGCACCAACTAAACCTAAACTAACATACTATCTCGTACTCCCTTATAGAAGAAAAAAGAGACAGAAACATAGCTCCCAAAAACTACCCCACTGGAACTAGTTGAAAAAGTTAAACATATATTTATAGCCTATTCCAGATCACTAGGTCTTCCCATAAAAAAGTCAGCATGATACATTACTTCACCAGTTAATATAGCCAACTTTTTATAAAAAATAACCATAAAAATGAACGTTAACCCGAAAATAAAGTTATTTCAACAGACAGAGTTAAAAGTGCCGGGCGGTCGGCTCCGCAGGAAATATGCAAAATATATTACATACACTAAATCAGTTTTGCAATTGAAAAAAAGGAAGTTTTCGTGCAACCAGAATGAGTTTCTCATTGCATATGGAGGGATTTCCTCAAAATGTGTATGAAAGCGGTGGAGCGACGTATTCTCGAGCTATTACTACAGGAGTGGTATAGACTTACGAAGATAGGAGATAGGATTAATAATATACATAATAATAGTAATTTATTTCTCTCAAAAAGGTACAAATTTGGTACATGGTATTTAGGTTACAGGCAGATTCAAATCTTTGTGAGAGCTGGAGTCTATACTGGGTTCGGGACCTGTATGACAGATCTCCAGGCTCACACCCTTACAATTACAACATTAAATTGCACTTACGTACTACAAACAACATTGAAAAGCTCCAATTACTGAGAGGAAGGGAATTTAATTTTCAAAACAAAAGGAGATGTGCTACGTGATTGGTATCATTTCATTTTTTTTTTAACTAGAGTTAGAATTGCATTCTCTCTATTTGTCAGGTGATAGTGCCAGGGTACCCCGCGAAATTAAAACTTTCTTAAGACTTTGCAATTTGTGGTCAGTGTCAAGTTATATCGTGAATAAAATAATAATAATAATAACCCCACCGCCGTATCTCTACGTTGACGTCGTGGTGGGGCTTAGGCGCTCCAAACTTTAGGCCTATTCCAGTAGAGTTTACTTTGCCGGAACGGGTCTGGAATGAGGAGCCAGACCAAGAGAGATACAAAAACCCGCAGGGCAGCATTGTGGCGAGCTGTTGGGCTGTAGCGCCCACACGGACCCTATCTCCTGGGAGAAGTCTTGTTCCTCGCCTCTGGCTTGCCTTTATTGGCCGGCTGGAGTGAACACAGACGAGGAATGGAGCTCCCACCTCCTTCTTGCCTTAATTGGCCGGCTTGAGTGGAGATTCGCAAGAGCAAACGTGCTCGGAGGAAGGAAGTATTCCAGTAAGTGCTCATAGGGATCTTGACCATCTTCCAGGCTCTGGGACAGTTCTGAAAGCCGTGGAATACCTCTCCACTCCTCAAGCACCTCAGGACATGTTGCCCCCTTGTCGCTACGTCACTATGTGCTAGCGACCGTTTCCGGGGGCCCATTATTGAGTGTGCCAGTCACCCCCTTTTATTTATTTTTGAGGGTGTGAAATCATCAAATAACTTCTCCCGCTCTGGGCGGAGCGGGAGGGCGTGTCAGACTCTTACTGACTAAAACCCACCCGTGTTCCTTCGGTTGCCCTGTTGCCGGGGGCCACGATCTCCCTTTCGGTTTTCTTCGCAACCCCGGCAGGCATTGGCCCTAGTGGACCCCTTCAAATCTGCTGACATCGCTTTGAGGCGCGCGTGGAACACAACGCGCCGTCGACCCGGGCCTGGTCCTTATCACCTTATCCGCAAGCCCGCGCCTACGGTGGCCGGAAATCGCCTCGCGATCCCCGACGCCCTGGGCGTCTCCTCCTGCGGCGGTTAGGGGCGTGAGGGTGCGAAATTTGCCTTTCCTTCACGCGTTCCGCCTCTTCCTTCGCGAGCATTACAGCTTCGCAGAAGGAGGTGACGGCCTCCCATTTCCTCTCGCTCCGTACCATGGCCTGAACCAGGGCCGGACGCGAGAGATCACCGCCGCCGATCGCCTCCACGAGGACACGGCAATGCTCCCCCCCCCTGCCATTTTAAATGTGTATTTTATATAAAATATGGGTCAGGCAGGGGCCATAGTCTTTCCACAGCTCTAGGTAACCAGTTCACTTAGTCACCCAAACCCATAATCAAATATCTTTGTTTCCATATCCTACAATAGTCTTGCACCAACCGGGGGTTATCCTTGGGTGCACTTGCATAGCGCAAACAAGGATAATCGTCGGTTGGTGCCTCATTTCATTCAAAACGTCTAACGGGCCTCGGCGAGTTGGCTTCGGCCCCCCGTACGCCTTCTAAAGGTCCGGGACCCCAAGGTCCCGAGAAATGTCATAGACCCTATAATAATAATAATAATTTTTATATTTTTAAATGATTTTTTTTATACTTTTTAAAAATACGTGTCTAATGTTTTTTTTTTTCGGTTTGTCTGACGGACTAAATAGATTTTTTTTGACCCAGCCATCATCCCTATCTGTAGATACATATGTACCGGTCGCGGATCATATTTTGATCAAAATAGAACCTGACATTGACCTGCATATGGCTACCTTTGGGGATCCTCCTAACTAAAACTTATAGCTCTAACTCAGTTAGAAATTCGGCAAATATTTTCTGGTATTTCTTGAAGCTATTTTTCGCATTTCTCGGTACAGCTTAATTCACTATTTTTTTTTTTTTTCATGCAATCTGGCAGTTGTTAAAACCCAACGCGAGACGTGCACTTAATAGGTCATCGGCCTAACTATGCGCGTACGTCGACGTCAACGACGGAATCGAATGAAACGTTTATGTGAAACAAAAAGAATAGTGCGTACGGTAATAAAAGTCATTATCCAATCCTTTTATTCAAGTGGGGCGTAGCTCATGTAAGGTTTTATGCAATAAGCAACTTCATGTTGTGCAGGCTGGTGAGAAAGCAGCACTACATTTGAACAATCTGACAGATTATATTTAAATTGTATTTGAATATGATTTTCTTTGAGGAAGAAATGTTAGAGGGTCGCGCCCGACGCTGACAAGCGGCTAGATTAAAATATATATGTTATAACTAATATAGAAATCAGTATTACTGCAAGAAACCTTTTATTTTAATATCCTCCCAGTGCCGTAGACAAACAAAGTGTCTACAGTAAACTACTTCGACCGACATCATCTGATGACGTCCGTTATCTAGTTGTTGTTGTTGTTGTTGTTGTCTACTTTCTTTCAATTAATAATATGTTAAGATTGTTCAGTCGAGTTCGGCCGTGAACGTACGACCACAATTCGGTCGATGACGAATTGGATAGGTGTATTCGACCACCCATCGAACTTGCTTCTGTATCCGAAGTATTGAAGAAGAAGTGAGCCGTGCAATGCGTATAAACAGAATGGTTCTGCCATGAAGTGCTCGGAAAAAAAAGACATGTCTATTAGATTTGTAGCCTCATTGGCAATCTTCACATGAAGGAAACTGCTAGAGGACATTAAATTAAATAAAATAAATTAATTCTGGGTAACATGATTAAATCTGAATAACTTTTATGCTTTCCTGTGTGGACGGGCGAAATCTTTGGCATAGTTTAAATAAGTAACAGTATTATATCTTCATAGAAAACATCCGAAATGACGCGCTTCGAAATCTCAGTGTAGTGCGGCACGCACGGATGCGGAAGGTTTATCTACCGAGCGGCCGTGGGTAATTCTTTCAAGGTCACTGTAGAGACATAATACTGTTACTTATTTATGCTGTGTCCTTGGTGATGTTAACACCGCAATTAGAGTGGAGTTGAACGTTTTAAAGCTATTATCTCTCACGGGAATTAAGACTTAGGATTAGTAGTATTAAAGTTAAAAATTTATTTAACTATTTATCAATACACAACATAACGTAAAATCACGCCTGTTTTCCCACAAGGGTTAGACAGAGGTGTATGGTGTTAACAAGTGTTAGGTGAGGTGTATTAATCAATATATTAATAATAAAAGGGGTATCGTTTTAGGTTACTGGGTTGTGGAGGTCTAAGAGGCAGTCGCTCCATGTAAAATACTGGTATTCAGGTGTATCCGGTTAAACTGGAAGCTGACCCCAACATCTATACGTGTAATAAAATTGTAGTGAACTCAAAATTACATTGAATATTTTTGAAAAAGTTATTGCTACGAGGTCTGGGATCGATTCTAATGCCGAATGCTTTGCAATCCTGGGGTAGTAAGTTCGATTCCCATCTATTGTTTATTTTTTATTTTTTATTATTTCGTAGAATGTAATAATTCACTAAAAAAGGAAAACTTCCTAAGCTATGGGAAGCTGCTACGTCGCAAGCATGTTACCGTCACAAAACATTCAAGGTTGTGTTCTGATCATTTTGGAGCTAAAGATTATAAGAATAAAACGATTTATTACAGGTCATAAAATAAAATAAAAATAAACAATAATTTTTGTGCTATTTACTTAGTAAAGTAAAGTAGTTAAATATCACAAAAACAAATATGCATGAAATACTTATTAATATACATGTTTTTAATATTTTTGTATCAAAGATGAAAAATATTGAAAAAAGCCATAAAACGTTGCCGGTCGCCTTTTACAGTTTGCTTAAACTATTTCACGAAGTCCTGTTAGTTATTGCAATTTTAACCTTATGAATAACGTCATAACGGCGACAAGACAGGACTTCGCGAAATAAATTAACTATACCTGGTGTTTATATAGTGCATAGGTCTCAGTGTTGCGTAAGATTCTCTATTGAGACGGCGCACGTGAAAAGAGTACCTAACTGGGTAGACTTGGGGGAGGCAAAGACCAGCACAAAAAAAACTAGCTTAATTTTAGACTTTACACAAAGATTTTGACAGCAGATTTGTCCTAGTGATTTTTATATCTATGTGTGGAGCTTGCTTTCTGGTGATAAAACAGCGCACGTCATGTTTAAGATTCCCTTCGATTTAATAGAGAACAATTAAAAGGCCTGTTTGTGTGGTGTCACGCAACAGTAACAAGAGTTGCGTGCTTTGGGATTGCACTTCATCGTATGGGATGAACGCATTATGGCAAAAAGGAAAGCAGTGGAAGCTGTAAAGAGAACCCTGCAGGACATCCGCAGGAACCAAGACATGTTGGGTGGTGTCACAGTTCTGTCTGACAAAGTGAACGCTTCATTGAAAAGGTCGACTCTATGGTCGACGGTTCATAGATTGTGCTTGACCATCAACATGCGAGCTCGGCTTGGTGGGAATTCATTAATTCTCCGATGTTCTTCTAAAAGTTGGTGAAGGCTCTCTACTAGAGGAGAGAGGTCAGGTGGTAAACTCCGCCGAGCTGTGTAACGGAACCCAGCTCAAAGTCGTGTTTTTGCAGGGAAACGTCATTGAGGCGGAAATTCTTACAGAAAGACAAAAGAAAGAAAGAAAATTTGTTTATTCTGCACAAACTAAACGCACATGCCAAAAATATTACTTACAATCTACTTTCACAAATTAGCCAAAAGCCTCGTAGCCAAGCAATAGAAAACACACTCGCACTAAAAGAATAGAAACAAACATGTCACATGTCATGTTACAGGTTGCGGCGTTGGTGAGATAGTGCTTATACCGCGTATACCACTAATTCCCCACAATTACCATTGTTAAAAATTACCATTACCATTGTTTAAAAATAAATAAAAGTCGAAATATATAAATGAATACATATTTTTGCGCATAGTAACGAAATCAATTTGTTTAGCCTTTTATCAACTACTACCTTCTGCCCTCGACTTCGGTCGCGTAGGTCGAATACCACAATATGCTACAATAACAGCCACATTTTAATAAAAGTTTCCTGTATATTTTTTCTTCTTTTCGTGTGGTTAGTGACTAACCTGGTGTCAAAGTTTTCAGGCCACCCATGGGCCTTCGACTTGGCTTCCAGAGGTGAAACACGTATGTTTCACCTCTCAACGAGGCATCCTCAGGATAACGATTGACTTGTCGCGAACTCTACGCGGCGTGTTGCCACACCAAGCTCCGAGCGCAGAGTCGCAGAGCGCGTGTCTGCGCTGTCAATCGTCATGCTGAGGATGCCTCGTTGAGAGGTGAAACATGTGTCGATTTCTTTCAAGGTCTTTTTAAGACACTTTAGAAATAGCTAAGCGGAACAGGTTACTAAATATATCCACATCATCAGTTTAAGATTTGTGTGTCTGAATGCAACCACCATACCAACAAAAACACCCTGGCAACTGTTACCTCTTGATTTGGGATATTATTGTATGGTCCCATCAGAATAGGTGTTGTATTTGTTACCTGAAGATATTTTTGGTTATACTTAAGTACTGTCAAAGAGCAACCTATTTTATTGGAATTTTAAATGGTGCTGGTTCTCAATAAGAGCACTCAACTTTAGTAGAACTAAAACTTTTATACAAATGTAGCAAACTCGTCAGAACGTATCGAGTAAAAACACGGAGATGTTCAAGGCATACATTAATTTGACATCTTAGGTATTTCTGGCACTGTTCTTTTCTCAAACTACTTGTCAGTAAGAAATGGCAATTATCCAATTTTAATTTATTTTTTAAACAAGGGAATCGGCTTCAATATCGTGTAATAGAAAACAGTCACGTCAAAACAGAACACCAACAAACAATTCGCCGTAACTTTGAAACGTCGCGTCTTTTCAAAAATGGAAGCAAATACGCAACAGTAATTACTGAAACCTAACTTGTCAAGGTCTCAAGTTTTGAGAAAACTTGGCTAATGTTCCAACAGTTACCACGCGTCAAAGTTACTCTCTTTAGCTGGGAAGTACTCTTGGTAAGGACAATGTGAGAGACGAGGCGGGAGCGGGGATTCAAAGTGTAAGGGAGAAAAGCATGGGGAGTTTGAGTGAAAACTTTTGTGGACGGGTTTTTTTTTTGCAGTAAACTAACACCATTTTTTTGTTTATTATCATATTTACAGACCAGTAATCAATATTTACAAAAAAAAAAATCGTGTGGTTGACAATTGAAAATTGTGCATGCAACCGACGCGCGTATGTACCAAACGTAGACGAAGCAAAAGGAGTAGGTATATCAACATCGTAGCAGGTGGTGTTCTGTCGTTCCTTCCCACTATAAAACGTGAATATAATGTATAAATATGAATTTATTGAGTGTAAAATCGTGTGGCTTTCATTCATTTTCACAGAGACGCTTACCACTGCAAACCAACCGCGAACCCGAAATCTATCAAATTTTGTGTTAACAAACAACTTTTTCTGGGAACAGCATTCACGAGGATTCAGTGGTACGCCAAATGCGCTTACGAAATATCTTACAAATTCATTTTCCATTTTATAATAATATTTTTACTAAAATTTCATTAATTCTACTCTTTTTTATTATTAAATTAAATACGTGGAACTCTACAGGTGCCGTAATTGTTTTGGCATCAAAAGTCCTTTGTTACTAAGGTACAGTGAAGGATTCTTTCAGTGAAATAATTTTTGTTAACGCATTATGACTTCCAGAGATTACCGTTTAAAAACAAGCAAATGAATATGTATGTACACACGGCTACACATCAAGCTATACATCTCCAGTTTAAGCTGATCTCGCATTGTATAGGATTTCCGTACAATGCGAAACAGCTTAAACTGGAAATGTAACACATCAAGCTATACCTTGATGTGTAGCCGTGTGTACTACCCACCCCTGCTTCGTACAGCTTTTACACTTGACAAAACATCGAGATTTCTTTAGTATATATAAATTTAATTATATACATTAAACTCCCGAAATAAATTCTCTAAATTATAGTAAAACTATTTTATAAAATAGAATAAATAGGTTATTTAAACCTATTTATTAGGCCGACTATGAATTTGGCTGCGGAGTCGGCTGCAAAATGGCCGACTAGTCACCGATTATTGCTTTTGGTTGAGTTCGGGTGACATCGGCAATGTTCGTGAGTACGCTTTTGGGTTATTAGTGGGCGTACGCGGCGCCCAGTGACCTGGCGGACTTAATTAATGGACCAAACGAAAAGTTTCTATTCCTTCCTATCCTAATTTCCTATCCTATTCTAGATTGCATTGAAAGTAAACTGTAAAATTGATTCTATAATAAATATAAATAATAACAGAAAATATTTCAATTTCATTTCAATTACCGTCATTTAATTTACATAATTATAATAAAATTTTAAATTTTTACGCATATTAATCTAAGTAAAAAATGGACCGACTAGTCGGCGGCGGTTTTATCCAACTAGTCGTCGATTACAATTATGGCCGACTAGTGGACTTCCCCGACTAGTCAGGGACTAGTCGGTACATCATTACTACATTATTATAAAGGTTAACAAAAAAAAAATCACGTGACGAGACAGCTGTTCAGTAACCAGCTAAACGTAATACCTATCACTTCAGTTGTCATGCTACGTCACAGTTGTACTCTTCAATTTAGCAACGTTATAATTCGTTGACGTTTAGAGTTTGAGCTCAAACGTCAACGAATATTACACAAACGAATAGTACAAAATATTATATTATAAATCTAACTAAAAAAATTGTGGTCAAGCAGTTATATCTACGAAGAATCGTTTACGAATAAATAACAAAGTTTAACATACATTACTAAAAGAGGAAACTATTGTAAAAATCTATAGTAAATTTAATTTGGTTTTATCGTATTTCTAAACAAGAAAGTGTCATCTATAAAAACCCTTTTTACGATTTGTTTACCTTAATTTAACTAACTAAACCTATTGCTAACTGCCCGCGCAATAAGTCGGGTCCACTTTCCGCTTCTCTCATTCATTATATCCTCACCCTTACTTGGACAAGGGCGCAAGGTGCCGCGAATTTTACCTAACTCAGAACTTTGTCATATTTCAACGAAAACCGTTCAAAGAGCGATTTAAGCTATTCCTGGAGTTAAACATCGGCGACATTTTAGTGTCGACGGAATTTCAAATTAAAAGTTTATTATTTAGTAGCCGCTAAATAAATTAACTTTTAATTTGAAAATCATTGCACACTAAAATGTTTTTCAAATAATGGATTATTATTGAGTAGATTGTACAAAATGTATAAGTAATGATGATTAATATTTAAGTTAACATTAAGATCAGTTACGCAGCGATTTTTAAGTACCTAAATATTATGACAGTTATCACCAGTGATCAGAAATAGGTAAAATTCGACCAAAATACCTAAAGTTCGAAAATTACAGAAACAAAGTGGAGACGCCTTACGACAAAATATTTTTTCGGGACTAATGTCCCGGGTGCGGAAACCAAACCCCATAACATAGAACATAGAACATAGATGTCCTGGGTGTCGGAACATTGCTTAAGTACAACTAAAATTAATAAAGTAAAACAACTATCGAATTCGTTTTCTATTTCTGTTGAAAAAAAAAAGAGTATGCAAAATTTTTATTGTTTAAAAAAAAAGGTAATCTCCTTATCTTTGTTTTAACGATGTTAGTAAACGCGGAAGCTACTTAACATACCAGCTTTAATAATTATACAACTAACAAGGTAAAGTAAAAAATCATCTTAATGACAAGTGATGTCCCGAAACCCCGACATTAGTCCCAAAAAAATATGTAAGCCCTAAGGAAGTCTCAACTTTTTTTGTCTCTGTTCTTTGAACTTTAGGTATATTATTAACCCACCTATTTCCGATCACTGGTTATCACATTCCATCTTCAAGTTATTTTTCACTTTGTAGTTTGGAAGTCGGTTGCATTTTTTGTAAAAAAGTTTTTTATCGGGTATTTTTGTATGGAAACTGACTATAGAACAGCTATGGAATGCAATGTGCAAAAGGCCAACGAGATAGTTCTTCAATGAATTATTGGAATTATTATTTAAACATTCCGATCCGGAATTCCGTCCACCTGATTGAGATCCAACAAAGTATGCATTCTCATTCTCTATGCGATGTACCGTCTTTTTGCGAAGTAAATAATAAACGTGCATGGTTACTCGACGCTCAGAAATGTAACAAAGGAATTCTTGAGATTACACTGAGGACTAAAAGTTGATCTCGGGAAAAATCGAATGTCTTTTGTTTATTAAAAAGCTTGTCGCGACAACAAGGGGACAACCTACAAAGCTGATTGGCAGTCTTTATGACCTTAAAGAAAGAAAGAAAGAAAAATGTGTTTATTGGCATTACAGAAGAGAAAATACTCCTTATAACTATAAAAAACAGAAAAAAATTATTGTAATGCCAAAAGGGCCCTATTACATGGGCCATATAGAGAGCACGAGTCGATCTTCAAGGTTAAGCAACGTATGCCGAGGTTGGTCCTTGGATGGGTGACCATTCGCTACACCCCAATTCCGTGCCTCGCAAAGTTCGTTAAGCAGTTGGTCCCGACTGTCATTAGTAGATCTTTGACAGTTGTTACGCGTAGTCAGATGTATTGTGTCAGTTTCTGACACGATAGCCCAAGACTGGGGTCTTAGGCTATCAAGATGTATCATATCACCCAGTAACTGGGTTGTGGAGGTAAGATAGGCAGTCGCTCCATATAAAATACTGGCCAACATATTGGAGAAAACGCTAGGCAGATAATGATAATGACATGGGACTTAAACATAACTGGAGAAATCTGGGTGTTCAGTCAGCTACAGAGAAATCTCACCCCCTTGCAATGTATTTTTACATTGCTAGGGGGTGAGATTTATCTGCAATTGAATGTACTATAGGTCGTTACACCACTGCCTAACCTTTCGGGTATTACAGGCGAGATGTTATGTGTTTGTAATATGTCTATTGTAAGAAGCCCAAACTCTAAACGTCATCAAATTATAACGTTGCTAAATTGAAGAGTACAACTGTGACGTAGCATGACAACTGATGTGACAGGTAAAGAAGAACGTTAGCTGATTACTTGACAGCAGTCTCGTCACGTATATAGTATAATCGGTACTTGTATGGATTTTTGACGCAGCAGTTTCAGTACTGACGAAAAATTGGTTTTGGATGGTATTGTGTTTTATAATTTAAAGTCCTTAATTATGATATTACTAGCTGCGCCCCGCGGTTTCAGCCGCATAAGTCTCGATCCAGTGAGAATATCGAAATAAAAGGTATTCTGTGTCCTTCTCCATGTCATGGTCTACATATGTGCCAAATTTCATTCAAATCCGTTCAGCCATTTTAGGGTGAAAGCGTAACAAACAAACAAACGGACACACACTTCACTATTTATTATTCTAGCGTATGGCACTCGTGGGTTGCAGCTGAAAATCAGCGTCAGGTGGTACACTTTGTGTTGTCATCTGACAATATGCTGAGCTGAGGCCCTTTTGGCATTTACAATCATTTTTTTCTGTTTTTTTTTTTAAATAGTTATAAGGTGTATTGTCTTTGCCGTAATGCCAATATACATATTTCTTTCTTTCTTTCTTTCTTTCAAACTCACTTTCGCATTTATAATAATATTAGTTAGTATTTTCCAGCTTGTGGAATAACGTCTCGTTTTATTGCTAGTATCCATAACATTGCGAAAATTACTTAAAGCAATTACTTCAAAATTACTTAAGCAATTACTTAAAGTAGCTTTTAGAATACGATCTGGACATGTACCACTAAAAAAAAATACCTGTTTAATGAAGTAATTCCTTTTACCTAACTGTATTATTTGTGATAAACCAGAAGATGTCCAACGCGCCTCTATAAATTGTGTTTGCAATAATTTTGAAAGGCAACATTATGTAAAAAAATAAAATTAAGTGCATTCGATTTGGGTATATTTCAATGTATTCTGACATACCCTGCAAGCGACAAAGCTAAGCTTATTTATAAGTTTATATTTAATTCAACATAACATCACGCCTGTAATCCCCGAAGGGTTAGGCAGAGGTGTACCTATAGTACACCCACATTTCACCAGTTATGTTTAAGTCCCATGTAATAGGGGGCGAGCCTATTGCCATCAAACGGGCACAAATCCATACTCCGGGCTGCTACTAAGAAATTCCAGATGGAAAAACCCAATAACACCTTGCCCGACCCGGGAATCGAACCCAGGACCTCATACTCAGCAGTAGCGCTTTGCGGCCACTAGACCAACGAGGCAGTCAATAAGAGGCGAGGCGAGGTGTTTATATTTAATAGTCTTAAGAAAATTTTGTAACTTGCTTAAGGAAATGATGGGGCTGACATGACTTGTTAATGGTGGAAGTCCCTAATAAATAAAAAAAGCATTTCGAGAATGTTTTAAATTACCCGTCGTTACTATAACCTGTAACCATCAGTAAGTTATAGAAATCCAACATTCACATACAAAACCTAACCACATTTCCACTGAAAACACAACACAGGAATCCCTGATTACAAACTAGCCACATGTTGCTATTAAAGACCACACTACTTACATATTCCGCCGATGTTCGTGACGGTACTTGGTCGTTCTATTGGTTCGTCGGAAGTTCCGGCCAGCGGAACTGACTGACGTGATACATCACAAACACAGACGTTTGAACTTGGAGCGTTGATTTGTCATGTCGCGTTCAGAAATATTGTTTGAATAGGGATGGCAGACTTTAATCAGTAACTTATTTTTTTTTTACGGTTTCAAAAGACTTTTGACTAGATTCTTTTATATATAAGGTGGTCCTTTTGATATCTCATAACTCTAGGGTAATTAATAAGACCATGTCAAAGAATCAACTGGCATAAGATTTTTTTTTTCTTACAATACAGGGTGGCAGGGACATCGACACGAAAACTGTTACCATGGATTTAGTACATGATTCTGAACGCCCCTGCGTTGAAGTTTTTCGTCGGTTATTAAAATAAAAATCAGCTGTTTCATAGAAAACTGCAATACCTACGCGGTCAAAATGTATGGAACAGCAGATTTTTTTTTTAAATAACCGACAAAAAATTTCGTGAATTATTTATGTAAAATACACTTACGTGAAATATAAAAAAAAGCATTTAATTCAGACTATTTTGTCCATAAAATAATAACATGACCACATCGCATTTAAGCTTTAAATATGAATGAAAATGATTTACTCGTACATACCAATGAAACTTAGCTACACACATCGAGAGTCTAGTGTTATGTTATCCTCGAAACTATGTATTTTTGGAACATTTTTTCTAGTACTTTTTGTATTATTTTTACAAATAGCATATAACCTAAGAGTTATGGGACATCACGGGCGAACGGGCGCCGTCAGTTGGGACTGGTCATCTCTTAGCTGCCACGGTTTATTTTTAATTTATTCTAATTTTTGAATTGTTCTTTGTTTTGTCTTTTTATTACGTGCTTCTAACGTACACGTCTTTCTACATTGTTCTCACATGTATAATTTCAACATGAATGATAGAACCAATATTTTGTAACAATTTTTTATTTAAAAGAGTGTCCGTGGAGTTTCTTGCCCGTTCTTCTCCATAGGTACCTACCTACTACGCTTTGGAATGGGCAACTAGCTTCATATTTCTGACTGACCGATTCTTTGATAATTCAAAAGTGCTTGTAAATGGTTTAATTGAAATAAATGCTTTGAGTTTGAGTGTGAGATCAAAAGAAACACTAGACTTACTTCTCTAGTATCTAAGAAGTTCCAATGTGACTTTTTAAATTCCAACTGTTCTATTTGCATAAAACTATGGTCTTTCTTTAAAAGGTGGCTTGGACAGACTGGAAGGTAGAGGACAGGGTGGTGTGACGTAGTCTGGGAGAGGCCTATGTCCAACAGTGGACTACGATAGGCTGAGTTGATTGATTGATTGATATTCTTTTTTATGACTATTTAAACTTGGATATCAACTGACGGTAAATACATAATATCATGAGGCAACTTGCAGTAAATGATCTCTAATCGCCAAAAAGCAATGTCGCAGCATATGCTGAGATAGGAGCCTTTTGGCCTCGTACAGGACTTTCTGTAATTTTTTTATTCTTTTTTTTATTTTTTTATTGAATGTGTTTTAGTTTAATTTGTGATTTCCTGTGCGAGTCTCAATAAATACTTTTTCTTTCTTTCTTTCAATGTGCAAGCGTGGTATATAAGTATAGAATAGTAGTAAGAACTTTTGCCGTGATATAGTACAATACAGGTTGATATTAAGCCCAGCATCAAGTGATCTTAAACATGGGAAGGGAGAGGCGAACAGAGAGAGAAAGTAGAAGATAAATATTTTTATGTATATCCTGTTATAGATCTGACAACCCTGCCACAATCAGGCGTCGCGTTGTTTGCTCATATCCGGCTGTCTGAGTGTAGATATTTCATTTTATATGACATGAAATCGAATATGGAATTGCTTACTTCATGTTGTTGAAGACAGTACTAGATTTGGTGTATAAATAGGATCAGTTCTGGGTTGATTGAAAGACACCAATGGGTAATGCAAGTAGAAGATTATGGTTCTGTAAATTAAAAACTGACTGCCTCGTTGGTCTAGTAGTCGCAAGCGCTACTGCCGCGCATGAGGTCTGGGTTCGATTCCCGGGTCAGGCAAAGTGTACCGGTAATGATGCTCGTTGTGGGAATGGAATAATAATAATGACAACTCCCCAATATGATATATTAATTTATTTAGTTAAAAATCATAACTTCAAAGAAAAAACTAAAAACGGCAAGCCTGTTGTGTGCGCGCCTCGGTAGCGCAGACTTCTCGAAGATTCCAGGGCTTATGTCATCCGTCGTCTGCATATGTGTGCATGCACTTGCACACATATATTCGAGGCGTTAACACAAAGTATGAATGGGTTTTTCCATCAAGAAATTTTCAGTAGCAGCTCTGAGTCTGCATTTGTGTGCCCGGTTGATGGCAATAGGCTCGCTTCCTTATACATGGGACTTAAACATAACTGGTAAAATATGGGTGTACTATAGGTACACCTCTGCCTAGCCCTTCGGGCATCACAGGCGTAATATTATGTTATTCATGGAGAAAAATACGCAAAAATAGGAGATCTTAAATAGCAGGAAACGAATACGCGGTACTAGGTCCAGAAAGAGATGGCGGGATGAGCTGGACTCCTTCTTAATGGATTGGCCCGCAATCGCAATAGACCGGGAAAAGTGGAAAGAGGGAAGGGAGGCCTTTGTCCTGTTGTGGGATAACAGGCTTATATTAGTTAATAATAATAATATCAATGGACTTAGCACACGACGTTGTCGACATGTGGGACGTGGAATCTGCAATTATTGTACTGATAATCGTTACGGTTAATGGCCTGATAGTGAAGAGCCTCGACCGGACACATCAGGAGGCTCTCATTGCGAGGCTGGGTCAAGGGCTTGATGCAGAAAGCAGTACTAGACACGGCGTGCATAATGAGGAGGTTCCTCTCTCTAGAGCCCTGACCACCGGCAGCTTGGCCCTGTTCCTGATGCCAATGGGCTATTATTTTTTATTTTTTTATCGGTAAAAAAAATGTTATCTTATAAAAATTTAATCAATATGTATAAAAATGCAATAAGGACATCATATTAATGGAAAAACAACATCTACCTACAGAAAATGAGAAAATGAACTGTTCGTGTTTGTACTTTTGTTTTTTAAATCTGTATGCGCATTTAGAGAAAATAATTGTGTTAGTGCACCCGACTTGATCCGACAGCTCCTCAACAAATAAAATAAAAAAGTTCAAAAATAAATTGAAAAACAATTCCCTATATTTATCACATTTACGGAAAAACTTAACACCAGCGAGATTTAGAAAAATATCAAAATGTTACAACACCATCTATCGAGCTTGGATGAAGCTCTCACTCAAACAAAATGTATCTTCTTTCCTTCTTTCCATACAAAAGACACGCAATTACATCACCATGTTTGCATTGATATCTTCGTCAAGTGAAGTTTTTGTCGTCAAACCGAACTGACGCATATTGAACAAGTTTCAATCTTTGAGAAATACTGTTCCATATGAGATTACAAATTGCTACAACTTTATGTGAATATGGCCAAGTTTCGGTCATCGTAGATGCATTACCCTACCCTTGCTATGTGGAAACACCATTATATTTCATAGTTATCTCTTTCTGGATTGTTGATTTGCAGATACAGGGTTGAGCATTTAGTAGACATGCCTTTATAAAATATTACCATATCAAGGTATGCGTTTAGTCTAAACTTCTTAGTTAATTGACCTTTTCAACCTAATATACGGTTTCAATAAAATATTACCACAATTTACAACACCGTCTGAACTCGAGGGGTTCGTGGCTAAAAAAACAGTGGCACTCCGGGAGTGCCGACAGAAGTGAAAACTAAAAAAAAATACTTCCAAGAACTTTAAAGTAAAATGTAGTAAAATGATCCGTAACGTAATATAAATAAAGAGCACAATCGCGTTTACAAAAATGAGGTGTCGGTAACGGTGTCGCGAGTTCAATTGTTTTTCCCATCTTAAAAATGCCCAACGCGCCTAAAGAAGTTTTCACTTAAAAAATTACAGTTGCACGGGTCGACCTTGAGGACAAGGCACGCTTGCCCATGAGCCCAAAACTCTGACCACCAGTCCTGCCTAGGGGTATATTGTTAGGTACCCAGTAACTGGGTTGTGGAGGTCGCAGTCGCTCCATTAAAATACTGTTATTCAACTGCATCCGGTTAGACTGGAAGCCGATCCCAACGTAGTTGGAAAAAGGCTAGGCAGATATTTAACACTTCCTGAACCAGAACTATTTTGTCATCAATACTATATATTCCGGGTATTTTTTCTGCTGCCCATCCACCTTAATAATTACAATTCACAAAAGCATTGGTGATCACATCAACAACAGTAAGTGCCTACCTGTTTAATATCGTACAGTCAGATGTACAAATACTTATTTATGCAACTGTTGTATAATAAGGGGTATTAAAACACGAATTCGCCTCGTGTGATAATAGTATCACATGAGTGTTTTAATACCTAATTATGTACAGTTGCATACGAGACTTTATCTACACCCATAGTATGAATCCTCTATAAAAGGTTCTGAAACTATATGGTATTGTACAATATTGTTATCTTGACTTTTCTGGGAACAATTGGTTAGAAATGTCTTTTGCTACATTAGAAATATCTGGTGATGTGTTATCAAAACTTGTGTCACTTATTTTTGTTAACAACAAAGTAATAAATTTTTTGATCAAAAATGGCGGGATACGACGTGAATTCGAATAACCAATAAGTTTTTATTTTAAATTACGGCGCTGTGGTAGTGAAATGTGTGTGCATGACAATGTTCTTTTTTGAAATTCGAGTTGCATAATGAAATTTAGTACAACATTATAACACTCGTTTGGATGATATTATGGTTACAATGACACTGGCTGTTTAATTTTGGCAATAAGCTAACTGTTTCAGAAAATTCTATAGAGGATTTATAGCATGGGTGTAGATATAGATGTGCACATCTATAAGAATTCATTTGATAGTCTACAATTTGTGTTCCATAATACTGTAGCCACAATTAAGTACCCAATGTGACTGTAATATGTTTCTATTATAGAACACAAATTGTAGACAATAAAATGAATTCTTATAGATATGAACCTCTTTAGATGCTGATTGTACTGTCATGTCCTTATGAGCATGTTTATCCTCGCTACATAATCGCAAAGACCTCTTATATACGTTACCAGCAGTTCCATCACTTCCTCTCATCCTTGCAAAACCATACGGTATAACCACAATCTTCCCATATTTCATACATCTGACACCTTTTCTAAACTAAGGTACAGCTCAAGTTCCGAAAGATTACGTCAAGTCCCCAAGTACACTCAAACTCCAAGTATAAAGTCTCACCTTTTTTCTCGAAACTTCAAACGCAACATAACTGCAGTACAAAAGCCGCACTTTTAACGACTTCAGCCACCATTTTATCGTATATAGGTCACTGTGAACCCAGACTCTCTTAAAGGTTAGCGCAGACAGAGCGGCGACTGCTCGAGCATGCACAAGCCAAATCCGTCGTGTAAACTCAGGCTCAAGCAGTCTCATGGATGCTCGTGGATGCTCGCATTCTGCTATCATCACCAGAATCTTTTTCTTTTCGTAAGGTTAGTGACTAACTTGCTGTCAGAGTTTTAAAGCGACCCATGGGCCTCTGACTTGGTTTCACATACCGTTGAGATATCTCTCAAGCATCCCAGTTCCCTCACGACGTATTCCTTCATCGTTTTTGAAGCAAGTGATAATTATATAATACGCACATGAATCCGAAAAGTCAGAGTTCTTGGCCGGGCCATTGATCTACCAGGTCACCAGAATAATACTAACAGAATCAAAATTCACTTAATCAAGTTAGACAAAGCATCAGCATTTTTTTAACGTCAAAATTACATAAGAAAGTCCCCCAATACGCTCACCCTTCACTACTTCCTAGTGAGGTTGCTGAGAAGAAGTGAAGCAGACTTTATTGCTTCACTTCTTCTGCAGCACATCTGTCTGTAAAATTATAAGAAGTTTTGGGGAACTGTCTTATGTAATTTGACGTTCTAAAACTGCTGATTCTCAGCAAAGTTTGAAGAAAAGACTTTGATTTTAATTTTTGACTGCTCGAGTATCTTGCTCTGTCTGCGACGGCCCTAACACGAAAGAGGCGAGATTATTATTTTAATGCAATAAACCTTCCATTCAAATGTAAAGCAAGTCTTGCAGCCCTTTTGTCTGTACAGATGAATTATAGTCCTTGACTTCTGCGATGTGAAAGCCGAATTTGTCGACAAAATGTGAAGATAGTTTTGGTTTTAGTAGTGTGTTGGTAATTGACTTTTATTATTTTTAGCCTGTGTTGTCCCACTGTTGGGCAAATACCTCCTTTTCTCCTTTCCACTCCTCTCTGTCTTGAGCTAGTGTGCACCAATCCTGTCTGTAGACGTCAAGCTCGTCTCGCCATCTTCGCCTGGGTGAGCCTTGATGTCGACGGACGTTTTTTAGGACCCATAAAGTGGCAGATTTGTCTATTAAATTCTAGATTATGTACACCATACAAATTACAGATATAAATGTAAAAATAGAATGAAAGATTAAATAGAATGTAGAATTCAAATAGTTTTATGACAGCTACGCGCACAGATTGCAATAAGTCTGAGGCGCGTAAGTCGCCGACGGAACGAAATGTTGCCATTTTAAATATTATATTTGTGTAAACATTTAGGACTAAGAATTGTATTTATTTTATTTTTGGTTTGTTATTTCACTATATGCCGCACCGGTTGACGTCATCACGTCAGCGCCGGGTGTCGCTGAAAATCAGCGCTGGGGCTCTGTCTCGCATGGGGTCGCAGCATTTATGCTGAGTGATGGCCGTTTTGCGTGGTTGTGACGCATATTTTCCCCCAATGTATTATTTACGTGTTTTTTTAGTATCTTTCTTTGCGTCATGTTTACCGCAAAAAAACGTTTTTCTTTCTTTTCTTTTCAAAAAAATGTACATAGGGTGACACAATGGGTGGTCTTGTCGCTAAAATCGATCTTTAAAATTAAAGACAGCCTTTCGATGGGTTTAAATGGAGAAGAAGAGACATTACTGTAGTCTGTGGCGTATAATTTACATATACAATAACACATATATAAATATATATGTGTGTTATTGTATATGTAAATTATTATATATTCCATAGAAATACTAGAAGCCAGCAGTGTCGCGATGACACGTCGCCTGCTGCCTGCTGTCTGCTACGGACTTGTACTTTTAGAAATAGCGTGTCACTAGCTACGGAAGGTATTTCAAAGAAATATATAGAAACCAGTAGTGTCGCGGCGATACGTCGCCTGCTGCTGCTGCCTGCAGTCGGCTACGGACTTGTACCTTTAGAAATACCGTGTCATTAGCTACGGAAGGTATTTCAAATAAATACACAGAAACCAGTAGTGTCGCGGCAACACGTCGCCTGCTGCTGCTGCTGCCTGCAGCTGGTTACGTACTTTTACCTTAAAGAGAGAGATCGTGTTTTTGGTAATAGTGGTTTTAAAGTCCAAGTTTCACTTTCAGCATTTTTATAAAGGTTATATCTAGTCTTCTATCTTATTACATATTTAAGAAGTTGGTATGATAATCTGGATTCTTACGAGCTTATTTTGGATAAGAGCGTGGGAATTGGCACAAAAAAGAGAGGCATATGCCCAACGGGCGAAGTCGGGTAGTTGATGATAATTATGCCACATGACCTATCAAAATGAAACTTGGTGTCCTCGCCCCGTTCCGATGACAAAGAAGAAGGATATATAGTGGACCTTATTGGTGATGTTCTTCAGAAAGGTCTGGTACGTATTACTCGCAACCAACGTGCGTGTATGACCAGATGTATGAACGTAAACAAAGCAAAAGGAGTATGTAAAGATCGTAGCAGGTAGTGTTCTGTTCTTTCTTCCTACCCCCATGGAAAGAAAGCGTAAGTTTATGTTTGACAAGATGTTGCTACCGGGCTTGTTTCCATTATGAAGGAATTTTTTAAAGTTACTAATTTAAGAATTTTATTTAAGACGTTGACAACAGCTAAAGCGTGTTCACTGTCAAACTGCATAGAAAAGAAAGAGAAGCGCTGACACAACGCTGGTAATTTATTGCAAAATATGAAGCAATTATTAAATTTAGGTATTGATTGGACAAAAAAAAATGCAACACTATTACGTGAATATGTTGCTTGTAGAATTATCTGACAAAAAATTAGAATGATTGCATGTTTATTAATATGGTTTTCAACCGTTAAAAAAAAGAGGTATCTTCGTGATTTTTTTTATCATATCAAATTTGTTGTATTATGTTTTAAACACACTATCCAACTATCATAATCCTGAAAAATATCTTATATTTTTCTGATTTTGTTTACTGCAGTGTATCTTAAAGTTTTAGGTATTATAAAACTTGCGTTTAGCTCCTGTAGTCCCCTTAAATAAGTATATACGTTCACAATTGATAGCTGGTTGAATTTTCTCCCACCTATTTTTCGTTTCATCTGAAATGGAAAGATAGTTATTTTCCTTGACTAACCGTATTTAATATATCCTCAATCCCTCTTCCCTAAGTAAACTAAGTATTTGAACAAGCATTCGAATAAAGTTTCGAGGTCGCAAAATAGTGAATAAATTAATTAATATCCTCTTCCTAACTGAAATGTTGTAACTACTCCAGAAAAATGTCTGGAATTCTCATTTATTATAAAATTTCTACTTAATTATGGTAATCTTACCGAGTCTTGCCGAAATTAAAGTGGAATCTGAAATAAAAGCTTGTTAAGAGATTGGGTTCCGTAGTCCCAACATTGATGTGTCTAGGTCTTTTCCCTTTGATAATTATATTTTAAACATAATCGGTTAAAGTTTCGGGTTTATTTACATTTTGCTAATAAAAATTTAAACTCAAACTCAAAGCATTTATTTGAAATAAACCAATTACAGGTACTTTTGAATTTTCAAGAGGTCGGTCAGTCAGAAAGATTCCTTTCTGATTTACTTAACAGACAGCAGTGCTGCTGGTGAGTTTGTTGCGCCACATCTTCTTCCCAGCTAGAGCACTAGGAAGTGGTGAGGGGGGCGTTTTGGGGGACTGGCTTATATAATTTTGACGTTTAAAAAGTGCCGATTCTTAGCCTAGTTTTAAAATAAAACTCTTGTTTATTAATGTTTTTGATTACTTAAACAAAATGGCATCTCCACAATCACCACGCTTGCCACAAGAAATAGTTATCTCATAAATAATAAATATTTTTATATACGTAATTGCCTATTGTCAGTTTATTTAAGATAAGATTAGATAATATTTCTTTTGTAAAACACGAGTACCTACAGTATGAAGGTCTTATAATTAATATGAGGTGGCTACATGTTTAGCCATTTATGGCGTAAAAAATTTGTTGCAATATAAAACAAAACAAAAAAAATTACAATGTCAATATTTAAATTAAATAGAAATTGCATTGCAAAATTTATATTTCATTAAGAATTACAATGTTAAAATTTAAATAATTATTAAATAATTTATTTGAATATTTTACGAAATACTAAATGTTATTTACTTGTATATTCTTAGATTAGAAGTCAAAGCCGACATAGAAAAAAAAAATTACCCACTCCGTCATCGGTCATGCCAAAAGAAAAAGTGGCCTTAACCGAATTTAAAACGGAACCCCAAAAAATGTTCTTTTCATTCGCCATGAATATTTTAATGTTATCATTATTTATCTGCCTCTGAATTTAATTTGGCAAGATAACGAACATTCGTGTTGAAACTCTATTTTATTTTGCTTCATTTTCGAGTTGAAATAATACCTAAGTTTGTAGAAATCTAGCTGTTGCATCGTCGACCATGCTTTTTCTTTCGCATTGAATTGTTCGTCTAAATAAAACTTTGTTAGAATAATATTTAAGACTATTTTGTGAAGAGAAGAAAATAGACTGTTGTTTTAATTTTCATTTGCTTTTGAAGGGGTTTTGAATAATATGCTAGTTTGTTTTGTTTGACTATTGTGTCTATCCTATATTATTAAACGAGCAGTATTTGTATATAATTATGTATTTGTACTCACGTTCTCGAAATTGACTCTAACGATTTCGATGAAAGTTGCAATATAGGGGTTTACGGGGGCGTAAAATCGATCTAACTAGGTCTCTTAAGGCTCTTCAAACAGGCGCGACACGTGACGCGACACAAAGAGACCGCTCGTCGCGCGACGAGCGGTGTCTTTGAGTCGCGTCGCGTGTCGCGCCTGTTTGAAAGACCCTTTATCTGGAAAAAATCGTTTTCATTTCTCATACTCGGATAGTAGTGTTTGTTTGATCCGAGTAGCGAGTGGAAGACCCTGCTTCCCACCCTAGGGCGGGAAAGACTCATAGTAATTGCTTCCTTCTCTAGGGCGGGAATGAATTTTTTTTTTTTTTTTTTAAATAGAGCTAAATTTGGTTAGATAATCAGATACGATTTTTTTTTACTAAGGAGAGTATTACACTATCATATCTATGATCATAGATCTATTATCAAAGATATAATAAAATTGTGCAATAGACATTTATTTAGGGTATATTTCCCTTAGGGGAATATTACACTATCTCTATCACTATCATATCATATACTTATTTACGAAGCTCACAAATTACCCATAATATGTCTATTTTACAATTTAATTATATAGAAAACAGTCGATTAAAAAAAAATAATGCTGGAGTCCAGTTAGTCTATAAAGAGCCAGTGTGAATTTAAAAAAAAATACCTATAAGCGGGACGACCTACGGCGGTGACGCGGTGTGTTCCATATTTAAAATTTTAAAAATACTAATAGGTACTAGAATATTCATGTTATTATTATCAAAAAATATTTTAGAAAAACAAAAAAAAATACTTTTCTTAAATTCGAAATAAAAAGTAAGGTGCAGCGGGGCAATTTCGACAGCGGGAAATTTCAACTAATCTTAATAACTTCTACAGTTTACTTTATTTGAATGAGTGCCATCTATGACCGGATAGCTCAAAAGCAATTTCATAATTTCTACAAAGATGGCACTGTTAGACCCAATACTGTTTGATCGACACGGCCATTTTGTTTTCTTCTCTTTTTCTTGTTTGCACGTGCAAATTAGTGTCTCACATTTTTACGAAAAAAAGATGTAATTAATGTGTTTTTCGAAGATTTTCAAAGGTAAGACATTTAATTAAAGCCTATTTCATGTTTTTGGCTATTTTTTTTCTGTTGTAACTTGCGTTTTAACAGCATTTTGGTGTGAGTTTGAATAACCCCACCTGGATTGTAATGGCGGCTAATTTCGACTTTTTTGCAGTTGTAATTGCCCCACCAGTTTTTATATGGAAATGAACAAACACTAGTGATGTGCATGTTTCGATATGTTTTGTCGATGTAAATACTTTACAAATATTTAACTGGTAGCTATATTATTGTAATCTTCCTATTCGCAGGATCGCAACACGATTCAAATAGATGCATTTCGAGGGATTTTTCAATTTCTTACTACTTTATTAATTTATTGCAGATGGTTCGCCACTATAGAAAAAAAACGGACAAGTCATACACAATGGCAGAATTGCAGCAAGCAGTGCAAGATGTCAAAAATAAAGTAATGACGAGTTACCAAGCTGAAAAAATATATGGCATTCCTAGATCAACCATTGTAACTAGAGTTTGAAACAGAGTTTAACACTAGAGTGCACGCGGCCATAAATACTCCTTAAACGCACGCGCGGGCTACAGGTGTAGGCCACTTATGGGTCAATTATTTCTCTGAATAAGGCAAAAAAATGAGTAAAACACAGCATATAATTACTAAACATATTTATTTTTATCAAAATGGCTCATAAAATCAAAAAAATTTAGATTCTTTATTATAATTTTAAACTTAAACATAAACTTCTTAAAAATCAACAAATATTTGGAAGGGTTGAGTTAGTCTTATTTTCATTTAGGAAGGTAATATTTACGTTCCAAATATCAGCGTCAAAAAACAGCAGGAATGATAGAAGAGCCGTTTTAGCATCTTTTGCTACACCTGGGCCTATTGGACGGACTAAAATGTTGTGAGATCTGGTTCTTGAAGTGGGCGGTGCAATCTTGCTCCATTTTGTACCATTACGAGACTGATAGGAAGCCAAAGTCGATAGAGGCACGTCTTCATCTTCGTCCTCGTCTTCCTCGCCATCTTGTTCCGTATCAGAATGGTGAGGAAATCCAAGCGGGCCACTTAGTTCCGCGGATTCTCCGCCTTCCTCAGCAGCCACCTTTTATTTGGTCGCACAATCTGTTCGAGTTACCCGCCATCTAAAAAGTGAACAAAACAGAATACAGATACATGAAAAACCCTTAAATACAAACAACAAACACTTAAAAATTAATTAACAGTACGTTTTGTAGTAATACTGCAACAAATGTTTCATATTTACCTCAATTTCACCACTTGCACACTAAACACTTAATTTCCTCCAATGCTCGCGCGGGCTACAGGCGTAGCCCACCAACTTCAAGGGCGATTTTTGCAGACGTCCGTGAGCCGCGGGAGTCGGCACGCTACTGGCGGGAGCGGGGGGTAATGCTTGAGGAATACATTAGACGATTGCGCTGTAGCGCGGCAAACAAAAATTATATACGACAATATTACACGCTGGGTTACATATGTAGCCCGCGCGTGCACTCTAGTGTTAAAATAAACTAGAGTTTAGAATGAAGTTTTGATTTATGATTAGTGAGTAGATATAGTACCTTTAGTAGATAGCAGACCAAAATTATATATAGTGTAATATTTACTTTATATATAATTACTTTATACTTTAAATTATAAAGTATTTATAATAATTACTTTATATATAAAAAAATATATATAAAGTAATTATTTATTGGTGTATCTATCGACTTATTTTTTATTACGTTCCCATCACTATTAACTATGGCGAGCAGTCGAAATTACCCCGCCTAAACCTTTATAGTGTTTTTATTCAAAAATGAGCCTAGCTGCATAAATGACAAGATTAAATTTAGATTACCATCCCTATAAAGAAACTCTGCAACTGACTAACATCAAGCTAAGAGCTCTAGAAGAGAAATTATAATTAATAGTTGAAATTGCCCCACGGAGGGGGAATTATAACTATTTTTGCCTTTTTTGACAAAAACACATTTTTAAGCCTATCTATTGAATATTTTTCAATATTTGTAAAAATAATACACAGATAATGACTCTGGAGCGTCAATACATTACATTTTTAATAAAACTATATCATCTAATATTTTTATACCTTCAAAGTTGTGGTTTAGGTTTTACCAGTCGAGATTGCCCCGCTGCACCTTAAACACTCTACTTTTTATTTCGAGTCATCAATTCCTTTCAACCCTTGTTCAACAATCTACTATTTCTCTATTTGCACAGCCTCGGGAATATCATACAACGTTGGTATATCTGGATGATATGTTTATTTCTTTTCACCCGAGCAGAGCTCGGTCGACCAGGCACTGTTACTAACTTACTATCTAGTTGTCAACGTACTTAGTGCAATAATACCGCCTTTTGCACTTTATTATAATTCTTTCAACGTTCCCGTTGCTCATCCTGCTTCTATACATATTATAAATGCATAAGTCACTTTTCATGTATGTTCGTGACCGCGTCGTTCTTCTAAACTGCTCAATGAATTTTGATGGGGTCTACACCATTATTTAGAGAATTTATTCCGGAAGATTCATATGTATATTACATTAATACTAAACTTACATATTATAAAGAAATCTGGATGTTTTGTACAGTCGTAAAAGCCGTGCCAAGATGGGGCGGGTCGCAAGTAAACTATATAAATCCATGTTCTTCTGTTTTAGTACTTTATTGAAATCTAAATAGTCTATATTAACTCCAAGGGCTAGGAAGGAATAGACGTCTAAATACCAAAAGCAAATATGTCTTAGGACTTAAAACTTATCAAATAATTGTATTGGACTGTTACTCTCATGAATACTAATGATAATGATCAAGGAAAGTTATGTAAAAGAGATAATTTTAGCCTATCAATTAACTTGATAACACTAGACTAGAATAAAATACTTTTTATTATATACATCATACGAATTATAGATATTAATGTTTTTTTTTTTTTACATAGGGGGCATACTAGGTGATCTTATCACTAAAAGCGATCTTTTATTGAAAACCTTTGGATGGTTTTAAAGACTTATTAATTTAAAAAAATAGGAAAATTGTCTACTTTTACAATGTCTGTAAATATGTGAGCACCGTGTATCTATCACATAATTAAATTATCTGTCGTTTCTTCATTTTTAATTATTTTTACCTATTGTGGTATATTAATTTTATTTTAAGTGCATCGTCTTCACATATAATTATTTAACTAATGTACCTATATAAACTATTCTAAAACATTTAAAAAGAGTAACGGTGCAGTTTCTTGCCCATTCTTCTCCATACGAAAACTACCTTTTGGAAGGGGCAACTAGAATCAATTAATTTATTTTGTAAATTTTGACATCCAAAAAAAAATGATTCCCTATTGATGACGCCTATTTCAAAAAAAATGATTTGACTTTGTGTTTTAAAGGGAGAATAAGAGACAATACTGCAATCCCATAATATATTAATATCAAAGAACATTTCAATAAACTCAAAGAGAACAAGTATCATATCAAAAAGAACAAAAATGTCATATGAAATAATGTCACTTACGGCCATAACTTCTACCTTCTTTGTAATACTAGTATGTCTACAATATTACTACAATAAATATTCCTGGGAGTGCTATTACTTATTCTAGTAGAATTGAAAAGGGCTATATTTCTTTTAAGTTAAGAATGTGCACTTTTGAGGGTGATTTCGCTGTTAGCTTGAGCGGTTTCATATCACCATCATCATTATTCAATCTGCCATTTTGCCAACTATGTTGGGGTCGGCTTCCAGTCTAACTGGAAGCAGCTGAATACCAGTATTTTACATGAAGCAACTGCCTATGTGACCTCCACAATCCAGTTATGGGTAACACGATACACCAACTCGGATCGAGACTTTCGTTTTCTGACTACCCGTAATGATTGTCAAAGATCCACAAATGACAGCCGGGACCAAAAGTTTAACGTGCTTTCCAAGGTACGGGCGGGTCTTGTTGAGTAAAGATGGTCACCTACCTACAGACTGGCTTAACCTGATCGACCGAACCATGCAGCCTCGAGCCCCTCCATCTTCTTCTAATATGGTTAATTACTAACCTGGTGTAAGAGTTTTAAAGCTGCCCATGGACCTCTGACATGGTTTTACATGCCGTCGAGAAATATTAAAATATCCGTCAGGTATGCCGGCTTCCTCACGATGTTTTCTTTCACCGTTTTTGAAGCACATAAATCCGAACAGTCAGAGGCCCTCCATCATCATTATTATTATTTTATAGTAAACCAATGCTGTTTAAAGGTCCCAACAATAACCTACAGCGATGAAGAGGAATGAGGAAAACGTCGTGAGGAAAATTTTGAGTATTAATATTGATGGCTATAACTGTAGGGGAAGACTAAAGAAAAGATGGATGGAATGTTTGAAAGATGATATGGCTAGAAAGGGGGTGAGCACTGAGATGAGGACTAATAAAGAAGTATGGGGAAGGGGACATGTTGCGTCGACCCCAAATAAATTAGGATAAGTGCAGGAGAATAATGACATACATACATAAATTCATGCTTTCTTCCCATGAGGGTATGAGGGTAAGCAGAAACTACAGAACGCCACCTGCTACGATCCTTACATACGCCTTTTGCCTCGCTTACGTTCATACATCTGGTCCTACACGCACGACGGTTGTGAGTACTACGCACCTGAACTTTCTGAAGAACAATCCCAATAAGGTCACCATGAACCTCTTCACTTACACTTTTCTTGTTTATTATATTAGTAGCGATCCGCCCCTGCTTCACAAGGTTTTTACGACTTGACAAAACATCGAAATTTCTTAATTATCCATATGTTTATTATTATTATTATTTGGACTTTTTTTAAATAAATACTACCGATGTTATTGTCATTTTGATCGTTATTGTAATAATAACTAAGGGTACCTTTGAATTTATGATATTTGACATGAAAAACAAGCAATATACAAATTTAACAAATTGTGATTAAGAACTTTAATAAAGCTTATGTTTTTTATTTAAATCTGGCTCGGGTCGGGCAGTCGATGCAGCGTACCATCGATAGGGTGTACTGTCGATACAGCGTACCATCGATTTTGTGTAACGTCGATATAACGTACTATCGATTTTGTGTACTGTCGATGTGTCGTACCATCGATTTGATACAGAGACCTTTTTTTTTTTTTCTGTAGGACATCTCATAACTGACCTCTGAGATCATGAATATTTAACCGGTCAATCCTGCGGTTACCTTAAGCTGCTAAACTCAAAGCCTCCGGCCAGGGGCATACAAACTAAGCTAAAAAGCTAGGTGAACGCTCGCTAAGGGCACCCCCTGTGGGGTACGAGCCTCGGCTTAGGGCGTCATAGGAGGGAGGACATCAAAGATGGGACGGGCTGGGATACAGAGACTGTGGATATTATGAACCAGACCCAAGTATTACCTTTACATACAATATGGAAAAGAAAACCCTATCCAATCCATGAGGGTGTTGTTAAATATCGTACTGAGAGTCTATTTATGTAGGAACATCGAAAAAAAATCATCTCAATTTCTATAAATTATGTTGAAAACCTCATCAAATCAGGTTGCGTATTTTAGAAGAACGACGTGGACATACAGACAAACGTGAAAAGGGATTTTGTTTTATAATATATATAGATTATACTAGCTGCGCTCCGCGGTTTCACCCGCATAAGTCTCAATCCCATGGGAATATCGGGATAAAAGTATCCTATATCCTAATCCATGTCATGGTCTACCCATGTGCCAAATTTCATCCAAATCTGTCAAGGCGTTTTAGCATGAAAGTGTAACAAACAAATTCACTTTTGCATTTATAATAATAATATAGTTAGGATTAAGTAGGTACCTACCGGTCAGTTTGTAAAGATCAACTAGGTTGAAGGCATCCTGCATTGCTTTTTGGCCTCGCACAGGTCGTATTTTCCTTTTTTTTTTTTGTTTTGTTAGTCTAGAATGCTCCTTTTTTATTTTTGTTAATGTTTGTACCTTTTTTTTTTATTATGTTTTGTATTTCCTGTGCGTGTCCCAAATAAAATATTTTCTTTCTTTCTTTCTTTCTTTCTTTCATTCTACATTATCTTTAGCAATCATTAGCCTGTTATGTTCTCACAGCTGGGAAACAGTCTTATCCAGTTACTGGTTTGCGAAGGTCAAATAGGCAGTCTCCCCATGTAAAAAACTGGTATTCAGCTGTGTCCAGTTAGACTGGAAGCCGACCCAAAAAGAGTTGGGAAAAGGCTAGGCAGATGACGACAGCTGGGAAGCAGTCCTCCTCCAAGTGAGAGGGAGTGGACTGTGATCCACCACGCGGGTCCATTGCGTATTGGTAGATATCACATATCCTCGATTTTTTCGTTCTAGTAGAAAATGCCTTTGTTCCCTCACGATGTTTACCGATTCTAAATACTTGCGGCCGAAATTTTACTGTTCTTGAAGCAATCTCAGCTTTTATTTTACCTCCGCACCCAGCCAGTTTCATCAAAATTGACATTTAGTTGTGTACAGGTTAATGCTTAAAAAATATTTATGCATTTTTTTTTTAAATTACTGGCTCATCTGCCCTTAGCCTAGGTCATCTACAATGTATCAAAATAATCTACTCTTAACAGCTATAACGCTTACCCAAATTTCATCCATAAGTTTCCAGTAAGCGATAACCCTCCCTAACTTACAGTCAGTTCATCTGCAATCTACCGGTAGATTGTTTCACCCTCCTTTTTGATATACAGTGCCCTATATTGCTACGAGATTTCTTTTGATTTATGCCCCTTAAGGAGCGCCTTTGGGGATCTCTTTAAGAAGCCAAAAACCGCTTTCAATTTGAGGTCATGTAAAACCACCTTGGGAGATATTGGTACTTGACAACCTGTAGCAAACTCAAATGTAACAGATGAATTATTTATTATATCTATGTACCGGTATCACTTTGTACACAGATTCATATTTTCCTTCAACTCTCTAATAGATTTCTTTAGATTTCCCAGAAGTAACAATTTGGTTGTACGTCAAAGGTAATTTTTTGAGAATCTGAGAGGAGAAATGTTCTCTGTTACAGAATAAAAGGTCGGCTCCATACAATTAGCAAAAACGCACGCATAGCGAGTGCAAGCGCACTCGCGACTGGCATCCCCCGAGATCGCCACACGTAGCATAGCGGAAGTCCATAACCAACTAGTTTAAAAACAAAATCCCGTGCACACGATTACCACATCTGTTACCGCTCCGATTCTATAGTGGCCGAATGCTGCGAGCAAGAATAGCCCTTTCGGTGATTAGTTATGGCTTCCCGCGACGATACGTACGCGTCTGTGTCTGTGCACCTATTTTTGTTCGTTATGTGGAGCCTGCCTTCTGCAGGGTCCTCTCTATTTTATGCAGAAGCTAAAAGGAATTTTCAAGGTTAAATTTCAAGGTTAATTCATAATCATACTCTTCTCATCCCAATTTATTTGGGGTCGGCGCAACATGTGTCCTTCTTCCATACTTCTCCGTTATTTGTCATCTCGGTAGTCACACCCTTTCTAGCCATACCATCTTTCACATGGTCCATCCATCGTTTCTTTGGTCTTCCCTTACTCTTAAAACTCTCCTCATTAATTTTCAAAACTTCCTTACCACATTTACCTCATTCCTTCGCATCATTATGCCATGCCAACCGATTTCTACCCGTTCGATTCCCAGATTGATCAAAGTACTATTGGGTTTTCCTATATGGAATTTTTCTCTTTTTTTTTGCTCGAATTTGTCGGTAGCAGCCTGAAGTCTAGACTCCAGGCTGCTACCGAAAAATTCGAGCGAGCCTATTACATAAGGGCTTAAACTTAACTGGCAAAATGTGGGTGTACTATAGGTGCACCTCTACCTGACTCTTTGGGAAATACAGGCGTAATGTTATATTACATTAAGATCCCCAGAGACCAAGTAAAATAGTTTAATTTTCAACTTTAGTAAAGTTTCAATTTTCTTATTTATTTTGGGATTGTCGTTAAATGTGGTAAAGCAAATTCGAGGTCGAATATTCAGTATTCTTAGCTGACACTTAACTACCCCTTGGACTCGTCATTGCAAGTATGACTGCTGAGCGTGGTCCTGGACTCGATTCCCAGTTCAGGCAAAGTGTTATTGGATTTTTCCAGTAAAACATTTTCTCCGTGCCTCGAGAGGCACGTTTAGCTGTTGATCCTGCGCTTAATCTCTCTCCGGATTGCTATCCCATCGGTCTATGAGACTGAAGGTAGAAGGAGTGCACCTGTGTCTGCGCAAACATTTGTGCACTATAACCGCTCCATCTCCCCGTAGATGGTTAGTCTCGTAGGTTTGGGCGACTATTCTATCAAAATATCTTTTGGATAGCATTCCTTATAAAACAATTATTATAATCATATGTAGTTCCAACAGTATTTTAAACTTCCCGGAACAGCATACACTGCAACAAAAAATGAATACAAAATCAAACAAGTTTTTCGTAGATTTTCAATGTTTATTCCAACAATGCAAATAAAATTTTAATTTCCGTTGCACATGTTACGATTGTAAAGGAGGGTATTAACACTTTTAACAAATATATTCAAGAGAGAATAAATAAAACAGAGCAAAAAGATAGGATAGCAACGCGGTTCGTGCTCGTTAATATTTTTATAGCTCTCTGTTTTCGGATATTTGAGAGGATTTTAGTTCTTCTTCTTTCTGGTCCTTTGTTACTTAATTAGATCCGCACTCTCAATTGCGCAACACGCGATCAATCATAATCTGAATATTTTTTTAAGGATATTGCTAATCCATTGCTTCAATGTTCGAAAAATTTGTCTGCTCAATAACGTAAATAATGCAATGCATGTTGTTGAACTGTCAAAATGAAACAAATTTTGATTGATCGTGTGTTAGTGTTACGTAAATATGCTGCTGTTCTTTCAGCACGCATTGTAGCTAGTAATCAGCAGATTTATTGTTGGTTCAGCGACCTTCACTCTTCTTTGCTATTTTCTGATTTCCTCATGATAGTCAATCCTGATGTACCTAAATCCTAATCGGGTTTTTGATCTACCTTTCAATACGGACATCTAAAACATATAAAATATTAGTATTTTACATACCAACATTAATTAGGTATGTAAAAATATAAACAGCAAATCTTTATCCAAACATTCAGAATTAATCAGAATAAAACTACTTACTTTTAGTTATAAGTACTTCACATTAGTGGGAAAATAAATAATATGATTACACAAACCACAGTTAAATTACGTTACTTATTAAAATACGTTAAATAGTAGACAGACACAGACACACATATAGTGACCTTATTGGTGATGTTCTTCAGAAATTCCAGGTGCATAGTACTCGCAACCGACGTGCGTGTATGACCAGATGTATGAACGTAAACGAGGCAAAAGGAGTATGTAAGGATCGTAGCAGGTGGCGTTCTGTAGTATCTGCCTACCCCCATGGGAAAAAGGCGTGAGTTTATGTATGTGTGTATGTAGTAGACACACAATAACCGGCTTTTTTCTAACAATTATACACAATCCACTCCGAATTCCTACGGAACGTTAAAAATGCTAAACCCATCAAATATATTTTTTAATTGTTTTTTTTTTTTTCATAAAGCGTGTTTCACTTCACGTACGAAAAACTGATGAAAAATAATACTGACACTCACACAATAAACTATTGAAAAAAATCAGGTGTAGATGTCAATCACCGTGAAAATATTTCGGCAAAATGCTTTGTGTTGAACTAAAAAAAAAATGCCTTTTTTAAAAAGCGCAAAGGCAATTCGTCAAAGCTGAAAGCTTCAAAGGTATGAATGAAAACGACATGTGTGGTGCGGCCTGAAATTATAGGGTGAACAGCCAAATATTTTATACGATACAAAGTTTATAATGAAAATGGTTTCTTAAACAATTTGATGAAAGGTTCACACCGAAAAAGTCATCATCATTCTCCTTGTGGTCGGCACAGCATCTTTTTGTTCCGTATTTCTGTTCTACTTGCCTATTTATTGTGTCAGTAGTCACCGCTTTCTAGCCTTATCATCTTTCACACAGTCCATCCATCGTTTCTTTGGTCTTCTCCTACCTCTTATTGCCATCCACATTCATACTCAAACCTTTTCTCACAACATTTTCCTCATTCCTCCGCATCACATGCCGAATGCAATCATGACAACTGATTTTACACCAAAAAATAGTATTGTAACCTTTTTAGGGTTCCGTACCTCAAACGTAAAAAATGAAACCCTTATAGGATCACTCGTGTGTCTGACTGTCTGTCCGTCTGTCACAGTCATTTTTTTTAATCTAATGGACCGATTGAGTTGAAATTTGGTACACATATGTATTTCCGTGACCCAAACACGAACGTGTAACGTAAATTAAAAAAAATGCATAGAGGGGTCACTTTTGGGGGGCAAACAAGAAAATAAAAATAAAAGTTTTGCAAACTGTACTGTGTGACATATCAAATGAAAGGGCTTATTGTGAGGATCTTAAGTGTATTTATTGTTACAATTTTAAAATAAATAATTTTAAGAGATATTTAAGAAAATTGATGAAAATTGACCATTCCCCCCTTATCTGAGAAACTACTGAATCTAAAATTTTGAAAAAAATACAGAGAATTGTTCTTCACTCATAGATTACAGGAAAACCTATAAGAAGTCTGAGGTCTTAAAATAACATGGTAAATCTATCAATATTGTGCACAAAAACTTATATTTGTGGTTGGAATGTATGGGAGATCATGTATTTCAACTACAATGTTAAGTTTGTATTTGGAATAAATTCGTCCCAACTACGGAACCCTTAATTGTGCGTAGTCCACACTTGGCTGGTTTTTTTTTTAGGTAAAGTACCTATTGGTGCGTATCATTGGAAAATCAGAATTCTCTCCAAATAAAATAAATATGTAGATGACCAAATAAAAATATAGTTTTTTTTTTAAATTTATTTAAGGCAAATAAAGTTCCAAGACCGTTACTATTTTCTGAACAGAATTTAAAAAAAGAAGAATCTGAAACAAATGAATACAGTCATAAATATCTCCAGAATAAAGTTTTAATCCGATGCATTAGAATCGAAACATAAGGCTTAGGAATCAAAATTATATTCTTCAATCTTGTGTAGATAACCATCCAGTACATATCGAGACCCCTCCGTGTCTAGGAAAGCACGTTAAGCCATTGGTCCCGGCTGTCATTCGTAGATCTTTGACATTCGTCACGGGTAGTCAGAAACCCAAAAGTCTAACAACAAGTCCTACCAAGGGGCCTCGTGTTACTCAGTAACTGAATTGTCAAATACTGATATGATATGACGCTCCATGTAAAATACTGATATTCAGCTGCATCCGGTTAGACTGGAAGCCGATCCTAACATAGTTGGGAAAGGCTAGGCCGAATTATCCTTCAATCGGACACTTTAAAAAGATTTACCTACAGCCACAGTATAAATAATTAACAGTATTATATCTTCATAGCAAACGACCGAAACGACGTGCTTTGCTTCGACGAAATTTCAGTGTATATGTACGCACCAGTATCGAGTGCGCGGCAGTTACGCACGAACGCAGAAGGTTTATCTACCGAGCGGCCGTAGGTAATCATTTCAAGGTTACTGCCGAGATATAATACTGTTACTTATCTATACTGTGCTACAGCTTATGTGTACGATATATCCTAAGTAATCTACAGAAAGAGATTACATGACCAATAATCAAACAAATGCTCAACACCACCACAGCCTAACAATAAAAACTATTTAACCAGATCATCAACACGCAGTTGGACCGCTTTCCTCTTCATCTTACAAAGTAGGATAATCCACCGATATAAAACTTATTAAACCAACCACCGCCGTATATTTTCATCTGGCATAATAAAATTTGCATACTGAATGCAGCTCACACAGCCAGCGGATTTCCACGTCACATCGTCTATATTTTGTTAGGAACATTGCAAATTTTGTTGATTTATATCAGGAAAAACTAAAGTTTGGTAGCATTTGTGTTTGTAGGAAGTAATTAAATGTGGTTGTATTCATTATTAATGTTTTGGTGGCAAGACCCCTTTTTTTTCAGTATTTATTATTAAACCTACCTATTCGGAGATTAAGTCACTTACGCCTTTTTTAGTGTTCAGTACCACAAAAGGAAAAAACGGAAACCTTATAGGATCACTCATGTCTGTCTGTCTGTCGGTCTGTCACTGCCAATTTGCTCCGAATCTAATGGACCGATTAAGTTAAAATTTGGCACACATATGTATTTGTGTAACCCAAACACGAACGTGTAACGTAAATAAATGAATTTTGAATATAGGGGTCACTTTCAGGGGGAAATAAAGAAAATGATTAAAATAAGTTTTGCTAACAGTACCGTCATATCAAATGAAAGGGTTTGTTGCGAGGATCCTAAACATATTTTTATATAATTTTTAAATAAACACGTTTAAAGATATCTAACCATACCTCTGAAAGTACTGAACCATAAAATTTGAAAAAATACATAGTATGGCTCTTTACAGGAAAACCTATAAGAAGTCTATGGTCTTAAAATGACATGGTAAATTTCTCAATATTGTGCGCAAAAACTTACATTCGCAGTTGAAATGTATGGGAGAACATGTCTTTCTACAATGTTCTACAATGTTAACTACAATGTTAAGTTTGTTCTTGGGATAAATAAATTCATATCAACTACGGAATCCTTCATTATGCATAGTCCGACACGCACCTTGACGGTTTTTTTTATGAAGTTAACCAGAAACCACTGAAACGCTTTGTGCTATGATCCTAACATACTCTGCTGCCTACTGCTTTTCTGATTACTCTTATTGCACGTGTTTCTGTGACAAATAAACTTATTGTTCTTTCTTATTTCTATCTTCAGATGCAGCTTTCGGTCCTTTAGTCCAAAACGTAAGTTTATCCCCATCCCTATTTTCTCCCTCCAATCAATATAAATAGTTGTCTATAAATCCCAAAGTAACACATCATCCCTCAACTTTTCAACAAAAGTTGACTACTTCATCAAATCGCAGTGCCAAAATAACTCATATATCCCTTCAAACTAATAGTTTTATGTCCAAATCGAACATCCTCTAGATTGATGCCACATCATCCCTACATACATCACAGAGTATACGCCATTTGTTATAATTCCTTATACAGGCTGTAGATAACTTAAGGGAAATATTTAACTGATCCTCTAAAAACTTTTTGCGCTTTTAATTCTATTCACTTTTTTTAAATTAATCAACCTCATAAACATTTTGCAACTTTCAATATTTTTCTCTCAGCATATTAATATCATCAAATTGGTCGCAATAACTAAGCTAGGACACCCCGACAAAATGGGTCAGGTTAGGTTAGAACTGAGATAGCGCGCGAGCCGAGCGAAAGAAACGAGCGGTTCCGCGGTAGCGTCGGGCGAACGCTACATTCAAGATGGCCGCAGATATTTGGCTGTTTAATATTTTTTGGTCCCCATAATGGATAAAATTTAAGGTTCACAAAAAGAGTCGCAATCAGTATAATTATATGTGTTCAATCATATTTTTAGGACCGTAAAATCGGAATTATTAGAGATTCGATAATACATGCCATAATTTAATAATTCCGAATACCCGAAGAAAATGTTTGACTTTTTTATTGGATAGTGATTGATTGCGTTAGATTAATACGTGACAAGATAAGACCTAATATTTGGCACGATAAAACTGTCTTTTGAATAAAATTGAAGAGCCTACTTTGTAGAAGTCGTTTGTCTCCTAACACTCTTAAGTGAAGGATGTGAATGAACGATGTGTTTTAACGGCTTTGCAAGCATCATAAAGTTTTTTTTTTTTTTTTTTTTTTTTTAATAGAACGTTGCCCCACACTAGGAATTTCTCCTGTATTGTGGGTGCGTTTACAAACATTTAAACTCACATACACATACAGCCAGACCCGGAACAAATACTTGTAGGTCATACAAATATTTGTTCCGTGCGAGAATCGAACCCGCGACACGCAGCGCAGCAGTCAATCGCTTAACCACTGCGCCAACCGTGCCGTCACCAGTCATAAAGGACCAGGGTATTTTAAACTTTAGGGTGGTCTTCAGGACCAAAAAATACAAGACCAAAAACTGATGGCTAGAGTGAAAAAATTGGTCGGAATTCCCAAAACCACAGAATACATAATAGTAAAAGTACAGAAGATTCCCTGCGCAAGATCATTTATATAAGTAACGACTCTTGCTGCGACGCAATAAAGTGCAATTTAGGTCGCACAGTGCTAATTACCTACAGTTATATTAAAGTAGAAGTAGCCTCTCTTTCTGTCGCGTAACTCATATCTTCTGACTACGTTACGGAGGTCTATGTCCAGCACTGGACGTCTTTCGGCTGAAATTATGATGATGACGTTATGCTCACTAAATTGGCCCGACAAGTCGAGTCCGCCGCGTACACAGGTACCCGGCGGACTCGACTTGTAGCTACAAAGCTACATACCTAAAATGCGGAGTACGCTTGGCCTGTCAAAACTACAAATTAATCGCCGCCCATTATACACTAGTTTAATAAATGTTTGTCTTTTCTATGTTACGTGGTGTATAATAAAGTGTTTTATAAACAAATAAAATAAATATAAAAGACAAGATAAAGCAAGATATCCAACCTAATTAGTGATGTTCTTCAGAAAGGTGAGATGCATAGTATTCGCAACCGGCGTGCGTGTAAGACCAGAAGTATGAATGTAAACGAAGCAAATGGAGTATGTAAGGATCGTAGCAGGTGGCGTTCTATAGCTTCTGCCTACCCCCATGGAAAGAAGGCGTGAGTATAAGTATGTATGCATGTATGTCCAAGCTACATAACGCAAAGTGAGAAATAAATCGGCGGCCTAAATGATGACGAGGCATTTTCACAGAAAGTACTAACTTACACACGGAAACCACGAACCCTATAAAAAGAATTTCAATCCCGACGCATAACACACGAACACAATAGCTCGTCTCCCTACAAGCAATTCAATCTACACGTATTTACGATTCTGTTTACTTCACAAAGAATAACACGCTCGTGTCAATAACCTGCAAAATATTCTATTCCGTAGCAGACTACTTGAGTGAAGGGAATGCGTTATCACGCAGTACTGTTAAGATTATGAGTTTCAGTGCTTTCTTCAGACTAGAGTTTTGTTTTATGTATTTCTTCAGTTTGGCGTTTAGCACCCCTGATTCTTCTTCTTTAGTCTGTTAGTCTTGGCTCCTTATGAGGCCTGGTCCTTATGCTGGAAAAGGACCAGTCCAAGAAATTGCAAATAAATCAAATTAGTTTGTTACGACTTTTTTTCTGTGTGACGTGAAATGAAACGAAATGAAATTAATTTTCCAGAATATAGGTACATACATAATAACATAGTAAATAATTTTAGTCTCACTATATTCGACTCGTGCAAGTCGAGCAAATATTTCTAGAACATGCATAACAATATCATGAAATTATATCAATGTCATTAGTCATACACATCATAATCATGATAAAATTTACAGTTTTTCTTCGTTAATATTAATTAGGGACATTAACATTATAAAACATATTAAATAAGTTTATTAGATTATATCTCACAGTCAAGGCAGTTCATCAATTTATTATTAGATTTATAAATAATGTAAAAACGTGTTTCCTATCGGACTTTGCTGAGAAGAAACACTGAAACAAACTTAAAGGTCACAGTATCTAAAATCCTGACATGATCTTGTCATGTGAGGACCATGACGACGATCAATTTGTTATTTTTTTTGAGTTCTAGAAAGCAAGGTAAAAATCAGGGGGCTTAATCTGTAAACACGAAACCCGTAGTTTCGGCCGAAGTTACGGGCGTACTAAATACGTATGACTGGTGGACATGAGATTAGTTCGGGGCCTGAACTAAGAATTACTGACACCACGATTTGACAGTTGTTCCTAATCCCGATGTAGGTATTTTTCCCTGTTCGAAAATTTTGAAGTGAAAACTTCGTTAGGCGTGTTGGGCATTTTTGAGATGGGACTAAACCATTGATTTTGCGACACTGTAACGACACCAGGTTTTGACCATTAAAAATACATCAACGCGTTGATTACCTCGGAGCCGATTTTTTTTTCAAGTTTTCACTTCTATCAGCACTTCCGGAGTGCCACTGTTTTTTTTAATTTTATTTGTAACTTATTTTGACGGATCAATTAATTCGGACGGGCAGTATCTTCGTTGAAAGACTTAGAGATAGATCCACTGTTTCAGACATCGTTTCGTCTCGTCGTCTTTTCGTTAGGAAAACATTAGTTACATAAACCAAATACTATTAACTTAAGCAACAAATAAATGTGTCCACGACTTGTTTCCTTAGCAAGCATAGTATTTTACCGTTAAATAAAGTAATACAACCCAAATATGTTTTCCCGAACACCCTGTACGCGCGGCTATAGTTAATAGAGTATAGTGCTCGACAGGGTAGCGTCAGCAATAATGCAATACATAAGTCTCCCTGCCGTAAACAAGCGCGCCCATCAATAATACCATAAATACTTACTAGCTTTTACCGGGAAATGCTGGTTGCGAATGTGCGTTGTCGCTGGTTAATGTGGGGAATGATCAATGGAATTTTGTGTGGGTATATAATTTTTTAAGTTAAATGCAGCGAAATTTATGGAGTAGTGGTTAGTCTAGGAGCAATTCCCATACTTTTAAACACTTTCACATTCTAATTTAAGTATAAATCTCTCATAACACATCCATTTTACCTACACTTTTGTTAAATTTTTGACATTGGTTGTCACTGAAATGTCACGACTCAGTGATATGACACATCTCGGTGACAAAAAATCAATAGTGACCAAAAACCAATCGGTTGATTTTTGGGCACTTTTTATCTCGAATAGATTTTGGACGTTTTTAGTTACGGAAATTGGTCTTCTAGACCTTTTAATACATTATGCAAAAAAAAAAACGTGAGAAAATTTAAAAATCTACTTAGGAAATATTTTTTGAAATCCATATTTTCGGGATATAAAAACCGGATGCAACTTTTCGGTATCCAAATAATAATCAAAAGCTTTAAGGCTACACGAAATCAAAGAATATCAACCCCTAAACGTTTACACCCAAACCATCACAATTTCAATATAAGTATATCCGCGAACAATGACTGACAAGTGCCGTTCAATCGCGCGCAAAAGTGACAAGCCGCGGCCGGTATAGTCGAGCACGAAATCGCTTTTGTAACCGACGCGTAAACACGCGCTGACATATTGGTAGTATTTGAAATTCGAACCTATTGAAACTACCGACCGTTTGCTTCAAAGGTGCCTTTTTAGGGTTTCGTACCCAAAGGGCGCCAGTCGGACCCTATTAGTTTTTTGCCCGTTCATAGGAAAATACTACGCTTTGGAATGGGCAACTAGCTTCATCTTTCGGACTTGCCGACCCCTTGACAATGCAAAAGTGCCTGTAATTAGTTTATTTCAAATAATATTATCTTTGATTACAAAGGCTCCGCTGTCTGTCCGTCCGTCCGTCCATCTGTCACGGGTCATCTTTTGAACCGTAATAGGTAGACACTTGAGATTTTCACAAAGTACTACTTTGGCTGATATAACAAAAAAAAACTCCAGGTTCCGAAATATACTATAAATTAACGTGTTTGTTATTACTAAAGTATATATTTTTTTTAAATGTGTTATTGTATGGTGGTACGAAACCCTTCGTGTGCGAGTTCAACTTGCAATTGGCCGCTTTTTTCAACGATAAAAAATGTTATCCGGTACATTTTAGATGAGTATTTATTTCTACGTCTTTGTGTTGTGGCTCTGTTGGAGCTTTTGTGTGGCACCCACACAAAGGTTTGTAGTATTCATAGTAATATAGAAAATTCATGAGAGTTTATTGTCTCGGTTTTTTCTACAACGGTAAATACACTTAAAGGAGATGAGAAAAGGTGGGCCCAAATGTAATAAGTTGAAATATGATCTAAAAAAATTGTCATATTCTTTGACATTATTTTTTTTCAGCTCTATTCTCAATCTGGAAGCGGAGAAATATGATAAAGATGGCTTTCGTGAGATTATCGATTAATTAAGTAATTGATTACACAAACAAAGGAAAATCTTCGGACTAGGTAGCACTTGGTAATTAACTCAAATTAATTAAATGCATACTTATATACAATATAGTGCATTTAATTACATTTTCATATTAATGAAAAACATCGATTAATGACTGAAACACCAAAATAATAATTATCGATTTCAAATCGATTAAAATCAGTCTTATATTTTTAGTCCATGTCACTGGCAGGGCATGTTCTGCACGCGTAGCATGACCACCGTAGAAACGGGTTTTGTCGACGGAAGAATAGACAAAAATGACGTTCCGTGAAGACAGTCGGAGGGCAACAAAGTAGAAAGACTCAACTGCACTTTTTACGAAATTCACTCTTTTACGTAATTCGACTCAAAATTCTTTGTTTTGTCATAGGATTTGTTTCTGTTTAATTCTCATTTTAACTGATATTAAGTTACGTCAACTACAACAAAAAAATGTCAAAGTGTCGAAGTACCGAATTTTGGAACAAAAAAATATTACAGTAACATTGGCTTCAATCATTTCCTTGGTAATGCCCTATTAACTAAATGATAAAAAAAATAGGAATAGCTTTGTTCTTCTATTAATTAAAAACGCTCTCCTGTAAAATCATGATTTTGTAGATAGCCGTTTATATTTTATGACCGTCGAGTAAAAAGTTTTCTGTCTTTAACATGGCGATTACAAAATCAAATTGTCTTCACTAGCGTCTTAGTGATTTTGACAGTTTGGGATAGAAAACTTTCTTCTGAAATAGTCTACATGTAAAAGGACCTAGACAAAGATCGGTAGAAACGAAAGACAAAATGACAGATTGTAGAATGATTCTACGGGTCAAAAATGGAGAAACGAAATGTCACTTTGTATAGAAAGAGCTGTGTCTATTCTTCGTAGAAATAGAAAACGCCATGCTACGCGTGCTGTACTGGCATGAGCCGACTGACATTGACACCAGACAGTAGTGGTGGGTCGTTGTCGAATTTTTAACGGATGAAACCGTTTTCCCGACGACGAATACGGTTGCAGAAAATTGTGCGTTTTGCGAATTTGATCCTTATTCCTACTAGAAATTGTTCAACTGACAGGTGTCAGGAACGCATTCTCTCTACGGCCGGACTGTAATAACCTAAGTCTTTAAAAGTAGACGCCTTAAAGAAGATAATAGTAGTAAATTTTCTGAGAACAGCTGTTTTCTGAAAACCTGCCAGTCGTACCAAGGGATATCGTGTTACCCAGTAACTGGGTTATGGAGGTCAGATAGGAAGTCACTCCATATAAAATACTATTTTTCAGCTCCATCCACCAGAACCGATCCCCAGCTACATCTGCTAAGACTAGAAGCCACCTTCAACAAGTTAGGCAGATGACCATGATAACTATATCTACTCGACCAGACTGATAAATTGGAATTCGCTAGCGTACTAATGAAACCTATTTCGAGTAAACATCCCCTAAAAACAAAATCCAATTAAACAACTCGACTAATTAACTCCAATGACCGAACGTTCTCTAAAATTAAACGCCGAACACCAACAAAAACCGGTTTGTCTATTAGCCTAGCGTTTACAGAAACCGGATTGAACTGGTTCCATCCTGTTTGCGAAAGTGGTAATTACCGGTTCAATTTACGTGAATGCTTTACATAGTGCGGTCAGGCACTTGGTTTTAGAAGTATGTATCAGTCCTTTACAGGTAATTAGAAAACGACTCTCTGTTTGGCTATGGAATTTGAAAATGGAATGGTAGCCATTTTGTACTCTTAGAAATGATGCAGCTTTTAGTTGGGTTAGCTTTTGAGAGAATTTAATTTATAGAGAGTTTGTATAGTCAGCCTCGTAATAGCTTTATTAAAATTGACAACAACACTCACAAAACTTAAACTTATCTAAGATTGAAGTTATCTTACTGTCACATAGATAAATAGAAACAGTGGTAGCCCCGACTTACGAGTTGTGGATCGTGGGTTCCAACCCAGACAGGCGCTTTATTTTGTGTAAATAATTTCATCACCACTGCTCTCAAAACGGTGAAGGAAAACATCGTGAGGAAACCGGCATGTCGTAGAACCAAAAAGTCGAAGACATGTGATATCTACCAACCCGCACAGGGCCCGCGTGGTGGATTACAGCCCACTCGATCTCGAAGAGAAGAGGCCTGTGTCCCAGCAGTGGGAACATTATAGGCTGATTATCATTAATATTATGAAACCGTGCAAGTGATATTCATTCTTTTACAATTTTATTTCAGGAACAATTGTTACCATGTAAAATCATCAAAATATACCAGTGTTTTATGTATCTACACATTGACATTGTTGAAAATTATATTGAAAATAACATGATCACTTTGTAAAGTATTATATTATTTTAGTTATTGTGAATGTGAGGACTATGTGGATATTATTATTAATTTTATTTATTTTCTAGTTTTAATGATGGTCTGGCAGTTTGAGTAGTTTATGCGGCCTACACAAATGTCCTTTCTTTGGTATTGTTCGTCGAGTTGAGCTCCACAATTACTAACAAATGCTTGCACTGACTGGACAGGTCCACTCAAATCTGTGTGGTTCTTTCTTCAAAAGACCATTTCAGACACTAATCTACATGGTCCTCATATGGCCTAACATATTTTTGATATGTCTGGACTTTAAAAGAGACTGCGACCTCTAAGTTTGTTTCGGTCTTTCTTCTCAGAATAGTCAGCTAGGAAACGCCGAACTCATCTAGCTTATTTTTTTTTAATTTGACTTGTAAAATAGATTCGGATATCCTATTTACAGAATAAACAATGTCATTTCATTTCGTTTCAATTTCTTTCAACTTAAATGCTTGTCACATAATTTTAACAGAAGCAGTTTGTTAGACCTACCAAATTTTGGAAACGACTATCGTCCGTCGTATGAAGCCTGCTTTTGTTTTTAAAGAAGAAATTCCATACAATAAATGTGAGATTTGATCCTTAAGTCTTCTAAATTAAAATTGGTAGAGCTACACGCTCAAGGGATACGCGTCTCACGACAGTGACTGCGGAGAAAACAAATGAAAGAAATTGTTTAGAGTATACCAAGAATGAGACTTTGGGTGCGACGGATGGAAACAGCGCGCACGTGTCGCTTACGCAAGTCGCATTGCTTGTGGCCGTGAACGGGCCCTTACATGGGAACAATAACCAACGCAGATAAATCGTAAGCTTGCGAAAATACCTTTCCCTACTATGATATTACAGCAAACACCGGATATGTAGTTAACCTCTACCGAAACATTATATTGACCGGTCAGGGAAAAATATCCTGACGTTTTGTTGGCATCAGGATAACATTCATCAGCCGTCAAAAAACACGTCAAACACACGCTGTTTGTCCCTTTATTACTCTGTCGAATATTGCCGGCAGTGTCAACAATATAAACCTTACCAAACCAACGCAATGCTGACAAAGTTACACCGTAATGACGACAGCCTTTCCATGACAAATTACTACCAACATTACGGACCCAAACAAACAATGCTACCAACTGATATGTCTCCAAGAAGTTTTTATTTTATTTATATTCCAAAGCGTACCGTATACTAACAGCCCCGAATAAATATACAAGCTGTGCGCACAGTATATCAAAGAAAACGTGGTTTTAAGCAAAATACTCATATTACTTCTACCTGAACTTTCAGCAATTTCCTTACCCCTGGCTTTCTTCATTATGGAAGTTCGTGAAATGTTTGTTCCCCTTATTGTTTAAATATAATTCATTTGGATGATTAAAATTTTGTTTCAGTTTATTTATTTTGCGAATGTGATGTTAACTTTGCTTTGGCTCGCCTGTTATTTTAATGAGTGCTCGCGTAACAATGTTATATCACAATTTACTTCTGACTCGACATTGTTGTCAGTGATAGCAGTATTAAGCCATTTTGCTAGCTTTTGCATGTGAATTAATTTCCGAGTTTCTGGTTTTCAAATTCATATGTTTCTGATTTTTATTTAAAGTGCAAGCACTACTGAATGACATGTGTATCTATATATATATATTATAAATTTTTATATTCACTTTTCGTGTCTGTCTGTATGACCGCGTTGTTCTAATAAACTGCGCAACAGATTTTTTAAATTATTTTGGGAGGGACAAGGAGGGGCGGGTCGTTAGTTTTCAATAAAACTATGCGAAAATTCTTACAGGTTGTGGCGTTGGCGAAACAGTATTTATACCTCGTATACTACTAATTCCTCACAATTACTAGTTTAAGCGCGTGCAGTTCCCTGTGAGCGTATGCTTTGCGATCAACAAGCCACAGGGGCCAACACCGAAGGCTGCGGGTGTTGACTGAGGTCAACACCCGCAGCCTTCGGTGTTGGCCCCTGTGGCTTGTTGACGGACAAGCTGCTTCTCACACACTGTACGTCGCTTGTTCCGTAATCAACATTCCTGGCTCTCTGTATATTTTGGCTGCTGAGAAAAAAACTACAAACAGAGTATACAGCAGCTAGTTTTCAATAAAATACTTAGTTTTCAGAACTTTCCATCCTCTTCTATTTACCTACATGGACAATTTTAATTACTTAAAATATAATTCGAAATAATGAATCATAATAAGTAAATAACAGCTTTTCTAAAAATATCAATATTATAAAAGTTTGTCAATGATACAGACATCATTCCGTTCCAATTAACTGTATAGACAAATGCTCACATTAAAACAAAAATAGGTCAACATCATAAGGATTTCATTGTAAATACAGATTCCTACCGATACAGCCATCATTATGTCGTCATCAATCAATCACTTATTAATTATTGACCAATTAAGACTGACTAATGACCATACTAATGACTGTTACGCATTAGGGCAAGCTTGTGTTCAGTATTGCACTGAATTAGTTTCAAAAGACAAGAAAAAGACCTTATTGAACTGAACATAGGCAGAACAAAATATTTACCATTAAGTACACATATATCTAAGGAACAGTAATTTAGTGCTCCTGGAATAGTGGTCTCATAAATGAAACCTCCTGCTTACCTTCAAACAACACATAATCCGCCCCATTAGATCACCCCAAGATACGAGAACAACATAATTATGTAGGTATAATATACAACATATTTGTGTAAGAGCATCAGCAAACACTCACTCAAGTATTTAGAAGGGCTCTTAGCCTAGATCTACAGTCTTCCTCTAAAACTAGCCCTTCCGTTCTCAGTAAACGGCAAACTTTGTGAATTGTCAAACAGTCATCATTGTCCCAAAATTGCGTTGAACAAGTCCTTAATTGTGAATTTGCCTCCACCCCGTCCTTTCAAGATAAAACTGTTTGAGCCACGACCATTTTGTTAATGAAAAATGTTTTTTGAAGTTCTAAAAGTGAGATAAGGTCCGCGTTAGCTTCTAGTTTACATATTCAGGAGATCAAGCCATTAATTAAGCATTTTAATTGTAGTTCGTCCGGATGAAACTTTGCTAAGCGTGTCAAGTTAGGGTGCTCACTTCTGTTATATCTTTTTGGGTATTCAGGGAGATCTCAACAAAGCCTTTACGCTTTGTTGAGATCTTCCTGAAGTCCATCAAACAAACTGTTTTAATAAAGGAAAGGTAATTGAAACAAAAATCTAAATAGTTTTTTTCTCAAACATGGTTGGTAATTCCAACATTATTGTGACAACCTTCATATCTGACGTGTTATTTAAAAATGGAACTAACTTTTTACTTCGAGCCATGGCAACCAAGGAGGAAATTTTCAAAGATTTTATTTAAATTTCGAACTGGCTTAGCAAATAGAGCTGTTGATAGTAAAGAAGAAACAAATGAACCTAAAGGCTCGTGAAAAATTTACTTTGTTCGTCTTTGATTCTCTTATAATTAATTTACTTCATTGTGAAAAGTACTATACAAGCCTTGGCCGCAACCAGGCATTGATGGACTCACGTATGTGTGCCGAGGCGAATCCATCAATGCCCTAATTGCTGGCCGGGACAGTCATGTAATATATTATTACTTCTAGGCACTCTTTCTTTGTTATTTCAAGGTTAAGTAAAACAGGTTTTCCTTTATCATCATCGTAATTTTTTGCAAATGCTACTGCCTTAGATCTTTTGACTCAACTTTTTTGAAAACTGTTTTACTAACAATCTCAAAAGACCATTTTAGACACCAACCTACATGGTCCCAAATGATCTGACCAAAATTACTTCCATATTTTTGAAATTGATGAATTTTATTTTTTTAAGGGACGAAACCTGAAATCGCTATAAAAAATCAACTGTTCCTTACATTTATGTTCGCATAACTTGTCAAAACGCAGGGATCAGTTGATTCTTTTTTCGCGGTTTGATGTTTTGTCCTATTAATAGTAAAAGTTATTAATAATGATGAGTATAATGACCCCTTAACAGGTTTTCAATTTTAGCATATACACCTTGTATAGGTTACGCCAACCTCATCTAGTTTTTTAAAATATGATTGTAGTGTAAAAGTGTCTGTACTAACCTACTCACAAGAATAAAATCATTTATCAATTGCTATAATTAAATTTGGCCTGTCATCACTTTTACCAAAGTCAAAGTCAAATCATTCATTTCAAATAGAACGTCAAAATTTACAAAAAAATATAGAACTGATTCTAGTTGCCTCCAAAAGGTAGTTTTCATATAGAGAAGAATGGGCAAGAAACCACCGTTCTTTAAATGTTTTACAATATTTGTTAAATAATTATATGTGAAGACAAAATTACACCAAGAAATTTTTTTGTATACACAATAGGTACAAAGAATTAAAAATGAAGCAACGACAGATAAATTAATTATGTGATAGACACCATGGTGCTCACATATTTACAAACATTGTGAAAGTAGACGATTTTCCTAAAATTTTACAGTTAATAAGTCAGTGTGTGGGGAAGTAATCACAGTACCTTCTTCCCCCACAATGTCCCTCTTCCTCAAACCAATTGTGACCACCTTCACCATAATATACCCCAATCATTTAGATAGCAAAAGTAAATCCGATATTGTTACTTAACGATTCACATTTAAGGGCTCAAGAACATTATGAACAAGATTTGAATATTTTAATGGCATCAGATTTATCTAGCTTAAAATTTAATTTAAGAGGATTTAGAGCGGCTTACGGCTTACAATAACATACAGGACTTACTGTCGTCGTGTTTATCCATCGATATATTACGTTGGAAGTGTGCTTTAAAGCTTTTTATGTCAATACTAGTTATAATTTAAGGCTATTTTGTTGAGAACACTATATTTTTATTTTATTTTTAAAAGGATGTTCATGAAAACACTACAACAACATAAGGATTTTTTCAGAAATCTGCGGCATTAAAAACAAGTTTCAAGTGACTAGTGGTCAAGGTTCTCTATGCTTGGGAGTAACTACTGTTTTCTGTATCATACACAAAGAAAACCAAAGAAACGATGAATGGACTGTGTGAAAGATGATAATTATGGCTGGAAAGGTGACTACTAAAATGATGACCGATACAGAAGTATGGAAGCAGAAGACACGCTGGAATGAAGATGACTCATCATAGTCAAAAGGTTGCGTGTTCAGATCACGTCTGAGTCACCAGTATAGAGGCATGAGGAACGGGGTGTAAAGTGCACTCATCCTCTATACAATATGTAAAAAAAATTGCCCGATCCAAAAGGGGTAAATTCAAATTCAAATCTTTATTGCATATCACATGTTTACGAGGTGTTAATAATAATGATAAAGTTCACATGGATCCCATCGGGCACAATAATTACATAAAATATGAGCATGATTCAAAATAAATGCAGTAAATAGAAATTGAAAATAGTTATTATTTAAAAATCAAATAAAATTACATTACATGATATCCACATTTAAATTTGTGATATACGTCTTTGCAAAATTTACCTCTAGCTCATGGATACTGCAATAAAATTACCTAAAAGTAATAAAAACATTATTATTATTGAAAATAAAAAGTTATTGCTATTTAAAAATCACATTTTTAGTACCAAAAATACTCCAAATCCATAAAAATTTGCAAATTTTCATCAAGGATCATATGTAATGACTTGTAGACACCCGCTAAACGATGGCCGCCTGCGCCCCATGTCATAGCCCGGTAAAATTCCGAAATGACAAAAAAAAAATTTTTTTTTTTTTCTTTTTTTTGGAAATTACCACATAAATAGACTCTCAGTGTGAAAAAAATCCATCCGTGAGACACCCTCGTGGATCGGACAGGGCTTTTTTTACATGTTGTATAAAAGGAGGATCCTCTGACCAGTCGGGTGTAGTGTCTGGTGGGCAACTGCCCGACGATTGATGTCGGGAGGCATGGGGCGATGTAGATGCTGCCACATAGTTAAGTCAATGGTCGAAATTACCAACTACGAAAACATTGATTGTCACATTCCAAGTAATGACCTTCTAAGACATCTAAATACTTATTTTAAATGATTTCTACATTTGTTAGAAATGGTGTTAAGGTGTCAATCCTACAATAATACAACTAGCTACTACTTTTTAAGCTGCGTTCTTATATCGTCGAGAGATGTTATTTTCTCTTGCGATGAAACCTTGTTTTGAGTTTCGTTTTAAGCGTGAGTTAAGTTATAGTTTCGTAGTTTTGGTTACTTTACAGTGACTCAAATTATTTATTTATAGTTTCTGTTTCACTATATTTATTTCGTTAGTGTATTTCAAACCCTGAATTAACTTTTTCTCTTTAAAACTTCTCTGTTAAATTCAAGAATCACACTTTGCATACAAAAATGTTAAGAGCAGGCACTCCAAAGACCACCGTCCGATAAGGACCAGGCCCGGGTCGACGGCGCGTTGTGTTCCACGCGCGCCTCAAAGAGATGTCAGCAGATTTGAAGGGGTCCACTAGGGCCGATGCCTGCCGGGGTTGCGAAGAAAACCGAAAGGGAGATCGTGGCCCCCGGCAACAGGGCAACCGAAGGAACACGGGTGGGTTTTAGTCAGTAAGAGTCTGACACGCCCTCCCGCTCCGCCCAGAGCGGGAGAAGTTATTTGATGATTTCCCACCATCAAAAAAAAAAAAAAAAAAAGGCACTCCAAAGACAATTTGTTAAAATGTGCTAAACGCTAACACATCAGTAATAACGTTGACTATCGCGTGCGCTCTTTGGTCGTTTTCGAACACGGAACTAAATGTCGTAAGTCTCAATTCTTATTTCGTTTATTTCTATAGTAATCATTGATCCTATATCTGGATAATAAACTATATTTTCTTATTGTCAATAATTATTGTAGACATAGAATCCGAGAAATCTTGTTTTTTTTTTTTTTTTTTTTTCAAATAATCTTAAGAAGACTTTTCAAATAAAGAATGAATCGATCAAAAATATTTCAATAATGTAACTGGATATGATGATATTAATGGAAAGAAAAAGATCCAATAAATCATATACTAATGAAAAAAGTTGCATTTTTCAGGATATTAATGCAAATTAACATACAATTCAGGGTGCCTCCTCTTAACCACTCTTGCTGATAAATTGGGTTTTAAAAATAAATATGTTAACGTTCAGTTACTAGAACAATCCGCTTTTAATAATCACTCAACGAGTACTTCATCCCACTCACGTACCCAAAGTATTCATTTATCATCGGAACAAATAAATATTTATATAATTGATTCCCATAGTGATGCATCCAGTCATCCACTTTAGTTAACTTTTATATTCAACCAAAAGTTTTACTTCGTGTTATCTTTATCCGGCGTTTAGCAATGCGGCGAAACCAAAAAAGGAGGGTTATGTATTTGACCTGTATGTATGTATGTTTCTATGTTCTCTTGTAACTACTATACGGCTGGACCTATTTTGATGAATGATTTGTTGTTACATTTGTCTTTATTGCGCGAATGTCAGTGGGTATATTAAAATGAATTTAATTTATCAATGAGTTTTTGGCGCCAAAATGTATATTTTCAACAAAATAATCTCCCTACCCTATCGAGTGGAGTATCAAAATGAAGAGTTTTGAAAGGTGATTAGAAAATAAATTATATTTTAAAATGAAGTTTGTAATGAGAAATGATAAAATACTAAAATGCTGAAAATTAAAAAAAAGAAAATTTAATTTTTTTTTTTTTTTTGTATATTTGTTTGAACGCGCTAATATGTGGAAGTTTTGACATTCGATAGTCCAATTATTGAGGAAGGTTATAGGCTATTTCACATCACGCTACGCTGCATGTAGTTAGACTGGAAGCCGACCCCGACATAGTTCGGAAAAGGTAAGGCAGTTTTTTTTTTATGCTCTCCAACAAAAAATACATTAATAAACCTATTATCAAATGTCACGTTTTTATGAAAAAGTCATTCAGTGGAATAAATCTAACTTAGAGAGACGTCCTCCTCAATGACCACCTAAAGAGTTGTACTCCTTCTCTTATAATCATTACAAAGAATAACTATCATTAAAAGATGACCTCATCATTGATGACAATGAGCAACAAAACTATGAAATAAGAGAAATCTTAACCGCTAGAGCTTCGAGTATGAACACGAAATCTTTACAAAAGATCTCACATAAATTGCAGTGTCCGAGATGAGGAGCTTGGCACTCTCGTTCGTGTAGATAAATTCGATGCTGCAGAAATAGCTGGACTAGGAATAACTAAAATAACTAAAGAAGAAAAGAATTCTAAACTCAGCAACGATGAAAAATATGAGGGCTTTGAGGATTAAAAACCTAACAATGACAAAGACAAAACTATAAAGCATTTTGTTTTAAGTAACGCCATAAAAATTTTGATGAAGTAGATTCATGGTGGATTTTTTTTTATTGGTTCTAGCCAAATCGAAAATAGCAATGGTGTAGTATGCATGATCTTGACCTTATTTATAATTCGCACAAATACAAGACAATATGCTAGCTAAGCACAAACTCCGAGAGTAAGAGAAAGCGCGAAGCTATATCGCAGAAAGCGATTAGGCCGCCCATTGAATGTTTTGTAGTTTTATTTTTTATTTTATTATTATGTATTTCTAGTTTACCTACATAAATAAATTCCTATTATTTCCACAAAAACTTCTGATTTGTTCCCAAATTCTACAACAACTTCATAAAGCCTGACCTCACAGCGAATACCTCCCTACGTATAGTACCGGACTCACAATTTGTCTAGCAATACAGCCTTTACTGCACCCATCTGGAATGCACAAGTTGGCTTCAAAAGAAATTGTTCAGTTACTCTTACCAAAAACTTCTGCGGTACTGGATGTTAAAAGTAAAATGGTGTCTATTTTAGCAGTTTTATTTGAATTTGGAAGCAATTGAATGTGTGTGCACAAAATTTAATCTCTTTTTATTATTTATAAATCTTGCTTCCTTTTCTCCTTCCTTTTTTATCTTGAACCTTTCGTTATCATCATCATATTTGGTAATATTTAGGCTGGAATTACATCTAAGCATTGTTTTACTCATTAGACATAAGAGCTTAAGTAAGATAACATCGCTTTATAAAACATTCATTATTCTCCAAAATATAATATATTTACAATTAACCGCCTGTCTCCTTAGTAGATATTTATATTTTTATGTGTAACATATTTCCTCTCGCTTTCCTGCAGTCTGTGGAGTGATTTCGTGAAAAGCGACGAAACATGAAGCCGGGGAAGCGTGCGCAATTTGATTTGACCAATGAGCGCACGCAATGCTAGAGTTGGCCGTCAGAAACGACCTTGACGAAGTCCCGCCCCTTTAATATTGCTTATTACCAAGGTGAGATGTCAGATGTGACACATTATATGCAACTACTCGACTCGCCGTTTTTTTTTTTTAATTTCTATTAAGTGCTGGAAGCATATGTCATTTTTGCAGAAAGAGCTTAAGTTTTGAATAATTTGTAGACCACACAAAAAGGTATCGCCAAAGTTAACCATGTAACCCACACTAGATGAAATAGAATCACAAAAGACGGCGACAGTACAGACAAAAGAATCCAAACCTCATCTGCAAAAGACACAAGAAGTCCGCAAGATCCCTAAATCACTTCAATTCAAAACTACGAACACAGATACTTTAGCTCCCGCTCAAATGTATTGACCTGCATCGAATACACTAAACTGAAAGTTTGGAAATAAATTTATCGTACGTCCGTACCAAGAAACGCCGAAGATTTAGACTGCGCAGTTTGACTTGAATTGTTTCAAAAGTTTCCACCAAAAATATTTGATTAGCGAGTTCTGTAAACGTTTCTGTTAAATTAAATAAATTGATTCGACGAAATTCTGTGATGTAAGAAAATTCCACTATCGGATGTTTGTGTTCTTGCAAATTGTAGAAAACCAATTAAAGGTTGTGTAAAGAATAGTTTAAAGGTTATATTCATACTATTGGTTGGACCAGAAATATATTTTGTCTCTGCTTGATTATTATTAGCCAAAGCATATTACGTAGATACAGTATTTTTTGACGCGTGCTTTACTTATTTTAATCAATCGTATAAACACGCTGTGAAAGTGTGCGTGTAACACACTCACGCACGCACACACTTCCGAATTCGCTATTGTCTCGGACAGTACCTTGCGCTTACACACACATTTACAGCGTGTACACTTCTTCTCAGCGTGTTCATTTCTGGGTGGGAAATGATCAAATAACTTCTCTGAGAGGAGCGGAAAGGTGTGTCAGAGTCTTACTGACTAAAACCCGCCCGTGTTCCTTTAGTTGACTAAATTGCCAGGGGTCACGGTAACCGTTTCGGACTATAACCGCAACCCCGGCAGAGCGTGTTTGTACACTTGGTAACCACAAGTACAGCGCGCGTCGCTTCGTGAGATAAAAATACTATAAAAGAACTGAAGCACGATATTAATTTAGATAATCATCATTCTCCAGCCCTTACCCCAATTTATTTGGGGTCGGCGTAATATGTCTGTTTCTTCCATACTTCTCTATTCAATTTAGTCGTCATCTCGGTAGTCACCCCTTTTCTAGCCATATCATCTTACGCAATATCATTTCCACTCGAAATGATATTAATGTAGATAATATTGAAATAAATTTCAATATTGCGACTAACTGTGTGTTTATCTTTGTATTCGACTGTAAGATCAAAACAAGATACCATGGAGTTGGGTTTACGCGGTAACCAGTTCTCAGAAAATTCGACACACAGCTTATGAAGATGCCGTGAATTTATGAAAAATGAAATAAAACAAATTGAAATTCTTTGACTCTTGCAATCGAAAAATGTGAAAATAAGGAGTCATACAGCTAATTCAAAACTCCATATAATATTTCTCCGGCCACGTATTCAAAAGAAAGTTTTATTGCCCATAAAAGTGGTCCACCTAATATCATGAAATGAAATCAGAGGTCCGGTTCCATCCTCGGTAATACATTTTATGCGACAACCCCATTGGGTGAATTTCTGTCTCCTGTTTTTACGATACTAGACGAAGAGTCAAATATTTCAGGGAGATTTGCATTTGGCAAGGGAAAAACTGAAGGAGATTTAGGTCGCGCACACTTTGGACTCGAATTTGTATCGTACGTAAACGCTTGATCGTGGTCGTACGAATTGAGACACTGAATACGTTTTGCTCCGTCAAATAGGTACTAGGTAGTGTTCCGATGATATTGCATTGAACGCACGAAAAATCCCAACAAGTTCGGATTGTTTTCGGACGTCAGAACTATACGTACGACTAACTCACAGCCAGTCTGCGCGCTGTCTTGGTACTTGGAAGGTCGGGATTGTTCGTGCATGTTCGTATGTGTTCGTACGAGTAAAATTCGTACGAAAACGCGTCCAAAGTGCGCACGGCCTTAAACGTTTCAGTAGGTATAACAAGAGTTAAGAATGGTATTGATTTTTACACCTTTATTAATAGTATTGATTTTACTAGTACGAAGCATTAAAGCTACAACTTATTTCGTATATAAATAATAGAATTTCAACAAATGCAAATCACTCGAATATATCTTAAAATTGATTATTAAAAAATCTATTATTATAGATAAAACAGGATATTCCGAGAGTTTTTTTTTTTTTAATTAGTCTATAATGTCCCACTGCTGGGTATAGGCTTCTCCTAAGTCCTGTCAAGAACTTGTGCCGGCATCTACAACGCCCCATGCGAACTACGCATCAAAGAGCTGACGTCACACAAATCCTACATCGCAAAAGCAGAGTTTACCGCGCGATCAACATATATATGGCCAAACACGACACCCGTCTGGTCGGAGGATCCTCCCTTTTCTATAGAGGATGAGTGAACTTTTCACCCTGTTCCTCATACCTCTATTAACTCTTTTCCGACCCACCTCGAACATACCCCCGCGGGACGCGTCCAGATCATCTCGCCACCTATTTCTGGGCTTCCTCGGCGGCGCCGCTTCAGTCACCCATTGTGTGGAGACTTTTGCCCAGCGTTCATCGGACATACAACTGATATGACCGGCCCAATCCCATTTGAGTTTCTTCATACACTAAATTAATGAAGAGATACTACTTAAAAGTAACTTGGAAATGTTGAAGAGGTGAAGGCATTTATTCAGCTATTCTACCTTAATTAGTGTGTAAACAAAATTAAATTTCACGAACTGCCCCTAAACGGGAATAATTGTTCTCAGACTATTGCCTAAATTTGAGGCTTTCAAGAATATTTCTCTCCTGGAGCGATTTTGCAAGGCATGGACGAAATTACTTGGATGAATTAGAGTAATTCTGTATATTTTCGGTGCAATTTTGTAGGGAATGAATGCAGGTAAAGTCATAATGAAATGTTTATTGCATTCAACGTTCTTAGTTCCAACATATTTCGGAGGTATAACTGAAGCATTTATTTCTACTCTTATTTTGTGTCGACTTATTAATAGCAATTTTGTACCATTATGATTTCTTAGTTAGGATTTTAAGACTTTAACCTTAGAAGTTTATACTTGAAATCCTCAGTTTGTTATACACAATGCGGGTATCATCTTTCCACCTTATATACTTAAGGTGCTGACAAACCTAAAGGTACATTACTTGAAAATGCTCTAGTGTATACTCATATATACGAGAGCATTTTCAAATAATGTAACGTTCTTGCAAATGCTCGACACGGTGTTCGAAGTAATGTTCACGGCGAGTGAGCAATACTCTTCATTGAAATGTCGGATCTCCAGGTCGCGAGGTGCGTTTATTTTGCTAGTTGTTTCACATAAATTCGTAACAAAGCTTCGAGCGTCGTGCTCATTCTTCGGTTCGTGAAACGGTGACTCTATACTCACCTTAAACATTCTCTTGTAACAGAACAACGAGCTTTCGTCATTTTTAAATGTTGTCGAACTGAACGAAGCGATTTTATGAATGAGCATTCTAGCCAATGTTTCGCTATAATGCTCATTACAAGTGAATGCTCAGGTTTATTTGCGCTTTTATGAGGTCAAAATCAGTCTGCCTAGCCTTTTCCCAACTTTGTTGAGGTTGGCTTCCAGTCTAACCGAATGCAGCTGAATACCCGTATTTTACATCGAGCGACTGCTTATCTGACCTCCACAACCCAGTTACTGGGTAACACGATACCCCCTGGTACTTGGACTGGTTTTCAGACTTTTTGGCTTCTGACTACTTGTGACGACTGTCAAAGATCTACTAATGACAGCTGGAACCAACGACTTAACGTGCTTTTTGAGGTATATGGCGATATGTAATGGATAGCCCCCCATTCACGAACCGACCGCGGCAAGCATAGCTTAACCTACGATCGACTCGTGCGGCTGTTATTATACCCACGAGCCCTTAGCCCCCGTTATAAATAAATATAATCTAACACATCAGCCCATATCCTTCCCCTCTTCCCTCTCCCTTCACCTTTACCTAAGTCTTTTTAAATCTATAAGAGTCGAACGCCTTCCTTATCACATTTTAATATAAACATCACGCCTTGTTTCCCCGAACGGTTAGGTAGAGGTGTAACCCATAGTGAATAAACCCACATTTCGCCAGTTATGTTTAAGTCCCATGTAATAGGGAGTGAGCCAATTGCCATAACCTGGACACAAATCCAGACTCCGGACTGTTACGGAAAAAAATCCTAATAGAAAGACCCAATATTACTTTGCTCGACCTGAGAAACGAACCCAGGACCTCATGCTCACTAATAGTGCTTGCGACCACTAGACCAACGAAGCAGTCACATTTTAACACTACCAAAAAAAACTCCAAAAACAAAATCCACCACCAGCCACATGTATCAGTTCCATAAATTTCCGCACAAAGTTTACCGTCCGTGCCAGCACAATAACGTAAGATACATTCCATAGTTATTTATACCATTATGGCCTGTGACGTTTCCTCGTAACATTTGCATTGGACGCTACTTTTGTTGGGCCACTGTGGTGCCAAGTGGTCTTGGCGCGACAAACTTAATTGTCAAGTAATTTAGTTATGAGTTATTGGTATGTTGCTGCTCCGAATGGGATAGCGGTGAAAATGTTTTCTTATTTTTTCTGGTTTGATATTTTTTAGGGCTTGACACCGATACATATCATATTTGTGTGAAGTTCTGTACTGCTTTGTAAGAGATGAACTTGCTAGGGATGTTTTTGGGTTGAAACTTCAGGGTAAGATCTGTTCCCAGAGGGTCATGGCCATCCAGCTGACCCGAGGATACCGCACGGTCTCCTGCGAGGCGGCGAGCCTCCTTACTGGATTACCGCCATGGGATCTGGAGGCAAAGGTCAGACAGCAAAGGTCAGAAATAACTTCTCCCGCTCTAGGCGGAGCGGGAGGGCGTGTCAGACTCTTACTGACTAAAACACACCCATGTTCCTTCGATTGCCCTGGTGCCAGGGGCTACGATCTCCCTTTCGGTTTTCGCACCTCCGGCAGGCATCGGCCCTAACACACCCTGTCAATTCTGCTGACATCTCTTAGAGGCGCGCGTGGAACACAATGCGCCGTCGACCCGGGCCTAGTCCTTATCGGACGGCGAGCTACCCATTGCTCACCGTCCGCAAGCCCGCGCCTACGGTGGCCAGAAATCGGTCTGCGATTCCCAACGCCCAGGGCGTCTCCTCCTGCGGCGGTTAGGGGTGTGAGGGCGCGAAATTTGCCACTTCCTCACGCGTTCCACCTCCTCCTTCGCGAGCATTACCGCTTCGCAGAAGGAGGTGACGGCCTCCCATTTCCTCTCCCTCCGTACCACGGCCTGAACCAGGGCCGGATAGGTCTATAGCCTGCCATTGCTTTCCAGTGATCTTACAATGGCACAGCTTTCTCACGAAGCCTAAAGAATCAGAATCAAGGGCATTCACTAAAGACATTGGACCCCTCTACTGTAATACTAGATATTCCAGATGGAATCTATACGCACGTACTCGTGTTCCCCCAAAATAAAGTAAGTAGTATGTATGTCGCGACATCACAAATCCTCCTCTCTACCACGTAATGAGGATGTGCAGAAAACCAACTCGGTCAACTAATGTATTGTTATGTCATTATGTCAAAGTTGTGTTGGACCCAGAGGTGAAGGGAACCAAGTGTTAATTAAGCATGGTCGCAGATTAGGCTGATAGTGGCTTAGTCTGGCAGTAGACACTTGGCCCAGCTTACATTGCTGATAACCAGTCGTAGCCACTAGTTGCTACATAGTTGCTCAAACGCGGCCACTCGTGATCGTCATTTGTTTTTGCTGTGGAGAGTGCGTGTAGATCTAGGGCATTGCCTTTACTTATAGTTGTCCTCCCTCTGGTTGACGCCCTAAGCCGAGGTTTGTACCCCACAGGGGGTGCCCGTAGCGAGCGTTCACCTAGTTTTAATTAGCATAGTTGAATAGGTTATTCAACTACTACACTTAAAACCTCCAGCTAGGGGTTCCTGGCTGGAGGTTTTAGTTGTAAGTGTAGTAGCCATGATCTCAGAGGTCAAATACGAGATGTCCAAACTAAAAAAAAGAAAAATAAAACTTTACTTATTAAATAAAATTTAAATATCGAATTTTAATATCTAGGTGTCACACCCTTTAAAGTGACATGTATAGCCAAATGACATGTTTTGTCATAAATTATGTGAATTTTGTAATTTGTGTTTTGTTTTTCAAAGTTAAGTATGTTTGTTGACCTTCTGTTTCCTTCTTCTTTGAGACATGTCACCTAGTACAACTGACAAATGAGGGATTTGACGGCATTACGGTTTCGTCGGTTGTTCTTAGTAGTATTTGTTGTTTGTGATGTTCTTTGTAAGTTATAGCTGTTATCATACATGTGCTTGTAAAAAGATGGGCAACTATTATAGTTTTTCGCATTGAAAGTTTCTGTTTTTTAAGTGTTTTTATCAAGATTAATGCCACTTTATACTATAAACTCTCTTTCTTTCGCTTTGAATTTGAAGAAGTTTAGTATGAACGCTTTTTCGCGTGACGATTTCTGCCAGTGCACTCCTACCACAAGCCACGATGTATGATGTATGAGAAGAGGATTTTATTGGAACGAATAAAATCCTCTTCTCATACAGAGAAGGTATGAGCACTGATCACCACGTTTGCTCAAGACGGGTTTCCGATTTCAGACTTTATATCCTACTCCTATACTAATTATACATCGTGAGGAAACCGGCATGCCTTTTTTTTTTTTGGGTGGGAAATCATCCGCCTTATCCTGTGCAGGAACCTCCCAAAACAGCCGTGTCCGGTGAGGACCTGCGTCAGGCGGAAGGTGAGGACGCCGTGGCGCCTCTCCAGCCACTCCTCAAAGAGGGGTCTTATCGCCGCAATTTTGGTGAGCCCAGCGCTGGGTTGCGACAATCGCACTCTCCATGACGCCATGAGATCCCGCCGGAGCTCTGATTTCTCGCGGCAGCGGAGTTAAGCCCCGGCGTTTCGCCTCCTCGCGCCACTCCCAAATGTGCGCGAGGACCTTTGCCTCCAGATCCCATGGCGGTAATCCGGCAAGGAGGCCGGCCACCTCGCAGGAGACCGTGCGGTATCCTCGGGCCAGCCGGAAAGCCGGCATGCCTGAGAGATATTTCTTGATGGCATATGAAGCCAAGTCAGAGGCCCATGGGCGGCATAAAAACTCTGACACCAGGTTAGTCACTAACCACGCGAAAAAGAAAGAAGAGATCGAAAAATATTAAATTAAAGCTTCAGGGCTTTAATGTTATTTTTTCTTTTTTTTGTGTTTAGTGACTGGTATCTGTACCAGTCACTAACCACATGAAAAGAAAGAAGACATTTATATATATATATATTATATAATACTATAAATGCGAAAGTTTGTGAGGATGGATGGATGTTTGTTACTCCTTTTCGCAAAAACAACTGAATGGATTTGGATGAAATTTGGCACACATCTGTATGCCAAAGTTTATGACCTGGATATTTTTTATCCTGATACTTCTACGAGACTTATGCGGATAAAACCGCGGGGCGCTGCTAGTTAAATATAAACTCAAGCTTTCCTCACGGTGTTCCCCATATTATACTATATTCTATATTATGTTTGTTACCTTTCCTTATGATAATTATATTGTATATAGAAGCTGGTGTTGAGCCTTTTTCGAGGAAATAATAGTAGTTGGATGTAATTAGCACCTGAATGCTGATCATCCCACGTAATCTCTACTTCGATGGACCATTTGTCCTTAAGCGGGATCATCTTTTCGGGATAGACTTCGATTAGTCGGTAATCACTACCTTTCGGGTTTTGTAACTTTTAGCTCATTATATCCACATGTTCTAATTCCTGTATCCAAATTGAATTGCTTTTCTTACATGTGGTAACAACGACAAGGAAAAGAAAGAAAAATGGTTAATTCTACATAAACAAAACTTACATTAGAAAAAAAATCTCCTCTTCTTTTCCTGTGGTTAGTGACTGGTGTCAGAGCTGGTGTCAGATCTTTAAAGCCGCCCATGACGTCTCTGACTTGGCTTCATATGCTGTCGAGAAATATCTCTCAGGAATGCCAGTTTCCTCACGATTTTTTCCATCACCGTTTTTTAAGCAAGAAAAAATTAAGTACGTAAAATATACACATGCAATGTAGCTAAAAGACTCGTTTTCAAGCAATAAAAGTTTGACGATGTTATCTATTGCTTGATGTAAAAAATGCTTGATGTTTATTAACAGCAAATCTTCTGCTAAAAAACCACACAGTAGGTCCCAAACAGCAGCAAACGGCAACACGGCAGGCCCAGAAGGAGATGGTGAGTCGAACTTGACTTTTTTACAAGGACTGGCTAGAAACAGCAGAATATAGGTGGAAGAAGGGAAGGGATACCTTTGCCCTGCAATGGGACACAAATCGCTGATAATCCTATACTATTAAATGAGCAATATTTGTATATATATATTAGTAATCACGTTCTCGAAAACGGCACTAACGATTTCGATAAAAGTTGCAGTATAGGGGTTTACGGGGGCGAATAATCGACTTAGTTAGGTCTCATATCTGCGAAAATTCGTTTTCTCTATTTTCACCCGAGCAGAGCTTGGTCGCCCAAAGTTTAGAACAAGATTAATGACATAGAATAATGACATGGCAGCATGGAATTAGTAAGTACCTACTATCATGGCAGCATGGAATTAGTATGTACTTTCCTATACTATTAAATGAGCATTCTCTATTATCAACAGAGCAGAGCTCGGTCGCCAAGGTACTGTAACGTTTAGAACAAGATGGCTACCTTAGATTTGAATAATGACATGGCAGCATGGAATTAGTATGTACTTTCATAGCAATGCTGCCATGAAAGTACAAACTAATTCCATACTGCAATTCTATGCAGAATTAGTATGAACTATAAATGGAATTAGTATGAACTATACTATTAAATAAGCATTCTCTATTTTCACCAGAGCAGAGCTCAGTCGCCCAGGCACTAATAATAATAAATCTTCGGCAACAAGGCATTATACAATTTCCCAGCATACTCATCCTCATATCACCGTCCCCGGAGAATAAAATGACAACTGCCATTATCTTGGTTTTAGTGTTATGTCATTTTTGGGATCTGTGGGTGCTAATACATCTGCTCAATTTCTTTCGTAATTTTTATACACCTAATTACGAAGTTACAAAATATTATAATAGTATTGAAAGATTTAACACAGGCCTTAAATTACGAGAATGAAGTGTTAATAAAATATTATCAAAATGTATTCCCACTTTTTAGTATGACAAACAGTCATAGAATTATGTTCTCGTGACAAAAAAATACTTTTTTCAAAGCTGACTATCATCTCTACGTCCACTATTTATGGAGCAATCGACGAAAACATGTTTTTTATTTTTTTTTCTGAAAAGTTGCGTTTTTGTAGTTATCATTTTATTCTCCGGGAACGGCGACATACTTTTGTAACATATGTGTACCACAAAACGTTTAAAATAACGTCAACCTAAAACAATTTTCCTTGGAAAAGTCGTTCATATATCTCCGCACGAGCAGCCCTAAGCCTTTCTGATATTACATCTCCTCAGAAATCCTTCACTATATTTCCTATCGACCGACAACTGTTCAACAAATAGAATAAAACATCGCAATTTCCTTGGGACCGTGCGTGGTCCCGTACTACCTATTTCCTACCGAGTCATACCTGTCAACCATATATTTACACTCAACTAAACAACACTCACTGAAAATTGTACCTTATTACAACTAGCCAAGGTTATATTTTTTATTTGGTAGACAGTAAATTGTAATTTTGTAAGAAAACACATGCTTGCTGCTAAATAAATAAGAACAATATTGCAACTAGTGTCTCCGAGGTTTTTCTATTTCATTACCTCGTTTCACAGTTGTGAAGAGTTCGACGTTTCGCTTTGTTGTTAAAATGGTAGCATTGTATCGCTTTTCCAGCTTTGTTCGGAATCTGCCCATGAACTCAGAAAGTCTCTGGCCTATTTAAATATAAGCAATATCGCTGTCGCGCTCGGTAGCGATACTGGTGCAAAGTGACTAACCAGAAGGCGGACGAGTATCGCTGCCGAGAGCCACAACGATATCTCTTATATCTGATTAGGCCTTTAGATTGATGTGGCAATATCAATATTCTTTTTTGGTTCTGGTACTAGTCTCGCACCTATTACGTGGGATTTAAACACAACTGGCGAAATGTGGGAGTACAGGTACACCTCTGCTTAAGCAGGAGAAATATAAGCGTGATGCTACGTGATGCTATGTATTAAAAGGGTAATATTTGTATATGTATATATATAAATATTCATATTTGTACTCACGTTGTCGAAATCAGCTCTAACGATTTCGATGAAAGTTGCAAAAAGGGGTTTACGGGGCTAAAATCGATCTAGCTTAGGTCTCATATCTTGGAAAATTCGTTTTCTCCGTATTTTCAGCCGAGCAGAGCTCGGTCGCCCAAAGTTTAGAGCAAGATATTGAATAATGACATGAGAATAATGACATTAGAATACTGACATGGTAGCATAACATTAGTAAGTTCCTACTATCATGGCAGCATGAAATAAGTAGGTACAAAACATGGATTAGTATGAACTTTCCTATACTATGAAATGAGCATTCTCTATTTTTACCAGAGCAGAGCTCGGTCGCCCAGGTACTGTTACTTAAGTTATGATTCTTTTCATAAATATGAAATCTGTAATTGATTGCAGATCTTAGTTTCTTGGTTTTGAGCAAAAGAAAATAAAATAGTTGAAGTAGGTAATAAATAGGTAATACGGGCTGGTATCCGAAACTCCACGTCAAAGCGCGTATTTTGCGTACGGGTGGGAAAATCGGTTATTCGATCCACCCCAGCTCCACAAAGAAGGCCAGCAATGCCTTGGTGTTACTGACAATCTCACGTAGGGTACCTGGGTTAAAGAAGTACTTTGCCCTGTATATGACAACCACTGAGTAGATTTCAGCACAAGAGCTGCTGTCTCGTCGTCCTCCATGCAGACCCTGCACAGATACCCCTTGGTACTTGAACTGGTTGTCAGACTTTACGGCTTCTGACTACTCGCGACGACTGTCAAAGATCTACTAATGACAGCTGGAACCAATGACTTAACGTGCTTTCCGAGGAAGGGGTCTCGATATGTAATGGATAGCCCCATCCACGTATTACCCAGTTACTGGGTTGTGGAGGTCAGATAGGCAATCGCTCCCTGTAAAATACTGGTATTTTACTGCATCTGGTTAGACTGGAAGCTGACCCCAACATAGTTGGGAAAAGGCTAGGCAGATTGATTTATTGGATAAGACAAAATTCAATTACGTTAGACAACTAAGCTATCGGTGAATCTCAGGTGGACCACATGCCAGTTTGCTTGCATTTTTTTAAATTATATTATTACGGACTGCGCTCCGCGGTTTCACCCGCATAGGTCTCGATCCCGTGGGAATTTCGGGATCAAAAGTATCTTATGTCCTAACCCAGGTCATGGTCTACCTATATGCTAAATTTAATCCCAATCTGTTCAGCCGTTTTAACGTGAAAGCGTAACAAACAAACAAACTCACTTTCGCATTTATAATATTATTATATTAGTTAGGATAATTAAAAGCCTGCGATGTCCAACTGCAGGAAAAGTCATCCCAACTCTCTAAATTTGAAATAGTTGATGATAATGAAGAAGAAATGACGAAACAAAGTCAGGATTCAAAGTCTTTTTTCACATCAATTGGATTCATTTCCTTGTTTAAATGTTACAGTACCTGGGCGACCGACCTCTGCTCTGTTGAAAATAGAAAATGCTCATTTAATAGTATAGGAAAGTACATACTAATTCCATGCTGCCATGATAGTAGGTACTTACTAATTCTATGCTGCCATGTCATTATTCTATGTCATTAATCTTGTTCTAAACTTTGGGCGACCGAGCTCTGCTCGGGTGAAAATACGAAAAAAATAATTTTCATAGATATGTGACCTAGCTAGATCGATTTTCGCCCCCGTAAACCCCTATATTGCAACTTTCATCGAAATCGTTAGAGCTGTTTTCGAGAACGTGATTATAAATATATATATATATTACGCGTTTAATAGTATAAGATAAATATACCAACCATAATAATATCTCTTATTTTATTATCAAAATCACAATAATTATTTCGTTTACGCTCTTAACAATTCAGCTAATAGTGGTTTACTTTATATTAAATGTTAATATCCTTGACACGAAACAAGCTTTACAACTTAATTACTGGTTATTATTCCTGGTAACGTTACCCCTTCGAAATATGTTTAGCAAGACGTGGTTTTCGCACTTACAACCTTTTGTCTTTAGCGATTAGGTTATAATCACTTTAATTATGTTAGAGTTGACGTCCTTACCAATTGAATGTGTCTGAATATAACTTATTTGGCGCGGCCCTGAAGCAGGAGTGAGCAGTTGTAGTGGCCCAAAGGTGTGAGCAGTGGTGACCCAGTGGTAACGGCCCTGACTCTTGAGTTGTAGGTTGTGAGTTCGAACCCAGGCAGGCGTTTTACTTTGAGTAAATAATTTCACACCACTGCTCTCAAAACGGTGAAGGAAAACATCGTGAGGAAACCGACATATCCTAGAAACCTAAATTCGAAAACATGAGACATTTGCCAACCGGTACCGCGTGGTGGTTTATGGCTCATTCCCTCTCATAGAGAGGAGGCCTGTGTCCCAGCAGTGGGAACATTATAGGCTGATTGTACCTCAGGCACACATCCTTTATTTATATTTGTGTTCTTTGCATAAGTTATTGTGCCAAATAAACATTTACACTGAAATGGCTATCCACGTACATCAAAGCATCGTTATCAAAACTACCTCAAAGTTTAAAGCTACCGGTAACATTACTCACACACTAGAGGGATAGTTGAAAATTCTTACATTCCAGCTTTGGGGGGTATTTTGACCAGAAACTTGGTAAAGCTCTGGTTACACGAAGCGGATCGCTGCGAATGCTATCGCGCGAGCAACCTCGCTTAATGTGACAGTCGCTGCGACTAAAATCCACATGTCACGTGTAAAATCACCGATCGTCAATCCACGAATGAAGTAGAGCATAACATATTTGGAAGGACAATTTCCATATTTAAAACCATTTAAATTTAGTCGCAATTTCATTTCAGCTACAAATGTAGGTAAATTGTACTGGTATTTTTGACAGATTGGGACTGAGATCAGAATGCGATTTTTCTTAAAAATACGGGAATCAGTTATTATTGCTGTAATTGTATAGTTAAGAGAGTAGTGTACATTTATATCGCGCAATATGATTAAATCAGCCCTTGCATTCAAACGGTTCATTATTTGCAACCAATAACATTAACGGCCCATAAGCTTCAATGTTTGATCTGCGCAATAATTATCCTACACAGTGCAATGAAAATATGATGCAATAAAAAATAAACTCGCTCAAACTTGTGTTCAATCATTGCGTAATCTTCAATATTTACCCCGAACAATCCAAAACATTGAGCAAAATAATTGATCATAGGACCCGCCTTACATGACACGCATTGAAGACATTCCTATGCTTGAAGCACCACTAGTGTGGTGCGTCAACGTGCAATGCTCAAGTCCTAAATACTTGCTACATCTGACAAGCCAGCAACGAATCGATGAATCGCATTCAATGCAATTGAATCGCTGTGAGGATACTGCTTCGTGGAAACGAAGCTTTAGATAGTGCCCAAGTTTGAACACGTTTCAACCCTTAAAGGACGAACGGACATCGACAAAAAGGCAAAGGCATGCGTTTAGTGGTTCTTTTACATAAAATAGGGAGGGTTAAAAGGAATGATTAAAACTTTGCTATGTTTATGTATACTTTAGTTGTAAAGGGTAGGAGATGTAAGGAATTGAAGTATGGTTTTTGGGAATAATATACCAGTTTCGTAGTGGCTGCAAGCGCTACTGTTGAGCACGAGGTTCTGGGTTCGATTCCCAGGTCAGGCAAAGTGTTATTGGGTTATTTCATCAGAAATTTCTCAGTAGCAGCCCGGATTCTGGATTTGTCCCTGGTTGATGGCAGTAGGCTTGCCCCCTATTTCATGGGACTTAAATATAACTGGCGAAATGTAGGTAGGTGTACTATAGGTACGATCGGGGTAACGCATATCTAAGCAATTTGAAAGCAAAATCCTGTGCACACGACCCTTTTTATTTTCGTAGATAGCCGATACTATAACGGCCGAGCGCTGCAAGCAACAATAGTCATTACAGTGTTCAGATATGCATTTCATCGATAGTATACCTCTGCCTAACCCTTCGGGAAAAGTAGGCACGATGTTATCTACATAGATTATGTTTTCTGATTAGAGGTTACTAAAAGATGATATGTAAGGTCTATTTAAAACTTTGTTTCCAATTGATTTTATTTCCACTTAAACAAACATCAACTTTATATTAGTGTAAATAAAGTTGATCATAGACTGACTAGTACTGTTAAAAAAGTCATAAAAAAATGAAGTTGTAGCGCAAACTGAACCTTATGTGTAGGCCTTACAGTTGTTTTTCCTAAAACTCGTGTTTGTTTACATGTTTGGCAAATAAATTCCGAACGCAGACTAGAATAGAGGTATGAGGAAAAGGGTGTAAAGTTTACTTATCCTTTTTAGAAAAGAGAGGATCACTCCTACCAGACGGGTGTTGTGTTTGCAGACAGCTGGGCTACTGCCCAACGATTGATGTCGGGACGTTGTATATATACTAGTCGCGCGGTAAACAGACAGGATGTTGCATGACGTCATCGTCAGTGTGATGCGTAGTTCATATATGGCGATGTCGACCCGCCACACGTAAATTACTTCAGCGGCCTACTTGGCAGTGTTTTTCGCAGAGTAAGTGTCATCTGTTCTACGCAACCCAATTACTCAGTCAGTATTATTTACTTACCTTTAGCTAATCTTTTAGCACGGTAGCTATTGCTTTTCTAATTTAATCGGTGACGTCACAGTTAACAGGATGCGGCAGGACCGACTTGTCGGACCAGTCCAGTGATTGTGACGTAGTCAGAAGTTACGCGTTAGGAACAGAAATAACTTCTAAATGAATATAACTGTAGATAATTAGCGCTGTGCGACCTGAATTGCACTTTATTGTGTGGTAGCAAGGGTCGCTTTTTATTTAAATGATTTTGCGGAGTGAACCATCTGTATTCATCAGGGAAATTACACAATAACAGCCCGAAGTAAGTCCTCATTTAGACGTCATTCCTCTATCTGCCTACTTAGCGGGCCGGCTTCCAGTCTAACCGGATGCAGCAGTATACCAGTATTTTACATGGAGCGACTGCCAATCTGACCTCTATAACCCAGTTATTGGGTAACACGATAACGACTATCAACTACCGTAACGACTGTCAAAAATCTCACAATGACAGCCGCGACCAACGGCTTTACGTACCTACTTAACGAGGAAGGAAGGGATCTAAAAAAAGCTGGTGATACATTGGAGAACCTATTACACCTCTCTCTACCTCTACGAGGAATACAAGACGTGTAGATAAAAAATCATCATCATATCATTATCAGCCTATAATGTTCCCACTACTGGGACTCAGGCCTCCTCTTGATGAGAGGGAGTTGGCTAGATTTTGCCCACGGAGTCGCCCGCGTGGAGGTCGGAAAACATCCCACGGAAACGTACTACCGGGATTAAAGTATTCTATGTTCTAATCCAGGTCATGGTCTACCAATGTGCCAAATTTCATCTAAATCCGTTCAGCTGTTTTAGCGTGAAAGCGTAACAGAGTAACAAACAAGCTCATTGTCGCATTTATAATATCCTAACAAATATTATAAATGCAATAGTGAGTTTGTTTGTTACTCATTCACGCTAAGACGGCTGAACTTAGTTGAATGAAATTTGGCACATGGGTAAAGCTTGACTTAGAAAAGGACATAGGCTACTTTTCATCCTGTATTGTAGACAAAGTCGCGGGCAATAGCTACTTATTATATATAGTTAGAATTTCTGGTTGCATCCCGCAGTTGACCCACATACATCTCGATCTCGTGGAAATATCGAAAAAAAATTATATCATATCCTATCCCTAGATTATGGTATATCCATGTGCCAAATTTCATCTAAATCGTAACATAAAAATTCACAATTTTATATAATAAATTAGGATTAGGATATACCCTGTTTCCAGGCCGAGCTTCTCAACCAACTATAACCGATAATATCGCCTACCCAGCATCTATCAGTCACGGGCAGTTCAACAATCTCCGTGATTTACTCGGAGACGCATCATTGAGACGTCACACTCAGCGCTGTTTACGACTGCGGTCCGAGATGGACGCGTCATCAGTCATTGGATACGTTACTAGTATGTGTTTGTTTATGTGTGCCATCTTGAGACGAGGGTGATTCTACTAAAGCTGATATCAGACGCTTCAATTTTTGTTCAGTCAGCATCTTTCACTGGAAGTGAAACGTCTGAACATAAATGAAATCAAGAGTGAAATTCGAATTTATTAGTGAACCAATCCAATCATGTTGGATTTCGGAATTCGGCATCTTTCACCCGCGCTTCTATTATTCACAGGTTTCGATGAATCAATCAATATTCTTTAGTTGTAATCTTAGGTTACAACAGTGTGCAAGATTTAGTTATATTTAATTTCTTTGTTTTGCCATTTGGCGTACAAATATACATTTATGGGAGGCTTTTGACTAAGGCTCTTTGCACCCACACGTTTTTCTTGCCGTAAAAAACTACGGTTTATTCGCCTGTGAAGGCACGGTCGTCAGTATTTTTTTTTTTAAGGTAGGGCATCTCGTAGTCGACTACTTAACCGGGCTTTCCTGTGGGTGCCTTAAGCTTCTTCACTTAAAACCTCCAGCCAGGGGTTATTCAACTATGCGAATTAAAACTAGGTGAACGCTCGCTAAGGGCACCCCCTGTGGGGTACGAACCTTGGCTTAGGGCGTCAACCGGAGGGAGGAAATCAAGAATGGGACGGGCTGGATACGGTCGTCAGTATTGTATGGATCACTATGGAAGCTTGTTGACAGACACGTTTTCTCTACAGCACGGTTTATACGCCCGTACCGTAAAGAAATCGTACCGTGTACAAAGGGCCTTAATTATTTAAAAAAGTTTTTACTTTCATAATGTAAATGATTGCGTCTAGTCAAAGAACTGATATGTTACTATTATGTTTTAATAGATTTATTTATTCAAAAAAGACTCCCACGCAACATGGTTTACATTGATGTAGACTCTATGATAATACAGTCTACTAGCTGCGCTCCGCGCTTTCACCTGCATAAGTCTCGATTTTGTGAGAATATCGGGATTAAAAGGATCTTATGTCGTTTTCCAGGTCATGATCTACCTATATGCCAAATTTCATCCAAATCCATTCAGTCGTTTAATCGTGAAAGCGAAACAAACAAACAAACTCACTTTCGCATTTATAATATTTTTTATAGTTAGGATATTGTCTTGCCCTCACTATATTTGCAATAAAGCAAGAAAAAAATACAGTTTATTCAAATACAAACAAATATTGAGATACCCACTAACATGGTGTCAAGTAAATATTTCTTTAGCTTCCAGATTGGAGGAAGGGTTAATAAATGCATTAAGAGCTGACTAATTGGTCGTCGCGGGATTGGAATCGACGATCTTCTTGGTACGGTCCCAAGGCTTCGTCATGATGCAGGTACTTCGTCATGGTAGGGTTGGCAAAAACAACGAATTTTTACTGGGTGTAGATAGATTTATTGACATATTTTTTCTCAAAAGACGAATGTCAACGGTTATTATTTAATAAACAGCACTTAAAACACCTCTCACGTTTATCAATTAAAAACAATTATTTTTCAATTAACTTAATCAAAGTGACTTGTCCTTGACATTATAAACCGTACTATGCACACCGCACCGCACCGCACCGTACCGCACCGCAACGCACCGCACCACACTGCACCGTACCATACGGCACCGTAACGCATTATATTTAGCGATGGCCGTTTTGCGTGGGTGTGACGCAAATTTTCCCCAGAATTTTTATTTTCGTGTTTTGTTCTTTTTTTCTTTGCGTCATGTTTACCGCAAATAAACGTATTTACTTTCTTTTTTTCTTTCTTTTACTGGAAAATATTGGAAGGAAACCTGGACTTACCAGACTGAAGCAAGTGTGGTGATCAATACTGGTTCCTTTTCTTGCTAAGGCTTTTGCCTTGCAGTGGGGCAATCACAGGCTAAACTTCCTCTATTGAGCTAAGTCACATCACAAGAATTAAATCTTTCTCTCTCAGTAAAATCAAAAACAATACTAACAACTCAACACAATTTCTACATTTTTATCTGTAGTTCGTATGGTGTAGAGTGGGCTGCATCAATTGGGTACCCCAGACCCAATTGATGCTACCCACCGTACATAAGAGAGAGTATTCTATTCTATTCTAAAATAGTTTACATGATTATTTTTAATTTAAAAAATCGTTTAGTAAGGTCAAATCAGGAATCAAAAACACACCAAACGCTCCGTCAAACCTTTCAATTTGAACGCTAAACTTCTTGTAATAGCAACAACAGGGTGTATTTTTCTTGGCACAATGCACTTACACTCGAGTGCTTTCTTTGTTTCTTTTTACAATTGGGTTCTATTGACGGGAACCGTTTCATTGGGCTGCTCTATCTATGTATTAGAAACGGAGAAACGTTTTTGTAAAATGTTGAGATGAGAAGTTTTAGTTGGGTTATCTGTGACGCTCATTGCTCTAGGGGCCAATCACCACTTCTTGTAGAAGTATTATTGAAGTGCGAGACAAAGATGTTTCTATACAGGACTTATAGCTCCCTCTCTTTCTCACAATGAAGTAATATTAAAATAATACTATTAACTCTATGTGGTGTTGGTACAGCCACTGGTTCTTATTAAATGTCTATTTAAATAAATATTGTCAACTGTGGCATGTTACCTTACCATGAGCAACTTTACCCACGAGTACTGTACTTAAATTATTAAAAATCTGTTACAATTTTTTTCTGCTTTTGGTTAGGACGCAAGGTAACAGTTTTTACAATGCATGTGTTCGAAAAGAGCGTTTTCCAAGCAGCCAAACTGGGCCGAAAGTGTCACTTTTTTTTACTAGGGCTTATACTTTTTCTGTTTTTTTTTTTTTTTTAATTTTTAACACCGTCCTCAGGTCTGACGCAGTTTTTTTTTTATTATTTGAGAAAAGTTTTACAAATTAGATCATGATGATGATTATGATGACGATGGCGTCAGTAGCGATGACAAAGGAGATGGCGATGACGATGACGATAGCGATGACAATGGTCAAAGTCGAAGTCGAAATCAAAGTCATGACGAAGGCCATGATGATGATGAAGAATATTGTTTAAGTATATTATTATATTGTTACACATTATATGCGACTACTGTATGGTTCGCTCGTTTTTTTTTTTTATTTCCTCGCACAATGCATAGTAAAACGTTATATGATACATGTGCCACTCGTCGCAAATCATCTACTTTCCACATTTATAGCATAAATAACTATTAAAACAATAAAATATTCGCACATTTTTCCACAAGTGCCAGCCCTAGAACTCAGCACTTCATGCATATTGAGGAGGGCGTAACAATCCCGGTTCGCTCATCAATTGAGTGGGTTGTAATTGTCGACTTTCGGCCGTTGCATTTCACCTCGCCATTCTGCGAGGCTTCGAGTATTTGTATCGCTCAGCTGAACCCTAATTGTTCGTACCGCAATGATGTAGTTGCAATTTCGAAATCTTATGAAGAGTTTTTCGATAGGGGAGCTATAACATGTTTTTTCATTTTGCATAGATTTTTATCGCAATAAAAAACCTCCTTTATAGCTTGGAGCCTACTTAGAAAACAATATCATCTTATACTAGCCAACGAATTTTTCTTCTTCCATACTCTTGCGCCAGTGTGCATCCCAAGTGACTTCTGAAGTTTTAAAAAAATCAAATAATCCGATGCGTTCTTCTGAAGCTAGAAGTATCCAAACCCAGAATAAATAAAAATCTTAAATTCATTCATTCCTTCCCAACCGCTGATTCTAGAATCATGATATTTTGCACAAGAGTTTTTTGATGTGTAACATCTGTAACGTTACGTTTACCTCTGTGGAGGTAAATCTCACAAATAAAATAAGACATGAAACGTATAAAAAGATAAAGGTAAAAGGAATGATAAAAAGTTAATAAGAAAATCGGCAGCGGCGCTTAGCAACTTGAAAAACAAATATGACAGGTGACAATGATGAAAATGTCATAATATAAATTATCAATCAATCATAAACATAGGTATGGTTACATTGTCTAAAATATGCGCACTATGTTTTGCCAATAATATATAAGGCATACAAAATTAACACAAATAAGGTGGCATGCCAATAGATTACATTAAAATAAATAATAATATCAATTTAAAATAATATGTCAGTTATGTAAACAGGTCATACAATGTTAGACAAATAAACACATTCATACTTAGTCAATAAATAAAATCATAAGTGCCTAATTAGCAACTCGGAATCGTCATACCTCTGTTTATCAGTAATTTTTTCTAAATTACTAGCAGCATCCCGCGGTTTCATCCGCATAAGTCTCTGTTTCGTGGGAATATCGGAATAATAAGTATCTTATGTATTAATCCAGGTTATAAACTACTTGTGTGCCAAATTTCATCCAAATCCGTTTCGTAGTTTTTGCATGAAAGAGTAACAAACATCCATCCATCCTCACAAACGTTCGCATTTACTAGGATTCCCATTCCCATAGGGACTAAATATCGATAATAATCTAAGGTCGTCTTTTGAGATCTCTCCCTGTTTATGAAATAATATGACTATACAAGTAATTTGCTACGCGGCTTGTACAGTCATACATATAATTTCTTACGAAACCCATCGAAAAAGGTTCAGATTCAGAAAATTTCACGTTTAATCAGAATCAAACAATTCCACCCAAGCTAAAAAACAAGACATATTCAATTCTCCCCACACAGAAGAAGCCCTAGAAACAGTAACAACACATTTGTCTCACAATATTATTTCAAGACAGAACGAGTCCACGGCAACATGTGACGACGGCCCGCTTATAAAATATTCAAGCTCAATTCCCGAATAAGTAGAACAGGATAATTAATTCTGAACTAACCCCGTCACTGTGGAGAAAGGACAGACGGATGTTTATCACTAGACTAGCACTAAATTATGTCCCTTTTGGTAATCGGATTAGGTTTAGGTAGATATACAATTGTAATGAAGGGAGAAAGAATTGGTAAATGTTTTTTGAAGAGATCCTTTCACGTTACTATGGAACAGACATAGAAATCGTGTGTAAATCGATTGTAATATGGAGAAATGAGGAAAATGTTTTGGAGTATGAATTTGGATGACTATAAGAGTAGGCGAAGACTAAAACAACGATGGTTGGCTTGCTTGAAAGATGGTATGGCTAGGAAGAGGGTGAATACGACATGATGGCTGATAGAGATGAAAATATGCTGTGCAGACCCCAAATAAATGATCATACATAGGAGTATAGTGATATGAAATAACCAATATATGAGTAAGATTCTTAAGTGGTATGTATGAATGTGTGCATTACAATTAATGAAGTTCATTCTGTCTGTTTACCAAGATGATCTTCAACTTTTCGTGTGGTTAGTGACTACCCTGGTGTTAGAGTTTTAAAGCCACCCGTGGGCCTCTGACTTGGCTTCACATACCGTCGTAAAATATCTCTCAGGCATGCCAGTTTCCTCACGATGTTTTCCTTCACTGTTTTTGAAGCAAATGATAATTATACAATTCGCATATGAATCCGAAAAGTCAGAGGTTCGAACTCGAGACCTATGACTTGGTATTCCGACGGTCACACACTAGGCTATCACTGCAAGATGATAGCAAAACAAGATTTTAAATGTGAAATCGTGGACTCAAAACTCTTTCATTAATTTCCATTACATAATGGAGTCTCACAATATGATACACAAAAGTTAAAAGATACTAAGCTCAACTTGGTTAAAACAATATTAGGAAAGAGAGTAGCGCGATGTAAGTTCGTGAATAATTCCCAACATTTTCAACCACAAATATTTCGCCCATAGGTACTCAATTGATTCCTACCAACCGAACTTTCCACTTACCTTTTAAAACTTTTCACTCTCCACTCGATTCATCGATCACCAGAACACGTCCCCAAGACAGTAGCGACATCTATCAAAGGATAAAGAAACTACCACTATTACCTCTCTAACACACAAAGAGGAATCCGTCTAGTAATAATTCAGGGCAAGTACATATCTCGCGAACCTTCGGAAATAGAATATTAAAGTGGGTAGCTCATACATCTTGGATCGGTACAGGCCATTCTCCTCATGACTAGGAGTTTTGTGGACTCCTTTTGTCGGTTCTATGTTGACAAGGTCGCTGGCCAGATTCGGGTAACTTTTTTAAGTTTATGGGGGTCTTCAATTATTCAGCTTCTTTTTTTCTACAGGACTTTTTAGGGTTCCGTACCAAAAAAAAAAAAAACAAATAGAAGAAACGGAACCGTTATTCACAAGGGAGTGATCCTATAAGGGTTTCGTTTCGTTTTTAGACACACGAACGGACAGACGTCCGTCCGTGTGTCTGTCAGGAACGAGTGAAGGTATCAAGTTGAAATCGATAATAGATAATACGTAGATCTATGGTGCCTTGGAGCTCTAAAAAATCAAGCTTCTAAGTCAACGCAATAAAAATACGGCCATTTATGTGACACGTTTTGATACTCGCAAATAAATCAAAACCTACAGGGTACTTCCTGTTGACCTAGAATGATGAAAATTAGCAGGAACCATCATGAGGATTGGATTGGTAGGTCTCACAGCACATGTAAAGAAAAAGGCCGAACATCGTTACTTATTATTTGTGGTTTTTTCACATATATATTTTTTTTTCTGTGATTACCAACTTACGTTTGCAGTTTGAGAATTGACCGTGAAATATATCGACGTATGGGAGAACATGTTTTTAACTACAAAGTTAAGTTTCTTTTTGGGATGAATTCATCCCAACTACGGAACCCTTCTTTGTGCGTGGTCCGACACGCACTTGTTTTCGTTTTGGTTCAAAGAAAGTTTGACAAGTATAGCAAAGTTTATCTGTATCGATAGTGGTTTTCTATGCGTTTTGATTTTGTATCGAAACTTTATTTGTTAGAGGTTGCTGTAGGCTGAAGTTTGGTCGGATAAGTGGCAATATGGATTAACTTTATTAAATAATAAATGGAGGGAAGAAAATTTTTTGTAAGATATTTCACAAATTAATGGAAATGCAATAACACAACTGACAGCAACAATTGATCAATTTAAGAATTTTTTAAATTTATTTATTTATTTAGAATCTCCAACAAAAGATATACATAATGCATACATAATAATGCATGCCTTAATTATGCAACACATAATTAAGACGACGATAACCGACTTTTAATGATTTTATACTGAAGAAGACGTCTAAACGAGTAGTGTTAATGATTTGGAAAAAGTATATATTAAAATAGACTATTTTCTTAATATAGGTATATTTTGGATTATGTTTTTATCACATAATAAAATTAATTTGTAAAGTTATGTCTAACGCGGATTAAACACCGAGAATCACGCAAAATCTATTAAGCGTATTTTTATGAAACCTTCACCATTTTAAAGATAATTTAACTATTGATTTTTTTAATATACGCGTTTAATTAAAATACCTTTTGTTTTATGTGTAATAAATTAATAATGCGTCTAATTTGGGATAGCTCTCCTTGATGAGCGATTCCTATTACTGGCTGGACGTACGACGCGTTGCGTGAGCTCAGTACAGAACACGCAAGCTAACCACTCAAGGTCACTGTCATATATCTGCGTCTTAAAGGGCAACATCGGGTATTAAGTAGGTGTACTCCTTCACTTATAGGAGACCACAGCATGCTCAATAAAGTTAAAAACTAAGCTAATAAAGTTAAAACATTAATAATAGATAAAATTAGGAAAATAAAATGAATTTTTAAAGGACATAAAAAAGAAGAAAATATGACATTTAGAGATATAATTAAATTAAGTCTAATGAACACTTATCGTCAGTGAAGTTCTAACAGTAAGGAAGTCAAAAACATTACAGGAGAGTGAAAAAACTGTATGAAATGAATGTAATTTGACACATGACATCCAAATCTCGAAACACTCATAAAATGACTTACGCACTGTAAGAACTTCACTGATGTTATTATATTTGGACAGAGACTCGCAGATATCTAAGTTCGTAGTTTTAGCTAACGTGTTGCCTACAAAGTCTTGGCACAGAAGCGTAATGATCGAGGTAATACCAAAGTATGTATTAAGCTCTGGCCACACTGGATTATTTTAATCATTAGGAAGACACGCGAACATTCGCGCCAGTTTGAACACCTCCATACAAGTTAGTAGAAACAATTGGCTTATAAGAACGGGATTTAAAGACAATGAAACATATCGAATGCTGGTTAGATACTGCGTATATTCTAAAATGCAATTGAAGTGGATATATTTAGTAACCTGTTCCGCTTAGCTATTTCTAAAGAGTCTTAAAAAGTCAGTCGGGCAGTCTGCGCTCGGTGCTTGGTGTGGCAACACGCCGTGTTCGAGTTCACGACAAGTCAATCGTCATCCTGAGGATGCCTCGTTAAGAGGTGGAACACGTGTCGATTTCTTTCAGGGTCTTTTTAAGACTCTATAGAAATAGCTAAGCGGAACAGGTTACTAAATATATCCACTTCAATTGCATTTTATAATGGATTTCCGCAAGGTCACACCTGAATCAATTAACTGCATATATTCTGTCCATTCAATGACAATATAAACACACAGACAGAGCTTTAGATCACGAGGTTTTGAAACAAACATACACATACACATGAATAAAAATTAGTCATATGCGCATACTTTACAAATTAAGCATCATACACCCGGCTCACCATGCCAGCATTTATTATTGTTTGATGACTTGTTGCGGTGCCGCGGTTAACGTTCGGGATGCTTGTAAATGACGTCATTATCAACAGAATTTCAAAATTGGATTCGGAAGTACCTTTCGAGAATCGAAGAATAATGTTTGGGGAGTGTGGTTGTGTTGTAAGAATGGAGTGGCGGAAATTAAATAGAATATTTCCGATGGAAGAACATGTTTATGAACGGTCTTGTAAGGCTGTGAGCAGACAATGATGTGACGAAATTATTTACAGCCTCTATTTTCCCACGCAGAGTATAGGCTTCTTTTTATAGAGAGAAGGAGAGCCTGTTCATTTGTTGTTGTCATTATTGTTTAATAATAATATAACTGATAAATTGACTGCCTCGTTGGTCTAGTGGTCGCAAGCGCTACTGCTGAGCATGAGGTCCTGGGTTCGATTCCCAGGTCGGGCAAAGTGTTATTGGGTTTTTCTATCTGAAATTTCTCAGTAACAGCCTGGAGTCTGGATTTGTGCCCGGTTGATGGCAATAGGCTCGCCCCTATTACATGGGACTTAAAACATAACTGGCGAAATGTGGGTGAACCTGCTACAGGGACACCTCTGCCCAACCCTTCGAGGAAACAAGGCGTGATGTTATGTTATGTAATAATATAACACTATTTTTTACTTTTCCATAAAACACTTTTATTTTTAAATTACAACATGCTGTTTTTAGGGTTCCGTATGTCCGAATGAAAAAATGGTACCCTTTTTTATAGGATCACTCGTGTGTCTGTCTATCTGGCTGCCTATCCGTCTGTCAGAGCCAATTTGCTCCGAATCTACTGGACCAATTTAGTTGAAATTTTTTACACATGAATTTCTGTGACTTAAACACGGACGTGTAACGTAAATAAAAGAATTTTGAATATGGAAGTCACTTTGAAGTAAAAACTTCTTTAAGCGCGTTGGGCATGTTTGAGATGGGACTAAAGCATTGATTTCGCGACACTGTGACGACACCTCATTTTTGTAAACGCGATTGTGCATTTTATTAATATTACGTTACGGATCAATGTTCTACGAAAATTTTTTACTTTAAAGGTTTTGTAAACGCGATTGTTAAGGTACGGACTTTACTTGGATAAGGTTACGGATAAGGTTACGGATACAAATATTTTTCTTCTACCGAGGCGATCTTGGTCAAGTTTTCACTTCTGTCGGAACTCCCGGAGTGCCACTGTTTTTTGTTTTAATATTTTACTCAAATTGAACCAAAACACCACTTTCCCTTTTATCCTAAGTCCAAAGATTCATTACGCCGACGCGTGCTGGCTCAATATTAGCCGGCTTTACACATTCGCTCAATTAAAAAAGGATGTTTAAAGAAGGGGATGAAAACGCCTATGATGCAAACTAATTGAAATGCAGTGGCGTTCCCACGCGCAACCCTGTACGCTCTAAAGCACTGGCTGCGTGTAAAAGGCATATTTTGATTACTAATCAATTAATTACTAAGCAATTTGCTCCTGTGCTACGTTTCGCAGATACGATTGCCACACGAAATATTTTTCTGGACTTCTGTTTGTCCCGAAGAGTGAGACAGAGGTGAAGAGGTGTAATAAATATTATATAGTATGGCCTAAAATTAACCGTTCCAGGCATGCGCGTTTAATTATAAATATGAGGGATGTTTGTAACAGTTCTGTGTATCTGTGACACAGCAGAAATTCCTAGTTTAAAAAAAAGCCTTGGTTTACCATAGGTTTTGCGATAACTATAGTCAAAGATTGTAATCGTTAAATTTACCCTCACCGTTCTTAGGTCGCACGAAAAAGTGTTCATACTAAAAAGAGTGAGCTCACATATGTCGCATGAAACGATAGATATGATTTTTTTTCAGCCAGCAAAACAATACTATTCAAATGTCATTGCCAATGAAACAGAAACGTGACCTTTTGATGCGGTCAGGTGCATCTAACGATTTAAATCTTTGCCCATTGTTTGTCTGGAAGTGGCCTCTTTACTGAAAAGATAAGTTTCCACAGAGAAACTAGAAGTAAAAGCAAATTCTCCTCCTCAACCTTCCGAGCTACCTCTCGCCAACTCTCGGCATACAATCCACAAATTCCATGAAGTGACTGTAGCAACGCAATCGTCTCCATCCTTCAGTGGAAGCTAACAAGCCATTACTTACACAAAGGCATAACAAACAGGCTATGATGGTAGTCTCGGTAGACATTTTAATTTATAAATATGTGGCCATGTGGTTATAAGCGATTGTGAATATTACAGTAACTTAAAAGAGTGTGAGTTAATATTTCGTCAAATTAGTAATGAGATTTTTTTTTAATAAATGAGGTCATGAAGTTTTCAATATTTTTTATTAATATAAGGGGTATTATTATAAAGTTTATTTTTATTAACGGTGATTTCACGACTTTCATCCATCTTGAGTTAAAATATGCCTCTCTAATGTTGGTCCTGTTCCTTGTATTTTCTTAATCAGCGTTGGCATGATATACTGTTTTCACTATTTAAACCTCACCTGTTCAATTATTGTCGAGAGGGCAATAATTGGACAGTAAAGTTAACAGTTGCTAAACCCTGCAAAGAGCCCACCATATTAAATAAATATTCAGCTCCATGCGTTTATCTGCGAATCAATCCTTTTCCATTATTTCTCAAACTCGACCATTTCCTGGCCCCAAAATAAGCAACATCGAGCACCTCGCTCGCGGCAATCATAACTTGATACAAGACTTTTGCTTCTCGTCTACTTAAGCTATATACTTTATAGGATAGAAGCCTTTAATTAGATCATAATGTTAGACGCTCCTTGCATTCTTTGTGCACCGTGTATAGGTTTAATGTATTCTTTTGTAGCTCTTTAGGTTTCGCTTTGTGAAGAAAAATCTTGGTAGAATGTTAACAAAATCTGTACACAAACACTTTGAACCAGGTTTTTCCCACGGCTTTGCCCGCGTGGAAGTCGGAAATTATACCACGAGAACGTAGTACCGGCGTAGTATAAGTAGTAGTGCTATGTCCTAAACCAGCAGCCTACCTGTGTTGCGAATTTCGCCAAAATCCGTTCAGTCGTTAAGGCGTAAAGAGGTAAAAAACAGAGAGAGAAGACAGAACAAGAAGAAAGTCAGAAGAACAAGAAGAAGAAAGAAAGAAAGTCAGACGGACCATGTCTTTCGAATTTATTTGTTTTATTGTGTTTGGGTATCTAACATCTATCAATACAGAAGTAATAGGGAGGTAATTGACTAGAAGCCATTTACAAGCCTCCACAGTTAGCAATAGAGTATTGTTATACAAATTTTCAAATTGATTAACTATTCATGTTTATGAATAGTTAAATTTAATGTTATTCTTAGGGTTATGGTTTCATACGATATATTATTTGTCAAAAATTACGTAATTTTCACATTTTCACTACAGAAAACTATAGTGCGTTCATTATAATTTTACATGTGACACCATTTTGGTAGTACTGTTCTGTCAGTCTCCATTTTGAACTTTATAAGTATTGAAATTAAGCTTGACAAGCAATGGTACCAACATGATGGCAAGGGACAAGTTATAGTGAACAGTCCTTATGGAAAGAAAAACTTATAAAATTGTCAGGTTATTGCCTGTCAACTATCTCCTGTCGGTTTTATTAAATAGGCCCCCTGGGGGCCTAGAAAAATTGCAATCGTTTTCTAATTTCATATTTATACAACGATCTTCAAAAGGATTGACATTAGCTTCTCGGTAGCCTATGTCAATCCGACACATTTTTGACTTTTCCATCATCGTAATGTTTAATGTCACTTTGTGTCGGCCCTCCTTGTACACCTGTTTTAATGCGACAAAACCCTTTACAAATCCACCACGCCACAGCCTAAAATAGTTAAGCCGACTCTTAACAAAACATAATCAGTAGGCCCAACTTAGTGTTCCATAAATAAATTATGTATCGCAGCATCTCATTTATTAAGTGTCCCTTGCCAAGTTGTTTAAATATTCGATTACAGCACTAATCCCTTGGGTGAGATTAAACTGCGGTTTGGTACCTGGAAAACGTTACTGCCTACACATTGTTTGATATTTCCAGAAGTATCTAAGGAATAATAGGGCTAATTCGTTTTTGACAATCATTAGTAGCTGTGAAACCCGACGACCCGATTGTAATGACTGTCTCGTTGGTCTAGTAATCGCAAGCGCTACTGCTGAGCATGAAGTCCTGGGTTCGATTCCCAGGTTGAGAAAAGTGTTAGTGGGTTTTCCATCAGGAAATTTTCAGTAGCAGTACGGAGTCTGGATTTGTGCACGGATGAGGGCAATAGGCTTTTAGAGGTAAAAGGAACAGGATGTAAAGTCCACTCATCCTCTATAGAAAAGGGAGGATCCTCCGACCAGACGGGTGTTGTGTCTGGTGGGCAACTGCCCGACGGTTGAAGTCGGAATCTTGTATATATGTCGATCGCGCGGTAAACTCTAATTGCGCGATACAGGATTTGTGTGACGTCAGGATTTTTGATGCGTAGTTCGTATGTGGCAGTGTAACCGATACAGGGTCGCCCCCTTTTACATGGGACCTAAGGTACCATTCTGCGACACGACTGGTTTCTATGAATTTCTATGAAATACCTTCCGTAGCTCGCGACACGTCGTTGGCAACTACGGGCGAGTGACAGGCGACACGTGCAGCCCGACCGCAGACCAGTAGTGCCGCCAACGCTCGAGCGATAGTCAAGTTTTTATCTTCTATCTACCGACTGGAAAACGGGCAGTTGTCGCCTGTGATCGGATTCAGAATCATGACTGCAGCGACATGACGCCGCGATGTGTTGCCACGATATGACGCCGTGACACGTCGCCTGCAGTTGCCTCTTACGGTCGGCTACGGAATGGTACATTTAAACATAACTGGCAAAATGAGGGTGTACTAAGGTACCCCTCTGCCTAACCCTTGGGAACCTTGGGAACCCTGGGAATACAGGCGTGACGTTATGTGTTTTAGTATGAAAAGTGTTTCTTTTGTAGATATAGTTGTTGTTGATGTTTTGGACACTGTAAGAATTATGTTAAAATAAGTTAAGGATAAGTCATCATTTCAGACGAAAGACGTCCACTGCTAGACATAGGCCTCCCCAAGCACGGCCACTTCGACCGATTCTGTGCTTTCCGCATCCAAAAGATTCCTGCGGCCTTTACAAGGTCATCGGTCCATCTTGTAGTAGGTCTTCCGGTACGCGGTCGCCACTCCAGAACCTTTCAACCCCATCGGCCATCCATTCTGCGAGCATTGTGCGCTGCCCATGCCACTTAAGTTTGGCAATTCTTCGGGCTATATCGGTTACCTTGGTTCTCCTGCGGATCTCTTCATTTTATTCAAGGATAAGTATGTAGTGCTGTCAAATTGTAAAGATGAATGCCATACATAATGCGATCATCTCTTTCAAACCAGAAATCCCGTGACTCAACATTGATCTAGGCTGTGCAAATTTTCAAAATTCGGTGATCGCAATTATAATATACCTAGTTTTAATGCAAGCTAAAAGTATCCTTGTTTGAGACATTACACAAGGATACTCTTAGCTTGCATAAACTTTCAATCCTTCAAAAATCCTCCCACAAACTTAAAATAAACTTCAAAACACGCATCAAGAAACAATTGAAAGGTGTTTCACAGATATCACAGAGACATATACACAGGACTTTTGAATCCTCCTGAGAGGAACTCCACTTGAAACTTCGCAGTTTTGACTCTTGCCACCGACTGCGAGTTCTAACTTTCGTCTGGTAAGACCCCGTTCCTCGGGCCTCGAGCGATGCGACTTGCTTCAAGTGCACGCGCGTCACTTATTTCCGTCCGTCGCTCCGCAAGTCGCATCGCGGTGACTTGTAGTATGCTCTAAACAACTTTTCTCATTTGTTTTCTCCGCAGTCGCTGTCGCAAGACGCGTGTCGCTTGAGCGTGTAGCTCATGGCCACGGGTTAAACCAGAGTAACTTTGAATTACGGACAGCCAGAGGAGAATTGTATGTCGGTCACAGAATAGAACGCATGGTCCGGTGGAATCTAAAGCTGTTTTCTGCTTTGCTTTTACGGGTTTGATTTAAAAGGGAGCTGGTTTTCTATAGCAGGGGTTTGTGAAAGGTGTCGACCCAATTAACTTCAATAAGTTAATTGGGTCGTACATGTATAGTGTAGCTAATTATGTGATGTATATGTCGCAGGCAGAATATAATGATTCGTCATTATAAAAACGGCGCCGTCCATTTACAAACGCTCGCAGTCATGCAAAATGCCGAAGGCAAATTGGCAACTCATTAAATTGTTATAATTTTGACATTAATTGTTAATGTAGAATGACCATCATAAAATACAGGTTGGACAAATCGGACTTTATTCTGGCAATCTGGTACCTACGAAGACTTATAATAAGAGTAAATAATTATAATACGAAATTCTTTTGTACACGTAGAATTTGCATTGTTTTCAATATTTTTTTGGTCACAAAACCACAACTCGACGCCATTTTTCATGTTTTGATTAGTACCGACGCGCGTAGTAAGAAATAGAACTAAATACCTACTTCAATTTGCCGCGGCATTTTGTAAACGGCGTTTGAATTGTCCATCAAATGCTGTGGTTTATATAGTGACAAGGCAAATTACATTTTGCCTTCGGCATTTTGTTTAACTGCGAGCGTTTGTAAACGGACGGCGCCCTTTGCATAGAGACGAATCATAAAATCTGCCTGCGACATAATAAACACTAATTATAGACTCGCCCTCTCATGGCTCTTATTACGAAACTGAATAATATTGTACACCCCTGCTTGATCCTTTAGGGAAAGCAGGCGTGATAATATTGGATAACAGTTTTAAAATTCATGTCAGCATATTGAATAATTTGTTACAAATTAATCAAGTCACAATATTTTTAATCAAAACAAGTTAATAACAACGAGGCATTCCACTTACAAAATTTAACTCAGTGCTCGTTTGAGCAGCACTCACACTTCGGTTTAATTCCCTCACGCACTCAAATATTAAACTGTACCAAATAAAACTATTGCGTTTGTAAATATCTTATGTATGGGTCTACGTTTTTTCATCACAAATAAACACCTTTTACCAAAACAAAAGCGCGTTAACATATTACATAAATCATTCGCATTATAGCGATTCTAAATGATATATTCACACATGCATATTAATGTAAGGACGGCATTCATAATTGAGAACCGAGATAAAACGTTCGCTTGCTCGAACGTACAACTTTCTCGCATTTCGAGCAGTGTAGCTACATTGTGGATGTTACGACTGCTAGAGATTCTGCAACTAGTTGCTTTTAATATAATTCAAAATCAATAGGTACAGGAAGCTGTTAGTTCTTCCTTTTCTTTTTCGTGTGGTTAGTGACTAACCTGGTGTCAGAGTTTTAATGCCACCCATGGGCCTCTAACTTGGCTTCACATGCTTTCGAGAAATATCTCTCAGGCCGGTTTCCTCACGATGTTTTCTTTCACTGTTTTTGAAGCAAGTGATAGTAATACAATACGCACATGAATCCGAAAAGTCAGAGTTGTCTTGGGTTCAAATTCGAGACCAATTCAAATTCGACCTTGGCAATCCGACGGTCACACCACAAGGCTATCACTTGTAGAAAACTGTTTGTTGATAGGTATATAATAATGATATATAAATTTATCGTCAGGACACAAAGAAATTGCAGAACACAACGTACAACGATCCTTACACATAATCCTTTTGCTTCGTCAACGTTTCTACGTACCTATTGTGAAATGGTAGGTATAGGCTACCTATGTGTGCTTTTGGCATCAATAATATCGGCGTATGTTCTTAAATGACGTCTCCTTTCATTTCACAAATAATACTAATTTAGAGAGATGAGGAACAGGGTGTAAAGTTCACTCATCCTCTATAGAAAAGGGAGAATCCTCCGACCAGACGGGTGTCGTGTCTGGCTGGCAACTGCCCAACGATTGAAGTCGGTATCTTGTATATATGTCGATCGCGTGCTAAACTCTAATTGCGCGATGCAAGATTTGTGTAAAGTCAGGATTTTGTGTGACGTCAGATCTTTCATGCGTAGTTCGCATATGGCGATGAAGATGCCGCCACATTAACAACATCAAGAGTTCTGTGCATTCACCCCTTCACCTACCTATAATATTTTCTTACACACACGCCCACTCACACCCACACACACACCCCCACACACCACGCACACGCACACCACGTACACTCACACACATATTAACCCTAGAATAAGTAAAAATCAATAGATTAATCACTCTTTTTTCTGGTTTTTATATAACTTACCGCATTTGTGTACAAGTGCTTCCAAAGGGATGGAGACCTGGTGTCCTGAAATACGGGCCTTACGTCTGGCTTAGGCAACAGTCTCCCACAGTATAATTAAAACTGTTATGTATTTTTCCATGATAATTTGAAAATTTACTTTATATTGTGATGACAAATAAATATTATCTTATCTTAAATCTTATCATGTTGATAGTTAACTCATCAGTTTCAACTCATGTTATCTTCTTTCGTACATCTCTATCAGCTGTTCTAAAACAGTGGTGGCTCAATGGTAATGGCGACTTACGAGTTGTAGGTCTTAGGTTCGAACCCTAACAAACCCTTGACTTTGTGTAAATTATTTCATCACCACTGCTCTCAAAACGGTGAAGGAAAACATCGTGAGAAAACAGGCATGTCCTAGAACCAAAAATTTGAAGACTTGTGACATCTACCAACCGGCACTGGGCCCGCGTGGTGGACTACAGCCCACTCCCTCTCACTGAGAGGAGGCCTGTATCCCAGCAGTGGGAAAATTATACTCTGATTATGCTTAAATGCTATTGCTTGTTGACAGTAGATTGACTCTTCATATTAAACACTTCTAAAATATTTTCACCAAAATAAATATTAATAGTAACAAAAGCCAAGCGCTTCCATAAATTGCATGCACACAAACATGTTACAATGTATTCTTTATGTAGGTACCTGTCCGAACTCAACATAATATTTATAACAATCTTCAGCTGCTGGAGGAAGAATCCCAAAGGAACGTCCACGGTAAATAAATAAGTTGCAATCTTGTGCAACGAACGATGGAACTATCGATTGTAGTCTAAAGTGATAGCATGTTCGCACTACCTTGAATTGCATATAATGCACTGTATCTAAGATAGGTATATATTTAGTCAGCATTCATTCACTGTTTCTTATAGAAATGCCCAAGGACATGTATACTGTGATGAAGTGAACCGCATTCAAGGAAGACTAAGGAATATGTCGGCCTTATATCAGCTCAATTAAAAAACAAAAAACACGTAAACCTACATCGTCATATATGGAATGTGCGATACTAGGTGCACCACATAATACTCGATGGTACATGGTGGTAGCCATAGCTATGATCACTAAGTTGTTTATGGAACCAGGTAAGTCAGTACCAACGTGTATGGTTTGATAAGAATATTATGGGCAAGGAATGGCTTAAGAACCCTTGCTCCGTTCCATGTCCATAATTTATTTATTGAAGTGAAAACTTGTTTAGGTGCGTTGGGCAGTTTTGAGGTGGAATTAAACCATTGATTTCACCACACCATGACGACACCTCACTTTTGTAAACGCGATTGTGCTCTTTGGTTACGGATCAATGTTCTATGCAAGTATTTTTTACTTTAAAGGTTTTGTAAATACGATTATGCTCTTTATTTATATTGTTTTACGCATCAATGTTCTATGCAAGTATTTTTACTTTAAAGGTTTCGGAAGTATTTTAAAAGTGAAAACTTCTTTAGGCACGTTGGGCATTTTTGAGATGGGACTAAACCATTGATTTCGCGACACCGAGATGACACCACCTTTTTACCATTAAAAAGACATCAACGCATTGATTACCGTGCTGCCGATTTTTTTTTTATGTTTTCACTTCTGTAGGCACTCCCGGAGTGCCACTGTTTTTTTTTTAAATTTATTTATACTTATTAGAACGGTATAACACCGATTACATTAAGTAACAGAGAAACAATTATAACGATGACAATAACTTGATTTAAAACTAACATGGAACAGTGGACTCCCATACTTTCTCTCTCAGAACTTCAGAAATATAAATACACTAAAATATAAGTGGGTTTGATGGGCGATAAGGCTCAGTCTGCGCTCAGCGCTTGGTGTGGCAACACGCCGTGTTCGAGTTCGCGAGAAGTCAATCTTCATCCTGAGGATGCCTCGTTGAAAGGTGAAACCCGTGTCGATTTCTTTCAGGGTTTTATTTAAGATTCTTTAGAAATAGCTAAGCGAAACAGGTTACTAAATATATCCACTTCTATTGTAATTTATAAATCCACTCGTCCCTACGGGTGATGCTTTTGACATCGCAAGCGTCTCGCTTTGCTTCGTCAATGGCTCAATCAGCAAAGCAACCTAGGAATGGTTGAATGAACTAAAAGCAACCCCAGTAGCAATCGCCAGTTACTTCCCACAGTCAGCCTAATAAAACTTTTTATTGAATTCATCAGTACACTTGAAGATACCGAGTATGGCGCTTTCAGAGTTTAATTAATTTACCTAAAGCACGTGAGTTGAACTTCATTTTGAACTAAAACATTTTGTGGCCTGAACTTCTACGTTTCTCGCAGAACTATTAATATATTAAATTGGAGAATTTCATATAAGGTATGAAAGTGGTAGTAGTGATCATGGAAGTTGCGTCGAGGTATACCGTCGAGTACCGAGGTACATCGTCGATTTATACCTACCGACTGTTTTAGCGGAGTTCATAATTAATAGTGGTCTGTACTTAGTGTTTTTGCATAGAGGTGGATCGTTTTTTTAACAGCTATCTAATTGCGTAACACATTTTCGGTGAATGATTACGACTAATCTTTTTTATTTTGACAGTTCAAAACAATCATTGCGTTATTTACGTAGTTGAGCAGATTTTTTTTTTCGAACTTATGAAGTGATTGATTGGAAATCTCTTTCAAAATGATTCAGATTGTGATTGATCGTGTATTACTACGCAATTAGGGTGCTAGGTAGAGGAGGGAGGATTGTCTAAAAGTCGTGTATGTGGATTTTAATGCTTATTACTTCTGATTGGTTTCAGTTCTGCGATGCGCAAATCAGGCTAATGAAGGGACAGCAGTGGTTATTGTGCCATGAAATATTTATTGATCAACATCTTTTGTGAAATAGTTTCGGCAATCCGAACGTTTTCATATAAACAGTTCAATGTCAACGTTGCATCAACAAGGTTATCTAAAAGACTCTAAAAACAAGCCGTGTGATGGCGTCGCAATGAACGTCAGAAATAATTAAATTCTGAGTGTCTAAATCTGGATCTCCTGTGCGGGTTTTTCAAAACATTACACATAAAACCTTACACATAAACATTTGTTTTCATACAAAACATAGGGTTTGCATACACAAATGTGGCCACGCCTCTTTGTTGCGATGTTTTTGTGTAATGTTTCGAAAAAACACGCGCAGGAGACCCGGCTTTAGACTATCTCATTATGAAAAGCAGAACAAAATATAAACACAAATACCAATCAATCTGCCTGGCGTTTTCCAACTATGTTGGGGTCGGTTTCCACTTTAACCGGATGCAGCTGAATACCAGTATTTTACATGGCGCGACTGCCTATCTGATCTCCACAAACCAGTATCTGGATAATACGATACCCTCTTGGTAAGACTGGTTGTCAGACTTTCGGGCTTCCGACGACTTGTAACGAGTATCAAAGATCCACGAATGACAGCCAAAACCAATGGCTTAACGTGCTTTCCGAGGTACGGAGGAGTCTCGGTATGTAAAGATGGTCACCCATCCACGGACCAACGTAGCAAGCTTTACCTGATGGATCGACCCGTGCGGCTGTTATTATGTACTTAGCCACGAGCTCCTCATATAAACACAGTACCAAGTCTTTTAAATCAAATCAGTCCAAATAATTATAGCAAAATCAACAAGCACAATTTTAACAGTTAACATTATAAAAAACCCCCGACATAAACATTTCCTCATTTCTCTTTCCTACTTCATCACCAGACCCTGTTCACCATTTGTCTAAAACCAATTCATTGAGACCATTCCAGTGAGCCCAAACACGATACCTGTGCTATAAGTTGGTAAGGGAGTTGGGTATCCTGCAAATTTCAGGTGATGCTACAGCATCAATTCAAGGTTACTATGTTCTTCTAATATCATTGAAGTAACAGAATACCAAATTTCTAATCCATCAGACCTTTGGAAGATACTCACATCTAGAAAAGATCTGATAATCTTCACGTTTATTATATGTTTTGCCAAAAACGGCTAAACCGATTTTAGTAAAACGTCTAAGTCTAAGTCTAAGAACCATTGGTAGAAAACCTGCTTTCAAATGATAAAAACGGCATTCAAATCGGTTCACCCGTTTAAGAGCTTTTTTTTTTTTTTTTTGAGGGTGGGAAATCATCAAATAACTTCTCCCGCTCTGGGCGGAGCGGGAGGGCGTGTCAGACTCTTACTGACTAAAACCCACCCGTGTTCCTTCGGTTGCCCTGTCGCCGGGCCACGATCTCCCTTTCGGTTTTCTTCGCAACCCCGGCAGGCATCGGCCCTAGTGGACCCCTTCAATTCTGCTGACATCTCTTTGAGGCGCGCGTGGAACACAACGCGCCGTCGACCCGGGCCTGGTCCTTATCGGACGGTGAGCCACCCATTGCTCACCGCCCGCAAGCCCGCGCCTACGGTGGCCGGAAATCGCCTCGCGATTCCCGACGCCCTGGGCGTCTCCTCCTGCGGCGGTTAGGGGCGTGAGGGCGCGAAATTTGCCTCTCCCTCACGCGTTCTGCCTCCTCCTTTGCGAGCATTACCGCTTCGCAGAAGGAGGTGACGGCCTCCCATTTCCTCTCGCTCCGTACCATGGCCTGAACCAGTGCCGGACGCGAGAGATCACCGCCGCCGATCGCCTCCACGAGGACACGGCGATGCTCCGCCCAAGCTGGGCAGACCTCCACCGTATGCTCCACCGTGTCCTCCAGGCGATCCACACAATGGTGACACCCGGGCGTTTCCTCCCGCCTTATCCTGTGCAGGAACCTCCCGAAACAGCCGTGTCCGGTGAGGACCTGCGTCAGGCGGAAGGTGAGGACGCCGTGGCGCCTCTCTAGCTACTCCTCAAAGAGGGGTCTTATCGCCGCAATTGTGGCGTGCCCAGCGCTGGGTTGCGACAATCGCACTCTCCATGACGCCATGAGATCCCGCCGGAGCTCCGACCGCTGTGCCGCGATTTCTCGCGGCAGCGGAGTTAAGCCCCGGCGTTTCGCCTCCTCGCGCCACACCCAAATGTGCGCGAGGACCTTTGCCTCCAGATCCCATGGCGGTAATCCGGCAAGGAGGCTCGCCGCCTCACAGGAGACCGTGCGGTATCCTCGGGCCAGCCGGATGGCCATGACCCTCTGGGACGCGTTCAACCGGCGGGCTGGCCGCAGCCTTATTGAACGTTCCCACACCGGCGCCCCGTAAAGGGCCATGGACCGCACGACCCCCGCGTAGAGCCTCCGGCAGGAGGCGTTTGGATCCCCTAGATTGGGCAGGAGCCGCTTCAACGCAGCCCCGGCCCGATCCAGTCTGGGAGCCAAACGTCGGAAATGTTCGACGAAGTTCCACCGGCTGTCGAGGACAAGTCCCAGATACTTCATCGTCGACTCGACGCCGATGTGAACCCCTCCCGCCATCACCTGGAAACCCGACGGTGGCGCATTCCGAGGTCCATGAAAACCCATGGCCTCGGACTTGTGCAGGGCCACCTCGAGTCCCAACTGCCGGATCCTGTCGACGATTGTCGCAACCCCGCGTGTCGCTAAGTCAGCCGCCGCCTGGTACGACCTCCCCTGCGCCAGGACCAGCGTGTCGTCAGCGTAACAAACGACGCTGACGCCGCTAGGGAGGTCGGCGCGCAGCACCCAGTCGTATCCGATGTCCCACAGATGCGGCCCCAGGACCGATCCCTGTGGGACACCGCACGACATCTCTCGCCGGTTCCACTCTCCTTGGTGACCGAGGTAGATGACGGCCCTGTCCGTCAAATAGGCCTCGACCACACGACAGAGGTAGGTCGGCATCCGGTGATACCGGAGTGCCTCCCTGATGCAACTCCAGGGCAGGGTGTTGAAGGCATTGGCGATGTCTAGAGACACCGCCAAGACGACCCCACCCCGGGCCACAGCATCCCCCGTCGTGAGGGCCCGCACGCGCATGATGGCGTCCACCGTAGAGCGCCCCCTGCGGAAGCCAAACTGGCTCTCCGCCAGGTCCGGCCCAACCCGCACCCGTTTAAGAGCTACGGTGCCATTTTCAGATACATACACAGCGGTTAAACTTATAACACCATTATTTCTGCGTCAGGGGTTAAAAAAATAATTCACATTTTAAACATCTTAACAAAACTAAAGCTATATACAATACACACAACAGACGAAGAATCAACAATCACATATAACAAACAATTTGTGGAACTCAAACAAGACAACGTTAAATTACAGTTAGAAGTGTTGATTCATTACCGATTCACCTTCGCTTATGTGCTCTCGGCTTATCAATATTGATACTGAGTTATCAGCGCTTAATCGTGAACACTCCTGTGTGTTTGATTTGGGAGTTCATTGGGAAATCGTCTGTTGAAAGATAATTGAGTAGAGGGATATCTTGCTTTGAGGGTGTTGTGGTTGTTAGAGGGTAGCATAACATAACATAACGCCTTGTTTCCCCGAAGGGTTGGGTAAAGGTGTCCCTGTAGCAGGTACACCCACATTTCGCCAGTTATGTTTAAGTTCCGTGTAAAAGGGAGCAAGCCTATTGCCATAAACCGGGCACAAATCCAGACTCCGAGCTGCTACTTAGAAATTTCAGATAGAAAAACCCAATAACACTTTGCCCGACCCGGGAATCAAACCCAGGACCTCATGCTCAGCAGTAGCGCTTGCGACAACTAGATCAACGAGGCAGTCAGTTAGAGGCAGTTAGAGGGTACTAGGTTGAACTTAGCAATAATATACTTAGTATTTTGTAATATAGAGGCCTGTGTTCATCGTTTTCTTGTAAGCCAGTATCGATATCAGCATCAATGTTCTACCACAATGAGAACTTACAAGAAATTACTTACTTACGAGAAATTACAATGGGGACCTCATATAACATCTCTTGCGGGGCGGCTAAGCTCGGCCGCTTATGCTGTTAGAAAGATAAGACAGTTAACAAATGTAGAAACCGCGCGATTGGTCTATTTTAGCTACTTCCACAGCATTATGTCGTATGGCATTTTACTGTGGTCGGGCTGCTGACATTGAATCCATCTTTATTTTACAAAAGAGAGCTGTCAGAGCCATTTATAATCTACGTCGCCGCGAATCTCTCAGGAAACTATTTAAAAGGATTAATATTATGACGGTACCTTGCCAATTCATTTATGAAAATATTATGTACAGTAAGCGTTCAAAAGTGCATAAGCACGTTAAGAATCATATTGCTGTGAACACGCGGTATAGTCCGTATATCTGTATGTGTAAACAACACGGCACACACACCACAGAGAACGCAGTATTGCGCGTTACACACTGTCGTATCGTCGCGTACTTGCGCCTCACTACCGAAACAAATATATATTTCCGTCGCTTTTGTTAGACAACACGCATCATGCGCTTGACCTTGGCCAGTTTATGGCAATGCTAAAATTCGAACCAAACTTACGTGTGCAGATAGCAGAACGCGTTAAGCATTGGTCTGAGATGCAAACTGGCTTAGGTTCCAACCTCGTCAAGCACAGTGTAGTTTTTGCAAATATTAATATTTTTGTTTGCAATAATATTATATTTTAACTATTGCTGCCTTTTTTATTAATGCTGTTATTGCAATAAAGGGTTCAGAATTAAAAATGCGTGATATGTGATAGCAAAATTAAAAAATTGTATTCGTTATATTTATTTTACTTATAGATAATATATTACTACAATTATTTGTCATTACGTCAGCTCAATAAGATGTGAAATAGATGTCAAGAAACTTAGAAGTAATTTATATTATTTTGACATATTTGTATTATGAAATGTTTTAAATTTTAAATTGATTTTTTCACCATAAATATAGCTAGCTTATTATTAGTTAGCTTTGATCATGGTCGAAGTAATTAAGCAATAAATAAGAATATAAGACTAATCAAAATGTAAAAAAAACTACTTACAAAATAGCTGATTTTAAGGTAAAGTATGGGCAGTTTGTTTACATTATTTATTTTACATTTTATTTGGCTTTAGTAAATATTGGTTGGTATTGAGGTTATAGCTTAAGTATTCATTTTCTTTACGAAAAGAAGATTGAAACTTAACCTCAAATTGTAATCCTAAAATAATAATATTACTAAAATAATCTTAAACATTTTCGGTCTATCTGCGAGAAATACGACAAACAACATATTGTAACTTGCTTAAAAAATCGTTACCACAAATTCATGCAATAACGAATCTGTTGTTTATTAAGTTGGTATGGTAAATATTTTAAGGTTAAAATATAGCAGTGTCCCACTTGAAGTCTTAATATTATCGTGCGAAACTTAAACGTTCTTGTTTATGCCTTTCTGTCGAAAACGGCTTCCTAGCTGGTCTTCAGTGATGCAAGTCTTCAGAGTGCACAGCGAACGGTTCATAATGACGTGTTTAATAATTCAGCAAAATATCTCGTTGGTATGAAACCATTTGTTTCATATTCCTCCATCATTTGACGTTGCTACTGCTCGATAATAAGCCTCTTCCTCATTCCTCTTAACCCTCACAGTATTTCTCTAGAACAAAGAATAACATTGTATTTATTACACATAATAATTATTTATCATTCACTAATCGAATTAAACCTCATAATGAATTTAAAATTTTAAAGGCAACTTTAATTTTAATTTTAATTTTCTGTCTCAACAATACCTCTGTTCTATCAACAATACCTTTGATTAAGATTTATGTTTAGTAAAATATGAAATATTTAAATGATAACACTCACACTTAGTCCGGCCTCATTAGATATTTGTGTAAATTACATTCACTTTTACGCAGCGCAATAATATTTGATCTCCCTTCAATATTTATATTTGACTGCATTTTGAAAACAATAACCACAACACCGCTAATACCTAATACTCGTCAAATCAATGACTCGTCACCAATAATAACCACGAACCAACAAAGTTTTGAGATTGGCTGGGAACAGACCGTAGCAATCGCGAATACGCGTAACGAACTGCGTCTGTCTACCCCACAGAAATCGAAATGATTTACTTAGTTTTCTGTGGTCTACCTGCTAAACCTTAATATTTATGTGAACAAGACGACCGAAACAAAAAACGAATGATTATTGAACTAGTCATTATTAAAAAATAACAAAAACTATGAATAGTAATTATTAAAAAATAACAAAAACTATGAATAGTAATTATTAAAAAATAACAAAAACTATGAATGTAATTATTAAAAATTACAAGCAAACCACAGAAGAGATTTGAACCCTCGCTCGGCTCGCAATAATCGCACATACCAAAGCACGTTATCCACTGAGCTAGCACGCCGTATTCTATATTGATAGAAATTATGAACTACTATGAGTTGCAGACAAAGTGAGTGTGTGTGTATCTATAGTATTGTAACATCTTATAGAAGAAGGTCGTAAGTCAAACCGAAGCGTCGGTCTATTGCTTTGTGCGATTGCCTATGGACTTTTGGTTGCTACTGTACGTAAGGAAAAATCCACATCTGTTTAATAAAATAAGTGATAGACATCATTTTAATACTAGAAATAAAGATAAACCAGATCAACCATTTTTCAGATTGACTAAAGTACATACATCTTTTATGGGGTACTGTGTTAAATGTTACAACAAAATACCTTGTGACATATTGCAATTAAATGAAAGAAAATTTAAAACTCATATTAAAAGTACACTTTGTAAACAAGCATATTACAAATTAGAGGATTATATCCAAGATAAGAGTGCTTGGAAACATGCTGGTCCTGCTCCATAGGACAATTTAGAATCAAGACAAAATCAAACAGGTTGCTAATTTAATTGTAAAATTTATAATTTTGTGTTATATGACATTGATTTTACATTCTGTGATTACTTCCTCACACAGACTTATTAATTTTAAAAACATTAGGAAAATCGTCTACTTTTACAATGTTTGTAAATATGTGAGCACCATGTATCTATCATATAATTAAATTATCTGTCGTTGCTTCATTTTTAATTCTTTTTACCTATTGTGGTATAGTAATTTTATTCAAGGTGCATCGTCTTCACATATAATTATTTAAGTAAGTAATGTACGTACTTATACAAACTATTGTAAAACACTTTAAAAGAGTAACGGTGGAGTTTCTTGCCCATTCTTCTCCATACGAAAACTACTTTTTGGAAGGGGCGACTAGAATCAATTATATTATTGTTTTTGACGTTCAAGTGCCATACATGGGCCTATTTGAAATAAATGATTTGACTTTGACTTTGACTTTGACCACAGGTGAAAAGATTCTTCCTAAAGAGAAAAGTTTTCGTTATCATACGTAAAATGCAATAGATGAATAAATATATCCAATAGAAATATATCCGATATTTAGCAACCTGTTCCGCTTAGCTATTTCTAAAGAGTCTTAAAAAGACCCGAAAGGAATCGATACCTGTTTCACCTCTCAACGAGGCAGGATGACGATTGACTTGTCGCGAACTCGAAAACGGCGTGTTGCCACAACAAGCACTGAGCGCAGTCTGCGCTCAGTGCTTGGTGCTTGAGAGGTGAAACACGTGTCGATTTCTTTCAGGGTCTTTTTAAGACTCTTTAGAAATAGCTAAGCGGAACAGGTTACTAAATATATCCACATCTATTGCATTTTATAATGGATTTCCGCAAGGTCACGCCTGAATCAATTAACTATCGTATCATACTTACTTACGTCAAAATTTCGTAGAAGGAAATGCATTGTTCTGAACCTGAGACCGCAAATTGTTTCATACTTTGCTTGACTGAAGAAAGCATAGTATGATTACAAATCTGGTATACTAAGATTATGTTCAGTTCCGAACTTATCTGATGAAAATGTAAATAAATGGAGAAAATGTACCTGTGGATGCTAATTTGTAGTGTTATTTACAAATCGAGTGCTGTTATTTAATTTTTTTGAAATTTTATTTTTAAATAACTTTTTCATTTGACTTTTATAACCTCAATAACATCGATAATATTTTTTTCAATTACAATTTAATAATGTTATGCAAACAATAATTATTGGAAACATTGGTGAGATATAAAATTGAAACCTTCTTAATACTAATGTGATACTAATTCCCCTTAGTAGGTAAGTGATTGCATAATAATTTAACCTGAACAGAATTTGTTTACACTTTCTTCAGATACTTTTGAAACAGACTATAGCTTATACCATGCTGTTCATTTATAGCGTAATTATGCAATGACTAGCAATAAGGTATTATCCAGCATATGAAAATAACAAACAGTTCAAGAGCATTAGATATTAAATTCCACTACCACTTCACCAGGCACATAAAACCCAACCGAAGGAAACTGAAGATTATTAAATACTACTTTCCGTTAGCGGTTTCGCCCGCATGATATCTTTATACATTATAACCAGTGATAATATTAGCATTATCGGTCCAGTCGTTTTTGAGTTTATTTAACTAAAAATAGAAATCTATTCTCTTTATAATATTAGTGTATACTAGCGACCCGGACTTGCTTCGCACGACTTTTAAATCTTTATAAAACTACGTGATTTCTTTATTATTTATTAGTTTAATATTAATGTATTATACACATAAAAGTTCCGGATTAAATTATCGAAATGATGGTTAATAAAACCGTATGAAAATCCGTTGCGTAGTTAAAGCCGGGTCTCCTGCGCGTGTTTTTACACAAAAACATCGCAAAAAAGAGGCGTGGCCATACACATTTGTGTATGCAAACACGATGTTTTGTATGAAAGCAAATGTTTGTGTAAGGTTTTTGTGTAATGTTTCGAAAAAACATGTGCAGGAGATCTGGCTTTAGAAAAACAATGCGGTCACATAGACAGACACGAAAACCGACTTCAGTTTATAATATGTTAAGAAGATGTCATTTTGTTCATCATTCGCATCCAGTCGCCATTTTATGCTAGTGGCAAATAATAATAAGGCGTATGACACGACATTAGTATTTTGATTAACCGCATTTCGCCTTATATTCCACGTACAATACTTATGCATATGCCATAAGAATCTATGGAAGTGGCCTCAAATCTCACTCACTACGTCAAAAAGTCCACAGATGTCGTGGGACATCCGGTTGGAACGAAATTTCGCTGTGTATAATATAATTTTAATAACAGGCATAATGAAATAAAATTTGTAAGTCAAATTTTACAAAACGGCGAGCCAGTAGTCGCTTATGATGTGTAACATCTGACATCTCACCTTGGTAATACGCAACATTAAATGGGCGGGGCCTCGTCAAGGTCGTTTCTGACGGCCAACTCTAGCACCGCGCGCGCTCATTGGTCAAACAAATAGCGCGTGCTTTTTGCCCCGAGTTCCTGTTACATACTTCCGTCCCTTTTCACGAAATCACTCCCACAGATTAGATAATTTCGATTTTTTTAGATTTGAATTTTGATTGCAGGAAAGTGAGAGGAAAGAGGCTACACATTTAAAAAAATGTACAATATAATATACTGTATACTAAAGCAAAACTGTCATAACTGTCAAAATGTTACACTTTTTTTGGTCTAGCTCCCATTCGCCAGTGTGCAGATATAACGTGCGATAAGGAACTTTGTTCCATAAAAAAACCATTTAAATGTGCACTGCAGCAAAATAAGGAACTAGTATTAATGTAATGAATTTGAAACGTTATTTTCAAAAGTCCTTTAAAGTGTCGCCACCCTGAAACGTAAAGATATAATTTTGTGACGTAGTCATGGTAATTGCTTTTTGTCATAGTTAAAAGTTTAGTATGTTTATTAAAAATGAGAAATGATTGGAACGAAGTTTACATTATCGCACTTTATATTCTGCACACTTGGAGAATGAGAGCTAGACCGAAAAAAGTGTGATATTTTGCCCATCATGATACTTTTATATGATTTTTGAATGTAAGTTTAGTTACTCTCAAACGTTGTGAATTTATAAAATTGTGCCCATATTATTTAATACATAATATCATACAGTGCAAGGAACTTCGTTTCAATCGGGTGTCTCACGACACCTCTTCACTTTTTTTAAGTTCCGTACCTCAAAAAGAGAAAATGGAACCCTTATAGGATCACTTCGTTGTCAATCTGTAAGAAAAAGGTTCTGAGGAACGCGTGGAGGTTCAAGTTGAAATTAATATCAAATACGTAGGTCCCTTGGAGCTCTAAATAATCAAGGTTCTAAGTCAACGCAATTAAAAAATATGACCATTTCTGCGACATATTTTGATACTTGCAAATTAATCAATATATAGTAAAAGAAAAATGTCCGAAAATCTAATAATCGACTTCAGAATTTTTCTCCTCTCCCTCAGCACACATTTACGCCCGGTAAAATGTTCAACGGTAAAGATCCCAGCTCCAATCGGCCTCAGCTGTATTGACATTTAAATGTTTTCACCTGGGACACTAAGGTAGCTTCAGAACTAAGCAAATAAATGTGTTTGAATATTGTAGGTCTATCTCGGCAAAAAATGTCTCTGACTAGGAATTTACATAGTCTGTTACTTAAGAACTGTGTAGGTATTATTCGATAAATTCATGTTTTCGACACAAACAACTCTCGGGGCAAAATTTTTTCATGTTCTTACATAATTTAAGTTTGCTTCCGAATTTCAGAATTCTTCTATATTATAATGAAATGAGGTGTTGTTTAGATGAAAAATTGCAAAAACAGAGGAGCAATTCTCGTATTTTTAAGAACGTTTTCTTCTCAGTCTCAATCCGTCAAAGAACCCTCTTATTAACCTACGTTTCGACAAGATATATTGACACTGATTGTCGTTGAGATGAGATAACAACTAGATTTTTGAATGTTTTTAATTATGGGAATTGGACTTCAGACTTAATTAGATATGTGAAAATAAGTACCACCTCTTTACACCTACACTGCACCTGATGGACAAACAGAAATAACTAATTAAGTCATCAAATTATGTTATGATTTTTATTTTCAGGTTGATTCCATCCCGACGCAATATTTTTTCCTCACAATTTCCATTCACTCTGTTTTAATGTAACACATTAAATGTTAATGTGTTAATGTGTTGTAATGTAAAAAAGGAGGAGGTTCTCAATTCGGCTGTATTTTGTCAAGGCAAAAAATAAACTTTCTGTATTATTTGATTCTTCACAAGAAGCCTTGCATCGCACGGTTTTTACGACATGGCAAAACATTGAGATTTCTAAGGTGAATATGAATGTTTTATAAACCTTTTGGAATCAATTTTCTAAATGATGGTGAAACCGCATCAAAATCCGTTGCGTAGTTTAGAAGAATGGTCACTTAGACATACGAAAAGCGACTTTATGACGCTTTAAGATTAAGTCAACTTGAAAATGATTTAAAAAAAGTCAAACGTCCTTAAGAAGGTATTCTGACCTACGGAAAATCACTGCAACTAAATTAGGAAATCCCAAGAGAAACAAATTCATGCCCTTTCCATTCTCCCTACATCAATGTCCATATACACGTAACACATACCACGTCCCGACTCATGCCTTATGAGACGAATATTAAGCACCCAAGAGATATTTACAAGGAAATAAAAATGCTGTGTCGCCATTCTATTGTGAACTGTACGAATGTGAAAAGACGATGTGAAAAGCTCGTGAGAAAATGTGGCAGATGGTATTTTCGTGGATATTTGACTAAATATAGCGTTATAATGCAGTTATATTTCTGTAAAAATAGTAATATCATAGGATCAAATCATCGCTCATCGTAATCCCTGAAAAGTTAGGCAGAGTTGTACCTTATCTATTTTTGTTTTGTTTTTACAAAAAAACAAAAACATTTTTTTATGGGAACATTGAAGGTATATTATAATGCTGAGTTCAAAAATCTTGTGTGCCAGTAACTTTACTCTTACGTACTTATACCTTCTCAGCAAACCGACCACAACTTAAAATACTATTGTCTGTCTGCACTTAAGTTGAATTATAGTTAAAGTTAATAGTTAAATGATGATGTTCTTCATTTTTACATATTACACTTATGATCATATAAACGTCATAACTTAATCAAAATAGATAACGATTTAGCCCAGTTTGATTTAGCCATTTTTAAGGTTACACGGTATATTTGTACGCTTGCTGTCAAATAGGATCCCATAACTATGATCATAGACAATATGAATCATTGTAATTATTATACCGTCATATATTCTTCATTTAAAAATGACTAATACATATCTGATCATATTTCTATGATAGTCTAATATGGCTCTAAGTCAATGCTTAACTAAGAAACTCTTTAAGTAAGTCAATCGTAAATATCAAATGGGTACATCTATAATTGTGTGAAAACTTTAATGCGTGTTTTCTAAGTTATTTTTAATAATAATAATAATATGATAAAGCAAAAAATACGTGTCTAATATTTTTTTTATTATCTAAAAGACGGACTAAATCCAATTTCTTTGTTTTTACCTAGGCAACTACCCTATTGTTCGATGCAGGATTTGTGTGACGTCATGTCTTTTTGATGCGTAGTTCGTATGTGTGTGTGTATAGAATGTTTAGAGTTAATCTTATTAAGTGATTTGTGGGGCAAGTGGGCCTTAGACCGCTTTTGAACTACACAGTCGGTTCGATTTATAAACAAACTAACCGTTGCCCGCAGCTACGTCTGCGATCCAGGGTGAAAAGGCCACATCTTACCTAGTTCATGGTTTATCTGTGCTAAATTTCATCCAAATCCGGTCAGCCATGTTAGAATGAAAGCGTAAGAAACAAACAGATTATCACTCACTCACTTTTGCATTTATAATATTAGTTAAAGGATATAATCCGGTTCACAACAAGTTCTGATATTGAGATTTCATTCTAATTTCGATTTTATTCAAATTTCGCAATCATAACATGTATTAGTTAGAATGTCACGTGATCATCAAATGTATGTAGATTTTCGCACCCAGACATAAAAATTCCGTATATTACTGAGCGGTCTTAACAGGGCACACAGTATCATGGCCAAAAGATAGGCAGCGGACTCAAACTCAAACAAACCTCGTCTCACATCTTTCCGCCTTCCCGGAACTTCTGTTAACGCAAATTAGAATAGGGTCCTATATCAAATTAAGCTTCACTAAGTCTTGTTGGCACTCCACAAACTAAGATATCCTATTTGCATCTCAGTGCGGTTAAATCGTTTTATCTTTTACCCCCGTTTTAAGACGTGAGTAGTGGAAACATTCTGACAAAATAGCTTCCATTTTGTCAGAATCTTTTGAAGTTTGTGGAGTGTGCTATGATAAAATTTAAATTAGTTTTTCATTTTCTTGAGTGTAGCAGCGATAACCTAGTGGTGTAACCGTCGGACTGCCAAGTCATAGATCTCGAGTTCAAACCCAAGGCACGCACCTCTAATTGTTTGGATTCATGTGCGTATTGTATAATTATCACTTGTTTAAAAAACGGTGAAGGTAAACATCGTGAGGAAACCGGTTGAGAGATGTTTCTCGAAGGCATGAGAAGCCAAGTCAGAGGACCATGGGTGGCTTTAAAACCCTGACACCAGGTTAGTTACCAACCACACGAAAAGAAGAAGATGGTTAAGTCACTATAATCGTTTTATTTAATGTTAAAAAACGCGGACAAAGTCGCGCGAAAATTAGGTTGCATGCCTGGTAAGATTGACATTTACAATATGTATTCACTTTTATTCGTTTTCGCTACATTAATCCCCTGGTTTCACATTCGGCACTCAAGTTAGCTGCCAATTCTTTGCCTAAAACATTTAGTTTTAGTCAATATCTGTCAGTTGTAACTATCAAATATTCAGAATAGCTGTCACAGCGAGCGTACTGAACAATTTATAGATATTTGTTTCACATCAATGTTGAGCACAAACCAATAAAGTTCCATCCTTTGAGTAGTTGAAACTCCTAACCGAACTGTTAGCTCAATCTAACTACTGAGAATTTGTAAATAAGTGGTAAAACAATTTAGATTCAGAGGTTCAAGGGCTCCGACTTATTCAGATAGATTTTCGAGTTTGAGCTCTACTAGTAACAGACAATTCGTGGATAAATTATTCTGTGGTCATGAAACGCATTCGTCTTTCAAATTAAATATTATACAGACGGGTTTTGACATTGTAACATCTACCAACCCGCAGTGGGCCCCCGTGGTGGATTACGGCCCACTCCCTCTCACCGAGAGGAGGCCTGTGTCCCAGCAGCAGGAACATTATACAGTATGTTAACTAAAGAAGGGCGTTTCCGTTAAACCCGCAATAGTATAGCGTCCATAGATGCTAAAAACCATTTTACCTACCTTTTTTTTTAGTATCGTAATATTCACAAAAATATGGAATTGATTCGTAAAAGTAACAATGTACGCGCGCACTTGTCTTATAACATGGAAAGACAGTGCGCGTGTACGCAGAGTAATTTACAAAAAAAAAAAAAAGTGGCACTCTGGGAGTGCCGACAGAAGTGAAAACTTGAAAAAAATCGGCACCACGATATTCAACGCGTTGATGTCTTTTTAGTGGTCAAAAGCTGGTGTCGTCACAGTGTCGCGAAATCAATGGTTTAGTCCCATCTCAAAAATGCCCAACGCGCCTAAAGAAGTTTTCACTTCAAAAAACTTAGGTACTTATTTTTTATGGAGATATTGTTTTTTTGAATGTATGGATGACATACTTTTGCAGATTAACGGGAACGCCCTTCATTAGTTAACATACTGTATATAGCCTTATTAAGCTGGGTTGTCAATATCAATCGTTATGGGCGGCCAAAAGTATAATGGTTGGAACGTCTGGTATATCCTAAAAGTTATAATAGAAGTACACGCTCGTTCTAAGCAATGTAATTTTGAGATAACGCCTTCACTGATCAATTACCCCTTTTGAAATAGAAAAGGAATACATTTATTAATCATCTGAATTACGGAGCCGTTCCTTTCAAAAAATTTCAGAGGCAATGAGATTCCAAAAGCGCTTCTTAAAGATTTAACTACCTACCTTTTTTATGGGAAATTATCAAATAACTTCTCCCGCTCTGGGCGGAGCAGGAGGGCGTGTCAGACTCTTACTGACTAAAATCCACCCGTGTTCCTTTGGTTGCCCTGTTGCTGGGGGCCACGTTCTCCCTTTCAGCTTTCTTCGTACCCCCAGCAGGATAAGTACCTACCTAAATCACATAAAATATTAGCAAAAAAATACAATAGTGTTAGGAATAAACAATAACAGTTGATAGGTTCTTAGGTATGAGGGGCCCGTGGCTAAGTCACAGCCGCACGGGTCAATCGATCAGGTTAAGCTATGCTTAACCTGATCTGTAGACATCTTAGCATACCGAGCATACTCCTTGCTTTGGAAAGCACGTTAAGCCGTGCTCCCGGCTGGCATTCTTCGATTTTTGACAGTCCTTACGGATCGCTAGAAGTCAGGAAGTCTGACAACCAGTCTTACGAAGGGGTATTGTGTTACCCAGTAATTGGGTTGCGGAGGTCAGGTAGGCGGTCGCTCCATATAAAATACTGGTATTCAGCTGCATCCGGTTATACTGAAAGCCGACCCCAACATAGTTGGGAAAAGGCTAGGCAGATTGATTGAGGTCCTTAGATATGAAAGTTGAAAATAAATAAAATTGTAGTAGGTATAAAACTACAACACTACAATTTATTTTCAACTAGCGACCAGTACCCTAATTGCGTAACTTATTTTCTTATACAATTTATGCCTAATTTGTTTCATTTTGACAGTTCAACAAAATTCATTGCGTTATTTACGTTGTTGAACAGATTTTTTTTTGCAACTTATGAAGCTATGGATTAGCAACCGGTTAAAAAATCGAAACAGATTGTGATTGTGTTGTATTACGCAATTAGGGTTCTGCTCGTGCTTTTTACGGGTTCAATACTGGCATGTTAAAACATCGAGAGATCTCTGCTATAAGTTAGTGTCCTTTTGTTTTTATATTTATCTGAATATTAATGTCCTTTTTTCATTATTCAGTGTGTCTTTATAATGTACACATATCGAAATGATAATCTGTGCTTAATTTTATCGACGGAAAAAATAATTTAAAAAATATTTTTTTAAGGATTCTTTAAACAAAACTTTTAAACTAAACTAAATGATCTATCTCCATAGTGATTGGAAGTAATTAAGCGTTAATTGATTTAGGCCTGACCTTGCGGAAATCTATTATAAAATACAATGGACGTGGATTTATTTAGTAGGTAATCGGAACAGGTTACTAAATATATCCAATATATTCGCCATCTTTAATAATTAGGCGTCGTAATAAAATGAAAATCGTGGGAAAAACCTATTTTTTTTTTTAGCAAAGGTCCGTTTTTTTATAATTTTTTACAATAATCGTAAAATTTCACAATAAGACGCCCCCATTACGTATGTTTAAAAAAAAATCCGTCGTGACAATTAAGCACAGATTTCCTCATTTCAATATTTGCACATTATAAAGACTCGCACTGTATGTGTAATTACGTAATTACTAATAGATATTGACCGATAACTTGTATGTGTGATACAAACCGTAAATATAAGATGGTTTTTAATAAATAAATAAGTTTTATTTATTTATAAGGTAGCTTCACAGCTGACAGTAAGTATAACACTATTATTAATCTAAATATTACGCCAATTACGAAGTACACAGAAAAATATGAAATACAGAGAGTGACAAAATTATTAATATTTATAGTGTGTGTGCATGTGTGGTGTAGGTATCGTAAATGTGTGTGAAGGTGTGTGTATGTCTGTGTACGTCTGACTAAACTGGCGTTTGATGGAGTTTATAGACAGTTAGTCATTTAATTTAGTACCTAATGTAAATTTTAAGTGTTATTTGTGTTATATATTTTACTAGCTGCTGCTCGCTCGCGTGGACACTAGTAATTTTCTGAAATAAAAGTAACCTTAGTTACTTCTTTTAACTTCAGCTTTTTGCCAGTCCTGTCAAAATCGGTTCAGCCGTTTAGGAGATAAGCCGGAATAAACAGACAGACAAAAATTTTAAAGTTTGTTCTTAAGTAGGTACCGTAGTACCGTACATACTGTTTTCTTATATTTCTATGATACCGTATATACTTTCTTATGCATTTAGTAAAAAGCAGACACTGCAATTTTATTTATTTGCATTTGTAAATGTATGCCAAGCAAAAGAAAAGCAAGTAATTCAAGCAGTTATTTTTCTAATAATGAAACCAGCAAGAAAGCATCTACGTCAACCAGGATCTAAATAAATTATACACCTCGTGGTCGGAGGATCCCGATTGTCAATGCAGTGAACGATTTATTGCCAAACTAACGTTCCACTAAGTTTTAGGGTCACCTCAAAGGAAAACAAAAACTTTCTTCCGTTTGAGGGACAAGCAGAGTTTGTACCTGATTTGTATTCTTGAGGGACAAATGGAATGCAGGGTTTTTTTTTTGGGTGGGAAACGATCAAATAACTTCTCGTGGGCGTGTCAGACTCTTACTGACTAAAATTCACCCGTGTTCCTTAAGCTGCCCTGATGCCTGGGGCCGCGATCTACTCTCTTTGCAACCCCGGCAAGCATCGGCCCTAGCGGACCCCGTTAATTCTGCTGACATCTTTTTGAGGCGTGGAACACAACGTGCCGTCGACCCGGGCCTGATCCTCATCGGATGACCCATTGCTCACCGTCGCCTACGGTGGCCGGGAATCGGCCTGCGATTCCCGACGCCCTGCGCGTCTCCTCCTTCAGCGGTTAGGGGCGTGAGGGCACGAAATTTGTCTCTCCTTCACGCGTTTCACCTCCTCCTTCGCGAGCATTACCGCTTCGCAGAAGGAGGTGACGGCCTCCCATTTCCTTTCACTCCGTACCATGGCCTGAACCAGGGCCGGACGCGAGAGATCACTGCCGCCGATCGCCTCCACGAGGACACGGTAATGTTCCTCCTAAGCCGGGCAGACCTCCACCGTATGCTCCACCGTGTCCTCCGGGCAATCGACACAATGGTGACACCCGGGCGTTTCCTCCCGCCTTATCCTGCACAGGAACCTCCCGAAACAGCTGCGTCCGGTGAAGACCTGCGTCAGGCGGAAGGTGATGACGCCACTCTCAAACCTCTTTGAGGAATGGCTAGAGAGCCGCCACTGCTGGGCACGAGGGGTCTTATCGCCGCAATTGTGGCTTGCGCAGCGCTGGGTTGCGACAATCGCACTCTCCATGAGGCCATGAGATCCCGCCGGAGCTCTGACTGCTGTGCCGTGATTTTTCGCGACAGCGAAGTTAAGCCCCGGCGTTTCGCCTCCTCGCGCCACTCCCAGATGTGCGCGAGGACTATTGTGATAGCTCTGAGATTTAGAGTGATTGATTGGCATGGCTTTAATGTTGGGTTCTGTCTTCCCATGTTTGTTTTAGGAGATTTGGATACAAAAGCTAATTTGCTCATCTTTTTTTTCACGGTATACGCATTTGTGTAAAGCTCGTGGCTAACTACCTTACTGAAAACCCTCGAGAGACTCTGTGATAGATATATCGGAGATGACCCTCTCCGGATAAAACCACTGCACAGACATAGCATAGACTCGACCCTGAGTGGCTGGATCACCAACATGCTCAAATTGAGAGCTGTACAAGTCACAGTAAATGACACTACGAGGGCCACCGTTGCAAAGGGCTGCCCGCAAGGGGGCGTCCTCTGACCGCTTCTATGGAACCTGGTATTAGACAGCCTCATCAAAACACTCAATGAGAAAGGTTACTTCACCGTAGGCTACGCCGATGACAAAACAATAATAATAAGCGGGACTCATGAAAACACTCTTTGCAACCTTATGCGACAAGCCCTGAAAATAGTAGAGGAACGGTGCAATAAGCACCAACTCTCAGTAAACCCTACAAAAACCGAACTGATTCTCTTCACAAAAAAGAGAAAACTGACGGCACTACAATTACCACGATTCTTCGGAACAACTCTAAGCCTACCAACTGAAACCAAATACCTGGGCATCTTATACTTACTTGTGATGTAGCGACCCCCACTCCCCAAACTTATTATGCGTTTTATCCAAGTATTTTTTTATTAATATGACGAAGCAAAAAATACGTGTTTAATATTTTTTTATTGTCTAACTGACGGACTAAATAGAATTTCTTTTTTTTGACCCAGGCATCTTACCTATTTAATAGTCTTATTAACGTGATGTCTTAGTATATTCGTAAAAAAAAAACACTACAACTTCACTTGATTTCCTTAATTTAAACTAATTATTTTGTTAGTTATTTATTACTATTAATTACACTGATTTAAACTTATTAACATAACGTAACATCACGCCTGTATTCCCCGAAGGGTTAGGCAGAGGTGCACCCACATTTCGCCAGTTATGTTTAAGTCCCATTAGGGGACGAGCCTATTGCCATCAATCGGGCACAAATCCAAACACCAGGCTGCTACTGAGAAATTCCAGATGGTAAACTCTATAACACGTTGCGCGACCCGAGCATCGAACCCGGGACACTCAGTAGTAACACTTGTGACCACTAGACCAACGAGGCGATCATAACAAAGAACTTATTACAAAGCCGAAAATACCCAAAGACAATTACTCTCTCCATTTAGATGCTGTTTCAGGTTCTTTAAAATAAAAGTCTAAAAACTTATGACAGCATTGTGACCGCTACATTTTGAGAATTAGTTGGAAACTTTTCACATTTACATGAATAATTACGGCGATAGCTTCCCTGGTTTCATTTGAGGCCGTATTCAAAGAATTTTTCAGACAAGTGACAGAGATATAGTTGTAATTTTTTTTTTTGCATAAGTATGGAACCTTTGTTCTTTCGATACTGCATGTTAGCGATGCGCTCAATAGAATTTAGAAAATTCAAAAATAAAGTAGCATCACTAGTTTTAGTTTAGTAAGAAAACACCCTAGTTAAGAGATGGGACATGCTGACATGCTTGTCACACTGTGGACCCTCTGCCAATCTGCCTTCGAATGTTAATCGGTGCGCACGCCCGAGTATATTAATTTTTGCGCACGCGGCCATCTTTTTCTTATTATAAAACTCAATAAACGTGTTTTCAAAAGTTCATCTGTATTTTCGTCGCTCCCCGCAGCACCACCCCTAAACACTGCACACCTGGACACCTGAATCGAATCACTCAACATTTTTTATACAGGCTCTGTTTATTTTAGATGTTTGTGAATTCAATTATCCGGAACAATATTTTTTTTTAAATGATGACCGGTATATCGGTTTCAAAAACTGCATACCTACAAACTTTTCTCGTCTCTCAATTATTTTGATGTTTTCAAAATAAAAATAATCATAATAATATCATAATATCAAAATAATATGTAGCATAATAGGTATGTACCTACGTGTAAATATGCATGAGAGCTCGATTTGAGAATCTGTCCGTACTCTGACGACTGATTTTTTTGAAGACTGATTTTGTTTAAGGTCAGGGCAGTTTCGTCAACTGTAACAGTCCTAAAATCTACAGTATCCCATGAACAGATAGTATGTAAGGGACATAGACATGCAAACTGCTACTATAGATGCAGCACATGATTCTAGACCCCTAAAAGCTGCCAATTTTCGTCAATTATTAAAAAAAGAACAATTTTTCTTCTATTTATTCTATGTAAAAAAAATGTCTGCTGTTTCATACAAAAGTGCAATACTTTTGTATGAAACGGCAATTTTTTTTTTTTTTGGTGGGTTGTTTTTCTCATGAGTCAAGAACCCTTTAACTACTGAATTCTTAGTAACAGTTTGCTTATTGTTTGATAATAAAGTTAAGAAAAAAGTAGGTACACTAAGAACTATATTTGCCAATTATTTTTTCTTAATTTTATTGCATAAAATTCAAAATTTGCAATTGCCTAAAGGCTCCTACAAACAGGCGCGACACGCGACGCGACACAAAGGTACGTGGCGTCGCGCGACGAGCGGTGTCTTTGTGTCGCGTCGCGTGTCGCGCCTGTTTGAAAGAGCCTTTATACGTAATTGTGGAGTTGACGATTCGTTCACAAATAAATTAACTTTGTGCGAATGGCCTATAGAAAAAATAAAATTACTTAAAAATGACGTTTCACCTGTTTTGAGCTAGTAAATTCGTGCGAATCGACCAATAAGCCAGTTTGCACGTCGATGGCGTCGATGTCTTATCTGTTCAGAGATACCTACAATTTTAAACATGTTAGATTAATAATAAGATTCCAGAAATTCTTTATGTAAGTACAGTTATGTGGACAGCAATGGTACCGTATGTACCTTATTAATAATAACAGCCTATTAATGCAGTGGGTGCAGGGCAAATGCCTCTTCTGATACAGAGAAGGCACGAACATTGATCACCGCGATTGCTCAAGACGGGTTGGTAATTTCAGACTTTAAGGGGTTAATTTATAAACCTTGCTTAAAGTTAAATGACGTTCAAACGTCGAAAATGTAGGGTTAAACAGTCGCTAATCATAATTTAACTTTAAGCAACATTTATAAATGAACCCTATAATATTTACTGCTAGCTTTAACCCGCGAAATTTCGCGGATAATTTTTTTATTAATATTCTTAAATCATAATAAACCGTGTGGGTGGTACACGGTTTAAAGTCTTGCATAATCCTCCCAGGTAGCAAGCTTCACCACAACAATTCATGACACATAAACATGTAAACTAAAATGTACATCATCCACAACCTTATATTTATGTACATTCTGTTAACTACCGTTAGCACCATAGAAATATAAAAAAACCTTATACAGGCTGCCAAGGACATCGACGCGAAAACTGTTACCATAGATTCAGTACATGATTCTGAACCCCCCCTTTTTTTGGGTGGGAAATTATCAAATACCTTCTCTCGCTCTAGGTGGAACGGGAGGGCGTGTCAGACTCTTACTGACTATAACCAACCCGTGTTCCTTCAGTTGCCTGTATGTTGCCAGGGGCCACGGTGACCCTTTCGGACTTTCCCGCAACCCCGGCAGGCATCGCCGCTAGCGGACCCCTTCAGTTGTGCTGACATCTCTTTGAGGCGCAAGTGGAACACAACGCGCCGTCAACCCGGGCTTGGTCCTTATCGGACGGCGAGCTACCCATTGCTCACCATCCGCAAGCCCGCGATGATTGGCACCTTTGAGCGTAAATCAAATCAATCGGCACGACAGGCAAACATTTCCCATATTTATTTCATTATGAGTTAATGAGAACGTGAAATCATAATAAATTCATTCGTTAAAAATTATCCCCAACAGCATCACTCGAATGACCTAATTGTTTTTTTTTTTTTTGTTATTTATTATTATTAATTTAACTCATTTGAACTTATAACAAAACCTAAAATACCTTTGAGAGACAATAATTATCTACATTTAAATGCTCTTTTTGATTCAATTCTACAAGTAAAAGTCTACGAACAATCCCAGTTCTATTTATTTTACCATGTTCAGTTTGATTATGCCTTCCTATTACATCCCCCATTTTAAAACTAATTTTTCTCTAACTAGGTCCTAGTTTTCTGCTGAAGCCATACGGCAAAAATCAAAGCCATCTAGCACCAAATCGTGAATAATCCTTCCATATTGCAAGCTTAACCACAACAATTCCACCTCACCAAACTAAAACGTAAAACATCCAAAACCGCCGTATATTTATGCACATTTGTTAGACAGCAAATTCAAGGTGTTGATTCTGACAACTACCGTTGGCAACCTTTGGCGGGCGGGCGCAAATCAAATCAATCGGCACGGCAGGCAAACATTTTCCAATATTCGCCGCAGAAAATATTTCGAGAGGTGTTTGCTGCCGAACTCCTAGATTATAGAATACAGGGGATGTGGAGTGGTTACCTATTTAAAGTAGTACCTGGGTGACCGAGCTCTGCTCTGGTGAAAATAGAGAATGGTCATTTAATAGTGTAGAAAAGTTTATACTAATCCATGTATAGTACCTACTTATTCCATGCTGCCATGATAGTAGGCACTTATTAATTCCACGCTGCCATGTCATTATTAAATATCTTGTTCAAAACTTTGGGCGACCGAGCTCTGCTCACGAATTTTCCCAGATATGAGACCTAGCTAGATCGATTTTTCACCCCCGATTTCGAGAACGTGAGTACAAATGTATATACTCATGTACATGTATATATATATATATACACAAATAGTGCTCGTTAAATAGTATAGGATATAATCGAAACTCTTCTATTCTTCGGGCAAAGTGTTATTGGGATTTTTGAAAACCATCCTGTTTTTTGGAAAACGGGGCACCGGGGCACCGGGGGCCACGGGGGCACTTAATAAAATAAAATAAAAATATTTTACTCTCAGGCATCAAGGTGTTAGTATTACATCTTACTTAAAAACTATAGTAGTAACATGCAGGAACACAAAAACAAAGCAAAAGAAAATCATAATCACAGGAAGGTTTAACAAGCTTTGTTGCCAACATGTAGCTTGATAAACCTCCCGATTGTAGGCCCATCCAGCCTCTCTGCAAAAACCCTCAGAATGCTGTTGCTGCTACCCCTCACCCGGGATATTACTGAGGCAACTTTCTTTCGCAATATAGCAAAGTAGACGTCAGTGCCCATCAACGAACATACCTGACGCACGACTTAAGCACTATTCAACGTGGCAACCAACCTAACCTAACCCGTTCAGAGTACCTTATCTTAGTTACTGCGACCAACCGTGAGAAAAGGCCAAAAAGACAAAAAGAGACTCAATTATTTAAAAAAGTCGTGTTTTCCGTTCGTCCCACTGCCGTCGTCTGTGGTTCGATGTTATAAATGCAAGAGTGAGTTTGTTTGTTTACGCTTTCACGCTAAAACGGCTGGACGGATTTAGATGACATTTGACACATGACCATACAAATATATTCACTGGATGAATTAGGATATGGGATGCTTTTCGTCTCGGTAATACGTTGCGTTCATACAAGGCGGTATTCTTTACAACACGTTGTGCACAATTTTTGAGCAATCACCCAACAAAAAGTACTAGGCTTGCATGAAATCACGATAGTATTTCAATCATTTGGATGAAATTCGGCACACAGATAGTTAATATCCTGGATTAACATATAGGGTACTTTTAATCCCAGTAGTACGTTCCCGTGGGATATACTCCGATATCCTCGCGGCTGAAGCCGCGGGCAAAAGTTTGCTAAAATAAAGGTTCAAAGGCTTTGATAGAACAATTTCCATGAAGCTACACCTTTGACAAAAAGTTTATCTGTAACAAAAATAAGCGCAAGAAATTCTATTAAATTAATATTTCCTTCATAAACACAATATATTCCTCCGTATCCTTCCCACTCGTTGTTCCAGTGACAATCATATGTACTAGTGTCACAGTGCGGTTATTTTTATTCTACGCCTTTGCGACTCTTGTTTATTTTGAAGCTGGGATCGCTACGGCTGATTTTGTCTTGTAGATTTTAAGTACAATGTTTTGGGATTTTTTGAAGCGTTTTTGTTCTTTTTGTCATGCTAGTGGTCCTATGAGGCCTAGTAATATAATGTAAGAAAAATGAAATATGAAAGAAAAATGAAAGAAAGACCTAATGTAAACGTTGAATTGATCATCCTAAAAGACCTCCCAACGTTAATAGACCAAGGATCGACTCGAAGGACCAAAAACAATAGACCACTTCTGATACTCTTGTATTTCACCTCACCTCACTGTTTGTAATTGCCCCTGTCTTTCTCGCCTCAGTTTTGTCAAATATCTCGGCGTACAAATTGATGATTGCCTGTCATTCTCTACACACATAAACACACTTACTTCACGACTGCGCAGGTTGATTTACATTTTTAAGTCCCTGCGTCACGCTGCGGACCCTGCGGTGCTACGACTTGTATATCTCTCCCTCTGTCAATCACTTTTACAATATTGCATAATTACTTGGGGTGGATCAGCAAAAACTCACCTGCTTAAATTGGAACGTGCCCAAAGGGCGCTCCTGAAAGTAGGATGGCGGTTACCTTACCGCTTTCCTACCATCGATCTTTACAAAACAAGTACGGTTCTCTCTGTTCGAAAATTATTTATCCTTAACCTTGTTTTAACTACACACTCTCAAACTACCTACGCTCCGTGCAAAATTGTCTCCCAACGACGTAAACATACTGTTTGTCCCTCCATCCGCACAAATTGTCGTTCGGCCCAACGTAGTTTCCCTTTCCTTAGTAGCTACGTCTATAACAAGGTTAATAAAATTTTAAATATACACCCTATGTGCAGATCAGAATGTAAAAAAACTGTTACACAATGGCTACTTGACTTGGATTACGCAGAGACTGAACATTTACTAAATATTTTAAAATAATTTCGACTACCGTGAATATGCACCTACTCAAATTAATATTTAATCGCGTTTCATCTTGTTAACCACACACAGACACACACACACTCTCGGGCATGTAGGTGCCCGCGCCCAGTGCCCTTCGTGGGTGCTGGGTTCGAGGACTTATATTGCACGCACGGACACACAACACTCCCCAAAGACACTCATTGCACATCTCCTTTTGTTTTGTATATTAATTTCCCTTCCTCTCAGTAATTGGAGCTTTCCAATTTTGTATTGTAGTACGTAAGTGCAAATTAATTGTTGTAATTTTAAGGGTGTGTGAGCCTGGAGATCTGTCATACAGGTCCCGAACCCAGTATAGACTCCAGCTCTCACAAAGGTCTGAATTCTGCCTGTAACATAAATACCATGTACCAAATTTGTACCTTTTTGAGAGAAATAAATTATTATTATTATTATTATTAAATTATTATTATTATACTTTCGGTAATAAGGTAAAAAACTAAATTGTTCGGAGAGGGTCAGATTTTTTAAAAGACTTCCAATGCGGGTTAAATTTTACATTTTTGCCACACATTCTACAACATAACGTTCTCATATCGGGGCCTTTTGGCAAGCTCCTGTCTTAAGTCTCAATCTGACAAGCTACCCCGTTAGCGACAGCCCGCCATTGAGGTCTATTAAGACGAAGGAGTTCGTACACCGCTATAATATATATTGTCGGTTTAGAAAAAAGCACGCACTACTAAAACAATTAGGTACACAGATTTCGTTAAAATTATATTTAGTAAATGGTGGTACTAAATAAAAACTCACGATAAACCAAAAAAACAAGTGAAGGCGTTTAATTTAGAACCCATGTCTTTGTTTAAAACCATATTCAAATTAAAAGCTGGATAAAGTTTTTTCATCACCTTCAGTTACAATTTATTCCAAAAATATTTAATTCTGAACTAAGAACATTATTAAAAATAATACAACTTACTTACTAAGTATTCTTAAGCTCGTATATCATTGAATAAGTTTTCACGAATCAAAGTTTTTCCGAAGTATTTGTGAAAGTCATACGAATTGCGACTGAGTTCGACAGACAATTAAAACAATTGTTCAAGTACTTAGTTGTCACAATTGTTTTATTGTTTTTTCTTTTGTTTTATTATTTAGTGCTCAGCTTGCGACTGTATATCATTTCAATTACTTTATATTTAAGACTTATTGTTTGCGTACTTATTCAGTTTTTATAATGTTTATTGTTGTATAATTGAGAGAGGCAGTTTTCGTTAACCTACACTGCTGTGGCAATGGTCGCTCATATTACAATGTTTATCCCCTAATACTTTTGTTATCAAAAACAGAAAGTATGATAACCATGACATTACATACCAATCAATATCGCTTAGTCGTTTACATGTTGTAACATAAAATAACATCACCCCTTTAATCTCCGGAGAGATAAGCAGAGGTATACCTATGTTCAACCATATTTTACCAGTCATGTTTAAGTCCCATGTAATAGAGGGCGAGCCTATTGCCATCAACCGGACACAAATCCAGACTCCGGGCTGCTACTGAGAAATTCTGCCCTGCTAAGCCAAAAGGCGCTATCTCAATCGGAGTAAGTTTTAAGAAAATAGTTTTTTTGTGAATTATAATTTAAGGAAAAATTTAGATATAACAAAACTTCTTAATGGTTTTTTAATGTTTTAAGTTAGATAGCGCTTTAGCGCTGGCTTATACCATTAGATGCGAAATTGTTAAAGTTATTGAATGGTGTAAAAAAAAATCTAAGAGATAGTGCCTTTTGGCTTATCAGGGCAGAATTCCTGACAGAAAACCTCAATGACACAGACTATTTGTAATTTGTGTTGTTCCACAAATGATGAGACACTTAATATCGTGTCCTGCGTATCATGTTGTCTACATGTTACAGGAACTGATGGACGGTACTGAAGGCTCCAAACTCATAATAGCCGAATTCTGGGCCAACTCCATTGAGATTGCCATCAACACGCTTCTTTCTTTCTTTTTCATGTGGTTACCTGGTGTCAGAGTTTTTATACCGCCCATGGGCCTCTGACTTGGCTTCAGATGCCGTCCTGCAATGTCTCTTAGGCGTTTGCTCACGATGTTTTCCTTCACCGTTTTTGAAGCAAGTGATAATTATACAATATGCACATGAATCCGAAAAGTCAGAGGTGCGTGTCTTGAGTTCAAACTCGAGACTTGGCCGTCTGACGGTCACACCACAAGGTTATCACTATCGACACGCTAAGAAGTATTTGTAAAGTTTAGCAAAATTCGAAACACAATTTCCTTAGCTCTAAAAACATCGTAACTTACTTAAACTAACTCCTTAGTTAAACCTCAAACATTAAAACTATATACCCAACACTTAAAGCATTGTGTTTAACAACCAGAACCTCTCGTAAAACCTCAAACTTTTTAGTTACTTGTTATTTTTTCAAAAAACCTTGTCGGTATTTCGTTCGCATCAGTTTTTAGTCAGTTCCAAAACTCGCTCCCGCTCACAAAGCACGTCTGGGCACGTTACCTGCACTGTTTTACAAATAGGACTCAACGTGTCGACTAAAATATGGTGGCGTATGAAAGTAGAGAGTTTTATCAACTCTTATACTGTTTTTCTTTGACAGATTTGAGTGGGTGTCTCGATTTTTCGGGTGTTTGTAAGTTTTATTGGGGTGTAAGAAGGTTTTTTTTGTTGTTTTTCAACAGAGTGGTGTCTATAGCTACATTCTAAATTTTAAACATAACATAATATCACTCCTATATACCATGAGGGGTTAGGCAGAGGTGTATAGTCACCTACACTTCGCCATGTATGTTAGCATAGCATAATCAGCCTAAAATGTTCCCACTGCTGGGACATAGGCATCCTCTCTTTTAGAGGGTATGACTGTAATCTAGCACGGCCCAGCACAGGTTGGTAAATGTCACATTGACTATCGAATTGCCTGTTTGTCGACCTGCGTCTTTGACGTGTTGCAAATCTCACGAGATGCGTTTCTATCAACATGCATTTTCTAGCGAAATGCGTATTTGACCACTTGCATTTCTGACGACATGCTAGAGATCCGAATTTTTGGTTCGAATTTCCTGATTCGATGTTCGAATTCGATGATTTCCTTCGCCGTTTTGAGAGATTTTTTACACAAATTAAAGCGACTGCTTGCGTTCGAATCCATGAGCTATAACTCGTAAGACGGGGCCGTTAACACTGGGCCACCGCTGCTCTAAGTATGTTAATTGCTATGTAATAGGGATGATGCCTGAGTCAAAAATCTATTTAGTCCGTCAGTCAGATAATAATAAATATTAGACACGTATTTTTTACTTTATCATATTAATAAAAAATGACTTAGATAAAACGCATTAAAGTTGGGGAGTGTAAAATCAGTAAGTATAAAATAAATACACTCGTGCTGTCATGGCACATTTTAACTCAATGTATTGCCGTAATCTTTGGTTTACGTAAAAAAAGAAAAAATACGTGTTCGATATTTTTTAATAATCTACCTGATGGTAAAAAAAAATTTTCATGACATCAACCAGACACAAATCAAGACTCCGATAAGATACTGGTAAAGTCTAATAAGACATTACCAGTACCTCAAAACCCATGATCTCCAGTCACACTTAAGAATTAAATACCTACACTATTCATCTATCTAGCAGTCTTACAACGGAGATAGTGTCTGATAAAAATAACCTTTCACAACGCCCATGGGGAGAGAAAGTAGAGCCTAGTTTATCTAGCAATTAAAACAAGAACTTAAAACCATTAAAATGACTATTCCTACTAATGAATTAATAATCTCTAACATTAGCATAAACGGCTGTCAATCAATCATTCAAATCCTTTTCCATTCGTTCACGGTCACCGGCGTATCGCACTTAAAGTTTAAGTGGTGTTCTCGAGTTTCCAAATTCAAAATTTTCAGATAAACCCTACAGCTTATCTTTAGGATTAGGATTAATCCGGACTTTGTAGACAGTCTGTTATCGACTTTAAAAAGTACGAACTGTTCTTTTTTTAGGGTTCCATATCCAAAAGGTGCCTAACGAAATCCTATTACTAAGCCTCCGCTGTGTCGGTCCGTTTGTCTGTCTGTCTATCAGCGGGCTGTATCTCATGAACCGTAATTCGTAGACAGTTCAAATTTTCACAGATTCTGTATTTTTATTGCCGCTATAACAACAAATAATAAAATTAAATAAAGTTAGAAATAAAAGGGGGCCATACAATAAACTTTTGATTTAGATTTTATTTTCTTGCCCTCGCATGTTGTTGTCTAAGAGCTCAAAGTAGAGAATAAATTTTTTTCCATTTTTTTTAATCTTGAAAAATGAAGAAATGGGGTGCCGTAAAAGTTGATTGTTTTAGGTATTTGAAACTTCTGTTTAACATATACCATATACTGTTTTTAATCATCAAATATTAAAAACGCTGATTTTTATATAGGCGATTTTCTGCATTTGCAAAAAAAATCCTTGTAATTTGACATATAATGATAATTAAGAAATACAAATGTATCTTTGCGATTTAAAAAAGAATATCTTCATTTAGTATTTTCATTTATTTGCTAAATATTGTACGGTGGTACGGAACCCTTCGTGTGCGAGTCCAACTCGCAGCTGGCCGGTTTTTCAAATGTCAAACGTGATGAACTCAAAATTAGTTTCCAATACCTGCCAATGTTCTTTTTACCTTGTTGTTTAGGATTTGTTATTCAAATTTTCAGGAGCGTGTTTATTTTTCAAAGGACTTTTGTACTTAAATTATTTTAATTTTGTTTTTCGTGTGGATTTAAATTCTGTGTTTTAAAATGTTTTTTTTTTTGTTTCATGACACGTACGCCGTCTTTGACAGTCATTGTTAATCTGCTGCGATTAGAAAACGTGCTGATGTTGATGACTTTTATTGTTTTTAGGGTTCCCAAAGGGTGCTAATGGGCTCCTTAGCCTGTCCGGCCATCCGCCCGTCTGTCACAGGACTTTATCTTCTGAACCGTAATAGGTAGATAATTGAAATTTTCAGAGTATGTAAGTACTGCTATGACCGCTATAACGACAAATAAAATAAAATAAAGTTAAAATTAAAGGGGACCCCCACACAAAAAACGTGTTTTTTACTAAAGTATCTAAAAAACAGTGGCACTCCGGGAATGCCGACAAAAGTGAAAACTTGAAAAAAAATCGGCACCGCGGTAATCAACGCGTTGATGTTTTTTTAATGGTCAAAAGTTGGTGTCATCACAGTGTCGTGAAATCAATGGTTTAGTCCCATCTCAAAAATGCCCAACGCGCCTAAAGAAGTTTTCACTCAAAAAAACCGGTCAAGAGCGAGTTGGACCCACACACTGAGGGTTCCGTACCTATCCATTATACTGCCATAATAAAATTGGTATCATTTTTGTTGGTAAAAAGATATGGGCAAATTTAGATTTTCGTGAAAACTTGTAAGTACCAAAACTTTCCAAAATTTTCAACTTTTTTATTTTTCGGAATTTTCCCTTTATTTGTGCTGTAAGACCTTGCTTTTTGCCAAATTTCGTGATTCTAGTCAACGGGAACTACCATATAGGTTTTCGAAAAATCTATAGGGCTCTTCCGCCCTAGAATTGCCACTTCAGTATCTGGTATAAATTTCAACTTGTTAGGTCCACCCGTTCCTGAGAAAATCGGTGATGACACACGGACAGACGGACAGACGAACAAGAGAGTGATCTTATAAGGATTCCTTTTTTTTACCTTTTGAGGTACGAAACCCTTCGTGTGCGAGTCTGATTAGTACTTGACCGCTTTTTTTTCTTATCATGCAGATTCACTCTAGTTCTAATATAACTACCTTAATTAAGGTCATCCTTTTGAGAAACCATGTAGTTCCTATGTTCAACGTAAGATTACATGAAACCTGTAATCTTCTTTCTGCAACGAAACTCTGTAAATGACAGTCAATATTAGTTGCACCATCCAGTTACTCATAGGGACCCTTTTCTTTCCCATATGCAAAGTAACATCGTTTCATGCTTTATTAACCGACTGCGATGAAGCCAAAAACGTAGGGTTATGTGCTTGACGTGTATGTATGTCTATCACTATGTTCCCTCGTACATACTAAACGACTGAACTGTTAACATTAGATTCCTTTTTTTTCCTAAATAGCCTTCTTGAACATTTTCTAAGCAAGTCAGAATATTTCAAGCTAAAGTCTATCAAGTTTTATATCAAAACATTATAAATAAAGAATGCCAGCCTATTAGAGTCCCATTGCAAGGCAAAAACCTCTTCTCATACATAAAAGGTGCCCAAAACTGATTGGCGATTTCAAACTTATTTTTGCTATTAGGAATAATAACAAAGACATATAAGTTTGAAATCGCCAACCAGTTTTGGAAACCTGGACGGGTTTCCTCACGATATTATTCTTCACCGATATCAGTAATATCCAAGATAAAAATTGTATAATAGGTATATATAAAAAATAAAATATTGTATTTTATTTTTATTATAAGCAGGGAAGAGTGTCACAGCACTGGATGTGTGCTCAGCACTAGTATTGAATAAGGGCAACACTAGCGCCGCCATGTTGATTGTAAAAAAGTATCCTTATAAAGTACCTAATGCTGTACGCACGTTGTATTTCCTAAAATAAAGAATCTAAAGTCTAATAGTGGTATTAATAATTACCTTGTTAGAAAATATAATAATAAACTAAACATTAATCCAAGATCGTCTCAGATAATTTCCCAAACAACCAAGGTCAATTTACAAATGTTGGCATTATAACCTTCCTCGTACAAAAGTACACAAGTTGTGTATCCGGTCCGCTGCAACCAGGTCACTTGGAAACTGCTCCAGCAGCCGAGACAATGGCGCCGTCACTTCACTTAATGTATTGCTGTGTTTTAGATACTTACACCTGGCACTACTGTTGGTGCAAGAAGTTGTTAATAAGAAATTTGAAATGCTTCGACATATTAAAGTTTGAATTGAAGACTGGGCTATTATGATGATAACAAATGAATTTGTAGACATTGACGATGATATTAGAAGTAACAGATACTATTTTTGATATGAGGTGATCTATGGTTTGTATTGCTATATTTTAGACACTTGTATAAGGTCCCATTAAAATAAATGGACAAATTTTAAAACAGCGTTCAGTACGTCTAACTAAAGATATCCATGCAAAAAAAAAAAAAACACAGATTAAAGTGATTTTATTTTGACCTAAAATAATTAACCAACATTTTTAGTCTATTTTCGTTAGCTGTTATTTTTTTCTTGTAAAGTATCTAATGCGTTTTCTTATTTATTATTTTTACCACTATCCTTATTTTGGTGGTCCGAATGATTTCTAAAAGTTTGTCCATCTATTTTAACGGGACCTTATATATGGCACTACTGTTGGTGAATTTGAAATGCTTCGACAAATTGTTTTTATTGAAGACTGAGCTATTGTAATGAAAACAATTGAATTTGTAGACATCGCGGATGATATTAGAAGCAACAGATTTTATTTTTGATATGAGGGGATCTATGTTTTGTATTGATAAGCTTTCAATATATTACACCTGTCACTACTGTATATGAAGCTGTTGGTGATAAGGAATTTAAAAGGCTTTGATATACTGTTTTTATTGAAGACTGAGCTATTATGATGAAAGCAAATTAATTTGTAGACATTGTAATAAATAACGCTTTAGTACCCATATATATATAATAATCGAATAGAAATCAAAGCACTTAACCCCCAAGTAGTATCTAGTACCAGAAAGTTCATGGAAAATAGATGAAATAATTTTCGATCGAGAATATAATGGTAGAGGTTGTCTAAAAGACTCAATTTGAAAATTAGTAAGTAGTCTTTTGTTTTCTTTTCAAGTACCAAAAGTGACGAAATGGTTGCAGTGTCTTCAAGACATCAAAGTTCTTATAATCTTACATTGCAAAGCTTAAATAACTGTCTTTTGGAATACAAAATCCAGAAATTTTCATTCCTTCACTCATAATAAACGAGCAGTGAAATAACAAATGGTGGTTTTTGGTTCCAGAAAGCGCAGTCCTTAGGGAAATCAGGATTTTGCCGTATCATGTTATCAATGTAGAGGTAGATGAGGTTACGTAAGCATTCAGTGATCCCTTGGTTGGCTTTAGAGTTAAAGACACCTACTGAATAAATTGGGGTGACCTATTTTTGTTCCGGGATATTTATATCAAGAAAGTCTTCTGCGAAACCAACCTGGGAGCTACTGGCACATTACTGTGTTGTGTTGTGTCATTACGGAATACAATATCAAATTAATCTGAATGGGACCACGTTGCGGTGAAGCTGGTGTGACGATGTAATTATGTTTGCGGGGCCAACATAGCCACAAATCACACAAAATAGAGAGGTTTGGAAAGAAAAAGAGGGGGAGAAGAAGAGGCTTCCTGCCATTGCCCAGCAGTACAGACACAATATAGGCTAACAAAAACATGACATGAGTCATAACATGAGTTATGATTCGCCATCATTGTTTCCGAAGGCATCATGACACGACATAAGACAATACTGCGAATCCGCGGCTAGACAGTGAATAAAGAAATCAAAGGTTCGAGAACCATTCAAATCCAATAAGTATTGATTTTTACGAGCTAAAGTTTTTACCATGTCTTTAAAAAAATTGAAACGGAAAGAATTGTCTTGCTTGGCAAACTGAAGGATGATCGCATTGTGATAAGCAAAGGCGAAGTTTTAAAAGTTCATCTTCTCGACGTGATCCCATATTTGCCTTCGACAGCTAACAACAGAAATTACCCAACATAATACATAACGAAACAATGACATAACTTGCCACTCCAAAGTGAAAACGTGCCCAAAAATTCATTACGAAGAGTGACACGACAGTTTTTGTTCAATAAGTCTGTCAATATCGGGAACGATGTAGTGGCACATTTTTTCTCGATATTTCTCGAAAGTTCCTTGACTAAATGTACATTATATTGGAGGCCTTTACTTTCATTGTGACAGGTCTTCAACAGAGTAGTGTGGAATCGATAAATTACTTTTTTCACAGTCGTTTTGGGAGCAGACGTGCCCTTGAGAAAGAGTAAAGGCTAATTTACACGACCTCGTGTATATCCTTTACTTTTACGCATTTACTAGATGAGTCTCAATTCTTGAATTTTACATTAAAAAATCAAAACTCGGCACGGCAGTTCCCCCGCCAAGTCAAGCAAAACAAACACAAAGGCACAGCCGTACCATCTTTTCTCGAAGCCATTCAGGACATTTTCAACCCCCTGTAACTTCGTTGTGGATAAAGCTAGAAGCTTGAATTTTCAGTGACCAAGAAAGAGGGCTTAGTAAAACTAAGTATATTTTCAAATTACATTCAATTTGAACTAGTTTAAGAACAATTGCAGGTCAAAGTTTCTTAATTGTACCTTAATGTTACATTAAGCACCAATGGCATAACCATAACATAATATAAAACAAAATTACGCCTGTAACCCCAAAGGGTTAGGCAGAGGTTTACCTACAGTACACCCACATTTCGCAAGTCATGTTTATGTCCTATGTAATAGGCGGCGCTACTGCTGAACATTAGGTTCGGGATACGATTCCCGGATCCGACAAAGTGTTATTGGTTTTTTTTTCATCTGGAATTAAACGGTGAAGAAAACATCAAAGTCAAAGGCCCTTTGGGCGGCATAAAAACTCGGACACCAGGTTAGTGACTAACCACACGATAAAAGATAGAAAAAAGCGTGTCGATTGCAATCTTAATGGAAACAGCCGATAATTTGGCTACGACTTTGGCGTCATCAGTACCGTCCATCAATTCCTGTAACGTGCAGACAACAGGACACGCAGGATTCGATTAAGTGTCCTATCGTTTGTTGAACAGCACAAATCGTAAAGTGTGTCATTGATGTTTTCTGTGAGGAATTTCTCAGTAGCAGCCCGGAGTTTGGATTTGTGCCCGCTTGATGGCAATAGGCTCGTCCCCTATAACATGGAACATAAACTTAACTGGCGAAATGTGGGTGTATTATGTACTATCGAAGAAACGCATATCAGTACACTGTGAGGACTATTTTTGCTTGCAACGCTCCGTCCCGCCATAGTAACGCTTACCTGCGAAAAAAAGGGTCGTTCGCACGGGATTTTTTTTTTCAAAGTTGTTAGATATGCGTTACCCCGATAGTACATCTCTGTTTAACCCTTCGGAAATAGCAGGCGTGATGTTAATAATGTTGTAATAATAACCGAAATTCATATCTCTTTTTCTATTTCCCTAAATTGTTTTTCATTTCCGCCATTACTACTGTTAGTACATTACAAAACTAACAAATTAGCTTCGACCACTCGAAGTAGTATTTGTATCGCATCCAGAAATAGTTCCGCGTTCCCGTACGTAATAAATTAGACTTTTCACCCCTAAGAAATTGAATGTTACGTGAGAAATAGCACCTATTCCCGAATGGGGTGAAATTGAAATGTCTGCTAAAGACCAATATGTCTTTGGGTTTACTGTACTTAATACTACTGAATGCATTGGTTGATGTTACATCTTTCATGAAAAAGTGTTATCTTAAAACACTACAAAGTGAAAAATAACTTCAATTTCGGAAGTCAGTGTCTTTGGTTTTGTATTTTCGTTTTTGGCGCCTACTTCGGAAATTAAAATTATTTTTGACTATGCAGTTTTTTTTGGTGGCCGGTTATTTTTGAAGTGAAAACTTCTTTAGGCGCGTTGGGCATTTTTGAGATGGGACTAAATCATTGATTTCGCGTCACCATGACGAAACCTCATTTTTGCAAACGCAATTGTACTCTTTATTTATATTAATTTACGGATCAATGTTCTATGCAAGTATTTTTACATTAAAGGTTTTGTAAACGCGATTATGCTCTTTATTTATATTGTATTACGGATCAATGTTCTATGCAAGTATTTTTACTTTAAAGGTTTGGTAAACGCGATTATGCTCTTTATTTATATGTCTTTACGGATCAATGTTCTATTCCAGTAAAAATACATATTATTAAAGCTAACTCAAAAACCACTCATCAGTTATTGACCAAATTTATATGAGACCAATCTGGAACAATCCATTCAAACAAAATATAATTTATCAAATCGGTTTACAAATAACAGAGTTCCGAGGTAACAAACATTTAAAAAACATCCTCCTTTTCGTGCGTCTGTTAATTACCCGACTAAGGCAAAGAAAAAAGGAGGATTATGATTTTGACCGGTATGATGTATGTTCATCTGTTCCCTCATAACTTCTAAACTTCTTATCATAATATGATAAATGAGGTATCTTTGGAAGCGTTTTGTATGTAAATTGAATGAGGACCTCTAGAGGACAAAAAGTAATGTTTTTTTTAATGCTGTTTTGTTGGGTATCAAATGAAACCACATTTCAAATATATGTATATATATATTTTATTGTGTGTGATTTTTATATAATTTCAATTGAATTTTATAATGTCTTAATTTAATGTTTTTATGGACTTTATCTGAAAATAAATGAATTATTATTATAACCCCAAATTAAATAAAAAATTAAGTTATAAAAACTAAACTCTACTACTCTCTACTCTAACTACACTCCGGTTCTTTAATTCGTCTGTTTTTGATGTTTTGTTTATACTTTTTTAGTTGACTTTTTATTTTATGTTGTTCCATTTTACGCTCTTAAAAATAGTATTGAACACGGTCGTAATAATCCAATATAACAATTTTTGTGAACCTCAAATAACTCCTATTTTCAATAAAAAATATACAATGTTCCCCGTTTCATCGATTATAATAACAAAAATCTCAATTTCCTCAATATTTTCCAACACCATAAAATTATACTTCCCCTACGCACAAACATAGCAGCATTTTCTACTCTATAACCACGAACTCACTCGAACATCTCCGAACAAACCCGAAGTTAATTCTTCGACACGGTTAACTAAAGATGTTTCAAGCAACTTCAAAATAAATATCTATTTCAATTTAATAGAGACGTCCCAAGTGATTTGAAGAGTTTTTCCATCGTATTTTTCAAGGTTCATTGTTCGATTGCTATTGAACGAACCCGAAATTTGGGTCCTTTAGCTTTTGAGACAGACTTGAATGGCTCGATTTCTTTATTTCTTAAGTGCTATATAAATAGTTTATTGATCCACAATACTATTAAGGTTTATTTTGAAGCAAAAAGGGACAGGAATCGTGTTTTTGTAACTGATAGTATATGCTTTTTGCATAGTGAATAAAAATAGGACAGTAATCGTCAGGGGATTGCTCGAGCCCTTATAAGTATCTTTGTGCCCGTGTTTTCCATTGACTGCTACAATGAAGAACAAATTGTAAATTGTCTTTGGTCTCTGGCCTTGACATAAGCAATAGACAAAATTTGTCTAACGTTTTATTAGTTTTCGAATATTGAATACGAGGCTTTTGGCTTTTGGTGAACGTGTTTTTTTTTATTTTTTTATGTGCCTTTATTGTGTGCAGAATAAACAATTTTTCTTTCTTTCTAAATAGCTATAATCACCCTTCTTGACACGCGGTGATTACAGCACGTAGATTATTTTGGCAAACTGGAGAGCACTGCTGCTTTATCTCCTAGAAAACCTACTTTTAAGATTCCTATTCTCAGTCAAAAGACCGATTACTTTTAGGAAAAAACAGAACGGAATCTCCTATAGTATACTAGTCCTCTAGTCATTATAACGGAAACAGTTTAAATTATCTACGGCGTACCTAGGGTTGAGCGTTCTGGGGGCTGTCTTTTGTAATTTTGACGTTCGAAAAGTGCTGCTACTCAGCCTAGTTTGAATAAATGGCTTTTGAATTTGGAATTTTATCTGGCTTGAAAATATGACGTAGTCAACTTGCTCGATGCTAAACTTGTACGATTGCGTGTTGATCACTCTTTGGATTTGCTACAGTTCGTTTTTCAAACTCAGAGAGTAATTTGACAGGTGCAAATGTCAAACTCCAAATTGAAAAACAAACAACAATCGCTTGAAATGTCAAATTAGTCTCCGGGATTAAAAAACGTACTTTAGGGGTGGCGATGTCCAATGTCAGAACAGCCTACATCTATATATATAAAAATGAATCCCTATTTCCCTTGGTCACGACATCACGCTAAAACGGCTGAACGGATTTGGATGAAATTTGGGATATGGATAGACCTTGACCCGGAGAAGGACATAGGATACTTTTTATCCCGATATTTACGGGATCGAGACTTATGCGGGTGAAACCGCGGGGCGCAGCTAGTATATTATAGAAATAAATTATTTAGTGTTTAAAATAGGTTTCAAGCACTGTCAGGCATCATCATCACGTTGTTTTATAATCTGCTCGTTAGTTTAGCCACAGATAATATAATGTTTAGCTATGAAAATTTACCAAAGAGACGCACAGATTATTATCTACTTTTCCATTTATAAATATTTTTAGTAAGGAATAGAATTGAAGACATGTAAAGATCCTCAATATAGTTCACGCCGTTTCAGCACGACATTTATTACCCGCAGCGTCACAAGAACAAAGTTATGCATATGGAACAGCGTTGTCTTTTTGTTCAATTTATCTTGATCGTTTTTTTTTCCACGGTGCAAAACAATGGCGTCTACAAAAAAAATCCGGTAAATCGTATCGGTCGTCGTGGGTTCAAAGTTAGATTATTAGTAAGATTTTCAAAATTGTCTACAGAGATAGTGCTGCTCAAATTGGTCGCAGTTAATTGGCTATTTAGTATTTTATGACATCAAAATAGGAATTATTTGAGGTTCACAAAAAGAACTTATTATATTAGTGTCTGTAAAAAAAAAAAACAGTGGCTTTCCGGGAACGCCGACAGAAGTGAAAACTTGAACAAGATCGCCTTGGTAGAAGAAAAATACTTGCATAGAACATTGATCCGTAACGTGATATAAATAAAGAGCACAATCGCGTTTACAAAAATGAGGTGTCGTCACTGTGTCGCGAAATCAATGGTTTAGTCCCATCTCAAAAATACCCAACGCGCCGAAAGAAGTTTTCACTTCAAAAAATTTGGGCATCAAAATAGGAATTATTTCTGGTTCAATTAAATATATACGCCAAAAATATATACGTGATTACTCCGCCAATTATGAATTGATTTTGATGATTATTTTTTATTGTATTTTACTAACTTTGCTTGGGTAGTTTTTGAGTTACTTTCAATAATAAGTATTTTTCCCACTTAGCCTGTATGGATAATGTTATAATAAGTTCCTGTTACTGTTATTTACATAGCAGGTAGTGGTATTACTACCTACCCCAGACAAATTCGAACAGCAGACTAAAAAGTGAAAAATAAAAACAAGTTACAATTTTAAAAAATCGACTTCCGAAAAAACACTACAGAGTGAAAAAAAACTCTAATTTCGGGAGTCGGTGTCGTTGATTTTAAATTTTACTTTCTGCCCAAGCCGGGCAGGCCTCCACCGTATGCTCCACCGTGTCCTCCGGGCGATCCACACAATGGTGACACCCGGGCGTTTCCTCCCGCCTTATCCTGAACAGGAACCTCCCGAAACAGCCGTGTCCGGTGAGGACCTGCATCAGGCAGAAGGTGAGGACGGCGTGGCGCCTCTCTAGCCACTCCTCAAAGATCATTTCGCCTAATTGATGATTTTAATTACATAACTATTTATCTTCAGTGAGAGTAGTGGCTCAGTGGTAACGGCCGCGACTTACGAGTTGTAGGTTGTGGGTTCAAACCCTGGTATGCACTTTACTTTGGGTAAATAATTTCATCACCACTGCTCTGAAAACGATGATGGAAAACATCGTGAGGAAACCGGCATGTCCTAGAACAAAAAATTAGAAACATGTGATATCTACCAACCCACCGCACTGGGCCTGCGTGGTAGTTTATAGCCCACTCCCTCTCGAAGAGAGGAGGCCTGTGTCCCAGCAGTGGGAACATAACAGGCTGATTATGCTATGCTTATCTTTAGTGACTGTAGTTGTTAACGGGAAAGCTGGCAGATAGACTAGCAAAAAATACAAACTTACAACGCAGCTCGTTTTGCGAATCTATAAATTTAGTAAAATAGTAAGGAAGTCAAAACCATACATTGAATATTTTTGAAAAAGTAATTGCTACGAGATGGGAAACGCGTCTGATCCCAAAAATATAGTTTTTAGATATTTTTTTCGTTTGTCTGGATGTACGTTCCGGATTGGCGCAAAAATGGCTAAACGGATTTAGATGAAATTTGGCAAACAGATAGTTTATAACATAGGGTACTTTTAATCCCTGTGGTATGTTCCTGTGGGATACTTTCCGACACCAATACGAGTGAAGCCGCGGGCAAAAACTAATAGAACCTTTAAACCACAATACTTAGCTAGAAAATGGTAGAAACCTTTAACAAAGCCAATGACGGAAGTCGGATTGACAAATGGAGGACGACTGTCGGTATTATTCTGCTAACAATTGCAGAGGTCGGTGACTTCCTAATTATTGCTGTATCGGCTGTCCTTTCATTGGGTTTCTAAGTGAAACGGATATAAATTTTTCTTGGTGTCATGCTGTTTTGTTGAAATAGATTTTAATAGATTTTGTTTTAGAGATAAGCAAGGGTTTTCTAAGACTGGGTCCAGGGACGGTGGACTTGAGGACGTCCGCCGCCTCCTATCATGCAGTGTGAGTCTATAATGTGCACATATTGAAATGAGGGAATATATCCTTAATTTTATTGCCCCCGAAGGTTTGGGCAGAGGTGTCCCTGTAGCAGGTATAACCACCTCTGCCCTACCCTTCGGGAAACAAGGCGTGATGTTATGTATGTGTGTTTATTGCCCCCTGGTGCAAATGTGCGAGCAACACGGGGTGGTTTTAGTTAGTAGAATTCTGACAAACCTCCGTCTGCCCCAGGACGGAGGACATCCATGAGGATTTCCACACCATTACCAAAAATAAAAAACCAAGGGATCTTAAGACTGCGGACCGCATGACGTCCGCAATTCACCGTCAAATGACGTCACCGAAACGTTATTTATGAAAGTAAGTTGGTGTGTTTCCCCAAAGAGCGTTTTCTACACCGTAAAGTCAAACCCCGCTGCCATCATTTTTATGACGGGCGTCACTGCGGCCGTTATATAGCGGCCACCGCTCTTCTAAGAACACATAGCTTTACAGGACGAAAATCTTCTTATAGGCACGAATATTCTCAGAGAATTAAACATATTTCATTTCAGGCACCGTTGCAGTGTTTCGGTTTTAATTAGGAAAAAAGAAAAAGAAAGAAAGAAAACTTGTTTGGCTAAAAAATAAGGCTCTTTTTTTGTGGAATCGCATCTCGCATGTCGACCTAGGAGGTTGTCGGCTGCTTAACCGGACTTTCCTGTGGGTGGCTTAATAAATTAAGGCCTCAAGCGACTACACGCTAAGGGCATCACTGTGGGGTACGGACCTCAGCTAAGGGCATCACTGTGGGGTACGGACCTCAGCTAAGGGCGTCGCTAGGGAGGACAGCAAGGGACAAGCTGAATCGGATTAAAATTATTTAAAGATTAAGATATTAGAATACGTAATGGTATTAAGTAGTAGGGACTAGTGGCAAAATTATAATAGCCGCACGGGTCGATCGAAGGTTAAGCTACGTTAATTTGTGGATGTGTGACCATTCCTTATCGAGACCCCTCCGTGCCTCGGAAAGCACGTTAAGCCGTTGGTCCCGGCTGTCATTTGTAGATCTTTGACATTAGTTACGGGTAGTCAGAAGTCAAAAAGTCTTACAACCAGTCCTACCAAGAGGTGTCGAGTTACCCAGTAACTGGGTTGTGGAAGTCAGATAGGCAGTTGCTCCATGTAAAATACTAGTATTCAGCTGCATCCAGTTTGATTGGAAACCGACCCCGACATACTTAGTTGGGAAATGATTAGGAAGATTGATTGACATCAACATAATTTATCAACATAATTCACAAAAAGCTCCAATGAAATCCACTTTCTTTTGCTAGACCAGACCTCTATTGAGATAGTTTGAGTTTACATAATAACCCCTGCCAACTTCAAGGTCAGAAGTTTCGTACCATTTATTGTACATTTTACTTTTATTTCTCTCATCCATCTCAACTAAAAAACGTTCAACCATAACAAAATAGCTCTACTAATCTGAAAAATGAAACCATATTTTTACCTTTTCATGTACTTACACACATTCCTACATTTAGGCCACAAGGAGTCCCTAAAGCCTCGTTCTCACTGTCCGACCATGATAAAACTACTGGAGCGAATAATGTCGCATTACAATGCATTGGGTGTCACGTTAGGATTACACGAATGTGTGTAATGGGCCGAAGATGGAGAGAGAATAGTGTGGATAGGACTTTTGATTTTTGTTCGATATGTTTGTTATGCATCAAAACGGCCACATTAAGCAAATCCTCCAAAAGCAATTAATTTTCTGAATTCCCAGCAATTCATCTATGGTGACACAGATATTTTAACTTAATCGTATTCAATTCAATTCATATTAGAGTCATATTTGATGTAAATATTGCCGCATGAAAAATCAAGACCGTAATTTTACCGGATATTTTTTCGTTACAGTTTTTATTTATCAAATGAGATTTTTATTTTTTATTTCTACAGTTTAAATGTTATTTCATTATAATTTAAAACTGTCAAACAGATGAATTGCGTAATAAGAATTGAACGCAGATAATATTATGAATTGTCAGTTTGTGACAGTTTGTGTGATTCATAATATTATCATACTATGATTCTGCCAAAGCGGCCGTTTTAGGCCCCCAGGTCATAAACACACGCTGGTTGCGAGTACTATGCACCTGACTTTTCTGAAGAACATCACCAATAAGCGGTGTACGTGTATGACTAGATGTATGATCATAAGCAAAGCAAAAGGAGTATGTAAGGATGGTGGCAGGTGGCGTTCTGTAGTTTCTCCAGACCCCCATGGGAAGAAGGGGTGAATTTATGTATCCATGTGTGTACATATTTTCTTATGTAAATTGTGGTTTCTTTGTATATGGCCACAAAGTTAATGAATTTTCATTCTTAGTTAAAAAAAGGTTATTCCACTGTAGAAAGTTTTTCGATTATGTTGCCTGCCGGCTCTCTCCAACATAATAGACAGGGTGGCATGGACATTGACGCAAAAACTGTTATCATGGATTCAGTACATGATTCTGAACCGCCCTGCGTTGAAATTTTGTATATGTCTAAAGAAATAAAACTTTAATGGTACGTCATTGTATGTCAGAGCTGTATAAATGAAACAGAAATGCGACTATTTTTTGACGCGGTAGGGCGAATCTAACGATTTAAATCTTTGACTATAACAACGTCTTGTCCTTCCTATTCTTTCTTCATGATTGGCCTGAGACTGAAATCTCCGTTGACCAATCACAGGGCACCGTTCTAATTGGACGAATAATATATTCGTTGTTGGTTTCCCTTGTCTGTGAGCAGAATTTATCGAATATCATGGTACAACGGGCTTGTGTTGAACGTCAGTGAAAAATGTGACGTGAGGTCTGAAATATAAAGCTTTAATTACATTATGGAGTGATAAAATTATAGAATGATGAAAAATTTTACGGCATTTAACAGGGGAAATTATTTTATGGGTCATTACCAAACGTCCTTACATCAAAATCGGCCAAGAAAAGGGGATCAAACAACTTAAAAATCTAAACAACTACCAATTTAAAAAAAAAAAACTATCATTCGCTGGGTAAAACATTACGATTATAAATAAACAGACAATCTATTCGGCAGCATTACAAGATACCCAGTCACATTCACCCCACACACACACCTCGCACACACACGCACTCCTCACACTCACCCTCACTCTAAAAATAAAATCTTTACTTTGTTCTTGTATATTTATAATCCTACCTTTTAATGCATGCCATAACTATAATGTATCTCAATTTTCAGTTTTTTACATATTCCCTGTTAATTGAGAGGTCTGGCTCTTGTGATACAGGATCTCCTAGTACAAGAGCTAGTGAAAACAGACGTTTGTGTCACAGAAGTGAAAATAAATAAATAAATAAAAATTCATTTTTTTTTATAGTGATCTTTTTGGAGGTATTCAGTTGACACATCGTCATCACCATACACAGTCCACCCACTGCCGGGCATAGGCCTCTCCTTTCTTGCACAATCCCCACGCTCCTCTGCCAGTACTGCCAGTCACATCCAGGTTTTGCGGACGACCGACACCACGTCTTTCGTCCTTAGACGCCACTTGGTCACTGCTTTACTCCACCTGTTATCACTGACACAGTGCAAAGACGAAATTGACACAGTGATCGAAACTTAAGTCATCAAATGTGACCCTTACAAATTACTGTTACCCTCTAGACTGATGTCTAGAGCCTAGAGTACAGGAAGATAACTTAATTAACTTGGCATCTAGTGACCATTTAAGTCCGTTTGACTTCATACAGCGAGGCAGGGATATTGACGCGAGAACTGTTACCATGGATTCACCAAAGCGTTGAAATTTTTCGTCAGTATTTTTTTTTTAAATCAGTAATTTTGACCACTCAGGTCACTTTTTTATGAAACAGCAGAGTATTGTTTTTTGATAACCGACGAAAAATTTCAACTCATGGGCGTTCAGAATCGATGTCCCAGCCACCCTGTATAATTGTACTAGTTGACTTTTATGACCAAAAAATCAGTTTAATAGCTTAGGCTATACAGCATGTATCAGAAAGGTGTGGTGATATTTAAGGTTGTGGTACAAACCATCAAACTGAACAACTTTCTAAATGGGACCAAATATGAGTACAGAAATAAATTCCATACTTACACAAATACAGCCTGTGAGAGCATAACACTTCCTTTTCGTTGTTACAGGCATGAAAAAACCACATTTGTTCGGTTTAAAGAACTTTATTCTCATTAAGACAATCGTCACTTACATGAGAACATTAAATCTTATTATTAAATTTTTTGAGTTAGTGTAGTGTAAAAAGTGTAGAAATAATAATGACAATGACACACATATAACACATGAACAAAGTTTTTATATTATAATATCAGACTCTAAGAAAGTGGAACAAACTTGTACAAAGTACAATCAACACTATTCTATTTTTTTAATAATTATTACGTAAACAATTAAGTTAGATTAAAATTGCTTATTATTCTTATGACACTAATAAGCATTTTTTTATTATTACTCTTATAAGACTAATAAGCAATTTTACATTATTAGTCTTATAAGACTAATTATTTTAATAAATTATTTTTAAAGAACCAGGTTGTAAATAATTTATTACAATCTATTAATTATTAAGAACCTGGTCCTTTTTAACAAAGGATAAAAAAATATCAGTGCGTGTAGAATAAAAATAAGTAGCAAAAAATAAAGCATGATAGTAGATTCAACTGCCACAGATTTAGTATTTCACTCTTTTGACTCACGCTTCTCAGTTACTTACTTGCTTCGTACGGTAGCCATTAAAGATTTTAAATTTCCAACCCACGGTGATAAAGTGCGTTTCTATCATTTCTGACGTGATGTTATTATCGTGGACGTCCACGTCACGGCATCACGATAACATAGGGACGTAAAATGCATGGAAATATATGAAGACGCTTTTAAATTTCGATCCACGATAACGTGAACGTATTTCCATACATTTTATGGACGTGGACATCCACGATAATATCGTTACGTTAGAAATTATACACATTCAATGCTGGTTTCTTCTGTCTATGCGGTGACACCTTTATCCTGCAATGTGACGATTAAAGACCTGATATTACCATACAAAAGCCATAACGTAACACTAGACAAAGCAGCAATGGACATCATTCCCTAGTTTATATCGAGCATTACACAAAGGTTGTCTATTAAATCTATTCATTCATCTATAGTTATAATATTATATCTACCTATAAAAATAAATGTATGTTTGTTTGATTGTCATCTCCAGACTTCGAAAGGGCTGAACCGATTTTGATAAAACTTTGGTGTAAGTTGGTAGTAGTTGTAGTTTGGTGGTAGTTTTTGAGTTAGCTTGAATAATACGTGTTTTTTCCTTCAATAATAGTTAGTATGTGGATGATATGATAAGTTGCTCACTGTTAATTACATAGCAGGTAGTGCATAGTGGTATTCGAATTTATGTGGGATAGATACCACAACTAAAAAGTGAAAAATAAAAACTTTTTACACAAAAAAAAACAACCAACTTCCAAAAAAACGCTACAATGTGAAAAAAAACTTAATTGTCGGAAGTCAATGGCAAAATACGAAAATTCAAAACCAAAGACACTGACTTCCGAAATTAACGTTATTTTTCACTTTCTAGTGTTTTTTTTTTGGAAGTCGGTTGTATTTTTTTTAAAAGTATTTTTTGAGTCGTAAAAACGGTCGAAGCAAGGATGGGTAGCTAGTTTCATTTATAAGTTAAGCAGATAGCAGCCATTGTATTTGTGAGGGCGTATCCATTACGGTTGGTATAAAGGTAACATTACGATAAACTTGATTGAGGTAGATACGGAACGAATGGAATAGCCAGCTTTTTGTCTATAATGGGATAGTCCTGAATATTTTTCGTCTCTAGATTCTTATAGATATGAGAAACATAACATCACGCCCGAATTCCCCGAAGGGTTGAGCAGAGGTGTACCTAATAGTACACCCACATTTCGCCAGTTATATTTAAGTCCCATTTAATAGGGGGCGAGCCTATTGCCATCAACCAGGCACAAATCCAGACTCCGGGCTGCTACTGAGAAATTTCAGGTGGAAAAACCCCATAACAATTTGCCCGACTCGAGAAACGAATCGGCTCAATTGACTCAGGCCGTGCTGTCACTGACCCCAATAGGCTAGCTCCCTATTACATGAAACTTAAACATCACTCGCAAAATGTGGGTGTATAATAAGTACACCTCTGCCTAACCCTTCGAAAATTACAGGTGTGATGTTATATTATGTTAAAAATAACGATATAATATCCTAACTTAACTAAAACTATTAACAAGAAATAGAAAGAAAGAAAGAAGAAAGAAAGAAGAAATACATTCCATTCTCAAACAATTAGTTGACCCCTTTGAACAATCCTTCACTCGAATCAAAACCATACACCCTCAATCGATTAACAACAAAAATATAAGCCCCAATGTCCCCCAAAATGTAGCCTGAAGGATCTCCTAGCATTGTAGGAATATTAGCAATAACCTCTCTTGGATAATTGAGTGCTACTCCCTTCGATCCCATTAAGGGATCTGTCAGGACGCGTAGTCAATAATCGTCTAGGCGCGCCTCTATTTCTCGATCTTACAGTGCTGTGTCAGACCTCTAAACAAGCGAGAATTAGAATTAGGTTTTTGGGTTTCAGGAGAACTTGTGGTTATGATATTATGAATCGTGAAGTAACTTAAAATCTTGATAATTTTGTTTCTAAAAGTTAATTCAAATACGAAGGCATAAATTTATCTTTGAACACCATTAATTTGTCTAACTAACGCATATTCGCGTATTTTTCAGTAACTATGAAAAGCTTATTTTCAGGTAGGTATGGTCCAAATTATTGACTATCACCAATACAATTCTTATTCTCGTTTATTTAACGACTGATAGCAATACTTTTTCATTAATCCTAATACCAGCGCTGCGACATTTTTTTTTAAATTGTCGCAGTATATGCCTTTCTGTTATTTTTTAAATTTGTTTATTTTTATTTTTTATTAATGTGTTAATGAGTGTGTTTTAGTTTAATTTGTGATTTCCTGTGCGAATCTCAATAAATACTTTTCTTTCTTTCTTTCAAAACCTACTCAACGGATTTGGATGAAATTTGGCACACAGATAGAACATAACCTGGATCAATACATAGGACACTTTTTATCTCGATATTTCTATGGTATCGAGATGTACGCATGTGAATCCGTGGGGCGCTGCTAGTTTTACATAAATATTGTGCCACTTCAACAATTGATCTATTGAGTACCATAAAACCAGATTTTACAACTAAAACAAAAAATAACTGAAGAAATGATGGACTTCTAGTAGTTTGAATATTATTAATTTATTAACAATAAAATATATCAAAGCGCATGTTATGTTAAAGCTCATTACGAAAAGACACACAGGGCACATCATATGTTAAACCTGTTGACGCCTGAAATATTTGTAACATAAAAGGCTAATTCATATAGACTTTGTTTTATTTACTTAATAGATTTTTTTAAATAGAATTGCAATAATTACCTTATGATAACATTTATCAGCATACATTTTATTTGACTGTTTTTTTTTTTACAGTTAAATATTACTTAAAAAATAATCTTTTATACAATTAAGATGGGGATAGCGATGGCGCCATGATCGCCGCGCTTGACAGTTGAAATTATTTTAATATTGTTTTGTAGCTAAATTATGATTTTAGGTCATTAATAATATAATCTGTAATTATTTAACAATAAATCATGTCATATTAAATAACATTATGAGGCATAAAATGACGCGTGTTTGAGCACGTGTCTGAGCACTTGTGTGCAAACGTGCTTACATATGTAACAGTCAAATATAATATTAGAATAAAGATTGCAGAAGACAATTACGTTCTTACTATTTTCTAACAATAACTATTACTGATGCCCGTTTTCACCTTCACTAAGTGACACTAAAATGAATCCCTAAATAAAAGTACACTGTTGGATTTTCAACGTTAGGCTCAGGGCTGAGAGTTGAAAATCCAACAACGCACTTTTATTTAGGGATTCATTTAAGTGTCACTTAGTGTAGGTGAAAACAGGCATTAGACCTACAAAAAACCCGAAACCTTTTTCCAGAAAATTCCTTTCCAGCACCACGCAAACCTATCTAGGTACAATATTTAACTCCTAAAACAAAATGCAAACATAATCGCAATCGCTGCTTTAATAGCCTCACAAGCCAGATACAAAGACGTAATAACATGTAATTACACATTGAATTTAATTACGAGGTATACCAATAACAATGCATTAGATGTGTGTATACGTACCCTCTGTTTTGTGTAGACTGAACTTAAAGCTACGGGAATGCTTCGGTATCGTATATATACAATACAGGGTGGCAGGAACATCGACGCGAAAACTGCTACCATGGATTCAGTACAAGATTCCGAACCCCTTTTTTTTGGTTGGGAAATTATTAAATAACTTCTCCCGCTCTGGGTAGAGCGAGAGGGTGTGTCAGACTCTAACTGTCTAAAACCCACCCATGTTCCTTCTGGTGCATCTGCCTTTCGGTTTTCTTCGCAACCCCGGCAGGCATCGGCCCTAGCGGACCCCGTCAATTTTCCTGACATCTCTTTGAGGCACGCGTGGAATGCAACGCGCCGTCGACCCGAGCCTGGTCCTTATCGGACGGCGAGCTACCCATTGCTCACCGTCCGCAAGCCCGCGCCTACGATGGCCGGAAGATTCTGAACCCCTATGCGGTGAATATTTTTCGTCGGCTATTTTTAAAAAAATCAGCATTTCCATACATTTTGACTACGTTGGTATTGCACTTTTCTATGAAACAGATTTTTTTTTAAATAACCGACGAATAATTTCAACGCATAGGGGTTCAGAATATATAATAATAATATATAATATGTTCGGTATATATATACAGGTTGGGTAAAAAATCATGGATCAAACGAAACAGAGCAATAATTGGGGTTCTTTCTTTCTTCTTTATCCTTTTAAGCAAATAAGCCTGTGTTAGGAGCGGAGTCTCCTAACATAAGACTTGTTTGCTTAAAAGGAGGTTCCAATCACTAGTTGTTAAGGTTTATTTGTTAAAATAATAAACTATTTTTTATTTTTTCATTTTCATTTGCAGTAAAAAATATCTCTGTGGCAGAGCCCTAACTTGAACTCCTTAAAAGTTATGACTATTGAGTGCTTTTTTTTATTAATAGGCAATTAGAGTAAAATGGGTACCTATTTTAAAACAATAAATGGTGTTTAGTTGCTTCTAGGAAATGTATTATCACTATAAAAGTGATTTAGTAAGTGATAGTGGGTGCCATGACTGGCACTTTTTTCAATATATTTCAAGTCTCACGAAAAATTATGTGCATTTACATTTATGTTTTTATTCATATTTTTTACTGCAAATAGCCCCAACTATCGCCCTGTTTTGTTTGATCCAAGATTTTGTACCCACCCTGTATATTAATTATGGCTTGGCTTTGTAAATATTAATCGGCCTGCGTCCCAGCAGTGGGAACATGATAGGCAGATTATGTTATGTTATGTTAAATATTGATTACATAACATAACATCAGGCCTGTAACCCCCGAAGTGTTAGTCAGAGGTGTACCTATTATAGTACACCCACATTTCGCCAGTTATGGTTAAATCCGATGAAATAGGGGGCTTGCCTATTGCTATCAACCGGGCGAATATCATCAATACACATCTTACACAAATAAATAAAATTGGAGTGTCTGTTTGTAATGTCAAAATAACAGCTTTTTACTAAATGCATATGAAAGTATAAAGTATACGGTACATACAACAAAAACACAATTTTTAACATTTTTGTCTGTCTGTTTGTTCCTGGACCGATTTCGACGGGACTTTCACTAGCAGATAGCTGATATTATAAAGAGTAACAGGCTATTTTTTAGCAACCTAATTAGAGTTCCGCGCAAAGAAAAAAGTCATGAAATCATACATACAAATAAATAAAATTGAAGTGTCTGTTTGTAATGTCAAAATAATAGCTTTTTGCTAAATGCATATGAAAGTTTATACGGTACACACGGCTACACATCAAGCTATACATTTCCAGTATAAGCTGACCTCGCATTGTTCGGAAATCTTTTAGAATACGAGATCACCATAAACTGGAAATGTATAGCTTTATGTGTAGCCGTGTGTACATATAACAAAAACACAATTTTTTAACATTTTTGTCTGTCTATCTGTCTGTTGTTCCGGCTAATCTCCGAAAGGGCTGGACCGGTTTTGACGGGACATTCACTGGCAGTTTTACAAACAAATAAATAAAATTGATATATCGGATTCCACACGAACGAAGTCGCGGGTAATAGCTAGTTGAATAATATGATCAAACAGGTTGACAAAGAGAGATTTGTTGTATGGCATTATGTCCGCCTTGTGTAACAACCAAATACGTCTTTGCCGTTCAAATAATATAATTATTTACAAATAAAATAAATGTAAAAATCTTTTAAGCACTAAATAAATTTACGTAAACGTACACCTTAACGTTTACTTAAAAGCTTGATGAGGCTTATCTTAGTAAAAGAATTACATTTACGCCTCAAGCTTTTAAGAAAATATTAAAGTAATGTCAATTGGAGTAACTTTTTTTTTTTTCAATTCAAAATATTTTTATTTCGCATAGACCTACATGGGCACTTATGAAACGTCAGAAGCTAGGTGCACGGTTCCAATTGGTCGTTTCCTATGGAGAAGAGCCGGCAAGAAACTCCACAGTTACTATTTTAAAAATAATTGGCTTTTACAATTCTTTCAAATAACAGTATGACTAGGTATGGGAGGACAGTGTAGGTATTTCAATAAGTACCAGGTACTTAAGAAAATAGAAAATGGTCAACAAATCTACAGTCCACTAAGCCTACAGCGTTTTCACATTCACAAAATAGAAAAGAATCTGTACAAAAGATATATAAATTAATAAAAATAAGAACCTCTTTTAATTAAACGCAATTACATTATTGCTATTACAACTGTAATAAATCTGAATAATTATCATGTGAAAAAAAGCCACTAATAAAGAGTTGAAATTAACTCGTAGGTATATAATGTCAAATAATAGAATGAATATGTCGAGGACGAATGTAAAAAAAAAAAGAATATAAATATAAATATGGTAATTTGGGAGCAGTTAATAGACTCTTACATAATTATGCCGTTAATGAAATACCAGGAAAGCCACATGTGCAGAAGGAATTATTGTCTTCCTTTTTTTTAATTTCCTTGTCTTCTAACAAGAAACATACGAATGAAACAAGATAATAAAAGGCTTGTAAAAATATAATAATTATAATTATTAATTTACAAGCTGTGTTAATGCTCCGTGCACGAAATCGACTGATTTTGATCAATTTTGTTCATTAGTTGTGAGAAAGGGAAACAGAATTTAAACAAAGTTATTTGTGATTTGAAAAGTGGAATTCTTTGTCTTGTACATAGCGGGTTTTTTTTTTTTTTTTTGTGGGTGGGAAATCATCAAATAACTTCTCCCGCTCTGGGCGGAGCGGGAGAGCGTGTCAGACTCTTACTGACTAAAACCCACCCGTGTTCCTTCCGTTGCCCTGTTGCCGGGGGCCACGATCTCCCTCTCGGTTTTCTTCGCAACCCCGGCAGGCATTGGCCCTAGCGGACCCCGTCGATTCTGCTGACATCTCTTTGAGGCGCGCGTGGAACACAACGCGCCGTCGACCCGGGCCTGGTCCTTATCGGACAGTGAGCTACCCATTGCTCACCGCCCGCAAACCCGCGCCTACGGTGGCCGGAAATCGCCTCGCGATTCCCGACGCCCTGGGCGTCTCCTCCTGCGGCGGTTAGGGGCGTGAGGGCGCGAAATTTGCCTCTCCCTCACGCGCTCCGCCTCCTCCTTCGCGAGCATTACCGCTTCGCAGAAGGAGGTGACGGCCTCCCATTTCCTCTCGCTCCGTACCATGGCCTGAACCAGGGCCGGACGCGAGAGATCACCGCCGCCGATCGCCTCCACTAGGACACGGCGATGCTCCGCCCAAGCTGGGCAGACCTCCACCGTATATAGCGGGAATGGATTTTTCAAATATATTAAGGATTCGTGGAAAATCACTAAAATTCGCAACAAGTTTTCCAAAAACTGACGCAGGACTGACGTTTGATCGTTTCGTTAGAAGAAATTCGTTTTGATTTTGAAAATTAAAAAATATCATCAACATCATTATATGATCTACTTGTACATAGGGAACCACTTTTTTCAACTTCTATGCAAAATATAGAAGAAAAAAAATGTTGAAATAACCTTTTTTTTAAACCCTGTCAGTAATGTATTTTTTCCTATTATTTAGCAAACCATATCAAGAAATTTAACAAGAAATTTATCAAGAAATTAAATCACACATTGGTCTTCAGCTTTCCTTGAAATATTTTTTTTTAATGATTATACTATATCTTCATTAAGTAAATCAAAGGCGAAATAAAACATATTTTCGAGAGCGCAAAAGTGATGCAACTATTTACGGGTGCTGTGACTGACTCGAATGGTTTAGCACCACGAAAATTGTACTTTTATACTTACACAGACTTAATGTTTCAATTATTTCAAGCTTTCTTACAATTAGATAAGGTGTTGACAAAAATATTTACAAGTTAAAAACTAAAACCCAACTAAAACCAAAACAAGACATGGAAGTCAAAGATTTCGAAATCTTCGACTTCGATGTCTTGTTTATACGTTTTTCAGTTGACGTTTTTACCGTCGTTGGGTTTTGACTTTCTTTAGATTTCAATTATTTTGGGATAAGGAATCATTAGGTGTCTACCAAATTCTTTAGTTCGGAAAAACTCAACAGATATAAAGAAAGTTATTCAGTTCGATACTATGCTGCAGAACTACACAGCATTTGTCGTACAAAAACATTTCATGATCAGTCGATTGCTCTAGTGTAGTTCGTAAATACTGACTGAGGGATAACCTCAAAACGACCAATTCAAAACCAACAACTCGTCATTTAATTAGGAACCGAAAAGCACTGAACTTGTACCCGAAGTACTCGTAACACGAAACACCCAAAACATTCCCTAGTAACCAATAATCAAAAAGTTCGAGAACTCAAATGAATCATTTCTGGAAACATTCGCAATAAGCCGTCGATAAATAAAAACAAACAAAAAACGCTATTTATCGGTACAGGTCAAATAAATTAAAGAACAAAAGGGCAGCTTTTAATTTGTTTGATCCGTTCGGTACAAAGTGGAAAGCCCAAATTGCCGACGACCGCTTTCGAATACCGACAGTTTTGCCACAGCGTATATAGATACAGAAGGTCGGCCCCTCAGAGCGTTTTCTGTGCGTTACTTGTCCTGTGATCCGATGGGTAGCACTGTTCTGTCAGTCACCATTTTGAACTCTATTAGTATTGAAACTAAGCCTGACAAGTAATGGTGCCACCATGACGGCAAGGGACAAGTTATACGTATAGTTAACGGTCTGTATAGTGAACACATAGCACCGCAGCGGCTCGAAAGTAGTGGAGCCCAGTGGTAACGACTGCGACATATGAGTTGTAAGGTCATAGGTTAAAACCCTGACAGGCGCTTTACTTTGTATAAATTATTGCCACTGCTCTCAAAACTATGAAGGAAAACAACGTGAAGAAACCAGCATGTCCAGGAAGCAAAAATTCGAAAACATGTGACATCTACCAATCCGCACTGGGCCCACGTGGTGGATTACAGCCCACTCCTTCTCACAGAGAGAAAGCCTGTGTTCCAGCAGTGGGAGCATCATAGGCTGATTATGCCGCAGCAGCAGCGTTTTTATCAAGTATCAAGACTCACCGCATTCCAAGGGTGACTAATACAGGGGCACGCAGCAGCGCGATAGCGGTGCCGCCGCAGCCACCGCGGCGGCGGCGGCGGCGGCGTACAACCGGTGAAAACGCACGTACGTAGTACAGTTCACGTAGTACAACGAGTGCAAGCGCACTTACGACTGCCATTTGTTTAAGAATATATATAAATAAAAAGGCAGTCCGAGAGTGCCGACAGAAGTTAAAACTTGAACATGATCGCCTTGGTAGAAGAAAAATACTTGTATCATTATACATTGGTCCATAAACTTATCTAATTAAAGAGCACAAGCACGTTTATAAAAAAAAATACTTCCGAAACCTTTAAAGTACAAATACTTGCATAGAAAATTTATCCGTAAAGTAATATACATAAAGAGCACAATCGCGCTTACAAAACCTTTAAAGTAAAAATACTTGCATAGAACATTGATCCGTAATACATCATAAATAAAGAGCACAATCGCGTTTACAAAAATGATGAGTCATCACGGTGTCACGAAATCAATGGTTAAGTCCCATCTCAAAAATGCCCAACGCGCCTAAAGAAGTTTTCACTTCAAAAATGAAATGCTTTTCGTTGGTAAGCACATTACTTGAGAACAGCTGGACCGATATGGCTATATTGTTTTTATGGAACGACGTTTTATTTGTTTTAGTTTTATTTTTTGTTTCTATACTGATTTTTTTTTAATTCGGTAAAAACTGTACGTCCTTTTTTCTATGGGACTTTTGAAATTAGGACTGGACAACGTCTGTCGGGTCAGCTAGTCTAAAATAGTTTTAGATCGCTGTAGGTAATATCGCGGTCACGCAAATCTAGCCACTTTGATAACAAAATCCCGTGCACAGGATCCATTTTTTTCGTAGGTAAGCAATTCTATAGCGGCCGAGCGCTGCAAGCAATAATTGACCTTACAGTGCACAGATATGCGATAGTACCTAACTACGCGTGTATGTGTGAGTGCTTCTTTTTTACTCGTAGTATGGAGTCGACCTTCTGTACCAATCTATGTTCTGGTTTTACTCAATACAGTTTTTAATTAAAACTGTAAGATGCAAACAGATGGCCGTAATTAGGAATATAACCTTTATTACTATAATTACAAAGGTTTGATTTTTAATTAGATTTAATTGGTCAAAGGCTGCAATTTCTAATGATAAATTTAGTTTGTAGAAGAATTATTATTGCTTTTATGTGTTTTAATTTGTATCTATAGACGTATCGGATTCCATAAGAAAAAGTTAATCCTAATTATCAGCATCCGTAGATAGCATTTGTTTATTCCAGTATTAATTAAATTACGAACCTACTCCTATGTCTTTTCTTATGTCGCTTTGACAAAATAAAAAAGTGCTGGCACTCCGGGAGTGCCGACAGAAGTGAAAACTTGAACATGATCGATTTGGTGGAAGAAAATTACTTGTATTCAACATTGATCCATAACTTTATCTAAATAAAGAACACAATCGCGTTTACAAAAAAAGAAAATACTTCCAAAACCTTTAAAGTAAAAACACTTTCATAGAACATTGATCCGTAACATAATATAAATAAAGAGCTCAATCACGTTTACAAAAATGAGGTGTCGTCATGGTGTCGCGGAATCATTGGTTTAGAGTCCCATCTCAAAAATGCCCAACGCGCCTAAAGAAGTTTTCACTTCAATAAACTAATTTCAACCCGTAACGTTCTCCGGTAAAAATGTTTTTGGCAATAACAACTTACACGAAATAGGGATGCGGTCCGAATTCGAATGATCGGGCAGTGTTTTAAGTGGTTTCTTAGTAGCAGCCTATTTTTTTTTTTTTTGTGGTTGGGAAATCATCAAATAACTTCTCCCGCTCTGGGCGGAGCGGGAGGGCGTGTCAGACTCTTACTGACTAAAACCCACCCGTGTTCCTTCCGTTGCCCTGTTGCCGGGGGCCACGATCTCCCTCTCGGTTTTCTTCGCAACCCCGGCAGGCATCGGCCCTAGCGGACCCCGTCGATTCTGCTGACATCTCTTTGAGGCGCGCGTGGAACACAACGCGCCGTCGACCCGGGCCTGGTCCTTATCGGACGTGAGCTACCCATTGCTCACCGCCCGCAAGCCCGCGCCTACGGTGGCCGGAAATCGCCTCGCGATTCCCGACGCCCTGGGCGTCTCCTCCTGCGGCGGTTAGGGGCGTGAGGGCGCGAAATTTGCCTCTCCCTCTCTTAGTAGCAGCCTGGAGTCTAGATTTGTGCCCAGATACGGCCGAAACCAATATCCTATCTATCACCAGTTTTGGCATACTAGAGACAGAAAACCTATCTATCTATGGTTTTAACGTCCCAGTAATCTGTCTGAGAATAAGGAATCATACGGAATGACATTCAATGATAAATAGAATTATACTGCTTACCATCCAAATATATCCAAATAGTTGGTGAAAATATTATTCATTTATTTAGTTAATAAAGCACCAAGTCCCAATATACAAATCACAAATATACACAATTCATTAAATTCATTACATCAATAAAACAAAATAAGTACATTACAATTCATTAGATCATTTAAATAATATATGTACATTAAAATTCATATTCAAAATTAAGTACAATCACAAAATAAACTACATTACAACTAAGTAGGTAGTCATTAAAATAAAATTCCATTACATTACATTAACAATATCGAATAAAAACAATCTTTATCATCTGTTGGCACTCCGATGGATTATGCCTTCTTTGTAATTTAGCTGCTAGTAAATTTTAAATGTTTGATGTAAATTGATGACCCAAAACACAGGTTTTCATAAACCTAGATCAGGCAGGTCTACATTACATTTAGAATAAAAAAAATCTCGATTGTAATTAATGTAAATCATAATTTTACTTGAATAAATTTTATTTTTCTTTTCTTTACATCACTAGCAATCTGTCTTGTACTGAAAATAGGTTAATGGGTTGGGTCGTTATTTGAATACAGCTCACCATATTGCATGGAACTTTTATATAACTAGCGAAATTTAGGAGTACTATACAATACTATCAGAAAGGTGTAGTTATATTTAATGGTGTGAAATCATCAAATTGATCAAGAAAATAAAAAATAATCAGCTGTAAGTATTGTAGTTTTGTATGGGACAGTTGATAATTTTTTTGCGATTATGATCTTGGTCCCATTAAAAAAATTGTTCAGTTTGGTGGGCGACTTACATATACACACCTTAAATATGACCATATCTTTCTGATACACGCTGTATACATTATTCAAGTTAATTTCTTAAAATAATATTTAAGTAAGTAGGTATGTAAAATTTGCACGCGGACATTAATGGCTTAAGGTTCTTTCAAACAGGCGCGACACGCGACGCGACACAAACGACGAGCGGTGTCTTTGTGTCGCGTCGAGTATCGCGCCTGTTTGAAAGAGCCTTTAGGATGATTTTATGTCATGAAAAATATATTTTTAAAAAAATGTTGAAATAACCATTTTTTTTTTAAACCCTGTCTGCAATGTATTTTTTCCTATTATTTAGCAAACCATATCAAGGAATTTAAAAACCACACATTAGTCTTCAGCTATCCTTGAAATAAATCCAAAATTTTATTTTATGATTATACAATATCTTCATTAAGGAAATCAAAGGCGAAATAAACCATATTTTCGAGAGCGCAAAAGTGATGCAACTGTTAACAGGTGCTGTGACTGACACGAATGGTTTAGCATCACGAAAACTGTACTTTTATAGTTTTCAATTATTTCAAGCTTTCTTACAATTAAATAAGTTATTGACGAAAAAGGTTTTTTTTCGTGCACGGAGCCTTAAAAGCTCCTGCAGTAACTCACCATACAGTTATGCGGAGCATCCGTTAAAACCATCGAAGGTAAATTCATGACACGTATAACCTTTCCATTAAAAGGGTAAAACCAAAACCTACTCCGTATTCCATAATTTGATGTGTGTATTAATAGGAGTGATAATTGTGTTACGTAAAGCGAAACATTAGGAAGCGCCATCAATCAACATAGCCTACTTACAACCAAACCCCTTAACGGGTAGATCTTGTGACTCAGTGGGGGGAAGAGCGTCTTACTGAGATGGAAGGGTTGTTTGATAACTAACAGAATATTCAGAACTAATAGAACAAATAGTAGGTAAGTTGTATTGGTTATCGATATCAATACACGATAACAAAAATGTTTTGATATTTTTTTTTTTTTGTTTCGACGACCGCTGCTAATTTTGGTACTTGAAATTTGAGTTGAGAAAATCTGTTTTCTTTTGTTTTATCGTGTCCTTCAGTCTTCAGTCTTTGGATTCGTGTTCAGTTAATGGCATCAGGCTGATCTTCTACTTGGGTCTTATAAAATAACTGGGGGCTCTGGTTCATAATGAAACTCTTTCTCTATTGGAAAATGAGTGAAAGACCATAAGAGCGCTATCATTTGGGACGGCAACGTTGCCAGGTCGCGCTGCCAACTACATGTATACAGTTATTATAGTGGGTGGCTCACCTGGCGTCCGCTTGATTAATTCAATCCAATTCAAAATATTTTATTTCACATAAACCTACATGGGCACTTATGAGACGTCAGAAGCTAGGTGCACGATTCCAATTGGTCGTTTCCTATAAAGAAGAGCCGGCAAGAAAACACAAGGTTACTCTTTTAAAAGTTACGCAGCCAACCATACATTTTGTTGGCGCTCTAAAACACCACTTCAGTTTAGACAACAATTGCGACAAAAAAAAAACACCGTATTAAACATAATATCGATACAGCACAGCACACAGAAGCAATTCATCGAAACATTTCGATACACGAACACCTACGAACTCTCCCGAAGTTGGCCGACACCGAAGCCCCTATGTCACACGAAAGTGTTTACAGCTTCCGAACGTTGCCACATTTATAACAATTCGTAGGATGATTAATGTTTACAAAATTGATATTTAATTGCTGGTAAACATCGTGTGTCGACGGTGATGCCACGGTATGTTGTGGTGCTAAATGACATAATTTATGACAGGATACACTTGTATTAAGCGGGGAGAGCAGTTGAAGCGCTTTCAATCTTCAAGAAATAGGATTACTTCGCTGGTTAAGCTTAATGTTTTGTATTTTTAAGAGTAATGTGTGTTATCAGAGGCAAGATGCAATATTCAAGGATTTGTAACAGAAAAATCTTTTAAATTTTTATAACTTCTAAACTCAAGCTCACCGCAACTTCCTTAATGGCAAGAATAGGTTTCACTGAGTTGCACTTTGTGCTGTTAAATATTGTACAAGACAACGTATCTCTGAACGCCTGTCCGTTCGTGCGCTTATAGCTCGAGAACTACGTCATTCTTTCATTTAATTTATAGCTTGCTAGCCTGGCTCGCTTTTTGAACATAAGTTCACGAGAGCGTATCTGGAGATGCAGCTAATACTCAATATTTTTATAAACGTAAGTAAGACTTATCAAAATTTAACCTTAGCACTTTCGGGGGAGATGAACTGATATCGTATCCAATCCCAGGTGTATATCAGAGATAACATACTCAAAGTTTATAACTTATTTGAAACGGTAAGGGATAATATCGACTGTATCCTTTTCATCCCCCATAAATTGGATCTCGCTTGCGTGGACGCCTGCATTAATTGGTTACCTCCTTTCCTGAAATATTTTTATTCGTAAGGGGCATTGATTTTATGAAGCTTACATCTGGTTCTTGGAGTCGCGTTTGGTTTTGCCTCTGCAAAGTTCGAATAGTCAGTAATGATATCTGGGCGATCTTCATTAGAAAAGCCTCGATACTTCAAATATTATCTTTTTGTCTCTCCCTCTCTTCGACTATTAATCCCAATAGAGGAGGTTTAGTCCTTCTAATCTTTCTTCTCCACGTCACTCTGTTTATCACATCATCTGTATCGAAAAACAATAGATGTTTTCATATCTCTATGCATCACATCTATCTCCTTCATCACCTCTCCCTTTCACTTTGTTTCTCTCGGGATTTCGTACATTTTCAATCATTCATTTCAGCCGAAAGACGTCCACTACTGGACATAAGCCTCCCACCAAGCACCGTCACTTCGACTGGTTCTGTCTTCCCGCATCCAGCGGATACCTGCGGCCTTCACAAGGTCAACGGTCCACCTTGTGGGAGGTCTTCCTTCTTTCTCAAGATCTCAGACATTTGCAATTCCAGGTTGTCATCGTCATCCATGTTACCGAAAATATATTTTTTTTTTTTGCTTTATTGAAACTCTTTGTATAGAAAGAGTATTTAATTTTTTTACGGCATACCTCATCTGATCATCAAATTAAAGCTAAGTACTGAACTGAACACCTTGAAACCAATCTCTGCCATTTTCTGACAGCGCAAGATTGATCCCTACTCCACAATTAGGTGCAGACCTAATACACAAACCAAATCCTACAAAGATTTTAAGCCAATGGCTGTACGGACCCTCATTAACGAGTTGTTAGACATGTGACGGTTTAAAGCTTCGAGATTCCGGGAACGAAACAAGCGTAGGACATTTGTGTGAAGGATTTTGAGCGCCTAAGGAAAAAATGACCAAACAAAGGAACTGCTCAAATAAGACTTGGTTCAGACATCATATTATTACGTGTTGCACTCATAAATAAAAGCTACCCAGCCTTTACAAAACTTGTCGAGGTGTATTGAACGATTCAATCTGCCTAGACTTTTCCAACAACTATGTTGGGATCAGCCTCCAGTGTAACCCGATGCAGCTGAATGACAGTATTTTACATGGAGCGACTGCCTATCTGACTTCCACAAATGGGTAACACGGGTAACGTAATACCCCTTGATAAGACTGGCTGTCAGACTTTTTGGTTTCTGACTACCTGTTGTAACGACTGTCAGAGATCTACGAATGACAGCCGGAACCAACGGCCAACATAATAAGTACACAAAAGTGCCCAAATTAAACAAAAATTAAGAACCCAAAACTCAATAGTCACTTTTCCTTCACAACTCGACCTAAAATCGCTTCAAGCGCTTTACCTCAAGCTCAAGTAGCGGTGGTATAAATACTCGTTGCTCAAGACGGTGCGCTTACAGCTTTATGATTGACGCTAATTGCAGCGCTCACTGAGCTACGGATTTGTTCGGTAGAACTCAATGACGGTGAATGGTGACGGTGAATGACGGTGGAACAGTCAAGCTAGTGAGAATTACAGTGATTAAGTGAGAATGTGGTTCATGAAAAGACCGATGAGATACGAATGCTTTTGTTTGCTTATTTGAAAAAATTGAAGAGTGCCTGTAAATGGTTTATTTGAAACAAGCCCATCGGCAAAAAATACATACTTCTATACAAACTTTGAATACTAAAAACTCCTTCGTTAGTACTCACTTTCATTATAAAAGGAACCGCTGGGTGAACGCTAGGAACCGGGTACCCACGACACCTCTCAATTTTTTTAAATTTTTCTCAACCTTCTCATAGACATACTGGTATTAAAAATCTAGTGAAGCTATGGTTTGATACGAAAACGTATTAGTACATGTTCGATTTATGTCTGTTATTTTTTTATGCTTATTTATAGTAGTTAATTTGCATAAAACGGCATCGGAGTGCACACTACAAACAGCGTCGTCAGTCATAAGCGCCGGGTTAAAAAAAAGCGAATGAAATAAAAGCACCGGTTACGGTTACACAAATCGTCAATTCGCAGAAACGTAAAAACCGGTTTAACTTTTTTTTGCTGCCAAAGCATTATAAAAGCTTCGACTACGAATTTTCAATACAAACAAACATAGGTTAATAAATAAATACCTTTGATTCTCTCCAACAAAAACTATGAAGTACAAAAAATAACATCGAAAAATAAAAATAAACGTAAATAAAAAATAAGATTATTTTTAAACCATGACCAACAGAATATTAACGGTAAAATAATGGAATAGCATTAATAAAATGGGTATAAATTTACACAGTTTTCACCGGTGTGGAAAAAGGGAGAAAAAGCTGATTGAATTCCAAATTGCAGTCTGGAGTCGCCTTTATACCGTCGTCGTGGAAGATCAATCGGGATTTTATAATAGTCTGTGGCAAAATTGTGTTATAGATTTCAGCTATTTGGTTGTATTTAAAGAAATAATGGACTTCCAGTAGATTGACTACTATTTATTAACAATAAAATATAATAATATGAAAACACAAATGTTATATAGAAGCTAACGTAGGTAGATTGATTTGGGGTCAATGAACTGGCACGTATATATTAGTATGGATATGCCTCCGGGATTCCGGGATTTTTTAATTATTAAGATTTTTTTAAGGAATTTCAAATGTTGTGATGTGTAGAATAAAGAATACATCAATATGAATAAGAAATGTTTAAACCTTTTGCTCAAACTCAAACTCAAACTCAAACTCAAAGCATTTATTTCAATTAAACCATTTACAGGCACTTTTGAATTGTCATAGAGTCGGTCAGTTAGTCAGAAAGTTGAAGCTAATTGCCCATTCCAAAACGTAGATCTCTATGGAGAAGAACGGGCAAGAAACTCCAAGGACACTCTTTTAAATATTGATATTACAAAATCCTGGGTACATCATTCTTGTTGCTTCTATATGTGAGAACAATGTACAAAAAATAATCAAAAGCAATTGCAAATATAAGATTAAAAATAAGCCCTGGCAGATAAGAGATGACCAGTTTCAACTGACGGCGCCCGTTCACGAACATGACGCGTGGATCAGCACCATCCAGCTCAACCATTTTGTAGGGAACCGAATGATCCAACACACTCGCCACCATCAGCGAGACATTTAAGTGAGCATGACATATTCTCAACTGCCATGCTATTTCAAGTCAACATACATCTTAATAAGTTAATAAACGGCTCCATGGTCTCACATTTACAAAAATAAAAATGCTTCTAAATTATACAAAACTATAGTTTGCAATGTATCTAAAAAAATAAAAGAATTTAACCACCAAAAAGAAAGAAAATCATTACTTAATTGGAGCATTCAACAATTAAGTTGGTAAAACAAAAATGAACATTAAGTTCCTAATGTCAAAATATATTTTTTTTAAAAAGGGGAAGCAACTCTTCCAAATATTAAAATTTTAACTAGTGAGCCCAAGCGGCTGTGGAGCAGGACCAGCATTAAGCCAAGCATTTTTATCTACGATATAATCATCTAACTTATAATATGCTTGTCTACATAGTGTGCGTTTAATGCATGTTTTAAATTTCTTCTCATTTAGTTGAAGAATATCGAGTGGTATTTTATTATAACATTTTTATTATGCTGTTATTGCATTGAATGCGAAAAAATATTAAGAAGTATATAAATATATTTTTATTTATTTATCCAAGAATAGTAACAATTACAAGCAGCAGATAATATACTTACAATAAATAACTACAAAATTTGTCATATTATGTAAGTTTCCAATGGACGCACAACAGTAAGATTCACTTTATTAATTGATAAATAAGAAAAAAACAATTTTACATGTTTATCCATTATATAAATTTCTAATGAAGTAGTTTAAAAATCCTTACTTTTACAATATTTGATTCAATCCCGTAAGTACCAAAATGAAATCCCGGATAAAAGGCTTATCCATGATGCAAGTACGTAAAATCAATTTACCTACTCCGATCACTGTACATAACACATCATTATGTCAAGTTTTTATTGTATACTAACTACACTGTCCTCCCACACCTATTAACACAGTTATTTAAAAATATTGTAAAAGCCAATTATTTTTAAAAGAGCAACCGTGGAGTTTCTTGTCGACTCTTCTCCATAGGAAACGACCAATTGGAACCGTGCACCTAGCTTCTGACGTTTCATAACCGCCTATGTAGGTATATGTATTGTAAAATAAAATATATTGATTTTGGCGCCTGAAATATGGAACAGGCAAACACTTGCTATGAAAATTTAACAAGGCTGTTTGCATCGTTAATATTTTCTAACATTTGTCTTTATTTTTGCCCAATTCTGCATACTTAAAAAAAAATCCTAGTCGGTTCTCAATTCTCAATTCTTTATTGCATTCCATAATGTTGGTAAAATAGTTGGCAGGCTTAAAATTATTGAAACAATTATGGACCCTGTCGAGCACAGCATAGTAGGAGAGAGGAGGAAGAGCGCTTATTTGAAGAGCTTTTTTTTAGGTAGGGCATCTCGTAGTTGACCTCTGAGATCATGACTACTTAACCGGGATTTCCTGTGGGTGCCTTAAGCTACTACACTTAAAACCTCCAGCCAGGGGTTATTCAACTATGCTAAATAAAACTAGGTGAACGCTCGCTAAGGGCACCCGCTGTGGTGTACGAACCTTGGCTTAGGGCGTCAACCGAAGGAAGGACATCAAGGATGGGACGGGTTGGATCAAAGTTTTGATCATGATTATTAGTCGGGGAATTTAAAGCTACGAGCTCAGCTGCAATTTGAAGAGCGTTGATATTATTTAAGTATGTCTTCTGGTAATTGTATTTTTAATTACTACTTTTTCTTCTTCTTTTATTTAATTTATTTAAGTATTGAATAAATATTATTTTAAGTAAATATTTTCGCTTTATTTCTATAAGTAGTATAGTATAGTTAAGAAAACCGAAAGGGAGATCGTGGCCCCCGGCAACAGGGCAACCGAAGGAACACGGGTCGGTTTTAGTCAGTAAGAGTCTAACCCGCCCTCCCGCTCGCCCAGAGCGGGAGAAGTGATTTGATCATTTCTCACCCGAAAAAAAAAGGTATAGTTTAATGATTTGTTTAAATTGCCAACTCATGCCTTTATTTATCACCATTTTGTCCACACAGCTTTCATTGTCACCATTCTCATGCCCTTATACCAATTTATTTGGGGTCGTCACAACATATTTTTCTTCCATACTTCCCTAATTAGTTGTCAACTCGGTAGTTACCCCCCCCCCCCCCTTTTTAGCCGTATAAATCTTTCACATGGTCCATCCATCAATCCATCATTTCTTTGGTCATCCCCTACTCTTTGTCCATACATTTGTTAGAGTACACACGGCTACACATCAAGCTATTACATTTCCAGTTTATGCTGATCTAGCATTGTATAGGATTTCCGTACAATGCGAGGTCAGCTTATACTGGAAATGTATAGCTTGATGTGTAGCCGTGCGTACCTATTAGCTATCATTTTGTTATTCATCCCCTTATAGGATTCTTATTTTGTAAAAAGCGTAATGGGCCATATTCGAATTAACAGATTAACTATCGTACATGCCTTAGATATAGCGCACACTATGCGACATGTGGCTGCGACAGCTCGGCGACTAGACTCAACGACAGGCTGCGATCGATAACTTTCATTCTTATATTTTGTTTGAAGCTCCGCACACTTGGCGTCAAGTTGCAGAATCGCAACGAGAGGCTAGGGGAGTCACACGCTGTCACGACTAGACGCACGGTGCACGCGCCCACCCGACTATAATCGGATGCGCTTCTCCTTCTAATGATAAGCACCAAGGCAAGTTCAACTAAAGGCTCCACATTCACTCACAAGATGAACAACACGACCGTCTCTCACGAATACTCAAAGTAAATGATCGCTTCCTGCACGACGTCTATCGTAACGACTAGTCGCAAATGCAAACGACAACTCTGCGTCTTGTTGCAGCGACAAGTCGCACAGTTTGCGCTAGCACTAAAATTTATAAAATTAAAGAGATTAGGTACTATTACAAATAGTTCTAATAAACTATGCCGAGCCAAAAATAGAAGCAAAAGTTGTAACAATAAAATATTTCAGCGCTTAATATTCTAATAGAACATAATTCTAGTTACAGATAACAAAACCTACCAAAACTACGTTCAAAATACACAAAACCTGTAATAAAACATTAAACAAAGTTTAACTGCTGACAAAGTAAGGATAAGCCGTAATATAAATAACAATATTTTAGTTCTAGTTATGTTACTGCAGTTTTATCTCGCATCCGGCTGATAAGGGAGTGTCGTTTCCTCCGTGATCTGCTGTGTTTGATACGGGAGCTAACTTCTGCTTTGCTTTATGCAGAATTGTAGATATTCAATCAATTTGTATGGCAAGGTGATTCGTTGAATGGAGTGGTGTTGCTGGTTCTTTTGGGTACTCTATAAACAACGACCTCAATTGGTCATGCTGGAGCGCGTGGGTTGATTCTTTTTGTGCCAGCGCAAACTGTGCGTCTTGTCGCTACATCTAGTCACTTGAACGAGACACAGAGTTGTCTTTAGCGTCTTCGTCTTGACGCAGAGCTGTCGTTTGTGTCTGCAACTAGTCGTTACGATAGAAGTCGTGCAGGAAGTGATAATTTTCTTTGAGTATTTGATCTCTCTTGACCGTGTTGTTCATCTTGTGAGTGAATATGGAGCGTCTTAGTTGCCTTTTTGCTTGATGCTGACCTGTCGCATGCGCCAATCATCGGGTGTACTTGTGCACTGTACGTCTAGTCACTGCGACGAGTAGCGAGAGCGTGCGACTTCCCTAGCCTGTCTTTGCGTCTCTGCAACTCGAAGCCGAATCGAATGCCTATCTGTCCTCCACAACGCAGTTACTGGGTAATATGATACTTTTGGGCTACCCGTATCGTCTGCCAAAGATCTACGGATGACAGCCGGGACCAACAGCGTAACGTGCTTCCGCGGGAACTTCGGTCCGATGTCAATATGTAATGGATAATCACTCATCCAAGAACCGACCATGGCAAGCGTAGCCTAAACTTTGGATCGACCCGTGCGGCTGTTTTCATTAGCCACTTAAGAAGCAGTCGATATTTAAAAGCTGATGAGCCTCCCCATGTAACGAGCATAACCGCAAACTATTTTTAATGTTATCATCTCTACATTCAGGAAATGATAGATAACAATTACATTTATGACAAGTTATAACAGTAATGGTCCCGTCGGCATATCGCACACGTTTGACCGATGTTTTTATTTGAAATTATTTTAAGCATCACATTTTGCTGTGTTTTAGCAAAATTATTTTTTTCCGGTTATTTTTATTAAGTGACAATGTTAAAAACATTTGTTTTTATTGTTTTTTGTTTAGTGGTACAATATGTGGAAGCTCAAAACGTAACTTACGTGTTTACGCCAAAAAGTGAGTAATTTTGTGTAGTTTGAGCAAAATACTATTCATGTTTCCTAAAATATTCTAACCCGATAAAATTTAAATTATGTTTAAGTTTGTTTAATTAGGTAACAACACCAATAAATATTTATTATTGAATTATTAATTACAAGCTTCTTCCCATGACTTCATTCGCGAGCCCATAACCTTCCCCAAGAATTAAGCTATCCAATGCAAAAATATTTTTTAATGTCCAACTGGTAGTTCCCGAGATTCCCCTTACATACAAACAATGTTATATTTTATGACTTTATGATAATAATATTATAGTATATATATTACTTTATATCATTATTAAGTATAGATAGCCTATGCTATTCAGTGATAATATAGTATTATACTGGTGAAAGAATTTTTTAAATCAGTTCAGTAGTTTTTGAGTTTATCGATTACAAACAAACATACAAAAAATAAAATCTTTTCTCTTTATTATATAATATATTAGTTTAGATTCGATTAGAAAACGATCTCCTGAACCTGAGTTGCCTTGGCTAATCTGAAAGTCTTTAAACAGACTCCGGGCCCAGGTTTGCCAAAGCAAGAAAAACCTGTTCAGGTGAAGATTCATAGACCTACTTTCTGTGTCTACCTTTCTGTGTAAATGTAGTGCTGTTCCACAAAAGATGAAACACTTTACATCATGTCCTGCGTGTCTTGTCCTCTGCAGGTTTAAGGAACTGATAGACGCGAATGATGGCGCCAAACACGTAGCCAAATTCTGGGCCGAGTCCATTTAAACTGCCATCGGCACTGTAGCTGGTGAAGGGTGGTGTTTAGAACACACAAAACGCACTCAATCTTTTTAAACGATTTATTCACGGGGATGCGACACACATTACATGGACAAAAGGTTGACGACTGATTTTTACAATTTTGGGGTACACGAAATAAAACAGAAAACAAAGTACCCCCAAATTATGAGGAACAAATTTGAACAAGTAATCGAGCGTCGCTTACACTCCCACCCCTAGTGCTGACTCTGCTCAGCACTCATCTCCAAATGAAATAGGAGCGACGCGAGCCGCGGAATGCCGCCAGGTACCCGTCCGGGTCTTCACGTCGACCTGCCGGATGCGGCCGTCTTTAGAGCGAATGACCTGCTGGACAACACCTTTCGGCCACACGTTCCTGGGAGAGGCTGGATCAACCACTAACACTAAGTCACCTACCTTTAGAGGCTTCTGCTCCTCGTTCCATTTTCTTCTTGGCAGCAGGTGTGGGAGAACTTCTTTAAGCCATCGCTGCCAGAACATGTCACTCAACCTCTGAGCCTTCCGCCATTGTTTCTTCAAAAACAGGTCTGAATCATCGAACGATCCAATGACCGGAAGACCTAAGGCTGAACCAAGAAGAAAATGATTAGGAGTCAAGCTTTCAGCAGTTCCAGGTTCTACGGAGACGTGTGAAAGGGGACGACTATTTACTATGTTTTCTACCTCGGCCATCAGTGTGCTCAAGACTTCTTCTCTGGGAGCCCGCTCATTCAAAATTACCTTAAGGGTGATTTTTACACTTCGTATGAGACGTTCCCACGCCCCACCCCAGTGGGGGCTAAGCGGCGGTATAAAATTAAATACCATCCCGTTGTTAGCCGCTTCAATTTTCAGTGCCTCGTTGTCTAAATCCTGCATGGACTTCTGCAGCTCTTTGTCGGCGCCTCGCAGATTGGTTCCGTAGTCGAAGTAGGGTCCTGGGGTTTTGATAGCGGCATGTCACCATCCGGTTTGACGTTTTCCGGCTCGTCGCGGACGCGATTGCGCCGCGCTGAACTACGCGTATTCACCATTTTTCGCGGCGCGCCTGGTGTTCCAAACATATAATTCGGCCGAAGGACACTGTAGCTGGTGAAGGGTGGTGTTTAGAACACACAAAACGCACTCAATCTTTTTAAACGATTTATTCACGGGGATGCGACACACATTACATGCATAAAAAATACAAAATACAAAAATGTTTATTTCGATATTACACGTTGTACATACATTATACAGTTGGTGGCGTCCCCTTTTAAGCATATAGATGCCTGTGCCAGGAGGCGCCGCTCTTTTATATCTTGCTGTTAGTGTAACATGTTATTAAACAGAAGTTATTAAACAAAAATTAAAAGTAAAGTAAGTAAGTTAAAAGTAAATGAATTTGAATTTCTTATTTTTATTTAGTCTATTAGTGTATGTGTATATGTGTGGGAGCGTGTGTGATTATGTGTATGTGTTTATGTGTATGTGTATGTAAGTATGTGTGTGTGTGTGTGTGGTTGTTTTATACGGAAATGGTTTTACCTTATATTTAGTAGAATATTCTCTACATCATCGTAGCTTAACTTATTTATCCACTTAATCAGCAACGATTTGCATTCTATATATGGTTTAGTATGTATATCTATTTTTTTATTTATTTTATTGTATATGAAAGACGAGCGTTTGTCGTATTGAATATTTGCAAATTCTGTTCTTACAAAAGGGCTGGAAGCAATGTTATGTTTCCTTCTTTTAGCTAATGTATTAGTATCTAAGGGTAGGGTTTTATGCTTTTTTAATACTATGTGTATAATATATAATTTTCGTACTGATAATAGGTTACTTATTTGATATAGCTCATGGGTGTGAAATGTTCTTTTTTTGAAGTACATTACTTTTATTAATGTCCGTTGCGCTCTTTCAACATCAAGAAAACGTGTTTTACGCGCGCCCCCCCAAATGGAGATACAATATATTATTACTGATTGAACTAGTGAGATATACACTTCATTTAGAAGGTTTTTTGCCAAGCCACTCTTGGGGACTATGTGTCTCAATGTTTTAAAAATCCAAATAAATTTTCGTATTCTCGCAGTAATTTGTTCAATTTGAGGATACCAGGACAAGCTTTGGTCCAACATTATACCTAAGTACTTGACGTGGTTAACTTTACTGATGGTTGGACAATTGCAGTCATAATGAACCGTCTGACTACACTCATGTATTTTAATGATGAAATTAGGTTCTGGTTGGACATTTTTATAAATTGAAAAGCAAATAAAATTAGTTTTGCTCGTGTTTAAGCTATTTGATCTGACTTCCAGAAATTAGGAAGCATTTCAATACTGTGTTCAGCTAAATCTCCCTTTTTTCTCCCCAGTGGCTCTTAAGTGCAAGGAGCACATATGCCAGGATGGGTACAGCTACAAACAATTCTACAGTGTGGACAGTGATAACTTGAAGGCGGTTAGGAAGGACTCCGACACCGTCTTCGAGATGCATCTTGGTATACAAGCTACTAGCAATGGACATATTTTGCTTTCTCCTGTCATGAGACCTGGCTTTAATGATCCTGTTTATGAGATTGGTAAGGTCATTTTAAAACACAAAACAGCGCTCATTTTTTCCACACATATTTATGTTTTGAAGGTATGATTTCGAACAATGCCGCAAGCGGCAGTACTGTCGCGTCACTTCTGTTTTGCGTGACGCGTCACTACTGGTCCCCATACATTTTTTATAGGTTTATATGAAATTACATTCCGACCACGGCAGCAATGCTGCTCGATATTGCTACAGTGCTCGTGCTAATCTATATATAAAAAACCCTATTTCCCTTGGTCACGGCATCATGCGTAAATGGCTGAACCGATCGGCTAATTCTTTTTTTATGTTTGTTATTGTTAGGAGAAGGTTCTTATGAAAGAAAAAATTAAGAAAGTTGCGCGGAAAGTATTGTAGATTGCAACCGTGCGAAGCATGGGCGGGTTGCTAGTCTCATATAATTATAAACCTTTAGAAAATGTATGGGGACTAGTAGCGACGCGGCAGCACTGCGGCGGCAGCATTGCCGCGTGCAGCGTTGTTCAGAATCATACCTTTAGGTATACCTACATTGCGCCAGGGACTTTAAGTCTCATTTAACAGAAGGCGAGTATATCAATCTAGACACTGCGATCCTATAAGCTACTGAGAATTTCGTAATGTAAAATTCAATTACCTACACTTTGGCCATCACGGGGATTTTGCTCTTGCTACGACTAGATTGACTAGGTACCTATATCAAGTCATTAAAAAATATAATTATAAAACGAGATACTAAAGGGCTGAACACATTACTTTTTATGTTTCTCACAAACAAACATGGCAAATATAAAAACGGTCTCAACATTCAAAGTGTCTTTGAACTTAGGCACAAAATTTTGAACTTCCCTTATGACTATATTCACTCTTAGCTGGGAACCTCCCAGTACTACAGCCTTATTCAAAATCAGAATCATCCACCTGTTCGTTTACAACGTCCGCAAAACTATACAAGCGCTAATCACCGCCATCCAACATTAACTAAATAACCTCAAACCTCATTCCGCAGTGGTCGGCGGCGGCGGCAACCAGTTCACAGAGCTGCGTCGAAACTTGAAGAGAAACGCCCGAAGCTCAGTCAAAACACCAAGAATATTATCCAGTTTTGAACTCAGAGGGTTCTATATTAAGATTTCACAAGGTAGGGGTTAAATGGTGGACTTGTACTTGAGCGAGCTGAATGTTGTGCTGAATTGCGGTGTGGATGGCTGAACATAGTTCTTGACTAAATATTTTTTACTACTTTAAGTTGCAGTCAATTATTTGATCGTGTATTCAACTAAAAACAGAAAGTTTAACAAATGTTGGAGTGTAGCAAGAAAAGAACTTTAGAGAGCATCATCCCGCCCGTGCCATGCAAGGAGCTACTCAAATGCCTCCAAATTTCTATTCTTTGTAGCAAAAACACAGCATCAATATTTCGCAGAGATTGCCACCTTTTTCATAACCTGCTGCTAATAAATTAAGCTCTGGTAAAATTACTGTTTGGAAACTAACAGACTTATTTATCACCCAAGACTGAGGACGGGCATCCGAGACAACCAACTCACAGTTTGTCCTTAGTGCCAAAAGTACCTGCAACACCTATTTTATTAAAATCAAAAGGGTGGTATTCACCGCGAGCATTCGTTTTGCAAAATTCGTTGCGCGAGCTTTTATTACACAAGGAACATTTATTCGCAAAGTAACAGTTGTGGTGGATACATCAATCTAAACATGAAAAAAATTCTCTAGAAGTTGCTCGCAAACGAATGTTCGAACGTTCGTTTCGTTCCACTGTCTCGAGTACCTACGGTCCAAAAAACAAATATGTCCAGTAGTCGACAGTGAAAAAAAGATGTATCATTTAAAGCCAAAGCCATGATTTATGTGCCAGGCCTTAGAACCACAAAAAAATAAAAAGAACTGGTACTTTTTACCTTGTGGTCGTGACTGTATCGGCAGGCATTCAGCATAACGTGTAGTGCTTCACGAAAATGGCTTAATAGTGCCACCTGTCGCATTGAGTATGAACTACCAGCACACGTGACGAGAATGCATCAACTTGGAACGTTCGCTTCATATTAACACGCCATTGAGTATCTGAGAACCCTATAACCGATATAGTGATTATTTGATACAATATAACCGTCAACCTACGTTTAGTCGTCGTTTGGGACAACATTTTTGAACTGATAACTTCTTTAGACGCACTTTGCGGTCTTTCTAAACAATTATCGAAACTGAACCGTCACGCTCGGTTCGTTGAAGCTGAATCGGGCATACTCGGTTCCAGTCGCTCGGTGACGCCGAATCGCGTATACTCTGCTCATATAATTTTTCACTTTAAAAAGTTTCAAACTAATGTAAATGCTAATAATGGCTTTACTTCAATACTTTGGTAGTTAGGATAACACAACAACAGCCGGTTACGGTCTTTTAAAAAGTTTCACGATATTTATGTCTTTTTGATCGACTTTCTAAACTTTATATTCCTGCCTTCCACTCGCTTTTTAGCTACTAGAAGCTACTAAGTGGATGAAAAGTAAAAATTTCGCAATATTCAAACCAAGATAGGAAATATTTGAGTACTTAAGAGGCCAATTTGTGGTAGCATAATCAGCCTATAATGTTACCAGTGCTGGGACAATGGCCTCCTCTCTGTGAGAGAGTGGGCCATAATCCACAACTCGGGCCCAATGCGGGTTGGTAGGGTAGTCTGCTAAGCAGTAGTTTTAGGCAGACAAAAGTTTCGTATTTGAATATTATGTTCATAATGGTGGTATGAAACCGTAGTAAACCGGATGATTTTTGTGTAAAACAAATTGCTATGTTACGTGATGCTCGGTTTTTTTTATCAAGCTCGCATCGATTTTGTAATCTCACTTTTGTTTACGTTCGAAACATACTTGGATCACTCCATAGTAACTACCCTAATTTTTTTGTATACAAGTCTATTTTTTTTTAAATATTGTTGTGACTTCAAATTCGGAACAATGATGACCCCGAAATGACGGCCAGTATATCTTCTTCAAAACTTTATAACATTTTTTCTTTGACTCATTATTATTGTAATGTTTTAGGCCTTTATATATGTCACTTGGAATTGTACGATGGCTCGATTTAGGAGTCCTATTATAGGATACTTGTGCACTTCACACAGCATGTGACTTAATTTAAAATATTTTAAAATCTTTAATTCATTACCAATCTTCTCATCGAAATAAGTTTTGCAACACCAACTTTAATGAAAACACTTTTGCAAACACTGCACGTTGCAAAAGCTATTTGTAAAACCAAAACACACACAAGATTACTTTGACCACAGATTAATAAAGAAGGTTCATTCCGCAAAATCATTTAAATAAAAAGCGACTCTTATTACGACACAATAAAGTGCAATTCAAGTCGAACAGCGCTAATTACCGTTATATTCACCTTGAAATTGCCGCTCTTTTTATCGCATAACATCTGACTACGTTATGCCCCTGCCATACTATGCTCCTTGCGCTGCTCATCGCTCAGCTCTTCGCGCTGCCGCAATATTGCACTCTCACTGCTCTATACGCGCAATTAATTGCGACGCTTCGCAATACTTCCTTTGACTCGCGCCCAAAAACCGACAAAAGATGCATGCAAGCAATGGGCATGACGAGGAGGAGCATGACGTACGGTATGACGAGTAACATTGCCATACTATGTCTCTGCCTACTTCCCTCGCTACTTCTCATGCCACTCGACGAGTGTGTGGCAGGGGCGTTACGCTCACTGAATTGGCCCGACATAACGAGCCCGCCACGTATTTGTAGCTAGCCCAAAATGCGGAGTGCGCCTTCTGTACTATTCTGTGCTTAAACATACTCCAGAAAGTTATTCTCTTTAAGTAAGTTGCTACAAGTTAATTAATTTGTACAAGTTGCATGATTTTGAAGATGACATAACATCACGCCTGGATTCCCCTAAGGCTTATGCAGAGGTGACCTAATAGTACTTTTTTTTTTGTGGGAAATTATCAAATAACGTTTCCCGCTCTGGGCGTCAGACTTTTACTGACTAAAACTCACCCGTGTTCCTTCAGTTGCCATGTTGCCGCGGGCAACGATATCCCTTTCGGTTTTCTTCGCAACCCCGGCAGGCATCGGCCCTATTGGACCCCTTCAATTCTGCTGACATCTCTTTGAGGCGCACGTGGAACACAACGCGCCGTCGACCCGGGCCTGGTCCTTATCGGACGGTGAGCCACCCATTGCTCACCGTCCGCAAGCCCGCGCCTACGGTGGCCGGAAATCGCCTCGCGATTCCCGACGCCCTGGGCGTCTCCTCCTGCGGCGGTTAGGGGCGTGAGGGCGCGAAATTTGCCTCTCCCTCACGCGCTCCGCCTCCTCCTTCGCGAGCATTACCGCTTCGCAAAAGGAGGTGACGGCCTCCCATTTCCCTGGGCAGACCTCCACCGTATGCTCCACCGTGTCCTCCGGGATGCAGAGGTGACCTAATAGTACTTTTTTTTTGGTGGGAAATTATCAAATAACTTTTCCCACTCTGGGCGGAGCAGGTGGGCGTGTCAGACTGTTACTGACTAAAACTCACCCGTGTTCCTTCAGTTGCCCTGTTGCCGGGGGCCACGATATCCCTTTCGGACTTCTTCGCAACCCCAGCAGGCATCGGCCCTAGCGGACCCCGTCAGTTGTGCTGACATTTATTTAAGGCGCGCGTGGAACACAACGCGCCATCGACGCGGGCCTGGTCCTTATCGGACGGCGAGCTACCCATTGCTCAGCTAATACCTAACTGTACATTTCGTCAGTTATGTTTAAGTCTCATATAATAATGGGGCGAGCCTATGGCCATCAATCCACTCTGATGAAAAAAACCCTATGAATGACCTGGAATTCGATCTCAAGACCTCATGCTCGAAAGTAACGCTAGTGACCACTAGACGAACGAGGCAGACAATAAGAAGATAATCTGTTATATAAATGACTATATAGCTACTTCGTTCGCGTGAAAGTCGATAAAATACAGCCCATGTTACTCACTGATAATATAGCTTTCTGTAGGTGAAAGAATTTTCAAAATCGGTTAAGTATTTTATGATTTTTTCCATTACAAACATCATCTGCCTAGCCTTTTCCCAACTGTCGGGGTCGGTTCCAGTCTAACCAGATGCAGCTGAATCAGTATTTTACATGGAGCGACTGCCTATCTGACCTCCACAGCCTAGTTATTAGGTAACACGATACCCCTTGGTAAGACTGGTTGTCAGACTTTTGGGCTTCTAACTAACTACCCGTAACGACTGTCAAAAATCTACGAATGACAGTCGGAACCAACGAGTTAACGTGCTTTTCGCTGTACGGAGGGGTCTTGGTATGTAAAGATGGTCACCTATTCACGGACCAACCGCGGCAATCGTAGCTTAACCTGATCGATCAACTTGTGCGGCTGTTATTACTTAGCCACAAGCCCGTCCCCAAGCTGTTCTAATATAAACAAACATATATTTTTATTTATCTTTTCTCATCTTCTGGGCGAGCTCGTTCCATCATAGACCTTATCCATCGCTCTCCATCAGGCGAGATCGAGTTCAAGAGCAAGCCCATTCTCAAATAAAATAAAAATGAGTGAGCCTAGCAGTAGTAGCATATAATGTGTAACATCTGACACCTTGGCGGACAGTACCAACCTCTTGGAAAATGGCTTGGTACCATCTGAGGGCCAACTCTAGCACCGCGCGCGCTCATTGGTTTCCTGTTACAGTTCCGTCCCTTTTCACGAAATCACTCCCACAGATTGCAGGAAAGCGAGACAAAATCTTCATTTTTAATTCTTTTTGCCTGTTGTGGTATAGTAATTTTATTGTAGGTGCATCGTCTTCACATATAATTATATAACTAATGTGGGTACCTATACAAAATATTGAAAAACATTTTAAAAGAGTAACGGTGGAGTTTATTACCCATTCTTCTCCATACAAAAACTACTTTTTGGAAGAGGCGACTAGAATCAATTCTATTATTTTGTAAGTTTTGACGTTCAAAAGTGCCATACAAGGGCCTATTTGATATGATATGATAAATAAATATGATATGATAAATGATTTGACTTTGAACATGGTTTGTATAGAAAAAGTTGACAATGCCGCCTCTATCAGCGGCCGCCGAGGTATATCCGTCATCTGTGATCTACAAACTACCAACGTTCTCCAATATTCAATTACAGATGGTCTTATAGAATTTGGCAAGGAGGGAGAAGTTCTACCTTTGCTGACGTATATAGATGTAAACCCCCTTGAAATTAAATACTTTAGTTTCGCCGCGTGGACTGGGGTCGAAGCGAAATTTCTCTACGACTGTCCAATACCGGCTGGAAATGGAACCGAATGTAAGTGTTATTAGTTCATATTAGACGTTTAAACTGGAGTCACTCTGTGTTAAGGTTGGCTTCCCTTATTTTTTGTATGAGACACTCAAGGCTGTTGGGACATTACATGAGACTAATAAGTGACATCTTTTTGCTACAATAACCATCGCTCAACACAAGTTCATTTCATTGCATATTGTTGATATTGCTTTGCATAAAAACTCAACTACGACGGATAGAAATTTCCTTTTTTAGGGATCCATACCTCAAAAGGAAAAACGGAACCCTTATACGATCACTTCGTTGTCCGTCTGTCTGCCCTTCTGGCCGTCTGTCAAGGCCCTTTTTCTTAAGAATGTGTGGAGGTATCAAGTTGAAATAAATATCAAATATTTAGGTCTACAGTCCCTTGGAACTGTAAAAAATCAAGCTTCACTCAATCCAAAAATATGGCCAGTCATGTTGTATGTCGTATTGTCTTCTGTTTCAATTGTTTTGAAAGAAGAAACGTAGTTACAGGGTATCTAAACTAAAAATTCATTAAGACAGATATAATTATCTCCACCTTTTTTACTACTCCATTTAGAGAAAGAACAGAAATTCCACACAATCTGAACAGATATTTATAATTTCCAGCTTCACCAGACTCCAAAGAAATCGAACCGCCTCTCTCAATGTCTGACCAACTGAAGAGGTCTCGTCTAATGTATCGGTTGCCATGGATACCGCCAAAACCAACCATGGACGTCAAACTGGGGGTCAAGGTCACCAGTGTCAAGTATGATGCCTTCCAGTCCAAGCTTATTACTGCAATGTCGGTGGTTACTGTATGTACTATAATTACTTACCTTACTATTTCCATTGTTTACGTAGGGACTCCTAAGTGTACTCCTATGTTTTTATTAAATTTAATATAGCTGGGTTTCTTTCAACGCTCAAATATTTTTTTGAAATTAGAACACGACTCACAATAAACACAGTTCTCTTTTCTCTAGAGAGGATCATTTACTTTGTCTCATTCCGAAGATATAAAATATTAGACGTGCTACACAGTTCGGGTCGACATATTTGATTCGGCAGTATTTTTTGAAAACGAAAGCCTTCAAGAAATTACAACAAATATTAGATTTTTCCTCCTGGCTGTGCCGATAAATTCCTCCCCGAACAAGAGCGTAGCACGTCTTATGGAAAGTCTAAGGCCAAAATTTTCAATACACATAAATATAAACAAAATTATACTGTTAATTCTAGATCCATCATACTTGAATATTGTTCTATGTATTGCAGAGTTGGACAGACGAAAGCATGGCGTGGTATCCTGACAAATTCAACGGAACAGAACGCCTGAAGTTCAGACAGGGACAGATTTGGAGGCCCAAGTTCTATGTATTCAAGTAAGTTAATAATTTATTAATACTTTATCGATTATCGAGTCTCGTACGGGCATCATTAGAAATGTTTTCAAACTCTTGCGGCCCAACAGCCTAATTGCGTAACACCCTTACAATGGCTCTGCTTTTCATTTTGACAATAGGGATGATGACTTAAAATATTTTTTGTCCGTCAGTTAGATTATTAAAAAATATTGGACACGTATTTTTTCTTTTTTTACGTTATCAAATTATTACGGAGATACACCAAACTGTTTTTTTTTTTTGAACTGCATCTTGCAGGTCATCCTAGGAGGTCGTCGGCTGCTTAACCGGACTTTCCTGTGGCTGCCTCAATTGATTAAGGCCTCCAGCCAGGACATAAAACTTAACTAAGCAACATGCTAAGGGCGCGGCCCTAAGCCGTACCCCACAGGGGTACGGCTTAGGGCGTCACTAAGGGAGGACAGCAAAGGACAGTCTGGATCGGATTAAGTGCCATGATGTCACCATTTTGTAGATTTTATACTTACTTGTGATGTAGTGACCCCCACTCCCCAACTTTTATGCGAATATTTATTTTATAATCTGACTGCTGGATTAAATAGAACATCTTTTTGTTGACCATCCCAAGTCAACATCATCCCAATTCAACAATATTCATTGCCCTATTTTCGTTGAATTTTTCAAACATATGAAGCAATGTATTACTCGTGTCCTTCAAAAACCTTCAGATTGTGATTATAAGTCTGTTACGCAATTGGAGTACTGTTCCCGTGACAAAAAAAAGGATACGGCTCTAGCTTAGTGATCCTGTTATTATCCATGCAACTGTTGACATAACCGAGTGTTGATAAGCAAGCTTTGAAAACTAGGAAATGTCCAAATACGTTGACAAGAAGTCCAGACAGATTTGTAGGTCACGCAGACGGAACTAGTCTTTAATCTATTCAAAGAGGAAGCTATCTGACACGAACCTAAAACTAAAAGCCATTAAGAACAAAATTCAAGAGCTCCAAAAAAATTGGACCTCATCAAAAAATCATTAGCAAATTCTTCAATATCTTTCCGTCTTAAATACCTGTCTCCGAACGTTTCCAAGTTAATTATAACCTTTATTCCTTAACCGTTTGAAGTTCTTATATTTGATTAACACATCGGTATGCCTGAGATAGCCTGGAGCTCAAAGCTATCACGGCCTCATGAATATACTATGAATAAATAATTCTTTAATGTACCATCGTCTTGTTGATACTTTGAATCAGTAACTTTATCGACGCCGACGGCTTGAGTTCGACAACTTCGGTAAATAAATAAGGTTTGCGGTTTTTGGAGAGTAACTGTGCCTCTGACTTGGTCTATATGTGAAATGCATTTATTATCAATGTACCAAATTTTATATAATTGTTGTTTAAAAATGTTGCAGAATCTGGACAGCTTTAATTTGCATTTATTCTTATTCTTTTTACATTAGCACTAGCAGCGCCCTGCGGTTTCACCCGCATAAGTCTTGATTCCGTGGGAATATCGGGATAGAAAGTATTCTATGTGTTAATCCAGGTTATATATTATCTGTGTTTCAAATTTCATCCAAAACCGTTCAGTGGTTTTTGCGTAAAAGAGTAGCAAACATCCATCCTCACAAACTTTCACATTTTTAATATTGTTAGTAGAATTAAGTATAATATTTATATTTTATAAGTGTACTAATTACGCGTCTTTTGTGTCATTTACGAATGAATTTAAACAAATATTGTGTCCTCGAAGCGTAGGTACTATCGAAGAAACGTATATCTAAGTAGTTTGAAAACAAAATCCCGTGCACTCGACCCTTTTTTTTGTAGGTTAGCGTTACTATATCGGCCGATCGCTACAAGCAGAAATAGTCCTTATAGATATGCGTTTCTTCAGTGGTACTTCCAGATTTATGAATATTTTCGAAGTCATTTGGAAATCAAAATTTTACTTTAAATATTTGAGATTGCCATATCTTAGCAACACCTATTAGATAAAAAGTGATTCGTCAAGCGATTTTGTATCCAGCCCAGCAAATTATTATGAGCCCCTTGTCTATATTGTCCCATCTCGATACTTTAATTTGAATTTATACCACCTTCAATTCTGCAAGAACAAAGTATGGGCAACAATTTTACAACGCTACAAATTATTCAAAACCTCATTATTTCAGTTCGGACAACTCAGCAGTATTCGACGCTAGAAACTCAGATCTATTATCGATGGTGTACAGCGGTGAAACGACTTTCCATTTCCAAACGAAGGTTTACACTTGGTGCGTCGATTCCCCTCCGGGCTACAGCAAGTAAGTTTTCAATTCAATTTAGTTACATCTCTTCTTCTTGTTACTGACTAACCTGATATCAAAGTTTTGAAAGCCGCCCATGGGCCTCTGACTTGTCTTCATGCCACTGAGTAATATTTCTCAGGCATCGGTTTCCTCACGATGTTTTCCTTCACCGTTATTGAAGCAAGTGATGAAGTGATAATCCTATATAATACGCACATGAATCCGAAAAGTCAGAGGTGCATTTAGTTACTTGACTTTCAGGAAAGGGTTACAGTAGATTGTTTACGTAGTAATAAGTTATTGATGAGGAAGAAATTTAAAAAAGAAATTAGAAATAAGATATTGTTGTTTCCATGAACTGATTTATATTATGGATGCTTTAGAAAAAGCATCACTCATTAAATTAAAATGGACTGAGCATAACTAATATAGACATAGTGACTGTCCCCTCAACAGTTGACGGACCCGAATCCGGGTTCTGTCAAAATGATTCCTTTCTGTGTACCGGCCTGATTCGGGCATCCTGTCACTGCCTTTAGTTTTGACGTAGCTTATAAGAATTTTGGTATCTATCTTGCTATACTTTTCCAACCCAGATGACCCCATTACACTCCTCCAGGAGAAGAATAAGGCCACCAGTACAGTGCACAAACATAGACGCCTCCCGTCTTTCCGACCTCGCCGCCGAGGTCCTTTGTGATCGCGACCGTGTCCCCGAGTAAATGATATTTCTCCCCGACCCTTGCTCAAAAACGAGGTGGCAGCAGTTGTTGCAGCTGAGCACGTAGCTTTAAATACCCCGCCTAATAATATAAAAATTTTGATCCGGCCTGTCCCTTCTTGCTGTCCTCCCCCCAGCAACGCCCTAAGCCGAGGTTCGTATCCCACAAGGGGTGCCCGTAGCGTGCGTTCGCTTAATTTTAACTTAAAATAGTTTTACTTGCTCCTGGCTGGAGGCTCTAAGTGTAGTAGCTTAAGGCACCCACAGGAAAGTCCAGTTAAGCAGCTAAGATCTTGCACAGTCTATGAAACAGATCGAGAAAGATATATTGTCACTGTTTAGTCTCCAGCACCCCTTTGAAATTACTTCCTACCTAACGTTGTTCCATCGTTTTCATAGAAATTGAATTGTTAGAGTCGCGTCGCGCCGTGGTGGCGTTTCGTGCGAGTCTGCACGAGGCTTCACTCTGTCCATCTATCTTTTCATTGCTCTTCCCCTGCTCTTATAGCCCTCCACATTCATACTCAAAACTTTCCTCACGAAATTTTCCTCGTTCCTCGACATCACATTTTAAAAGAAAATTAAACATTTTAACATACTATGCTAAAATTGAGCACAGCTAGTGGCCCAGTGATATCGGCCCTGACTTACGATTTGTAGATCGTGATTTCAAACCTAGGCAATTTACTTTTTATATTTAATTTCATGAACACCTCTTTCAAAACTGCGAAGTAAATCATCGTGAGGATCAAAAATTCGAAGACATGTGACATCCACCAATCCGCACTACTCTAGCGTATTGGATTGCGGCCCACTACCTCTCACAGAGAGGAGGGCTGTGTCCCAACAGTGGGAACATTATAGGCTGATTATACTATGCTAAAAGTATTTTTTATAAACACAGATGGCCCCGTGATGAATACATGTGTTCCATAGTAATCCAGCCATGGGAAGCTCATGAGAAAATCAATATTGAAATCATAGAACATAATGACAGGAAAATGCATATCGTAAGTATCTCATCTACATTATGTATAGGCAGCAAAAGAGTTAAAGAAGGAGGTTATATGTTCGTAGCGTATGTTCATACAAGCAAAGGTAATAAAATTTGTATATAAATTTTATTAACTTTGCTTGGATAGTTTTTGAGTTGGCTTCAATAATACGTATTTTTTTCCCTATATGATAAGTTCATATCACTGTTATTTACATAGCAGGTAGTGGTATTTGAATTTGTGTGGGGAAGGTACCACATCTAAAAAGAGAAAAATAAAAACTTTTTACGAAAAAAAATCAAACGAATCCCAAAAAAACACTACAAAGCAAAAAATAACTTTAATTTCGTAAGTCAGTGGCAAAAAACGAAAATTCTAAACCAAAGACACCGACTTCTGAAATTAAAGTTATTGTTTGCTTTGTAGTGTTTTTTTTGGAAGTCGCTTGATTTTTTTTCGTAAAAAGGTTTTACTGATAAATAGAGCTGACTCTTTATGTCAATAAATCTACAGTGCAAACATTCAGACGTTTTCGTCTTCTAAACATCCTGGTTTGGTCTCAATAACAATATTAATCCACAACTTAAGGTTACCAGTTTGACATGCTTCGGCACCAATCAACATCGGAATATCCTTTTTTACATCATAAGACAAGTCCTTTAGAAATCCATACAGTATCATAATTCTATCAGCCTGTAAACGACAACTCCAAAAAAATACCTAATACTTAGCCCTTTCTAGTTTTCAGACATCGATGACGTAATAAATAACGAATGGGAAGTAACAATGAAGCAAGTTAAAATAAATACTACATTCTGGAACCGAGTGTACATCAATGATGACAATCAAACTCATCAGAGTGATCGCCTGATCATCAATGTTCAACTGAGGAGGAGGGCTTCCACTTACAATATTGTATTCTATACTCCTTTGACAGGTAACAAAACAATGAATATAGCTTTTGAAGGAAACTACAGAACGCACCTACTACGATCCTTACATACTCCTTTTGCCTCGTTTACGTTCATACATCTGGTCATGCACGCTTTTCTATAGTTTTGCTATCTGCTCTTTAGGGTTCTGTTCCCGAACGGTGCCAGCCCTATTACTAAGCGTCTGTTGTTCGCCTGTCTATCAGCGGGCTGTATCTTATGACGGTTCGTAAACCTATTACGGTTAATAGGTAGACAGTTGAAATTTCCAGATTTTTGTCGCTATATCAACAAATAATAAAAATTAAATTAAAATTTAAGGGGATTCACATACCTAAACCATTGATTTCGCGACACTGTAACGCAATTTACCGACACCGTGGAGTAAAAGACAATGCATTGATTACCGCGGTGCCGATTTTTTTTCAAGTTTTCATTTCTGTCGGCAGTCCCGAAGTGCCACAGTTTTTTTTTCCAAAGTATTTAATAACAATCAATCAATCTGCCTAGTAGCATTTTCCCAACTATGTTGGGGTCGGCTAACAGTCTAACCGGATGCAGCTGAATACCAGTATTTTACATGGAGAAACTGCCTGTCAGACCTCCAAAATCCAGTAACTGGGTACCGATACCCCTTGGTAACACTGATTTTCAGACTTTAGGGCTTCTGACGACTCGTTACGACTGTCAAAAATTTACGAATGACTACCGGTACCTACGGCTTAACGTGCTGTCCGAGGCACGAAGGAGTCTCGGTATGTAAAGATGGTCACCCATTCACAGACCAACCCAGGCAAGCGTAGCTTAATGTGATGAATCGACCCGTGTGACTGTTATTACTTAGGCACAAGCTCCTCTAAACTGTTTATTAAAAATATGTAGTGTTAAATATTGTACTGTGTACCCTTCGTGTCCAACTCGCACTTTTTATAGTATTTTGCGTGACACATTCAAACCACAACAGTTTACGCTTTTCTTCCCAAAGCTACTGTTTTCAATAAAAGCGGTGACCGCCACATAACGGCCTCAGTGACGTCTATCATGTAAATGATGGCAGCGGGGTTTGATTTTACGGTGTAAAAAATACTCTCTAGGGAAACACCAACTACTTTCATAAATAACGTTGATCACGTTCAGTGACGTCATTCGCCGGTAAATTGCGGACGCTACGTGGCGGCCACAGTTCGTCTAGGAAACCGTAACTTAAGGTTTTCTGTAAAATTGATATCGATAAGAATTATGCGTGCTTCTTAAAAACATGATCAGATAAATAAGAATAATTCGGGTCCTAATTTAGTTCCTTGGGTCACACCAAAAGTCATTACTGTATGGTATTTTCCATATTTGCTCCAATCCCAAGTATTGCTCTTTTGTTTTCACTTTGTACTAGTTTTATTATAACTACATTGTTACTACTTCATATTTTTGCCTAGAATCATAGAATACTAACCATAGCTTTTAATATTTTTTCAGTACTACTGATGTTTGTGCTAATGTCTTTCTGGAGTGAACCACTTACTATGAACAGGATTTGGTTCCTCGCGGGTTGCTCCATCGTTATATCTATGGGACTATGTTATATTGACTACTTGGTACCTTCACACACCATACCTTATATCTGTAAGTATACTGTCAAAATAGATATTATATCTGTGTTGTTGCCAGATCTTAGAATTGATCATTTCATGAAATGAACATCGACCGCTGATCACATCATGATGTGGCCTGGCCAGGTCATTGAAGACTCAACGTTTGACGATATGACCAATTACACGCACGATCAAACATTAGTGATGTGGGCAAACATAGCGATCATATCGTAAAATAATTTATCCACCGGTAGAAGCATTGATGTCGCTTTATTTTTGTTGTGCATCATGGCGGCGGCATACAAGAAATCAAACAAAGTAGGGTGACTACGCCAAAAAAGTCGATGGACTTTTATTGGTTTTCTAAATATGATATTATGGAAAGCGATCAACTTGAAAAAAGCGCTCGCCGGCCGCTGCCGCGGCGTGAAATGCAACGTAGCACTGAAAATTGGTTAAAAAAATTAAAATTTACTCTGTTTATGTGGCACTCCGACCAAATGGGTTACGTTAAGCTGGAACTGTGACCAACAGCGTTGGTCTAACTTCCAAGTTGGTCGTAGTTACTTGGTTATTTTTAAAACACCTTAAACCATGGATACCCTACATTAATGATATGGCCAAACGTCGACGATAAAGACAATTGTAGCTGGCCATTTCATGAAATGGTCAATTCTAAGACCTGACCACGACATCTACACTAATATTATGAAGAGAAAAGATTTGTATGTCTGTATTTTTGTTTATAATGAATAACATCAAAAATCTACTCGATCTATTTGAAAAAAAAAATCTCCAGTAGAGTGCTATATACTATCATAAAGTAACATAGGGTATAATTTATAATGATATCACGCGGGCCAAGCCACTGGTGGAGTTAGTAATATATTTTCCAAAATGTATGTAATCACGCAAAAAAAAAACAAAAAAAGGGCCATGACAGTGGTAGATGTACATTAATTACGTAAAAACATATTTTATAAACAAGTATCATTAGCCTAGGAGAAAACAGAGGAATAATATAATGTTAGTATGGAATGAACCCCAACGACCACATGAACGCGTTTCCTCTTAAAGAAAGAGAAAGTGTTAGTCGAAGCGTTGGACAATTCTAAGAAGACTGGTTGAATTCTACACGCAATTGTATGCTCAATATCTCCGTGAAAGCTCGGTCGTCTTTTCCGTAGTCAACTTAGAAATGTACTATATTGACCCATCTCTTTTTCTATCCCGGTGGTTCCTGCTTTTTCTACCACGGTGCTTCGTACTTTTCTCTTTTATACATAACATTACGCTTGTATTCCCCGTAGGGTAAAGCAGAGGTGTACCTATAAAACACCCACATTTCGCCAGTTATGTTTAAGACCCATGTTATAGGGGGCGAGCCTATTACCATCAACCGGGCACAAATCCGAACTCCGGGCTGCTACTGAGAAATTCCAGATGAAAAACCCAATAAAACTTTGCCCCACCCGGGAATTGAATCTAGGACCTCATGCTCAGCAATTTTTTTCTAATGCTTTTTGATATTCTAATATTCTATTCTGTTTCCAGTGGTCCTCTACACAACCGTTCTGATGGGTGTGTTGCTAGCAATGCTGATCCAAGCCATGCTGATGATGCCTCTAATGGACAAAGTCAGAAAAACGGCGACAATGCAGAAACTTATGACGGCATACTTTTTCAGGACCATTTTCTGTTTGCCTGCTTATTTGGTAAAGTATCTCACCCTTATCTTTCACGCATTTTTCATAAACCCTGCGTACAACTGGAATAACTTATTGATAACAATTGATCAATTCTGATTTCATTCTTAATGATAATATAAGAATATGGATTTATATTTAGAAGATTAACTGTTTGCTTTATAACATGTCTTTTGGCTTCGGCTTTTAGTCTTTACAGTTGATTGGTATAATTGAAAAGAAAATAAAATAGTCACCTGACCTTATCAAAGAAAACCAGTAGTAATAGTGTTCGGTGAATGTACAAGTATTTCCCGGGCCCCGACTCATGGTACTAGAAGCAACAGTGGGGTTTTAGTCGGTAGGACTCTTTCATAACCCTTCGTTCTCCCCAGACGGACGGTATCCAAAAGGAATTCGCCAAGGAAAAAAAAAAAAAAACATCGGCACTCCGGGAGTGCCAATAAAAGTGAAAATTTGAACAAGATTGCCTTGGTGGAAGGAAAATACTTGCATAGAACATTGATCCGTAACGTAATATAAATAAAGAGCACAATCGCATTTGCAAAAATGAGGTGTCGGTAACGGTATCGCGAGTTTAATTGTTTTTTCTCATCTCAAAAATGCCCAACGTGCCTAAAGAAGTTTTCACTTAAAAAATACTTCCAAAACCTTTAAAGTAAAAATACTTGCATCGAAGCTTGATCCGTAACATAATATAAATAAAGAGCACAATCGCGTTAGCAAAATTGAAATGTAAGTAACGGTGTCGCGAGTTCAATTGTTTTTTCCAGTCTCAAAAATGCCCAACGCGTCCTAAAGAAGTTTTAAAAAAAAATGGTACTTACTCGCTTTTTCTGTATTCTTCCAGAAATCATCAGACAGGAATGGAGGCTATTCTTTTCAAGAAGATGATGATACTCAGGCAACTCCAATAACAAGAGACGTAGAAGAAATGCAGAGCGAGACCCAACGAACATTCGGAGACAAGAAAGAGTTCGCAGAAGTAATAGATAGGATCATGTTCGTGACGTACTCTATTACTTTTGCCGCTATGTTAGCTGCTCATTTCTGATTATTTATTAATAAGGATTTAATTAATAAAGTTTTCTTCCTTTGTAGTCCTGGGTTAAAATTAATTTCAGAGGCAACGATAATTATACACAACTTTGGTATTATTTCCCTTGATCATCATTAGTACTTGATCAATCGAGCTCCGCTCGGGTGAAAATAGATAAACATATCATCCAGGTATACCAACGTTGTATCACATTCCCGACGCTGTGAAAATAGACAAAACGAATGTTCCCAGATATGAGAGCTAGTTAGATCGATTTTTCGCTCCCGTAATCCCCTATATTGCAACTTTCGTCGAAATCGAGTTATCGAGAACGTGACTATAAATATGTATCCATATATTATATACTTACAAATATTGCTCATTTAATAGTATAGGATAGAGTCTAACGCCTACATATCACAAATGCCCCCTATAGAGGAATGAGCAGATAAGTGTTATATCTGGTGCGCTACTGCCCGATGATTGATGTCGAGATGTTGTATATATGCTAGTCGCGCGCGATGTGGCGCCATCTACATCGCCACAGTAATAACTATAGTTACTGGCAAAACATGTGTCTTCAACAAGCTGTCTTCTATCGATTTTTGAAGATGGTAAGGTAAAACACGAAAAAAAGGTCTACATAATCGTCAACATTTTTTAAATATATGCTGATCTATTGACATACAAATTAGTCACGCTTGTAATCATACAGGTTTCGACTTCACAAAATTGCATGAAAAAGTACACCAAAAAGTGTGTAAAACTCTTTTTTACCCTCATCCAATTCCGAATGTGAAGTGAAAAGCCCAATTTCCATAGTTTAAGGAATCAATGGAATTTTTCCAACGTTGATGATTGCCAAGCGTTGGCATGCAAATTCCTTTTGCAGCATTTTATTGTTGTGGAGTACAATTTACTTCATTATTCGTACGTACGAGTATCATTGATTGAATATCATACGGGTTTTAATGAGGGTTTTCTGAAATAACGTTCACTAGGTGGCAGCACTGACACGTCAGGTCCGGGCACCTATCAAAAGTGTCAAAGCGCCTATATTTTCTTTAGTCGTGGCTGAATGATGAATGAATGAAACGAATGACGAACGTCATCATATATATTATATTCATTGTTGAAATGGAAGACCTCTTGTCAAAGTGGCGCCAACTGGTGGCGTGAGTTTTCATGAAAACACTCATTGTATTCATGTATATAGGTTTCGTCTTGTAGCTTTTCATTGTACTTTATAGTTAATATTCCTTGATATTATTATCTATATTAACTACTAATAATTATATAATAATAACATTAAGAGGTAGGTAAAATTTGTGTTTGTGTGAGAAAATAACACAGATTAGTATAAAATTCATTTAATGTAAGCACATCATCTGCGTAGCCTTTTCCCAACTATGTTGGGATTGGCTTCCAGTCTAACCGGATGCAGCTGAATACCAGTATTTTACATGGAGCGACTGCCTATCTAACCTCCATAACCCACAAGTTACTGGGTAATTCGATATCCCTTGGTAAGACTGGTTGTCAGACTTTCGGGCTTGTTGACGACCTGTAATGACTGTCACAGATCCACGAATGACAGCCGGGTAGCAATTTAATGTAAGCACATACATGTTATATTATCCAAATACATAAATGATCATATTTAAAATCTTATTCAGCTCATTTACTCATTTTCCTTTAATTTACATACATAGTTAGCTAACTAATCAAACAAAAAATATTTATTTATTTGCTTTAGGAACGTAAACATTTTGTAATACATGAGGGACTTATAAAGTATACATTAATTTACATGATGTAGGTACAATTAATTGTTGGGTGAATCGCTGTTCTCCTAGATAGATCACTGAGTAATCTGCATTTAGGAGAGACAGTTTCGACTCCCAATTTGAGTATCACAAAAAAACATGTTTTTAACGTTTTTGGAGATTACAGTATCAAAACACAAAAGATAAAATCTTACAATTAAAATTAAATAAAACAAAGTAGAATGAAGAGTGTAGATGTGCTGAGTCGAGTGAGTGTGTGTATGTGTGTGTATGAGTGTGTGAGAGTGAGTGTGTGTGCGTGAATATATCAAACAAAGGAGATGGGGAACCGTGGACCCAAATTTAATAAGTTGAGATATGATCTAAAAAATGAATCATATTTTTTTATCCTTGTATATCAAAAATCAGCTGAATTCCCCATCTGGAAGCGGAGAAATATGATAAAAATAGTTTTAGTGAAATTATCGATTACACAACTAAAAAGAAAACCTACCCACTAGGTAGCACTAGGTAATATAATTAACTCAAAATAATTAAATGCACTAAATATACTTTTATAAAATGTAGTGCATTTAATAAATAAAACATCATTCATTACTGATAAACCAAAATATTGATTATCAATTTCATATCCGCAGTTTGGCTGCAAGACAGGCCGTGATAGCCAAGACTGTTGACAACTCTGCCACAGTGACAGCGATGAGGAGAACAACAAGGAACTCCTAGGCGTAGGGAAGCAGCGAGGCGGGAAGTAGTGTCGTCGAACAAAGTGCCTATGTTTGATGATGGTAGTGCATAAAGCCACAGACCCATTTCCACTTACTCACAGCTAGCAGGCGCGCACGCTCCGCAGAATTAGCAGAGGCTAGCCGGCTGGCAATGACTCTCTGGGACGCGTTAAACCAGCGGGCTGGCCGGCCGCGGCCTCAATGAACGCGCCCACACCGGTGCCCCGTAAAGGGCCATAGACCGCACGACCCTCGCGTAGAGCTGGACGCCGAGGCCTCCCATACGAATGGGAAGAGTAGCTTAAGCCCAAGCTCGGCCGTCCATGGCCACATTTAAAATTGAAGTTAATGTGTCGATAATTTGATCCATTTTTTCTAAAAGGTGAGTGTGCTTACATAAATGGGAAGCGCGAAGAAAATATGGCCGAAACATTAGTAACGTATTAATTTGTAACAATCTAACAATCAGATATATTTTATTTTAAAACAAGAAATTTCAACCATCCGAAGTCGCGGGCAGAAGCTAGTGATCTATGTATTACTTTTACGAAAACCGATGGTAGTAATGAGAAGGTAGAAGTAGAACAATTAGTTCTAGAGTCTGCGCCACCACTGAAATCAATTTAAGGCGGCGCTAGTGTCTGTGTCAAAACATTGCATTGAATAAATAAAATGTAGTTCCACAATTTTCCACGGGCCTTCTTTCATGGAGCGCACTCTATGAAAGAGATTCGCATTGACAGAATAAGTCGAAAGACAAAATCGACAAATATTGCCATAAAAGGATGATTCATGATACACTATTAAATCGTAATGTATCGCAGATGATAACAGCAAAACAAATCTCCTAAATGCTTACGAACCGTAAACAAATATTGAATCAAGCTTTATTTCAATAACACATAAACATAATCATTATTGTTAGCAGAACAGAAAAAAACAACGGCTTAAAATACAAACAAAACAAATTAATACAAGGACCTGTAATGCGCATATTAATAATGCTGTTGAAGAAGTATTACCAAACAAAAGATTTATTCAGAAGTCCAACTAAAGTATGTTTTCTAATCTCGTAGACTAATTTGACATTTCAAGTGATTCTTGTTTGTTTTTTTTTTCAATTTGGTGTTGGAAATTTGAACCTGTCAAATTAGTCTACGAGATAAAAAAACAGACTTTAGTTTATAATTATCGAGGTACATCATACGGATGTAGATGTATTGCCAATAATTATATAATTATAACTTATTTTTTCAAATGTCTAACAATAAAAATACGAAACAATTTGCTGCCGCCACGCGCATATGACATTAAATTCGCCTCCTCCTCTTATATCGACAAAGTGTCGCTAAATCTCTTTTCCAGTTTACCAGATACGAGGCTATAGGCAATATTTGCCACTTATTGCCTACGAGGTGAGCAGGTGCCGCTTATTGCCTACAAGATGAACAGTTGCCATTTATTGCCTACGAGGTGAGCAGTTGCCACTTATTGCCTACGAGGTGAGCAGTTGACCTCTTTGCTACCCAACAGCTTAAAAAACTGTTACACACGTCTACTGATTATAGTCAAAATATTTAGACCGTGCCGCTCGTTATCAATAGTCTAGCCCTCCATTTTAATCTTATCAGAGTTAGCAAACTATTAGTACTCTATTCGACATTTGAATAGCAATTGCCATCTGACCGTTGCATGATAGAAGTAATCCTTACATTTATCTATGTTAGACATTTTATTGTACCTCTCACTACCAAAAATTCTGACCACAGCAACGCTGCAGAAATTTATAACGGTAGTAGCGTTTTCCCTATATTTGTTTTTTCTTTTTTTACGTTACTCTCCTTCTACTACGTAGGTACTATGAAAATGAGCCTTCTGAATGTACGTTTCCGTAGAAATAAAGAACAAATATTTACAAACAAAATCATAAAATGACTCGTAATATTCCTATAAATCTTTCTCAACGAAACATTTGTATTAAGTACAGTGTTTTGAAATGCTCACGTACCAACGTCTTAAAACAATATCGTATCTACTTTTCTTGCAAATACAATAAGGAATATTGTAGCATTTGCGATTTCAATTTGTTTATTTGCTGTCCGTAAGGGGCCGTTCAAGTATTACGTAAGCCGATTTATTACAATTATTTACACCCCCCCCCCCCTTATCAGCAAAAGTAAGCACAGCTCTTACCCCTCCCATGCTTACGTAAACATTGGTATATGCATTTTTCTTTTAATGTAAGTATTCAGTTTTTTTTTTTTTTTTAATACAGTATTTATTATTTGTGGGAATCCCCGAATATGCGTTTCGTTTTCAAGCATAGACAATGTTTGGGTTGCGATATGTGTAAAAAAGTAAATTATTAAGCTGACGTAATCACCATCTAGACCCCCCCACCCCGCATGTCATCTAAAATAAGTAAAGCATAGACCCCCCCACCCCTCGTGCTTACGTAATACTTGAACGGTCCCTAATCGAGAAACATAAAAGTTTATTAAATTAAAGACAGGATGGTATTGGAATTTTATTGTTTAAACATTTTTCTTTTTTTGTTTTTGTACCTAGCCATGTTTAACTGGATGCGATTCCGTTCGTGTGGAATTTGTAGGACAATACAATACCTATACTAATACTTGGCCGCCCGTGCTATTACTTTGTTTTCGCTTGGCGCTCTTTCTCACTTTTTTCAAATCCGACTAGTAGTTCCAGAGATTAGTGCGTTCAAACGAACAAAAAAATAAACTCTTCAGCTTTATTAAATATAGATTATCGATGTATTATTTCGTTCATGATAATTTTATTATCGCAGACGTAGGTACTATTGAACACCCGCAGTTATTCAGCAATAAAATGAGATAAAAATTATTGTAATTATTTTCGTAGCTGTCTGTAGCATCATAGAGGTCTTATCTGTAAACCATTGACCATATTATATCGCCTTGGTGGTTGTTTTAATTTGTTTTTAGGGTTCTGTACCTTATTACTAAGACGCCGCTGACCGTCCATCCGTCCGTCTGCCACAGGGCCATATCTTTTGAACCGTAATAGGTAGACACTCGAAATCTAATAAAAATAAAATAATATTAAAAATTAAAGGGATAGGGACGCCATACAAGAAACGTGTGTTTTTTAGGTGTTTTTTACTTGATCTTAGTAACGGCAACGTTGTTACGGAACCTTCGTGTGTGTAAAATAATAATCTGAATCAGATTGCAATATCAGTATTTTTTCACACTTGTCGCTGAGGATCAACACAGTAAAGGGCCCAGTCAGTCATCATAATAATTCACACACTAACAGTTCACCTAAAGATCTGATACTGACAAGTGAATATCTGCCAGTGATTAGTCAGTCCCTTTAAGAGAACAAGATAAAAGAACAAAAGAGAGATCCTATCTCTCTTTTGTTCTTTAGTTGAAACAGAGCTTAGAATAGTACGTATCACACATCATGACGCATAGGTGTCCGTAGGCGTCTGCGCAATATATCTTGAGTTTCATCTCGATCCTTAATCGTATGGAGAATAGCCAGCTTTACAAAAGCTCCTTACGATTGTAAAGTAACAATGAGACGCCCTCTGTTTGCATTAATGGATTAATAAATGTATCTCCAGTCAGCGACTGTTCCTGTTTGTAATATATTACTTTTATAAGCACCTGTGTTGTGGAGTTGTGAACGCTGAGGAATATGGACTGAGATGTCTGATTTTGAAAGTTATGAAGCGCTCACTGGGTACTTGCACCCAGTTGTCACGAAAGTATTATTGGTCAATGCCACCTGCAGGTGAATAAAAATTAGGTATTTATATATTTTACTTTAACAGAAAACTGCCTCGTTGTTCTAGTGGTCGCCAGCGCTACTGCTGAGCATGAGGTCCTGGGTTCGATTCCCGGGTCGGGCAAAGTGTTATTGGGTTTTTCTATCTGAAATTTCTAAGTAGCAGCCTGGAGTCTGGATTTGTGCCCGGTTGATGGCAATAGGCTCGCCCCCTATTACATGGGACTTAAAAAACATAACTGGCGAAATGTGGGTGAACCTGCTACAGGGACATCTCTGCCCAACCCTTCGGAGAAACATGGCGTAATGTTATGTTTATGTTTTAACAGAAAAAGTGATGTCGAAGGGAGGAGGGAAGGATGAGGTACTGTAGAGATTCTTAACCTGTTTGATTTTAACGTGCAATATTTTCTAGTGATTATAAGATAATGCCATAAGATCATGAATAGAAGAAATTTAAATAATTAGAGCTGATACAATGGAAGTCATGATTTATGATATACAAACGTAGATCGGGTACTAGGAATAATTTTCCAAGTTATTCTATAAACAGTTGACATCCCATAATGCTAACTGTACCTATATAAGGATCGTAGAAGACGTTCTGTAGTTTCTGCTGTGTGATTACCTTTTGTGTGTGCATAGGGTTAAATGTAAATAAAGGGTTTCTAAGTTAATGAGGTTTTCCAAATGACGGTATCTTGTTTACAATATTGCCTATTTAATAGCAAAACATCAATAGACTTCATAAATTATAATTATTTTTATAGTTTCCGTCAGTTTTTCCAGGTGCTTCGTCTTCACATAAAATTGTATAATTAATGTATACAAAATATTGTAAAACATTTTAAAAGAGTAACGGTGGAGTTTCTTGCCCATTCTTCTCCAAACGAAAACTACCTTTTGGAAGGGGCGACTAGAATCAATTATATTGTTTGTAAATTTTGACGTTCAAAACTACCTTCTATGTGTCTAATTGAATTTTTTTTTTTTTACTTTGACTTTGACATTGTAGGGAGGCTCACTGCAATGCCTGAAAAAAGGTTTTCTGATTAAGGCAGTCCTAAGATAATTCAAGACAAACGTTTAGATACTCACCAACAATTTAAAATAACAACAGCGTTTAGACTAAAAAACCTGACCCAAGCATAGCACCGTGATAGTTTAAAACTATTCGTCAAACATCAAAAAAATATCGGGAAATTGGTTTTAAAACAATTTTTTCAGACAGATGCTCCGGTGTGCGTTTACATCACGAATAGCTGACATGACAGCAAGAGTTATGTTCTAACAAACAAGCGGCCAAGTACGAGTCGAACTCGCACAGGGAGGGTTTTGTACCGTACAATATTAAACACATTTTTTTTTAAGTGAAAACTTCTTTAGGTACGTTGGGCATTTTTGAGATGGGACTAAACCATTGATTTCATTGACTTCGCGACACCATGACGATTGACGTTACGGATCAATGTTCTATGCAAGTATTTTTACTTTAAAGGTTTTGTAAACGGGATTATGCTCTTTATTTATATTGTACGTTCCTGATTAATGTTCAATGCAAGTATTTTACTTTTAAGATTTCGGTTTTTTTTTTTTTTGTAAACGCGATTGTGCTCTTTATTTAGATAAGGTTACGGACAAATGTTCTATACAAGTATTTTTATTCCACTAAGGCGATCTTGTTCAAGTTCTCACTTCTGTCGGCACTCCCGGAGTGCCACCACTTTTTATTTTGTATTTTAGTTTCTTATAATGTGAAAATTTCCAGTATCTACCTATTACGGTTGAAAAGATACAGTCCTGTGACAGACGGACGGACAGCGGAACCTTAGTAATAGTTAGTCCCGTTTGGCACCCTTTGGGAACGGAACCCTAAAAAGTGGTATCAAAACCTAAATAAAAAATTACTATTCAAATATATTTGAGAACTGCTCGTCAGCGCATTTTATACTCCTAACTTATTCAATATTCAATAGCAAGAGGATGTACTAAGTTTTTACGATCACATGAAAATATTTACTGTAGTTTAGTCGTTTTCGATGTGAAAATATCGTTTTAACACCTTGTTTTGGAACACTGAAAAGGTTGTTGTAAGCTGCACCAAAAAAAAAAAAAACAATAATTTATTTCAGTTAGCCGACGGGTTTTTTTTTATCATTAGCTATATGCAATAGGAAATGATCGAATTGCCGTCATCGGACACAAATCCAGACCCTTGCGAAGAAGTCCGAAAGGGAGATCGTGGCCCCCGGCAACATGGCAACCGAAGGAACACGGGTGGGTTTTAGTCAGTAAGAGTCTGACACGCCCTCCCGCTCCGCCCAGAGCGGGAGAAGTTATTTGATAATTTCCCACTCAAAAAAAAGACCCCAGGTTTCTACAGAAAATTTCAGCACAAAAACTCAATTTCCTGAACCGGTGATCGAATCTAGCACCTCTCCTCGTTCGGAAATCGCGCTCGTGAGACTACACCTGAACTGTGCAGCTTCCTCTCTACTACTATTTTGTTGTGACCGAAAGGGCAAATGACCTAATAAAATTATAAATCCAATAAAGGATTAAGTATAAAATCGTATATGATGAAAATCCTCTCGATTTTCAATCGACAATGTCTAGTAATCGACTTTGTTAGCATCGATTCAAGTGTAGCGAGCATGAACACCTAACTGCTCTGCACAGATCAGTGCATATTATTACTGATGTTGTAATTGGCGCCTCACAATGTGCAATGATTTTGATTATTGTATTGTTGTTGTAAAAAGATAGAATATTATTAAAAGTCTGCAAAATTGTGGGCACTGTAAAGTATGAAGCTAAAAACCTGTGGAACCAAAACGAACGCGCGGAGTAACCTTAAATTCGAACAAATTTAAAATTAAAAATCCTGGGTTCGCACATAATATTGACTTAGTTTTAAGACTTTCTTCATGTCTTTGTTGATGATAAATTTTTGTGTTTGTCGCCAAAATGCTATAGGATGTATTTTCGATTCAAAAATCGGTCGAGTTTACGTTACGTTTACGTTGCGCGTTTGTGTTAGAGCCTCTGGTAGCCACTGGATGAGAGAATCCGAAGATCGATTTAAATGGCGCGTAATTGGAGAGGCCATGTCCAGCAGTGAGCTGCTGTAGCCTGATATGAAGGATCTTTTTCTGTCATCGAGCTCAGGATGACATTGAAATCTATTTAAATTCGTGTGACTTAGTGGCGCCCGACATGGGACCGATATGGCGCCCGACGTAGGATGGATGTGGCGCCCAATATGGTGGTCGGTACACAACAACGAGGCGAATTTGTTTAATCGTGTGTTACATTTTTCATATTCCATATATTTGGACGGCGTTCCATGTATTTTCATGTTCGTTTCAACGAATGTTAAATTTCACTTAACGTTTCACATATGTATGTAGACCGGCGTGACGTCTCTCCAAACGTGAGACTGTTGTGGCGCCCAATGTGGGACTAATGTGGTACCGGTGTGGCATCCAACATGTGCACGCCCAACTTCTAAAGAGACGCCATCTTTTCAAAGATCTGCACTGATAAAAGCTCCTTATTAACATAAAGGCTCTTTCAAACAGGCGCGACACGCGACGCGACACAAAGACACCGCTCGTCGCGCGACGAGCGGTGTCTTTGTGTCGCGTCGCGTGTCGCGCCTGTTTGAAAGACCCTTAATACGGGTCACTTCATGCTAATAAATACACACTGTGTGGCCTTCTAGATGCCGGGAGCGTCTGAAACTAGTGTTGGCTAGTTTACTTTAGACAGATGAATCTATATCATTGACTCTGCAGTCCTATATTAAAAACTCTCACTATTAATTATTATTATTGAAACATTAAGTGCCTGTAATCGGCAATCTGATAAGACTAATCTTATCAGATTGATGAACCAATATTAATTATGTAATTAATTTACCACTGGCTCTTACAGATCAGAATAATTATGTTAACAAGTTATGGAAATTTAATACTAGTCTAGAATAAAACTAATTAGCCTAGGTAACTTGTTAAGGACTACAATGGAACCAAGAATTACTATGAAATGTGCTTAAAAGTTTTTTTTTTTGTTGTTAAATTGAATAATTAAAGTTGAAACTGGTTTAAAATTGTTTTTCTACGAAAACAAAAACCCACAAAAGAATCTATTCTAGGCCACCGACGTGAACAAACGCCAGTAAAAATTACGATACAACTAGGTATTGCAAAATTGCTAAAAAAAACGTCACACAACACTTGAAAGTCAATATCGGGACAAAGAACTTTGGAACCAATACGGAATCCATTTAGCTGTAGCCACAGCGGTCGTAGAGATAGCAAATACATGGGCACAGTTCCACATAGGCCGAAAAAGCACATGTGGCCAGAGACATTTTTTCGACTTTTATTTGAGCGGCTTGCCGTCGGCCTGGCTAAATTATTACTGCTATGTTTTTCGAAATAAAACTAGACTATACCCTCGCATAAAAGCCTTGTATGGTTTTAAAAATTCAATTTTCTCGCGAGTTTTCGGCCCGTTTGGGTTTTTAGTAATCAATTTCATGCTGAAATGCTCGTGAACAATCATGTTTGGATAGGAATGAAATTTTAATGCTCTTCAAGTAAGCGAACTAATGAGAATTTAAAAATGTACTTCTTTCTACACTTTTTTTATTTCTTTTTCTTTTTCTCGTTGCTAGAGAAATACGAGGCGTGCCTTTTGTTGTTTATTGCAGTTTTACTTGGCATTTTGTTTCCATTTTTTTTTATCAGGTTTAAGAAAATATGCAAGCTCTCTTTAATGTTCGTTCGTGCTCGTAATTGAGAGTGATAATACCAACTCGTAGTAAAATCTCTTCTAGAAGAATGTTCTTTTTACGGGCGTTGGCTCATTCTGTGTTGAAGTAGCACGTAACTATTCATAAAATACACAAGCTATAAGTGGCATCTAATGAAAGTTGTAATCCTGATCCCATTTTAAGGCTTCCGCAGACAGCCACCACGCGAGACGGTGCGACTCGATTCTGGTAGAACAATTTACATGATTTTTTTATAGAAACTGGTCTACTAGAGTCGCGTCACGGAGCCTTTAAACGATTAAGTATGTCTTGATAAAAAAACGAGAATTTACATGGCAATTTTGTATTCTAATTGTATTTTGTACTAGCTTTTCCCCGCGGCTTCACCCGCGTGGAGGTCGGAAATTATCTCAAAAAAACGTACTAACGAGATAAAAACTATCCCGTGTCCTATTTATTCAGATTATAAACTATACATGTGCCAAAGTTTATCCAAATCCGTTCAGCAGTTTTTGCGTGATTGAGTAACAAACATGCAAACATTCAATTTATAATCTTAGATAATTACGTTGTTGTCTTTATCGTGAATCCTGCGTATCTGTATAAGGCATCAATACCAGCACTTTAAATTTTATTTATGATTGTTTTTTATTAATTCATTGTATGTAGGTACTGCTGTTGGTGTACCAAATAAATAAATAGCATAATGATGAGAATATTAGATATCACCATCATTTCAGTGCGAAATCACCAACTGCTCCTGCCTCCTGTTTTTTCTGCCATCGACTTACATATCAAAATCAAAATCAAAACGACATTAGTTACTTGCAACAGTACCTCATAACACTCGTCCTTTAACACTTCCTAGTGAATTAGTTGGGAAGAAGAACTGGCGCAACAAAGTCCTCAGCAAAGCCTAACTCACACCGTGGTGAAAAGATTTACTTAAGACGCAGATATATGACAGTGACCTTGAGTGTTTAGCTTACGTGTTCTGTACTGTGCTCACGCAATGCGTCGTACGTCCAGCCATTACTAGGACTCGCCCATCAAGGAGTACTATACCAAATTAAACGCTTAATATTAATGTATTATACATAAAACAAAAGGTATTTTAATAAAACTCGTATACTAAAAAATTAATCATTAAATTATCTTTAAAATGGTGAAGGTTTAAGAAAAACACGCTTGATAAATTCTTAGTTTTTTTATCCGCATTAGACCTAATTTTACAACTTTTTTCCAAATCATTAACATTACTCGTTTAGACGTCATCTTCAGTATAAAATCATTAAAAGTCGGTTATCGTCGCCTTAATTACCAATTTTGATAGCGAGTCTGACGAGCCAGGGAGAGTTGGGCGAATGCCGGTCACCTGTTGACTCATCAGCTCCACCGACCATGCATTGGTCCTTTCGATACTAATAAATGATCAAATTTATTTCTCTAACATCTTTCGAGGTATCAGAACACTTTGTGAATCAATATCATCGTCATCATATCAGTAATTCGACTAATATTGCAACAGTAATCATTTATCATTGCACTTAAAATGAACGATAAATCATGTTGTTTTAATTGATGATATTACTGAATTTATAATTTAACTAACATGAGTACTTTAAGTGTAAAAAAACAATGTCGTCCGACTCTATTCCATGATATCGGGGCTCAAAACCATTAAGACAGTCGTCACAAATTTTGCGAAATATTTACACAACATCTTGGCTTGGTAAGAGGCATGTACCGTTGATTTCAAGGTCACAAGTAGTGACTGAATAAGAAGTCTTAGTGACTGATTAAGAAGTCTCTGGAAATATTCTATAGTATTTCTATTTGAAACTTAAATTCAAAGCATTTATTTCAATTAAACCAATTGCAGGCACTTTGAATTATCAAAGAGTCGGTCAGTATGTTAGAAAGTTGAAGCTAGTTGCCCATTCCAAAACTTCATTCTTGATGCTTCTATTACTTGAGAACAATAAAAACAGCTTCTGTACCAGCCTCATCCATGTTCTACCTGCGATGGAAACAATTTCGTCCGACTCTATTCCATGATATCGGGGCTCAAAACCAGTAAGCCAGTCGTCACTAATTTTGCGAAATGTTCACACAGCATGTCAAGTAATGACTGATTACGAAGTCTGTGGCAATATTCTATATAGTCCTTTCTTATTTTTGCTTTCTTGTTAATTTTTGTCATTCGTGGATCTGTGACAGTCGTTACGTGTCGTCAGAAGCCAAAAAGTCTGACAACTACCAAGGTACGTATTACCCAGTAACTGGGTTGTGCAAGTCAGATAGGCAGTCGCTCCATGTAAATTACTGGTATCCAGCTGCATCTGGTGAGACTGGAAGCCGACCCCAAATCATTTGGGAAAAGGTTAGGCAGAATGAAACATTGTGAAAAGAATATTATACAGCGTGTCGCTTTAATGGCGACATTAATTTAACACACGTACACGGTTTCGCGTTTTCGTTTTATGAAGATATTTTAATTTCATTAAACGTTTTTATTTAGTGACTTATTTAAAATTTTCTAAAATACCATCTTGGAGCAACCTGTACTTAAAACTGTCATCAATGAAATTAAAACTTATGACGTTCAAAGAGTATATTGAAAGAAAAAGAGAGCCCTATGCCGAAAGTGTTTGAAAATATCGATTTTTCAATTTACGAATTATTTTGTCTTATTATAATTTGTATGATTAGGTACTACCGCTACCCGTGTGTTAAATTAATGTCACTATTGCCGCGGCGCGTTGTATGGTCATAGCCAACTCGATAAACAGAGGTCTCGGTAAATGTACCTAAACACTGCCGAGCAACAATTAACTTTACATTGACAATCAAAGAGAGAAGCGACTGTAAATTAATTAATCCTTAAGCTTAGCAGAGTGATTAGTTATTGATTTGTTATTTTGAAGCAGATAACGCTGTTGCCAATTCCCTTAAGGAATTTTGAGATAAGTTCTGTAAGTTCACCTGGCAAAGTCGGCTTCACCTTAAGGTTGACTGGTAGAAAATTTCTCAAGCATTAAGAGGGCCCTTCTCGGTCCGTCTATCGCCAATGCGAGCATGGTCGAAAAGCTTGTTGTTTCATCCAACGCAAGTGAGACCTGCTAACAAGCAAGTGAGAACGCGATAGCGTTGTGCGACTAATAGTGTGCGGAAATTTCATAAAACTTGTTTCAGGAAATACGTGTTTTTGAGTAAGTTTTGTAAGTTTGCGAAATAAATTGTGTCTTTTAAAATCTCCATTATATGAGTGAGGTTTTTATGAATTTTGTTTCTTTACTTTTACAATTTATGATTTTATAAACGGCCCAAGTTCAGGTGCAAAAAAGCAGATATTTGGAGGCTTATCCTAAATTTGTTTCTCCAAATTTTTATTTTTTGCTTCCATAAAACCTAGATATAGTGCACAAGAGACCTATTAAAATGTTCAAAGGAAGATGTGTAACAACGCAATAATAATGTACGAGCGTTTATATGAAAAGTATGATGGGTCGGCGGCTCTTAAGTGCGCCTCTAAACGGTATTTTGTTTAACTTGTGCATAAAGTTTTATTAAAATAAATAAGTTATCCAAAATCTCTGTAGCTCTTTAAAGTACAAATGTCAGTTATAAATTACAAGATAGTCAGTATCAAACGATCACAATTATGGATAATTTACACTGGGCGCGTTTATCGCCTTGTAAAGGCGATCATAAAAAGGAGTTAAAAAATTACTCGTCTAAGTAAACAGTACGTACGATACCTACTCGCATGATGATAATAGTAGCCCCACTTTTCAAAATTGGAAACGTCCGTGTAAACAAGAAATGGAAAACACAGATCGAAGAAAATCACCTGGTGCCATATTTATCACGTTTTAATGTTATCATGATTCTAGTGCAAGAGAGAGACGAAGCTATAGATGACCGATAGCACCCTCCTTTTTTCGAACTGGAATCATGATGGCATTAATACTCGTTTCACAAATTATTTCTTTCTTGCTTGCCTATAAGCATATAATAATTAAGACCACCTACTCCAAAGACAATTTCCACGCAAACTCCGCCCCCATGCACCCGACCACTCCACTATGTGCTAAACGCTAACACATCAGTAATAAAGTTGAATATCGCGTGCGCTGTTTGGTCGTGTTCGAGCACCGAACTAAATGTTGTAAGTTTCAATTCTTATTTCGTTTACAACAAAAGTAATAATTGATCTAGAGAAAATATATCTTATATCAGGATAATACACTATATCTTCTTACTGTAAATAATTATTTTAGACATAAAAGCCGAGTTGTTTCAAATAATCTTTAAAAAAAGACATGATTTTCGAATGAAAAATGAATCAAGCGAAAATGGTCCAATTAGGTACTTTACTGTCTTATATATAGAGAAAGAAAAAGATCCAATAAATCATATACTAAAGTTCAATTTTGATTGTATGCATGACTTTTTCAGAATATTAACGCAAATTAATTATCAGCTACAATTATAGCTGAAGATGTACGTGCACCTGTGTTGAAGCATTTCGTTCGTCTGTTGATCTTTTAGGGAAGTACAATAATATCTCCCTATTGGTTATCTTGACAGGGCGGGGATGTCTCAGCATAGGGGCATTTGTGTATAGAATGTATGTAATGAGTGTTGTCCTTTGTAATTTTATTTAGGTACTAACAATAGTTTCTTAGTTTTTTTTAATTTTTATACTAACCTTTGGATCTAGTTGTCCCAAAATAAATAATTTTGAATTTGAATATTTCAAGTAAAAAAACGTTTTACAGAGAGGGAAGCCTACAGGTGCTCTCATTGCTAGGGTAAATGTAAACACCGGCTTTATAAAAGGTCTAGAAAACGATAAAGTATACTTGTCCATACATGTCTATGGTTTAGAAAAATAAATTGGACAGATGACAGTTTAAATTGAAAATGTCAGAATACAAAATATTCTAAGATTTTTTACAAAGAGGGAGAGTTAGTAGTATAAAATAAGTTTTGAATGCTAAAACAATCAGAGGATAATTAAAAGTATACTTTTCAGAGGTAACAATGTTAAACAATATATATAAAAGATGAGTTATATGAGAGTCATAGGATTTTAACATGTAAATAGATCAAAATGTGGCTTATTTAGTATACAACTTATAAATAGATTAGATTATGTGGTTCTGCGCAGCAGAATACCACACAATCTGGGAATGGAACCCACTAGACCAAAGTGCGATAATCACCTGGTGATTCTCGCTTACGATACTCACGCGGACATTCTCGCCTCTCGACGAGCGAAAAACTCTTCTCTTGTAAATAAGCCCGATAAACAAATGACAAATTAAAACTACTATCAAACAATCTCAATAGTTGATATAGAAGTGCTATCTATGTAAGTACTTATATTTATTTAGATACTTCAGATAAGAAATTAATTATAAAGGAAGTATTTTGTACGTGAAATGGACAGTCCAGTTATGAATTAGGAAAATGTTGTCAGTTAATTTGTGTGTGTTTATGGTGGTGGCCTTAAGCCATATTGTGACAAGTGAAAGTGAGTGGAAATAAATTTATACATGTTTTGCACATACTACATACAAATAAATAAAATTGAAGTGTCTGTTTGTAATGTCAAAATAACAGCTTTTTATTAAATGCATAACTATGAAAGTATACAGGGTGGCAGGGACATCGACGCGAAAACTATTACCATGGATTCAGTACATGATTCTGAAAAATGTCAACGCAGGCGGCGTTACAATTTTTCGTCGGATATTTTTTTTAAATCAGCTGTTCCATACATTTCGACCGCGTAGGTATTGCACTTGTGTATGAAACTGCAGATTTTTTTTAATGACCGACAAAAAATTTCAACGCAATGCGCAGTGGGGTTCAGAATCATGTGCTGAATCCTTGGTAACAGTTTTCGCGTCGATGTCCCTGCCACCCTGTATACGGTACTTATAACAAAAAAAAAAAACAATTTAAAAAATAAATTATCTGTCTGTTTGTTTGTTCCGACTAATCTCTGAAGCGGCCGGACCGATTTTGTCAGGACTTTACTGATAGATAGCTGATGTTATAAGGAGTTACTACTTTTATTTTAGAAAAAGGGTTAGGGTCGAGGCGGGCGAAGCCGCGGACAGCACTTAGTTAGGAATATATTTTGTACGCGAATTTTTTTGTCCCAAAGAAACGTAAAGTTAAATACCTCTGTGGTCTAGTGGTTAGACCACCAGTTTCAGACCGAAAGGTCCCGGGTTCGATTCTCAGTGGGTGCAAAATTTTCTGCCAGGTTTGGTTGGTGGTAGGGCTTGTTCTAAGCCCGCTTGGCTAGCTACCACTATCTTATCTTAGTCTGTCGCCATAACAACAATGTTATCAGCATTTTCGTGTTTTGGCAGTTAGAGGTGAGATAGCCAGTTCCTCTGTGGTTGAGGATTCCGGGTAAAGCTCGCTCCACTATCAGGTGCAGGCCAAAAGCAAAAGCTAACCGGACGAGGTAAAAAATATATTTTACAAACCTTTGCCGAATTCTGCCTAGGGGCTCCCTATGGTGGAACTTGGTTTATTTTAAATTCCAAAGTTTGGGATATAAACTAGTCAAATCAATATTTCTAAACAAAAACGTTATGTTCCTCTTCCTAAACATTCAAGTAGGTAATTCAACCAAATGACTTTTTCAAACACTGCTAACTCCAGTAGGTACTTTAAAAAAACCTTTGATTCATTTTTAGTATAGCTGGTGCTGGCATTACTTTTATTGTAATTATTATTATAAGAGAGCCTTGATTGCAAGAGCAAGCGCAGCGAGATCGAAATTTTTTATTACCTCAGATAATCTATAGCTTCCTATTGACTATTTTTACTTTGTCGACTAATAGAGAAAAGTTTATGAAGGAAGAAAAACTAAGATGCAAGAGCGAGCGCAGCGAGCTCGAAAATTCTTTGCGCCTCAACTCGGAGAGGTTCTTTTGACAATACATACAGGAATAAAAGTTGCTTTGTTGACTTATGCAGAAAAGCTGTAGAACTAAGAGAAAAATGGATTCAAGGGTGAGCGAAGCGAGCTCGTAAATTTTTGCATACCGCGCCTCAGAAGTTCGATTTGTTTTGACCGTTCGTACATAATATTTCATTAGACCTTTTGTCCAAGCGCGCCCCCCCTGAGCGCGGAGTCTGTAGCATTTGGTATGCCTGCTACATGACTAATCCGGCCTTGTCCACACTGAGTGCCGAGGGAGCTCGCACACGTCAGAGTTTTTGTACAGCCGATTATCGGGCCGATTAAAATTCTATACATTTATACGAGCAACTTTTTGTCGAACTTATGTGTTTATCGTATGAAATTCTGTGTTTTATTTTCGCCAACGAAATAATCTGTTACTGATTGTCTGACATGAATTGTCTTAGTCGGAAAAGGTTTCACGTTTTTTGTAACATCAAAGAAATTCAATATTGGTAATACATTTAATTTACTTGATGTCACAAAGATGTCTTAATAAGTTTCACTCAAAAAATTACGCTCAGGTGAAGGGTTTGCATGCGCGGGGCCCCCTTTTGCGTGGGGCCCGTAGCAATTGCTACTCTTGCTACGTGGTTAATCCGGCACTATAACAAACTAGTAATTTGTCATCTTACAGAAGCAGTTGTATGTTACTATGGAACGTGGGCCACTTACAGATATGGTCAAGGGAAGTTCGACGTCGCAGACATTAATCCTCAACTGTGCACACATTTAATCTACGCCTTCGTGGGACTGGATACTGAGGGAAATGTTGTATCGTTAGATTCTTATTTAGATCTACCGGATAATAATGGACGAGGTAAGTTAATATCTATACCTACATCTACACTTGAAATAAATAAAATGAAAGTGTCTGCAATGTCAAAATAACAGCTTTTTACTAAATGCACGTCCGATACGAAGGGGGCACCTAGGTACTGCAATAACATTACCAAAAATTATTAAAAAATCTTATTATTATTGAAAACGAAAAGTTATTTCTATTTAAATTTCACATTTTTAGTACCAAAATTACCCCAAATCAGTTAAAAAATTAACAAATTTTCAACAGGGGTCATAAGTTATGACTTGTAGACACCGCTAAGCGGCGGTCGCCCGCGCCCCATGGCATAACCCGGTAAAATTTCGAAGGCGAATTTATTTTTTTCTTTTTCCTGAAAATTACCACATAAATAGACTCTCAGTATGATACCTAACAACACCCTCACGGATCGGATAGCGTTTTTTTTACATGTTGTATGTATAAGGTATTATGGTGCTTACTATATCAAAAAAACATTTTTTTATTTAACTGTTTGTTCCGGCTAATCTCCGAAATGGCTGGACCGATTTTGACGGGAATTTCACTGGCAGATAGCTGATATTATAAGAAGTACCTTAGGCTACTTTTATTTTAGATTTGTTTTTTGGGATCCACGCGGACGAAGCCGCGAGCTTCAGCTAGTTATTTTATATAAGTAGTAGTAGAGTTAGCTCTAAAGCTAGGATTTCTTAAGATTGCGGTGGCCGCCACATAGCGTCCGCAAATTACCGTCAAATGACGTCACTGAAGAGTTATTTATGAAAGTAAGTTGGTGTGTTTTCTAGGGCGTTTTTGACACCGTAAAGTCAAACCCCGCTACCATCATTTTCTGTTGTCGGCACTGCGGCCGTTATGTGGCGGCCACCGTTCTGCTAGGAAAACTTAGCTTTAGTGAAGTTTGCGAAGTATTACCGACCATTACTGTCGATAAACAGCATTGCTTTATTTCGTTTAGTACGATACGATAGGTGCCAGTGTTGATACAGGCTTTTTTATCCACAACGGGGAAGCTCTTGGCCTGCATCTCACCTGATGGTAAGTCATGATCAGGCCGAAGAGGAACTTAGAAGAGGAGGAGACTTACAGGCATGAGGCATTTCAACTTTGTCTCCGGGCCCTTACGCCCCGTAATCTTTTCAAATAACAAGTTGCTATTTACAATGTGACACCAGCTGTTTCTGTAATAGTTACTCAACATTTGCGTAACATAAATACGGAGCTATACAGACAATCAATTAACAAATAAGTCCCGTTTGAAGAACTCTTGAGATTCTGATTTCATTGATCAAAATAATGTGTCAAATGCATGAGCTAAGACTTGCTAAGTTGAGAAGAAATTTATGCAGTTCTAGTTTCAGTTTAAGCTTTCCTGCAATCTGTGTGAGTGATTTCGTGAAAAGAGACGGAAGTGTGTAACAGGAAGCGCGAGCTATTTGATTTGACCAATGAGCGCCCGTGGTGCTAGAGTTGGCCATCAGACGGTACCAATCCATTTTACGAGAGATTGGTACTGTAAGGTTTTATGCAATAAGCAACCTTATGTTATACTAGCTGGTGAGAAATCAGCATTACATTCGAACACTCTGTCAGTTTGTATTTAAAATAGGATTTGAATATAATTTGATTTTGCAAGGGAGTCGTGCCCGACGCTGACAAGCGGCTAGATTAAAATGTTATAAATAATTCTTAAAACTAATATCGAAATCAGTATTACTGCCTTTATTTTAATATCGTCCCGGTACCGTAGTCACGCGAAGTGTCTGCAGTACTGTCAGCCAAGATAACAAATATCACACATCATATGCAACTACTGCAAGGCTCTCCCGTTTATTTACGCAATACCCGAAACGTGGTACTTAATTTTACTCATAATTATATTCATTTTTTGCTATAAGACTAACACTGACATCTCGCCATAAAAAATCTGCGGTTCCATACATTTGTAATGAAATCATATAGATCGAAAAATTATATGGAACAGCTGCCTGTTTCGTGTCAATATTCAAAGTCTCCCCTCGTTTTACAGATAACTTCGGAAAATTCAACGCCTTGAAAAATCAAAATCAAAATTTAAAAACACTTGTGGCGGTAGGAGGGTGGAATGAAGGATCCGCAAGGTTCTCGACCGTGAGTTGACTTTTTTAATAATGAATTCCTTTAAGTTCCATCAAGTTTTTCTGACGCGGTCAAAGCGAATTCTTTCTGCCATAAGTTTTCAGCGGTACAGATAGGTATAACTTTTATAAGTTATACTACTACATCAGGTTCAAATTGAATTAGCTAGCAAAACTCCGCAGACCTGCTAGATTTCGACATCTCAATCAATCAATCTGCCTAGCCTTTTCCCAACTATGTTGGGATAGGCTTCCAGTCTAACCGGATGCAACTGAATACCAGTATTTTACATGGAGTGACTGTCTATTTGACCTCCACAACCCATTAACTAGGTTATACCCCTTGGTAAGACTGGTTATCAGACTTTCGGGATTCTGACGACCCGTAACGACTGTCAAAGATTCACGAATGACAGCAGGGACCAATAGCTTAACGTGCTTTCCGAAGCACGGAGGAGTCTCGGTATGTAAAGATGGTCACCCATCCACGGACCAACCCTGGCAAGCGTAGCTTAACCTGATGGATTGATCCGTGCGGCTGTTATTACTTAGCCATAACGTCCTCTTGATGGATTTTGATATCTAAACACGATAAAATAAAAAGATTTGATGATTTTTTGGGGTCAACGAACTTTTGTAGTTTTGATAATTGAAATATGAGTTAAGGGGTCCGCTAGGGCCGATGCCTGCCGGGGTTGTAGGAAAGTCCGAAAGGGTTACCGTTACAGGCAACTGAAGGAACACGGATGGGTTTTAGTCAGTAAGAGTCTGACACGGCCCACTTTCGCTAGCTAATTTAATTTGAATCTTTATAGAACTATATAGAACTTAATTTTAAAGTAACATAGGTATATACCATGGTATACGGGTATATTTCTTTATATCATTAATCCTTTCAGTGGCCATGTAATAATAATTTTTGTATATATAATTCTACCAAAAAACTTCTGTACAAGACCGAATATTATCTCCGCGAAAGAGCAACACAAATAATGTTAAAGAGAAGAGAAAAGTTTGCAGTACTTATGTGCATTTATAACTAAGCCGATGCCATAATTTATCCAATTAATCACTAGGCTTACTTCATGCTTTCCAATTAATAAAATTACCAAATATTACAGATGGCAGCCAATCACTCACTAAGGCAGAACTTCATAAACAGCGCCCTAAAGATGATAACTACCCACGGCTTCGATGGCTTAGACATCGACTGGGAGTACCCAAACCGCAGAGACACAGTTCATGGAGCAGCAGACATTGATAACTTTACTACACTCTTGAAAGAAATCAGAGCTGTGTTTGATAAGCAAGGACTATTGCTAACAGCTGCAGTGTCGTCGATAAAGGCAGCTGCTTCACAGTCTTACGATGTAAAGGGCATATCGAAGTAAGTAGACTATACTTATAAGATCGTTGATGTTCAAGGAGCCATTCTATGTGCAGTGCTAGGTAAATTTCTGGAAAAAATCACACTGAAATTAATACACTAAAGAACAGGATAATATCCTTGCAGTGCCTACGTGCTAGAATGGTCAACAATGTCAATTTACTGAACATACAATAATAAGATCAGTCTTTTATCCTATCCTTCCTCTAAAAAATGGAAGCTCGGAAGATCTCAACACACACATTCACATCGTTTTCATAAAGCGATAGTTAGTCTGATTTAAGACAGTCTCACTCTTCGAAAGCACAATGATAAGACGATATTACATTTTTATTTTCAGGTACTTAGACATGGTAAACATAATGGCTTATGATATGAATGGTGCTTGGGACTCCGTCACCGGTCACAATGCACCCCTCTATCAAGGAGAGGGAGATGAGGGTGCAGTTGCAGAGGATATGAACACTGTGGAACAATCTTTGAAATATTGGATTGGTGCAGGTAAGATAATACTTAAGCCACCGTTGTTAGGTACAAAATCACTTTATAATAGTTTGAGCATCTATAGGTAACTAATCTTTGCTGTAAATGGATTGAGCCCTAAAGCAATTAAAGTCATAATAAAGTCATGTAGGTGTCCTCAGACTAGGTGGAGCGACGATCTTCGCAGGGTGGCTGTATGAGAGTTGCCGAGAATCGAGTTGAATGGCGTGCAATTGGAGAGGCTTATGACCAGCAATGGACTGTTTTAAGCTGATCATGAAGAACAGAGTGGTAGATAACACTTCTAACGACAATCAGTTTTCTCACAAAAGATAGTTAGCTAGTATTCATAAACAGAAACCATGTGTCTTGGGACTTCTTAGGCACATAGATTGATAACAGAAAAAAACATATTTTGATAAACTCCCTTAGGAATTACCCTTCCTCCTATGTATATTCATTTATTTACAAATTGTATCGACTTTATTAAATTCCTATTCGTTTCTTGTTTTCAGGTTGTCCTCCAGAGAAAATAGCAGTAGGCGTTCCATTCTACGGCAGAACATTTACATTGACGAGTTCTACTGAGAATGGTGTAAGAGCCCCATCGTCCGGGGATGGTTTATCAGGACCATATACTGCTACAAATGGCTTCATAGGATATAACGAAGTAAGTAAGGATATCAACCATCTTAGCCTGGGTCAAAAACGAGGTTGCCAAAGAGAGCCTTTGTTAGTTTCAATCCTTTAACAGCCAAAATCTATCTCAACAGTCAAAATCTACCTTGAGTTGGTATTAGATTAAGTGAATACAAACAGGCCTGTGGTAGCATCTACATCGCCACATACGAACGCATCATGCTGTCGTCACACAAAGTCCTGCATCGCACAAGCAAGGTTTACCGCACGACTAGCATATGTACAACATCCCGACATCAATCGTCGGGCTGTAGCCCACCAGACACAACACCCGTCTGGTCATAGGATCCCTTTTCTATAAACGACGAGTGAACTTTACACCCTGTTTCTCATACCTCTTCCTATTTAAAATCAACCCACAGGTTTGTACTACGGTCTTTCACGATCCGTCAAATTCAAATTCAAATTATTTTATTTCACATAGACCTACAAGGTCACTTATGAAACGTCAGAAGCTAGGTGCAGGGTTCCAATTGGTCGCTTGCTTTGGAGAAGAGCCGGCAAGAAACTCTAGCAAAATGAATAGTCTTATGATATTTCAAAGTTTACAGTGGCCGATCTGTTTGAAATAATCTTGTCTTTAACCACTGTAAAGAGGCTAGATGTCTTTTGAAAACCGGAACTAGCAAGTTAAAATACCTATCTCATTGGTCTAGTATCACAAGTTCTACTGCTGCGCATGAGGTTATGGGTTCGATTCCCAGTTCGGGCATAGTGTTATTGGGTTTTCCCATTAGGGCTTTCTCAATAGCACCCCGTAGTCTGGATTTGTACCCGGTTAATGGCAATAGGCTCGCCCCCTATTACATGAAATTTTAACAAAGCTGACAAAATGTGAGTATACTTTAGATACTCCTCTGCCTAACCCTTCGGAGATTACAGGCGGGATGTTATTACAAGTTAAAATACAGTCCAAAACAACTACTAACTTTAAAAAGTTATCCATTACAACCACAATTCCAAACGAAGCAAAAATTGCAACAACACCCATAAAAAACTTTGCTTCTACAATACCGGGTCGAAGTATCTTCATACGTATGTGGTTGAACATCAGAACAGTACATTTGCAGCTTCCAGAACTGTACTATGATGCGGTTCTGCCATTAAACTAGGAAGAAAGCTCGGCAACACACCCCCACTCACATCAAACTTACTCCTTTAGAAGAACAACTGACAAGTTTGAAAACTTTGGCCAACTCAAAGCTGCAGATGGCATAAATTAAATTTTGGTGTTTCGTTTCACAAGGACGGCTAGAATTACCTTTGTCGAGCAATCAAGATTATTCTGTGTCTATTTTGTTTGGATTGTTTCTGACTTTACTTGCCTTTGACATAGATCTTCATTTCTTTTTTCTGGCTAAGAGATACACGTAAAGTTCTGTGGTTTGCGCGTAAACAACACAAGTTTCACAGGCTTCGATTGGCATCCGTGCTATTGTTACTCCTTGTACAAATATTTGTATTGCTTTCAGATATTTTCTCATTTTGTAACTGCTTAAAATGTGAACCCTTATTAAAAACTAACAAAATCCTATTGATTCCAGTTCTGTCAGAAGCTCCAAACCGAATCCTGGACCAAACGTATCGACTCCCTAGCTAAAGTACCCTATGCCGTCAAGGACAAAAACTGGGTCTCCTACGACGACCCCAAATCGATTACTGCCAAAATCGAATACGCCAAACAGTTGAACATCACTAAAATTATGATATGGAGTATCGAGACTGATGACTTCCATGGAATGTGTGGGGATAGGGTCAATCCTTTGCTACACGCTATCAATGACGCTTTAGGTTTTGGATCAATTGGAAATGATGCAACTGATCCTTATCCTTCTACTAATGTTACTACGTCTAGTGTTACTTCTGCAGCAAATACGGTTTGTAATACCGAAGGTTATGCCCCAAAGCCTGGCGACTGTACAAGATTTTTATATTGCATGAAAAATGCCGCTAGTGGATTCATAACTACGGAGTTGAAATGCCCCGCTAATCTGTACTGGGATCAAACTATATTGGGTTGTAATTATTCGTCTATGGTCGCATGTAAATAATAAAGCAACGTAATTTTGCTTATTTATAATTAACGATTTAATAAAAGGTACTTTTTAAATTGTTTACGTCTTATTTTTGCACCTTCCTTGAGATGTGAAATATATCATTTAATTTATCAATTACGAGACGTCACTTTAACGATGAGTTACTGATCTTTTTAGGGTTCCGTACTTCAAAAAGAAAAAAACGGAACCCTTATAGGATCACTCATGTGTCTGTCTGTCTGTCCGTCTGTTACAGCCGATTTGCTCCGAATCTAATGGACCGATTAAGTTGAAATTTGGTACACATATGTATTTGCACACACTGTTCTTTTTAAACATTATTATTTATTTTATCTTTGTTATTTGTGTTTTGTGTTTCACGAACTGTGTTCAAATAAATGTTTTTCTTTCTTTTTTTCTTTCTATTTCTGTGACCTAAACTAACGTGTAAAGTAAATAAACGAATTTTGAATATAGGGGTCACTTTTGGGGCAAACAGGAAATTTTTAAAAAAGTTTTTGCTAACAATACCATGTGATATATCAAATGAAAGGGCTTGTTGCGAGGATCTTAAACATAGTTTTTATATAATTTTAAAATAAACACTTTCAAAGATATTTAATAAATTCCATGAAAATTGACCATTCCCCTCCTTATCTCCGAAACTACTGAACCTAAAATTATGAAAAAAAAAAAATACATAATATTACTCGGATGAACTTTTTACTCATAGATTACAGGAAAACCTGTAAGAAGTCTATGGTCTTAAAATAACATGGTAAATCTCTCAATATTATGCGTACAAACTTACATTTGCAGTTAAAATTTATGGGAGAACATGTTTTTCAACTACAATGTTAAGTTTGTTCTTGGGATAAATAAATTCATCTCAACTACGGAACCCCTCATTGTGCGTAGTCCGACACGCACTTGGCCGATTTTTTTTGCTTAAATGACTATTTAATAATATTAATAATAACCCCACCGCCGTATCTCTACGTTGACGTCGTGGTGGGGCTTGCGCGCTCTGAACTCTAGGCCTGTGCCGGTAGAGTTTACTTTGCCGGAACGGGTCTGGGAGGAGGAGCCAGACCAAGAGAGATACAAAAACCCGCAGGGCAGCATGTGGCGAGCTGTTGGGCAGTAGCGACCCCACGGACCCTATCTCCCGGGAGAAGTCTTGTTCCTCACCTCTGGCTTGCCTTTATTGGCCAGCTGGAGTGAATACTGACGAGGAACGGAGCTCCCACCTCATTCTTGCCTTAATTGGCCGGCTTGAGTGGAGATTCGCAAGAGCAAATGTGCTCGGAGGAAGGAAGTATTTCAGTAAGTGCTCGTAGGGATCTTGACCATCTTCCGGGCTCTGGGATTGTTCTGAAAGCCGTGGAATACCTCTCCACTCCTCAAGCACATCAAGACATGTTGCCCCCTAGTCGCTACGTCACTATGTGCTAGCGACAGTTTTTCGGGGACCCATTATTGAGCGTGCAAGTCACCCCCTACCATCTTATCCGTGTATATTATATATCATTGGTCAGGCAGGGGTCATAGTCCTACCATAGTTCTTGATAACCAATTCACTATAGCCAACCAAACCCATAGTCCAATTTTTTGTTCCCATATACTGCAATAGTCCTACATCAACCGGGGATTGTCCTTTTGTGCACTTACACAGTGTGTACGGGGATAATCATCGGTTGATGCCTCATTTCATTTAAATTTGTCCAAGGGGCCTCTGCGAGTTGGCTTCGGCCCCTCGTACGCCTTGCAAAAGACCGGGACCCCATGGTCCCGAGATATGTAAACATATAAAAACAATTAATAATAATATCTTAATTTAATAATATCTGTGGTGTATCCGACTGGATACACCACAGATATTACATACGGTTCACTCCGCAGTTTTGGTATGAAGCTACAAGTACGCGGCGGGCTTGACTTGTCGGGCCAATTCAGTGAGTGTAACGTAGTCAGAAGATCTAAGAGTCACCTAGAAGTTGCCTTTCTTTCTATCGCGTAAGAAATAAAGGCAAGTTCTAGGTGAATATAGCTGTAGGTAATTAGCACTGTGCGACTGAATTGCCTGAATTGCACTTTATTGTGTCGTAACAAGAGTCGCTTTTTATTACTTAAAGATTTTCCGGAGTTCAAGCATTTGTATTAATCTGTGCATATAAGAAAAATGCTACTATTGTTGTGCAACTAAATATCTTTTCCAAAATTTCTCGTAACCAGTAATATAGATTCCATGAAATTCACCAGCGGTATTTGCTAGCGAATGCGTTTCGAGTTATAAAACTGTCATCTTCATACGATACTCGAGGTGTTCACGAAATGCTCGAAAAGGTGACAATGCACAACAGAGTAGTATACGTATATATGAGTTTACTGTTTTAGGAATGCTTTAATAAATATTTTAGTGTTCATTTTTATGATGGGAAAAAACAGTTGACCTAGTGACACTGTTACTGTTACCGTTACCGACACCTCATTAAAAGTATTTCCTGCACAATAAAATTGTTCAAGTTATCACTTCTACCGGCACTCCCGGAGTGCCACTGTTTTGAAGTGAAAGCTTCTTTAGGCACATTGGGCATTTTTGAGGTGGGAAAAAAACAATTGAACTCGCGACACTGTTACCATTACCGACACCTCATTAAAAGTATTTCCTGCACAGTAAAATTGTTCAAGTTTTTACTTCTGTCGTCTGTCTTCTGTCCTTTTTTTTTTTTTCCTGGAGTGCCATTTTTTTTTACCATAAATGAGTATCCAATTTGATTGTTGGTTCCTGGGTTCGACTACAAGGTCGAAAAAAAGTGTTATTGTATTTTTTCTGTTAAGAATTACTTAGTAACAGAGAGTTTGGAAGTCGGTGGTGTGATACCCCCGTACCTTAGATGGCACATTAAGCCGTAGATCCTGATGTCTCTCTGGTCGTGTCGGATTGCCGTCCCATCGGACTATGAGAGTAAGGGAAAAGAGAGTGCATTTGTGTCTGCGCACACACTCGTACACAGGGACAAGAAAATCTCCCGCGAAGAAGGTAAGTCTCCGCTGAGATTGATCGCCATGGCCGAAATTCGGTCTGAAGTACTATTTGATACTATATTTTCCTTTACAAATTACGATGTTACTTAAATGTTGAATGGTTTAACAGCAATTAAGGCATATACGATTGCTGTCATTGTATAATAATCGACAGAAGATATTGAAGATATTGTGAAAGAAAGATGAACTAGAAAGAAGAAAAAAAGAGGGTGTGTTTATGACCCTGTATTAAGACCACACAATAGAAGTGAAAACTTACGTCTGGAGCCGAGTATTCGCGATTCAGCGCCGAGTATACCCGATACGAACCGTCACCCAAAGGTGACAGTTCAGTTTCGTTCGCTGTTCAGAAAGATCACTAAGTGCGCCTATATTAGTTTTCACTTCAATAACTGCATGACTGAGAATTGTATCTAGCTTAAATAAAGATATTAGCGAAAACGATACCACAACTTATGAATTCATGCAAACACATCAGTCACGTCAACGTCAAGTCCCAGATCACGTCAAAAAATATAGTTACGTAGAAGTTGTAGGACGTTGGCTACACACATCAGTCACGTCACTACCGGGCGTCTCAGTGACGTCGCATCACCGGCAAGTCAAAACTTATTACTTTATTACTAAGAACGAAACAGGCGTTGCTATTGTGGACTGGCTAACTATCTATTCACATATGTCCCTGAAATTGACGGGAATGATCGCCGACATGACGTCGAATCGAATCATTGTCACAAGTTTTCGAAAAATGAATGACCGTCTACGTCCTAGCTACCAAAATAATATTCTATAATATAAAGAAAAACTAGTCTCTTCGTCTTTAATAACATTCCCTACAATGTAAGATCGTTGCTGAATCGTCCGAGGACTCGGCTACAAATATAACTTTTGACGTAATGCGTCACCACATTTCTCACCGACCCTGATGACCCCATAACCCTCCTTCAGGAGAGCAATAGGGCTACTAGTACTCTACACAGATACAGACGCCTCCCGTCATTCCGACCTCGCCGTCGAGGTCCTTTGCGATCGCGTCCGCGCCCCCGAGTAAATGATACTCCTCCCCGACCCTTGCTCGATAACGAGGTGCCAGCAGTGGTTTCAGCTGTGCACGTAGCTTTAAATTCCCCGATTAATAATAATGATCAAAACTTTGATCCAGCCCGTCCCATCTTTGATGTCCTCCCTCCGGTGACGCCCTAAGCCGAGGCTCGTACCCCACAGGGGGTGCCCTTAGCGAGCGTTCACCTAGCTTTTTAGCTTAGTTTTGTATGCCCCTGGCTGGAGGCTTTGAGTGTAGCAGCTTAAGGCAACCACAGGATTGACCGGTTAAGTAGTCATGACCTCAGAGGTCAGCTACGAGATGCCCTACAGAAAAAAAAAAAAAAAAAAACGTCACCACATTGTGTAGAGTCTTCGTGTCTTTGGTAAACAAACAAGTAAGTTTTGTGTGTTCGTTCAGGAATTAGAGTAGGATTGAGATAGGGAGAGACAGGGAACCGAGTAGTGTAGGTAAAGCTTCTGAAGACACTTCAAAAAATCAACTTCAAAATGTTGTTCGAAAAGGAGGAATTTACGTTCGAGTCTTTACAGTCGAAATTTTCAAGTCAACTTTCTGTGATAATTTGTAAAAGCCTACATTCCACCTAGGTTTTTTTTAAATGATTTAGAAACCAGGTAAAATTCAAAAATATGTAATTATTTGAAGTAGAAATTTCGACGGTATAGTCGGCGGCAAGTAACTTGGCAAGGTTTTGGCGTAGTGGAAGTAAGTTTACGCGTGTTCATTAGGTGTAAAAAAATGGACCCTTTTATAGCTTGTCATTATTCTATGTTTGTTGCCATAATTTATTTTTAAACATGTCTGTTAATTTAAAAAAAAGGAAACGCATTCTGCGCATCTACGACTCTTGCTTAGTTACGTATGGGTCTGTATCACTCAAACAACAATTCCTCCTTTTCTATATTTTTTTTTTATATCTTGAAGTAAATAATGATAGGAAGATGATGATTTTATGTCAGAAAGAATATTCAATAACAATGAAAATTGCAAAAAAAAATATTATGAAAAAGCCGTGTAAAAATAAAGATAGATTTTTTTAAACGGTTCTCTTAAAATTTTCAAGATTCTTTTACAAATAATTATAACTCGAAGACTACCAAGAATCGCGGTACATAGGTACATGGGGTATTTTCGGATACCAGAGATATAGAGAAGTCATAAAAAAATTGAATCCTCGTGGATTCAATTTTTTTTATGACTTCTCTATTTGGACCATCCTGTATACAAAATAAGTCTAGTATAACTTTAATATTATCTGGTTCTATATCTCCATGCTACAGCGGTTCAAGTCAACCAAAAGAATACAATCTACGCAGGTAACTCCACGAAACACGCCAAAAACGACACTAAAATGATACCCAGAAATAACTCGCCAAGCTAGTAAGCTACAAATATCAAGTAATATGTTTTCCCCGTCTTCCTCAGTCCAACATGAATATATTTTAGGAAAATTATGTAATTCATTCAAGAAAGGTAATACCCATCAGCTCGGCGACCTACCAATGTGAGATTTTTGTCACCGACAATTTGTTACAATCCTTTATATTCTTGGAGAATATGCGAGGGGTGACGGTATCAAATAACCCTTATTTCTGTGGATATAGAAGACAATTTATAATGTCTTTATTATTTCTGTAATAGGGATGATGCCCGGGTCAAAAAAAAACTATTTAGTCCGTCAGTTAGATAATAAAAAAATATTAGACACGTATTTTTTGGTTTATCATATTATTTAAAAATTACTTAGATAAAACGCATTAGAGTTGAGGAGTGGGGGTCGCTACGTCACAAATAGGTAAGTATAAAATCTACATACTCGTGACGTCATGGCACATTTTAACTCAATGTATCGCCGTAATCTTTTGATAACGTAAAAAAATATATGTTAAATGTTTTTTAGTACCTAATCTACAAAACGCACAATTTTTTTTTTTGTCATCATCCCCATGTTTGAATTTATACTTAAGACTTTTATCTGGTTGAGTTGGTATTTTCTTATGGGTTTTCTAGGATTAAGAGATTTCTAGAAAGTCTGAGCTTTGAATTTGGCTTTGTAACTGCCAATAGGCTTGTCTTCATAACTTACCATCACCCCCGAAGGGTATTCCCCGAAGGGTTAGGCAGAGATGTACCTATTATAATACACCCACATTTTTAAATACCATGTAATAGGGGGCGAGCCAATTGTGAAACCGGACACAAATCGAGACCTCGGGCTGCTACTGAGAAATTCCAGATGGAAAAACCCAATAAAATTTTGCTCGACCTGGGCATCTGACCCCATGGTCAGCAGTAGCACTTCCTACCACTAGGCAATAAATCCGGCGGTCAGTAAGAAGAAAATATTGTAGGTTAATATACAATTTTAAAAAATCTGTCTTCTGTGTATCGTGTTACCTGGTTGTGTAGTAACTGGGTTGTGGAGTTCATTTATGCAGTCGCTCCATGTATCATACTGATAGTCTGCTGCATCAGACAGACTGGACGCCGACCCCAAAATATCAGGGAAAAAGCTAAGCAGATTGATTTCTGTTCAGCGAGGGATCAAACATCAGTCAATTCATTTCATCAGAAGTGACGTCTTCCAACCAAGTAAATAAGATAATGTAGCGGTTACACCGCCACATACAAACTACGCATCAAAGACATGACGTCACACAAATCCTGCATCGCGCTATTAAAGTTTACCGCGCGATCGACATATATACAAGATTCCGACTAAAACCGTCAGGCAGGTGCCCACCAGACACAACACCTGTCTGTCGGAAGATCCTCCCTTTTCTATGGTGGATGAGTGAACGTTACACCCTGTTCCTCATACCACTAAAATAAGACAACACAGTATCCTGGAGTCACTAGACCGACGCCACTTAATCACGAAGCGTCACGAACAACAACACACAGCGTTCTCCGTCACTGAACTCCTCAAAACTCACTCACTGGCTCACAAGTTGTCACAAACTCTGGAACACCACTACTAAGGCACTTTTTTGTGAGGGGAAATATTTAACCTATTCTCTAAAAATAGCATGCTTTTGCACATATATTTATATACTCTAGAATTTAATACTAGCAATGTTTTGCGATTCAAATGTCTTACCATGTATTAGGAAACTTAATTACTGACTTTAAGACCAACGCTTTATGCATCTTCTTCTATACATACATACTACAAATAAATAAAATTTAAATATCTGTTTGTAATGTCAAAATAACAGCGTTTTACTAAATACTTAAGAAAGTATTCAGTACATTTTTTTTTATCTGTCTGTTTGTTTGTTCTGGCTAATCTCCGAAACGGCTGGACCAATTTTAACGGGATTTTCACTGACAGATAGCTGATGTTATAAGGAGTAACTTAAGCTTAAGGTTCACGCGGGCGTAGCCGCGGGCAGCTGCAAGTTGCAAATAAAACGAAAAAATTATAAAAGAAAAAAGAAAAATGCACGACTATTATACGATACACACGATTACACGATTATATCGATTTCTTTCAGGGTTTTTTTTATGGCTCTTTAGAAATAGCTAAGCGGAACAGATTACTAACTATATTCATGTCTATTGTATTTTGGAAAAATACACCTTATAACTATGGAAAATAATGATTATAATGCCAAAAGGACATTATAAGAGATCCCAGATCAGCATAACGTCAGATGACAACACAAAGTGTACCACCTGACGCTGATTTTCAGCTGCAACCCACGAGTGCCGTACGCTAGAATAATACACGCAGAGAAGTGTGTGCGTTTTAAAAATGATTATGATAATCATTTTATGATTACAGATAAATATCATTCATTTCATTTTAATTTTTTTTTTTTTTTTTTTTTTTTTTTTTCTTCATTTTTTTTTTGGTCATATTCTTGCCAATCTCTTGGCTCTCAAGGTTAGACATAACACAAGATAAGCTCTTGACTAACTAACTTAATTTGGAACTCTTAATCTTATTACCTATGCAACAGAAAATGACACCAACTGAACGGAAAAAATCAAACTGATTTACATTTCACTCTCCAAAAAAGATGAAGACGTTACAATGTAAAGTACTGTAAAGCAATGTAATTGGGCAAAAGTGCGGTAGCCATTTTGATTATGAGCTTCCTAAAACATTAAAAGAATCCCACGTTCTACCCACTTTAATAAAATCTAATAGTGGATGCCTTAGAGTCGAGAATAACTTCATCTTGAGGGAATTTCCAACGATTTCACTGTTGCTACGGCGTAGCTGGGGTTACGATGACCGGCTATGTTAGCTACGCTTTCGTAGCAGGTAGATAGTTCGTTACGGGCGACACGTCGAGACGAAAGTTATTTTATATGTAATTCAGTTTTCTTTGAACTCAGTTTTTTTTATGTGTCTGAGGCTGCTTTATTCCTTCTTCCTTCTTCTTCTTTTACCTGTCAATTGACTGAACTTTATCACCTGTGTGCTTTTTGTGAAGATTAAACCACGGATTAATCAATGATTCAGTTTAGTGCCCAACAATACTTTTCTTGGGACAAGTTTAGTATGAACTTATAATATATAAAACCAGCTTATATGGCAAAGGCCTCTTCTCGTACAGAGAAGGCACGAGCATTAATCACCATGCTTGCTGAAAACGGGTTGGCAATTTCAGACTTATATTAACTTTAAGTCCAGGTTTCGTCACGATGTATTCCTTCACCCATGTCAGTAATATCCAAGATAAACTCTGAAAGTACATAATTTATGAATTGAAAAGTCACATTGATAGTTGCCCGGATTTGAACTCACAACCTCGTGCAAGAGGCCATCCCGATCATCAAGACATATGTATAAAATTAATTAATATTAATTATAGCTTTGGGTTTTGGCTTTGATTGCCTCGTTGGTCTAGTGGTCGCAAAGCGCTATTGGGTCTTTCCATCTGAAATTTCTCAGTAGCAGCCCGGAGTCTGGATTTGTGCCCGGTTGATGGCAATAGGCTCGCCCCCTATTACATGGGAGTTAAACATAACTGGCGGAATGTGGGTGTACTATAGGTACACTTCTGCCTAACCCTTCGGGAATTACAGGCGTGATGTTATGTGTATATCCTCGGATGAAAGCTCAATTTACTATTTAACAGTCTGTCATAATTTCAATGACTATAAAATAGACAATAAAATATATAGCCTAGTGGTGTGGTGTGACCATCGGACTGCCAAGTAATAGGCCTCGAGTTCGCACCCAAGACACGCACCTCTGACTATTAGGATTCATGTGCGTATTGTATAATTATCACTTAAGTTCCCTTCAAAATGGTTGAGCTAAATGGTGCTGATCCATTCGTCATGTTTGTGAACGGGCGCCGTCAGTAGGGACTGGTCATCTCTTAGCTGCCACGGTTTATTTTATTTTTTTAATTGTTTTTATCTTTTTATTACGGACGCTTTGAACGTGCACGTCTTTCTACATTGTTCTCACATGTATAATTTCAACACGAATAATGTTGAAAAAGTGTCCGTGGAGTTTCTTATCCGTTCTTCTCCATAGGAACCTACCTACTAAGCCTTGGAATGGGCAACTAGCTTCATCTTTCTGACTGACCGACCCCTTGACAATTCAAAAGTGCCTGTAAATGGTTTAATTGAAATAAATGCTTTGAAATTGACTTGGTTCAAAAACAGTGAAGAAAAACATCGTGAGGAAACCGGCATGCCTGAGAGATATTTCTCGACGGCATGTGAAGCCAAGTCAGAGACCCATGGGCGGCTTTAAAACTCTGACACCAGGTAAGACACTAACCACGCGAAAAGAAGAATGACTATAAAGGGATCACCGCACCGGTTTGAATAATTTTCAAATAAAATTGTACATTATTATCAGTTTATGAGTTTATCGAGTAAACCAATAGTAGGGTCTTTTATACGTGGATCACGGAATTCTAAAACTTCACTCTCACAAGTCGTGAACTCTTACAAATGCTTGTTTTATTGCCATCACTTTTTTACTGGTGGCAACACCGTCTAAAAAGTTGTCAGAAGACAAATTTGTGGGACGTGATGCCTTTCCGTTATGTCATACAGTCGGTAACAAATAAGAATGCGTTGTGATACGCATTTATAATGTTCCATTGTTATTATTAATGGTAGAATTTATTGCAGGAAGGATTTTATATTTTTATAGATAATCATATGACAAGGCAACGGTGCGGTTTAAAAGAAGATGTAGTGACATATTTTTTTTAAAGAGTATGCTTAGATGGTTTATCGTCATGTTGAGAGGATGAGTGACAGACGAATAACTAAGGGTATTTACATGGAAACGCCGGGAGGGGACGCCCTAGAAGGACATATAGTGACCTCATTGGTGACGTTCTTCAGAAAGTTCAGGTGCGTAGTACTAGCAGCGTTCGTGTATGACCAGATGTATGAACGTAAACGAAGCAAAAGGAGTATGTAAGGATCGTAGCACGTGGCATTCTGTAGTTTCTGCTTACCCACATGGGAAGAAGGCGTAAACTTATTATGTAATTCTACCATTTAAACCATTAAAATCCTATTCAATTTCAACCAGCTTTTTCTCCAAAATATTTCTCCAGCATATAGTTCCCCTGTGCTTAAGGCACCTACTGTCCCACAGCCGATGATTAACGAAAAACGAGTAGAGTTAGTAACTAAAAACTAATTAGTAAGCAACGAGCACTGAGTCCGCGACGGTGACGAGCAATTACTCGCTGGGGTGCGTACTTTTATAATATGTAATGATAAGTAATTATAAGTGATAAAGGAGTGTTCTATAGCGACTGTGAGTACCAATACAAACCGTCTAATGGCACAAAACAAATATAAACATGTATTAAGATTGTAAGCATTTTTTTTTGTACCAAACGTGAGTCTGGTCTGGTCTCAGCGAGTATTCTGCCCGCCGAGCGAGCTTCTCTGAGCGGGCACTCTCTTTGATAGCTCTTGTCGCTGCGGCAAACGAGTTCTCGCTGGTGCAGGCGGCGGCGGCGGGCGACGCACTATGTCGAGGTGCCTAAGAGAGCCTGGCCATAAATTAATTTTGTAAAAATCGGCGCAGGTACTCGTAGTTATACCTCAAACTGTAGCTTAGAAGTTAACTTACTATATTATATATAAATTATGTATGTGGCTGGTACTGGTTTATAGCAAAGATCGACCATCTAAATACGATGATTCAAAAACTATCCCAAAAACATCATAATTTGCATTTTTGTCAGGACTATTTTCTGGTGAGCTAGCAAAAATCTCATAAATACGTAGGTGATGCTATTTGATTTATTAGTTGATATAGGTTTTATTTGTGATATTTTATTAATTGCAGTTTATGTTTAGATAATGTATCGAGTATTTCTCACCATATATATTTTAGTTCACATACACAAAAAATTATCAATAAAACATATCGAAAACCGCATAACACATAATGATAATTAGTTCTTTCAACCACATTTTGCACACGTTTCAAATCAATTATTTATTTTATATAAAATGTCATCTGCATACTCTGCATACTCCATAATTACATACTGTTTTTTCTTCGTCATTGTCGTTAATAAAAGTGTACCTATCCAGTCTAACCTCCTACCTTCTTGCAATGAGTGAATTCAACTGTCCAGTCGTGACCTATATATTGTGTTAATTGAAAGTGACGGGAATTATGTTGTTGCTTTAGCACGTTATATACGGGATAATTTTATCAACTTTTCCGAGACAAATATCGCTAAGATTGTTGGAAGTGTACAAAAACATCTTATTACAAACTTTCGTCGAATTCGTATACACTTAAATGTTATTTTAATATATTTATCTTATTTAATTTAATTAATAACATTAATTTTAAGAGTTTATTTTGCATTCATTTTAACATTTTAGGTCACATTATTTAAAGATAGTCGTAAATTTCTGATGATTTTTCAATGTTTAATATTTTGTATTTTTTTTAATACTGTTAAATATATATTTATATCCATAAACTGTATAATAATTTAATGCTGTCTAATAAATTTTCCATTTAACAAGCTAAAAATATAATATCCTAACCTAACTGTAACTAAGTGTATTTATTCTAGATTATCTAAAAAAAATGTACCGTGTATCTTTAGTTTTGTCATAACTTATATAACTAATATTAATGAATAAATAAAATCACTTTTCAAATTACCGTATATCTATAAAAATATGGGAGTTACGGATTTATGACTCCACATAGACCGACAGTGTGAACAGCCAGCGGTTTTTTTTTTTCTTTAGGGCATTTCACTGCTGACCTCTGAGGTCATGACTATTTAACCGGTCAATCCTGTGGTTGCCTTAAGCTACTAAACTTAAAGCCTCTACAAACTAAGCTAAAAAGCTAGGTGAACGCTCGCTAAGGGCACCCCCTACGAGCGTCGGCTTAAGGCGTCACCAGAGGGAGGACATCAAAGATGGGACGGGCTGGAGTCAGCGGTCAACTATTAATATAATAAAAGTATCTCTTACTTGCACGGGACCTATAATCTCATTGCACGTTTCTTGAGCGAGAAAATCGTTGATAGCTATTCGCTTCCTCGTCGGTGGTGGGACAGATGCTTAATAATATTTAGTAATAACTCACTATAGCTCACATAATGGAGGTTTCCCAATATAAAATATAAACCAAACTATCAGCCACGAAAACCAGCATGTACTTACTATGCTTCCATTAATTTTAACCAACATGAAAATAATTGCCACACCGCAACACATTGGAGTACTTCACAAAATGTAATCAATAAATTGTGAAGCACAGAGCTAGTAATTATCATCATTAATTAATAGATCTGGCTTTCTGTCCATTAGCGATAATGAGGTGCTTGTGGCTACCCATCCATTTTATATCGAGACCGTGGTGCCTCGGAAAGCATGTTGAGCCATAGGTCCTGGCTTACATCCTTGACAGTCGTTACCGGTAGTCAGATGCCTGAAAGTCTAACAATCGTCTTAACAGGGGTATCATCAAGGGCGTAGCCGAGGGGGGGCAAAGGGGACTGCTGCCCCAAGAGATGTTTTTTTTTATGTAAATATAAGGCATTTTAATGTAAAGAAACTACAAACTTATCTATAAAGTCAATTTTGTTTATTTGGACGATTTTTATTTGTTTTTTTAAAGTTCCATATCTCCTAAACGGAGTCTAATCCGGGGTCCGGAGACGTAATATTCATATCTATGTTCTGGTTGTAGGCCCAGTCATAATCGGTTCGCTGCTGCGTCTGCGAATCGCATCGCTTATGCGTCGGGTGCGCGACAGCCCCAACAGCCTCGTGGCTACTGTAGCCGGTAGGGTGGATGCAAAATAAATTGTCACTGGATGGCGGCACACAGAACGTCATTCAGATAAATTTCTTTCATAATAAGTTTAAACGTGTTTTTGTTAGCAAGTACTAAGTTATTTTACAAGTATTACCTATTTTATGGATCTCTGGTCTTAAAATAAAGATTTATATTATAATTCCTATAATATTTCAGGTCTGCAGTTCTGAATAGTTTTGGGAAAAATGACGTTTCCAATTGATACATTGAATATGGAAATTATTTTTTTTGTCAGTTCCTATCGGAACTACCGAGTTGAAGCTGATTTGTCAAAAATCAAATGTCCACAAGCGTCGATTTTGCACTGTGCGCAAAATCGACGCCCCATTGTGCGCTGTAGAGGTAATAAAACTCGCACTACAAGTGTAAAGCTTCAAGTACTTTTGACTTTTGACTGTACCTGCAAATCATACTTTTCCCATCCTCCATAGGTATATCAACTTGCCCACCCCTGGGCCATCGACTGGCGACGCCCTTGGATGTTACCCAGTAACTGATTTGGGATCTACATTGCTACTTCAGTACACGTAGCCTAACAACCATAGAAACGCTCTTTCTACGGGTTTTGTCGACGGAAGAATAGACAAAATGACAGATAAACAATCACAATCTGTCATGGTGTCTATTCTTCCGTCGACAACGATGTATAAGCTGGGGGATTACATCGCTGAATAAAATGCTTGGCTCAGCGCTGGTCTAGTTCCACAAGGGCGCATAAACTAATTGATTAGCATTCGAAAGTATTATTGCAGCTGCTGAAGATTGTAAAAACTATCTTAGCTTTGTATAAATTCAATCTCTTTGTATTGTATAATTGCATATTATATCAGATGTCTGAGCACTGTGACCATGTACATTCCATAATGGATGCTACCATTTATTGGGTACATCTTTCATTGAGTTGAATGTGCCCTGGCGGCTGAAAGTATGTCATGCTCACTCAAATGTCTCGCTGATGGTGGCGTGTGTTTAAGATCATTAAATTGCCTTCAAAATGGTTGAGCTAAATGGTGATGATCCATGCGTCATGTTCATGAACGGGTGCCGTCATAAGGACTGGTCATCTCTTAGCTGCCACGGTTTAGAGTGTCCGTGGAGTTTCTTGCCCGTTCTTCTCCATAGGTACCTACTACGCTTTGGAATGGGCATTTTGCTTCATCTTTCTGACTGACTGACCCCTTGACAATTCAAAAGTACCTACCTGTAATTGGTTTATTTGCAATAAATGCTTTGAGTTTGAGTTTCTTTTTTTTTTTTTACAAAACCTGTTTTTAGTGATTATGAAAGCATGCAGATTGGAATCTCCACCTACGCAGGGTTTTCTTGAGTCTTATAATAAGGATTGTGGATGATAAAACCATAAAAAAACAGCGTATAAAACAAAATGACGACTCTGAATACCATCTCTAAACATAAAGACCGAGCTAATAATCCACCATAATAATATATCTTCTATAAAAAATATAGCATAAACTCTTTAAAGGTTGCGAGTTAGAGGTTTAATAAAAAATTTGATCAGTTTAAACAAAGCAATTCATATTCATGAATGACAATAATTCTCTTGGAGGCCGAATAAATTAGATACCGGAGTTTGTTACAAGGATCTTGGAAGGAGGGTTGGTCGGTGATGGCAATGGCAATGCGGCATTTGTGGTCGGGATTTCTTGACTGGTCTTTGAGGAGAGGACTTCTAGACTAACCTGATGTAGCTGCATAAGTATGGCATAATCACCCTCTAATGTTCGTGCTGCTGGAACTTAGGCCCTTCCTGTAAGAAGAAAAAAAAAACAACGAATAACAGTCGGTGCTAAGAAACGAAAATACAAAGCCAAAGATACCATCTTTACAAATTAAAATTATTTTTTACAGTGTACCTAGTTCTTCTTTTTGGAATTCGATTGTTTTTTTTTTTGCATGCTGTTGGGTAACCAACTAAAAATAGGCTGAAGTTGTACCACACGCTGGGCAAAAATGCACTAGAAGACGGTACCGGTTCTCTTGTCACAAATGCCTCTAAGCTAGACTAAAAACCACCAAATTTTAGTATATTCCTGTCAAATGACGATTTTCCATTCTGAACTATACTAAAGTGATACAATTTAACTATATTTTTTTTAAGTTGGCAGCACTACGATGGCACTGAGTTATTAATTTAGTGAAAATGGAAATTTAGCTATTTTGAATTTGACATTTTCACCTAAAATTTTAGTTGTCTAACTAAATCTGACTATATTTAATTGCGATTAAAAAGGTGTGGAATAAAATTAGTTGTCATGAACTAAAATTCACACCGATACCTCGACTTCAGGTGCAAAAACAGTGCTGTGTCTTTTCTCCTTTCTTTTACTTACCTATATTTCGAAAATCGTGTACATGTCCTATCACAAAAATAATGAAAATTTCGACCTCCTTTATAAAACGCATTAACCCCTAAAACTCAACATGGTAATAATAATTCATATTTCCCATACAAAAAGTGAAAAATTCCATATAAAACACGTCGAGGCTGCAACCCCTGCGTGCCTCCGGCTCTAAAATAATTCACTGGGTAGTTTAGTTCAGTGTACAAGAGAGTCGGCACCACTTTTTTTTATTGGGTAGGAAATGATCAAAGAACTTAGGTATTTGATAATTATCATTATAAGATAAAGGAGGTCGAAATTTTCATTATTTTTGTGACAGGACATGTACACGATTACAAGAGAATCGGCACCAATGCCGATTCTCTTGTACACTGAACTAAACTACCCCGCTCTGGGCGGAGCGGGAGGGCGTGTCAGACTCTTACTGACTAAAACCCACCCGTGTTCCTTCGGTTGCCCTGTTGCCGGGGGCCGTGATCTCCCTTTCTGATAACTCCAAACTTACTAGATCTACTCTTTATTGTGAGTCCTGCTACTCTTTTGAGGTCAGACCCTGGCTTGCAATAATTGCCCTAGTAATACCAACATCAAAACAAGCTATCTTAGTAGAAACTTGTTTCTGCTATATATCTTCCCCAAATGGAAGTTAATGGTTGTGGTAGGTCGAATCTAACTTATTTGAGCAATGTCTGTACTTCTTTTCCTGTTCCACAGTTAGGATGCATTATTCGAATTTCGAAGGTACTCCTTTATTCGCGCCAATAATAATGGCTGGTCCACATTTCGACACTCCAAGGGTTGTCGAAGAAAAAAGTTTCATGCCGCGAATTAACTTGCTTCTCACGTACCTATTAGGGATGGGGGACAAATAAGACGTTTATTTAAACAAGGGTGCAGTGTAGGGCGCAATATAAACAGCGAGACACCCCAATTTAGGTAAGTAAGGAATAGAATTACGTTCAGGTATTTGTCGAGTTGTTTTTGTGGGAAGCGAGTAATGATCTACCATCATTACTCTCTTCCCACAAAAACAACTCGATTAAACCCTATTAATATAGTGACCTTATTGGTGAAGTTCTACAGAAAGGTCAGGTGCGTAGTACCTACTCGCAACTGGCGGCGTGCGTTTATGACTAATATAATTGAACTTATTTTCGTAAACGATTATGATTAATTTGTTTCATTTTGACAGTTCAACAACATTCATTGCGTTGTTTACGTTGTTGAGCAGATTTTTTGTTCCAACTTATGAAGCAATCGATTAGCAATCTGATTGAGGAGTATGCAAGGATCGTAGCAGGTGGCGTTCTGTAAGTTCTACCTATTTCTATGGGAAGATGGCGTAAGTTGATGTATGTGTTGTATTAGCTTAAAGTTTTGCAGAAATGCATAAAATCAGACTGATGTTATAAGAACATTTCTGTACAAGCACAGATAATGAAGGTTGGTTGAAATGAACTTTGGGTTTTTCCGTCGGCGATTTTTCCTTATCAATAAGTCTGGAGCCGGGCTAGTGGATAAAAAAACGCGCACGAAGGGTTTCGTACCATTATCTATAAAAACGAGCAAAAAAAATCACGTTTGTTGTATGGGAGCCCCCTTAAATATTTATTTTATTCTGTTTTTAGTATTTGTTGTTATAGCGACAACAGAAATACATCATCTGTGAAAATTTCAACCGTCTAACTATCACGGTTCATGAGATACAGCCTGGTGACAGCCGGACAGACAGACGGACGTACAGCGGAGTCTTAGTAATAGGGTCCCGTTTTACCCTTTGGGTACGGAACCCTAAAAATGGTTAGACAAAATCAAACAGGTTGCTAATTTAATTGTAACATGTATAATTTTGTGTTATATGACATTGATTTTACATTCTGTGATTACTTCCTCACACACTGACTTATTATTATTTTTTTTAATTTGTAAAATCTTCTACTTTTACAATGTTTGTAAATATGTGAGCACCGTGTATCTAGCACATAGTTAAATATTATCTGTGGTTGCTTCATTTTTAATTTATTTTTACTTATTGTGGTATAGTAATTTATTCTAGGTGCATCGTCTTCACATATAATTATTTAACTAATGTACGTACTTACCTTAACTATTGTAAAACATTTTTAAAGAGTAAAGGTGGAGTTTCTTGCCAATTCTTCTCCATACGAAAACTACCTTTTGGAAGGGGCGATTGAAGGGGGAATTATATTATTTTGTAAATTTTGACGTTCAAAAGTGCCATACATGGGCCTATTTGAAATAAATTATTTGACTTTGACTTTGGCTGTGTAAGTTCCGGACAGACGGACATGAAGAAACTATAATGGTTCCGTTTGTGTCATTTCACTAAAGAACTCGAAAAATTAAGACGTTCTGCTCGTACACTTATCAATTTTAGGTCATAGGTATTTACATGAACTATATTAACTCTAGGTAAGTATTATTTATAAAATATATATTACAGCTGAAGACTCTACAGTCTTCTGCTACCAGATAGGATCTCTTCTCCGTTATGGAGATCCTTTATTAAGAGGGTTATTTGCATTTAATTTAATTGAATTAAATTGAATTGTATTTAGTATTTTAATTTTTAATTTTTGTGAAATGTATGGATTTATAGAATAGAATATTTTTATTTCAGACGGAGTCCATAGGGTTAGTAACAATTTTACTTAACATCTAGTGTTAGTAGGTACAACACAGATTATTAAAAAAAATTGATTCAGCGTGGAGCTGCATCCACCTCCGCAACATCGGGGAATCCCACCGATCTGCGAACACACTGAGAATACTGTTGATGGTTTGTACTGTTGAGTAGTATATAATTGGGGCATCTGGATCAAAGGAGATCCAGATACCCCAATTTTCACTATTCAAATAGATAAAAAATATCTATTCAAATAGAAGAAATCTTGTTTGTTGAATTGATGGTCTGTTAGAATATACTGTTTAATTCATTGGAACATATCTATTAAAATAGATGAAATTTTATTTACTGAATAGATTGTCTAATCAAATAGATAATTGAAATGACATTAACATTTTTATTCAAATAGGTTAATCTTTATTTATTGTAGAGTTCAACTAGATGAAATAATGTTTGTTGAATTGATGGTCTATTAGAATTGAGAATACCTATACTATTTAATTCATTGGAACATATCTATTCAAATAGATTTTGAACTACATTACTTTCTATGGTACAACACTGGTTGATTATTCTTAGAGGTGTCACAAGTCTTTTAATAAATAAAACTAAAATAATGTTAATTTAACATATTTATCTGTATTCAGAAACAATTAATGGAATAAAAAACGAATAAGATAAAAGCATTTTCATCTTCAGCCAGAATCTGGTAGCTTAAATACTACTTTGGAACCATTTTATACTTTTGTTTCTTTAATAAATTGATGTTTGAGTTTATCAACATAATCTGTCCCTTTTACAGCATTTAAATAAAAGCAATCAGGGAAAAGTATAGCATGCTGCATCCAAGGATCATCGTAATACTCCCAATCTTTGATATCACCTCCACACGAAAAGCACATAACTTTATCGTTTAAACCACTTCCACAGTAAAAAAAACCTGCATCAGCCATTTTCATCACCAATCTTCGTTTTGAATCTACTGTAGCCCAATAATGTCTGAATGAACATAATCGAATTTGATATTCATTATATGTTTCATATCGTGGGCTAAAATAATTTTGAATCATTTTTAGAAGGTCTTGATACGGGGATGTGCATAGGCATAATGAGGTCTTTTAACTGGCGTTGTTAATTTATAACGATGTGGTACTTGGAGTCATATGGACAGGACTAACATTATTTTTTCGGTATATTTAAAATTATAGCATGGTTTATTGTGGTTCTATGTATTTATTTAGTAATAAAATAAAACAAGAAATAATCAATCAAAAAAATTTATTTTCATCTGTACACCATTTTCTCAAACACATTACAGTTTTTAAAGCACAGACATTCGAATGATATACACAACTAAATATATTACTAGACATTCTATAGTCATCAAATAATTTTTGTAAACGAGGACAGTTCTTATCTTCTAAATTATATATTTTATCATGTTTTACAAAGTTTTTTAACCACGAAATTTTTTCGCATCCTTTAACATAAATGCTTTTATCTTCCAGATAAGGTACAATATATCGATGAAAGTTTAAGTATGGCATAAAACCCTCTTTCCAGAAAATTTTTCTGTTTCTCTCTATCCAACTTACTTGCAATCTTTCTTTGTTTGTAAGATTGTTAAATGGGAATGGTGGTTTGATTAATAATACCATAATTTGATTTCCACATGCTATTGCTATTTCTTTCACGATGAACTCGTTACTTTCCGTCTTAAACCCTTGCACATCGACTATAGCGTTCATAATAGTTTCTTTACAATACCACTTAAGGGTTTATATTCAAATTGACGATCGTTGATGATTAGACAATAGGCAGATGTATTTTCTGGTATATCTTCAGAACTTTCTATTTCTAGTCTCACATCTACAGCCCCAGTTTTTAAGGCTTCGTTCTGTCTTGAGCAATCAATTACAAATAAAGGCGCCTTTTCTTTAAATTCGTCCAAACCAAGCATTGGTTCAGACCGGGTGTTATAGTAAGACTGACGAAATTTGGTGAACATTTCATATAATATATAATACTTATCTTCTGAAAATTTCGCATTCACTGATTCGTATGGATAATATTGAGAATTTAAAAAAATAGTAACATTAGTCAATTTACAATGGTCAAATATTGAGCAGTCTTTACTTTTCATATTTTTTCTATTTGTCTGCAAACCAAAGATCACATACCTTGGTTTTTCGAGTTGTGAAGCAGTTTTAACAACCCAAGAATGTTTTGTAGTTCTAGGTAATAAAGGGTATTCGTACATGTCCCAATTTCTGAAAGCTATTTGAATACGACGATCCTTTTCTAAATGTTTAAGTAAAGTTAATCTTTCCCGATCTGAAACTTTTATATGAGGCATACGCCATTGCAGTCTCTCTATACTTACTTCAATGGAGTCATTATTATCAAGTAAAACACTATTAAGATTCGAACCGCTTCTTTTAAGTATAAGTTCATGTTTACAGTTAATGATAATTTTATTATAATCTTCCGCAAATCCTAAAACTTTATTCAAAGGTATAAGTGCACTAAAAATACCATCATTATCTTTCATCCCATTCAAATTCCAACCCCAAATAGCAGCAGCCTTACTTTCCCCCTGGCTCATTGACACATATGATTTTAGAGTTGTAGAAATACCTGCATTTTTTATTCGGTCTATCTCTACACCGTTAATTTCATATCGAATGTCTTGGAATAGAAATGATATATGATTGTTGGTAAAATTAACAACCTTTCGTGTTAGTTTTCCTGCTCCATCTTTCGAAACCGTAGTGGCTCGGCCTTCAACGTAAATGTAGCTAGCTGAAGGTAATACGTACAAATCTTGCTGATTTATGGGTATACGTATTTCATCATTTTCATTAAAATTGTTGCTATATGGATTATATGTATGAATTTCATAATTCACTATAGAGTTGTCGAATTGTGGTAAATCATTCACTTGAAGAATACTCATAATTTAAATCCTAAAGCTCGAAGAAATAGTTTATTATCTTTAGTTATTTTTTTTAGAGTTCGTATAATATGTCTTCGTCTTTTGAAGGTACGAGAACGAGTAAAACTATTATCTTTGGCAGTTGATTTTATATTGTAAACAATCATTTTTTTATTTTCTTTAATCTAATTAACATTCACCTCTTGTGACAGATAAAGTCAAAGTGTTGTCTTATGTAGACGACTCATAACATTTAAACCTTTTTAAGTGATGATTTGATAAAACCTCGCTTTTTCCAAAACTCCTTAAGAAACTTAATACATAAATGTCCGCAATTGAATAAATTATTATTTTGCAAATTATTGTAATTATAATTAATATTGTTAGAACCTACATAACGAATAAATTCTATTGGAGGTTTCAAGTTGCCGTAGCTGTCAAAGTACTCAACATATTCATTTAAAATTACATAGGCTACCCAATGTGTACCAGAATTTTTAGAATTATCTAAATTTATGATTCCGCACTCTTTTGAAAATGGAGACTTCGGTAAGGTATCTCTCATAAACACTCCACGAAAATATGGAACGGTTTTGGTAAAATATATGATATCTATATTAGTAAGAGCGCGATTAGGTAGCCTATGATTTAGTTTTTTTTTTCTTTAAATTTGTATATAGCCCAAGCCCGTCCTTGTAACGGTTTAGCCGCAGTCCGTTTCCAATACATACACCTTCCACATTGTTACTATGTCTTTTCATTTCTTCTAAACGCTTTTTTGCAACTCTATATTCATTTATGGTTTTGACGATTCCAGCAATTCCGCTTGCAATACTGCCAGCAGCAGACAAACCAGCAAATATTGGTATTAAAGGTAGAACCCCTCCAGACTTAGGAATTGGTATAATACGTGGAATCCTGGCAGATGAATCACGATTTAATTCTCTAGCAGCAGCGTAGGCCAATTCAATTAGTTTTTTCCTACACTTCGGTTTAACTTTTTTAATACATTTTTTCGTATTGGTTACTAAATTTTTAAAGTTTGTTTTGAACCCAGCTCCAGTATTCACTTTTGTTAACATTATATTATTAACTAAATTGGCAGCAAGTTTTTCTCCAGTGCTTGCATCGGAAGACAAAGCACGCTTTTTTGCCATTTTTAATAAAATTATATCTGCTTTGTGGCGATCTTTCAAAGTTTTTGAATTGTTATATGCAATATCGTGATGTTTACAATATTCATCTAACTTGTTTACACCTTTATCACCTCGAGCTAATCTTTCACGTAATTTAGTTCCTGGGCCACAATAATTATATCCTGGCAAATGGAGCTCAAACGGTAAATTATTAATTAAATTATTTATAAGTCCTTTCCCTTTCATGTATAGAAACAGAATGAGATCACTATCATAGACCGTGATGTTATATTGAAAAACCGCTCATGAAACATTGCTTTCGTCAATCCAACTATTTTCGCAGGATGATAACCCCAACCATTTCACGAAAACTTTTCTACCTTTTCGTTTTAAAACTTTTTCAACAAGGTATATATCAGGATGTTTGGTTTTTTGTAATTCTTGATCGTAAAAGGCTCCTAAAATAGGTTGTTGTTTAACATCTTGTAATAAATATGTAACAGGGTTTGTGTTTTGAACGTTACTGATCTTGAATATCTCTGTTGACCAATTAGGAGTGTAACCTTTTTCAAAACAACCTTTATATTTACTTATTCGAACAAAATCGCCTGTCTTAAACTTAGCACATTTTGTTTTCGTTCGATTTTGATTGAAATATCTCTGTAGTACTTTAGTTTTATTGCTATGATTAACTTGAGCTGGTGGTAAACCAATTGTTCTATGTATTGCATTATTATATCCAGTAATGGTTTTTGCAAGTGTCCCGTCAGTCCATTTATAATTCCCCTTGAAACTAAATTCCTTGAAAAGCTTACTCTTAATCGTCCTTATTAATCGTTCTACAATTGAAGCTTTTTTGGTCGAATAAGTGCAGTAGTGGTTGATAGAATGGTTTATTAATATTTTTTGAAAACTTTTATTGTAAAACTCTTTTCCAAGATCTGTTTGCAAGTTTCTAGGGATGCGTTTTTCTCTACTCAATAATGTAATAAAAGCTTCAGATACAGCTTCTTTGGTTTTTTGTTTAAGTGGAATAGCCCAAGCGTACTTAGAGAATCCATCAATGATAACTAAAATATATTTGTTGTTGTTGTTGAATTTGGAGAAACTTTGCATATCCATTAAATCAGCTTGCCAGAGATCATCAATATCTTTTAATATTACATGCCTTCGAGGAAAATTTTTTCTTGCACTTCTATGAATTTCGTTTATAATGTCTCTTTTCACTTTGCTCATTCTTTCAACTATCACTTCTGAATTACAAAATTATACTGATAGTCAATTTAAACGCTGAGTCTTTTTATTCTTTTATAACACCCGCTTCTTTTAACTCTTCAATAATTGATAAGATTTCATTGTCAAGATTAGTATTACCTGCAGTTTTAGATGCGATCAAAAGTTTAAGCCTGTCCACTAATTCATTAGGATCATCCCAATAAATAAGCTCGGTATTTTTTTTATATTTTTTAAGATACGGTAGACCAGCACCTCGTTTTTGTTTAGATTTAACTTCTGTAGGTTCTTGTAAGCGTTTACTAGACTCGGGAAATAACGGTTTGACCACTTGAGAATATTTTAGACCTTTATCACCTTTAACTTGACCTGCAGGGTCAAAGTCTCTTTTATGAGCATTAGTTGTGATAAGTATTTCTTTGTAAACTAATTTATCTTTTAAATTGACCAAACTTAAATCAGGCTTCTTGCGAAGCAATAATTCTTTAAGACCAGGTGTTATTTTATACTGTTTATTAGCTACGCGAATTAAGTACACTTTATCAGAGTTCTCGCGAGTGGTAGAGAAATTAACTATTGTATTTCCAATCATGTGCTTATCGTTCTCACTACGTACGCCAAATGGTATGTTCATATCATCGTATATTTCAAAGATATCTTCTTTTTTCAGCGATACATTAACGTTTTCTGATTCAGATGAGTTATATTCTTCGTCTTCTGAATAAAACTTTTCTGATTCTGGTGATTCATGTTTGTACATATCATGTGATTTGTCACGCAAAAATATTTTTGAACCTAAGATATCAGTGTTTTTAGGTTGGTCGTCATAAGTGTCTTCATTTTTTATTATTGAAATTTGCTTGTTAGCTGCTATAGCATTAAGAGGGTCAGCAAGAGGTTTAAAAAAATACTTCAGATGAGTGTCGGTACTAAATTCATAATCTTTCATTTGTTTCACCTTTTTCCTAATAGCATCCGCAGAGTTTATTAATTGATTTGTTATGTTATGGTCCATTATACGACTTGTACGCAGAAGTATTAATGTTCAAATGATTTTTTTTGTTTTTCATTTCATGTTATATAACCATTAATCAAAATAAATAAAGTTGTCAAATGACTGTCTATATCTACCTTTATTTAATTCACAATCCTTATTTATAGTTAAAAAATCATAAGGATGGATCCAGATTTTAGAACACATATCTTTGAACTTAGACCAGTCAATATCAGAATTAACATGTTCATCGTATATATGTTTCATGTTAACTTCATCTTGCTTGAAAATGATCAAAAAGTTAACATTATCACGTAATAACTGCTTTGGTATTTTAGAATACGTTTGAGATAAATAAAAGCAGTCTATACCTCTATGTCTACCCAGTGTAAAATAATTTCTTATGTTTATTTGTTTTTCACAAACTACATCATCGAATATGATAACAGAGTTCAACAATGCGTCGTTAGGATGAATAACATCATCATCAAAATTAAAAACAAAAAGTTTTACGTCTGGAACTCTTTGCAAAACTTGTTTTAGGAAGCTGTATTTTGGCTGAAAGCTGGTCTTAGAATAAAGATAAACATTGTTAAACTTTAATCCGTTTTCATGAATTAGTAAACTAATCATGACATTCGTTTTACCACAATTCGAGGGACCACATATTATGCATCGAATATTATTTGGGAGAAGTACGCTGTGTTTCACGCGTAGCGAAGTTTCCTTTACATCTATATTTTTAACATGCAATGATACTTGTTGCTTGACCCACTTCATGTCTGTATCTGTTATGAAAACTATTCAGGCTCTAGTATTTATAATTCTTATCATAGTTATTGATCGAACTATTGATTGACTTGAAGATTACTTAGACTATTTTTTAATACTTTAACTAAATGCGTAGTTAGCATATGGGTAAATCAAATAAATAAAAAAAATGCGTTTAACTAGTTTATTAAATAAAATTATATCTATTCATACACACTTATTAATAGACAGATAGACACAATTTCAATGTAATCGTATATTTAATTTTAAGAAAAGGTAATATAAACAGGAGAATACACAGCTGTATTATACATCTAAATACATTATAACTAAATAATACATTTTAAGAAATTGTATCAGAATGGCCCCATGGTAAGGTTTCGATTTGATTTGAAAGTATTTGTCTTTTATCGTCACTTCTATTTAATGCAATTTTATTCACTTGTTGTGAATAGAGAACGTGTTTAATCGATTTAATTACATTCATTTTACGTTTGATAATTTTGTTATTGTGTAGAGCAGCATTATAATCAGAAAGCTTTAATTGATTTGTTACAGGTTTCGTTATACCTTTTGCCTTCTTTAATGTTGTCTTTACACTTTTCAAACAGTAAAGTTTAGCCCTTAAGCCTATGAATTCATAAATTACCGAGCCTCCAAGTTCATCTTTAAACAAACCCGGAACTTTTTCATTAATTTTAGGTATTCCATATGGATTATCCTCAGCAAAATTACTGGTATCAAATACCGATATATTATCAATCATATCCTTGTAAAAATTATCCGTTTCTACTAAGTAAAGTAGACTATCCGTGTCAGTGTAACATAGTTTAGCTTTCAAGCCATATTTGTTTTTGATAAAATCGTAGTGGAATTGATATAAGTGTTGTTTGGCATACTCCAATACAGTAAAACCAATGTAAATCGGTCTATCCAATATTAATTTTTCAGGGCTTAACTGAACAGCCACAAAGTTTTCTGAAAAGATTGATATACTTTTCAGGTTGGGTTGTAAAATAAGTTTTTCGGCACCAATATATTTATTTGTTTTATTATCAGAATCTTCCCACTTTGTTACTAACTTTACATTTACTTGCTTGCGTTTATTTTCTATTGTTTTTCCAAACACAGCATTATTCAAAAGTTTGAAAAAATCTTTTTCAAAGGCTGATGTAGAAGCTTGACGCAGACGAGTATTTAAATCTATGTACTTTTGCAAAAAATGTTCTTGTCTAAATCTGAGAATGCGATGTATTCGGCTTAAAATCAACCCATTTTTCAAGCATTGTTTTAAATGTATGTAGTGAATGATGTAATTATATTTGTCATATAAATTCGCAATTAATTTCGTAGTTTTCCCACCAGGAGGTACAAATCTCTCTGGTGCGAATGGTAAGTCACTATGCGAATTATGCAATATTTCTGGATAAGTTAGATCGACCTCCAGAATATATCCATATTCAGAATCATCAGATATATTCAAAACATCAAAGTTAGCCCTTTCATTTTCTGATAAAAATTGAAATTCTGATACAGGCATTTTTTTTCTCATAGCATATCCGTAAAGATTGTTACAATCAAGATATATTAAAAAAGATGAAGGCTTAGTATCATTGAAATAGGGTAGAAATTTATTATTCGCTTTTGCATGTCGTAGGGAACACTGTGCTAATCCACCACGTATTCCCTTTTCAAGTAGATTATACATTTCCAAGTCATGCATCAGCTCCAATTTAACACCAGTACACAAAAGCATTGCGTCCCAGCTTAAACTTGGTGCGGACACATAGTATGCTGGATCAAGATTGTAATAATCTAAACTTGTGTTTCTAAAATGCTCAAATATGTCACATAATAATAATACATCGTTTTTTAAATAAAGATCAGTATATTCACCAACAGAATTGATACTAAAAGAATACCAAACTTTTTGTGCATGTGTATATTCATCTTCAGAAATAGGCTCCAGCTTCATTGTGTTATAAAAACACTCTCTAGGGGGCAAACATTTTTCATCATACTTAGACCATGCATCAATATATTCGTATGGATAAATACCCTTTTGTCTCAATAAGCATAAATCGGCTTTATGGCCAAATTCTCTTGAAAGATTTATGAAATGTTCTACATGTAAATTCTTAGATAGTTCATCTAAACTCGAACTTAAAAATTGATAAGAATCTATAAACTTTATTTGAACAGGACTAGACTTGTTCTTAGAAGCGAGGCTTTTCATAATACAGATGTATTTTTCTTTTGATTTAGGAATTATTTTAATAGGACCATCGTACTTAACCAGTTCTTTAATAAATAAATGAGAATCATATCCCGATAAATTATGGAAAACAACAGGTATAAACGAACATATTGTAAACGTTAAATTGCAACGAGAATGTGCTGGTCCTCTGTATTCAGATGTAACATGATTGTGATCTCGAACTTTGTCACCCAATAACAAATGTTTACAAATATGACATCGAGTAGCCTCTTCGTACTCTATTTGTTGTTTGACAGACAAAGCTTTCATGGGTCTATTTTTAGACAGTATGGAATTTATGTAACTGACATCTTCAATTAAACGTTTTATAAACACTTCTACACAATCTAAACCTCTATATGTAACATATTTATTCAAATCTGGATCGTATGAACAACATACGTAATAAGCGAAACAGGATGGTTCATGCACCTTTAAGTTCTGAGTATTTTTAGATCTATTTTCAGGACAGTTTAGTAATATACTTTCAAAATCAGCATAAATGATAAAAGGTATTCTTTGTTGTCTGTCATAATTTTTAAATTGTATAATACTATTTTTTTCCGGTAATATGGTTAACACTTTAGAACAATCGTGTGAACTATATTTTGAATCACTAGAAAAAAATTGCAAACAAGCATCGCAAAGTAAAAAATTACCTTTGTGATGAGTAACTTGACGACGGATAAGTTTCCCTAGGTCTTTAATTAAACAGTAATGTCCTGAACCATTCCGCTCAAAGTACAACAAATTTACATGTTTGTTTTTCTTTGAGCTTGTCATGTATAGGGGTCCAGTCACACGACACTTCTTATCTAAACCATATATATTAACACTGATATTAGGATTATTTTTACCAAACAATTTTATATCAACCAAGGTTGGTGGAAATGTCATTCCTTCAATATTTAAAACATCTTTAAAGTTAGGATATGATTTTGTTCTACAAACATTATCCTTTGATGGGAATAGAGAAGCAATAATACTCCATAAAAAACAATGGTTGTCATTGTTCTGTATGTTTAAACAACTTTTCGTATTCCTTATGACCGGAGGAAGCTCGATAAACGTGCCACCTCTCATTGGACAATATTTATTTATATTAATTTCTAAGTGACTTATAGAGATAAATGACCAACCAGAATCACGTTGGTTAAATTCAGACATTTTTCTCTGAAAAGTCTCTTTAGCATTCATGTATAATTCATTTAAATCAGTATTTAGGTAAACATTAGCATACTTTGTATTAAATGATTTTAGCTGCTGCTCACCTGTTTTTGGTAATAAGAAGTAAGCAAACAGTTCGAAATTAGCTTTGATACAATTATGTTTCATTAACAATATTTTAATTAATTTCAGAATATCGCTTTGATTCCCAATCAGAAAAGCCTCCGGAGTTATGTACTCGGCATCTGGTGCTGGATTTAAGCGATACGTGTTTATTCTGTTTCGAAAAGCAGTTGCAATTATTTCAACGTTATTCAATTCAGTTTTAAGTAAACAGTTTGATTTATGCATATTAGTTCTAGCATGATATTTATATTTCTGTTTTGGTAATTCGATTTTACATTTATCACATTCTATTAAAATATCTTTTTGAATTGTGTTGGTAGTTGGTGCAACTGGAAAGAAAACAAAATTGATTATATAAGTAAAATGATTCTTTAATAATGTGTATTAAAATAACAACTTGATTAAATGATTAGCTTAACTAATATCTACTAGGATTATAAATGTAGATAGACTAGGTACTAGATACGACACATCGTGAGCTATATGATAGTGTGCCTAAATATTTATGAGTTCTTAGATTCTATACCTAAAAATAAGAACTCATAAAGGTCTGAGGGCTAGATTTAAATTCTTTGCGCGTTGCGCATATAAATTTAGTCAGATGACCCCAAGCCTCGGTCCCCTCATCCGTCCGGTTTTTGACAGCTACAACGGCCTGACGCCATCGGTTCATCGGCGCGACGTTTTCAATTTCATCGCACCGATAAACCTTCAGTTCGATGTAATGTGTACCCGTTTTGGTGGGCAAGGTTTGACGAGCGTGACCTGTTGCCAGCCTTCGAGTTATCGATGAATGAAGAACAGTACTGGGTTTTTTACCGGTGGTTGCCTGCGTGTCCCCGTCTTCGTCATCGCTGTCGGTGCCGAATAAATCTGTTGCGATGAGATGAGGCTTGCTGATTGGATTAATTTTCATCTTCTTTGAAGATGAAGATGATGACGTAGACGGAGTGGTTTTCGGTGGTTGATGTTGTGATCTCGAATCCGAACTTGACGGCTTCGACCGTTTTTTCTTTTTTTCGCTAATCGCCACATCTTGCACGGAGCTCTTATCGTCATCCGACAGAAAGAGGTCGTCAGCAAATCTGGACCTGGAATAATATAAATAACTATGATTAAGAACTATTTGTGAGCAAATACATATCAGAGACCTGTCCAATTTATTTATATACACCAAATATCTAATAGACATTAAGTAGTATGATAAAAACTGTTGACGGCCTAAGGAATCGAACCCAGGGTCTAACACTCAGTAGTTGCACTTGCTAAGTAATTATTTTATTCATAATTTTCATTCTAATCATAATAACTGTGATAAGAAACTATCTGCGAGCAAATACATATCAGGGAACAGGTACAAATAACCGAACAGGAACAGGTAAAAATAGACACCAAATATCTAATAGACATTAAATAGACATTATTGAATAGAACATAACATCACGCCTTATTTCTCCAAAGGGTTTGGCAGAATTAAGTCACATGTAATAGGGGGCGAGCCTATTGCCATCAACCGAGCACAAATCCAGACTCTGGGCCGCTACTGAGAAACAGATAGAAAAACCCAATAACGCTTTTCCTGTCCCGGGAATCGAACCCAGGGCCTCATGCTCAGCAGTAGCGCTTGTGACCACTAGACCAACGAGGTAGACTTATTGAATAGATAATTCAATATTGTATACTTAATTAGGTACTTACATTATAAATCGTTGAAATTTCACTTTTCACTTTAGATATGGTAGATATTAATTAGAAGGTGTGAGGTCACCACCTTCAGGAGAGCTAATGTTGATCCAGCTTCCAGCCCAACGACTTAAATACTTTTAATTATAATACGTCACAATCCCAAATATGGAGAGAGCACACGATTTTAAAACTGTTTATTCAGCTAAACTTCCTAACAACAGATGCAATTGCACATACTATGGAAATATCGTGGGTTTGCTTGTTAAATTTAATTATTTAATAACAAAGAAACAGACTTCATACTTTAAGTATTTTTTAACTGTAAAAGTTTTACCCCCCTCCCTCAAATTCGATTAGGTTTCTCTCAGACGTTGACGTTTATAAAATGTAAAAAAAAACAATGAACATACAGACATTGTTATTTATTAAAGGTATATACAGTATCTATTTACGTTAGATGTAAACTGTTCAGAGATGGTGAACCTTTTTATATCTGCTGCTGTTATGAGTTAACGTTAAAATTTTAGGTGGTACGATGTAATTTGTCCTTCTTGGATCATCATTCCGTTTGTGTAAAGGTGTGTCCAAACATTGAACAACAATAGTGCGCGGCTGCCGCGCTATGGTTTGGATAATTACCGCGTAAACATTCGTTGGTTTATTCCTAACTAGAGCGCGGTAGAAATGCATCCTGCAAACGCCGTGTGTTGCTGCCGGTGCCGCACTCTTGCCGCTCAATGTTTGGACATACCTTTAGGCAAACGGAATGATGATGTGCTTAAAATGTTAGCTTTGAGCCAAGGGTTTGGCATCCCTGCTCTTGTTTGATGCTTGGTTTTGAATTTCATCTTACCTTTTATGTCGAGGAATGTCTACATCAATAAAATCCTTCATTTTGAACTCTATTAACCATTAAAAAAAATATATTTCTTCAATATAAATAGCCGAAAATATCACTGAAATTCATTTCAATTTTGAAGGCTGAACGGGAACGCTTAGCGAGATTGTTCCAGTATGTCGGTAAGTACTCTCAATATGTATATAAATTATTTTATATGGGTAGGTATGTAGTTATATCGTTATAATCTTGAAGTAAATTCTTAAGCAATGTATTCGTTATTGTAACTATATTCTAATTCATATCTTCTTTAATAGATGACTCATGACGAGAACCTATTTAAAGTTTTGTTTTCTCTTTTCAGGATACGGAAGAACTATTCAATTTTGTGCCAATGGAGCAGCCGGCCACTATTCTAAAACCAGGACAAAAATCCTTGGGTCTTGTTCAACCTTTCCGCAAGAGAGGAAGACCAGAACCAACAATATATTCATACATAAAGAAACCTGTGACACGGGGTACAAAAATAATTAAAATTGAAATCTACGACGCTGACAATATGCCAAAATCCGAAAATTCTATCTGTAATTGTGAAGCTGAGGTGTGCGCTCAACATGTGGTTAAAACTGTGTTATTTGATGACATATACAGCAGTGCTAAAGAAATCATTAGTAAAATTCAGGATGAAATAGAAAATAAATCATAGAAATCTGTATAGTATTTATCCTACTTACTACCTATATAAATTGTTACTATTTATTTACGTAACAAATAAAAATATGTTTTAATAAGGTACTTTTATAATGTAGTTAACTGTGAATACGATAACAATAAATATAACTTGTTTGTCAAATTAGATGTAACACCTATGTTATAAATAAAAGAATTATGAAATAATAATTCGTTTTATTTTTAATGTCCTGGTAAATAATATTTTGCCTTTAATTCAAAGGAAAAATAACACATTTTGTTAATAATCGTATAAATAACTTCGTCTGACCGGGATAGAATCGAACCCAGAACCTCATATTTGACATTTTCATTTGTGAGTTTGTGTCAGTTTCATCAAATAGTTAAACAGATAAAATAATAACTATAGTAAACAATGCATGCCTGGCGTCATGTAGTCGCAGGTGTCAGGTAGCTTGACAAATATGGTAATGAACGAAATAGTTTGCTTAGCCGATGAAGGTACTAAGTCATTTTGTTTCTGAATACAGATAAATATGTTAAATTAACATTATTTTAGTTTTATTTATTAAAAGACTTGTGACACCTCTAAGAATAATCAACCAGTGTTGTACCATAGAAAGTAATGTAGTTCAAAATCTATTTGACTAGATATGTTTCAATGAATTAAATAGTATAGGTATTCTCACTTCTAATAGAACATCAATTCAATAAACATGATTTCGTCTAGTTGAATGCACAATTAATAAAGATTAACCTATTTGAATAGAAATATTAAAGTTATTTCAACAATCTATTTGATTAGACAATCTATTCAGTAAATAAAATTTCATCTATTTTAATAGATATGTTCCAATGAATTAAACAGTATATTCTAATAGACCATCAATTCAACAAACAAGATTTCTTCTATTTGAATAGATATTTTTTATCTATTTGAATAGTGTAAATTGGGGTATCTGGATCTCCTTTGATCCAGATGCCCCAATTATATACTACTCTGTTGGTTATTTATAATTATCTGAATTAAATTTATTTTATTTATTTAGTTTTATTATTCTATATTAATCTTAATTCCCTTATATTTTATCACTTCTTTTTTTTTATTTTGCTCTTACTCTTTAATCAAAAATGTTGTGTTTATAAGATGTATATAGATGTTAAACAAAGTTATTTGCTACTGTCGCCTACAACAGGAGAGAGCGCTGATGTCTGAAATACAGATATTTAATATCTAGTTCAAACACAGATGTTCAAAATCTGTTCATAGAAACAAGTGTCATAAAGTGTATCACCTATATATATCATGTAATTAAATGGTTGTATATTTTTAAAGAAATAAATTATACTTTATTATACTTACTTAATACTTAATCACTACAACCGAACAATCGTGTAACGATGCATACTTCACAAAGATCCCGATTAAACGTACCAGATTGCCGCCAATATTTTCTTACGGAACATTACCGAAGCTGAAAGATCGTTTATATGAGTAGGTAAGCACCTAAGTACCATCGGAGGCATAGGACCTAAGAGTGAGGAGTTATCAGCGCCTTCCGCATGGTCGACCATGAGGTATCGCTCGCGAGACCCTGTGTCCGATCGCCGACAATTTGTTACATTATTCCGCTTGAATTCCTTTTTACATTTCCACTCTCAGATACATTTGTTAGAGATAACCGAATTGTAAGTGTAACTGCGTGTTTGAGGGGTTAATTTTGCTACCTGAAATAAGTACCTAATATTCTCAGGTTGTGTAACAATACTTATATTCCGTTAAATAGCAACGGATTAACCTAAACTAGGAGTGAGGCGTATTTTCTTTCTTTTCTTTATTTATCGAAACAGTTAAAAAAGAGATTTTTCTAAAATATGGAACCGAGAACATACCTATCAAAACCGAAAAAAGAGTTCCTACCTGTTTCGCCTGTTCCACACGTTCCACAACTGACCAAATTAAAACATTGCCATAACTGGTGTGTGTATCTGTGTAATATAATAAGCTTCTCTAAATAAGTAGCTTATGGATGTTAACTTTGTTTATTGTTAGAAAGAGATATAAACGAAAATGACCTGGAGCATTTTGGAACCGACTTATGTTAATAAAAAGAGCATCTGTTCTTTGTCTATTCGAGTCTGTTGCAATCAAAAAGTCTTTGGTTCCAATGTAACAGGCTGTTATTTTGGAACAGGATTTTGGAACTGTTTTTTCCCTGGAACTGGAACTGGTGGAACAGGTTTCTAATTGTATGTGTTACAGACCACCACTAATCTAAACATAGGAATTCATCATAATCAGCCTATTATGTTCCCACTGCTGGGACACAGACCTCCTCTCGGTGAGAGGAAGTGGGCCGTAATCCACCACGCGGGTATGTGTCACATGTCTTCGAAGTTTTGGTTCTAGGACATATCCGTTTTCGCCACCTTCACCCTATTGAGGTGATGAAAATAATTTACACAAATTAAAGCGCCTGTCATGGTTCGAACGTACGACCTCCAACTCGTAAGTAGCGGTACTCGTGGCCGTTATCACTGGCCCACCACTGCTCCACTCCACTTAGGAATTAGGATGGCATAATATGGTGCTATAGTTTGACCGAGACCGCTGTTCCACGCGTTATGCATGTGCGTGGCGAGATGGGGGGCAGTGTAGGCCGCTCGTTCGTCAACGCTCACGGCGCGCTGAGCATCACGCTCGCCGCTTATTCGTCAACGCTGCCCCCGTCTCACCGCGCATTCCTAAGGGGTTGAACAGCGGTCTCTCTCTTTTATTGAATGAAACCTAATGGAAATCGGCGAGATGTGCAAATGTAGATTCAAATATTATTTTATAGCAATAGATATGCAATCCTATAACACGTTGCTAACTATTTTTTACCGACTTCAAAAAGGGAAGAAGTTCTCAATTCGACTGCACCTAAGTTCTTTTTTTTATGTTTATTACGCGATTACTCCTCCAATTATGAATTGACTTTGAAGACTCTTTTTTTTGTAGGTCATACTTCAGAGGTGGTCCCATATACATTTTATTGACTTTGCTTTGGTACTTTTTGAGTTAGCTTCAATATTACGTAGGTATTTTTTCCCACATAGTATGTGAATGATATGATAAGTTCTTGTCGCTGTTATTTAAATAGCAGGTAGTGGTATTAGAATTTTGTGTGTCGTAGGTACCTACCACAAATAAAAACTTTTTACTTAAAACAACCGACTTCCAAAAAAACGTACAAAATGAAAAATAATTTTAATTGCGGAAGTCGGTGGCAAAAAACGAAAATTCGAAACCAAAGACACCGACTTCCGAAATTAAAGTTATTTTTCACTTTGTCGCTGCTTCACTATTTCCTGAACTTAATTTAAGTATATTAAATTGGAAATATAAACGAAACTACATCGTTCTGACCAACACATGAGATTAAACTAAATTCGTTATTCTCTTTGCAAGCCTCTAATTATGTGTTAATAATTAATGCAGTACGAAATTAGTTCCGCATTAATTTGGGAATGTGAGAATTTTCTATAATCACAGAACCACTACCTGTGTTTATTTATAACAATTTAATTTTCAAATTAATTACGAGCAGTCAATTTGTTAAAGTACGGTAAGGTATGTGTGTGTACCTTATGTAGGTACCTATCTACTCTGATAACAGCCCAGTCCAATCAATCGACATTTGGAGTGCTGAAATGTTTTATCAAAATCACAGTCATTTATTTGCGCTAAATGCGGGTACAAAGGTGTTAATAATCGAAGCATCCGGTAGAACTAAAACAAGTACTTACAAGGGTTATTTTTGTTTTGACTAGTTTTTTTTTTCTTGTAGCTTTTTGAAAGAAAGAAAATACGTTTATTTTCGGTAAACATGACGCAAAGAAATATAGTGAAAAAACACGTAAATAACAAATTGGGGGAAAATATGCGCATTTTACAATCTAAATTTAAAAAATAGGGCAACATTCATGGATTGTGTCAATGTTAGGTTTCAGTCAAAGAAATGTCACACTGTCACAGTGACAAGCCACCCCATATTTTTGCGTTCCGTACCAGAATATTTTTTGAGCGATAGAGCGAGTTAACCGATAAAAAACCAGCGAGTGTAAAAGAGATGATCAAGCACTAATTATTTCATAATAAATTTACAACGGAACGTAACATCTCTAACGTTATTGATGCCGTTTTGCAGTAGTAAAATATCTTATATTTTATTTATTTATTATTGAAAATCACTCGTCATGGCTTCCACATCCAAAGATGTTCCTACGGTCATCATTGAGGAGAACCCCCCAGATGATTTGGAACCTGGTGCATGTCACGACAGCATCCTAAATCCCACAGATTCGTTCGAGGAGTTCGCTTCTGAGATGAGTTCAGGTCTTCAAGAGCGCAATATATCATTAGCGAATATAAGTAGTACTATTAGTGAGATTCAAAGTGAAATTGGTGAAAATTCTACGCAGATAAAACCAACAAAATCTAATGATGATTTACAGACTAAAGATGTAAGTTTTTTTATTTGATTTCTTTGTGATCTATCGAACATTGTTCTTCAGCCTGGTCGAGAAATGATAAAAATTGTTTTAAATATTATTTATACTTCTCTAGGAGTCAATATCAGCATCAACAAGCCACTCAAACCTGACAGAACAGAATGGTGATGAAACAGATAATGAGAAGGATGATTATCTTCAAACTCCTGAACTGGTGAACAAAGAAAAACACGTGTTTATACTCAGTTCTGCTGGTAAACCCATTTATTCAAGGCAAGTATTTTTTTTTATATCCGCTTTTCATCTGACGTGTCTGAAAAAGTATTCAAAATTGGTGTAAAAAATGATGAGCCAGTCTGCAAGGTTTAATAGCAGATAAAAACTGGCAAAATACTTAGAAAGAAAGAAAAAATGTTTATTCTGCACAAACATAACACACACAACAGAAAAAAAAAAAACAAATTACACGCATACAAAGTAGTCAAATTTGAATTTGTACTTGAATTGTCTTAGAAGCCACTGCTAGGCTGTATCAGCAGAATTTTTGACAGAATTTAAATATTATGTAATTTTTTCTAAATTAAAAGTCCCTTTATTTCCCGAAAAAAGGCTATATTTTTATGATAGCTGTACATAATGCCCCAGTGGTTTAGGTCTCGCTTCTCAATCTCTCATACACGAGCTTGTGGGTACAAATATGGGCAAGTAGCAATGTGGCTTTTTCAATTCTTCTGTACTTTCTGGGTTTATCTCGAACTTTACTAACATTGGTGAAGGAAAACATTGTGAGAAAACCTAGACTTATACATAGTTTGGTCATAAGTTTTGTCACATATGGAAAGTTAAATAAATGACACAATGAGTTACACACTACAACCATTTATATATCAAATGAAAGGGTATAAAATACAGATTTAACCACATTAAAATTATTTGAAATTTTACCTATGTGACAGAACTTATGGCCCGACTATGTAGTTAATATAAGTCTGAAATTGCCAACCCGTCTTGAGCAAGCGTGGTGATCAATGCTTGTGCCTACTCTGCATGAGAAGATTCCTTTGCCCTGCAATGAAATACTGACAGTCTGGTATTATTATTATTTCTTTAGCTACTGCTCTTGTAACATGTAAAATTTAACTCCACATCAATTCCAGCAGGAAAAACGAAACTAACCAACCACCACTTTCTTATATCAAAGAATATTCTAAAATAATTTCAGGTCTTTAATAAGCAAGTCAAAACTGATTCATTCATACTTACGATAAAAATGTATACACTAAATAAACTTCTTAAAAGTACCAAATTAACTAACAAACAATATAAAAATTACAATATAATAATATCCTAATTTAACTAAAACTATGAATTAATAAACTAAAATATTTCAGATATGGTAACGAAGACAAGCTAGCAGGCCTTTGCGGTGTCATCCAAGCTTTAGTAAGCGTGGTGGAGGAACAAAACCAGGATATATTGAGATCGATCACAACAAAGGATTGTAAGGCAGTGTTCTTGGTGAAGGGACCTCTGATACTGGTTGCGGTGTCCAAATCAAATGAGAGTGAAACACAACTTGTTTTACAGTTAACGTAAGTTGATAACATATTTTTGGAACTAATTTCCGTATTATAATTATTATCCAATTGATAATTGAAGCCAAGGCTATCAATAACCACAGACCCACTTATAAAACCATTAGTCATCAATAAATTAAACTAATACAAGATAATAATTTAATTTTATCACATATTTCAGGTATGCATTTAACCAAATAGTATCAGTACTTACTCTAACGCAACTGAACAGAATATTTGAACAAAGAAGGAACTATGACTTACGAAGACTACTGTCAGGGGCTGAGCGACTTATTGACCATTTACTTATCTTTATAGAGAAGGATCCTGCATTCCTATTGGGTGAGTTGAGAAGATTGACACAAAAATATGTGTTGGAACAGAAATCATCTATAATTTCAATGCTGCACAGTATTAGAGTGATTCCGGCCTGGAACTCATCTACTGCAGAGTAAATGCCTATTTTTATGCAGAGAAGTTATGAACATTCATCACAACAGTCTAATACTCTGCACATTGACAAGCCAGGCGCATCCCACTTCGCATTTTAGGTATGAAGCTACAAATACGTGGCGGGCTCGACTTGTCGGGCCAATTCAGTGGGCGTAACTTAGTCAGAACTCAGAAGATATAAGAGTTACGGGATAGAAAGAGAGGCAACTTTTAGGAAGGTAATTAGCGCTGTGCGAAGTGAGTTGCACGTTATTATGTCGTAGCAAGAGTCGCTATTTATTTAAATGATTTTGCGGAGTGAATCTTTTGAAGGTACTTGTACTATTATGTATTCTGTGACATTGGCAAAATCAGACGGCGAATACTCCCAGGTACTTAAAAAACGTTCATATTCAAGTCGCAAACTCATCTCAACGACAATCAATGTCAAAAACTTGTCAGAAATGTAGGTACCTAAGGCTACCTCTCCACTGGAGCGGAGCGGAGCTCTGAAGCGTAGTTTTTTAGGTTCTAATGGTTAATATTGGCACATTTCTCCGCTCAGCTGCCTCGCTCCGCTCCAGTGGACAGGCAGCCTAAATCAAAGGTATTTTTGACAGATTGAGACCGAGATTAGAATGCGAACGTTCTTAACAATACGAGATTTACACCTCTGATCCAAATTCCGTCCATATTAGTACTTACTGTCTAAATGCACATGCACAGGTGGTAAGTAATTTGAGCATGTAAAGATACAAGATACTTGTGAGGTTTTACTCCTGCGGCGAAGTTATTAGACCCGCCCAGTTAATAACCGCAATAGGTTAACTTGATATTGCGTACATGCGCAATTGCGCATGTTACATGCACCGTGAACAAACACTGAACACCATCATATTGGCAGTTTTAAGGGCTTACGTTAAAACTCACACGGGTCTGGGTATGGGTGCCCGCAATGGGTGCCCGCTCCGGATGTTTGACGCGGGCCTAGGACCCGCGGCCTGCACCCACCGCTTGCAGCGCTCTGGAACAATTTTGGCATCGAGCACGTAAAGTTGTGTGAGTGGATTGTCTTAATAGATTATTTATTTTACAGGCGCCGTCCGCTGCTTACCTCTGCCAGAAAAAGCAAGAGAGAACATAACAAGTGCGATTCAATCGACTTGCAACAAAATACGAGACTTGGTCTTCGCTATAATGTTAGCTGGAAACCAACTGATCACGCTGGTTCGAATGAAGAAGTATACCTTACATCCATCCGACATACATCTGCTTTTCAATCTGGTTCGCAGCTCCGAGAGTTTCAAAACAGCCGAAAGTTGGACACCGATTTGTTTACCAAAGTTTGATTCAACGTGAGTTAATTTTTTGTCGTGTGTTGTGAATGCATGGTAGGTATTTGTACTATAGAGGTATGAGGCACAGGGTGTAAAGTTCACTCATCCTCCAAAAGGGAGGATCCTCCGAGCAGATGGGTGTTGTCTGGTGGACTATTGCCCGAAAATTGATATCGGGACGCTGTATGTATGCTGGTAGCGCGGTAAACTCTCCTTGCACAATGCAGAATTTTCCGTGATGTCAGTAAGATACATAGTTCGCATGTGGCGATGTAGATGCTACCACAGTATCATGGTGAGAATTGTACTTAGGCGGTGTGGTTTGGTCCCAGCGATTTTTGAGAACAAATACGCAATATGCAATGACTGAAAAATCTAAAAATGGCCACTACTAATCTATGGGTATCTTAAAGTGGTTTTGCTAAAAAGCTGGATACCGGCTTTTCTTGGAGAAATACTGCGGATTGCAATGTTTTTGTGTATCCTGCTGACTATGCTAAATAAAAGATTTATTATTATTTTTTATATTTTTTTAAAATCTCGGGAGCATGGATCCCGGTCCTTTGGAAGGCGTACGAGGGTCCGAAGCCAACTCGCAGAGGCCCCTTAGACAAATTTATATGGAATGAGACACCAACCGACAATTATCCCTGTTCGCACTATGCAAGTGCACCTAAGGACAGCCCCCGGTAGGTGTAGGACTATTGCAAGATATGAAAACAAAGCTATTGGGCTATGTGTTTGGGTGGCTTAAGTTGACTGGTTACCTGGAACTATGGAAGGACTATGGCCCCTGCCTGATCAATGTTGTTATGTAAAATTATTATTATGCAAATTTTCTCATGACAGGTTATTGTGATGACCGTTTTAAATAACCATGATTTATTTTACACTATAATTTTTTATTACAGAGGATTTCTCCATGGCCACGTTTCATACATTTCAGAAGACTGTCAAGCTTGCCTCCTCTTACTCACAGTACAACGAGACGCATTCTTCCCTCTCTCCCAAGCAAAGCATACGATAGCCGAAAAACTACGCCGATCGAACTGCCTGGTCGCTATCAACGATGCCTTAAACAGAAACGAAGAATTACCCACGACGAACCCCTTAAAGCATATAGGAATACCTGAAATCCGGCACTTTATGTACAAGTGTAAATCAACGGCACAGCTTTTTACTTCAGATCCTATAAGTTTGGATAAGTTACAGGATTACAGAATGAGGCATAAAGTTGGTGGTGATATCTCTGTGAAGAAAGTTGAAAAATTATCGGATATAGATTATGTGAGAAATTACAGGAGTTTTTGCAGTTCAATACATTGTACTTCGACGCCGGCGAAGCTTATTTTTCGGTCGAATTCTAGTGATACTATCTTGGCCTGGGTAAGTGTTTCTTTATTTCTATTTTGAACTCTGAAGTGAATTACAGTCCCCCTGGCCCTAGGAGGACATCATCATCATCTGTCTAGCCTTTTCCCAACTATGTTGGGGTTGGCTTCCAGTGTAACTGGATGCAGCTGAATAACAATATTTTACATGGAGCGACTGCCTATCTGACCTCCACAACCCAGTCACTGGGTATTACGATACCCCTTGGTAAGGTTGTCAGTCAGACTTTCGGGCTTCTGATGACCCGAACTGCCAAAGATCTACAACCAGATGTATGAACGTAAACGAGGCAAAAGGATTATGTAAAGATCGTAGCAGGTAGCGTTCTGTAGTTTTTGCCTACCCCCATGGGAAGAAGGCGTGAGTTTATGTATAATTGAATTATAATAGACTAAGTAGGGTTACATTTGGCTGGGTAAACATACCCCATATATGTTATGAAACCATTCTACATTATTGTATCTTTAAAAAGATTAAAGAAACCAGCTGTTTTTCTCTATTGAAAATCAAAAAGATCTTATTAAAACTTATTGCAAACAAACTTCACTTCGCATGGTCTGAAATTACCAACCATTTTCTATAGTAAAAACATTTTATATGGTTCCAAAAGTATTTACGCTGCCCTCTCATTGTATGAAAATCCTATACAATGCGCGATCAGATTATACTAGAAATGAATAGTTTGATATATAGCTGTGTGTACATGTTTCCTCATTCATCACCTTCCTATTTTTATGTCCTATGATGTTATTACTCAGTTATTATTAAGTGTGCTGGGAAGAATTGGATCACCCTATTGATGATTTCATCTGAACCGGGGGCTTTGCGGACTTTAAGACCTCTGATAATGTCATGCATTTCGTCAGGAGTGACAGGAGGCAGAGGGCAATCAGGGTCTTCCTATTTTTCCATCTCCTTGAAGTCAATAAATATAATTTTATCTTGTTATTAATAATTGTATTCTAAATCTATCAAATTTTATCTCATTTTGTCTAGTTTTATATAATGTAACCTAATTGTATGTGTAGTATTGACCGATAACTTGTTTGTAGTGCAAACAGTAAATATAAATTTATTTATAAATAAATTTACAAATTATTAATTTCAGGTAACAAACGGCTTCGAGCTGTACGTAACATTCGACCCCCTAATGGAGAAAGACCAAGCCATCAAAGCAGTGGACCGCCTCCTCAAATGGATCAAGAAAGAAGAACAAAGGATCTTCATAATGCACGCGCCAACCTTCTAGCCAAAGTTCAGTGTCCCTTCAATAAGTGGCATAATTAAAAACTCTTTGAGTCGAAACTCTAGTGCTGAGGAGAGTCTATGATTTTTGTAAAATAGAAGTAGTTGATCTATCTATGGTTTTTAATGCTGCGTTTGAAAATTTATATTAGACATATAGAAATGTATAGAAAAGGTCTTTTTTGCCACGCTGAAGGCGCGCTAAATAAATATTTGTTTTGCGCAACTGCGCATGTTAATATGCACACTTGCGCAGTTGGAAATACCTACTACTTTTTTTGGTCAAGTTTTTGTAAAGCTCTTTAATGCGGATCTCACCAATTTAACTGAACGCGATCAGCACATCTAGACCGCGTTCGAGAGCTGTCAGTGTAAACATTGTTGTGGAATATTGACACTGAACTCTTGAACGCAGTATAGAGGTGCTGATCACGTTCAGTTTCATTGGTGACATTGGCATTTAGTGAGCTATTCTATCTTACCAGCACTGTCAAATCATCTTTATTTCTGAAACAATCATAATTCAATGAAATAGTATCTCCCGAAAGTGCCACATCAAAACTTATTGTGTTTTTTCTAAATTGGTTTATAATATATTCAATATTCTTAGTGTAATGCGTGTAATGTAAATTGGCATTTGCAAAGGATCTTACCTTATATTATACTCGAATCCACTTAAAAACACTTAGTTTTCAGTATGCTCCATTCAATCAAGATTTTTAAGTGTTCTAAAAACTGTTTGAAAAACTTGAAATTACGAAAGGCATCTTTCGCATTTACAATAACAGTATGGATTATTCTGTAATAAAAATAATCCATACTATTATAATAAATGCGAAAGTACAGTGCGTTCGCTAAAACTTATCCCGTGACGCAATTGGTAGCACTGTTATGTCAGTCGCCATTTTGAACTCTAGTATTGAAACTAAATGACTTGCTACACAGCAGTCAACCGCATCCCCAACAGAGGTGACCTTGGTTGGCGACAGGCAGAGCTGTTTGAAATTTGGTCGTAAAACACCAACTCCACGTTCGTAAACCACCAAGGTCACCTTTTGGGACGCGGTTGACTGTCATGTAGCAAGCCCTTATAGCTTGACAAGCAATGCTGCCAACGTGACGGCAAGGGACAGGCTATAGTGAACGGTCTGAAGGCTGGGAATACACGTCCGATTTTTTCAAACTATCCGACTATTCGATCGGAAGTGTATTGAATGTTCAAACAAAATAATGGCTCCAACGCCTTCAGATAGCCGGATCAGACTATCTGATGAAAAAATCGGACTTGTATTCCAGCCTAACTGTTCTACCTGTTATGGATTTACATAAAATTTCACACACGGATAAACCAAGGCTCCGTATGTCAAATTTTATCCTGATAGTACGTTCCCATGGGATAATTGCCGACCTCTACCCGGGCGAAAACGCGAACAAAAGTTAGTGTTTTTACATTTTAGTGCTTAACTTTGTAACTTTTAGCTAGCCCTCATTCCAACTATACTAAAATAATACATATTGTAATATTAACATGAACAATAAAATAACGTATTATTTATGAAATTAGAATTGTATCTGATCTTGTATAAAATTATGCCAGTAGAGTTATATAAAAAAAAAATATAATTAGGAAAAAAACAAATAAGTAGGTAAATTGTCTATATTTACTAATGAATTTATGAATTTTATGGGAATGCATTTAACATGCATTTTTAGTCCTAACAAAGTTATAGAATTTTAGATAGATGTTCAAAGAAATTGATATTCTGTACATAGTTATGTAGATAGTCGAAATACTGTAAAATATTATGCTCATGTATTTAGAATTTAAATTGTTCTTCCGAATAGACGCTATAACTTAACACTTCATTCTGGCGCTAATTTTGTAAGCATCAAACAATTTCACCAAGGGGTATCGTGTTACCTAGTAACTGGGTTGTGGAGATCAGATGTCTGTCCATATAAAATACGGATATTCTGCTGCATCCGGTTAGACTGGAAACCAACCCCAATATAGTTGATAAAAGGGTAGGCGGATTGATTAATAAGCACCAACTAAAAATATTGCTATCTTTTACTTGTAGACAAACTAAGATAAAGACGGCAGATATTTGTGTGCAGATTCACAAATCGCACTTTGATTTTAATTTGCTTTGCAATGTAAAGTAAGCTTTTTATATGAATGTGAACTTTATTACAATGTTTCTAATGTCCATATTCCAATAAGTCAATGTAAGCAAGCGTTTCATTCGAATATGAACTTGAAAGTTATACCAATAATGTTTACTCAGTAAAGTCAAAGTGCAGTGAATCTTGGTACATAGAGTTGTAAAACTACCTTTTTCAAATTTTGTTTTTTTTTATGGCTTAATTTTTTTTCTTCCTTATATTATCTGCAAGTAATAGGTACCAATCTTAGTTTAGTTGCCCTATTTTCTTCTACTGAGAAAATTAATTAATTAAATCACTACCTACTAATTAAACTCATTCTTGAATCTTATCTTAATGCTCAAGTTTAGCTCAACTCCACATTATTGAGTGCCCCCAGCGCGAGCGCCCAGCTCAGAAATCGACAAATAAATATCTACTGTGAATAGGGTCGTGCAATGACATAAAAAACAAAAACCAAACATAGGTACTCAGACGTATTTATACGACTGATAACCTATGTTGGGCACTGTTACGAAAACATTTGTCGTATTAATCCAACGGGCGGTCAATAGGTTAAATATTTCCAATATCTTCAAAACTCGTTGTTTACTCCTGCTACTTGCTACTCTATCGGTCACAAGCCTTCGCTTCTTCAGTGCTTCTGATTGGCTAACGCGGTTAAACACCAGTACCCTAATTGCGTAAATTATTTTCGTAAACAATTTTGTCTAATTTGTTTCCTTTTGACAGTTCAACAACATTCATTGCGTTATTTACGTTGTTGAACAGATTTTATTTTCCAACTTATGAAGCAATGTGTTTCAAATTGAAACATATTGTGTTGTATTACGCAATTAGGGTACAGGTCCACAAAATAAATATTATAGCCATGTAATAATTAAATACTACTAAAATGTACATAATACAAATGATTGTACTTGTAAATTAAATTAAATTAATTGTTCACTAAACAGAGAATTATTTTTATGACATTGTTATCATAGCAATAGGTTTTTTTTTTAATATACACACCAATTCATGTGTTTGTTTATTTATTTTAAAGGAAATCCCCTAGAATATCAAATCTGTATATAGGTACGGGCTAGTATCCGCAACTCCCACGTCAAAGCGCGTATTTTGCGTACGGGTGGAAAAATCAGGTCAATTTTTCCACCCGTACGCAAAATACGCGGGTTACCGAAGTATTTAGAAATCCGTACTAATAATAAAAATGCGAAAGTAACTAACCGTCTGTCTGTAACTTTTTAGTTTTTCATACCTAGACCTCTGAACAAAAGGAACCCTGGGACCTGAAGGACATAGGCTACTTTCATCCTAAATATTTGTATAAAAATTGATTTTATTTTATTTTATTCAATAGGAACAACAAACAGCTACATTATGCAATATTACACATAGAAAATATAAATAACTGAAGTAATAATGTAACCCACAGCGCTGTTCACAGATTACCATTAATAAATAAAACCTTAAAGCCACTAGGAGGTGAACTGTTCATGCATGACAGTTACACTAATATTATAAAAACAGAACAAACAAGTATAATAAAAACACAACAACAAACAATTAGTCTGAGAGTTCAAGTGTCTCATACAAAAGGCTACGAAACCTATTTAAAGAGCATGTAAATATGTCGATGTGTTCGAATGCTTCATTATAGGTTGCTGCCATTCGCCGAACTGGTGAACGTAGACCAGTGTTAGATCGGCAAGTACCTACTGCAGAGTTTTCCTGCACGCACCTGCCGTCTCTGGACAGTTCTGGGGACTGCATAGCATAATACATTATTTAAATCTATACAGTCAAAATTGCCATTAACAATGTTATACAATTTCATTGCTTCTAATTGTTTACGTCTAGAGCTAAGTGTCAAAAGCTTGTATTTACTGAGCAACTGGTTATACTGTAGATAAATGTTGTGACACCTGTAGTGCATTGCACGAAGAAATCTACGTTGGACGTTTTCTATCATGTCAATGTATTTGCCATAGTACGGGTTCCAGATGGATACAGCATATTCGAGCTGGGAACGGACTAGGGTTTTATACAGGCAGAGGTACGATGAGGTCCGCTTAAAGTCATGAGTGGATCTCATTATAAATCCATACATTTTATATGCTTTATTTACAATTTGTTCGATATGTAAATCCAAGCAAAGTTTTGAGTCAAACAATATGCCAAGATCACAAACCGAATTTACTTTATTCAATAAACCATTACATAATGAGTAAGAAAACCTTATGTTTTTGTTTTTGGTAAAATTAAGGTAATTGCACTTGGGAATGCTTAGATGGAGCTTACTACTGTAACAATAGTCCGTCAGTAGATCCAAGTCCTCTTGGAGAAGATAGCAATCCTGAATGCTATGAATGGGTCTGTATACTTTAAGGTCATCAGCATATAACAAAAATTTTGAATGATGAAAACACATACATATATTATTTATAAAGATAATGAATAAAAGAGGACCGAGAATGGAGCCTTGTGGGACACCAGATGTAACCCGAGTAGCAAGAGAGTGGTATCCGTTAATAACAACCCGCTGACAACGGTTAGTGATATATGATATGAACCATCGCAATAAGTTACCACGAATACCATTGAAAGCTATTCGGTTCAGCAACAATTCATGATCCACCTCATGGTCAAAAGCTTTCTGAAAGTCCGTGTACACTGCATCAACCTGTATACGATTGTCGATGTTATCAAATAGATCACTAGAAAATACCAATAAATTAGTGGTCGTGGATCGCTTTTTCACAAAACCGTGCTGTTGCTGTATAATAGTGTTATGTAGGACAGGGTACACTTCGTTATGTACCAGTCTCTCAAAAAGTTTCGACAGGGTAGATAAAATAGAAATAGGTCGGTATTGCTCAACAATACGCTTAGATCCACTCTTGTGTACAGGTGTGATGTTAGCTTGCTTCCACATCGTTGGCATAACACCTTCTGTGATACATTTGTTGTAGATTATAGCCAGTGGTCTACAGATACAGGCAGCAGTATTGATGATATACAAAATACATGCATACGAAGTCATGAACAACAGGTAGTACCACAGTTTTATACAGATGGTTCACTCTGCAAAATCGTTTAAATAAAAAGCTACTCTTGCTCTAACATAAAGTGCAATTCAGGTAGCACAGCACTACTAATTACATATAGATATATTAACCTAGAAGTTGCCTCTTTCTATGGTGTAATTCTTAGATCTTCTGACTTTGTCACACTCACTGAATTGGCCCAACAAGTTAAGCCCGCTGCGTATGTATAGCTTCAAACCTAATATAAGGAGGGAACCATCTTTATTCATCTGTGGTAATATATTGTGCCCTTCTCAACAAGTTGATCACTATTATTTTTTATTAATTAAAAGACCACAATATAAAAATATAATAAAATATTAATATTAATATGATATTTCAATAAAAAATCAACCACAATAAACTTCACACATTTATTCTTATCAGTACCTCCCTCTATCTCTTCTTCTATCAACATCATGTCTATCCCTATCCCCTCTGTCCCTTCTTTCCTTTTCTCTCTCTCTTTCCCTTTGTTCTCTAGACCGTTCTTTTTCTCTTTCCTTCTCACGTTCCTTTTCCCTTTCTCGTTCACGTTCCCTTTCTCTTCTGCGGTCACGGTCCCTGCTTCGTGAGCGCTCTCTTTTACGCTCCACGTCACGTTTTTCACGTCTGCTGTCCCGTTCTCTTGACCTGGAAGAGCAAAAATATGTATTGTCACTATTTTGTGATAAGTTATTTGGCTGTAAATAGAATATGCAGTGTTGCTTCATTTGTAAATGTTAAAGGAAACTTAAAATTTTTGTTTTATGAGGGCAATTACAAAAAAAAAAAAAAAATACATGTTCTTTCATGATAATATGCAGGCATACCCAGCCTAGATCATGTAAGAATAAGGGAACAAGTTTTTTGAACTGTTATTTAAACATTCAAGAGGTTACTATGATCAGTTGAAAAAAAATAATGGGCAGTAATTTTTTTTTATTAGTGCTAGGTAAATTAGTGCAATAGTAAAACATAGACAGTAATAAAAAAACAATTGGCCAGTTATTTCATCTAACAATGTCAGTACGTAAGCAGAATAATAAATAAATGGCCAGTATAAATTATGGAATGGCCACTTAGATAAATAGTTTACAGGGAGCAGAGACACCGAACCCGAACTGATTGAAATTCTCTATTCTTGGTAACTCTATTGTTGCTGAATCATTTGGGTTAGATTAGGTTAGAACTGTGACCATTTAAACGCGAAGGCGAGCGAGCGAAGAGAGTGTGTAGCGACAGTGCCCTCAGATTGCCAAATCCCCTCAATGTTCACTTAATCACTTGGGTTAAGTTAGAACATTGTTTATGGAACTGCTTAGAATGAGATTTCTTACTGACTAATCCTGATTTGTCAACTGCCCACTCGTAACAGCCTATATAGTCATTTCACTGCTCAGTATTTATTAGATGATCCATTTAATTATTTTTAAACAACTCACTTTTGTTTACTTTACTGCTAAATTTTAACTGCCAAACTTGTTAATAAATATGCATTTTGTCATTTTCAACTTACCAAAACTACTATATACACTTGCCTCTTTAAATCAGTGCATTAGAATAATAATTTAAGTTCTATAGCGTGCAGCAGTATGTAAATGCTACGATGGCAACCCGGTTACCCGGCCACCTGTCTGAGAGTGCCCGTGCAAGCTCCAGTAAGTTCAAATGGTAATCGTGGATTGGTCAAGTAAGCCACCCATCAGCAAGCGAATGTGCGCGCCCTTTAACTCAAAAGTTCTGTTAGATTTAAACTTATGTGATTTGTGTAATTATGGTGTCATTCTTAAGCACCTGCATTTCTCTTACACCCGTTCCCCAACTATAGTTCCTATAACATTCAAACTAAAATCTTGGGACAACAGGTGGCTTGTAGCAGGTTACTGGCAAGCAATAAGCAGTACTTATGTTAAGGGTCTTGGTCAGATTGCTATAATCTTAACAATAAACACAGTAACACAGAAGAGTTTGTTTACAAACTAACCTGTCCCTTCTCCTGTCTCTGTCTCCCCTCCTTTCCTTTTCCCTCTTGTTCTCCTTGACCTCAGTATCAACATTTTCTTCATCAGACGGCATATCTTCGTCCAAATCGTCATCCAGAGCGGAAACTTTGGGTTCCAATTCATTATTCTCCTCTAGAAAAGGACGCTTCTGAATTCTCGGCAAAATTACGTCACACAGACGCTCCTCACGAAGTAGCTCGTCTATAAACTCATCTACATGAACTATCTCGAATTGACCTTCCCTATTTTGCCTCCTCAACTTCCTATTATCATTGTAAAGAGGTTCCAAATATTTGTAACAATCAACTGACGATCCTGTGAGCCTCATGTAAAATGCTCCTAAGGCACGCACATATTTAAACTCCTCGTTCTTTATAAATTCAACCACAATGTCCTTTTCAGGCTGGATTTGCAGCATTTTTAAAACTAAACACAAAAACGGCGTCGGGTAAATGAATCCTCCGTGCACGCCGCCGACGTATCGTAATTCCATAGCCTTGTCGACTAGTAACTCTGCAGTTAAAGCGAAACATTCTTCCTTCCAGTATTTGGAGTCGTATATACGCGATCTGATGATCTTTTCTATCAAATATTGAGGATTTGTGCCTCGTATTGACTTTGCGTCTTTTACCGTGCGGTTCGCCATTTTTGTTGTGACAGAACTGACAGAAGAACATTTGACAGATAATGAAAAAACGAGTGAGCTAGAGCTGTTCTTCTAAAAATGTTTACTAATCACAGATTACATAGAGATACTACGTATTTGCAAATAGAACTAAGGGGGATGAGAACTGCGACTTGCTTACTTCAGATGTCGCTACCATCACTATTCATACATTTTGTACACAAACAACTTATTTTACACTTATTTAATTAATATGCCCCGTTAAGCAACTGTTGACTGCAAAAATACGTAAACCCAGGTATTTGACAAAGATATTAAACGAAAACTATGGGACAAAGTTTTCCGAAAAAAAATTGTAAAACCCATATTTCGTCGAAACTAAGTGTTATCGTTGAGAAAGTTGTCTTGATGATTTTTATGATTATAATTCTGTAAATAAATATTTGATATAGCCGCGAATCATATTTAAATCAACATAATAACATGTTACTAACCTCCAAATTGTAAAAAACGTAAGAAAGTTTGAATTTCGTGGGCTACCCTGACGCTTTCGCCAGGGTTGAGCGATGGGTTTTTATTTGTGTGTGTAGGAAGGAATTGGGTAATAAGATAAGCCCTCACTTCAACATTATGAGGCACAGTTCACAATATCAAGCAGTGCAATTATTCAATAAGTTACCAATACACATAAGAATACCGAGGTATTTAATGGAAGTAGCGCGTTCAAGAGAAGGACAATCACAATGGGAAGTAGAAATGCTAGAAGAATAGTTATGCAGTTTGAGTTTTAGGTGTTCCGGAAATTTTGAAGCGGCGGGCGGTTTTATACTGCCACTTAACCCTTGAGAGTAGAGACGTTGGAGACGCGCCATAACATAAACTTCAAGTTGTTTGTGATGCGGGTTCCAACTCTGTACCTAGAAACCTTCATGAAAGGAATCGGCGAATAAAGTCGTTGCGTGTGTAATGCAGATCAAGTAATACTGTGAGTAACCAGCCTTAGCTTATCGCTCCTCTATAGCACAAATCTATGGTGGAGTGACTTTGACAGAAAAAAAAACTCGAATAGCATCACTGTCAAGTACAGTCAAGTAAGTCAAACTAGCTGTCAAAGAACGCGCTTTAAATTTTTAAAACGGTCTGCTGTTGTATTGATAATATTGTTATTAAAATATCCAATCATTTTGTTGGAGGGCCAAACTGGCTGGCTCTTTAACGATCAAAACCATTAATTATTTTAGTGATGACAATGCAGAAGACTAAAAAGAGAAGGGGAGACGACGAAGCGATGGATGTTGAAGACCCTCCCAATAGCGGGCCTTCGACTTCACATCAAGATGAAGAAAATCAAGAACAAGACCACTTAATAAGTGGTGACATAGACCACATATCTGATGATGAAGAAGGTGGCGTTCGTATAGGTGATATCTATATACCGCCCGCCCCGAAACCTGCACTCACTTTCGATGCTACTGGTCCAAGGCTTATTATTACTCACATAATAAATGAAAACTTCAAGAGTTATGCTGGCATGCAGGCATTGGGACCGTTTCATAAGGTAAGGAAGGTTACCTCAAAAAATATAAAGTCAAATGCCAAAAGAATTTAAATTTTAAGAATGTATGTACTATTTGAAATATTAAACCATGTAAGGCTCGAAGCAGGTGGCGCTCTGTCGTTTTCTGCCCTGCCCCCTGCCATGTGAAAAGGCGTGAGTTTATGTATATATTAATAAGCATTGTTTTCATTTTGCTGTTTGTATAACTAATTTATGGATTATCAAAAACTTGTAACATCCTTTAGATGAGCCTATTATTTCTACATTATCCATATTGACCGTTTCAGTAACATTTTCACATTATTTATAGTCTATATTTTTAGTTCAAACTAACTGTATTAAACCTTTCCAGAGTTTCACCGCAATCATAGGCCCAAATGGCAGTGGAAAAAGTAACGTAATAGACTCAATGCTTTTTGTGTTTGGGTACCGAGCCACCAAGATCAGGTCAAAGAAGATCTCCGTACTAATACACTCATCTAGCAAGTATCCCAACATCAAGAGCGCAACCGTTGCAGTACACTTCTGTAAGATTATTGATGGGGTATGTTTAATTTCAGTGTTGCACAAAATTCAAAATAATAATTGATTATTTGTCCTGACTGAAGCAGATAATTTGTTTTAACCTTGAACTATTTTGGCTATTTTGAGTAATTCAAACTTCTCGCACAAACATTGTTTACTTTATTGTTTTTGTTTCAACTAGTATAGTTCATTGTTTTCTTTTTGCTTGCCTGTTCTGTCCCTCGTTTGGGCAAAGGAATCCCTCTACTATCTATTTTTCCAATTTATTTAATTGTTCTATCATGACACCACTACCATGATAATTATATACCACCTTCATAATTTTTTTTGTGGCCTTAGTATAGCTTTGGTCATGGTTATAATGATGATGCATAATGATGCATCATCTTCAATGTTATAGTTTAAACTTTAATGATGACCGTAATCAGTCATATCTTAATTAATTGAATTAAAACAGTAAGGAACGCCCTTACTGATTTGAATCACTATCCGCCGCCACCGTCACCCGGACGTCACCCAGAACGAGATGACAGCGCCGAAATAGCAATACATATATATACACCGACTACGTGACCACGGAATCTCCGTCTCCCGAGCGCCGCTATTAGGGCCGCCATAGTTTCGAGTAGTTTGGCGCGGCCGCCCCTAGAACTTAGCCCGAGATTTTGACGGGCCAATGTGCCAGCACATGCAGCAGCAGCGTGAACTACAGCGATACGGTAGACACACGATCGCCATCACTGGAACGTCACGCTCAGTTCGAATAATCTTGTGGTGTACTAGCGCCTTTACTATGAAGTTTTTACCAATGCCATAGAAAACTATTCTTAGAAACAGGCAACTATTCCTCAAATTTTGTATTGCACCTACCAATGTTTGTCTCTGCATCACCCAAAGGTTGGTTGGTAGAAAATGCCTATTGGTCAGCTTAAGTCAGCTTCTGTATATTTGTCTGCTTAAACACAAAGTCTTTCTTCACAGGAAGGAGGTGACTTCACAGTAGTCCCTGACAGTCAGATAGTGGTATCTAGAACAGCTTTCAGAGACAGCTCATCATTCTACACCTTGAATGGAAGAAGGGTGCAGTTTAAAGAAGTGGCCCGGATGTTACGGACAAATGGCATTGATTTGGATCATAATCGGTTCTTAATTTTACAGGTGAGTTTAAAGACTTGATTGGAATGTCTCTAATTTTAAACAGTTGTTTTGTGGGCTCAAATGGTATGAATAATCTGAGTTTTTAAAGCAATTGAACAGTGCTATGATGTTATGAAATCAATATGCCTAGCGTTTTCCTAACTGTATTGGGATCGGCTTCCAATCTAACCTAACGTAGCTGAATACCAGATTTTTGCATTGAGCGACTGCCTATCTGACCTCTACAAGCCAGTTTCTGGGTAAGGTGATACCCCTTGGTAAGATTCCTTTCAGGCTCCTGACTACCCATAACAACTGTCAAAGATCTTTGAATGACAACCAGGACCAATGGCTTAACGTGCTTTCCAAGACACGGAGGGGTCTGGATATGTGAATGAATGAATGGTCACCCATCCACGGACCGACCTCGGAAAGCGTTGCTTAACCTTCGTTTTGTACTCGAGGTTTGAATAAGCCAAGTTTTATAAGCAATTGAACTGTTTGATGATGTCTTGTGAAATGGCAGTCACAAAATATTGCCATCAACACTCTCAGAAGCATTAATTTATCATGTTCCAATCTTATAAATCTTTCTCTCATCAGGGTGAAGTAGAACAAATTGCCATGATGAAGCCAAAAGCAATGAACGAACATGAGGCAGGAATGTTGGAGTATTTAGAAGATATTATTGGCACTTCCAGATACAAGGTATGTTTTCCATTGAAAGTTTGATTTTTCATGATTGTCGATGAACATAAACAAAGCCAAAGGAATTAGTAAGGATCGTAGCAGGTTGAATTCTGCAGTTTCTGCTTACTCCCATGTAAAAAATGGCTTGAGTTTATTAAAATTTATTTATGTGCATGTGTTGATTAAGGTCCAATGGTGCGTTAACACATCTAGGTCAAAAATACAGAAAATGTTTGCCAATACAGTAAACAAGACGTCATTCGGACTGCTTGAAGATCTTTCTTTTTTTTCTTTTTAAATTTTAAACTATAATAGCTGCTTCCTGCGGTTTCGCCCGCGTGATCCCTAATTCTTAAAACATATATATATAAGCCTAAGTTACTCCCCATATCATCAGCTATCTGCCAGTAAAGACCCGTCCAAATTGCTCCAGCCGTTTCGGAGATTAGCCGGAAAAACTGACATTAATTGTTTTTGTGTTATAAGTACCGTATATACTTTCATAAGCAATTAATAAAGAGCTGTTATTTTGACATTACAAACAGACAATTCAATTTTCTCTCTCGATGACCTCGGTAGAGCCTCCGAAAGAATGGGTCTTAAAATGAACATGGACAAGACAAAGGTCATGTCAAATGCCCATGTAACACCCACTCTCATGAAGATCGGAGACGCTACGCTCGAAGTTGTGGACGAGTATGTTTACCTAGGACAAACTGTCCAGCTAGGTAGGTTCAACTTCGAGAAAGAGGTCAATCGTCGAATCCGACTCGGCTGGGCAGCGTTCGAGAAGCTACGCAATATCTTCTCGTCCCACATGCCGCAGTGTCTCAAGATGAAAGTCTTGCCAGTGACACTGAAACGTGGTCGCTCACAATGGGCCTTATCAGAAGGCAAAAAATCACCCAAAAGGTAATAAAGAGAGCTATGCTTGGAGTTTCCCTACGTGATCGAATCAGAAATGAAGAGATCCGCAGGAAAACCAAGGTATCCGACATAGCCCGAAGAATTGCCAAACTTAGTGGCAATGGGCAGGGCACATTGCTCGCAGAACAGATGGCTGATGGGGCTGAAAGATTCTGGAGTGGCGACCGCGTACCGTTGAAAGACCTCCCACAAGATGGACCGATGACCTTGTGAAGGCCGCAGGAATCCGCTGGATACGGGAAGCACAGAATCGGTCGAAGTTGCGGTGCTTGGGGGAGGCCTATGTTCAGCAGTGGACCTCTTTCGGCTGAAATGATGATTCAATTTTATTTGTGTATATTTAATTATTCAAATGAACTAACAATCCTCATTATATATTACAAATAAATAGAACGTAAATTAGTTCGTTCAACTAACAACATTCCCTACAGATATACAAAAAGACAAAGACAGTGTTGATAAAGTAAAGGTCGGTAATTTAAATAAGAAATACAAGATTATTAACACAATTTTGATGTGTAACATCTTTCCTCTCGCTTTACTGCAACCTGTGTGAGTGATTTCGTGAAAAGAGACGGAAGTGTGTAACAGGAAGCCGGGGAAGCGCGCGCTATTTGATTTGACCAATGAGTGCGCGCGGTGCTAGAGTTGGCTGTCAGATGTTCCACATCATATGCGACTGCTGTAGGGCTCGCTCGTTTTTTTACTTTAACATAAAATTAAGAAAACACAGACATAAAGTGACCTTATTGGTGATGTTCTTCAGAAAGATCAGGTGCGCAGTACACGCAATTGGCGTGCGTGTATGACAAGATGTATGAACTTAAACAAAGCAAAAGGAGTATGTAAGAATCGTAGCAGATGGCGTTCTGTAGTTTCTGCCTACCCCCACGGGAAGAAGGCGTGAGTTTATAGATGTGTATAGATAGTGTCATCCACGAAGACGCGCCGCACTCCGCTCCGCTCCGCTCCGTACAGCTTACAGTACTGTAATCGCAGAGTAGGGCGTGTCTTTGTGGATGGAACTATCTGTATACCCTATACTAATAAACGAGCAATATTTGTATATATATTTATAAATATATATATTTGTACTCACGGTCTCGAAATCGGCTCTAACGATTTCGATGAAAGTTGCAATATAGGGGTTTGCGGGGGCCAAAAATCGATCTAGCTAGGTCTCATATCTGGGAGAATTCGTTTTCTCCGTATTTTCACCCGACCAGAGCTCAGTCGCCCAAAGTTTAGAACAATATATTGAATAATGAATGACATTATAATAATGACATGGCAGCTTGGAATTAGTAAGTACCTACTATCATGGCAGTATGGAATAAGTAGGTACTATACATGGATTAGCATGAACTTTCCTGTACTATTAAGTGAGCATTCTCTATTTTCACCAGAGCAGAGCTCGGTCGCCCAGGCAGGTACTGTGTATAAAACAGAAATCTGCCAGTTACATATATATCTTTATTTATTTACCACAGGAACCCATAGAAAAGCTAGCCTTAAAAGTAGAAGAATATAGTGAGATGCGCAAAGAGAAACTGAACAGAGTGCGATTAGTTGAACAAGAGAAGATCAAGCTTGAACAGCCAATGAGAGACGCCGTCGATCTGATGAACTTGACCAATACCTGTCTCAGGACTAGGAATATGCTGTTGCAGAAATATGTGTAAGTTTTTTTTATCTATTTCAGAGATATTTCAATAGAGGTGCACCCGCGTCTCGTGAATTTGTTTGTGAGTAATCGTCCTTGAGTTTTCAGCAAGCTTAGCCTTTTTTTTTTTTGGGTGGGAAATTATCAAATAACTTCTCCCGCTCTGGCGGGAGAAGTTATTTGAAGTTAGCGGGAGGGCTTGTCAGACTCTTACTGACTAAAACCCACCCGTGTTCCTTCGGTTGCCCTGTTGCCGGGGGCCACGATCTCTCTTTCGGTTTTCTTCGCACCCCCGGCAGGCATCGGCCCTAACGGACCCCGTCAATTCTGCTGACATCTCTCTGAGGCGCGCGTGCAAGCAAGGCCTACATGTACTGGGAGCAGTAGTGGCCCAGTGGTAACGTCCCCGAATTACGAGTTGTAAGGTCGTGGGTTCGAACCCCGACAGGCGCTTTACTTTGAATCATTTCATCACCACTAAAAACATCGTGAGGAAACCGGCATGTCCTAGAAGCAAAAATTTCGAAGACATGTGACATCTACCAACCCGCACTGGGCCAGCATGGTAGATTACAGTCCATTCTCTCTCGAAGAGGGGAGGCGTGTGTCCCAGCAGTGGGAACATTATAGGTCGATTACGAAGGCCTACGTTCATATGGTGCCCAGAGGAACTACAATTTCAAGCAAATCATAACAACTAATGAAAGTTTTTGGTTTGTGTATGGACACAAAACAAAAACTTAAACATATGTTTAACGTGTGTTTGTTGTGTATGTGTGTGTATTATAAGCAGTGGTCGAAGTAGGTAGATTGATTTGGGGTCAATGAACTGGCACGAATATGTTAGTATGATATGCCTCCGGGATTCTGGGATTTTGAAATTATTAAGATTTCTTTAAGGAATTTCAAATGTTGTAATGTGTAGAAAGAAGAATACATCAATATTGAATGTGAAAACATATTAAGAAGTATAAAAATATATTTTTATTTATTTATTCAAGAATAGTAACAATTACAAGCAGCAGATAATATACATACAAGAAATAACTACTAAATTAGTCACATTATGTAAGTTTCGAATGGACGCACAACAGTAAGATTCAGTTTATTACTTGATAAATAAGAAAAAAACAATTTTAAATGTTTATCCATTCTATAAATTTCTTATGTAGTAGTTTAAAAATCCTTACTTTTACAATATTTGATTCAATCCCGTAAGTACCAAAATGAAATCCCGGAAAAAAGGCTTATTCATGTTATGATTTCTATGACTATTCATGATGCGAGTACGTAAAATCAATCTACCTACTCCGATCACTGATTATAAGTTTACAATCTATTTATGTACTTGTACCTATTTTATTTACAATTCATTATGTTATCTTTTTATCCATTATTTTTTATTATTATTATCTGCTTAATACATTGTCAATCAGAGCACCTGCCATCTTATCTCTTCACCACCCTTGGTTGCTTGGTAGAGAATGCCTAAGGCTTTTAAATCCGCCTTTGTGCCTTATTGTGTGCGAGAAGTTTAAATAAATAAAAACTTATCCCAGCCTCGGATCTGGGGGGGGGGGGGGGCAAGCCTGGGCCCGTGGTGCCCCGGGCGCCAACTTCAGGGGGCGACAAATTCAAGCGTAGCAGACAAGTGCACCACTCAGCACATAGCAACTTTGCAATAAATGAGACGCGCAGCAAATTTATAATCTTTCAATTTTTTTTTTCTTTTTTTTTGGCGCCCCTGTAGAATTGGTGTATTATCGATCAACACAATTTGATTAATATATTGCTGCCAAAATTTTCATTTTGAGAAAATTGTAATTTCGCGGGGGCTACCTTAGCGCATCCCCATAAAAGATTGCCGGGGGGCGGCTGACGGCAGTTTTTGCCCCGCCTCAAAAAAAAATCTAGATCCGGGGCTAACTTATCCCTCTGATCAAGCCAATCAGGGACACGTTACTCTAATGATACATTATTCTGCCGGGGTTGCGAAGAAGTCCGAAAAGGATATCGTGGCCCCCGGCAACATGCCAACTGAAGGATCACGGGTGGGTTTTAGTCAGTAAGAGTCTCACACGCCTTCCCGCTCCGCCCAAAGCGGGAGAAGTTATTTGATAATTTCCCAACCAAAAAAAATAAATAAAAATATATATTTATTTATTTGTGCTGGTGTTAGGTCCCTTAAATACCAACAATAAATGGCCCATGAAGTCTCATTAGTAATGAGACATTACCAACTCAATGTATAAAATACTGTTGACTCTCCTTTTAACATAGTTATTTCCATTTTATGGGGGTGACTATTTTGACAAGTTTGCTTGATCCTCGAATTTTCTCAAACCAACAGGTCAATTTTTCACCCCATGAATTTCTTCTGCCCTCCAAATTATCCCAGCAATTTCTTTAAACTTTTCTCTTTATCTTTTCTAGTCACGAAACAAACAAAATAATAGAAACCAAACAGGAAGATCTTGCAGATTTGAAAGTGAATCTAGCAGCAGTTGATGACAAGCTGAAGAAAGTTGAGAAAGAGTTGGAAGAGAAAAGTAATGTTTTTAAAGAGGGTACAAAGTAAGTAACCTATACTTATTATAAACCCAGCCCGTCCCATCCTTGATGTCCTCCCTCCGATTGACGCCCTAAGCCAAGGTTCGTACCCCACAGGGGGTGCCCTTAGCAAGCGTTCACCTAGTTTTAATTAGCATAGTTGAATAACCCTTGGCTGGAGGTTTTAAGTGTAGTAGCTTAAGGCACCCACAGGAAAGCCCGGTTAAGTAGTCATGATCTCAGAGATCAACTACGAGATGCCCTACCTAAAAAAAAAAAACCTCATTACAAACTAGATGCTGATGCCCGTGTCTTCGCCCGCGTGTACCCTTAATCTTTTTCTAAAATAGAAGTGCCTTAAGTTACTTCTTATAACATCAGCTATCTGCCATTGAAAGTCTCGCCAAATCGGTCCAGCCGTTTCGAAGATTAGCCAGAACAATCATAAAATATAGACTGACATTAAATAAAAAAAAAAAATGTTTTTTTTTATTGTTATAAGTACTGTATAACCTTTCATATGCTTTTAGTAAAGAGCTGACAAAATAACAGCCCTCACGACATCATTCAAGTTTCGAACATTTTGTACCCAAACAAACTAAGGATGAGAATGGTCAGGAAAGGCCAGAAAAAAAAAACGATTTTCTTATGGGAAATAACACCCTCAACAATTTTTATTATTACAATGAGAGTATACAAGTAACCCGTCCGCTGCTCTTTAAGTTTGATGTACAGAATGCTTAGATGACGGTTTCGTGAAGGGTCTTTTAAAACCCTGGGTCTTTTATACAGGATCTTTTTAAATTCTGCACACGTAGCATGACCACCGTAGAAACGGTTTTTGTCGACGGAAGAATAGACAAACTGACAGATTGTGATTGTTTATCTGTCATTTTGTCTATTTTTCCGTCGACAAAACCCGTTTCTATGATGGTCATGCTACGTGTGCTGTATAAGTTAAACTGTTGAAATTACTTCATTATTTTTATATATCTACCATATTCTATGTTCTTTTCCTTTCTAGAAAATATGACGTCCTCCGCAAACAGAAAGAGGAAATAACAGAAAGGCTTCAAGGCTGCAAGAGGAAGGCTGTGACTACACAAGCCGACCTCACACAGAGTAACAAGAAGAGGAAGAATTTAGACCAACTGCTTGAACAGGAGAGGGGGAAGCTTATTGATTTGGAACTGGTAAGACTGCATTTGAAGGTTAACTTACATATAGTCTGTTCCAAAATTATCTGATAGAAGTGTAAACAAACCCTGTTCAGGTTAAATTCTTACAATCACTTAAAAAAGGGAATTTAATCATTCATGTGTATATGAAGATTTGAACTATATTGCACCACTATTATTGTTTGAATAACATTATTAAATTGTAATTGAAAAATCATCAACAATATAGGTTATAAAATTAACCTCTATTGTCAAATGATAAACATCTTTAAAACCCACTTGCATGGTCATCGGTTATCCTAAATAACTTTGACTTTACACCTAATTCAGGGTTAATCAAATAATTAATCTTGCTCCACCAAGAGGTATCTTCCGCCACCAAGATTTAGAGGTAAACCTAGGGTTATACTTTTAAACATTTAACCCACCAATGTGGGAGGGTTAAGTCGCTAAACTCTGGGTTAGTGTTTTGTCAAAATAAATTGAGGTTATGAGGTACAGCTGATAACTCAGGAAATCAGTACTATCAATGGATTGGTTTGATGAAAAAATAACCAGCTACATTCAGTAAACTGTAAATCGAATTACGTCGACAAGTACAATTTCATCAAGATAATCTTAAAACATCATGGTAATCATTTCACAGATTCCAGAAAAAAATCAGAGGGAGATAGAAGATTGTGAGAAGCTTCTTGTAAAACATACAGAACAAAAGGAAAAGGCAGAAGAAGAACTTCAGACAGTTGTTGCTAGCGTAAGGTAAGTTATTGGACTAAAGATACACAGGGTACTTGAATGGGGCAATTTGGGGTACCAGCAATGTGAAAGTCAAATATATATATTTTTTTTAATGTCGAGAAGTTTAGAACAGCCCCCTTTAAACACCTACTTTTCAACTTTTTGGCTACGAAAAAGAAAACTAAAAGGTAGGGTCGGCGCAGCGTTGCTTTCACTGCCAAACAAATATCGACCTTGTTGATGTAGTTATAAAGTTGAAAATAGTTAATCCTAATTTAGTCAAAGAGCGCATAGAGCGATAGCGGATAGAGGTGCGCGTCTGAGGTTATTTATTTTTGACTTTATTTTAAGACACAATTTTGATATTTGCTTGGCAGTAAAACCCGTGCAGGTTTACACAGGGCCCTAGGTACACAAAATTTTGGAGAAAATGGATCATTCTCTTTCATAGATTTTGAAAATGTTTGTTGACTTTGTTTTATTATAAAAGGACTAAAAAAACTAAATGAGGTAGACTATAAAATCACCTCAATTTTTGTCCAAGATTCAGATGCATTAGAAACTGAATCATATTACCATAACAGTAACACCCAAAATCCACCAACTTACCCCCTATTTCCTCACAGAACAAAAACGCAAGGTCTCCAAGAAACAAAAGACCGCCTGCAAGCTAATCTCATAGGTTTAAAGAGGATGGTCGACGAAGCTAACAATAGTTGCAAACTAGCGGAATCTGAACTTAAGTTGTATCTAAGTACGGAAAAGAAAGAGGTGGAGAAGTTGGAGAAGATAAAGGAAGGTTATGAGAAGGCTAAGGCGGCTTTGGAGGAGAAGAAACCGTGAGTATTTTTCTTGTTTTGAACCAACTTCAAAAAAGGAGAAGGTTAATTAACGAAGGGCGCGGTTCCCGTTAAACCGGGAACTCCCTTCGTTAGTTAACATACTGTATGTTCATCTGTAGATCCGATTGGCTTTATTGATAAGTGATAAATGATTTTATTTCTGTAAGTAGGTTTGTACAAACACTTTTACACGTCAATCATATTTTTAAAACTAGATGAGGGCGGGGTTTCCTATCTGACTACTCTGAGAAGAAAGGCCGAAATAAACTCGGAGGTCACAGTCTCTTTTAAAGTCCTGACGGTGTATGGCCCAAATGTAATCCATAGCAGTTTGTATTTTGTTATTATTTGTTTAGGGTATGATGGGACTGTCTTACGCATTGCGATTATAAAAGCCCCAAATTAAAATATAATTAAATAAAAATATAAGTCATGACTTAATCTTGGTCAGATCATGTGAAGAGAAGTTTAAACCAACAAGCCATTTTGTCATTTCGAACCTTATTACAACAATGTTAAAGTTCTAAATACAAAAACTGATTTTAAGCCCGTGTCAATTTTGTACAAAGAACTTTACCACAGTCAGAATAAGGATCGAAATTCAAAAACAAGCGTAAAGGTTTTAGCTTGGACTCAAATTACAATTCGTTTTGTAACGAGACGAATTAAGTTACTAGGTCGGAAAAAGTACTCATGAATATGAGTAAATAAGTCTTATAAACTGAAATTTAAACAAAACCTACCGTTTTTAAATTTTAATGCAATATCTACCTAATAAAAATATATGAAACAGAATTAAAAGCTACAGTATTTTATCTCACGAAGCGTCGCGCTTTACTTGTGGTAAGCAAGTAAACAAACACGCTGTGAATGTGTGCGTAGCATCAGCACATATTATACTCACACACTTCCGACTTCGCCCATGTCTCGGACAGTATCGCTCCTGCGCTTACACACAATTCACAGCGTGTTTGTACACTTAGTTACCACAAGTAAAGCGCGCGTCGCTTCGTGAGATAAAAATACTGTATGTAACGAATGCATATTGTATAAATTCATCCTTTTTTCAAACCATAATGGCGTTAAAACTATATAATACATCCTAAGCCTTCCTAAAATCAACTGTTTATTTTCAGTTTACAAGAAGAGTTATCACGCACTCTGCCAGAAAATGAGGCTAAGCTGAGTGAAGTTAAAAATAAGTTGCAGCAATTGAAGCAAGAAGAAGGGCAGATTATAGCTGAATTCAGTCCATTGAGGTTTGTTTATTTACTGTCATTAGTGCCTTTGTCTTTCCAAGGGGAACCGTAACATAACATCACGCCATGTTTTCCCGAAGGGTTGGGCAGAGGCGTCCCTGTGGCAGGTTCACCCACATTTCGCCAGTTATGTTTTAAATCCCATGTAATAGGGGGCGAGCCTTTTGCCATCAACCGGGCACAAATCCAGACTCAAGGCTGCTACTGAGACATTTCAGATAAAAGAATAAATCGGAATCGTATTACCCAGTAACTGGGTTGTGAAAGTCGGATAGGCAGTCTCTCCATGTAATATACTGGTATACAGATGCATCCGGTTAGACTGGAAGCTGACCCCAACATAGTTGGGAAAAGGCTAGGCAGATGATGAGTGTCTTTATAATTTCCTCGTTTTTTTAAGTTTCTGATTGATATTTCATAATTCTAAATAGCTTTTGCCTGCGTGGCTGTCGGAAAATATCCCACGGGACCTTATGTTCAAATCCGTTCGGCCGTTTTTGCGCCTACTCGGAATATACATTCAGAGAAACGGACAAAAATTCTAAAAACTATATTCGGCATCAAACTCGTTCCCAAACCTCGAAAAAAAAACATTTTTTTCCAAAAATATTCAATCTACAGTTTTTACTTCCTTCGTTACTATATTATTATCTGTATAGTTGCCAGCGTCTTTTCCTTACAGATCGCAATTAGAGGAGTCTCGCCAAGCCATGAGTGCTAACACATCTCGCGATAGAGTGCTCAACGCGATTATGAATGAAAAGAGGAATGGAAATCTACCAGGAATATTTGGACGATTGGTAAGTGTCAAACTCAAACCATCTATTTCAAATAAACCAATTACAGGTACGTTTGAATTTTCAAGGGGTCGGTCAGTCAGAAAGATGAAGCTAGTTGCCCATTCCAAAGCGTTGTAGGTACCTATGGAGAAGAACGGGCAAGAAACTCCATGGACACTCTTTTAAATCACAATATGGTTAAAAATGTTGGTTACATCATTCATGTTAAAGTCAAAATATGAGAACGATGCAGAACGTTAAAAGCGTTCGTAATAAAAAATAAAACAATTCAAAAATCAAATTAACCAATCCCTACTGACAGCGCCCGTTCACGAACATGACGCATGGACATGACGCATGGAATAATCGTGCCTCAGAAAGCATGTTAAACCGTTGGTCCCGGCTGTCATTCGTGGATCTATGACAGTCGTTACGGGTCGTCAGAAGCCTATCAAACCAGTCTTACCAAGGGGTATTGTATTATCCAGAAACTGGATTGTGGAGGTCAGGTAGGCAGTCGCTCCATGTAAAATACTGGTAGTCAGCTGTATACTGGCAGATTGATTTGACTTGATTTGCACTTTATTGTGTCGTAGCAAGAGTCGCTTTTTATTTAAATGATTTTGCGGAGTGTCCCATCTGTACTAATCTATGACCGAATTAACACCAATATTTCTTCCAGGGTGACCTAGGAGGCATAGACGCAAAATACGACGTTGCCATATCAACATGCTGTGGCGCTCTCGACAATATAGTCGTTGACACAGTGGAAACAGCTCAAGCATGCGTCGAGTTTCTGAAGCGACACGACATCGGACGAGCCACGTTCATAGCGCTCGACAAACAAGAGCATTTGAGGCAGACGTACGGAGAACGGAAAAGCTTGTAAGTTCATGTCCCAAAGTCGGCGCGATTTTGTCTTTCTTTCTCTTCTGTTAAACGTCACAATAATCTAACTTATAAAAAATCCATAAAAATTAAAATAAAGTGTATTATGGGTCTCGTAGTGGCATTCCTACAGTTAGGGTATTTGTCTACGGCAGCCGTCACCGGGACGTCACCGAGCCGAGAACGAAATGACGGCTCTTAAGGTTGCACTAGTCAATGGCTCGAACCCGTTGGTACGCGTGGCTAATGTGCATGCTAAATAGTATAGTTATTTATTTATTTAGTAGTTATTTATTTGTGTGACATAAACGAGCGTGTAAAATGTCATGAACAGACCTTTGGGCGGTATATATATTATGGAAAAACTACTGGATGTGTCTAGTCAAAATAAAATTATTTGAATTTTCAATAAATTATCTATCCCTGTACGGTTTTTATTTTGCCATTTTCATACTACATAAGTTATTTATTTACGTCCAAAGATGAGCTAAAATTAGTGTTGAAATATGGAAGTTTCAACGCTCAAAGGTCTGTTCATGAAATTTTACACGCTCGTTTATCTCACATCAATATTTTTTTCTTCCAATTCTGTTTCCATCTGTTCCAATTCTGTTCAGGGCTGGATAATGACAAGAAAAATTGATATTAGTTTTCACACGAGTAATCACCATACTACATTTTTGTGGAAGAATGACCGACTAGCGTAATCTTAAGTAGCGATGTAAACTTTTACTACGGCGCATCTCCACCAAACGTCTGTCACCCAAGTGACAAACCGGACCTGAGTAATAAATTACTAATTTTTATATCTGACAAAACGATAGCAGATGATACCAATGTGTTCCTTTTTGCCAATTTTGATATGGAATGTTATTCTTATTTTACGGTACTTTCCTATAAATAGAGAACGACCGCCAAACCTTGCTATGATATGCACAATTTTTTACATTATTTCCCTTTTCAGCCCCGAGGATGCCCCGCGTCTCTTCGACCTTGTAAACGTGAGAGACCCGCGGGTCCTTCCCGCGTTCTACTACGCGTTACGTGACACTCTAGTCGCTAACGACTTGGAGCAGGCGTCGCGCATCGCGTACGGACACACACGATATAGAGTTGTAACGCTGAAAGGAGATGTCATCGAGATTGCCGGTGAGTTTTAATAATAATATGCTTCCCACATTGTACTACGCGTTGCGTGACTCTAGTCGCTAACGACTTGGAACAGGTGAGTTATAAGATTTGGCTATAGTTGTACCTACTCATGCACAGGCCTCTTCTGTTACTAAGAAGGAGATTAAGGGCTTACGCTCATTAGCCGGATGACACTTTTACGCAAAGCAGGCGGGCCGCACCGGGTTTTTTTTGTATTGAAATGCGACGCGCTGCGGCCCATTGCGGCTGTAATATTCACTAGCCTTTAGTCACTAATAATGGCTAGTTTTTGTCATAAATTACACATTATACATTCGAGTCTTTCAGGGTTTTTGTTTTAACTCATTGCTACGAATGTTGCACATTACTAGTATTTTTGTAACCCATCCAAAGCTAAATATGGCTGTGTCAGAAATGGATTTATGTTAAAAGTGCCTACGGGCGGGGTTCGAACCTACGAATTTCTAACTTTTCTAAGTTTCTCTACTATGTCTAATTATTTGCTAACTAATTAAACAAATTTTAGGTACCATGTCCGGTGGTGGTAAAACAACAATGCGAGGAAGAATGTCCAGTTCAGTACAACAAGATACCAGTGAACAAGATCCGAGAGTTTTGAAGGCTAATGAAGAAAAATTAGCGAGAATGGAGCAAAGGTATGTCAACTTAAGGTCTATTTTGGAACGAATATTCGTCTAACAATTTGATCAAGGCAGGGTGCTTGTATATTTAGATTTTACAATAGTTGGTAATAATGCCATCTGTTGATACTCATCGGAAACGTCAACTTAAGAGTGACGTCACCTAGGCACTAAATAGATAGGTACAGAAAGACTTCTATCATTTGAATCATCAATACAACTCTAAGTTAGAAGTGGCCTCAAATTATCAGTTGATTGCCGAGAAATTCACAAAAAAAAATGGCCGTCACTTTTGGATTAGTCGTGAGCGGAAATGGTCTTAAGAGCGGTTATTCTAAAAGTTGGCAACGTTGCAAATAGCTGTCATGTGTTGGTTAATTTGGCAATATTACTGTATGGAAATATGAAATATCGCTAAATAGTGAACTAGAATAATAATAATAATAATGAATTGCATTGATAACACTGAATTTGATATTGTAACCGTTTTAGGTGTAAAAAAGGCATTTGGAAAGTTTCCAAATACTTTTTTTTACATTTAAAACTAAATATTTGGTGTTATGATATTACTTATTGCATTTCATGATCAGTATTTTAGTTCACTAGTTAGCTCTATTTCATATTTCCATACAGTAATATTGCCAAATTAATCAAAACAGGTAATTATTTGACAGCTATTTGCGACGTAGCCAACTTTTAGAATACTAATTAATACTTTTAGAACACTCTTAATTTGATAGATAATCTTAGAACTCAGAATCTGGCAATAATGTTACCACTGTTTGGCAGTAATCCATTACGTGGGCCCATTGCGGGTTGGTAGATATTACTATACCTGTCCTCGTGATTTTTTTCTTCGCCGTTTCATGAGCAATGGCAATGAAATAAATTGCACAAATTTTGAGACTGCCTTTTTTTTTAAGTGAAAACTTCTTTAGGCGCGTTGGGCATTTTTAATATGGGATTAAACTATTGATTTCGCGATACTGTGGCGACACCAACTTTAGATCATTAAAAGGACATCAACGCGTTGATTACTGCGTTGCCGATTTTTTTGTGCCACTGTTTTTTTGGGTTCGTAATTATCAAATAACTTCTCCCGCTCTGGGCGGAGCGGGAGGGCGTGTCAGACTCTTATTGACTAAAACCCACCCGTGTTTCTTCAGTTGCCTGTATGTTGCCAAGGGCCACCCTTTCGGACAGACCCGCAACCCCGGTAGGCATTAGCCCTAGCGGACCCCTTCAGTTGTCCTAACATCTCTGAGAGGCGTGCGTGGAACACAACGCATCGTCGACCCGGGCTTATCCTATCCGTATTATATCCTTATCAGACGGCGAGCTAACCATTGCTCACTGTCCGCAAGCCCGCACTTACGGTGGCCTAAAACTCATAAGGAAATAGCACACATATCAACTATAACTACACTAACATTCAGTATTCTTTGTATAAAACGGGCTACTGCAACGCACACTAATCTGAATCGTAACATAATCGCCTCGCCTCGGAACAAACTCACGATCCGCGGCGATAGCGTGACGATCGTTTTCCGAGTTAATATGTATGTGACCTGTAAAGTCGAGGTCATTACCACTGCGCTCATATTTCCATGACGCAAAATCTATGATAAGAATCGTATTTCCATGACGCAAAGAACCTCTTTGCAGGTTAGCAGAGATATGCAACGAGCAATCAGAACTAGAAGAGACATTAAGTGCTCTACAACGGAGCGTACGCGATGGAAAAATAACACTCAACAAACTCAATATTGACCTCAAGAGTTTGGCCGAACATGTTCCAGTTATGAAGGTAATTAATATCTCAGGATGGAGATCTAATATAATAAAAATCTTAAATTCATTTATTCACTGACAGAACTTACGGCTTAAACCGCTGCGTCTAGAAGTATGAAATTTTGCACGAGAGTTCCTTATACAGTAGCGTGTATCAGAAATGTACCATTATTTTTGATTGAGTAGGGATTGAAGTTTTGTATGGGACAGCTGGTAAAGAGGCTTGTGGCTAATTAGCCACAACCTGATCGATCGACCCGTGCGGCTGTTAGTAATTACTAACAGTAGCTCGGGTCGATCGATCAGGTTAAGCTACGTTGCCGCGGTTGGTCCGTGGATGGGTGACCATCTTTACATCAAATTGTATTTAAGTTCGTCATTTTTATTGATGGGAAATCCCATCGGGCACATGGCTCGTCTTTAACATAATTGCTTAATTTTTTTCCCACAATACTTCTTATTTTACAGAAATGCGTAATTTTTTTACCATTTTGTGTCATCTTTTACAAAATTCCGTATTTTTTTATAGGAACTCTTGTGTGCCGTACTCTTTTGTTGTATACTTTTTATTTTCACGTTCTTTATACTTACTGTACCGGGATTTAAAATAACCTATGTCCTTACCCAAGACATGGTCTACTTGTGTGACAAATTTCAACGAAATCCATTCAGTCGTTAGGTGTGTTAGGGTAACAGACAGATAGACAGACAGCTACTTTCACATTTATAATATTAGTATGGATATTAAGAAGGCCCATAATACCTTTCCTTCAACTTATCATTTTGTTACAAAATGAGATGAATATGTCAACAGAATCAAATAAAACAACAAGAGGCTACGGTAGCAGCTAGCAAGGTGGACCCGGAACAGAAAGCTGCCTTAGAAGCAACACTTGAAACTGCTCGAGAACAACTTGACATGGCTAAAGAAGTTGCTGGCAGAGTAAGTTCTATTTTAGTCAATTTTATCACACATTAAACATTAAGAACACAAACCTTCCGGAATAATGCAAAAATGTTAGTGAAAACCGCATAAAAATCCATTTTGTCGTTTGAATTTAGCGAACAAACTGGCACATGAAAAGCGACTTTATTTTTTACTAATAGAGTCTATATTTACAGGTGGAAGAAGATGTGCAACAAGTGGACATACAAATATCGGCGGTCGCGGGCGGCAAAGTGAAGGAGTTACAGAAAATTGTGAACGATCTCGTTAAGAAGATTGATAAAGTGAACTCTGAGATAACTAAGCTGAAGGTCGCTATCAATACTAGCAAAAGGTTAGTTTGAACAATCTTTAGACGTATGAGGAACAGGGTGTAAAGTCCACTCATCCTCTATTGAAAAGCGAGGATCCTCCGACCATACGGGCGTCGTTAATGGCGGGCAACTACCCTACGATTGATGTCGGGGAAGTTACATATGTCGGAGACAGGTATGTGACTCCTTCGTTATTATCAGCGATATTTTAACTATTGTGGGCGTACTGTGGGTAGTGTTGGTTATTGTGCAATAGAAAAACCGTTTGCAGTTCAGATCACATTATAATTTACTATCAAATTAATCACACTAGTAATTCACACGCAGGTACACGACACGACTATTCGGAATGCGCGACAGTTTCTAAACGTCTTCACTGCTTGACCGCCACCGATGAACTCTGCTCAGCTCCGGTCCGGCCGGTCCGAGCGTTATGTTCAGACTCTGTCGAACACCACTAGGCGGCGCTGACGTCCCGATTAGTCAACTCAGTAACGTATTTCCGACATATATATGGTGTTCGCGCGGTAAACTCTAATTCCGCGATGCGAGATTTGAGTGACGTCAGGATTTTGTGACGTCAGGTCTTTGACTCGTAGTTCGCATGTGGCGATGTAGATGGCGCCACAAATCTTTGCTATACACTATAAATAAATAATAGATGTTTATATGATGACAACGACATGATACGAAGTAAATAATGCACGTATTACGAGTTCCGACTCAAGCTATTCAATCAATATTCATAAATATCATCACGCCTGTTATCCCTGAAGCGTGAAGCAGGATACCCACAGTACACCCACATTTCGCCAAGGGGCGAGCCTATAGAGATTTTGACTAAAAATATATTTTATATCCGTCAGGTAGATTATTAAAAAATATTGGACACGTATTTTTTCTTTTTTTATGTAATTAAAAGATTACGGCGAAACATTGAGTTAAAATGTGCCATGACGTCACGAGTATGTAGCTTTTATACTTACTTGTGACGTAGCGACCCCCACTCCCCAACTTTAATGCGTTTTATCTCAGTCATTTTTTATTAATATGATAAAGCAAAAAATACGTGTTTAATATTTTTTTATTATCTCACTGACGGACTAAATAGAATTTCTTTTTTTTTACCCAGGAATCATCCCCATTTCCATCCATACATACTACGGCGCGAGCATGTCTGTGACGCGAATCCATAAGTTTATCCCCTACCAAAAATCGCTCATCACGTCTAAAGAAGTTTTCACATCAAAATAAAAATAATAATTCACAGAAACGCGAAGAAATCAAAAGACAAAATTCAGCAGATGGAAGCTGATCTGAAAGAGACCGAGAAGAACTTGGAAACAATGAACAATCAGAAGAAAGAATTCAGTTTGGAGAGCGCGAAATTACAAAAGGACTTAGAAGAGGTAACTCATGTTTTAAATCTATTATTGAAAAAGTATTTCATAATGCCTGTAATACACGAAGGTTTAGACAGAGCTGTACCTAATCTGCATTCGCAATTTATTTGCCAAACATGTAAACAAACACGAGTTTTAGGAAAAACAACTATAATGCCTACACATAATGTTCATTTTGCGCTACTACTTCATATTTTTTATGACTTTTTCAACACTACTAGTCAGTCTAAAATCAACTTTATTTACACTTGCATAAACTTGATGTTTATTTAAGTGGAAATAACATCAATTGAAAACAACGATTTAAATAGACCTTATAGTACACCCACATTCCGCCAGTTACGTTTAAGTCCCATATAATAGGGTGCGAGCCTATTGCTATCAACCGGGCACAAATACAGATTCTGGGTTGCCACTCAAAAATTCCACATCTTCCTTTCGTGTAGTTAGTGAGTTTTAAAGCTGCCCATTATCCTCTAACTTGGTTTCACATGCCGTCGAGAAATATCTCTCAGGCATGTTTCCTCACGATGTTTTCCTTCACCATTTTTGAAGCAAGTGATAATTATACAATACGCACATAAATCCGAAAAGTCAGAGATGCGTACCTTGGTTTCGAGCTCGAGACCTATGATTTGGCAGTCCGACGATCACACCACTAGGCTATCACTGCTGATAAAACTAATTCCAGATGGAAGAACCCAATAACACTATGCCCGACCTGGGAATCGAATCCAAGACCTGATTATCAGCAGTAACGCTTGCGACCACTAGACCAAAGAAACAGAATAAGTTTTAATCTTTTCTAAGTTATCGAGATTCGAGATAAAAGGATTCTTAAGGTTTTCACCAGCTACCAAGCTATGCCAAATATGACTATATCGGTTTGGTAGTTTTGCTCTGAAAATTTAGCAAATAGAATCTCAAAAGTTGTAGTTTCACCTGCTCAAGCGCACCGTGTCATAAAAAAAAACGAAATCAAAATAGCGACACTCGTAGTTCCCTCTCACTCGCACTTTTCAGGCCCGCAACCTAATTATTTAGATGAAGACAATTTTATTATTTTAACTCAAAAAATTGCCAATAAAGAAACGTTTTAAAATAACTGCTAGAAAATGGCGCTATGTAACTTTATACTAACGCTATACGCGACAAGGACTGGAGTAATCCCTTCCAAAAACTTTGAAAGCGTGTAGCTTCTCCATATTTCCATAGATTTCACTGATATTTTTGATTATCTTATTTTACTATGCCTTCTATTTCTTATATTACTCAGTCTCGCGCTTTACTTGTGATAACCAAGTGTAAAAACACGCTGTGAATGCGGGCGTGAAGGACGAGTAGCGTCAGCACATAACACACACACGCACACACACTTCCGACTTCGCCATTGTTTCGGGACGGTACCGAGAGCTCCTGCGCTTATGAACACATTCACCGCGTGTTTGTACACTTGGTAACCACAAGTAAAGCGCGCGTCGATTCGTGAGATAAAAATACTATCCAATGTAATTTTATAAACTTTGTTTCCACTTTCAGATTGAAGAACAAATAAATGATGGCACCGGAGAGTTTTCGGAGCTAAAACAAGAAATACAGAAACTTCAGAGCAAACAAAACAAAATTAAAGCCGAACGTTTGGAATCTAACAATTTGGTGGTGAAGATGGAGAAATCTATACAAGAGTGTCAGGGCAAAACACCTATGTGGCAGAGAGAGGTAAATATGTTTTTCTAAAGCCTCGTATCCACTAGGCATCAATTGACACGAAGCACTTGATTCTAAATGTGTTCGGCAACGTTGCACAACAGCGCGCGACGTTGCCAGCTGGTGCGCAATATGAAGCGCGGCTTGTTGTTTTTTTCCCTGCAACATGCAGTTGAGCATCAAATCTATCAACCACACGAAGATCACTGAATATATTTTCTTTATTTTCTAAGTAATTTCTAACCCACCAACGTGGTTTTATTTTTCGATAAAATTATAACCACTGCCGTTGAAATCAACACTATTTCTTCTGGCGACATGTTGTCGACGACTGTTCATGCGTAGACAGACAACGTTGCTAAACAAAAAATCCGCGCTAACTATCAACATGTTGTGCAACATGGCGCGCCAAATCTTGCCTAGTGGATACGAGGCCTTAACTATTTGTTGCCGGCGGTTTCACTTGTTTTCTAGGAAAAAAATCTTCATGTACTCGGATACAGGGTGTTCTATGTAGAAATCCAAGTCGGGTAGCCTAATTGCGAAATACACCAATCATCTTTTTTTGGAAAAACAAATACCCACACATCAAGTTCAGTATGCACTACAACTTTCAAACATTTTGACTTGCTAGCTTTTGCCCGCGGCTTCGTCTGCGTCGATGTCGGTAATTATCTCATGGAAACGTACTGGATAAAAAGTATCCAATGTCCTAACGTAGGTCATGGCCTACCCGTGCGCCAAATTCCATTGAAATCTGTTCAGTTGTTAAAAGGGTTTATCCTAAAAGTTGGCAACGTCGTAAATAGCTGTCAAATAACTACCTATTTTGATTATTTTTGATTAATTTTGCAATATTACTGTATGGAATTAAGAAATGTGGCTAACTAGGGAACTAAAATATTGTTTTCAACGCGCCGTCGACCCGGGCCTGGTCCTTATCGGACGGTGAGCCACCCATTGCTCACCGCCCGCAAGCCCGCGCCTACGGTGGCCGGAAATCGCCCCGCGATTCCCGACGCCCTGGGCGTCTCCTCCTGCGACGGTTAGGGGCGTGAGGGCGCGAAATTTGCCTCTCCCTCACGCGTTCCGCCTCCTCCTTCGCGAGCATTACAGCTTCGCAGAAGGAGGTGACGGCCTCCCATTTCCTCTCGCTCCGTACCATGGCCTGAACCAGGGCCGGACGCGAGAGATCACCGCCGCCGATCGCCTCCACGAGGACACGGCGATGCTCCGCCCAAGCTGGGCAGACCTCCACCGTATGCTCCACCGTTTCCTCCGGGCGATCCACACAATGGTGACACCCGGGCGTTTCCTCCCGCCTTATCCTGTGCAGGAACCTCCCGAAACAGCCGTGTCCGGTAAGGACCTGCGTCAGGCGGAAGGTGAGGACGCCGTGGCGCCTCTCTAGCCACTCCTCAAAGAGGGGTCTTATCGCCGCAATTGTGGCGTGCCCAGCCTTTACACTCCTAAAATTGTTACAACATTAAATTCAGTGTTATAATTGCAATTCATTAATATTATTCTAAGGAATTAGTTACCACATTTCTTATTTCCATACAGTAATATTGCCAAATTAATCAAAACAGCGAAATATTTGACATCTATTTGCGACGTTGCCCACTTTCAGAATAAACGCTTTTAAGGTGAGCGTGCATTACGACTTTATCGCGCGATCATTTTGTCGTAGAAATGCAACGAATTGGTTTATATGGCAGCGCGCGTATACACGAGGAAAAGTCAGCGCGATTCAAAAATGGTGATTTGCCACATTATGGCGCGACTGCTCGCGACGCGATTGTCGACAAAGTATATTGCAGCATATGAAGCTGTATGGCCCCGCGCGCACTGTGATAATATAATCGTACGCAAGGCGGCCCTCAGTCGGTAATCCGTTCTCCAAGGGTAAACATGTCGGCACCCGTGGTGTCTCAAGAGGAGACGCTAGATGTGAAGGGGAATGGGATATAGTCGGAGATCATTGTGTTTTTATAACATAACTTCACGCCTGTATTCCCCGAAGGGTTAGGCAGAGGTGTACCTATAGTACACCAACATTTCGCCAGAAGTCCCATGTAATAGGGGGCGAGCCTATTGCTATCAACCGGAACAAATCCAAACTCCGGGCTGCTACTGAAAAATTCCAGATGGAAAAACCCAATAACACCTTGCCCGACCCGGGAATCGAACCCAGGACTCATACTCAGCAGTAGCGCTTTGCGACCACTAGACCAACGAGGCAGTGTTTTTATCTATGGAAAAAAAAACAACCAAATCTGTCAATATTTTAATTCACATTTTATTTTCAGCTTCGATCTCTAAAACTCGAAGATCCAGGCATCGAAGGTATCGCTGGAATAGAGCCAATACCTCCTCTAGCGCAGCACACCGCAGAAGAGTTGGAAGAGTTAGAAGTAGAGGACTTGAGGGCCCGACTGACTGCGCAGAAGAACAGGATCGGAGATAAGAAACCTAATATACAAGCTATACAGGTAATATCTTGAAGGATAGATTTTAATGGCCTCCTTCAGTATAGCTGGACGAATCATCATTATTACCCGACTACGGCAAGGTCAAAGGATAAAATAACATCAGTTTTCGTATAACCAGAGTCACACAGTTGTGCCTTAATAAGGGTTTTCTGAAATGATGTCACTAGGTGGCAGCACTGACACGTCAGGTCCGGACCTGTCAAAAGTGTCAAAGCGCCTATATTTTCTTTAGTCGTGACTGAATGATAAACGAATGAATGAAATGAATGATGAACGTCATTACCAAGTTTTATATTAATTGTCGACACAGACGCCACAGACCTCTTGTCAAAGTGGCGCGAACTAGTGGCGTGAATTTTCATGAAAACCTTCATTACACATCGTATGTGACGTGTCACTCCGGTTATACGAAAACCGATGTTATTTTTTATTGGTTCGTTTTATACCTTTTTAGTAGGCTCTTTGTCGTAGAACTTCGTCGTTACCACTGGGTCACGACTCCTTTAATTTCAATTACACCTTGTGTGTATGTAATGCTAAGTAGGAAGAAAAAATATGTCATGTTATAAAATGGTATGGTGTCTTCCAGGACTACAAAGCCAAAGAAGAGCTGTACCTTCGTAGGGCGGCAGAACTAGACGATATAACGACTAGAAGAAATGATATGAGAGCGCTCTACGATCAACTTAAAAAGAAGAGGACCACTGATTTCTTGTGTGGTAAGCGTTACCGAATCATGTTGCATTGTAATTTATACCTTAATGCAATGATATAAGAGTCACATAATCGCGCACTCAGGAATTACGTTATCTGCACCAGGCCGTTAAACACAGCTTTGGAAATCCATTTTTAGGATTCCGTAGATAAATAGCTATCCGTCTGGACAATCAGTTTATTCAGAGACTATTTGCACTCTATCACTGAAAATTGGAAAGAAGGTGTATTCTGTGTACCGCTGTTAAATCAGGAAAAAACAATTACGGATGGCTCTCCCCACACATGAAACCGAGGGATGACCAAAAAAAACTAATCACATAAGTGTGGGGTATCGTTGGATCCCATAATCAGATGGATTATGATGTTTCTAAGTGTCTTTTTAAATTGAAATAAACCTTTTTTGAGCTGGGTTAGTTTCAGTTACAACCGCACTGATAACTTTGCTTTTTAGTTTTTTCGAGAATGACTATGAAATATAAATTTTAACTAAGTTTAATTCTTTTATTTTCTTAAATTGTGAATATTTTTATATATATAATTAGGCATACATATTATATTGTGGATTTTCTTGCCGGCTCTTCTCCATAGGAAACGACCAATTGGAACCGTGCACCTAGCTTCTGACGTTTCATAAGTGCCCTTGTGAAATAAAAATATTTTGAATGTTGAATGTTTGAATTTTATATTTATAGTTTGTAATAGGAATATATGTCATTATGAATATTTTTTTAAACCTCGATTTTTTGTAATTGCACCTACCACTGTTTGTCTCTGCATCACCCAAACGTTGACTGGTAGAAAATGCCTATGGCATTAAGTCCGCCTTGTACATTTCTGGGCTTGAAGTATTAAATAAATAAACTTTATTATGCGGTTGATAAAATCGTTACTAACTCGATAAATAATCATCCCAATTACGGGACCCTTTACTGTGTGTGGAGTGGTCTGACACGCACTTTTCCAACTGTCTACTGTATGTTATTTGCCTGTTATAAAGGAAGGAGGAGAAGGAGGGAGTCAGTGATCTGACTTCGAATAAAAGAAATAAATTCTGTTTATTTATGCTTCTATTCAACAAATAATAAAAAGTTGACCCCTAAATGTTATTGATTTTTGCGAAATATAAAACCTCATTTGATTGCTGAGCATAAATAAGTTTCTGGGCTGGGCAAAGTGTTATTGGGTTGTTCTATCTGGAATTTCTCAGTAGCAGCCCGGAGTCCAGATTTGTGCCCGGTTGATGGCAAAAGGCTCGCCCCCTATTACATGGGACTTGAAACATAACTGGCGAAATGTGGATGTACTATGGACCTCTGCTAGCTCTTATTACTTTAAAAACCTCATTTCTATTGAATTTCAGGTTTCAACACAATAACAGCGAAGTTAAAAGAAATGTATCAAATGATCACTCTGGGAGGCGACGCTGAGTTGGAGCTTGTTGACTCGCTAGATCCGTTCACTGAGGGTATCATTTTCAGGTAATTATATAATTAATGTTTCAGGTAAAAACTTATTTTTACCTGACTACGCGACATCAAGGCTGGTTTCACAACTGTCCGGGAGACCCGTGCGGGGTCCCGGAATGGAGACACACGTGAGGCGCTAGAAGATTGTTTCACAGTGACGCGGATTGGTCCGTACGCGACCCGCTCCGGGTAGAGCCCGTACAATGCAACGCTAGCAACCGTATCGTACTAACTCAGTCGGGTTTTTTTCTTTGTGATTATTATTTTCTAGTGTTGACTATGTTTGCATGTACTAAAAAGGAGCTCTACGCCTGCCAACAAACTGCTTTGCAGTTTGGCAGAGGTAATATATCTTGTTAAAATAAATATTTCTGCGAATAAACACGTTTTCATTGCCTCTAATCAGAGGTTCCCAAACTTTTTTCTCGTAGACCACTTTCAACATTTTCCTGGTTTCGGTGGACCCGCTGCTGCTACATTTATACCATATTACCAGAACTGGTCAAAAAATCATTTTTATTTCACGCCAACGTAGACCCCCGTCGTATCTCCCGTAGACCCTTGGGGGTCCTCCTGGACCACTTTGGGAATCACTGCTCTAAATCATCATCTGCCTAGTGTTTTCCCAACTATGTTGGGATCGGCTTCCAGCCTAACCAGATGCAGCTGAATACCATTCCAGGATTTTTTTTTACATGGAATGACTGCCTATCTGACCTCCACAACCCAGATACTAGGTGGCACGATAACCCCTCTATAGCTTCTAAAGAACAAAATTACAAAAACAAAAAAAATCGTGCACATGGTTACCCGCTAGGTCTAATAGTCCACTTTAGTGTGATTATTTTAAGTAATAAGTAGAAACATGTTTTAGCGGGCAAAGTGTGGGTGAACTAGATCTCTGCCCATCCCTTTGAGTAATATAGGCGTCATGTTATATTTATGTCATTTAAGTCAAAAACATAATGAGCAAAACTCTTTTTTCTTCCAAAATATTTGTTATAACAAATCGATGTCTGTTTGCAACTTTAGTAGAAACTAGAAAACGAAGTACAGCTATGAGATCTCAATACCAGAATCTAATACACAGGCGCATTTAAAACTAGTTTATTAAAAAGAAATGTTATATGTATGGCTCCTGTAATATTTAATAAAATACCTTACTAAATGAAAAACCTACCGTTGCATAAATTTAAAAAACGTTTCACAGAGATTCTTGTGGATAAATGCTATTATTCTGTGCAGGATTTCTTAAATGATAATTTTTTGTAATATCTTTAGTTTGTATCACATATAGCATATATTAAGGCAGAATGTACTCGGATCCTATTGTATAATTTTACAACTTATTTTTATGTACCTACATTCTAAGCAAATAAAGACCTATTCTATTCCAGCGTCCGTCCCCCAAACAAATCATGGAAGAACATATCAAATCTCTCCGGCGGCGAGAAGACATTATCGTCTCTAGCGTTAGTGTTCGCGTTACATTACTACAAACCAACTCCACTGTATGTCATGGATGAAATCGACGCCGCGTTGGACTTCAAAAATGTGTCGATTGTCGCAAACTATATTAAGGTAGGTCAAAACAAAATACCTAATGAAAGGTTTTTATGTCATTCGATGCAAACAAACTGACGACGCCCGGCTGTTGGTACGCACGGTCGACTTACGAAAGTTTTTCGAATAAAACTTATCGCAAAATGTGACAAATTGTTAATGATTCACAGCAGTTTACACGCGCTTGACAATTTTTCATTTTAATTTTGTGATAATTTTCCTTATAAATAACGAGAAACTGGCTCTCAGAACCTTGTCTTATACTGCGATGCAAATATTAACGACGACAAAGTCTAACCTCGCGTCCTAACCAAAATAATCGTTCGCGCGAATACGCGATCGTCGGAAAATCAGAAGGCGACCTCTGCAGGCGCGACAACGCGTTCCGGTTCGCTGAACAAATAGTGACATATGACCGCGAACGTCGCGTATTCGTATGTGTTCGTATGGTAATCGTAGGAGACCTCCTACGATTACCATACGAACACATACGAATACGTAAAAGTGGCAATGTGACCACATTGCCACTTTTTTCTGATTCACTTCAAAATGAACTGCCTGCATCTGAGTAAATATTTCTCCTGTCCCAGTTTACCGTCAAAACAATCCTCTCAGAAATCAGTATCTCTTCTATAATTTTTGGTTCGAAGTTTTAAAATAATCAATCTAATTGCAATAAAGCAAATATCATTTGTCTTCAAGTTAAATGTTAATTTTTTTTCTCTTTCAGGAACGCACCAAAAACGCCCAGTTCATAATAATTTCACTGCGATACAACATGTTCGAGGTGTGCAACCGTCTCGTTGGCATTTACAAGACCGAAGACTGCACCAAATCTGTCACCGTTGAGAACAAAATCCCTGAGAGAACAATTGCAAACGAAATTGTTGTTATATAAACTACAATTTCGTTTTGCTATGTAGATAAGGTTCACTTTAGTATATGTTTAAATAAAACTTATAATAAATTGTGACGTCATGTCAAATTAAGAAAGACATCGATTATTTTCGCTAAGCTTACGCCAACGTCCATACTACGTTGAATACACCGGTTCTCGTCCGATCACCGAAGTTAAGCAACATCGGGCGCGGTCAGTACTAGGATGGGTGACCGCCTGGGAACACCGCGTGACGTTTGCTTTTTTCTTTTTTTTATTAAATTTTTTTTTTTTTTGTGAAATTATTTGCTATTTACCATCATTTTGTGTTAGTTTTGAATGCGTTGAATTATTGTGAACTTATTACGAATGCTTTTCTTATTATTATCGATCACTTAATGTAAGTTAGTTTGTAATTACAACTACTAATCATTAACATTTTATCCTTATTCCAGTTTATTAGAATAGCCATAATCAAGCCGTCATAGGTTAAAACACCCAGTAGTTAGCCTTTTCAAGCTGCTATATCTAGTACAGCCCATATAGCATGACCACAATAGAAACGGGTTTTGTCGACGGAAGAGTAGACAAAATGACAGATTGTAAATCAGTACTTTTCTATACTTCCGTCGACAAAACCCGCTTCTATGGTGGTCATGCTACGCGTGCAGATAGTTTATATATGACACCTATTAAAACAATTATATTCAATAAAATGACGATATCACTTAAAAATGTGTATTTATTTACTTCCTTTTAGCTTGTACAAGGCCAGTCACCGTAGACAAAAAAACAAACGATCGAGCCTTACAGTAGTCGCTTATGATGTGTAACACCTGACGTCTAGGCTGACGTATATTCAAGGGCTTCGCCAAGGGGGGCAAAGGGGGCAGCTGACCCCCCTAGAGGTAAAATTTTTTTTTTTGTCAAATACAATGCAATTTAATGTAAAGAAACTACATAATCTTTCTTTCAAGCCAATTTTGTTTATCTGAACATCGGGTTTTATTTGGGTTTTTAAAGTTCATTATCTCCTAAACGGGGTCTAATCCGGAGTCTTGGGACGTATATTCGTATCTGTGTTGATGGCTGCCCCCCCCCCCCCCTGCCCGTACCTCGCTACGCCTTTGCCGAGTTGAAACTGATTTGTCAAAAACCTTATATCCACCAGCGTCGATTTTGGCTCGATTGTGCGCCGTAGAGGTAAGACTCGCACTGCAAGTGTAAAGCTTCATGTGCTCTTGACTTTTGACTACCTGCAAAGTACCATCCTCTATATCAACTTGGCCTCCCTGGACCACCGGCTGGCGAGGCCCTTGCGTACATTATGATATATACAATATTCATCATCATTTACAACCTCTCGGAAAATGGGTCGGTACCATCTGATCCGACGAACAAATTTAGCACCGCGCGTGCTCATTGGTCTAATCAAATAGCACTCGCTTCCCTGGCTTCCTGTTACACACTTCCGTCATTCCGTCCCTTTTCACGAAATCACTCCCACAGATTCTCCGACTTAGGTGAGTTTATGTACCTTGCACAGATTGCGAAATAGTTTTTTGGGATGTTGTTAGAATAGGTACCAATAGTGTAAGACCAAGTTTGCAGCTTCAAAAGACCTGTGCTAACTGCGTGGTGCTCGAAAAACCAAGGAATAATGCGCCAGATTTACTCACATCATTTAGGTACGTTACCATTTTTCTTCATTTTAGAAAAATGACGATTCCAAAAGACCAATCCATCATAAGTCGCAATACAGAATTGCGTAATACAACACAATCTGTTTCGATTTGAAACCGATTGCTAAAACATTGCTTCATAAGTTGGAAAAAAAATCTGCTCAACGACGTAAATAACGCAATGAATGTTGTTGAATTGTGAAAATGAAACAGGTTACGCAATTAGGGTACCTACTGGCATCGAATGCTATGGCGGCAATTCGAGATAGTATGAAGATAGGGGAACGTATCCTTGGGTCTAGAACTTTGGGTGGAATGTGGTTTTATAGGGTGTTGAAATTAAATGATCATTCAGTATTACACAATTACTACAACTAAACACGGTTTACATACAATAACTAAGGTTAGATGATTATAAAATGACGCCAGTGACCGACTAGCCTCTCGCCCGCGGAGGCTATACAGTGGTCCGCCAATGCCTCAATGTGTTGCCTGAGCGGCAATGGGAGTGAGTGCGGGGTTTAGGTCGCACTCGTGTGTTTGGTTACATTGAATATGTTCCGTAGGAGCGCCGCGACGCTTATAGTGGCGTCGCTTTCTTTACGACACCCCGGCGGTCCGTCATATAAAAGTACTCTGTGGGTCCGTCCCTGCAGAGTGAGATCCCGTTTTCTGGGAGAGGCCTAGCAGAAGACAACCAGCGGCGAGGGTACGACCGGCTAGTGTGTCGTACGTAGTATTATATTATCTGTGGTGTCGTATTCGAGTGCTGTGCGAACCATTGGAACTAGCAGACATGTGACGTCATAGGTACTTGAGTTCACAAGTTTGTGTGCATGTGTGGGTTACATACTACTACAGGTAGACTCTCAAATTGAAAAACTTAATCGTTAAGTACCTATATCATAGTATTCGTTAACTGGTCTTCTATACAACGAATGGTCTTTCGAACATGTTTTTCTAAAATTAAGAAAAACGGTAACGTAAAAAAAACTATAATGCGCTTTAAAAGTCTCGCATATCAGTTCAATTTACGGTCACATCTTAATTGAAGGAGTTATCATCGATTTCAAAATGACACATATCCGTGCCTGACGCCACACTTAAAAAGAAGTGATGGCACTGAAACGTGCCATCCGCAACGAATCGGTTAATGGCCGTTAAGCGGCCGCTATGACTACTGGTGGAAAGCACCCTTTTTTATTAATTCCAGAATATTTTCTATTGTAATTATTCGAAGAGTTTAATGAACATTATATTGATTCCACAAATTTGTTTCTATATCCACAATCCTTGCACCGACAGTTCTCCAAAGTTCTTCTTTTTCGTGTGGTTAGCGACTAATCTGGTGTTTTTATGGCGCCCATAGGCCTCCGACTTGGCTACACACACATCCCGTCGAGAAAATCTCTCAGGCATGCCGGTTTCCTCACGATGTTTTCTTTTTTTTTAGGTAGGGCATCTCGTAGTTGACCTCTGAGATCATGACTACTTAACCGGGCTTTCCTGTAGATGCCTTAAGCTACTACATTTAAAACTTCCAGCCAGAGGTTATTCAACTATGCTAATTAAAACTAGGTGAACGCTCGCTAAGGGCACCCCCTTAGGACGTCAGCCGGAGGGAGAAACAACATCAAGGATGGGACGGGCTGGGCATGTTTTCCTTCAACATTTTTGAAGCTAGTGATAATTATACAATACGCACATGAATCCGAAAAGTCAGAGGTGCGTGTCTTGGGTTCGAACTCGAGACCTATGACTTGGTAGTTTTCAAAGTTAAAAAAAATCTCACTAAAAGGCTGAATACTATTTGACCCTATCAGTAGACACCCCCTCATCTTTCTTTCAACGAAGTTTGATCACGCTAGTTTGTAAATACTAAAGGAAGAAAAAATACACCAAAACAACAGTATTTTTATTTATTGTTACAGAACATCTCGATATACATAAACGTTATACATCAACATAAATTATACAATTCTCTTAGAGCAGCGAACAATGCTTGGAGCGCGATAACTTTGGCGGGACGTAGCACCGACTCCCGTATGTACACGCGCTTTAATGCTCTGACCAGTTCATTCACCGCAGTCCTGTCGCAGTACATAGAGTTAACAATAAAACGCCCGCGAAATTCAAAATTTCTTTGCTAAAAACGTAAGATATTTGGAATTTCGAGAGGAATCACCAGAGTTCGACAAGTACTCAATTCAGAAACCGTATGTAAGGCCAAGATAAATAAATATTACTTAGTAGGTGCTTTGATTGAGAATTATTCCTGTCACTGTTGCACAATTTAACTGTCTAACTACAAGTGTACAATATCTAAGACTAAAGAGCGTTATCACACTGACGATTTGCCAGCGTGTTTCTAGCGAGGGGATCTGTGTACGTGCTCACCGGCACGAAGCGCGTTAACCGCGGCTACGCCACGTATACGTTGCGTTTTCACAAAATTGTATAGTCACTTGTCTCACTCCCTCTTGTACAATTGCCTCGCTGATAACTCGCTCGCAAATCGCCAGTGTGATAATTAAGGCCCTAAGCACGAGCTAAATAACGTTTACCAATCTCGGCAAGGGGTGCAGTTACATCCCTTGCATAAAGAGACCGTAGACGACCAACAGTTCTTTCATGACCTCTCTATTTCTTTCAATCAATCAATATGATATTATTGTGGACATCCCAATACGGTTTTGAACCTATATGACTTTGGAGTCTTTTACATCCGTTATTTTGACCATAGTGACGGTTTCCTTCATAATCCTTGCAAATTATTTATCTGGAGCAATATCACAAATACTGATATTTTCTCATTTTCCTTTCGTTTATAATTTTGACTGGAGTGGTTTTACTCGCGTAGAAGAAAAATGAATGAATTTCTTACATTTAAACGCATGCACGTCCGAAGAAGGAAGGAATGGGTGTGAAGAAATGCTTATAAGAGTTTTAAGACCATCAAATAAATTATTTGTATAATATTGGTTTCTGTTTTTGGCCTAAAATCGAAAGTGCCTTGGCGATAAAGGCGATTTTTGGGCAATTAGATATTGAAAGGACCCATTAAAAGTTACGTTGTGATTATCGATCTTAAATTTGAAAAATAAGGTTGAAATTCGATTTCAACGTGGAGTTAACGACATCTATCTATTAAAATTGATATAAGGATATAATTTTTCAAGATATCTATCAAAGGTGAACGCCTAAATAAATATCGAAACATATTCCATAATATACAATACGTTTATTAAATAATTTCAATTACATACATACATTTATGCAACTTTCAGTTCGGATATCACAAATTCAACATTTTTTCATTCAGGCATTTATAAGAATATGTCTGGATACAGTGTGACATAAATCTACTTAATACACACTGACTTTTATAGAACGGAGCACCCCTAGGGTGACCAATTTTAAGTACTCGGGTCATTGGGTTACCGACGATTTGAAAGATAACAAAGAAAATTAACAGGGAACGTAGATCGCTGTCGGTACGCTGCAACATGTTGGCCCGCAGGTTTGCGTGATGTATAGAGGCGGTCAAGATTACTTTTTTTAAATCTTTTTGCTTGTCATTTTACACGTCTGTGGACTAGTTATAGTTTGCGTGCATATAGTGATCTGCGTGTCCAGTATAATAACGCACTCAGGATACTGTTGGGGCTGCCATGACGATGTAGCCCGTGTCAAAGATGTTTGTGGAAAGGCATATAGATGGTTTTGTGGCCATCATACCTAAAGGAAGCGCCTCTCTGCTTGCTCGTCTTCGTGGCGGTACCAACACTATTTTAAGTTTATGCGCAGATAGATGGGAGTCTCCAATGCTGCGTCATTGGATGAAACTCCAAACTAAATAAAACTTGTATGTCTACTAACACTAGTTTATAAGACCATTGTTACTAACACTATGGGCGTAGCCTGAAATAAATGCTATAATAAATAATAGAGAGACAGAAAAATATTAGCTAACATCCACAAGGACGTAATAAAATCGCGGCGGGATTTTATCGCGCACTGGATTTCAACTCTCGGTGTCAAGCCGAGCGTTGAGAATCCAACGCGCTGGGACGCGGTCTCGTCCCAGCGCGTTGAAAAAACACACTGTTGGATTTTTAACTCTCGACGCTAAGCAGAGCGTTGAAAATCCAGACATGAAAAGAAAAATCGCCGTGATTTTATTACGTCCGTGCGTACGTCGGCTTAGTGCTGATTCTGTTGTGCACCATGAGCTTAATAGGGAATATGCACTTAATTCAAAACTTTGCTATTATTTAAATATACATTGTGGTAGGAGTCAAGAAACAAATCAATACATTTATTACAAAAAAAAAAAAATGAAATTCATTACTTATTTTACAATTCATTATTTTATGATGCGTTTTTTTGGTGGAACGGAACGCAAAAGGAAAACGTCTATTTCGACAATGCTGATAAAACTATTTGAATAAAAATCTATCTCCTAAATCTCACTAAGGTAAGTAAGCAAGTGCGATTTTTGCTTGAATAAAGCACAAAAAAAACGTTGCAGACAGGATACGTTTTTTAAAGTCCCATCGTTTGTGGAGCAGCACCACATTTATACTCCAAGGCGGAGTCATCTATGAATTTTCAATTTGCTACATTTAAAATGTTTGAATATTAAATTTCTTCGAGACATTTATTTTCAAGCAATTTGTTCATTCAACCAAGATGAACCAAGCGTTAAACCTTACGCCAAATAATCGTGCAATAAAAGTCATTAACCCCATTTGTACTGAAGTCTCGAAACTTCACTGCAAACAAAAAAAAAAAAAACACAAGCACGCGCCAAGGACGCCTCTTACCGCAATACGCTTGCTTTGTTCGTATTAGCGACACTGCCTTTACATTTTTTCGTATCTTTTTAAAATATAGGAATACATTGGTAGAAGGTCAACGGCTTTTATTGCACGGGTATCTGGCGGAAGGTATAGTCACACATTCCATAGATTTCCATGTTAGCGGCATTAATTTAAAAGTCAGTGTATATCACTAAAGAATACTAGTAATGTGCGGTGCAAATCACTAATATCTTTGCTCACCCATCACAGTTAATACTTGATCTATGGGCTCGCTACAATAGTTCCACGGCTTAGGACACAGAGTAATTAGCAAATGAAGTGTTTAATACTCGTGATTTTAGTGATATTTATTTTAGATGTGTGTATGTGCGTATATTCTCATATTATATTTAAATTACTAAATAGTTTTTTTGATTTTATGTTGTTGTCTTTCTTCTACTACCTCACACATTGTCTTCATCTTTTTACCTACTTCCTATCGCAGGTATGTTGGAAGTTTTTTTTTTTAAATAAGCATCACCTTTGTACGTATTTTTCTGTTCCTTTCTTGTCTGTTTAAACGTGGAACAGTGTCAAGCCGGAATATTGGGCGGCAGAAGTCCAATGACAGACCTTTTTTTGTTATTTTTATCTTACGTCACGTGGTTATCGTAAACTGTGACTAAAGCCTAGAGTCTGGCCACGCTAAATCTGCAATGGAATAAATGGCAACCCCAAAATGTTTTATATATTGTATCCTCCACAACATTCAGCTATGTCAATTTCGTGGTTGTAAGTAGATCTAATGATTTTGATATTTTGCCTTTTGATGTTTGCATAACACATTATGTCTAATAGACTGTCGTACCTATGCTCTACCTCCATACGATGACAAAACTGTATCAAATCCAGACTGCATCGTGCTAAAGTGACTATTCTTTACCAGGAATAAATCAGAATATAAACAAAATAACCTATCGAAAACAAAAAGACAAACAAAGTATCAAATTCTTTTTTTCGTAGGACAGGATGGTGTTGCCGTCTATAGATTTGCAATTTCCACCGTTTTTTTATTTACGCAGACTTAGCGTGGCCAGACTCTACCAACATAACCAATCATAATTATATGGTAGCCTTAGTAAGCAATCAATAATAAACCATTTGCAGTCTTTTTGGATATTGTTGGCTCGAAAAAGAGTGACTACCGAGATTGATAGACAAGTATAGTAAAAAATGACATGCCGTAAATAAATTGTCTATAAGAGTCTATTTGGAGACCCTAATTCAGTATTAGACTTTGATGACAATTCATTTGCTAACATCTCTGTAAGTTGACTTACAGTCAGAGCTTTAGCCGTAGTACTACAGAAGTTCTAAACATCAATTATTTAACAGTCATTAAAAGGGGTACTTATAATAATTCTTTGCATACAACAAAGGCTCAAGTACAAAATGGCCCCAAGATATCCCTTCATTGACCAAATTTTGACATAAAACATGGGTTAAATAAACAACTCAACTCAACTCAAAGATATTTTCTCATCGCAATTTTCGTATGACGTATTTTAAGCTCGCGAGTGAGTACTCCATTCCCTTATCAATCTGTGACCACCTTTAAGGACCATTTTGCACAAGATATATTACACCATCAATAATAATATACCTTACACTTCTTGCACCAAAACCATCACTTCGGGCTTCAAATACACATCTTTATTCGGGCTGTTATGAATTTGTTGGGCCACCGACGAATGCCAAGCAAATGTGAGTATAATTGCCGGTACCAATCGTAGGTCGATAAGGGTCTTATTGGCGTCTTCTTCGGGGATTAACTTGTGCCCTGTTGGCATGTTTAACACGAATGGTAAATCGTGTTCGAGGTTATCTCGAACGAATTCGTGGATTTCATTGTAGCGTTCATACACTGAGAATGTTCCCTGAAATAATGGAAATGTTTAGAGATATATTAAAATAATCTTAAAAGTTGTCTCAACCACACTCCCGGACTTCTTAATGGAGCCACTATGCATATTTACATGAAGGATAGGTCACATTAAAATAATTATAAGTTCAAAAAGTTTTTATCTAGTTTTGAAGCCTGGCCATAATTTTGGTGTGATCATTGGTCAAAATTGGAATTTACGACCATCTAAAAAATTACAGATCTTAATACAAAAAAGGGTGACTCGATTCAGGAGTTTGGAAGTGTATACGATAGGATTAATTTAATTGAATCTTATTAATTTATTAGATATAGTGTCGAATAAATTAATAAGATAATACTATACCCCTTGGTTGTCAAACTTTCGGGCTTCTGACGACCCGTAACGACTGTCAAAGATCCACGAATGACAGCCGGGACCAACGGCTTAACGTGCTTTCCGAGGCACAGAGGAGTCTCGGTATGTAAAGATGGTCACTCATCCACAGACCAACCCTGGCAAGCGTAGTTTAACCTGATGAATCGAACCGTGCGGCTGTTATTACGTAGCCACGAGCTCCTAACTCAGAATAAAATTACTTACCTGCAGCAAAATGCCATCAGGGAAGCGTACTCTGATGATAGCAAACTTGTATTTGCGCATTTCTCTTAGTTCATCCTTTTCCCTCATAGCCTTAGTTCTCAGCATTTGACTCTTTTCTATAGCTTCTTGCCTGTTGACAAAATATATGATTCATGAAATAAATGGAACAATTAATACATTATTAACATAGTTAATTGATTCAGGCGTGACCTTGCGGAAATCCATTATAAAATACAGTAGAAGTGGATATATTTAGTAACCTGTTCCGCTTAACTATTTCGTGTTGCCACACCAAGCGCTGAGTGCAGACTACACGCCGTGTTCGAGTTCGTGACAAGTCAATCGTCATCCTGAGGATGCCTCGTTGAGAGGTGAAACACGTGTCGATAACTTTCGGGTTTTTTTTAAGACTCTTTAGAAATAGCTAAGCGGAACAGGTTACTAAATATATCCACTGCTATTGTATTTTACATTATTAACCACAAACTTTTGCTCGCGGCTTTGCCCGCGTGGAGGCCAGAAATTATCAAACGAGAACGTACTCCCGCGCCGGGATAAAAATCATCCTGTCCTAACCGAGGTAATATTATAATAATATCCAATATTATATATTTGAAAGTGAGTTTGTTACACCTTTACGCTGAAACGGCTGAACGGATTAGGAAGAAATGGCACATGGGTAAACCATGCCCTAGATAATGTGAACTAAGTTTATTCGTTACGCATAACATTGATTTTCATATTTGCATGAAACGTTTGCTCATATTCACTTATACGAAAATGAACATTACAATCATAAGAATAAGGTACAAATTTGTATAAAACGCTTATTGAGTAAAGTGGGGTCAAAGTGCGGTTTGTGAATCTTGTCCAAAACCAGCGGCGAAGAGCGGTTGTCGAGCGGGGCGATGACGATGGAACAATATTGCACCGCCTCGCTTGCTGCGCAGACTTTAGTCTCAAATCTCACCTCAATTGCTGTTCCCTCTTGATTTCTTCAGGCGATAGCGCGTAGAACGAAGGCGGAAGCTGCACCTTATTGGCTGCTTGTGACGGTAGCAACACTTGTAGATTCCTGTCTAATTCTAGTTGAATTGGCTCTGCAGTTCTTAGGCCTTCTATTAGACCCTGGAAATACATATAGAAATAATTATAGGCCTTACATTAAGGCCTTTTCCGTAGGTCTCGTGAAAGTGACAATTTTTTGTTGTTGTGTCTTGTATTATGTTTTAGAAAATTATCTTAGTTTATAAATTTCCAAATGTTTACATCGCAAGCATATTGTTACACTAATTCAGTGTTTTTCAACGTGTGGGCCGCGACCCCCTGAGGGAGTCGCGAAGCTTCTGTTAGGGGTTCGCGAGGCCTCAGTAAAAAAAAAAGGTTAATTTTTTTTTTTTAAACTTTATTTTGTTGTTTTAGATTATTCCAGCAGATATTCTTTTAGGTTGGTTCCCAAACTTGCCTCATCTATAGCTGCATTTAAAACGTTATTACTCTACTGGGAAATCAATCGTAGCCATGATCCTCATAAATCCATCGATTCTACGACATCAAATTGACTTAAATATACTTAGGATTTAATTAGGAGGCGAGTGGGATACATCGTCCGTTATTTATTGTCACATCAGTCAATTATTTAATTAGCCGCTATATAATTATAAAAATGTTGTACAGTAGAGGACAGACGTCATGAAAAAGGTTGAAAAACACTGCACTAAATGTCACTGCTAAAGTGAAGTTGGTGAAATATATTTTATTGATAGAAAGATATTTCACCTAATTATACAAAACCAGCTTTTGCCCGCGGCTTCACCCGCGTGGATGTCGAAAAATATCCCACGGGAACGTACTACCGGGATTACATACCTAATAGCCGAGGAAATGTCATTGACTAATACCGCTGCGCACGCGTTGTCGTCAACCATAATTATGTAGTTACGCGTAATTTTGAAACTGTGATATCTTTTAAATGATGATGTCAAGGCATATTTTTATCTAAATTATATGCCCAATTTAAGTAACATATTTTATTGGATAAGGATTAATACAATACCAGACAAAAAGCTTCAGTAATAACAATGAAATTTTCATCAAATTGTAAAAGATAATGATGGTTACTGTGGGCCATCCTTAGAAGATAGACATATGCCATCGCGGACTTTTTTGTTGAACTTTTTAAGATGAACAATACTGTAGAACATGAATTTTATGTAACTTTTACGATTTCCGCGGCGCACGCCAATAAAGCGCCTAGTCGGCATGATTTTTTCCGACATCTTCAACAATAATCGTCAAATTTCAGCCAATTTACACAAAACCTTTAATGAATTATACACTAAAACCTGCCGCATGAAAAACTCCGTCCATTGATGAAAACCGTTTGAAAATCCGTCCGGTAGTTTTTGATTTTATCGCATTCAGACAGACAGATAAAAACGCGGCGGGGGACTTTGTTTTATAATATGTAAGGATAATTTACTCTATTTCAGATTTCTCAAAATCCGTCGTAGCAATAGTGCAATTTATTTCCTCAGCGTTCTAACGAACTTCAATTTAAAAATGGTAATAAACTATTCTGCTTACCACCAAACTCTCAATAGAAGGTACATTCTCCCTCTGAAACACTAAGTAATCTTCCTCTAAGCCGTCTGCGTTCGTCACCTTCTGCTGAACGAAACCGGCCGCTAAGAGTAACTCCATAGAGCCTTCGATTGGTTGCACGCGTTCTGTAAATGCTCTGAAAGGAGATTTATGATTATTTACATACTATTGTAAATAATCCAAGTTTTTCTAACTGAACAGACAGCTGTGTTGCTGGGCGGTTTGTTGCGCCACTTCTTCCCAGCTAAAGCACTAGGCAGTGGTTAAGGGCGGGAGTTTTGGGGGACAGTCTTATGTAATTTTGACGTTCCAAAAGTGTTGATTCTCAGCCTAGTTTGAATCAATGATTTTTGATTAAGGATTTATACTTATTAGCTGGGCTAACAATTAGTGCGTGCGAAAAGAGTTTGTCGTCTCATTATATCGCGACAGAACGAGATAATGGGACGACAAATTTTTGCCGCCATTTTAAATTCGAAACTGTAATGGCGCGTGTTATACGCGCTAAGCGTATAACCCGCCATTACAGTTACGAATTTAAAATGGCGGACACATAAAGGATTAAGCCCTTTCACTCGAGTTATTAGAATGCTAAAAGTCGCTCAAAGGGCAATGGAGAGGGCTATGCTTCTCTACGTGATCGAATCAGAAATGAACAAATCCGAGCTGACCGACATAGCCTGAAGAATTTCCAAATTTAAGTGACAATTGGCAGGGCACATTGTTCGCAGAACAGATACCCGATCGGGCCGAAAGGTTCTGGAGTGGCGACCACGTACCGGAAGACATAGCGTTGGAAGGCCTCCCACAAGGTAGAACGATGATCTAGTGAAGGCTGCAGGAATCCTATGCATGCGGGAAGCACAGAACCGGTCGAATTGGTGGTGTTTGGGGAGGCTTATGTCCAGCAGTGGACGTCTTTCGGCTGAAATGATGATGATGAACATACCTATTGCTCATCCTAATTTTTTGAAATCTTTCTTCATCAGGACTTGTAATGATGTTCTCTAAATACTTGCACAGTGTCTCCACACATATGTCAACCTGGAATACATAACAGAATTTATTTCAATGAGACTATTTAGGTTGTTACTAAGCGTACCTCTTTGACCAAGGTAACCCAATTAATATAGAAAGGTTAGTTTGAAAACAGTTTTGTCATTTTGATTTATGGCGTTGTTTATTCATTTTATTGTGTCAATAGTGGCATAGACAATTGTTGGGGGCCCTTTTTACCCGATTGCGAGCTCAAAAGAGCGTATTTTTTTTATTACAAAATAGCATAAGTACTGACTTGGAAGGTTAATCAGTCATTGTGATATAAATAATGCACGGATGAGCGAAGCGAGCTAGACAATTGGAGCAACTTGACTGAGACCTTGTTTCATCGAAGAGTGAGCGTAGCGAGCTCGCTAATTGGAGCAAACTGACTGGCATAAGTAGGTTAGATTTTCTGTGTGATTTTACTAAACGAATAAACAAATTACTTATTCATATTTTCAATAGGTGTTTCATTCATTACGGGCCTCTTTTCAATAAGAATATGAGCTTTTGGAATTTTAATATTTTATGAATTTTTGATACACACGTCGCGTCGGGGTGCCCCAGTAGGTCGGCGGCCCCGTATCATTGATACGGCTGATACGGCGCTAGCTACGCCCCTGTGTGTTACGTTGTACTTGCGTAATTTACGAGAGCTAGGCATCGTAAACCTCGATACCGTACGTCATAAAATAATTTTGATTTAACCTTCCTTCCAATAATTTATTTAATTCCAAACTCAAATTATTAAGTGCTTTTACAATTTGCATATTAAGTACGAAATTATGGCGGTCCGGCTGATCATAGTTTTCTTATTGTTACTAGTAATTAACTGTTTATTTATTTTACCTCGATGGTCCTAGTTTATCATTTATAACTTCCAATTACAGCTTTACATAGCTTTATGTACGCGGGCACGCCCTTTATGCCTGGAGGCTTTATTTAGATATTTAGTTATGTTTAGTTTTTATTTCTTGTTTTGATTTCTCGATGTTTTTGGATGGTATATTGGCGTGTGCTAGCTGACATATGGCCAATAATTTATAATTTAAATTATGTTTTGTGTTGCGTAATGTAAACTATTTTGCATACTATTGTATAGAATAATTTTGTTCTAACTTGAACAGACAGCTGTGCTGCTGGGCAGTTTGTTGCGCCACTTCTTCTTCCCAGATAAAGGCACTAGGAAGTGGTGAAGGGTGGGCGTTTTGGGGGACTGTCTTATGTAATTTTGACGTTCGAAAAGTGCTGATTGTCAGCCTAGTTTGAATAAATTACTTTTGACTTTTGTCGTAATTACAAAAAAAAAGATATTATTACAAGTTTTATATACCTTTTCCCTATTGTTGTTACAGGACTGTATGATGAGACAGGCGGTGAGCCCTCGCTCCTCTTCTAGCTGTTCATACAGAAACGTCTTGATGTTTCTCTTCCATTCATCTCGTGGAAGGATGTCGTTGCTTATCAATGGACATCTGAAAGTAACATGGTATTGTGTAACAACATGAGATCTTGCACTTTTTGCAGAAAGAGGTGAAAGCTAACACCGCAATCGTAACACGTTTTCAATCACAATGTGAAGGATTTTGAAGGAAATTCCTAATTCATTGCTTTGAAGGTTTGGAAAATTCGTCTCCTCAACTAAGTAAATTACCGCAATGAACTGCCAAATGAAAGAAATAGTGATGACGACAAAAAAAAAAAAAAACTTTTGTCTGTCAGGTAGATTATAAAAAAAATATTGGACACGTAATTTTAAAAGATTACGGCGATACATCGAGTTAAAATTTGCCATGACGTCACGAGTATGTAGATTTTATACTTACTTGTGACGTAGCGACCCCCAGTCCCCATCTTTAATGCGTTTTATCTAAGTCATTTTTATTAATATGATAAATCAAAACATACATGTCTAATATTTTTTTATTGTCTGAGAATGTAGAATTTCTTTTTTTTTTACCCAGGTATCATCCCTATTACCCCACTGGTCAATGTGGTGGTGTTCGGGGTAGGTCAATACTCAGCAGTGGCGGTTTTTAAGCTGATTTGATAAATCTTGGGATTGGATGGTGAAGTAAATTTATGACTGCTATAATCAATGGTCGTGATCCTACACTTTTAGCAATAAATTAGAAAGATGCTGTCCTCAGACATAGTCTTTTGCTAAGTAACTAACTGTACAGGTCGTGCTATTGAAGTTGAGACTTGACGCACCATGTGGTTTGAATTGCGCAGTAGACGATTCATGGGTCTCTTTTACTGGTATGAAGTCCCCGCCAGGGCGTCATCGGGGCGGCGGAATGAGCGGCGGGAGGCGCGGTCAAGTATCAATTTTAATGGCACAACTTGTACCTACTCTTATTTATTTTTGTTCTCATGACCAAATTACTCAGTTAACATCTACATAATATGGAATAAAGCTCTATTAGTTCTATTTTTCACGCGAAATCAAGCCAATTTTTGCTAGTGATCAATAAGGAGCTAGGAGCATGTTTGTCAGTGAAAGTTTGTAATTTAATTACATAACATCACGCCTTGTTTCCCCGAAGGGTTGGGCAGAAGTGTACATATAGTACATCTAAATTTCGCCAGTTATGTTTAATTCAGGTACCTAATAGGGGGCGAACCTATTGCCATCAACCGGGCACAAATCCAGACTCCGGGTTGCTGCTGAGAAATTCCAGATAGAAAAAACCCAGTAACACTTTTCCCGAAAAAAAATCTTACTTGAAATAAACCCCACTGGCAGCAAAGTTCCTGGGCAAGTCTACTTCCAGCTCCCGTGACTGAAACTCCGACGGTGTCGCCTTGGGCGCTGATGCCGCCGCCGTCTCATTAGCTCTCTCATTTTCTAGCTCTTTCTTAACTTGGGCCTGCAATACATAAAATAATACTATTGAGCATTAATATTTTTAGTTCACGTTCAATCTGGACAGTGAATCATCTTGATTTTAATTTGTGTTTTATTTTCACACTATTTTCTATAATTTTTTCTTAACCATATTAGCTGGAGCAGTGGCGGCCCAGTGGGAACGGCCCCACTTACGAGTTGTAGGTCTTGAGTTTTTATTTTAGTTTGTGTAATGTATATCATTACCACTGTTCAATAAACGGTGAAGGAAAACATCGTGAGGAAACCGGCATGTCCTAGAACCAAAAATTCGAAGTCATGTGACATTCACCAATCCGCACTGGACCCGCGTGGTGGATTATGGCCTGTGTCCCAGCAGTGGGAACGTTATAATAATAATAATAAATTCATTTATTTTAGGTAAATTACACCCATTGCCAAATATAAATTGATAGAAATTTTGCAAATAAAATAAAATAATATCAAATAAAGTAAAATAATGTCAAATAAAATAACAATAACATAAATGGTATAATTTGCTTATTTCGGGAGAATTGGACTAAACTTTTATCTACTTAATAACAATCTCAAATTCATGCATTTACTGACAGACAGTGCACAGCGTTAAGGCGACGATAACCGACTTTTAATAATTTTATTCTGAAGATGACGTCTAAACGAGTAGTGTTAAACATTTGGAAAAAAAAAAGTTAAATTAAAGCATTTTCTTAATATTTTAATATAAGCATATTTTGGATTATGTTTATATTACATAGTGAAACTAATTTGTAAAGTTAGGTCTAACGCGGATAAAAAAACTGAGAATCGCGCAAAATTTATCAAGCGTAGTTTTCTGAAACCTTAACCATTTTAAAGATAATTTAATTATTGATCTTTTAGTATACGAGTTTTATTAAAATACCTTTTGTTTTATGTAAAATAAATTAATAATACGTTTAATTTGGGACAACGCTCCTTGATGGGCGTGTTCTCAGTACAGAACACGCAAGCTAACCACTCAAGGTCACTGACATATATCTGCGACTTAACCACAGGGTCTAGAACCATGTTCTGCACGACAGTTCGTTTTAAACGAAAATGAGCACTTAGGAATAATTTTAGGAAATTCATTCCGTAAAGGGGTTAACCTAGCCTAGGGGATGAGCGTTTGTATGGAAGTTCGTAATGTTTGCCGATGTAAAATCCCACAGGAAAGTCCGGTTAAGCAGCCAAGACCTTAGTGGTCAAAACTGCGAGATGCCATGTTAAAAAAAAGGTCCCTTCGAAGTCGTTATAAATGGTTTTCACTGTATATTTGTATTATTATTTTTGTTTATTCATTTTATATTTTATTTATTTACATTTTTAAATATTTCTTAAAATAAAAAGTATTAAAAAAAAAGAACATTAAAAAATATAAAAAATAGAGTTCCGCCGGTGTCGGGAGCAGGGTCCAAGCTACCGGTGGTTAGGGCTGCAGAGACAGGAACCTCCTCACAATGCGGGCCGTATCGAGGAGTACTGCTTTCTGAATCAGGCGTTTGATCCAACCACCTAACGAGAGCCTCGAGGGATGTTGATCGAGGCTTTTGGCCATCAGGCCATTAGCCGTTACGATCGGCACAATGATAGCTGAGCTCACATTCCACATGTCAACAACCTCGTGTGCTAAGTCGAGATATTTTATTTGTTTCTCTTTCTCAGCTTTCACGAGGTTCTCGTCATGTGGAATGGTAACATCGACTATCATTGCGTGGCGCGCTAATCGGTCTATCACTACTATATCAGGCTTATTTTATTAACCCACAAATCTTTAGAAAAATCCTAAACTAAAACCAACCTGTATAGCAGCCAATGAAGTATTAAAAGATGGATTTTCCCTCTTCTGATCCAACCTTGCCAAAGCCGCCTCTGCAGCCACCTTACTTTCCTCCGACAGTCCAGACCTTTTTACAGGAACCTCTTTCTTTGACGAATGAGAGCTGTTACTACTCAACGTTGCTTCGCTCAACTTGTGGCCCGGTCCTGCCATTTTGAATTTGGCATCGACCTTTTTCTTTTGAAAGAATTTCTTTATTCGGTCTGCCATTTCGGTTAGATTCTTGGTGTGTGTTCTTTAGGTAGTTTTAGCTTTGATACGCTTTCTTTCAGTTGTTCTATTGTGGCTGACGTTGCTGTTGAAATAACGTAGGTTTTAGTATTTAAATAAGTCATCATTTGCCTTGGCAAAGGCTTGCCTTTTCCCAACTAAGATGCGATTGGCATCCGGTCTAACTAGATGCAGCTGAATACCAGTATTTACAATTTCTCTAAAATCCAGTTACTAAGCTACACAATACCCTTTCGCATAGCGCGTGGTCAGTCTTTTGGGCTTCTAACTATCCGTAATGACTGTCAAAAATCTACAAATGACAGCAGCGACCAACAGCTAAGCACTTTAGTAATCAATCAAGTGCATTATAATGCATTCTAACTAAGAATAGGAACATCAATGACCTTGATCTGTCAACTGTAACTTGGAAAGAAGGGCTTGCAAGGGAAATATGACTTGTTATCTGTTGTTGTTATTGATCTTTCCTCTCGCTTTCCAGCAATCTAAAGAATATACTACTCTCTTACGAGAGCTGCTGCTGCAATTTGTGGGAGTGATTTCGAGAAAAGGGACGGAAGTGTGTAACAGGAAGCCGGGGAAGCGCGCGCTATTTGATTTGGCCAATGAGCACGCGCGGTGCTAGAGTTGGTCATCAGATGGTACCAACCCATTTTTCGAGAGGTGGTACTGTCAGCCAAGATATCAGACGTTACCCATCATATGCGACAACTCTAAGGCTCGCTCGTTTTTTATTATATTATATTCATTTAATTGAGGCAAGACCCATATTAAATTAAATAAAAATTCACAATACTACCACAGAATACATCTGAATAAAATGTCTAAGTCAAAGCATTTATTTCAAATAGGTCCATGTATGGCACTTTTGAATGTCAAAATTTGCAAAATAATAGAATAGTTTCAAGTCGCCCCTTCCAAAAGATAGTTTTCGTATGGAGAAGAATAGGCAAGAAACTCCACCTTACTCTTTTAAAATGTTTTACAATAGTTTGTATAGATATCTACAGTAGTTAAATAAAATATGTGAAGATGATGCACCTAGAATAAAATATTACTATACCATGAGGTAAAAAGAGTTAAAAATGAAGCAACAACAGATAATTTAATTATGTGATAGATCATGGTGCTTACATATTTACATTGTAAAAGTAGACAATTTGCCTAAAATTTTATAATTAATAAATCAGTATGTGAGGAAGTAATCACAGAATGTTTACAAAGTGTACTTTTAATAGGAGTTTTAAATTTTCTTTCATTTATTTGCAATATGTCACAAGGTATTTTGTTGTGACATTTAACACATTATCCCATAAAAGATGTATGTAGGTACTTTAGGTAATCTGAAAAATGGTTGATCTAGTTTATCTTTATTTCTAGTTTTAAAATTATGTCTATCACTTATTAAAAAGATGTGGATTTTTCCTTACATACATAATATTTTTATAAATGAATTGGCTAGGTACCGTCATAATATTAATCCTTTTAAATAGTTCCCTGAGAGATTTGCAGCAACATAGATTATAAATGGCTCTGACAGCTCTCTTTTGCAAAATAAAGATGGATTCAATGTCTGCAGCCCAACCCCACAGTAAAATGCCATACGGCAATGTCATTATAATTATAATAAATAAACGAATATCTTACTGACTTTACTTCAAAATTAGTAAATGGGGCACTGTTTTGTCAATATAGCGCACGCTCATTCCTATTCTTAATAGGAATGCATTGGAGTTATTATTAATATACTAGCTGTCCGGCCCGGCTTCGCACGGGTAGCATTAAGACTCATTTACGGCGCACCTAACTACCTACCCTACTTACCCTACCTATCCTACCTACCTACCCTACCTACCTACCCTACTTACCCTACCTACCCTACCTATCCTACCTACCTACCCTACCTATCCTACCTACCTACCCTACTTACCCTACCTACCTACCCTACCTATCCTACCTACCTACCCTACCTATCCTACCTACCTACCCTACTTACCCTACCTACCTACCCTACCTACCCTACCTACCTACCCTACCTATCCTACCTACCTACCCTACTTACCCTACCTACCTACCCTACCTATCCTACCTACCTACCCTACTTATCCTACCTATCCTACCTACCTACCCTACTTACCTACCCTACTTACCCTACCTACCCTACCCTGAATTTTCTTTGCTATAAACCTCACGGAGCCCGAGACCTTTCCAACGAATGCAAAACCGTGGAAATCGGTTTGTGCATTCTGGAGTTATAGCGTCAGGAAGGAAAACCCGACTTATTTTTATATAGTAGATGTCAGTAATGGTGTTAACATATGAAGCCACATACTATCAAAATGAGAATATGGTTGACCTATCTAAGACCTAACCCCATATTGTGATATTACAGTGTTCGCACCAACTTCAGTGTACCTAGTTCGATAACCATTTTCCTTTGTTCCTTGTGCCTATATTCCATTGTATCCAGAATTTCCAATATGTTGTTACAGAGTAACAATACCTACCTGTGTACTGAGTTTCATTGAAACCCATTCCGGGGTTTGTGAAAGCACATTTTATTTAAAATATTTGTATATATCACACTGTTTCTCTTAAAGAAACAGTCTGAGGCTGTCTTGATGTGATTATTATTATTCAGTATTATTAACTACACCAATATCTATTTTGGCTTATTGAGATCAGGTTTTTGAAAAATTACCAAATCACACTAAAATCAAGGTCTCTTAAAAGTTCAGATATTTTTTTTGGGTTCTGTACCCGAAGGGTCCTATACAGCACCCAACAAAATATCAAAACATTCTCTTCTCTATTATTGAGCCTCTGCTGTCCGTCCATCTGCATGTCTGTCAGTGGGCTGTATCTCATGAACCATAATAGGTAGACAGTTGAAATCACAGATTGTGTATTTCTATTGCCGCTATAAAAACAAATAAAGTTAACAATTAAGTTTATGCATACATACAAGAAACGTGATTTTCTCGGCGCTTTTTGCTCGATCTTAATTCAGCACTAGGCCAGTTTTTAATCAGATCATGTGATTGCACAGCAGCTGATTGCATGACTAATATTGTTTTTCTTCTAAATAGTAGGTACAACTGTTATCAATAGTTGCCCATTTGTAAAGGAAAAGCTTTTGTTATGGAGATAAAGAACATAGAATAATTTAATTTTATTGATATAAATGTGCAGTTTAGGTACCTAATAGTTTAGGCAGTTAAGAGCTTTAGATTCTAAGAAATGATAAAAGAGTCTAAAGAAAGGATGTACCTCAAATGTTGTCTAGTCATGAATATAGGCTTCGAGAGCGAATTATATTAGAAATACTCACGATGATTGTAAAATAGCCATTAGTATTAGAGTCGAATCGATTCTTACACCTTCCTAGATTACTTAAACAGTGCAGTAAACTACAAATAACAAAAGCAAGTGAAAAAAAATGACTCACCCGGTTTCATAAACCTTTCGGAGATGCGTTTACCGTACACTCGCCACGAAATAAAAATCAATAACAATGTAAACAACAAAATCAGGAAAAACGTCTTTAACAACAGAAATTGGAACTCGTTGAAGTAGAGAACCTCCGCTAGCTCGTCGTAGAAAGATAACTCAGTGAAAACAATGGATTTCGGAAAACTTTCAATCGGCAGCGATGAAATGCAGGAATCGAAGAAATCCCTTGCGAACGACAAAGTATCCCCGATTTGAAGATACAGAGCCTCGTAAAGGGTGGAATTGAAAACAGCGTTGTCGAATAACGACATTACACGTAAAATTTAAATGTTTAGACACAAATAATTTGAAAAATAAAATAGTTCATACTGAAATCTACGAACCGCATGTCACTTTTCTTTGACGTATAGATTGACAGTGTTGCCAAGCCAATTTACAAAAATATTGGATTGGAAATGGTGTTGTTTTTGTTCAGCCTTTATGAAAAGTTTTCCTTTTTCGACAAAATAAATTATCATCATTTTATAAAATTAATACATTATTTCTAGCTTCCCAATAAGGAAATATTTTAATTTCAATATATGTTACAAAATACTAGGGTATTAATTCTGACTTTGAACATTAGTCTTTCTACACGGTTTTGGCCAGGGTAGAAGTAGCTAGGAGTCTGGGTTGGTGCCGGGGCAACTCTGAGCCATAGGGGCTAAATGAAACGTTCGAACGACGAAATTTCACTTATCAACGAATGGTCGTATGGTAAACTGAAAACCTTTATTTCAATTTTCGAATTTCGAGCTCGCCTCAAAAAATATGCAGTATTAATGAAAACAGGGTCGCCAGCTGTTGCATATATTTTTTGCTCGTGGTTTTTTCTTTCTGGTAGAATAAAACACTGCGTTAATTATTATGATTACCTACTTTACAATTAAATCTTAAGTATTATAAATTATAACTTTGTTTAAAAAACGTGATCTTTTATGGAATAGACCTTGGTTTTTAATTAAGTAGCTATATATTTATGAGGATGAGCATTGCATGTGGCAAAGGCCGCAAAGGCATGTTAGGTAATGCATGCATGTATTAATTTATTTATTTATTATTTAATGGAAAATTGCGTTCGTACGGCGACTGCACTAATGAATTCTAGCACGCTATGGTGCGATTAATTAAAGTTTTGTGTAACTACTACCCTTTCGAGATATTGGAAGGTCATGGATTATGTAGGTACCTAGGCTTCATATGGACACTAAACGCCCCCAGACATAATAACAATAAAACTTCTGCTAGTTTGCGTCAGGGTCCTTCAACCGATTAATATAATAATAGGCTACGAGCTTATTGTCAGACTCCGGTTGCTAATAGGAAACTCCTGATGCAAAAACCCAAAAAGTCAATTATACCGGCCTGGGACAGGACCCTTTGCTCAGCAGTCGCGCTTGTAGATGAACAACGAGCTAGTCATTTTTCTAAAAACAATTTCAATAAGTTACTAACATACGCCACGTCACATCATGCCTGTATTCCCAGAAGGGTTAGGCAGAAGTGCACCTAATTAGTAGGTACACCCACATTTCGCTAGTTTCTTTAAGTTCCATGTAATCGGGAGTGAGCCTATTGCCATCAACCGGACATAAATCCAGACTCAGGGGGCTTAAAACCGCAGGAGACGCCCCGGGCGTCGGGAGTCACAGGCCGTTTCTAGCCACCGTAGGCGCGGGCTTGCGGACGGTGAGCAATGGGTAGCTTGCCTTTCGTTAAAAACCAGGCCTGGGTTGGCGGCGCGTAATGTTCCTCGCACGCCTCAAAGAGATGTCAGTACAGCTGAGGGGTCCACTAGGGCCGTGCCTGAAGGAACTAGGGTGGGTTTTAGTCGGTCAGAGTTTACCGACTAAAACCCACCCTAGTTCCTTCAGTTGCCTGTATGTTGCCAGGGGCCACGGTATCCCTTTCAGACTTTCCCGCGACCCCGGCAGGCACGGCCCTAGTGGACCCCTCAGCAGCCGTGTTCCTTCAGTTCCTCCGCCTAGAGCGGGAGAAGTTATTTGATAATTTCCCACCCAAAAAAAGGGGGATTTTAAAGAAATAGCCGCTTTGGCAAAATCATAATTACGATAATATTATTAATCACTCAAACTGACAATTCATACTATTATCTGCGTTCAATTCATATTACGGAATTCATCTGTTTGACAGTTTTGTATTTGTACGATGAAATAACATTTATACCATTCCCCCTTTAAAAAGCTTATTTTATTCACTAGAAATAGTGGTTGTAGTTTTGAAGATTATATTTCAAAAGCATTTTTATTCTTTAGACGCATATTTTTTGCTACTTGGAGTGTGTTTATAATGATTCATAACAATTTTTACACTCTAAATGATGGTTACTGACCCATCCATTTTGTATTGAAATAAAAGTGTATTAATTTCGTCTACTATTTTTTTTCTTTAGAAATATAATATTTGGGCCTCTAATATAGCAGGCTACTATACTATTTATTAGGGTTGGCAACCCTAGATACGACTGCCCGGCTCAGTCCGGCTGTGCAGAAAAAGATCCTGCAGGATGATATTACAACTTGATTGACATGAATTAATAGGACACGAGCTACTTTATTAAGCTACATGAATGTGTAATCTCGCCTTCAGGGAATGGCTGTATTGCATTACAGTTTAAAATGGTTGCCATTTTCAGTAATACGCGAAAACCTACTTCCATACATTTTGGAAAAACCAACTTTCTTAACCTTAACTGTCTTTGACCTTGGTCAAGGACAGCGAGCTGGATTGGTAGCAGAGGCGATGACGTAATAAAAATATTGGGGGGCTTATGGTAGAGTAACTCAGTAAAGTATCCTATATTTTCAAATGACAACCATACCGTACGCACACACACGTTTACGTGCTAATAATTTGTCGTGGGTGGCACCCTGGATAGGTTAGGTTTTCTTTTGACTATTCATACTAAAATTGGCAGTGGTATGGCCATTTCTATCCGAGGACTGAAGGCCTTTGGAACTGTCGTGTTCTTGAGTAAAGACCGGATTCGGCAACCGTAGTGTAGGAAGCCGAAGGCTAGTTGGAGCGAAGGCCTTCGCTAGGATACGGTGCTGATGGAGGAGAGTGGCGGACGATTGAGCTGCGTAGATTCCGTTTGAAGATGCCTCACCCACATACACACTCACCCACACGTACCGACTTACTAACAGACTCGTCCACACTCCACAACTCAGTTAAGTGTAATTGACCAATTTCTCTATTTAAAAAATACTGTATATCAATAAATACCTATTCTGTAATATTTAGCAAAATTGTAAATGTTGAATAAAATTGTTTCAGTCTATTATCGGAGAGATTTGGCGCTGTATGCCGAGATACAGGTTTTTCACCTAGGTCGGCTGCAGATGCTCCTAAGTTGTATTATTTTTAACCGACTTAAAAAAAAGGAGGAGGTTCTCAGTTTGTCGAAATATATACATTTTTTTTATGTATGTTCTTCGATTACTCGAAGACAGCTGAACCGATTTGAAAAATTCTTTTTTGTTTAAAAGGGTTATACTTTCAAGTTGGTCCCATTGTCATTTGGTCACAATCTGATGATGGGATCTTGGAGAAATCGAGGGAACTCTTCAAATATTATAGGCGCCCCTATAGCGATTTGGGAATTTTTTATAGTAACTCATGCATTTGCTCTCGAAAAGTACCATTTGTCAAAGTGGAACTGATGAATACAAACCAACACACAAAAAAGTGAAAAAAAAACCCAAAATTACAACCGATTTCCAAACTAAAAAGTGAAAAATAACTTTAATTTCGGAAGTCGTTGGCAAAAAACTTCAATACTGATCCCAAGACACCGACTTCCAAAATTAAAGTTATTTTTCACTTTGTAGTATGGAAGTTGGTTGTATTTTTGGAAAAAAAAAAACATTCTAGCCTACTAATTTATTTTTGCGCAATATGGTTGTTTATTTAGTGTTAATATTTTTGGTGTCAATAAATAAATAAATTATAAATTATATATATCTCTACTACGGTGGGTTGCTATAAGCTGATGATAGGTATGCAAGATAAAACTCATCATCATCAGCCTACAACAGTCCACTGCTGGACATAGGCCTCTCCAATTGCAAGCCATTCAACTCGATTCTCGGCAACTTTGATCCAGCCGCTACCAGCCACCCTGCGAAGATCGTCGCTCCACCTAGCCTGAGTGCGTCCTACCTTACGTTTGCCGATTCGCGGTCTCCACTCAAGAACAGGTCTACCCCAACGATCATCGGTTCTACGGCTAATTTGGCCGGCCCATTGCCACTTCAGCTTGCTTATTCTGTGAGCAATGTCGACAACTTTGGTTCTCTGCCGGATTACCTCATTCCGGATTCTATTTCTCATAAATATTCCAAGCATAGTTCGTTCCATAGCTCGCTAAGCGACCTTGAATTTATAGACCAGACGTACCGTGAGTGTCCACGTTTCGGCTCCGTAAGTCGTCATATCAGGTAGGACGCACTGATTAAAGACTTTTGTTTTTAGGCTCTTTATGCTCATCTACTATTACTCGATGAGGTACATTGAACAGCATTAAGTCGTGGATACTTCATCATCATCATCTGCTTAACCTTTTCCTAACATTGTTGAGGACGACTTCCAGTCTTACCGGATGCAGGTGAATACCGGTAGGTATTTCAAGTCATTGCTAAGGTCAATTGAATTGACATATTATTATGCCCGTTTTCACTAACACCAGGCGACCCTTCAATTAATGCCTAAATAAAAGCGCGCTGTTTAAATTTCAACTTTCGGCGATGAGCCGAGCGTGGAAAATACAACAGATCGGCATTATTCTTTCTCATTTTAAGATGTTATTAGGTACATGGAAACTCAAGATAACTAGGCTTTACTTAATGCTGTAAAATGATGCACTCGAAAACGGTAATCCAAATGAGGGATTTTCTGATTATTTATCTCTATTGCATAAGCATATTTTCAATATTCATAAGCTTTAATATTTACTAAACTGCTACGTCACTAAGGTTAAAAACTTCTGCAGACAGGCGCGACCCGACTGTGGTGGAACAATATTTTTATGAAAACTTCGTGGAAATTGTTCTACCGGAGTTGCGTCGCGTCTGTCTGTGGGAGAGCCTTAACACTTTAGGTCACTATTATATGTAGTGTAGTTTAAAAAAAAATCCTGTTGATGAAGAAAACAAGGTAAAAAGTCACTTCTATATTCCTCAAAAGGTTAGCACATCAAGTTACAGTTAAGTCCCATGAAACAATAAAGTTTTGTATTAATTATACCTTCATCCTTGGGCGGCAGCTGCGGGTTTTGAAAGAGGATGATCAATTATGCCTATATCTCTTTTTCTACCGCCTCAAAGTCCATATTCTCTTCCCTTCGGTAAAAGAAGCTACAGTATCACACGCAGTCTAACTGCCGACCATAGAGTGAAACTATAAATTAGAAGGAAAGGAGGAAGTTGTTCTTTTTACTTAACTGCAGCGAAGTCAAAAAAGGAGGGTTATGTGTTTTAATTCCTTCTGAAGTTGTGAGCTTATGCCATCTTTTCCGAAACGCTCACGGAGATGGGCCAGGCCTTTTTTTTTCAATTTCCAATTAGCCAACCTGTCAGCAAATGAGTCAAAAGCACGTTAAACCGTTGGTCCCGGCTGTCATTCGTAAATATTTGACAGTTGTTACGGGTAGTCAGAAGCTCAAAAGTCTGACAACCAGTCTTACCAAGGGGTGTCGTGTTACTAAGTACCTGGGTTTTGAAGGTCAGATAGGCAGTCGCTTCATGAAAATTTTTCGTATTCAGCTGCATCTGCTTATGGAAGCCGATTCCCTCATAGTTGGGAAAAGGCTAGGTAGATGACGATGAGTATGTCAAAATGAGGAGTTTTCTTTTCCATTTCCAATTAGCCAACCTGTGAGTTAGTCAACTGTGCAGGGGCTTCGATAGATTACAGAAAAATAAATCCATATCAGGAACTTCAAAGACTTCAAGTGTTATGTACACTTTAAATGTCATGATCATGATCACGACTTATCGATGTTATATGACAAGATTCATCCTATCTTATCTCGAACAAACTCCAACTAATCTTGGTACTTTGTTTCAGTTCTCCCCGTGTTTCCATTCTATTATGTTAATGTACTTAGTGCGTTTTATTTAATTGTTAGTGACATTAAATTGTGCGTTTGGAGATCTATAAGGTGAGTCCGTACTAATAGTTACATCTATTATACTATCATATGGCCTGACCAAGATTATGTCTGGACTTTAAAAGAGACTGTGACCTCTGAGTTTGTTTCGGCATTTCTTCTCAGAGTAGTCAGATAGGAAACGCCGAACTCAACTAACTTATTTTTTTTTTTCTATGACGTGTAAAAGTGATTCCGATATCTTATTTACAGAATAAACAATTTCATTTCATTTCATATTAATTGCTAAGTTCTAAAATACACATGAAAAACTTTTGTAAATTTTACGCAGTTTTTCTTTCAAACTCGGCACCGCATTTCTGGTTTGAAGCATGTGGGTGGGTGCTATATAGGAGAAAACCCAAGACATAGCGCTGCAAACAATACAGTGAGGCATGCTAAAACTACACCTCCGCTCTGTGCATTCACGTTCACACGCACACATTTACAACCATTTACAATCAAACTACACCTCACTAAGTGAACACATGTTTACGAAACAGGCCTCTCGACAGTGCAGTCTTGGTTTTTTATTTGTTTTGACATAGGAGTTTATTCAGATCATACAAAAAAAAAAAATACGCTTGAATGATCTCCTTTATAAGAGAGGAAAAATCCGTTCGCTAGATCCATGCTAGATCCCTCCATGTTCATGCCTTGAGTGTTTGACACAGCTGACTTGAGTCGTCTGTCGTTTTAACTCGTCTTGAAGAAACATTTCCGTAAGGCGGAATCAGTCCTTTAAAGTTAGCTATAGTTCAAGAGAACCAAATTTGTCGAGATAGCGCACAGAATAAGCAAACTGAAGTGGCAATGGACCGGCCATATTAGTTGTAGAACCGATGCCCTTTGTCACGAAGAAGAAAAATGGCTGAAAATATTCTTGTGTAGGTAATGTAGATAAATAATCAGAAAATCCCTCATTTGGATTACCGTTTTCGAGTGCATCATTTTAGAGTATAAAGTAAAGCCTGGTTATCTTGATATATTTTCCATGTAGGTACTAACATCTTAAAATGAGAAAGACTAATGCCGATCTGTTGTATTTTCCACGCTCGGCTCATCGCCGAAAGTTGAAATTTAAACAGCGCGCTTTTATTTGGGCATTAATTTAAGGGTCGCCTGGTGTTAATGAAAATGGGCATAATGTTTCAATTAAATTGATATTAGCAATCTAATGTAGCAATGACTTGAAATACCTACTGGTATTCACCTGCATCCGGTAAGACTGGAAGCCGACCTCAACACAGTCGGGAAAAGGTTAAGCAGATGGTGATGATAAAGTATCCACGACTTAATGTTGTTCAATTTACCTCATCGAGTAATAGTAGATGAGTATAAAGAGCCTAAAAACGAAAGTCTTTAATCAGTGCGTCCTGCCTGATATGACTTACGGAGCCGAAACGTGGACACTCACGGTTTGGCCGGTCCATAAATTCAAGGTCGCCCAGCGAGCTATGGAACGAGCTATGCTTGAAATATTTCTGAGAGATAGAATCCGGAATGAGTTAATCCGACAGAGTACCAAAGTTGTCGACATAGCTCACAGAATAAGTAAGTTGAAGTGCCAATGGGCCGGCCAAATTAGCCGTAGAACCGATGACCGTTGGGGTAGACGTGTTCTTGAGTGGAAACCGCAGATCGGAAAACGTAAGGTAGGACGCACTCAGGCTAGGTGGAGCGACGATCTTCGCAGGGTGGCTGGTAGCAGCTGGATGAGAGTTGCCGAGAATCGAGCTGAATGGCGTGCAATTGGAGAGGCCTATGTCCAACAGTGGACAGTAGTCAAGATATGAATGAGAAAGGGAGATCCTACTAATATTATATATTTGAATGTGAAAGTTTGTTACTGTATTACGCAAAAACGACTGAATTGATTAGGATGAAATTTGGTATACGGATAGGATTAACACATACTTTTAATCCCAGTAGTACGTTCCCGTGGGATATTTTCCGACAACCATGCAGGCGAAGCCGCAGGTATTTATATTTGCTCCGTGTTTGTTTAAGTTTCTCCTCACTATCCTAGTGTGGAAGGCCGAAAATCTAATTAATATCTCAATCCACGTAGATATTTCAAGCATCAAAATTACACATTCAAACCACCAATTACTTAAATTATTTCGCACCCCGTCAAAAAGAGAACGTATTATTAACGACGGCATAAAACAGCGTCACCCTTGAAATTATCCCTATGATACAGCAATTTCAGTCTTTCCGACCATAAAACGGCAGTTTGAATGTCTTTAACAGCTTCGCCGAGTTCCCACATAAAACTTGAGTTGGTAAACTGTTCTTAATGAGAATTATTTTCGTTTTGATTGTTTTGATGTTGGAAGGAAATGGGCCTTGTGAAAGATCAATATTGTGATTTGTTTCCAAAGCTACCAGTAGTTTAGAGAAATTAATTGGGTTGTTAAGTTGAGGATTGGACTTTCGATGAGATTCCTCTGCATCGAAAGTCATCGCATCGTTCTGGAAGTAAATATGTTATTTTCGGCGCACTTTGGGCTGTTATCGAGTTTGCTGACTATTAATTTAGTTGCTTGTTACTTATTACGACAGGAGCTTTGGTAAGACAAGATCAAGCTTCTCTTTGAAATGATTTGGCAATGAATAAGAATCATATATTTGCAGTGACAGCCTAGTGGTGTCACCGTCGGCATCAGATTGCCAAGTCATGGATCTCGAATTTGAACCCAAAGCTTTTTGAACCTCTGACTTTTCGGATTCATGTGCGTTATATTATTTAATAATATCACTTGCTTTAAAAACGGTGAAGGAAAGCATCGTGAGGAAACCGATGCATGCCTGAGAGATATTTCTCGACGGAATGTGAAGCCAAATCAGAGGCCGGGGGTGGCATAAAAACTCTGACACCAGTTTAGTCACACCACACGAAAAATAAAGAAGATTTATTTGCAGAAAATGTATATATTTCTAATATAAATTTATTTGGGGTCGATCCCAAATAAAGTCTGATAAGGTCAAGAGAATGCAGATAAAGGTAGAGAAAACTGAATTATTCACTGCTACACCTACCTACATTTCCATCTTGAACAATACTGCAGTTTCAAAAGTTTTCTCTAATGAAAAGAGAGTAGAACTTTTGGAGAAGATCTCGATTAATTGTGTATTAATTTGCATTAATATTCTGAAAAGGTCACGCATACAATCAAAATGGTACTTTAGTATATGGTTTATTGGATCTTATTCTTTCTATATATAAGTCAATTACGTAAGTGGAACATTTTCGCTCAATTAATATTTTATTAGAAAATCATGTCTTTTTAAAGATTATTTGAAACAAAAACAAGATTACTCGGCTCATGTTTAAAATAATTATCAGTAAGACAGCGTATAGCGCGAATAGCGTTTATTATCCAGATATAGGATATTTTTTCTTTAGATCAATTATTACTTTAGTTACTTATAAACGAAATAAGAATTGAGACACGACATTTAGTTCTGTGCTCGAACACAACCAAAGAGCGCACGCGATATTCAACTTTATTACTGCAGCGTTAGCGTTTAGCACATAGTGGAGTGTTGGGGTGCATGGGGGCGGAGTTTGCGTGGAAATGTTATTTATTTATTTATTTCTAACTTATATCTATCATTACAGGGTAACTTATTGCAAAATTGTCTTTGGAATGCCTGGTCTTAAGTATTATTCCTTGCACTGCTGAAGAAATCTCTCTGAAAACGCTCCAGTGAATGGTTTTTAAGGGATGGACTGTTTGTTTTCGTTCATAGACAAAAAGCAATGAATACCTGCCTGAAAAATCGCAATTTTTTATCCAAAACCGCTTTTAAATATTAGTTGGTATAAAAATCAATATTCAGTCTTCGCTTTTAAGGTATATAGATTCGTTTATCGGCACTATCGCAAATAGTCATAAACAGTTTGCATATTATGGCTCGCTCGGTAAAAACCGGGGGGTGATCGTGATAAGGTATTAATGCACCCCTTAGGGGGTGGAACGGAGGGTAGATAGTGGTTTAATGGTAAAGATAGTACAGTGGTAACGTTGTGTAACTTTACGAGGTCTTGAGAGGAACCGCGTTTCGGTTAAAGAGAAAGGGGAATTTTTCGAAGCGTATGGAAAAGTTATTTTTGTCCTCTGTGGTCTAGTGTACTTGTTTTAGGCACATTCCATAAAATTCTGTCCCAACCTAATGGTGAAGATGTGAAGAGTCTGTCCAGGTTCACGGCCCAAGGATAACCCGTAGAAGTTTGTATTTAGGGTATGGTGGGGCTATCTTAGGCATGCGATTATAAAAGTCAAGGAGAAAAACAGTGGCACTCCGGGAGTGCCCACAGAAGTGAATACTTGAACAATTTGACTGTGCAGGTAATAATGTATCGCGCGTTGGTGTCTTTTTAAAGCTGGTGTCGGTGATGGTATCGTGAAATCAATGGTTTAGTCCCATCTTAAAAATGCCCAACGCGCCTAAAGAAGTTTTCACTTAAAAAAATAATGCCACTGATGAGCATGGTCACAAAGTCCAATCCCTGAGTGGGTCAATGTTATTGGAATTTCCATTACGGAAATCTTTGGTTCTGTTTCTTTAGTTTCTGCCCATTTAGTGGCAACAGGCTGTTCCTATTTGATGGGACATATAATATAATTGGCAAAATGTGGAAGTACCTACTAAGCTTAAGTACAAATAATCCTCTCAACCGATTGCGATCACGGTGACCTATGCCAACGGATATTAGCCAGGTACGCAGGAGATATTAACAATTTGCGCAAACACAGGTGCCCTCTCTGTTTCCTTACTGTCATAGTCCAATGGGACGGCAATCCGAGACAACCGGAGAGAGATCAGGCGCAAGACGGCTTTACATGCTTGCCGATGCACGGGGGTATCACTCCACCAGTTTTCCAACTCCGGGCTGCTGTGCTGAGAAATTCCTAATGGCACTCAATAATACTTTGGCCAACCTGGAAATCAAACCCAGAACTTCATAGTCAGAAGTCGCACTTTCGACCAAGAGATCAAATAGATAGATATCTAATAGTGTCATTACTGATATTAAAAGTTAGTACCTACATGAAACGCCACGTACACTAAGTGCAAACCACTCATAATAATAGTCGCATTCACTTAGGAATTATGAAAAGAGCTACGACATTGTCTATCTTGTTGCGCGTACGCGTTCCTTTGAAGGACCGACAAATGACGATCACAGTGAAGTATGCAGTCTCATGTTCATGCATTCATCTCATGAGTACTTCGGTACTTCCCATGCGTTCCAAAATGTTGTGAAACAAATGAAGGAAAGCAAATTTAGTCGCTGTTAGGAGCTCCAAAGATTTGAAAATGGCATGTATTTAATCAAACCCCAATTAGGCTAGTTGCCCGTTTTTGAAAAATCGATTAATAATGTTCCTTGTAGTCTATTTCCCTCAAAATAGTAATAATTCAGCAAAATTAACTAAACTAATTTTTCATTCTTATAACGCATTTTAATTTTTATTGTCTAAACGGGACATTCCGGCACGTAATGGTGGCTTGAGTTACTTCAGTTCATCTATCTGTCAAATATGAGTTTTTGTTTCATTTAATAATACTTCTGTCGGAATATTTAATTTGGTAGTTTCAATAAAAAAACGTTTTTAATTCTAAAAAGCAACCGTAATTTTAAGCAGACAAATAATTTTTTGTGTTTATGTTTATTTTGACAGTAGATGACTTCCACTTCTCAATTTTTAATGTTCCATACAAAATATGACAAAGGCATTAGATTCGTTGATGTAGAGATGCAACGGCGTCGGGGTTATGATTATTGAAAACCAGCGTTGTGCACTTAGTTGTCTGGCAATTTTGCTGAACTGGGCCTTTTTGGCGCAGCCGTGAGGCACACGCCCATTTTTTATCTGCTGTTTAATTATATTGTGTGCTTTATGGTCTGTTCTAAATAAACGTATTTTCTTTTTTCTTTATTTCTTCTTTTTATTATCTATTTCTGCCGGCAAGTAACGTCGCTGTGTTCCGAATAGGCGGCACCCATACTCTTATGCTGTAGTAATTTCTTGTACAATGAAACATTTAAGCTCTGTTTCTGGAATGGCAACACATCAGCAATAGGTACTTGAATAGGCGGTAAATCGACTTGATTAACATTCAACAACGTGAAAAAAAACGAATGAGCCTTAAGGCTCTTTCAAACATGCGCGACACGCGACGCGACACAAAGACACGGCTCGTCGCGACGCGATGTACCTTTGTGTCGCGTCGCGTGTCGCGCCTGTTTGTAGGAGCCTTTACAGTACTCGCATCTGATGTGTAACATTTGACATCGTGGCTGATAGTACCAACCAACCGTACCGTATCGTACCGTCAGAGCTGCGGCATGGAAACTCTAAAACCCGTTTAGTCACTAACTACACGAAGAAGAAGAAGAGTACCTACCAACCTCTCGGAAAATGGGTTGGTACCATCTGACAGCCAACTCTGGCACCGCGATAGCGCCCACTTCCCCGGCTTCCTTACACACTTCCGTCCCTTTTCACGAAATGACTCCCACAGATTGCAGGATAGCGAGAGACAAGATGCTACCCAAAAAAAAAACTGTACACTTTGAAGAAGAAAATTTCAAAAAGTCCCTTGCCAGTATCAATGCAATCCGCAAATTCCTGACCAAGAACAAAGCATACACACAGATTCACATGCAAATCAGTATAAAAATACACTGATTGTGAGTGACAAGCATCCAATGTCCCTGTTACAGAACGTCCGCTAGCGACATTGAGACGGTGACGTCACGAACTCATAACCCTTGCTACAATCAGTGGTGACGTCATTAGTTGTGCATGTGTGAGTGGAGCGTCTGACTTAGAATTGTGGCTTTATTTGTAGAATTTAATAAAATATATATGTAATATCTTTATTTTGCATAAAATGTGGTACAAAAAAAGAGTTAAATATAAATAGTTCCACATATTTTGCTCACTTATTTCATGATGCAAAAAATACTTTAAAATAAAACAATTAACAAAAACACTTCAATTATTACTACTGAGATCATGTGATCAAAATATACTATAAAATTAAATTATATTACTAGTCAATGCAAAGGACGTCAAAAAAAAAAAAATTGCCATCTCTTTACAGTCAGTCTCAAGAATCAATTAGCCATACCGAACTTATATTCCCTCTGTAGGCGATAATCTCTTCCGATCTAATTCTATTACCATTCCAAGTCCTATCGTGTTAACCATACCCATTTACCAACTGTTTATTTACATTATTTTTGCATTTTGCTTCCCTCTCAGTTCGAATTCCCAGCTGTACATTTCAGTAATTACTCGTCTTTATGTTAGCTGTGTTTAATTGTCTGTTTATTCGCGCCTGTTTTGTTGACGGTACCCATCTGTGTTGCTGATGGTACATTCTAAGGCGTACCTCGTAGGCGGCGTTCAGTCTAAGTACAATAAAATTATTGAAACAAGGCTCTCGTGTAAAATATGCTATAGAGTTGTTGTTACCACCTTTGGTTAAAATTGTTTAACATTTGCGTTAGTATTAGTTAACGACTAGGTCAGCATCAGTTGAGTTATAGGTTCAAATGTAATCTTGAAAATTAAAAATCTTGCTAAGACACTCTTCTTAAAAGTTCATACTTGACATTAAAGAAGTGATATATTTTAATGACGTCACCATCTGCATAGTCTTTTCCCAACTATGTTATCAAAGAAAAATGTCGGCGTTTCAACATAATTTCGATAGATATATCATGGGGGTGATTGATACGAAGGTGATAAGATGCAATCTAACAAGTCGTAACGTGTTTATTGAAAATCAAACCTTTTGTATGTAGTTACTATGTCTATGTTCAACGCAGCAACTGTCAGGCTGTATCAAAATTCATAATAAAAGGTATATTATGTATCTATGTGGACAAGATAAGATTAGAGATGAAAGTCGGTCGTCAGGTAAAAAGCCTGACGACCGATTTCCATCGATCGGAGGCTGGAGGGATTAAGACCGCAATGAAGGAAGATGAAGCTTACTAAGCTCAGGTCAAAAGCTGTGGCGAGATAGTGCTTCCCTACACAACTCATTCGTTCTAGCTACTTAAAATCATCACATGAGTTGTCTTAGCTTACCTGGACCTAAGTAGGCTAAAGCAAGGACAACATGCTCAGGTGGAGATTCACAGATCACTCCGCCGTGGACTGTTAATGTAGTGCTGTCCCGCAAATAATGGAGGACTTAATATCGTGCCCAGCGTGTCCTGTTGCCTGCACGTTCCAGGAGCTGATGGATGCTACTGAAGGTTCCAAACTCGTAGCCAAATTTTGGGTTTTTTAGATTACCATTGACACGCTATGAAGAAAGAAGATGAAACTCCTTAGAGCGCTATGTTTCTCTTGGTTACATTCGGATTTCTTCAACATTTCAAAGACTAGTTTAAAAAAAACAAAACTAAGTTCGATAATAGAGATAGGCGGGACTTCTGGCTAAACGTAGAGATGGCTGATGGAGTAAGGTTTTGACCGAATGGTGCCCAAAATTATGTCAAAGAAACCCGTGACATCCGTAAGCGCGTTTGGCTGCCGACTTCGTCAAAGTAGCGGGGATCACGTAGAAGACGGACGCATGGAATCGTCTAGAATGGGAGAAATGAAAGGAGGCCTAATACACTGAAGAAAAAAAAGACCATAATGCTTTTTATGACGAGAAACACAGAGGGTTGTACAAGGATTGGAAGATGAGGCAGCGAGATAAGTGGACGACATTGTTGCCATCGCGTGCAAAACCTCGATGAGGTTTGCACAGGATCATGGGGACAAGAAAAGAGTGGCCGATGCTTGTGGGTGAAGTGGGGGCGTTGATGATGATGGTGAATTGATGACTCAATATCACAATTTTATGTGACTTTTATCTGACCTCTACAACCCATGATCTCCTGTGGAGTTTGTGTGGAGTACTTGACATTCAAAGATTGTCCCCGCATTTGTATTATAATATCTAACTGGCATTCGGATTATCAAGTATACTACTTCCCATTAATAAAATAAGAGTGATATAATGTTATTTGAAAAAAATTTAAAAGCCAATTATATTTAAAAGAGTAACCGTGTAGTTTCTTGCCGGCTCTTCTCCATAGCAAACGACCAATTGGAACCGTGCACCTAGCTTCTGACGTTTCATAAGTGCCAATATTAAAACTTAGTTTTTTTTACAGTCTTACGTAATATAAAGGAGTCTGTATGATTTGAATTCCGTATAAGATATTGTCTATTATCTCTAGATAACGTTTCTCATATAATTTACATTAGATATGGTTACTGAACATGATGTAAATATGAGAATATCTTACTCAATAATTTGTTTTTTACTATTTTCGCTGTCAGTCAAGGATCCAATTTAAGGCCTTTTTAGATTATCGTATTGATTACTTTAGTTGCATCATCATAATCATGCTTGTGGTGAATGTTGGATCAGCGTACGAATATCATGGGGGTATCCATATTTTGTGACCATGACTTTCAGTATTGCTTGGCTCGCTCGTTTTATCGTCTTTTACTAAGCAGGTCTGGCTATGGCTTCTATGAAGTGGTAGCCTATTTTTTGCCATGATATATATTCCCCCTGCATTCCTTCCATAGTTCACGATTCGCGCTACTTCTTTCCAATTCTTTAGAAAGACATGCAGTACCCTAATTGCGAAACTTATTTTCGTAACAATTATGCCTAATTTGTTTAATTTTGACAGTTCAACAACATTCATTGTGTTATTTACATTGTTCAGCAGATTATTTTTTCCAACTTACGAAGCAATGGATTAGCAATCTGTTTCAAATCGAAACGAAAACATTGTGACTGTGTTGTACTACGCAATTAGGGTACAGGTCGTCCCATCATGTCCTTCATGGTCCGCTGCGGCCCTGTGTCGCCGTTTCACCTATTCTGTATTTTACGGGCCCACAGCTCGTTCGGCAGGCGGCAGACGTGTCCTTCCCAGTAACGATTTTCGAAAAATCAAGTGATTCGCTTCGGTTTCTTTGAGCACTAGTTTTACTGTTACATTAATGGTTATAGGACTTAATACTCTTAAAATATTAAGTTTTCGACTAACGGCCGAACTCAATAACCTATCTATCACCAGTTTTGGTATACTGGATATAGAAAATCCTGTCTATCCATAATTTTAACGTCCCAATAATCTGTCAGAGAATAAGGAATCTTACGGAATTGTGACATTCAATGACAGATATAATTATATTGTCTACCATCAATCGAGATCTGTATTTTACAGAAAATAGGTTATCGGGTTCGGCCGTTAGAGAATTGACCTCTCATTTTAGTCTAGGGTTCGAGTTAGTAGCTACATTGACTAAAATAGAGCAATAGTTTAACTGTACCACGAGATGAAATGATAATATAGTATCCGCAGTCATTGAACTATGTCTGTACATTAGAAACATTTGTCATTGAGGGTTTGACATGCATGATATAAATATCTGCTGGAAAAGGCAAGTGATATGATGTATGAATCTGGATGAATCGTGGACGAAGCGAACGATTGGAGGATCGTAGAATGGGGTGTTCTTGTGGCTTATCCCCATGGTAAAGGTTGTGAACTAGTGAGGAGTTCAGGCACTGCATTTTTTGGACCATCTTTTAGTAGTCCAATAAAACTTTGATTATTTCGTTCCAACTGATTGACTGCCTCGTTGGTCTAGTGGTCGCAAAGCGCTACTGCTGAGTATGAGGTCCTAGGTTCGATTCCCGGGTCGGGCAAGGTGTTATTGAGGTTTTCCATCTGCAATTTCTCAGAAGCAGCCCGGAGTCTGGATTTGTGCCTGGTTGATGGCAATAGGCTCGTCCCCTATTACATGGGACTTAAACATAACTGGCGAAATGTGGGTGTACTATAGGTACACCTCTGCAAAACCCTTCGGGAAATACAGGCGTGATGTTATGGTATTTCGTTCCAAATCAGGGTAGTTTTAACTAAACATGTTAGTGAAACCGTTGTTTAATTTCATTTCACACGAAGATTTAATTCATTTCTCTTTTCGTTTCATCCCCTCAATGTCGTTCTCATTGCGTCACACATGTACCCGAGTGTCATATGAGAACGCGATATATAGAATCCCATACTATATACGCTGGTCTTAAATTATTAAACTGAATATTTGTCTAACAGACGTATGGGCCTCAGTCGTTCACGAATGCCGCGTGGGCACAGATGCTCTACGATATGCTACGCACCAATCACACCATTAAGGACTAATTTTCCAATAGAAATAAATAATGCACAGCAGAGGAACGGTCAAAATAGCTACCACTTAACTATTTCCGTACGGTAGTCCCCGCCATTCTTGTTAAGTGATGCGTGTTCGGTACTATTTTTGAATTTTACCGCGAAAGTTCAATCTAATGGCTTCATCGATTGGCGCGGGTCGTGACTCTTTCAGCCAGTGATTTTTTTTTCAAAGAGGTTTCATTCAGTGATATATTTTTCCTTTTTCCATAATTTGTTTGAACATTTTCGAGATTGTCACAGTGGATCCGTTTGTGAAGAGAAAAATGAAAATTTTCAAAAAGAAGCTTCGTTTTTCTATAGGTTCGAGTTACGCTTAGACTTTTTTTTTATTGTACTGACTAGTTTCAAGTTAGGTGATTTTACATATCAACAGTGACAAATTTCGTTTTTGGAGTCTTCATTGAAGGTATGTTTAACTAATATTACTTATGTACCTACTTAATTTAATGCATGATTTCTAAGTGTCTAGATTACGTTACGTTACGCTATGGTATTGATTAAACGAAGAAGGCGTTTCTCCACGTTTTTTAAATCCAATTGGTATGAATACCTACAATTCTTTTAGAAGACTACCACTGCGGTTCCCTGCTAAGGGGTCCCCGAAACGATCAATTGCCATCAATTTCTATTGTAGTGATATTGTCAATCGCTTCAATTTTATTTGGTAGACGATCAATTTGTGCATCAATGTGTATCAATCACGTAAACATTGACAATTGCAATTCATTGTTTCGGGGACCCTTAATAGTCTTCTCAAATTATACCATGTTGTCTTATGGAAATCCCACGACACGTTTGCAATACCAACTCCTACCTAATGATGTTTTGGAGGATTTTTTCTGTCGCATTTAGGTGTGGTTACGGTTTAGATTGTGTTGCATCCATTCAATATGTGATTCAGTTTTATTTAGTTTTGTTTAAGTGTGATTGCATCACATATAAAATTTTTGAAACAAAGTTTTTTATTGCACACTGTAGACTGAAAAAAGTGAAACATCTAAACCGTCACGACACTTTTCTTATAGTATGTGCGTTTGTGTATTTACAAGTGTATCTCTATGTAAAGGTTTTTTTAAGTTTAGTTACCCTCAAACGTTGTTAATTTATTTCATTGTGCCTGTAAATTTAATTCATAATAATACGGGGTGGCAGGGACATCGACGCGAAAACTGTTACCATGGATTCAGTACTTGATTCTGAACACCCCTGCGTTGAAATTTTTCGTCGGTTTTTTTTTAAATCTGCTGTTTCATAAAAAATGTAATATCTACGCGGTCAAAATGTATGGAACAGCTGATTTTTTTTTAATAACCTCCAACAAAACGAACTTCGTTCCAACCGTGTATTCTACGACACCTCTTGGACTTCTTTTTTAGTTAATACCATAACTTAGGTACCTACCTAATACTTACACCCTAGTGGTAAATTGAGAGAGAATTTTCATTCATTTCCCGTTAATTGATTGAAATGGAAAATAATGGTGACATTTCTAAAAGTTGATAGAATAATAAAAAAAAATACGAATAATAAATAAAAATAAATGAGAAAATCATCATCATTTAATCATGAAGGTGGTGGTTGAGAATAATTAATTGCAATTTATAACACTGAATTTGGAAAGTTTCCAAATACTTTTTACATCTAATACTAAATATTCGGTGTTACCATAGATATAACATTTGTATATCTATGGGTGTTACGATATTAATTTTGAATTTCATAATCAATAGTTAGCCATATTTCATAATTTCCATACAGTAATATTGCCAAATTAATCAAAACAACGAAATATTTGACGTCTATTTGCAACGTGGGCAACTTTCAGAATGTACGCTCTTAAAAAAAGAATAGGGCTATTGATTTGGTGATGGAGACGAGCAAGTGATATCAAAACGTCTGTCACTCTTTAATTGAATGTAAAAAGGTAGCTTTTGAAACACTTATATTTACATGTTATCATCAACTGATATGATAATACTTCACTAATGACAGCAGTATAGAAGATCCTGATAACAGCCTTATCATTTGTTATAGGCATTTGTTTTGGAAGTCTCGTGGCTATTATCAACCATAATCTTTTGAAGTGTTGTAGACAAATATACAGTTTACATATTTCGCTTTTTTTTTCCTTATTATCTCGAAAGACAAACAACCAGTCTTACCAAGGACTATCGTGTTACCCAGAAACTGGATTGTAGACGTCAGATAGGCAGTCGCTTCATGTAAAATACTGGTATTCAGCTGTATCAGCTGGTACTTATTGAAAGACCTACACTGCCCTTCCATACCTAGTCACACTGTTATTTGAAAGAATTGTAAAAGCCCATTATTTTTAAAAGAGTAACCGTGGAGTTTCTTGCCGGCTCTTCTCCATAGAAAACGACCAATTGGAACCGTGCACCTAGGTTCTGACGTTTCATAAGTGCCCATGTAGGTTTATGTGAAATAAAAATATTTTGAATTTGAATTTATGAGGTAAGACTGGAAGCCGACCCCAACATAGTTGAGAAAAGGCTAGGCAGATGATGATCGGCAAAGACAAACATGAATTAGAAAAACAACAACCGACTTAATGTTGGGTTCCTGTATATTTTACGTCTCGTTAAAGATACTTACTAACAAGGCTCGGAACCGGTTTAAAAAATACTGGTAAAAACCGGTTTATTTGGGTTTTACTCCGAACTTTTTTTGAAACGTGAATGTTTTAAGAACTTTATTTTAAACTAAATTAACCGGTTTATATGACGAGTGGCTTGTCGGTAAACGCGTTGCTGCAACTTGTGACTACTTGTGAGGATGCCGCGCTGAATATAAACTGAACAAAAAACCGGTTTATATTGCTCTAAACCGTTTAATCAGAAAAAAACCTTTATATAGAGACTCCTCAAAAAACCGGTTTCTGCGAGCGAAACTGTATGTAAAGGTTTTTGCGTCAAGTACATAATAACGGATTGAAAATGTAACCGGTATCCGAGCCTTGCTTACTAATAGTAGTGTCAGTTCCTATAAAAGACGAGTGGTAACCTAATTTTACTTGCGGGTGCTTGGAACGGATGTGAGGGTCTTACTAGACGATGTCCTACGCTTTATAGGTAGTAAAAGTCGTACCTACTTTGAACACAATAACAAGAAATAGGAACTGTATACAAGAGCGCTTTCATGTTTATGCATCTAAGTACCTGGAAAATAGAGAAAACGAATTTTCTTAAAAATTAAACCTAGCTAGATCGATTTTTCGCCCCCGTAAACCCCTATATTTCAACGTCTCGTTTTCGAGAACGTGATTACAAATATTTATATAATATATAATAGATTCTGCCCGCGAGATCGTGCACGTGGAAGTCGTAAAACACCACAATAATATATATAATAATATATTTACAAATATTGCTTATTTAATAGTATAGGATAAGTCTCCTAGTCTGTTCTCCTAACACAAGCAATTCCTTGCTTAAAAGGTGATCTCCAACATTAGTGTGTCTAAATGCCTTTTGTAATTGTTTTTTTTTTTTTTTATAAGTGCCAAAAAATAGCCGGTAAAAGTTTTGACTGAAACTATCAATATCCATAGATAATATTATTTTTATAACTGCAAAAGTGTCTTTTTAACATAACTATTGATATGTTATACAGATAGGAAGCCTTGAAGCTGGAGAAGGACATGTGGGCAACAGCTAGTTTTACAATATAAGAGCCTTATACAAGAATGTAGAAAAACCCTGTCCGATCCATGCACATAGGTACTGCATGGGTGTGCAGATCAGATGTTTTTCATGGCCCCTGGCAATATAGGGAAATGAAGGAACACAGGAGGGTTTTAGTCAGTAAGAGTCTGACACGCCTTCCCGGTCCGCTCACAGCGGGAGAAGTTATTTGATAATTTCCCACCCAAAAAAAAAGGTACTGCAATAAAATTACCTAAAAGTAATAAAAATCGTATTATTACTGAAAATGAAAAAAAAGTTATTGCTATTTAAAAATCACATTTTTAGTACCAAAATTATTAAAAATTAGCAAATTTTCAACAGGGGTCGTAAGTTATGACTTGTAGACTAAACCCGCTAAACAATGGCCGCCCGCGTCCCACCAGTAAAATTCCTCACAAAAAAAAAAAAATGTGACAAATTTTATTTTTTCCTGTCAATGTCAATGTCACATAAATAGACTCTCAGTACGACACCCTCACGGATTGGACAGGGTTTTTTACACGTTGTATATATAAACTCACGCATCTTTCCCATGGTAGTAGGCAAAAATTGAACGCCACGTGCAGTGTTCGTTCATGTTCATACATCTGGCCATATAGGCGCGCCGGCTATAAATGCATCTGACCTGACCTGACCTTGTTGTAAGACTACACCAGTTTCATGACCTTTGATCTTTCATGTTTGAGCTTGATCAATGATCATAATACACGAGACTAGCCAGTGATCTCTATGAATACCAGTGGGATACTACTTTATCATTATTGATAGCAATTTTCATTAATTAATTGAAACTTCGCTAAGGTGTTTTCATATCTAATTATGACATAGAAAAATAGACTTTGCCAGGAACGCGCGAAGTAAACGTAGGCAACGTAATTTCGAAAGTTTAAAAAAAATACAACTTTTCTATAGCATTTTGGGTATTTTTTTTTTTGCGACAAGCACAATTTGTATCACGCTTAAATCAAACTACGTAAATATTATGTACGAAACCAGTGTTTTCCATTTTAAAATCGTTCGAGTTAACGTTAAGTTTACTCAGCGCATTCATCCCAGGTCCTTTTATGACGTAACTACGTACTATAATGACGTAACTAACCTTAGATATGAATAATGCCACAAAAAATATAACGTGCGATACAAGTATTTCCATTTTAAAATCGTTCCAATTTACGTAAGGTCACAGATAAATAATACTAGGTAGGGTGAACTCTGCGCTTTCGTGCTAGGCTAGGTCCACTGGTCATTTTATGACGTGACTGTCCATAGAATCTATGAAATTTGAAAAGGCTTATTCATATCTGGTATGAATAAGGCCTTACAACTTAGTAAATAAAATGTGCGAAACGAGTATTTTCATTTTAAAATCGTTCTAATTTACGTTAGGTTTACTCCGCGCGTTCGTCCTAGGCTAGACCCTCTGTTCCTTTTATGACGTGCAAGTCGAGTAACATGCAACTTTAGCGTGATAAGGCAAATATAAGGTCGACTATACCATTTCACGTACTTATAACACAAAATAGCAATCGTTCGATCTATTGCTCTATAGGGAGTCGTAAAAGTTATATCGAATGGTTGTTACAGTTGTTAGCTATTGCAATAAACACCAAGGTTGGTAGCTGTAGCTTTCAGAGTTTTTAATCATATAGGTATATTGTTTTAAAAGTTATTTAAATTGGTAGCTCGAAGGTTTACGAGGCGAAGCTAATTTCTAAAGGACGTGGTTGCATTTTCAAAACCTGGTATAAGGTATAAAATAATAAAGAGAAAAAAAAAACAAATAATAAATATTATAAAGAGGTAAAATTTGTTTGTAAGTTTGTATGTAGGGGGTAATCTCTGGATCTACCAATCGGATTTGAAAAAATATTTTTGCATTTATAGCCCAATTCTTGAGAAAGGTTATAGGTTCGCGGACGAAGTCGCGAACAGAAGCTAGTAGGTCATAAATTATTTTTCATGAATCAATAAAAGTAACACTATTGTGTATTTTAGCGCTGAAATGTAAACTGATTTTTATAGAGCGCCTAATAGAATATTGTTAAAAGTACATTTGCTCATAATCTACAAATTGCTACTACAAAATGAACAGGCGTCAACCGTCGTCGTCGTAAATTGAACACCGCGTATAAAATGTAAAAAAAAATATTTTCCGTCTTTTCTCTCTTTCTTTCTTTTTCTTAACGATCTCAAATTGCAATTCAGATTTTGCTCCCCAGAGAAAGCTTAGTTATCATGGGTTTTTGTCTTCAGTTGATCATAGTCCAAAATTCAGTGGTCGGTTATTGGTAAAAGTAAGTATTTAAAACATTTCTATCTCCGTCTCTAGTTTACTTACCCCTTTATGGGATACATTTGTGAAATTATAATTATAATACCGAACTATATTATGAAACTTAAAATGACTAATGAGAAACAAGGCAATGTATTATTTTATCGCCCAGTTACATTAGAATTAACATGGGAACAATACATCACTAAGTTTACCTGATAATTAGCTTGTAATACGATAGGATTATGCTAATTATGTAAGATTTGATCTCGTGATAGTCTCTACGTGTAGGTAATTACAGTGGTCGGTAATTACTTAATGGAGGCATACCTATTTGCTTTTGATTAACATAATACCTGTGACTTCACGACTATGTTCCCTAAAGAGATACACAGAGGTCTATAAATACAGTGAACGATCTTTTCGTCAAAATGTTCTTTGATGACGTAAAAATCTAGCGAAACAGGAGCGAGTCGCTAGTGTTGAATAAAATAATCGTTATAACAATCGAGTTCTCGAAAGATCCACATCCGGATCAACACGTGAGTCCTTTTTTCTAGGAATCGAGACTCGAGATGGCAGCAACAGATATCGTTGAAGCAACTCCAACATTGGATTAGCTTTTCTCGTGACTTTGTTTGGACCGGATAAGCTTAGCTATGATTTGTTTATTAGTATCGAATCTGGACGTTTCAATCAACCAATCTGCCTAGCCTTTTCACAATAATTATGTTCGGGACGGCTTTCAGTCTAACCTGATGCAGCTGAATAACAGTATTTTACATGGAGCGACTGCCTATCTGACTTCCACAACCCAGTAACTAGGCAATACGATACCCCTTGGTAAGACTGGTTGTCAGACTTTCGAGCTTCTGACAACCCGTAACGACTGTCAAAGATCCACGAATGACAGCCGGGACCAACGGCTTAACGTGCTTTCCGAGGCACGGAGGAGTCTCGGTATGTAAAGATGGTCACCCATCCACGGCCCAATCCCGGCAAGTGTAGCTTAACCTGATGGATTGTTCCGTGCGGCTGTTATTACTTAGCCACGAGCGTCTTTATTAGCCTAGCAATGCGTATACATTATATCAAGGCATTTTACTTGCTCTTATATCTACTGAATGTTTGAAGTTAAAAACTTCTTTAGGCGCCTTGGTCATTTTTAAGATGGGACTAAACCAATGATTTCACGACACCATGACGGCTTCTCATTTTTGTAAACGCGATTGTGCTCTATATTTATATTACGTTACGGATCAATGTTTTATGCAAGTAATTTTACTTTAAAGGTTTCGGAAGTTTTTTTTTTTTTGTAAACGTGATTGTGCTCTTTATTTAGATAATGTTACGGATCTTTTATTTTTGCTTTGATTTTTAATTAATTGTCATCGATTTTTATAAGGTCATTTTCAGTTTTGACAATTCGTGGTAGTTTCTGGGTTACTGGCAACATTGACGAATTTTTTTCTCTATTATTGTCGCGCACAGCTTCTTCAGGTGACAGATATTTGAGTTTCATTTTCGTTTCATTCAATAAGATAGTGAAAAAACGTTTCGTATAACCTCTAGTCAATTGCTGTATTTTGTGATACGGCAATGAGAGGCCTGCCGTATTTTCCGAAAATATATAGTGGATTGCCGTATAATACGAAAATTGCCGTATCAATAACAACGCTGGTTTCAGTAGTAATCTGAATTTGTGCCCCATTGGTGGCAATAGACTCACCGTATTACATGGGACTTAAATATAACTTCCGAAACACTTCTGTCTAACCCTTCGGGGCATATAGGAATGATTTCGTCACAACTGTTATGAAAACGGGGAAGCAAAAGATCGTGAGGAAACCAGTATGTCGTAGAACTAAAAATTCGAAGACATGTGACATCTACCAACCCGCACTTTCACCGAGAGGAGGCCTGTGTCCCAGCAGTGGGAACATTATGGGTTGATTATACAACCTAGCTTAACAGGTTTTTGTAAAGCACGATGTTCTCAAATTTGTAAGAAGATTAACCAATCACTCTAGGAAAGACAGGAATCCAATTTGGCCGCAGTCAAAATTCAGATTACTTTGTAAAAAAATAAAAATTGTGCGTTACAAACAGACCACGTTAGAAAAGTTAGCATATCATCCAAACGATGAAACAAAGTAACGTTTTTTATCCTCTGAAACTAATTATTATGGAACAGGGTTTTTTTCGTTTGTTTTGCTTTTATTTCTACGTTATGCTTTGCAAATTTAATTATGAGAATGAGGGGTTTCCTTATCAGAGAATTTGAATCTGTTGTAGCTATTATAATTCAACTGAATTCCTTTGTTGTTGTGACCAGCGGTGTATTTGTGTAACACTAATTACAGTAGTAGCAATGGCTTTCATTTTGACAGTTCAACAATATTCATTGCGTGTTTTCTTGAGCAGATTTTTTTCGAACATGTGAAGTACCTAGGGATGTAACTATGCATAATTTTTCCGATACGTTACCGATACGGATTATTGCAGTAAATAATCGGCGATGCCGATATCGATGGCTTAGTAAATAGTAAGTCAAATAAATAATGTATTATGTACCTCGGACGTTTGTATGTCTTTTCTATTTCGGACATAAATATTTAATAGAGCGTTATAGTCCTCACTTCACTGTGGGAATAAACAGAATCACGAATAGCGGAGACGTGAAACAGGCATGAAACAATAAGTACATCGCTCAGCCAACGCCCAGAAAACTGCAAACACTGCCATTTGCCGTGCGGCTCTCATGCCAGTCCCGCCTGCGACAGAGCTACAATGTTGCGCGTACGTCGTCATTTCGCGCGCTTTTCGAACTGTTTGAAGCCTGTTGTATAATAATCGGCGATGCCGGTATATCGGCATCGGAATCGGAATCGATACATCTCTAATATAAAGCAATAAATTAGCTGCACTCCCAATTGCGTAACTCACCACTTCATATGAATGAAAGATCCTTGACAACGTAAATAACGCAATGAATGTTGTTGAATTATCAAAAGGAAAAGCTTTGTCATTGTAAGTGTGTTAAGCAATTACCCCTGAACAGTCCTATCCTATAGGATAAGTAAGTAAGCTAAGGACCTGACCGTTGTTTGTTTTTTATGAAGCTCATTATGGAACGTACCAAGTCCAACAATCTGTTTTCTTGTTCCATAGAACTAGAAAACGAATCTTGCCAGATTATTGCTATTGCCGTTTCAAGCAGTATTATCAAGGAAATCTCGTACATATGAGGAAAAAAATATGCGTTGAGACACACCTTTAAATAGGCTATTAAAGGAGTCTAGTTAATCAGTGGCCTTCATTGAGCAATATTCATGCTAATTACTTTGCTTTGCGGTCAGATCACTAATACAATCATACGTTCATTTGTGCGCAAGAACACAGAAGTCGAGCTTTTATAAATATTTATGGATAACCTTTCAATTCGCGAAAAGTTTGGCGGATCGTAGGACCACAAAACTTTTAATAAGTACTGCGTTTACCACATTTTCGTATAACATCGTATGACGTCATCGTATGGGACAGCTGATAATTTTTCGCGATAAAGATGTTGGTCCCATAGAGAAACTTGTTCAGTCTGATGGACGTGTGGTACAGACTGTACCACACTTTTAAATATGACTACATAAATCTGATACACGCTATATATGATCGGGGCTAATTATACAATACGTAAAAAAAAACCCTGTACGACCCGAAAGGGGCACATAGGTCCTGCAATAAAATTGTCATAAGGTATTTTTAATGTATTATTATTGAAAAAAAAGTTATTGCTATTTAAAATCCACATTTTTAGCACCAAAATTACCCCAAACCATTAAAAAAAAAATAGGGGTGATAAGTTATGTCTTGTAGACACCTACTAAAGGACGGCCAGGGTCGCTTGTAAATAACCCGGTAAAATTTCCCATTGGAGAAAAAAAACGATTTTTGTTATTTTTTCCTTAAAATTAGTACATAAATAGACTCTCAGTACGATGCCTAACAACACCCTCACGGATCGGACAGGGTTTTTATACATTTTGTGTGAATAACCCTACAATCTGCATAAGGTTTTACGGATCAAAGGTCCAAAAACTGCACATGTAAACTGCGTTTCCTATACAAACAATTCTTAAAAAGCTGGCTTTCTAAACTAACCACCGTATCTACTTGTCACAGTTTTCAAGCATTAATTCTCAACTAGCTGACCTGATAGACTTTGTCCTGTCTGTCTCAGCTATACTGGGTGTTCCCCGTGGGTTCCCCATAGCACTGCATCATGCTGAGTGCAGCTGCCGACTAATTTCTGTTTTACGCTCGTGATATATTATGTACTTTTTGTTGTTTTCGTTTACTCTTGTCTTTTGTCTATGCACGTGTCTCTGTGACAATCAAGCTATTTTTCTTTCTTTCTCTTTCTTTCTGTTCAAATAATAGTTCTTACAAAAATCCCATAGAAAAATGGACTTTTAGATATTCCCATTTTTCCAATTTTCCGATAAACTTTTCTAATTTTTCATTCCGTAAAAACCTTGTTCGAACTATTAAAAACTTTTATAACAAAAAATTGTCAAATCGGTCCAGCCATTCTCAAGTGATGCGCTTACCAAAGAACAGCGTTTCATTTTTATTTACGTAGATTTCTAGTGTAGGAGAACTACTAATGAACTAGGACAAACAAAAAACTGCAGTGTTTATTGCAAACAAGTGACACGCGGGCGTTTCCGAGTTGTTTGCTGAATTTACACAAGTGTCAATGAAAACAAAACAGAACAAAATGGAGTATGGACGTCCGGTCCCAATGGGTAAAAATGTGGCTGAGTTCGGAATATTTATTTAATGGGTCTTTTGAGTATAAAAAGATGAATAATGCTCACAATCATTTAGAGTTCGTTTGTTTTGATGCTAAGCTGAGTTTGTCTTACTTTCCGGCGTGTGTATATGACCGATGTATGAACGTACACGAAGCAAAAAGAGTTTGTAAGGATCGTAGCAGGTGGCGTGCTGTAGTTTCTGTCTACCCCCATGGGAAGAAGTCGTGAGTTTATGTAAGTTTCGACGCGAGGGTGGCCAGATTAACTTATGTATTTTTTTTGTATTTCGGACTTTATTCCAATTGCAGTAAAGTTCTGATTAAGTTGTTTGTTTTGTATAAAGAACTGTATTTCGATAATAGGTAATGATAACAACCATCGATCCAGTTTTTATTATTAAGTATTATAAAATAACAAAATGTTTTATTTAAAAAAAAAACCTTGTTCTGCAGTAGGTAAGACCGTATGAGTTTACTAAAGTCATCTTAATAAAATTAACTTATGTTGGGCTAAGTTGTTTGTTTTGGTTAAAGAACTGTATTTAGATCATAGCTACTATAATAACCATCGACCCACTTTTTTTTTATAAAACGACAAAATTTAAAACAAAAAAAAACCTTATTTTGTAGTAGGTAAGACCGTATGAGTGTACTTAAGTCGTCAACTCACGGTAAAGCAAGTCGTGAAGAAGCGTGAATCACTTTGAACTGTTTGAACTTTGATCTCTACATACTTATAAAGACTGGTCCTCACGATTAGTCCATTTGGGTTTCCTCTAAAACACGAGTCTAAGAAATTGACTCATCGCTTTCAGGGCATGTCCGTAATAATATAATGAGGCGAAAAGAATTTTAATTTTGTGCCTGTTTAGATTAGTGAAAACTTTACAACATTCATCCTCAGTCAGTAGAATTAGTCCGAAAATTTGATTAGAATTATTTTTGAATCCATTGGAAGGTGTAACCATATTATCATGAACAGTACCCTAATTGGATAACACACTTTCGATTAAAATCTGGATGATTTTTAAGAATATTCCTAATCCATTGCTTCTTAGGTTCGAAAAATTTGCCTGTTCAACCACGTAAATAACGTAATGAATGTTGTTGATTTGTCAAAATGATAGCCATTGCTACTGTGAGAGTTTTACGCAATTACCCTCTGCTGACCTTACCTCATATTTCGCATACATTGAACTGACAAAAAAAACACTGCACTTACACAACTCGATTAAACCCTTTACTGAATTTTATTTAAACTTGTAAAGTTAGGAAAACATTTTTCATATCCGGTGAAATAAGCATAAGGTACCTTTGGACTTTCCTTACTTTATGGTCTCGTGGTCTCAAGCGCGACTGCTGTGCGTGAGGTCCTGGGTTCGATTCCCGGGTTGGGCAAAGTGCTATTGGGTTTTTCCATTAGAAATTTCTTAGTAACAGTCCGGAGTTTGGAAGTTGGCGGTGTGATAGCCCAGTGCTTCGGAAAGCATTTTAAGCTGTTGGTCCTGCGCCTGATCTCTCTCTGGTCGTGTCGGATTGCCGTCCCATTGGACTATGTGAGTGAGGCAAGAGAGAGTGCACCTGTGTCTGCGCACACACTTGTGCACTATAATATCTCCCGCGCCGAAGGCTAGGCTCCGTTGAGATTGGCCGCCATGGCCGAAATATGGTCTGGAGGACTATAATATATACATAAATAAATAAATAATCTTTAATATTCACTCAACTTGAAACAAACTCCAATCATTTCCTTGCAAACCATGAGAAAATTCTCTAACCAACAATCTGAAACATTCCACAAGTAATTTACCTACGCGCAAAACTCAACCTTACCGACAAGGAATCTGAAAACTTACATAAAGCACCTTTCTTAATGCCACAAAACTCTCACCTGAGTTCACAAAGGTGTCTTCCTGTTAGCAAGACGTTTAAATTTGCACGAGTACGTCTGGCGACAATAAGGCAATTGCTGGGAACTTTGATTGGGACACAATGCCGAGACGAGGTGAGCTGTTAGTGATATTTTATGTATCAATAGGGATATGTGTGAGTTAGTATCTATTTTGAATGTCAATGGCAGTATTGTGGACTTAAACTCTGGTTTTCTTGTGCACGTCTTCTTTGATGCAAAGGAAAGTGCCGATTTTAGTATGGAAGGTGGCAGCTATTTTTTTCTCGCGGCCGTCAACCTAATCTTGTTTTTCTACTGCAAAATAGTGTAACAAACGAAACTTATTGACATGCATATCTCTAAAGTCATGCGCGTTTTCACCGACAACTAAGTGACACTTAAATGAATCCCTAAATAAAAGTTCACTGTTGGATTTTCAACTCTCAGCGCTAAGCCAAGCGTTGAAAATCCAACAGTGTACTTTTATTTAGGGATTAATTTAAGTGTCACTTAGTCAAGGTGAAAACGGGCATCAGTCCGAAATGAGATGTAAGAGTTGGAAATTAGTATGTATTTATTAGCTTTGTAGGCAATTTTTTTACCACAAACCAATGGATAGCTGCTAAATGCTTATGGACATTTGAATTTTCAGTACACCCCCTCCCGTACGTTATGCACTTCTCATTAATAACACCGAAGAAAACCGAAAGGGAGATCGTGGCCCCCGGCGACAGGGCAACCGAAGGAACACGGGTGGGTTTTAGTCAGTAAGAGTTTGACACGCCTAGAAGTAATTTGATGATTTCCCACCCTCAAAAAAAAAAAAAAAATTCTTTATCGCTGGGACCATCAGCTTCGTTTTCCACGTCATGTCTTATTATCATCTAATAACAGAGCGGGGGAGATAAGTTTGCCTGAAGGACTTTTTAATACTTATACTTAATTAATTACTCTTTTCCTTTTTTTTAAATCACGCTTTTTGGGTTTAGTGAAGAACTCCACTCCACTTATATAAATAACGAGGTACGTAAAGAATCTAGATTCAATTTAATTTCACCTTAAGTTACTAGAAACCGGTCAAGTGCGAGTTGGACTCGCACACGAAGCGTTTCGTACCACCGTACAATATTTAGCAAAAATGCCTGAAAAATACATGTTTCTTGTGTAAGGATTCATTTTAATTTTTATTATTTGTTTTTATAGCGGCGATAAAAATACATAATCTGTGAAAATTTCAACTGTCTTCCTATTACGGTTCATGAGATACAGACAGTGGAGGCATATTAATAGGGTTCCGTACTCTTCTAAAAATTATAATTTTTGGATCTATGTAGAATAACGTTATGCTGACTTCCATTGTATCAATCCATAGGGAAGTTGGAAGAGTTAGCGTAGTAATTCAAAAGTTTCTGACAGCTGCTGCATAACCCTCAAAGCAGCTGCTTTAAACTGAGAAATGACTAGAAAATGAACGCTAGTTTCATCCTATTGTTCCCAGTAGCACATGAACTTCTGTCGTACATTTTTATGCCCATTTTTTTTAAACAGTGACAATAATATTCTGTTCACCAAAATCAGCCTTTTCTTTGTCGTACTCCACGTGCCTACAAACTACACCTACGTAGTTCTATGCATACAAAGTCGTGTATCAAATTAGTTATTGGTGTATCTGCGTTGTTAGCGAGCTCTTCTAATGAGCGTGGTGGATTTCTTGTGTTTTAGAGATACGCTTTTTTAACGTTTGTTAAGGGACAGTTTGTTCTTTGTTTTGGTTTTAATTTCAGGAATATTTTTTATGTCAATTTTTTTTTTTTTTTTTTGTTCGAATTTTGGCAAGAACGATAAAAATTATATCTTAATTTTTACTATAATATTTCTTTAGTCCTTTGGAAAGTTCAGTTTGTCGATCGCCTATTACAAAATCAATCAATTTGCCTAGCCTTTTCCCAACTATGTTTTAGGGTCGGCTTTCAGTGTAACCGGATGATGCAGCAGAATACCAGTATGTTACATTCTTCCTGTTACAGATCTTCTCTACACTAAAACAGTTTACAGAGTGTAGAACCTTCATTGATTCCTTCTTCATTATTGCTGATTTATCCATTTGATTAGATTTCGTAACATTTGCTTATTTAATTTTCCCTTTATTTTTTTTTTGTTAAAGCTCCATAAGAAATACATAATCTGTGAAAATTTCAAGTATCTACCTGTTACGGTTCATAAGATACAGCCCGCTGACAGATAGACGGATTGACGGACAGCGGAGGCTTAGTTCAGGTTGGCACAGTTCGGGTACGGAACCCTAAAATCAGACGCAGACTTAGTTTCTTATGATGACGTGTTTTTTTAAATTATCAATGCCCGCTACGCAATCTGTGGACCACAATATTTATGGCTAGCACCAATTTGAGTAACAAAACAAAAAAACAGAGTTTCATACATTGAAGCCAGTGATGACGTGAGCTATCAAAATTTTGATTATTTTGTTGGACTTTCCTTAAGTTGTAACGAATCTGTTATAATATTATATTTATCCCTATGTTGAAATCACCTCCTTTTGTTTGGGAATTTATTCATTATTGAATTATTTAAAAAAATATATTATCATATCTGTTATGAAAGTTGAAATAATTAATTGGCATTAGATATTCTTGTGTGACGGATCGCTTTCCAAGCATTCCATAATGCTATGCAAATCATTTTTTTGTTCATACTTTTAATTTCAAAGACAAACATAAATTAAAAGCTAGCAGTCTTAAAATAATGATAATAATATGTACATGTACAAATGTATAAAAAGTGCCCAAAAGGCTGGCAGCATTGCTACTGATTCTTTAGCCAAAAAATAGATAGCCCTCTGGTCACGTGGAAAGTTGACCTACTGCTTGGCGATGTCTCGAAAAACTTTTTTTTTTTTTTGGGTGGGAAATCATCAAATAACTTCTCCCGCTCTACGTGTCAGACTCTTACTGACTAAAACCCACCCGTGTTCCTTCGGTTGCCCTGTTGCCGGGGGTCACGATCTCCCTTTCGGTTTTCTTCGCAACCCCGGCAGGATGTCTCGAAAAAGTAAGTGGGCACTCCGATCCCATGGCCCTAGTATTTCAACCCCGAATGGCACGAACATATAAGTCCCAATAAGATTGGAAAGTTCATAATACATTTAGACACAAACATACACTAAAGCAACTGTTGGATCTAAATGGTGATGTCATAGTAACATGGTTAAAGCCGTGATATAATTATATCCCTAGGGGTATAGCTGTATACCGTAATATAGATAAATGAAAGCGGTTCATAACTGTCGGAGTGCCCTATTTTTGTGACTGCTACCAATTTCGATGTAGCGGTCGCCGGCCGCAGTTTGTTCACAGTTCTAACTTAACCTAACCTATTTGGTCGGAGTGCCCTAGTTATATAGAATAGTTAGGTATATTCCTAGATCGTGTTCGTATCATAGTTATATTCCTAGTAAGACAGTTATGAACCGCTTTCATATACGGACGGTCGTAGTGTTCCGTCGCTTGCGCGGACTAGTACCACAGGACAGCTCAAGGACAAGCTAGTGAAGTGAAGTGCTACGAGTACTAACATTGTTTTAAGCTATTTATCAACACAAGTTTTCAAGTTCTCTTTATATTAAAATATGTATGTTTAGGTTAAGGTATTTTTCTAGAGGCTAATGTCGCCTGAAATAAATGGTATTATTATTACTATAACTATATTACGGTATATATATAACTATATTCCTAGGGATATAACTATATCACGGCTATAACCATCTTACTACGACAGTGACATATTTTGAACAGAAGGACCAAAAATCTAAACTTACACATACTGCTCACGAAACCTACCCTTAACGACCACGCTTGTTTACGTAAAACATTTAAAAGTCTAATTATGTGAGATACAGTTTACTTGTCCACGCGAGTCCTCACAAGTGACAATGCTCTGGTTGACGTCGTGAGCCTGCTGTTGACTTCCTATTCCTTCAAGCCGAAGTTGTGATAAAAAGGCGAGTTTTTTTTTTGTTTGACTGTACTTATTCCGTTTGGTGTTTATAACTTTTGTAAGTTCGATTGCCGGTTTAGGTATTACGTCATATTTGCGTTTACCTGACGGCTAGTCCAATATTTTTATTGGTAGGACCAGATATTTACGTAGCATTTAATTTTGTCTGCATCTCTATTCAATAGCCTGAACGTTCGTGAAAGAATCCGAGGAACAAAAATTTTTAGGCCAAATCGAAACTTTTTAAAATTCCACTATCCTTTACATCGTTGATAATCGTTTAGATATTCTTTTTAAATGACTAGATAAAGTATAACAAAAAAAGAATCGTCAAAATCAATTCATAATTGGCGGAGTAATCGGGTAGCAAATTTACAAAAAAAAAAAACAGTGGCACTCCGGGAGTGCTGACAGAAGTGAAAACTTGAAAAAAAATCGGCACCGCGGTAATCAACGCGTTGATGTCTTTTTAATGGTCAAAAGATGGTGTCATCACCGTGTCGTGAAATCAATGGTTTAGTCCTATCTCAAAAATGCCCAACGCGCCTAAAGAAGTTTTCACTTCAAAAATACATATAGTCGAATTGAGAACCTCCTCTTTTTGGAAGTCGTTTAAAAAAGGTAAGGTAATTATTGCTATCATCCACTCTTAGCCGTTAATAATTCGGCTAAAGAAGGTACAAATGCATGACGCCATGAGGATGGGTAAAATAATTCTTGACCATCTGTTTTAAAACATCTTTTTGCGAGATTTACTGTTCTACCAATAATGTTATGTTGTTTTGCAATATACTGGTAGATTAGAAGTTTTTGTAGTTATTAAAGGATTTATTAAAAATATTACCAATGGCTTTATTATTAGTTATTTTTATTATAGTTTTGGGAGAGTTCGTGGCTAAGTAATAACAGCCGCAAGTTAAGCTACGTTTGCCGCGGTCAGTCTGTGGATGGGTGATCATGTTAACATACCGAGACCCCTCCGTGCCTCGAAAAGCACTTTAAGACGTTGGTCCCAGCTGTTATTCTTGGATCTTTGACAGTCGTTACAAATACGTTAAAAATTATATTTATTCAGCTGCATCCAGTTAGACTGGAAGCCGACCCCGACATAGTTGGGAAAAGGTTAGGCGGATTGATTTGAGTTTTGTATCATGTTTATTACAAAATAACACAAAACCATTGTTCATAAATTTTGCCAGCCATTATATCTTTTATCAATAGATCTCTTAACGTTAAAAACCTTCCAGAAAGTAAGGTCATCTTTCAAATATTAGTGTTAGCACCTCGTAAAGCATTTATGGTATAAAATAAATTCTTCAGTCATTCCTTAGTTTTCGTTGATAAAAGAAAAGAATCAAAACATTTCAATTTAGATTGCTTCATTTTTTTTTTAACCAAGCTCTGTTACCGTTTGTTTCTTGCTCATCTTCAATATCTAATAACACATCATAACGATCATCTTACCTCCGCGTGACTACATCAAGTTTTTTCTGCCAAGTTTAATCCTTATGAAATCATTGGAAATTCCACCTTGCTCTTTGTAGTGATACTTAACATTAATTTTATAAAGTAATAAATAGAAGATGAATCGATTTGTTTGTTGTTTTTTGAGATAATTTTAGATGTAGACGTTGATTGTTGCTTTATCTGCTTTTATTTGGTTTTAAAGTTTAAAAGTGCATGTAAATATCAACAAGATTAACTGGGGATATCAACTAGACATCCGGGTGCCTATCTGGTATTTTTGGCGATATTTTTGCATAATCAGCCTATAATGTTCCCAGTGCTGGGACATAGGTCTCCTCTCTATGAAAGGGAGTGAGCTGTAATCTACCACGCGGGCCCAGTGCCATTTGGTAGATGTTACATGTCTTCGAACTTTTGGTTCTAGGACATGCCGGTTTCCTTACGATGTTTTCCTTCATCATTTTGAGAGCAGTGGTAATGAAATAATTTACACGAAGTAAAGCACCTGCCTGGGTTCGAACTTACGACCTACAACTATTAAGTTGGGGCCGTTACCACTGAGCCACCACTGCTCTTCGATATTTTCTCGCGACCTTATAACTCTAGCAGCCGATTAGGAGGCTGATAATCTGTGATAAATAGTTACAAACGGGCTTTAAGCGTTTCTAAACAGCAAACGCTAGTATTATCATTTCGCATTGGTCTTTGGAGACGAATAGGAAAAGTACCTTAGGTCCTTATAAGCGAATAACGGTTCTAAGTCCACGTAACGTGTTAATTAATTATTCATTAATATAAAAGTGAAGAAAAACCGTAAGTAAATCAGCAAATAATTGTTTCTTGCAATCAACATAGGTACTTTACGGTATGCATCGTTCTGATTTGTTATTCTAAAGGATTACAACGGAGAATCCCGGATTAAACCTCGGATTTGATTATTTTAGTGCCAAAGAGGCGATCCGATTCGTTTTGCCTTCGGTTTAACAGAACTGAGAATTGATTCGGACCGTGAAGAATTTAGGCCGTTCAATCTGGTCCTTTGGAAATTATAGCGTTTACTGTTTTTTTACTTTTCCAATTATTAATATTATTTTCAGTAGATTTAACATAGGTAATAGATTAACCACAAAGAAAATGTTCTTTGTGGTTAATGTATTACCCAACTGTGTTTGTCTCAAGAGATTTGCCAGTAAAAAAAAATATGATAATCAATCTGTTTACTGTGATGATTATGACAGTAATTATTATGTCACAAAAATTGTTGTATTTTGTTGTTTGATTTGAAGTTATGACTCTTGCTTTGCAACGATGTCATACAAGATACACCGTCATAGCAGAATGTGTAGAGGTGTCAGAAATTCTTTGTGGGAGATACCCTGTAGTGGTAAAGTACCTACAATAATGACGATTGTTTGCAATTTCATTAACTCATCTATGAGTCTATAAGGACTTACAACAATTATTATTGATTTTCCAGATGACTTATTGATTCTTGGTATATCATTTGTCTTGTATTCAGAAATGAATGACGTTTTATAAAATAATTGATGTGTTTTAGTCAAAGCTTTTATCACGCCGTTTGTTTTTGGAGTCTCCATACCAAAAGTGTTTTAAGATTTTCGGGATTCTGATTACATGAAACGACGACTATCAAAGATCTACGAGAGTCAGCCGAGACCAACGGCTTCTCGGTATGTACCAAATAACGGTCACCTATCCACGGAACGACCTCCAAGCGGTGCTTAACCTTGAAGATCGACCCGTGCGGCAAAAATTCACCACACTTCACTGGCAGAATGGTTTATATAGCGGTTCGTGGAGACCTATGCGCTAAGGTAGCCCGCAAAATTCAAATTTTCTTACGTTTTTTGCAATTTTCAGGTCAGTGTTAAGTTGTGTCTTAATTAAAATATGATTCACGACTATAGCGAGATACGGCTTTATAGAATTATAACCATTAGAGAATCAGCAATACAACTCCTTATGTTACAATGATTTCATGAAATAGTCATTCAATAGGATTATATGAACTTAAAGTTGTATTAATGATTTTTATGATTAGAATTCTATATATAAATATTTAATACGGTCGCAAATCATATTTAGGTCAACATACAACCTGATACTGATCTGCAAATTGCAAAAAACGTAAGAAACTTTGAACGCTTTCGCCTTAAAGGATAATTTACAATACTCAACTTAAATATTTGTTTACATGTAAGTGATTCGGCGTGTAATAAATACTTCAAGAATGTGGCCTGTTTCGTAAACTCAGTAGGTAGGTAAAAACATGTTCTTAATTAAATCCGGCACCGAGACGTAGCGATTTCGTAACTGATACGAATTTGTTAGTCTTTCAGTTTGAGCACAGTTTTGAGAATAGCTAGGAACATTTAATAGCTATTTGGATATAAGTCGAGGTATAAAATAAACGGGAAGTAAATTCTGCCATCTCTAATAACTATTGTATATATATTTAACGAAGCCGAGAGTCACTGGTTCTTCCCGTTATTAAGTTTTTTTTTTTCACTAGACCATTTGGCGGCCCCCCGCTTGACCAGTCGGAACCCGCAGAGTCGGGCTGGCACCAGTCGAGGGCTGCGTTGAAAAGTACTTAAGTGCCGTAGCCCCCGGTGCAGGTGTGCGAGGGAATACGGGGTGGTTTTAGTCAATAAAAGTTTGACAGACTCCTTCGTCCGCACCCCGACCAAATGGATTGGTATAGGTTAGGTTAGAACTGCGACCAAATGCGCGCAAGCTGAGCGTGCGCTACATCCTAGTCGGTCGCAGTTATTTGGCTTTACCAGAGCAAAATAGGAATTATTTGACGTTAGTTCACAAAAAGAGGCGCGTTTATTAATTTATTTATTTATATATACTTCACTACTTCACTTGCGTTCATTTTATTGGAGTGTTCGTTACTATTTTTAGGAGAGCAAGTTTAAGTACAGGACCTTTCTTGTAGTTACCGAATAAAGTTCATCCAAAATATGAATATTATCGGTACATTTTTTATCTACCAATCTATCTTTAAGTATTGCGGTTCGGTTAAATATGCTGAGTCATCCAGGCAAGGCCAGATCTATAACTAATTTCATCATACAATACTGTTGTAAAATAAACGAGACTCCAAGGACCACGGAATAGTGAGTGTGAGAATGAAATACATAAATTCTGAAACCGTAGCTCGGTTTTATCAGAAGTTCTTCTGCTCTTTCAACTCGAGCGTAATAAATATTTTTGTGGGAAAAAAACAGATCGAGTATTAAATGATTAAACTACGGTTCTTGGTGGCTTCCCTTGGGTAGGTATATCTGGTCCGTGAATTCCCACTTCCAGTCACTTCCAATTTGAGATGTAGGTATAATGTAATGTCCTACATCAATCAATTTCGTGTGGAAATTGGCATTTTCTAGTTATGATCCGATATAGCCCTGTCTTTTGCTGCACTCCCCCAGCGACGCCCTAAGCCGAGGTCCGTACCCCACAGGTGGTGTCCTTAGCGTGTAGTCGCTTAGTTGAATTCCCTACCCTAGCTGGAGCCAAGAACCTCCCTTAGGTTGACGTGCGAGATGCCATGACAAAAAATGCATGTTCTCGTAACAGAAATTCGAAGACATGTGGCAACCACCCACCCACAATGAGTTCGCGTGGTGGATTTACGACTTTCACCCTATACTTTCTTTCCATCACAATCCGAAGAATTTTGAAGGAAATTCCTAATCCATTGTTGCATAATTTGAAAAATTCGTTTACTCGACAACGTAAATAAAGCAATAAATATTGTTTAATTATTGATATGAATGGCATTGGGTTTGTGAGGAAGCAATTAACCCACCGTTCCCTCTCACAGAGCGGAGCCCTGTGTTCCAACAGTCCGAATGCCTAGATTACTGACAATCGTTCTCGGGTATAGAACAGATTCCAGCAGCATAAACATAATCCAGCCTGTGACGTAGGCAGGTTGATAACCTAGAGAGTTTATCAACCAGAATATCTTCTAGCACAGATAAAAAAATCAAAATATTTATAAACAATATAAAATCTAATACTATATTAGATGTCGCCTAAGTATCCTAGTGTTATATCGAATTTCTATATTAATTTTACTTAGTATCAAATTACTTAGACAGAACTGTATAGGTGTCAGTACCTTCACATTTGTGTCGGGTGATTTATAACCATTTTCTTTGGAAACGTTAACGAAGGGAAACCCGAAACGCTTTGAAAAGCCGGGAACGTCTAGTTTAGCCACATACATAAGAACTAAAGTAGTTAGATTATGTTACATTGGTTTCATATATTTGACGTAACCTGAAATCTAGATAAGTGCTGCTGAAGGAATTTCTATTTAGGTACTTTTGTTTTGTGGGCCTAACATGAACGTGCGAAACAACGTACAAAATCGATCGAGTTTTGATTCGAAAATACAACTATTTTTTATAGCCTTCTGGTTTAAATTTATGTGACAAGCACAATGTATTGTATGTATGATCAATTCGTTACCCATAGATATTAATATGATCATCAAACTAATTAAATATATGTTATCTGTGAAAGAGTATTTCTAACTAAAAGCTGTTCGAGTTTACGTTCACACGACGTTTACTCGATCGATCACTATCAGAGAAACTTTTGACCCTCGGTCAATTATTTGAGTTTACTTTCTTTCTGATATCATTTGATCTTTATATTGTTGCTCTATCTAACATCTGATAACATAAGTCAAGCCAGTATAAAAAAAAAAAAAACAAAAGACTAACGAAATCTATTTTTGAAACTTCATTCATGCTCACAAATGCATGGTTACTCAAGTTCATAAATGAGGCTAACAATATTACTCGATGTCATCGGTTACCTGTAAACGTGAGGTAAGCTTCGAAACTAGTACCAATACAAACCATGTTTGGTTTAATGGTACAAAACTAATTTAACCTGTATTAAGACTATGATTAAATAAATAAATAAATAAATAAATAAATAATAGTATGACAACACCGAATTGACAATAACAAAAAAATATTATGGTAAATAACTGAAAAAAAAAGAAAGAAAGAAAATATTTTATTTGGGACACGCACAGGAAATACAAAACAGTAATAAAAAAAAAACAAACATTAACAAAAATAAAAAAAGGAGCATTATAAACTAACAAAACAAAACTAACTGTATCTCTTTTAGTGCATATTTTAAATTTATAAACCCCTTTACGAATTTAAATGAGATGAAAGAGGAAAATACGTTGAAGAAAATAAGGGCAATGACGTAAATCGAAAACTTCTAAAATAATTTCGTGTACCTAATGGTGCATGTGGGTTTGGTAGCGTAATTTTATTAGTGACGTCTTCTCATACCTTTCTTGGGATATGAAATAAATAATAATAAATGATAACATAGATTCATAATACACCCCTTCTTCCCATGGGGGTAAACAGAAACCACAGAACGCCACCTGCTATGAACCTTACATACTTTTGTTTCGTTTATGATTATACATTATAAACCAGAATGGCCGGTATGCATATGTCGGTAGTCAGCACTACGCACCTGACGTTTCTGAAGAACATCACCAATAAGGTAGTAATATGTCCTTCTAGGGCGTCCCCTCCTGGGTTTCCCATTCAAATTTGCCTTGTAAAATAATATGAAATTGTCACTATTTAATTACCATATTGCAGCTGCAGGGTGATTAAAGATCATTAGGACCAAGTTTTCCACTATGGCTCCCGCGCCACCGTTTTTTGAATTATATTTCACGATTGACGTCTGCACTCACCTTTCATAGCAAATTAAAACCGTTAGTAGGTAAATTCCATGCTCATTATCACCTTGTACAACGACTTGCCTTGTTGTTTGACATAAAATTAATAAAACTAAAGTCAATAGAGATAACGGATGTTATATTGAAATCTGTTATAGCTGTCCTTTCTCGGTTTTTAGGGTTACGTAATTTGCGCTCACTGGTTACGTACCTCAAAAGAAAACAAACGAAACCGTTATAGGATCACTTCGTTGTTCGTCCGTCTGTCTGGCAAGACCCTTTTTCTCAGGAATGCGTGGAGGTATCAAGTTGAAATTAAAAATTAATAATAGATACGTAAGTCTATGTTCCCTTAGAGCTCTACAAAAATCAAGCTTCTAAGTCAACGCAATAAAAGAATACAACCATTTATGCGACATATTTTGATACTCGCAAATAAATCAAAACCTACAGGGTACTTCCCGTTGACCTAGAATCATGAAATTTGGCAGGAAGCAAGGTCTTACAGTACATGTAAAGGAAAAGTCTGAAAATCGTTAATTTGTAGTTTTATCATATTTTTTTTTTTTGGTTTTAGTCTTACATTTGAAGTTAGTGAATTCGCCGTGACGTATATCGATGTATGGGAGAACATGTTTTTCAACTACAATATTCGACGGTTTTTATAATAAAAATCTGTTTAATAAAAAGAACTAGTTCTAATTTTTGTCCCTGTAACCCAGCGTAAGGTATTAGTTTTCAGGCATTCATGCTGAACTGGGCCTATTTGGCGGAGCCGTGAGGCACACAATACTGAGGTTTTTCTGTTTGTTTTTGAGGGCTTAACTTCGGTGAAATAATTTTATTTTCTTTCTTTCCTTCCTTCAGCAGCACAGCATGGCGCCTGTTTCCCAAAGGGATTGGTAGAGGTATATCCCTATAATACACCCACATTCCATTGCATTTTGAACCCTGAGGTACTAATTATTTCAACCTTCGAAAAAAATATGTATGCGTTCCTCTACGCTAATATAAAATCCCGTACAAAAACAACGTCATCTAACGTAACGTCGTCATACGTAACGTCATAAAACGTTACGTAAACAAACGTAACGTGATCAAACGTAACGTCAACAAACGTTACGTAGAATTAAACGTTAACGTAGAATATATTTCTGTGTACTCAAATCTTTGTATTGTACTAGATGCGGTCTTTTGTTTCAGCGTATTACTGTAAAAATCTAAAAATATCTTTAGAATTCTTTTCTTAAACGGTACAAGTACGTTTAAGGTGATTGCACTAAAAGTAACTGAAATATTGTTCTTTTATTTGAATCAAAGCGTCTTTAGGTACGCTAATAAGTATACTCTGAATAGGTATGTGTTTTCTATGCAAACACATACCTATTCAGTAAAGGTAGTCTAGTAAAATTCCGTCAGTACCTATGTCAAATTTTACATGATACTACTTTACTTCATAGAACACATCTATTAAATAAAAATAAAAAAAACATTGTACCGGTTTTTTTTTTGTAACAAGTTTAATTTTTAATTTTTTAGTTGTGGTACCTACCTACCCCACACAAATTCGAATATCACTACCTACCTGCTATGTAAATAACAGTGACAGAAACTTATTATAACATCATCCACGTATGCTAAGTGAGAAAAATACGTATTATTGAAATTAACTCAGAAACTACCCAAGCAAAGTTAATAAAATTTATGTGACCACCGTGCAAGCTTCCTCTACAAAATGAAAAAAAAAAAAGAATTTAAATCAGTCCATAATTGATGAAAATATCGCTGAACAAACATTTAAAAAAATACATTATGAATATAGAACCTCCTCCTTTATGGAAGTCGGTTTAAAAATTGGTCCTTAGATCCGCCTGAGTTCCGATTTCCTGGAATTAATAATTGATCGGTTTAATTAACGATATGCCGTTTAAAAGCCCAGTAACTGTACGTGCCTTTCCATGTGACGTTTTTCGTAGTCCGTTTCCAAGAAATTAGAATGCGTTAGCAATGTAAACTTAGCATAGGAATGAGCGAATTACGTAAATTGATAGCCAATTGGAGATGCTCTCCGACTTTTTTAGAGTCTTTAGCATCTTTCCACAAACAATATATCAATTGGTACCTAATTATTTAAACAAGATTAATGTTATTAGCAAGAAAGTGTTATTTATTGGGCTTCAATCTATTACATTACTTTAAAGATGTCTTCTGCGTAAAATGGGTAATAAGATGGCTATAGATATCTAATTGTTGTAAGTAAGATCCTGTTTTAAAAACAGCTTTTTAATTTCTAAATGCAAATTTTCACATGTGTCATATTTATCACTTATAATAGTTTTTGCCCGCGGTTTCGCTCGCGTGAATGTCGGAAAATTTCCCACGGGAATGTACTATCGGAATTAAAATGAATTAACCCAGGTAAACAATGTATTAATTCCGTAATACATTGTTTTCATATAACTCTATTGGTTTACGCGGTGCACGGGCCCTATCAGAATACCAGCGCTGCGACATTATTTTTTTTTTTTAATTTCGCAACTTATGCTGAGATAGGAGCCTTTTGGCCTCGTACAGGACTTTCTGTTATTTTTTTTTTTTTAATTTGTTTTTAAATTTTTTATAATGTTTTAATGAGTGTGTTTTAGTTTAATTTGTAATGTCCTGTGCGAGTCCCAATAAATACTTTTTCTTTTCTTTTCTTTTCTTTTCTCCCGGTTCGCATGATTCTTTCCAACATGTTCTACAATAATCGTCATTATTTCAGTCAATTTGCACAAAACTTTAATGAATTATACAATCCCAAAACACCCAACACGTGAAGCCGTTGGTCGCGGCTTAGTCGCGGCAGATCTTTGACAGTCCTTATGGGTCGAGAGAAGCCCGAACGTCTGACAGCCAGTCTTTACTAAGGGGTATTGTATTACCCAGTTTTTGGGTTGTGGAGGTCAGATGGCAGGCGCTCCATGTAAAATACTGGTATTCAGCTGCATCCGGTTAGACTGGAAGCTAACCCCAACATAATTGGGAAAAGGCTCGGCAGATTAATATAACATATTACATAACATCACGCCAGTATTCCCCGAAGGGTTGGGCAGAGGTGTACCAATAGTTCACCCACATTTCGCCAGTTATGTTTAAGTCCCATGTAATAGCGGGCGAGCCTATTGCCATCAACCGGGCACAAATCCAGACTCCGGGCTGCTACTGAGAAATTCTAGATGGAAAAAAACGATAACACTTTGCCCTACCCGAATAGCTTGAGGCTAACTAATAACAGCCGCACGGATCAATCCTTCAGGTTAAGCTACGCTTGCCGGGGTTAGTCCGTGGATGGGTGACCATGTTTACATATACCGAGAATCCTCCGTGCCTCGGAAAGCAGGTTAAGCAGGTGGTCTCGGCTGTCATTCGTGAATCTTTGACAATCGTTACGGGTCGTCAGAAGAGCAAAGATCCAACCTCCGGGCTACTACTGAGAAATTCCAGATGGAAAAACCAATTAACACTAACTATACTAAGTAGAGGCGAGTCACAAGTCTGAATATAAATATTAAGTTAGTCTACCAACGATTACCCCCCGACTCTTGCTTGACAACGATGCGCCAGCCCGCGAAGCTGAGCCTGTAGCTATTAATTCCTCGCTTAGTAATAATTACCCATGTTTGATCCAGCCTATCCCATCTTGCTGTCCTCCCACAGCGACGCCCTAAGCCGAGGTTCATACCCCACAGGGGGTGCCCTTAGCGAGCGCTCGTCTAGTTTATAAGTTTAGTTTACGCCTCTGCCTGGAGAATTTAAGTTAACAGCTTAAGGCAGCCCGGATAGGCCGGTTAAGTAGTCATGACCTCCGAGGTCAGCTACGAGATGCCATACAAAAAAAACAACGATTACCGAAATATGCACATGGTTAAAACTAAATAGGCTCATGCGCTTGTTACTATTCAAAACCTGTTATTACACTATTTTAAAGCTAAGTAAACACATGATAGATGCAAGCTATGGTTGGCGCCAAAAATCGCCTCTCACGCGGCAAGGTCGCGAGTGTACGCGCGGCTTAAGCGGAGATGTACTGGATAGGGTTATCAACTTTGAATTACTTAAGGTTTACTTTTTGGTCTTTGGAGTCATGCAAAATCAGAAAACAATATTGTAGGAAGATAAAATGACATCAGTCTGATATCACTGACGCAGAGCATGGCAAATGCTCTTCGATAACCGACCAAGTAGTAAATTAACCTTAAAATGCAAGCACTTTTATTTTAACTGAGATTTCTGAAACACTCTGCATAAGCCTCTGATCCTCTTACTCAAGACAGAGACATCAAATACGCTGCTTAAAAAAAAATGCTGAAACACGAAATGCCTTCGCCGCTCAAAAACAAAATGCTGAAACACGAAGTGCCTCTGTTCAAGAGTCTTGATATTATCCTATTTTCCAATACAAAAAGGCAACATACTATATTTCACAAAAACACAGGAGTACGTATCAAAATGAGTACCAACATACTGTCTTCATCAGACAAAGAACAGTCTCACGTCAATGTCGATGACTTAGGGTGAATTTCACCAGTGGAATTGAACGCGATCAGCACTTTTAAACCGCGTGCAAGAGCTATCAGTGTCTATTCTATTCTATTTTTTTCTATGGCAATGGTGCCGATATCTACAATTCTGCCAAAGTCAGTGCTGTCAACGTGCGAAAGCGGGAAACGGCTATCAGTGTCAATATTCCACAACAATTTTGACACTGACAGCTCTTGAACACGGTTAGTGTTGTTTTAGAAAGCTAGATACATTTTAATTAATTAAGCATGCAAGATCAAGATCCTATGTTTGGTGTGAGTGAACTGACCATCACCTGTTACGTGAACAAAAATAGAATTTAGTACCTATTGTATAATATTAGTGATCTTCTGTTTCGCATAAGTGCATGTCCGTAACTGGTTTTCCTTAGGAATTATGCAGAGAGTATGGGATGTTACACCGTCTTCAAATTGAATAATAGAGGGAATTTAATATTAGCCAGGTGTTTTTATTTAGAAGAAATTATATTTAATTAGATTAACTTCTAGAAGTGAATTTGTATTTTCAAATGTAATTCTAATTCTAACTAATCTTGTGACCTCTGAGTTTGTTTCGGCATTTCTTCTCATAGTAGTCAGATAGGAAACGCCGACCTCATTTAGTTTAAAAAAATATGATTGACGTGTAGAAGTGTTTGTATAAACTTACGTACAGAAAAAAATATATTTATCATATTTTTTTTTCTCCCTCTCACAGAGCGGTTTACCACCAGTTTTATTTTCATAATTGTATTCATACTTAAAATTTTAAATTAGAATAGCCTATAACTTTCCCACTGCTGGAACCCTGTGTCCCAGTAGTGGGAACGTTATGGGCTGATTATTCTTATGCTAATTTAAACAATTATGAAAATAAAACTGGTCCTTCGAGACTCATATAAACGTTTCTGAAACTGTGTCACCATTTGTATTAAATTCATTCATAAAATCATCATCGTATTTAGTACACAATAAACTAGAAACCTCTATGATCATACCTCATCGGAACGCGTCACCCATACATCTCCTGGTCAAACTAGATGATAGGTACATAAATGATCCGCTATCAAAAGCAAACCGTAAACACGTTTGTTGGGCAGTCCCTCCATAATAGCCACAAGTGCCAACCCTAGCTTCAGCAGGTGATACAGAACGGCTCAATGGTCATTTACTGACTACCAACCATATGTAGCGTTCGCGAATGTGGTTTAAAATTCAAAGTGTTAAAAGAACGTCGGTTGTGAAAAATAAATAAACATTTGAATTTAGAATAAATTCTGCATATTTAAATTAAAGTGACTTTTTATAATTATGTTTGTGTGAGTGTTTTTGTTTGGTGATAGCGATTTACTTTTTTTTCGGAGATTTTTGTAAGTTTATTTTTATTATTTTTGGTTATTGCTATTTTTTGTTTTTATGTTTATTAACTTTTGAAAAATGAGGTCTAAATAATATTTGTAAACCATTATTTAGTGGCGTTATTAGGCAGTGGGTCTTTATAAGTTGATTCTTAAATGGTATTAAAGTAACATTTTATTTTATATGACATGTTTGTTGTAAATTATATTTGATACCTATTGCGAAAATAATGCATTGTTTAAATAACAGTTCTTATATAAATAAATGATGTATTGGCGTTACGTCGAAAATAAAGAAAAAAATATAATGCTGAATATATTTTTTAATTTAAAAATGTCGACTTTATTTCCAATTAATTTTATACACCCATTATAATTTTAACAAAACAGTCAGATAAAATAAAAATAATACTATACGCAACCTTAAAGAATATAAGTACGGCATACAATTAATAAAAAACAAAACAACAATTAGGCACAATGCAGATCACACAAAAACATAATTACTATTACTTTTTAAATCTACTTATATAAATAAATACCCCATTATAATCTGACATTTCACAGCAGCGCTGTCATTGAACCCAACTGTCAATATTTCGTCAAACACAGTACATTTAAACTTAGTTCCCTAATTTGCCGCATACCACCATACGCTGGTGCTTCGATCCGAGTATTCTAAACAGTTGACTATCTTGCTCAACACATATTGCCTTGACCGTATATGAACCAGGTTAAGCAAGTTGCAGCAAAATCGTAGCCAGTTTAATGTTTAGTTAGCTCCAGGACAATAAATAGGTGATTATAGAACCTACGCAAAATGGGAACTTCCTTTTGATTCATCGCTCTTTATAAAGATGTCGTCTCTTTATTAATCTTGATTGAGATTTGCGAATTTTGTGCGATGTACTCGCCGGTTACTTAAATTTTTCTCCATGATTTGAGACTTACTTATACCAACTCACACACTGACTTATTAGTTGTAAAATTTTTAGGAATATCGTATAGGTATTTTTAAAATGCTTGTAAATATGTGAACATAATGTATCCATTGCATAAGTTTTTTTCCTGTCATTGCTTCATTTTAAATTATTTTTACCAGTTGTGGTATAGTAATCTTATTCCAAGTGCATCGTCTTCACATATAATTATATAATTAATTAATACAAAATATTGTAAAACATTTAAAAAGAGTAACGATTGAGTTTCTTGCCCATTCTTCTCCATACGAAAACTGTCTTTTGGAAGGGGCGACTAGAATCAATTCTATTTTTTGTAAATTTTGACGTTCAAAAGTGCCTTATAAGTGCCTAATTGAAATAAATTATTTGACTCTGACATTACTTTTGTTTCGAAGATTGAGGGCCACCTATCATACAAGATTTTATATTGAGTGAATTTGGTGGACAATCAGACCATAAACAAATTATGACAGAAAGAGTGATGTGTTACATGTTCTGTCGAGTATCTTGAGAGATCACAAGCGATTACTTTTGTTACAAATGTAACAAGATATTTACAATTTACATTATTTACAAGTGATAAACATATTTAATTAGTCAGTAATATTTTTAGTTTATTCGAAGCAGTGCGTACTTTTTGCAAGGCGTCTATTTCTTTACAATCTCCATTAACGATTTAGGCCATAACTTAAAACATTAACATCTTATACATTACAAATCTCAATTTTTAATGTATACTTACTCAAGTTCTTACAAAAAAATATCTTTTATATTTAAGCCAAATTCATACGACTGTTGGAAGCAGCACCGATGAACCGGTGAATTGAAAAGGTTTTGTTAAAGTTCGTACCATTTTGCCTCAGATTCCATTTGTAAATCCTTGGTGGATCTTCGTTTGCCCTTTATATCGGATAAAGAATATTAACGTTCTTACTTTAAATACTTTTATGATTACGCCACTTTTTCGAGAGCGTTGTGCATCCTCATAATATTCATTGCTTGCCAGCCAGTGTGAGTTTTATCACCATTCTCCTACCCTTAACCCAATTTATTGTTCCATAATTCTCCATTAGTCGTCATATTGGTGAATGTGAATGTCTCCAGCCAGTGTGAATTTCCTAGCATAAAATTAAACAAGGTCTTAAAATCAAACCAAGCATCTTAATCGTTTTAAAAGTCACATTAACTATTGAACGTAATAACCAAATTTCCATAACCCATATTTAATAACTATAAATACGAAAATAGCTCTGTCTGTCTGTTACTTTTTCACTCCTAAATCACTGAACCGATTGTTATGAAATTTGACATAATAGGTAGCCTTTTCATTCTGGATAATTGTAGTGACCTTATTGGTGATGTTTTTCAGAAAGGTCAGGTGCGTAGTACTCGCAACCGGGCGTGTCGAATGTATAAACGTAAACGAGGCAAAAGGAGTATGTAGTCTGTAATATCCGCCTATACCCATGGGAATAAGGCGTGAGATTATAATTGTATTAAAAAAATATGACATACAAAATACACACTGACGTCACAGCGCGGGCTACAGCTACTCATATTATAATTTATGCAGTTTTCATAAGGGTATTCTATAATGCGACTATGTGAACATAAAATCGGCATAAACAATCCCTACACCAATAAATTCGTTCCGAAACATAAGAACTTGTACTCAAAACGTTATCATCGGACGCATCTTAAGAATTGCAATGCATATGGATATTAAGCGTATGGTAATAAGTGAAGTAATGAGACTTACTTACTGATTTCATGATTAGGATAATAATGGGCTAATTAACTAAGATACCTAAATCTGTTAGTATAAAAACCCTGACTCACTCATGTAGGAATACTATATTTTTAGTCTCCAGTCGCAGATTGAATGAGGACTAAGGACCAAAAATACAGATGTTAGTTACTTTTGGTTCAAATAATGCTTCACCCCGAAAAACCTACCTTTTTTTTTGGGTGGGAAATTATCAAATAACTTCTCCCGTTCTGGGCACAGCGGGAGAGCGTGTCAGACTCTTACTGACTAAAAACCACCCGTGTTCCTTCGGTTGCCCTGTTGCCGGGGGCCACGATCTCTCTTTCGGTTTTCTTCGCACCCCCGGCAGGCATCGGCCCTGACGGACCCCGTCAATTCTACTGACTTCTCTTTGAGGCGCGCGTGGAACCTACCTACCTGCTTTGAGAAAAAGCAGGTAGAAAAATATTTCCTTTTTTTACCAGTTGGAAGTCAAATTCGAAATTTAATTTGTGGTCCAAAGTTTCGCGTTACCAGGCGATCATAAAAATATAGGTTCACACACACAATACGTCTTCAATTCCTAGATCCGCTTACAAATTATAATGCCAGAGCAACCTACATTCGTTTGTCGTGACATCAATGCATAGTATCCTGGTGTCAATATGACGTGTTTTCCCAGGATCCGCTTGAGGCTATTAGTATTTAGTATTTTAAAATGTTGTTGACGTGAGAAATATATTATCGGTTATTTTAATGATATCATTCATCATCGAATTGTAGGCTTTATTTTTAAAACTCTTAAATTTTATCGCTTTTGTCGTGTGGTGATTAGAAATTATTCTACGAAAACGTACCTACCTACTAGCGGATTAAAAAGTATCCTAGTTTATCTGTGTGACAAGTTTAACAGAAATCTGTTCAGCCATTTTAGCGTTATAAGGTAACAGACGGACGGATAGTTAGAGTTAGTTTCACATTATAATATTAAAGTATCGGTTAAGCCCTATAAATAATGATCCTTGTAACGTTCTTATTCAGCTGCATGGTTAGACTGGAAGCCAACTCTCATTCCGACACAACAAAGACTTAGCTGAAGAGTTAAATCGGTAACTTAAGTTCTGAATTATGCATGAATATTGAATGTATCATTGAAATGCGGGCCTTATCTAGAGGAAAGATTTATTCGATACTAGGTTTTGCCTGCGGCTTATTCCGCGTGGATGTCGGAAAATATCCCACGGGAACGTGGTACCGTGATTAAAGTATATGTGTGTTATAATCGAGGTTATAAACGATTTGTGAGCCAAATTTCATCTAAATACGTTCGATGTTTTTGCGTGATTGAGTACCTATACAGGGTGGCGACGCGAAAACTGTTATCATGGATTCAGGAGAAGATTTTGAATCCCCCTGCGTTGAACGCAATGAATTTTGTTGAACTGTCAAAATTAAAGTAATTGCTACTGTTAGTGTATTATGCAATTACCCCGCTGGTTACAACTAATGCAATAGAGTTGACCAGCAGAGTTAAAGATATATACAATATGTAAGAAAAAACCGTCCGATCCAAAAGGGGCTCATAGGTACTGCAATAATATTACCTAAATAACATAAACATAACATAACATCACGCCTTGTTTCCCCGAAGGGTTGGGCAGAGGTGTCCCTGTAGCAGGCACACCCACATTTCGCCAGTTATGTTTAAGTCCCATGTAATAGGGGGCGAGCCTATTGCCATCAACCGGGCACAAATCCAGACTCCGAGCTGCTACTGAGAAATTTCAGATAGAAAAACCCAATAACATTTTGCTCGACCCGGGAATCGAACCCAGGACCTCATACTTAGCAGTAGCGCTTGCGACCACTAGACCAACGAGGCAGTACCTAAATGTAATAAAAAATCTAATTATTATTGAAAATAAAAAGATATTGCTGTTTAAAAATCACTTTTTTTTCCATTTTGGGAAAAAAAATGTGATTTTTAAATAACTTTTTACTTCAAATTCATGAAAAATATGCAAATTTTCAACAGGGGTCATAAGACCTACTCCGATCACTGGTCATAAGTTATGACTTGTAAGATAACCACTAAACGACGGCCGCCCGCGCCCCATGTACCCGCGCACCCGGTAAAATTCACTACTGAAAATTTTCGATTTTCTTGAAAATTACCGCATAATATAGACTGCCTCGTTGGTCTAGTGGTCGCAAGCGCTACTGCTGCGCATGAGGTCCTGGGTTCGATTCCCGGTCGGGCAAAGTGTTATTGGGTTTTTCTATCTGAAATTTCTCAGTAGCAGCCCGGAGTCTGGATTTGTGCCCGGTTGATGGCAATAGGCTCGCCCCCTATTACATGGGACTTAAAACATAACTGGCGAAATGTGGGTGAACCTGCTACAGGGACACCTCTGCCCAACCCTTCGGGGAAACAAGGCGTGATGTTATGTATGTTTAATATAGACTTTCAGTACGATACCGAACGACACCCTCACGGATAGGGTTTTTTCACATGTTGCATAGGTATATGAGGGCTGCAGGTCTCTCTTTACGTAATTTGCGTTTTTTGGTTAGTGTATCGAGTCGCTTTGTTTTCGAATGTTTCTACTTTATTGCGTGATTGATTAACAAACATCGAGACGGACAAACTTTCATATTCATAATAGTAGTAGGAAGTAGGATTCGGTATTTAGGGCTTATCTACCTGTAAGAGAGTACCTAGTGTACCACAGACACTAAAGGCATAGACAAGTAACTGATATTACGTCGGGTGCAGACACGCGGACTACTTATATTTAATTTTTTAAAGTTTTTCACACATCTATTTTTTATTTTATATTATTTAATATTCATTTCTGTATCTATCTATCCGTGACATCACTGCGGGCCCTATAAGAATACCAGCGCTGCGACATTTTTTTTTTAAATGTCGAAGCATATGTTGAAATAGGAGCCTTTTGGCTTTTCTGTTATTATTTTAATTTATTTTTTAATTTTTTATTAATGTTTTAATGCGTGTGTTTTAGTTTAATTTGTGATTTCCTGTACGGGTCTCAATAAATACTTTTTCTTTCTTTCTTTTCTGTAACCTAGTTCCATTCAAGTTGCTTTGTAGTTTCCGAGTATCTGGAAAAGGGTTTAGCATATTAGTCATTTTATTCTTGTAGCTCGGACATTACCTGAGACTTTTTAATTGTGGTTTTGAAGTAATCGGTTTTACCAATAGAAATAATAAAATGATGATTTGTCATAAAAATATGACGTATGATTTAATGGAGTGGTAGGATTTTGGTCTAAGACAAGATTGAATCTCCTTAGCTTTTCCCAACTATGTAGGAGTCAGCTTCCAGTCAGCCAGAATACCAGTATTTTACATGGAGCGACTGCCTATCTGACCTCCACATCCCAGTTACTAGGTAACACGATACCCCTTGGTAAGACTGGTTGTCAGATTTTGGGCTTCTGACTACCTGTAATGATTATTACCCCAACATATTTGGGAAAAGGCTAGGCAGATTGATTGACTTTGCCCAACCCGGGAATCGAACCCTGAACCTCATGCTCAGCAGTAGCGCTTACGACCACTAGACCGACAAGGCAAAGCAAACTTAACAGCATTTGCTTTCAAACAGCCTCAACTAGGTGACAATACATGAGCACGTTAGGTGCACCCTAGCGAGTCTGGCGACATGAAAGAACGAGTATTATGCAATACTAGAATTTATTATGTACTTACTGTTTTTGTGTTCAGAATTAAAATGATCGTTTAACTACACTGGTGCTTAAGAGTCTATAATCCCTCAAATTGCTTAGCATGATACTCCGTCATATCGAAAATACTGCAGCATTAATTTTGAAATAAATATCAAGGTAAAGTTGAGGATTAATGTTTGACGACAACACGTTTCCATAAAATTTTCTCGACAGAATAAAATTCCAAAGTTAAGTACCTCCAACCCGAACAATAAACCGCTGGTATTTAAAAAATACTTCAAATTATGTCATGAAACTTTGCATAATAACTGAACTAATTGTAAAGCATATCTATGCTTTTTTATTTTCGCCGTAAAAAGAAATTACCTAAACTACTGGCACCTCGGAGCCTTCTCCCTGCCGTTCAGTCTCGCTCTCACTCAGTCCGCGAGCAGTATAGTGCGAGCGAGATAAGGTGTGAATTTGAGTTGAGGTATTATGGACTCTTATAGTAGAAGAGTTCTGTGGGATGATGCTCGTCCGTCGTATAATTGTACTATACCTGCTAGATACCAATTTCTGTCACTAATAAGAGTTACTATTTTCTTGTTTGATGAGTCATAATCTCATACATATTTATAATCAGTCTATAATGTTCCCACTGCTGGGACACAGGCCTGCTCTCTTTCGAATTTTCGGTTCATGCAATGCTGGTTTCCTCACGATGTTTTCGTTCACCGTTTTGAGAGCAGCGGTGATGAAATAAATTACACAAAATTAAGTGCCTATCTGGGTATGTCGGGCAGTTATCACTAGGCCACCACTGCACTCAGAAGAGTGCTCTTAGAGGACTTATAACAAGACAGAAGAATTACTTAAACCATAATATAACTTAAACAAATTAGGCACCCACTCATTGACACCTATACTCACTCATACATATCTACACTCACACTTACACACCTACACCCACCCATACAACACACACCCATAATGAATTTAAACCCCTTTTACCCTCTTTGCCCCGTTTCTTATCCCCAAAATCGATTGTATTAGTCTAGTTTATTTTTATATATAATTTACATATTGAAAAAAAAAAAACATAAGTGCACACTACAAAATTGTAAGTTACTATTATAACATCCATAATGGACGAATGGATGACCCCTGTAACACAGGTTTTCCTAGCATAGGGGTCATTGTTCAATATTTTATATTAGGCTATTTCCACGTGTAATTAAGTGTCAACCTGTATCTATGTACTTTTACGTAAAAAAAAAATAGAACCTGTGAATTTAGAAGCACATTTTGCTTTGTTTCAGACATGGCACGCACGTGCGTTGCTAAATGTCTATAAGTATCGGTGTCCTCTTTGTTAAGTGGACCGGTTGTCAGTTTCCTATCCCTATTTTAGGTGGTCTTAAAATTAAGAAGATACTTTATGATACATAAACCAGTTGCGAAGCCCGTACTATGGGTTAAAAACAGTTTTTAGTTGAATTAACTTGCGTGTTATATCAATTCTTTATAACAATTGATTACGAGTACTGTCGGCGAGATAATTTAGCGTTTTTCTTACTAAACGTCAATTATACGGTTGAAGCAAAAAATCTAAAGTAATCTAAAGGAGGTTTCATTTATTACTTGAGAGCTTCTCTGGGCTTCAAAGTCAAGGTCAATACTTTCATTAAAGTCGAATATATTAGGCAATTTATTTAATGGGTTTAGAATATCATTCATTTCGATTCGATGCTACCTGATAACTACTGCTGAGCATGAGGTCCTTAGGTTCGAAAGTGTTATTGGGTTTTATCCATCTGGAATTCTCAGTAGCAGGTCGGAGTCCTGATGCATGGGACTTAACCATAACACTTAGACATCATCTTGGTCAGATCATGTGAAGACCATGTAGATTGGTGTCTGAAATGGTCTTTTGAGGAAAGAACCACACAGATTGAGTGAACCTGTTCAGTCAGTGCACGCATTTGTCAATAATCGTGCAACTCAACTCAGAATTAATAATGCTGTTTATGTTATCTTCAAACGACGATGGATTCAGTATATGATTCTGAACCCCCTTGCGTTGAAATTTTTCGTCGGTTATTAAAAAACAACAGCTGTTTCATAGAAAAGTGCAATACCTACGTGGCCAAAATGTATGGAACAGCAGATTTTTTTTAAATGACCGACAAAAAATTTCAACGCAGGGCATAATCATGTACTGAATCCATGGTAATGCGTTACGACGTTTCGCGTCGATGTCTCTGCAACCCCTGTATACACTTAGCGCTAAATGTATTATTCAGTGATTTGTGGTGCAAGGGAGCCATAATCAACAATAATACAAGCTATAATTTATCCTTAAATAAAACACGTAGAGTTTTGTATTTAATTGCGCCCTCAACCTTAATCTTGCGTCTCACAAACCAGAAAAAGCAGGAAAATACCCGAAATTCGTACAAAACGTTAATTTTTCCTTGTATTTTGAATTCCCCATGGCGAAGGAAAGTCCCAGTGGTGAGAGCATCTTAATTGAAGACAAAGCGACTTTTTGTACGAGTGTAAGTGGACGCAGCGTGCATTTTTAGTAGTTTAACTAGTTTTTTATCATTGCGGAAAAATGTGGTCCTAATGTCCGGTTTCAATTTTTTGGTCCTTTGTTCCAAAATTTTTGCTAATGTTTTTTGAAATTCGAGTGAGAAGTAAACAAACAGGTTTTATGCGGGATATCTGAGACAATAAGTAGGTAGAAATTAAATATTAGTGTACTCTTGGAAATATTATGCATAGCCAATTTTTTTTTGAAGTTCGTTCTTATTATGTCCAACCTAAAACGATAATTTTGTTGGTAGACATGAGCATAAATTAGTAATCAAAAGCTTCAGGAAACAATAATTGCTTTACTTTAATAAAATAACTATAATTAACTTGTCATTGTCTAAAAAACTATAGTCTTATTATTACACGTAACTTTATCAAGATTTTTTTTTCTCAGATTTTTTTATTGTTCCACTGACTAACATGATCAGTAGTTTATCTTACTCGCAATCTTGAGATTAAGGAAAAAAAATATCATCACAATTGCGAAACAATTGGAGTCTAAATGTAATTAAGGCGTCAAATGTAAATTTTGATCTCACACCTCATAATTTTATTTATTTTAATGATTTTCCGCCGGTTTTTTATAAGGCCCAACTTTTCTTAAATGCCGTGGGATCCTTAGGACCAGTTTTTCCAATTATTATTGCTTTGCTGTCTTAAGCTCCGCAATGTATATGAAAGGTCTTGTAAGTGTATACTGTCCAGAGGATG